>JAMSGZ010000092.1:0-1240586 GCA_030272315.1 Paspalum vaginatum
ATCTTCACGATTGCGGTGCTGATAGGTCCGGAGCGTTGGCCGGATGGGGTCGAAGAACACCGCGCACCCATCTGAATGGCCATAACTTCCCCGTCCGGATCCATTTTTGGGCCAAGTTTTTTTTCTAGGTGCAGAATCACATGGAGCACACCCTGAAGGGCGAAAACGGAGAAAACCACATTTCAAAAAAAAATAAATATAAAATATAAACCCAAGAAGAACCGTTCAGGTCAAATTGAACGTCCTCCTTGCGACATTCTAAATGTGCCGCCTCCTCGGCTCTGTCGCGGCATGATCCGGGACCGCCTACGACCCAGGATGTTCTGAGACAGTGCCTCCCCAAGGATAGGCCTCCCAGTACTATCATCTTCACGATTGCGGTGCTGATAGGTCCCGGAGCGTTGGCCGGATGGGGTCGAAGACACCGCGCACCCATCTGAATGGCCATAACTTCCCCGTCCGGATCCAGTTTTGGGCCAAGTTTTTTTTCCTAGGTGCAGAATCACATGGAGCACACCCTGAAGGGCGAAAACGGAGAAAACCACATTTCAAAAAAAATAAATATAAAATATAAAACCCAAGAAGAACCGTTCAGGTCAAATTCAACGTCCTCCTTGCGACATTCTAAATGTGCCGCCTCCTCGGCTCTGTCGCGGCATGATCCGGGACCGCCTACGACCCAGGATGTTCTGAGACAGTGTCTCCCCAAGGATAGGCCTCTCGGTACTATCATCTTCACGATTGCGGTGCTGATAGGTCCCGGAGCGTTGGCCGGATGGGGTCGAAGACACCGCGCACCCATCTGAATGGCCATAACTTCCCCGTCCGGATCCAGTTTTGGGCCAAGTTTTTTTTCCTAGGTGCAGAATCACATGGAGCACACCCTGAAGGGCGAAAACGGAGAAAACCACATTTCAAAAAAAATAAATATAAAATATAAAACCCAAGAAGAACCGTTCAGGTCAAATTCAACGTCCTCCTTGCGACATTCTAAATGTGCCGCCTCCTCGGCTCTGTCGCGGCATGATCCGGGACCGCCTACGACCCAGGATGTTCTGAGACAGTGCCTCCCCAAGGATAGGCCTCCCAGTACTATCATCTTCACGATTGCGGTGCTGATAGGTCCCGGAGCGTTGGCCGGATGGGGTCGAAGACACCGCGCACCCATCTGAATGGCCATAACTTCCCCGTCCGGATCCAGTTTTGGGCCAAGTTTTTTTTCCTAGGTGCAGAATCACATGGAGCACACCCTGAAGGGCGAAAACGGAGAAAACCACATTTCAAAAAAAATAAATATAAAATATAAAACCCAAGAAGAACCGTTCAGGTCAAATTCAACGTCCTCCTTGCGACATTCTAAATGTGCCGCCTCCTCGGCTCTGTCGCGGCATGATCCGGGACCGCCTACGACCCAGGATGTTCTGAGACAGTGCCTCCCCAAGGATAGGCCTCCCAGGTACTATCATCTTCACGATTGCGGTGCTGATAGGTCCCGGAGCGTTGGCCGGATGGGGTCGAAGACACCGCGCACCCATCTGAATGGCCATAACTTCCCCGTCCGGATCCAGTTTTGGGCCAAGTTTTTTTTCCTAGGTGCAGAATCACATGGAGCACACCCTGAAGGGCGAAAACGGAGAAAACCACATTTCAAAAAAAATAAATATAAAATATAAAACCCAAGAAGAACCGTTCAGGTCAAATTCAACGTCCTCCTTGCGACATTCTAAATGTGCCGCCTCCTCGGCTCTGTCGCGGCATGATCCGGGACCGCCTACCACCCAGGATGTTCTGAGACAGTGCCTCCCCAAGGATAGGCCTCCCAGGTACTATCATCTTCACTGATTGCGGTGCTGATAGGTCCCGGAGCGTTGGCCGGATGGGGTCGAAGACACCTGCGCACCCATCTGAATGGCCTTAACTTCCCCGTCCGGATCCAGTTTTGGGCCAAGTTTTTTTTCCTAGGTGCAGAATCACATGGAGCACACCCTGAAGGGCGAAAACGGAGAAAACCACATTTCAAAAAAAATAAATATAAAATATAAAACCCAAGAAGAACCGTTCAGGTCAAATTCAACGTCCTCCTTGCGACATTCTAAATGTGCCGCCTCCTCGGCTCTGTCGCGGCATGATCCGGGACCGCCTACCACCCAGGATGTTCTGAGACAGTGCCTCCCCAAGGATAGGCCTCCCCGGTACTATCATCTTCACGATTGCGGTGCTGATAGGTCCCGGAGCGTTGGCCGGATGGGGTCGAAGACACCGCGCACCCATCTGAATGGCCATAACTTCCCCGTCCGGATCCAGTTTTGGGCCAAGTTTTTTTTCCTCAGTGCAGAATCACATGGAGCACACCCTAAAGGGCGAAAACGGAGAAAACCACATTTCAAAAAAAAATAAATATAAAATATAAAACCCAAGAAGAACCGTTCAGGTCAAATTCAACGTCCTCCTTGCGACATTCTAAATGTGCCGCCTCCTCGGCTCTGTCGCGGCATGATCCGGGACCGCCTACGACCCAGGATGTTCTGAGACAGTGCCTCCCCAAGGATAGGCATCCCAGGTACTATCATCTTCACGATTGCGGTGCTGATAGGTCCCGGAGCGTTGGCCGGATGGGGTCGAAGACACCGCGCACCCATCTGAATGGCCATAACTTCCCCGTCCGGATCCAGTTTTGGGCCAAGTTTTTTTTCCTAGGTGCAGAATCACATGGAGCACACCCTGAAGGGCGAAAACGGAGAAAACCACATTTCAAAAAAAATAAATATAAAATATAAAACCCAAGAAGAACCGTTCAGGTCAAATTCAACGTCCTCCTTGCGACATTCTAAATGTGCCGCCTCCTCGGCATCTGTCGCGGCATGATCCGGGACCGCCTACGACCCAGGATGTTCTGAGACAGTGCCTCCCCAAGGATAGGCCTCCCCGGTACTGTCATCTTCACGATTGCGGTGCTGATAGGTCCCGGAGCGTTGGCCGGATGGGGTCGAAGACACCGCGCACCCATCTGAATGGCCATAACTTCCCCGTCCGGATCCAGTTTTGGGCCAAGTTTTTTTTCCTAGGTGCAGAATCACATGGAGCACACCCTGAAGGGCAAAAATGGAGAAAACCACATTTCAAAAAAAATAAATATAAAATATAAAACCCAAGAAGAACCGTTCAGGTCAAATTCAACGTCCTCCTTGCGACATTCTAAATGTGCCGCCTCCTCGGCCCTGTCGCGGCATGATCCGGGACAGCCTACCACCCAGGATGTTCTGAGATAGTGCCTCCCTAAGGATAGGCCTCCCCGGTACTATCATCTTCACGATTGCGGTGCTGATAGCTCCCGGAGCGTTGGCCGGATGGGGTCGAAGACACCGCGCACCCATCTGAATGGCCATAACTTCCCCGTCCGGATCCAGTTTTGGGCCAAGTTTTTTTTCCTAGGTGCAGAATCACATGGAGCACACACTGAAGGGCAAAAACGGAGAAAACCCCATTTCAAAAAAAATAAATATAAAATATAAAACCCAAGAAGAACCGTTCAGGTCAAATTCAACGTCCTCCTTGCGACATTCTAAATGTGCCGCCTCCTCGGCTCTGTCGCGGCATGATCCGGGACCGCCTACGACCCAGGATGTTCTGAGACAGTGCCTCCCCAAGGATAGGCCTCCCGGTACTATCATCTTCACGATTGCGGTGCTGATAGGTCCCGGAGCGTTGGCCGGATGGGGTCGAAGACACCGCGCACCCATCTGAATGGCCATAACTTCCCCGTCCGGATCCAGTTTTGGGCCAAGTTTTTTTTCCTAGGTGCAGAATCACATGGAGCACACCCTGAAGGGCGAAAACGGAGAAAACCACATTTCAAAAAAAATAAATATAAAATATAAAACCCAAGAAGAACCGTTCAGGTCAAATTCAACGTCCTCCTTGCGACATTCTAAATGTGCCGCCTCCTCGGCTCTGTCGCGGCATGATCCGGGACCGCCTACGACCCAGGATGTTCTGAGACAGTGCCTCCCCAAGGATAGGCCTCCCCGGTACTATCATCTTCACGATTGCGGTGCTGATAGGTCCCGGAGCGTTGGCCGGATGGGGTCGAAGACACCGCGCACCCATCTGAATGGCCATAACTTCCCCGTCCGGATCCAGTTTTGGGCCAAGTTTTTTTTCCTCGGTGCAGAATCACATGGAGCACACCCTAAAGGGCGAAAACGGAGAAAACCACATTTCAAAAAAAATAAATATAAAATATAAAACCCAAGAAGAACCGTTCAGGTCAAATTCAACGTCCTCCTTGCGACATTCTAAATGTGCCGCCTCCTCGGCCCTGTCGCGGCATGATCCGGGACCGCCTACCACCCAGGATGTTCTGAGACAGTGCCTCCCCTAAGGATAGGCCTCCCCGGTACTATCATCTTCATGATTGCGGTGCTGATAGGTCCCGGAGCGTTGGCCGGATGGGGTCAAAGACACTGCGCACCCATCTGAATGGCCATAACTTCCCCGTCCGGATCCAGTTTTGGGCCAAGTTTTTTTTCCTCGGTGCAGAATCACATGGAGCACACCCTGAAGGGCGAAAACGGAGAAAACCACATTTCAAAAAAAATAAATATAAAATATAAAACCCAAGAAGAACCGTTCAGGTCAAATTCAACGTCCTCCTTGCGACATTCTAAATGTGCCGCCTCCTCGGCACTGTCGCGGCATGATCCGGGACCGCCTACCACCCAGGATGTTCTGAGACAGTGCCTCCCCAAGGATAGGCCTCCCCGGTACTATCATCTTCACTGATTGCGGTGCTGATAGGTCCCGGAGCGTTGGCCGGATGGGGTCGAAGACACCGCGCACCCATCTGAATGGCCATAACTTCCCCGTCCGGATCCAGTTTTGGGCCAAGTTTTTTTTCCTAGGTGCAGAATCACATGGAGCACACCCTGAAGGGCGAAAACGGAGAAAACCACATTTCAAAAAAATAAATATAAAATATAAAACCCAAGAAGAACCGTTCAGGTCAAATTCAACGTCCTCCTTGCGACATTCTAAATGTGCCGCCTCCTCGGCCCTGTCGCGGCATGATCCGGGACCGCCTACCACCCAGGATGTTCTGAGACAGTGCCTCCCCTAAGGATAGGCCTCCCCGGTACTATCATCTTCATGATTGCGGTGCTGATAGGTCCCGGAGCGTTGGCCGGATGGGGTCGAAAGACACTGCGCACCCATCTGAATGGCCATAACTTCCCCGTCCGGATCCAGTTTTGGCCAAGTTTTTTTTCCTCGGTGCAGAATCACATGGAGCACACCCTAAAGGGCGAAAACGGAGAAAACCACATTTCAAAAAAAATAAATATAAAATATAAAACCCAAGAAGAACCGTTCAGGTCAAATTCAACGTCCTCCTTGCGACATTCTAATTGTGCCGCCTCCTCGGCACTGTCGCGGCATGATCCGGGACCGCCTACCACCCAGGATGTTCTGAGACAGTGCCTCCCTAAGGATAGGCCTCCCCGGTACTATCATCTTCATGATTGCGGTGCTGATAGGTCCTGGAGCGTTGGCCGGATGGGGTCAAAGACACTGCGCACCCATCTGAATGGCCATAACTTCCCCGTCCGGATCCAATTTTGGGCCAAGTTTTTTTTTCCTCGGTGCAGAATCACATGGAGCACACCCTAAAGGGCGAAAACGGAGAAAACCACATTTAAAAAAAAATAAATATAAAATATAAAACCCAAGAAGAACCGTTCAGGTCAAATTCAACGTCCTCCTTGCGACATTCTAAATGTGCCGCCTCCTCGGCCCTGTCGCGGCATGATCCGGGACCGCCTACCACCCAGGATGTTCTGAGACAGTGCCTCCCTAAGGATAGGCCTCCCCGGTACTATCATCTTCATGATTGCGGTGCTGATAGGTCCCGGAGCGTTGGCCGGATGGGGTCAAAGACACTGCGCACCCATCTGAATGGCCATAACTTCCCCGTCCGGATCCAGTTTTGGGCCAAGTTTTTTTTCCTCGGTGCAGAATCACATGGAGCACACCCTAAAGGGCGAAAACGGAGAAAACCACATTTCAAAAAAAATAAATATAAAATATAAAACCCAAGAAGAACCGTTCAGGTCAAATTCAACGTCCTCCTTGCGACATTCTAAATGTGCCGCCTCCTCGGCACCGTCGCGGCACGATCCGGGACCGCCTACCACCCAGGATGTTCTGAGACAGTGCCTCCCCGAGGATAGGCCTCCCCGGTACTATCATCTTCACGATTGCGGTGCTGATAGGTCCCGGAGCGTAGGCCGGTTGGGGTCAAAGACACCGCGCACCCATCTGAATGGCCATAACTTCCCCGTCCGGATCCAGTTTTGGGCCAAGTTTTTTTTCCTCGGTGCAGAATCACATGGAGCACACCCTGAAGGGCGAAAACGGAGAAAACCACATTTCAAAAAAAATAAATATAAAATATAAAACCCAAGAAGAACCGTTCAGGTCAAATTCAACGTCCTCCTTGCGACATTCTAAATGTGCCGCCTCCTCGGCACTGTCGCGGCATGATCCGGGACCGCCTACCACCCAGGATGTTCTGAGACAGTGCCTCCCCAAGGATAGGCCTCCCCGGTACTATCATCTTCACTGATTGCGGTGCTGATAGGTCCCGGAGCGTTGGCCGGATGGGGTCAAAGACACCTGCGCACCCATCTGAATGGCCATAACTTCCCCGTCCGGATCCAGTTTTGGGCCAAGTTTTTTTTCCTAGGTGCAGAATCACATGGAGCACACCCTGAAGGGCGAAAACGGAGAAAACCACATTTCAAAAAAAATAAATATAAAATATAAAACCCAAGAAGAACCGTTCAGGTCAAATTCAACGTCCTCCTTGCGACATTCTAAATGTGCCGCCTCCTCGGCACCGTCGCGGCATGATCCGGGACCGCCTACCACCCAGGATGTTCTGAGACAGTGCCTCCCCTAGGATAGGCCTCCCCGGTACTATCATCTTCACGATTGCGGTGCTGATAGGTCCCGGAGCGTTGGCCGGATGGGGTCGAAGACACCGCGCACCCATCTGAATGGCCATAACTTCCCCGTCCGGATCCAGTTTTGGGCCAAGTTTTTTTTCCTAGGTGCAGAATCACATGGAGCACACCCTGAAGGGCGAAAACGGAGAAAACCACATTTCAAAAAAAATAAATATAAAATATAAAACCCAAGAAGAACCGTTCAGGTCAAATTCAACGTCCTCCTTGCGACATTCTAAATGTGCCGCCTCCTCGGCCCTGTCGCGGCATGATCCGGGACAGCCTACCACCCAGGATGTTCTGAGATAGTGCCTCCCTAAGGATAGGCCTCCCCGGTACTATCATCTTCACTGATTGCGGTGGTGATAGGTCCCGGAGCATTGGCCGGATGGGGTCAAAGACACCTGCGCACCCATCTGAAAGGCCACAAGTTCCCCGTCCGGATCCAGTTTTGGGCAAAGTTTTTTTTCCTAGGTGCAGAATCACATGGAGCACACCCTGAAGGGCGAAAACGGAGAAAACCACATTTCAAAAAAAATAAATATAAATATAAAACCCAAGAAGAACCGTTCAGGTCAAATTCAACGTCCTCCTTGCGACATTCTAAATGTGCCGCCTCCTCGGCACCGTCGCGGCACGATCCGGGACCGCCTACCACCCAAGATGTTCTGAGACAGTGCCTCCCCTAGGATAGGCCTCCCCGGTACTATCATCTTCACGATTGCGGTGCTGATAGGTCCCGGAGCGTAGGCCGGTTTTGGTCGAAGACACCGCGCACCCATCTGAATGGCCATAACTTCCCCGTCCGGATCCAGTTTTGGGCCAAGTTTTTTTTCCTCGGTGCAGAATCACATGGAGCACACCCTGAAGGGCGAAAACGGAGAAAACCACATTTCAAAAAAAATAAATATAAAATATAAAACCCAAGAAGAACCGTTCAGGTCAAATTCAACGTCCTCCTTGCGACATTCTAAATGTGCCGCCTCCTCGGCACTGTCGCGGCATGCATCCGGGACCGCCTACCACCCAGGATGTTCTGAGACAGTGCCTTCCCAAGGATAGGCCTCCCCGGTACTGTCATCTTCACGATTGCGGTGTTGATAGGTCCCGGAGCGTTGGCCGGATGGGGTCGAAGACACCTGCGCACCCATCTGAATGGCCATAACTTCCCCGTCCGGATCCAGTTTTGGGCCAAGTTTTTTTTCCTCGGTGCAGAATCACATGGAGCACACCCTAAAGGGCGAAAACGGAGAAAACCACATTTAAAAAAAATAAATATAAAATATAAAACCCAAGAAGAACCGTTCAGGTCAAATTCAACGTCCTCCTTGCGACATTCTAAATGTGCCGCCTCCTCGGCCCTGTCGCGGCATGATCCGGGACCGCCTACCACCCAGGATGTTCTGAGACAGTGCCTCCCTAAGGATAGGCCTCCCCGGTACTATCATCTTCATGATTGCGGTGCTGATAGGTCCCGGAGCGTTGGCCGGATGGGGTCAAAGACACTGCGCACCCATCTGAATGGCCATAACTTCCCCGTCCGGATCCAGTTTTGGGCCAAGTTTTTTTTCCTCGGTGCAGAATCACATGGAGCACACCCTAAAGGGCGAAAACGGAGAAAACCACATTTCAAAAAAAATAAATATAAAATATAAAACCCAAGAAGAACCGTTCAGGTCAAATTCAACGTCCTCCTTGCGACATTCTAAATGTGCCGCCTCCTCGGCACCTGTCGCGGCATGATCCGGGACCGCCTACCACCCAAGGATGTTCTGAGACAGTGCCTCCCCTAAGGATAGGCCTCCCCGGTACTATCATCTTCACTGATTGCGGTGCTGATAGGTCCCGGAGCGTTGGCCGGATTGGGGTCAAAGACACCTGCGCACCCATCTGAATGGCCATAACTTCCCCGTCCGGATCCAGTTTTGGGCCAAGTTTTTTTTCCTAGGTGCAGAATCACATGGAGCACACCCTGAAGGGCGAAAACGGAGAAAACCACATTTCAAAAAAAATAAATATAAAATATAAAACCCAAGAAGAACCGTTCAGGTCAAATTCAACGTCCTCCTTGCGACATTCTAAATGTGCCGCCTCCTCGGCCCTGTCGCGGCATGATCCGGGACCGCCTACCACCCAGGATGTTCTGAGACAGTGCCTCCCTAAGGATAGGCCTCCCCGGTACTATCATCTTCATGATTGCGGTGCTGATAGGTCCCGGAGCGTTGGCCGGATGGGGTCAAAGACACTGCGCACCCATCTGAATGGCCATAACTTCCCCGTCCGGATCCAGTTTTGGACCAAGTTTTTTTTCCTCGGTGCAGAATCACATGGAGCACACCCTAAAGGGCGAAAACGGAGAAAACCACATTTCAAAAAAAATAAATATAAAATATAAAACCCAAGAAGAACCGTTCAGGTCAAATTCAACGTCCTCCTTGCGACATTCTATATGTGCCGCCTCCTCGGCACCGTCGCGGCACGATCCGGGACCGCCTACCACCCAAGATGTTCTGAGACAGTGCCTCCCCTAGGATAGGCCTCCCCGGTACTATCATCTTCACGATTGCGGTGCTGATAGGTCCCGGAGCGTAGGCCGGTTGGGGTGCAAGACACCGCGCACCCATCTGAATGGCCATAACTTCCCCGTCCGGATCCAGTTTTGGGCCAAGTTTTTTTTTCCTCGGTGCAGAATCACATGGAGCACATCCCTAAGGGCGAAAACGGAGAAAACCACATTTAAAAAAAATAAATATAAAATATAAAACCCAAGAAGAACCGTTCAGGTCAAATTCAACGTCCTCCTTGCGACATTCTAAATGTGCCGCCTCCTCGGCCCTGTCGCGGCATGATCCGGGACCGCCTACCACCCAGGATGTTCTGAGACTAGTGCCTCCCTAAGGATAGGCCTCCCCGGTACTATCATCTTCATGATTGCTGTGCTGATAGGTCCCGGAGCGTTGGCCGGATGGGGTCAAAGACACTGCGCACCCATCTGAATGGCCATAACTTCCCCGTCCGGATCCAGTTTTGGGCCAAGTTTTTTTTCCTCGGTGCAGAATCACATGGAGCACACCCTGAAGGGCGAAAACGGAGAAAACCACATTTCAAAAAAAATAAATATAAAATATAAACCCAAGAAGAACCGTTCAGGTCAAATTCAACGTCCTCCTTGCGACATTCTAAATGTGCCGCCTCCTCGGCACCGTCGCGGCACGATCCGGGACCGCCTACCACCCAAGATGTTCTGAGACAGTGCCTCCCCTAGGATAGGCCTCCCCGGTACTATCATCTTCACGATTGCGGTGCTGATAGGTCCCGGAGCGTAGGCCGGTTGGGGTCAAAGACACCGCGCACCCATCTGAATGGCCATAACTTCCCCGTCCGGATCCAGTTTTGGGCCAAGTTTTTTTTTCCTAGGTGCTAGAATCACATGGAGCACACCCTGAAGGGCGAAAACGGAGAAAACCACATTTCAAAAAAATAAATATAAAATATAAAACCCAAGAAGAACCGTTCAGGTCAAATTCAACGTCCTCCTTGCGACATTCTAAATGTGCCGCCTCCTCGGCACTGTCGCGGCATGATCCGGGACCGCCTACCACCCAGGATGTTCTGAGACAGTGCCTCCCCTAAGGATAGGCCTCCCCGGTACTATCATCCTCATGATTGCGGTGCTGATAGGTCCCGGAGCGTTGGCCGGATGGGGTCAAAGACACTGCGCACCCATCTGAATGGCCATATCTTCCCCGTCCGGATCCAATTTTGGGCCAAGTTTTTTTTCCTCGGTGCAGAATCACATGGAGCACACCCTAAAGGGCGAAAACGGAGAAAACCACATTTAAAAAAAATAAATATAAAATATAAAACCCAAGAAGAACCGTTCAGGTCAAATTCAACGTCCTCCTTGCGACATTCTAAATGTGCCGCCTCCTCGGCACCGTCGCGGCACGATCCGGGAACGCCTACCACCCAAGATGTTCTGAGATAGTGCCTCCCTAAGGATAGGCCTCCCCGGTACTATCATCTTGACGATTGCGGTGCTGATAGGTCCCGGAGCGTAGGCCGGATGGGGTCGAAGACACCGCGCACCCATCTGAATGGCCATAACTTCCCCGTCCGGATCCAGTTTTGGGCCAAGTTTTTTTTCCTCGGTGCAGAATGCACATGGAGCACACCCTGAAGGGCGAAAACGGAGAAAACCACATTTCAAAAAAAATAAATATAAAATATAAAACCCAAGAAGAACCGTTCAGGTCAAATTCAACGTCCTCCTTGCGACATTCTAAATGTGCCGCCTCCTCGGCACCGTCGCGGCACGATCCGGGACCGCCTACCACCCAGGATGTTCTGAGACAGTGCCTTCCCTAGGATAGGCCTCCCCGGTACTATCATCTTCACGATTGCGGTGCTGATAGGTCCCGGAGCGTAGGCCGGTTGGGGTCGAAGACACCGCGCACCCATCTGAATGGCCATAACTTCCCCGTCCGGATCCAGTTTTGGGCCAAGTTTTTTTTTCCTAGGTGTATAACCACATGGAGCACACCCTGAAGGGCGAAAACGGAGAAAACCACATTTCAAAAAAAATAAATATAAAATATAAAACCCAAGAAGAACCGTTCAGGTCAAATTCAACGTCCTCCTTGCGACATTCTAACCGTGCCGCCTCCTCGGCACCGTCGCGGCATGATCCGGGACCGACTACCACCTAGGATGTTGCGAGACATTGCCTTCCTCAGGATAGGCCTCTCCGGAACTATCATCTTCATGATTGCGGTGCTGATAGGTCCCGGAGCGTTGGCCGGATAAGGTCGAAGACACCGCACACCCATCAGAATGGCCATAACTCCCCCGTCCGGATCTAGTTTTGGGCCAAGTTTTTTTTGCCAGGTGCAGAATCACATGGAGCACACCTTGAAGGGAGAAAACATAGAAAACCACATTTCAAAAAAAATAAATATAAAATATAAAATACAAGAAGAAACGGTCAGGTCAAATTCAGCGTCCTCCTAGCGACATTCTAACCGTGCTGCCTCCTTGGCACCGTCGCGGCTTGATTCAGGACCGCGTACAACCCAGGATGTTACGAGACAGTGCCTCCCTCAGGATAGGCCTCTTCGGTACTATCATCTTCACGATTGCGGTGCTGATAGGTCCCGGAGCGTTGGCCGGATGAGGTCGAAGACACCGCACACCCATCAGAATGGCCATAACTCCCCCGTCCGGATCTAGTTTTGGGCCAAGTTTTTTTTGTCAGGTGCAGAATCACATGGAGCACACCATCAAGGGCGAAAACATAGAAAACCACATTTCAAAAAAAATAAATATAAAATATAAAATACAAGAAGAAACGGTCAGGTCAAATTCAACGTCCTCCTAGCGACATTCTAACAGTGCCGCCTCCTTGGCACCGTCGCGGCTTGATTCAGGACCGCGTACAACCCACGATGTTACGAGACAGTGCCTCCCTCAGGATAGGCCTCTCCGGTACTATCATCTTGACGATTGCGGTGCTGATAGGTCCCGGAGCGTTGGCCGGATGAGGTCGAAGACACCGCACACCCATCTGAATGGCCTTAACTCCCCCGTCCGGATCTAGTTTTGGGCCAAGTTTTTTTTGCCAGGTGCAGAATCACATGGAGCACACCCTAAAGGGCGAAAACGGAGAAAACCACATTTCAAAAAAAAATAAATATAAAATATAAAACCCACGAAGAACCGTTCAGGTCAAATTCAACGTCCTCCTTGCGACATTCTAACCGTGCCGCCTCGTCGGCACCGTCGGGGCATGATCCAGGACCGCTGACCACCCAGGATGTTCTGAGACAGTGCCTCCCCCAGGATAGGCCCCCCCGGTACTATCATCTTTGTGGCGGAACCGCCGATTTAATCCGGGCTAAGCACACCTACCACCTCTGGCTTGCAGTGCGATTAGACCGAACTAAACCCGGTCGTCCGTCGAGAGTCATTCGACTCCCGATATTACCTTTTCCCAGAGGAACCGACATCATACACGTCTGACTCACGATGGAGCCACAACAGAAACATCATCACAGGCAGTTGAATAGCATAAAATTAGACTTAGTTACAACCCAGTTTTACATAAAATATAAGTCCAACATAATGTTATACGGTAGCAAGTTTGAAAGTTTCTCGCAGCGGAAATATAAGTTTAGGGGTCACCATGTTATCACCAAAAGTTTTGCATTAGAGGGACAACATCGAGCCCACCGATGTTGCCCTCGAGCCACTCAGTCACCTCATCCTAAATGAGGGCATGCCTCGCCTCCAACACAAGTGCACACCATGAACTCCATACCTGCGCTCAAAATGTGGGGGCAAACCCTGAGTACTAATTACTCATTAGGTCTTAATGGATTTGGCTTACGGCTGACGCGAAGCGGCTTACTAGCAAGTGGATCCTTAGCCTTTAGTTTTAAACAGTAACATGTGTAACATAAATAGTAAGTTTTCACCATTTATATATCCTTCAACACAACTGTAACTTGCAGAAAGGTAAACAGTCCAATTCAATCATGTGGTATTCCAAAACCATGAGTATTAAACACCGAGAGTTTAAGTAGTTACTACGTTGCCCGTGTGCATTATCAGCATTCCCACACCTGGTGGGCATCAGCGATTCGAATCGATTTTAATTCCCGGGAATAACTATCATGCCAGGGGTATATGCTTACTAGCCATCGCGTTCCCACATATAGCCCCCATCTCCACCTGTCTTGTCCCAAGATTCAAAGCGCCCCCACCAAACCCCCGGGTTGTGCCCCCTCAAGAGCGATACCACGGCCGCACCGGGTCAGCCCTCCCTTAGGAGCGATACCACGGCCGCACCGGGTCAGCCCTCCCTTGAGTACAAGCGCCCCCGGGCCCATCGGCCTCCAGCAAGTGGATGGGCGGAGCCTCGAAAACTCCGGACAAACCCAAGTAAGACTTCACCGGTCCCATTTCCCGGTTAAGCACTCTAGCAATGTTATGCCGATCAGCAGACGAACAGCGGACGGGCCTTAAACGACTCGGGCGGAGCCAAACGCACACCACATAATAAAATTATTCTCCGCCCGGTCTCCATTTAAATCATGAGCATAATATTACTTTCTCAAAAGTAATAGGTTTGTAATCTTTGAAATCACCTACGCGACGAGTGACTCCTTTCACTCGTGTCTATTCGCACCTAGCAGAGCCTAGGCAACTCGTCCTACGAACTCTATATATAGGTGCTAGGGCCAGGGCGGCCAGGGAGTCTAATGCAATTGGTTCCAAGCAACTCCTAATGCATATGCGTAATCATCAAGTATAATTTGTTTGCTGGGTTGAGTATGGTCCTGCCTACCTTCCTCGTTAGAGTCAGTAGCTGCCTCCTGAGCGAAGTCGGGCTCTTGTTGTTGATCCTCTGGCTCTCGGTGCAGCTCCTCCTCGGGCTCCTCCGCGACGGGTTGGTTCGGCGGTGGTTCTTCGTTCGCGGAATCTATATGCATGACATGATGCAATTGGAGCATGTATTAGTGCAATGCAAGAATCAAGGGTTATGGAATAATATTATGTATTTTCATGATAAAGCTTGTTTAACTTTAAGAAATCGTACAAGCCATCACCTATGATAGCTTAGTTTGTCACATATAACAACGTGGGGTGTGTGACTGAATAGCACCGAGTTATGCGAAAAGACCGGTGCTTTCTACTACCTAGAATTCTTTTTCATTGATAACTCTATGCTTAAAAGCTAGGCAAGGGTAAAATAGCAAACATTCAGCAAGCATTGAAGCTATCAAATTCTTATACTAAGCTTAGCAATGTTGCTGCCCCAAATTCAGAAATTTTGACTTTCGTTTAACCCACATTTTCTATTTGTTGAATTTAAACATGCATGAATTTATCAATTTCAAAACACAAATATACTTGACCTGCATAGTACCCTATTTTAACAGTGAGCTCTTTATACTACAGGGAGCACAAATAAAATGTGTATAACCATTTAGAACACAACTTCTATATAAATATCATTTTCTCAATTATTTCTATGCTAAAATCAAATGTAGGGGCAAAACAGTAATTAACCAGTGAACACTTGAGCTACCAAAAATCATAGTGAACCTTTATGCCTTAACAACCCTGCTGTCCAAGTTTGGCAATTTTTGGAGGTCAACTAGTCCACATTTCCTATTTATTAGGGTTTTTCATATTTACACAAAATCAGGGGCAAAACTGTCTTTTCCTACTCAACCAGAACACCCATTCTGTAGGTCTACTTAATAGGAGTACAATGCAACAAAGTTTGCTATTTTTGGATTTTTATTCACTTTACTATGATTTTTCAAAGTTTTCAGCATTTTTAAAACATTTTAAATCGAAACTATGCAGATCCAGGACCTATACGTAAATATCCTTAGCTTCTGAGGGTTAATATGCAAGATTTTCAAGACTCGGTGCACAGTGCTCTGCATGGAAACATAAAACTGCTAAAGTGGAAGGGCGATAGCGCAAAAAGTCCATCTTCCTCCTCCCGTCGTCTTCCTCCTCGCGACAGGAGGAGGAGCTCCGGTGGCGCGCGGCCAATCCGGCCCTACGGGGCACGGGAGCTCGCCGCGAGGTGCCGGGGAGAGAGAGGGGAGTATGGGGAATCTTACCCCCTACTTTAATCGACGGAAGAGGGCGCGAGGTGGTGTGACGACGATGAGCAGAGGGTGACGAGCTCCGGCGGCGCGGTGGGCGGCGTCGAGGTGGAACCAGTGGCCTAGGCCGGTGCGGGAGGGTGGAGTCGAGGACGGCGAAGCTCGGCGTGGTGATGGTTGAGCTCGGGAGCGGGCGGAAGGGGCTGGGGAACGAGCTCGGGTGAGCTCCGTCAATGGCGGACGGCGCGAGGATGAGCAGAGGGAACGGGGAGGCCGAGCGCGAGAGTGGGGCTTCGGTGAAGGGGGTCGGGACCTCGTCCCGACCTTGAAAGCGTGCCGAGCGCGCTGTCCACGGGCACGCAGCGGCGCGTGGCCGCGGCGGCCGGGAAGGCCGGTGCGTGGCCCCGGCGCTCAGGGGCCAGCGCCGCGTGGGCGCGCCCGGGCGGCGACTGAAGCGGGTGGCGCGCGGGTGAACTGGGTCCATGGACCGGTGATTCTGACAGGTGGGGCCAAGGCCGGAAATGAAGAGCAAAACGCATGGACCGGGTGCACGGAGCAAGGGAGCCGGTGGAATCCACCTGCGCGCTGGCGCGGGCGGCCTGACGGGTGGGTCCCACTTGGCATAGAGACGGAAAAAGAAAAGAAAAACGAAAAAAAGAAAACCCCTTTGACCAGCTGATCAGGTTTCTGAAGTTTGCCAATTTGACCAACTTAGGAGCCGAATTTGAAAAAGACCCAATTGAATGAAATGTTGTACCTTTTGAAATATACAACTTTCCCAAAAGGACCTATACCAGATTCCAAGGATAATGTGATTTAAATTTGTAATTAACTTGCTGACTCCTGTTTGACCATTTGAAACCCCCAACTTGGAAATTATAAAAGTCCATTTTAGGTGCACTTTCATGAAAGGTGAAATATACCAATGTTGCATAGAATCTCATGAACTACAACTTTGGTATTCATTTCATGGCAAGATTTTGGATTTTGTTTCACAAAATTTTGAATTTACCAAACAGGGCTGAATTTGGTAGAAATCATATTTTCACATAAAATGACCCAAAACTAGGTTTCAACATCCATGCATGCCATGACACAAAATATCAAAGTCATTCCTTATGGAATTGCCTACAAGTTTGGTATGTAAAGCTTTATAAAATTCACAACTGTATTAAAGTTATAACTGCAATACAAACACAGCTTTTCTATAAACTGAGTTTAGTTGCTCAATTGACTTAACTTAGGCATGCTCTCAAGATAAAATGCCTTTGGGAAGATGTCATTATGCTAATGACATAAGTTTAATGCACTTGAGATGCCTAGGGCATCACAACCCACCCCCCTTAAAGAAATCTCGTCCTGAGATTTTTGAAGTGACGTGGGTGGTTAAGTTGGTTGTAGTTAGTGTTGTGTGCATGTACTGAGTTTAGATTCTGAAGTTAAGCTGTTGTAACATACCGAGTGGAGGTAGATGGTAGAAAACCAGGATACTTAGTGTGCAAATATTCTTCTTGCTCCCAAGTGGCTTCTTCTTCGGAGTGATTACTCCATTAACTTTGTAAAAGTTGATTGTTTTCCGACAGGTTGATCTTTGCTTTTGATCGAGGATTTTTATGGGACGTTCTTCGTATGTGAGATCTGGTTCGATCTGAATTTGAGAGGTATCTACCACTTTTTCCGGCACCCTTAAGCACTTCTTTAGTTGTGAGACGTGAAACACATCGTGAACCGCAGCCAGATGTGGTGGTAATTCTAACCGATAAGCGACGGCTCCACATTTCTCAATGATTTTGAATGGACCGACGTACCTTGGTGTTAACTTCCCTTTCACCCCAAACCGTTGTATCCCTTTCATCGGAGATACTTTGAGATACACATGATCCCCCTCATCAAAGACTAGTGGCCTCCTCCTTTTATCCGAGTAACTTTTCTGTCTGGATTGTGCTCTTTTGAGATGGTGGTGTATGAGTTTCACTTGTTCTTCGGCTTCTATCACTAAATCAGGGCCAAAGGTAACACGCTCTCCTGGTTCAGACCAGTTTAGTGGTGTTCTGCATCTCTTACCATAAAGAGCCTCGAAAGGAGCCATTTCTAAGCTCTTTTGGTAACTATTGTTATAAGCAAACTCTGCCAAGGGTAGACACTCATCCCACTTGGTGGAGTAAGTTAGTGCACAGGCCCTTAACATGTCTTCTAGGACTTGATTTACTCTTTCTACTTGACCACTGGTTTGGGGATGGTAAGCGGAACTGCGTACAAGAGTAGTGTCTAAGGCAGTCTGCAGTTGCTCCCAGAAGCGGGAAACGAACAGAGAACCCCTATCTGAGGTGATAGTTCGCGGGACCCCATGTAAGGATAGGATCTTGGAAAGGTACAACTCAGCGTACTGCTTTGCTCGATAGGTGGTCTTGACTGGAATGAAATGAGCAGATTTCGTGAGCCTATCAATAATTACCCATATGGAGTCATATCCTTTTTGGGTACGAGGTAAACCCACAACAAAATCCATGTGTATATCCTCCCATTTCCACGCTGGAACATCAAGCGGTTGAAGCATTCCAGCGGGCCTTAGGTGATCGGCTTTTACCTTTTTACACACGTCGCACTCAGATACGTACCTGGCGATCTCTCGCTTCATGCGGGTCCACCAAAACTTTTGTTTTAAGTCTTGATACATTTTATTGCTGCCCGGATGTATTGTGAACATTGAAGTGTGCGCTTCTTCCAGTATTTTCTTCCTCAACTCCATGTCCTTGGGTACCACTAGACGATTCTTGAACCACAGGACGCCTTGGTCATCAAGTGTGAAACATGCCTTCTTCTCTTCACTAATACCTTCACGAATATATGCCATACCCTTATCTTGCTTCTGAGCTTCTATGACTTGTGCCTTGATAGAGGGTTCAATAATGATATTATAAAGTTCTGCATGCTGTTCCGGAGGTATTTCAATGTCATTCATCTCACAGCAGATCACTCTTGCTCTAGGTCGGACTTCTATTACATTGCAATGGGCTTTTCGGCTTAGTGCATCTGCTACCACATTGGCCTTGCCTGGGTGGTAGTGTATCTCCAGATCATAATCTTTTATCAACTCTAACCAGCGCCTCAGCCTCATATTAATTTCGGGTTGTGTGAAAATGTATTTGAGACTCTTATGATCAGTGTAGATGTGACATGTGTTGCCTAACAGATAGTGTCTCCATATTTTTAGTGCATGAACGACTGCAGCTAACTCAAGGTCATGTGTTGGATAGTTTGCTTCATGTTTTCTCAATTGACGGGAGGCATAAGCAATTACTCTTCCTTCTTGCATCAAGACACAGCCAAGTCCATTACCGGAGGCATCACAGTATACTTCAAATGGCTTGGTAATGTCCGGTTGAGCTAGCACTGGTGCTGAGGTTAACAATTTCTTCAACGTTTGGAAAGCTTCTTCACAATTCGGATTCCAAATGAACTTTGCAGTTTTCTTGGTCAATGAGGTCATGGGTTTTGCAATTTTGGAGAAATCTTTGATAAAGCGGCGGTAGTAGCCCGCTAAACCAAGAAAACTCCGGATTTCAGTCACGGTCTCTGGTTGTTTCCAATTTAGTACATCTTCTACTTTGTTAGGGTCAACTGCGACTCCTTTCTCAGATAGTATGTGACCCAAGAAACCCACTTCTTTCAGCCAGAACGCACACTTGCTAAACTTGGCATAAAGCTTATGCTCTCTGAGCCGAGTGAGCACGATCCTTAAGTGCTCTTCATGTTCTTTTTCATTTCTGGAGTAGATCAGTATGTCATCTATGAATACCACTACGAACTTATCAAGTTCATTCATGAACACCGAGTTCATCATATACATGAAGAAAGCTGGTGCGTTGGTTAGCCCGAACGACATGACCAAATACTCATACAAGCCGTATCTGGTAGAGAAGGCTGTCTTGGGTATATCCTCTTCTCTAATCTTTATCTGATAGTAGCCAGACCTTAGGTCAATCTTAGAAAAGACCTTAGCCCCAGCTAACTGATCAAATAGAATATCGATGTGTGGCAGTGGGTATTTGTTTTTGACGGTCACTGCATTCAGTGGTCGGTAATCAACACACAATCTTTTCCCACCATGATCCTTTTTCTCAACAAAGAGAGCTGGACAACCCCATGGTGATGAACTAGGCCTAATGAACCCTTTGTCTAATTGTTCTTGTAGCTGTGTTTTCAATTCTTTCAAATCATCTGGTGGCATCTTGTATGGTCTTTTTGACACAGGTGCCGTGCCTGGAATGAGTTCAATGGCAAACTCTACATCCCGTTTTGGTGGTAGTCCAGGAAGTTCTTCCGGAAACACGTCCGGGAATTCACACACTACCGGTATCTTTTTAACCTCTTGTAGTTCAGTCACATTAACCGTGGGGGTCATGTGTTTTTGATTTGGCATGTGTATTCGTAGAATCTTGCCGCTGACACTAGACCTTAACTGCATTGTCCTGCTGCCAATATCTAGGACTGCATTGTTTTCTGTCATCCAATTCATCCCTAAGATGATATCAATCCCTCGGTGTGGCAGCACCACAGGGTTGATTGTGAAATCTTCCTTTCCTATACTCAGCCTTAACCCTTTCACTATCAGATTTGTATTTATCGGGTTCCCAGGCGCGGTGATTTGATATTTCTCTTTTATACGTGAAGTCTTTACCCCGTGCTTAGATGTGTATGACTGACTAATGAAAGTATGAGTAGCCCCTGAATCCAATAACACGACGGTCGGCTGACCGTTGACCATGAACGTACCGGCGAGAACAGGCTCTCCTGCAGGGATCTGCTCCATGTGCACATAGTGCACTCGACCTGTCTTGGGTACGAATCCCTTCGGCTTGCTCTGCTGGTTTCCACCCGCAGGAATAGGACCTTGGATCCTGCGAGGCGCTCTGCAGTCCTTCCTGAAATGGCCGATCTTGCCGCAGTTGTAACAAGGAGCGCCCGGCCCCGGAACAATGGGAGCACGGAGAGCTGGCAACTGTGCGGGTGCTCGATAGATGGGGTACTGTTGCTGCGGTGCCGCCCGATGGATCCACCTTGGTTGGTTGGGCCGGACCACATAGCGAGGCTGCTGATAATTTTGCTGTTGAGGCTTGTATGCGATCTTTTGCTTCTGTGAAGGGCCAGTCGCTGAGGTATTGACTAACCTTTTGCGCTTCTGATCCTCATTAGCGGCACGGAGACGATTCTCCATGTCAAGAGCAGTATCTACCAGCTCAGTGAAGCTCTAGTAGCGCCGTGCTAGGTGAGTCCGGAGGGTAGGGTCAAGGCCCTCTAGGAGTCTCTCGGCCCGCTCCGGCTCAGTAGCAACATCTCTCGGAGCATACTGAGAGGGGTGGATAAAGGTCTGCACATATTGCATGACGGTCCTGTTGCCCTGCCTGAGGTCTCGGAACTCACGACGCTTTTGTTCCATCAAACTTGCCGGGAAGTAGTGGGCCCGGAAAGCCTGACGGAATTCCTCCCATGTGGGCTCGTGGCCCTCCTCCTGCATGGCGAGGAAAGTGGCGTACCGTGCTCCCGCAGGCCCATGAAGAAGCTGAGCAGCAAATCGAGCCTTCTCTTGCTCATTGATCCCTGGTAGAAGGGTGAACTTGGACTGGATGGTGCGAAGCCAGTCGTCTGCCGCCAGTGGCTCGGGGCAATTGGTGAAAACTGGGGGTCGCAGCCCCTCGAAGTCCTGGTAGGTAATGCCACGTGGCCGGTACTCCCGCGGCTGTTGTTGCCCACAGGTCTGGCGGTCTTCTGCTAATAACCGAATCAGCTCAGCTTGTTGGACCACCAAAGTGGCCAGCTCCGGCGAGGGTGGAGCGCCTTGCGCTGACTGCCCCGATGACTGACCAGTGCGAGTGTTCACCATCTGCAAAATGGAGTCATATGGGTTCAGTCCAATAGCCCTTGCGCAGAAATACGGTGACAGCAAGATCATAGGACTATAGGCAATTTGTGAGTACAGGTAAACTTGTAATAAAACAGTTAGACTCTATCTCGCAAGGCCAAGCAATAGCATGCTGTCACCGGGTCGTGCAGTTTCGCGTGATGTAAACAGTAGCTTCTGACTTTTAACATATTTGATTACCAAAACGACCGGCTAGTCTTATCTTCAGTAGAAGAGTTGTCCTAAATTCCTAGGCTTTGCTCAATTGAAGCGGCTAGACTCTGAGTTTTCAAACTCAGTTGTGCCATTATCCAAGCTTAAAGGCATCGCATCATTTCACATTGTCCATGCGCATTCAGCAGTTACTACAACCATACTTATAGAGTCTTAACAAACTAGGGTTTACTTAGTACATATGTGGTCCATCTCGTTCATCACATCGAAACATTAGCTTAAGGTTCTACATCGGGTTACATGACGTACATAAGTGAGTTCTCTCGACCTCACCATTGTTTAGTACAGTCATGGCAAATTGCACGGAGCGGTATAATACAAAACATCGCTCATAACGTGCACCATTTTCAAAAGCTTCACCACACATTGCTACCATCAAACTCTCTAATGCCCGTTACGCGTGTCAGATACCATGCTGTCCTCATCCTCCACCACAGGGGCAACTGAAGGGTCCTGCTCGTACTGCGCCAGGCGCTGCTGTGCCTCGGCCAACTCTGCCTCCAGCTCCTCAATACGGTCCTGTGCATACATGTGCTGGTCGCGGTAGTGGGAGACACGGTCCTCGGCACGGAGGTACATCCCGTGTACACTGTGAGCAAACTGCATGGTCGCAGCATAGGGCCTGGTGTCAATCCGCTCCTCCAGCATGTTGTGACGACGGAGCCACTCGTCGTCGTAGCCGTCGGTGGGGAGGTAGCGCAGCCCTGACATCCCTGCTGCACCCGAGTTGCTGAGTGAGGTGATGGCTGCCAAGGTGACCTTGTCGTAAGCGTCCTCCTCATTGGCCCCGTAGACGGTGATCATCTGCCAGACCGCCGTGTGGCTCGAAGGAAGGACAACACTGGCCATGCAGTGTCCCTCCGCGTGCACTGTCTGCACGGAGAAGAAGGGGCATGGTCTGCGCCTCATCTCACGCAGAGCCCGACAAAGGATCTGCGCGAGGCCGTTCTCCTCACGGCAACGGGTGTGGACCATCCCGTTCTCAAGCTGAGGAGGGGTGTGGGTCACTGGTGGAAGGGGAGCAGCCCTTCCCTCCTCCATGCGGAGTCCCCTCGCACTGGTGGCTTTGCGGGCGGTTTGCTTGGTCCTGGCCATCTGTTTTTTTAAATAAGAGACTTTAATCAGTGATAGGCATAGGTTGCATATAATTTCAACGGTTAAGTGGGTGATGTGTGCAGAAAACATCTTTGAACTTTCATTTTACTTATTTGACTTTTAGCAATAATCCCCCAAGTATGAACAATGAAAGTAAACATGATGCATGACTCGTCCTATTCGATCTCACATCACACACCTTATGTATAATTTATATATCTAGCGAGTATCCGGTGACATATATGCACGGCACTCCCTAATGCAACTAGTCGTTCTCTACTCGTTCTTAATTTCGCGCGTGGTTAGTGTACCTGCAGAAAAATGCATGCTCATACCAACATCATCACCACGACCAAACATTACCACTCTAACCCTAGAAGTGGTATCCACGAGTTTCTTTAAACTACGTCTGGTGGACGACGTAGTGGCGCCATTTCTCCCAACACACCCAACGTTCCTCCAGTACTGGGGAATTGCTGGGGAAAGAAACGGTGGCCAACAAGATCTAGCTATAATTTTGGTCGAAGGAAAAGTGGTCACGAAACACCCCCAATGGCGTGACCACCCCCCTTAAAGAGTTCTGCCCTATCAGCATGAATGCAGGGTTCGCAATAGTCCGCAAATCCCAATAGCGCTCCGCCAGTACTGGGGATGGCTATGGCCGAAATGTTGCTTCCCAAAGCGCCAAATATGCATATGAGTTCTATCTAGGTCAGAATGTTAGCGATGTCACCTAGTATTTCACTAACATCCTTAATATGGGCATATCGATACTCTCATTCTTCAAATACTTCGAAAAGGGTTTTCGAAAATAGGTTTGCAAATCAAAACTGGATGATATGTCTGTTGTCTGTGTATAATCGGCTCTGATACCAGCTGTGGCGAAACCGCCGATTTAATCCGGGCTAAGCACACCTACCACCTCTGGCTTGCAGTGCGATTAGACCGAACTAAACCCGGTCGTCCGTCGAGAGTCATTCGACTCCCGATATTACCTTTTCCCAGAGGAACCGACATCATACACGTCTGACTCACGATGGAGCCACAACAGAAACATCATCACAGGCAGTTGAATTGCATAAAATTAGACTTAGTTACAACCCAGTTTTACATAAAATATAAGTCCAACATAATGTTATACGGTAGCAAGTTTGAAAGTTTCTCGCAGCGGAAATATAAGTTTAGGGGTCACCATGTTATCACCAAAAGTTTTGCATTAGAGGTACAACATCGAGCCCACCGATGTTGCCCTCGAGCCACTCAGTCACCTCATCCTAAATGAGGGCATGCCCCGCCTCCAACACAAGTGCACACCATGAACTCCATACCTGCGCTCAAAATGTGGGGGCAAACCCTGAGTACTAATTACTCAGTAGGTCTTAATGGATTTGGCTTACGGCTGACGCGAAGCGGCTTACTAGCAAGTGGATCCTTAGCCTTTAGTTTTAAACAGTAACATGTGTAACATAAATAGTAAGTTTTCACCATTTATATATCCTTCAACACAACTGTAACTTGCAGAAAGGTAAACAGTCCAATTCAATCATGTGGTATTCCAAAACCATGAGTATTAAACACCGAGAGTTTAAGTAGTTACTACGTTGCCCGTGTGCATTATCAGCATTCCCACACCTGGTGGGCATCAGCGATTCGAATCGATTTTAATTCCCGGGAATAACTATCATGCCAGGGGTATATGCTTACTAGCCATCGCGTTCCCACATATAGCCCCCATCTCCACCTGTCTTGTCCCAAGATTCAAAGCGCCCCCACCTAACTCCCGGGTTGTGCCCCCTCAGGAGCGATACCACGGCCGCACCGGGTCAGCCCTCCCTTAGGAGCGATACCACGGCCGCACCGGGTCAGCCCTCCCTCGAGTACAAGCGCCCCCGGGCCCATCGGCCTCCAGCAAGTGGATGGGCGGAGCCTCGAAAACTCCGGACAAACCCAGGTAAGACTTCACCGGTCCCATTTCCCGGTTAAGCACTCTAGCAATGTTATGCCGATCAGCAGACGAACAGCGGACAGGCCTTAAACGACTCGGGCGGAGCCAAACGCACACCACATAATAAAATTATTCTCCGCCCGGTCTCCATTTAAATCATGAGCATAATATTACTTTCTCAATAGTAATAGTTTTGTAATCTTTGAAATCACCTACGCGACGAGTGACTCCTTTCACTCGTGTCTATTCGCACCTAGCAGAGCCTAGGCAACTCGTCCTATGAACTCTATATATAGGTGCTAGGGCCAGGACGGCCAGGGAGTCTAATGCAATTGGTTCCAAGCAACTCCTAATGCATATGCGTAATCATCAAGTATAATTTGTTTGCTGGGTTGAGTATGGTCCTGCCTACCTTCCTCGTTAGAGTCAGTAGCTGCCTCCTGAGCGAAGTCGGGCTCTTGTTGTTAATCCTCTGGCTCTGGGTGCAGCTCCTCCTCGGGCTCCTCCGCGACGGGTTGGTTCGGCGGTGGTTCTTCGTTCGCGGAATCTATATGCATGACATAATGCAATTGGAGCATGTATTAGTGCAATGCAAGAATCAAGGGTTATGGAATAATATTATGTATTTTCGTGATAAAGCTTGTTTAACTTTAAGAAATCGTACAAGCCATCACCTATGATAGCTTAGTTCGTCACATATAACAACGTGGGGTGTGTGACTGAATAGCACCGAGTTATGCGAAAAGACCGGTGCTTTCTACTACCTAGAATTCTTTTTCATTGATAACTCTATGCTTAAAAGCTAGGCAAGGGTAAAATAGCAAACATTCAGCAAGCATTGAAGCTATCAAATTCTTATACTAAGCTTAGCAATGTTGCTGCCCCAAATTCAGAAATTTTGACTTTCGTTTAACCCACATTTTCTATTTTTTGAATTTAAACATGCATGAATTTATCAATTTCAAAACACAAATATACTTGACCTACATAGTACCCTATTTTAACAGTGAGCTCTTTATACTACAGGGAGCACAAATAAAATGTGTATAACCATTTAGAACACAACTTCTATATAAATATCATTTTCTCAATTATTTCTACGCTAAAATCACATGTAGGGGCAAAACAGCAATTAACCAGTGAACACTTGAGCTACCAAAAATCACAGTGAACCTTTATGCCTTAACAACCCTGCTGTCCAAGTTTGGCAATTTTTGGAGGTCAACTAGGCCACATTTCCTATTTATTAGGGTTTTTCATATTTACACAAAATCAGGGGCAAAACTGTCTTTTCCTACTCAACCAGCACACCCATTCTGTAGGTCTACTTAATAGGAGTACAATGCAACAAAGTTTGCTATTTTTGGATTTTTATTCACTTTACTATGATTTTTCAAAGTTTTCAGCATTTTTAAAACATTTTAAATCGAAACTATGCAGATCCAGGACCTATACGTAAATATCCTTAGCTTCTGAGGGTTAATATGCAAGATTTTCAAGACTCGGTGCACAGTGCTCTGCATGGAAACTTAAAACTGCTAAAGTGGAAGGGCGATAGCGCAAAAAGTCCATCTTCCTCCTCCCGTCGTCTTCCTCCTCGCGACAGGAGGAGGAGCTCCGGTGGCGCGCGGCCAATCCGGCCCTACGGGGCACGGGAGCTCGCCGCGAGGTGCCGGGGAGAGAGAGGGGAGTATGGGGAATCTTACCCCCTACTTTAATCGACGGAAGAGGGCGCGAGGAGGTGTGACGACGATGAGCAGAGGGTGACGAGCTCCGGCGGCGCGGTGGGCGGCGTCGAGGTGGAACCAGTGGCCTAGGCCGGTGCGGGAGGGTGGAGTCGAGGACGGCGAAGCTCGGCGTGGTGATGGTTGAGCTCGGGAGCGGGCGGAAGGGGCTGGGGAATGAGCTCGGGTGAGCTCCGTCAATGGCGGACGGCGCGAGGATGAGCAGAGGGAACGGGGAGGCCGAGCGCGAGAGTGGGGCTTCGGTGAAGGCGGTCGGGACCTCGTCCTGGCCTTGAAAGCGCGCCGAGCGCGCTGTCCACGCGCGCGCAGCGGCGCGTGGCCGCGGCGGCCGGGAAGGCCGGCGCGTTGCCACGGCGCTCAGCGGCCAGCGCCACGTGGGCACGCCCGGGCGGCGAGTGAAGCGGGTGGCGCGCGGGTGAACTGGGTCCATGGACCGGTGATTCTGACAGGTGGGGCCAAGGCCGGAAATGAAGAGCAAAACGCATGGACCGGGTGCACAGAGCAAGGGAGCCGGTGGAATCCACCTGCGCGCTGGCGTGGGCGGCCTGACGGGTGGGTCCCACTTGGCATAGAGACAGAAAAAGAAAAGAAAAACGAAAAAAAGAAAACCCCTTTGACCAGCTGATTAGGTTTCTGGAGTTTGCCAATTTGACCAACTTAGGAGGCGAATTTGAAAAAGACCCAATTGAATGAAATGTTGTACCTTTTGAAATCTACAACATTTCCAAAAGGACCTATACCAGATTCCAAGTATAAAGTGATTTAAATTTGTAATTAACTTGCTGACTCCTGTTTGACCATTTGAAACCCCCAACTTGGAAATTATAAAAGTCCATTTTAGGTGCACTTTCATGAAATATACCAATGTTACATAGAATCTCATGAACTACAACTTTGGTATTCATGTCATGGCAAGATTTTGAATTTTGTTTCACAAAATTTTGAATTTACCAAACAGGGCTGAATTTGGTAGAAATCATATTTTCACATAAAATGACCCAAAACTAGGTTTCAATATCCATGCATGCCATGACACAAAATATCGAAGTCATTCCTTATGAAATTGCCTACAAGTTTGGTATGTAAAGCTTTATAAAATTCACAATTGTATTAAAGTTATAACTGCAATACAAACACAGCTTTTCTGTAAACTGAGTTTAGTTGCTCAATTGACTTAACTTAGGCATGCTCTCAAGATAAAATGCCTTTGGGAAGATGTCATTATGCTAATGACATAAGTTTAATGCACTTGAGATGCCTAGGGCATCACAATCTTCACGATTGCGGTGCTGATAGGTCCTAAAGCGTTGGCCACATGAGGTCGAGAACACCGCGCACCCATCTGAATGGCCATAACTACCCCGTCCGGATCTAGTTTTGGGCCAAGTTTTTTCTGCCAGGTCCAGAATCACATGGAGCACACCCTGATGGGTGAAAACATAGAAAACCACATCTCAAAAAAAATAAATATAAAATATAAAATACAAGAAGAAACGGTCAGGTCAAATTCAACGTGCTCCTACCGACATTCTAACTCTGCCACCTCCTTGGCACCGTCGTGGCTTGATTCGGGACCGCGTACGACCCAGGATGTTGCGAAACAGTGCCTTCCTCAGGATAGGCCTATCCGGTACTATCATCTTCACGATTGCGGTGCTGATTGTTCCCGGAGCGTTGGCCGGATGGGGTCGAAGACACCGCGCACCCATTTGAATGGCCATAACTTCCCCGTCCGGATCCAGTTTTGGGCCAAGTTTTTTTTCCTAGGTGTAGAATCACATGGAGAACACCCAGAAGGGCGAAAACGGAGAAAACCACATTTCAAAAAAAATAAATATAAAATATAAAACCCAAGAAGAACCGTTCAGGTCAAATTCAATGTCCTCCTTGCGACATTCTAACCGTGCCGCCTCCTCGGCACCGTCGCGGCATGATCCGGGACAGCCTACCACCCAGGATGTTCTGAGACAGTGCCTCCCCTAGGATAAACCTCCCCGGTACTATCATCTTCACAATTGCGGTGCTGATAGGTCCCAGAGCGTTGGCCAGATGAGGTCGAGAACACCGCGCACCCATCCGAATGGCCATAACAACCCCATCCGGATCTAGTTTTGGGCCAAGTTTTTTTTGCCAGGTGCAGAATCACATGGAGCACACCCTAAAGGGCGAAAACGGAGAAAACCACATTTCAAAAATAAATAAATACAAAATATAAAACCCAAGAAGAACCGTTCAGGTCAAATTCAACGTCGTCCTTGCGACATTCTAAATGTGCCGCCTCCTCGGCACCGTCGCGGCATGATCCAGGATCGCCTACCACCCAGGATGTTCTGAGACAGTGCCTCCCCCAGGATAGGCCTCCCCAGTACTATCATCTTCACGATTGCGGTGCTGATAGGTCCCGGAGCGTTGGTCGGATGGGGTCGAAGACACCGCGCACCCATCTGAATGGCCATAACTTCCCCGTCAGGATCCAGTTTTGGGCCAAGTTTTTTCTCCTAGGTGTAGAATCACATGGAGCACAGCCTGATGGGCGAAAACAGAGAAAACCACATTTCAAAAAAAAATAAATATAAAATATAAAACCCAAGAAGAACCGTTCAGGTCAAATTCAACGTCCTGGCGACATTCTAACCATGCCGCCTCCTCGGCACCGTCGCGGCATGATCCGGGACCGCCTACCACCCAGGATGTTCTGAGACAGTGCCTCTCCCAGGATAGGCCTCGCAGGTACTATCATCTTCACGATTGCGGTGCTGATAGGTCCCAGAGCGTTGGCCAGATGAGGTCGAGAACACCGCGCACCCATCTGAATGGCCATAACTACCCCGTCCGGATCAAGTTTTGGGCCAAGTTTTTTTTGCCAGGTGCAGAATCACATGGAGCACACCTTGAAGGGTGAAAGCATACAAAACGACATTTCAAAAAAAATAAATATAAAATATAAAATACAAGAAAAAACGGTCAGGTCAAATTCAACGTCCTCCTAGCGACATTCTAACTGTGGCGCCTCATTGGCACCGTCGCGGCTTGATTTGGGACCGCGTACGACCCAGGATGTTGCGAGATAGTACCTCCCTCATGATAGGCCTCTCCGGTACTATCATCTTCACGATTGCGGTGCTGATAGGTCCCGGAGCGTTGCCCGGATGGGGTCGAAGACACCGCGCACCCATCTGAATAGCCATAACTTCCCCTTCCGGATCCAGTTTTGGGCCAAGTTTTTTTTCCTAGGTGTAGAATCACATGGAGCACACCCTGAAGGGCGAAAACGGAGAAAACCACATTTCAAAAAAAATAAATATAAAATATAAAACCCAAGAAGAACCGTTCAGGTCAAATTCAACGTCCTCCTTGCGACATTCTATCCGTGCCGCCTCCTCGGCACTATCGCGGCATGATCCGAGACCACCTACCACCCAGGATGTTCTGAGACAGTGCCTCCCCTAGGATAGGCCTCCCCGGTACTATCATCTTCACGACTGCGGTGCTGATAGGTCCCAGAGCGTTGGCCAGATGAGGCCGAGAACACCGCGCAACCATCTGAATGGCCAAAACTACCCCGTCCGGATCTAGTTTTGGGCCAAGTTTCTTTTGCCAGGTGCAGAATCACATGGAGCACACCCTGAAGGGCGAAAACATAGAAAACCACATTTCAAAAAAAATAAATATAAAATATAAAATACAAGGAGAAACAGTCAGGTCAAATTCAACGTGCTCCTACCGACATTCTAACTGTGCCGCCTCCTTGGCACCGTCGCGGCTTAATTCGGGACCGCGTATGACCCAGGATGTTGCGAGATAGTGCCTTCCTCAGGATAGGCCTCTCCGGTACTATCATCTTCATGATTGCGGTGCTGATAGGTCCAGGAGCGCTGGCCGGGTGGGGTCGAAGACACCGCGCACCCATCTGAATGGCCATAACTTCCCCGCCCGGATCCAGTTTTGGGCCAAGTTTTTTTTGCTAGGTGCAGAATCACATGGAGCACACCCTAAAGGGCGAAAACGGAGAAAACCACATTTCAAAAAAAATAAATATAAAATATAAAACCCAAGAAGAACCGTTCAGGTCAAATTCAACGTCCTCCTTGCGATATTCTAACCGTGCCGCCTCCTCGGCACTGTCGCGGCATGATCCGGGACCACCTACCACCCAGGATGTTCTGAGACAGTGCCTCCCCTAGGATAGGCCTCCCCGGTACTATCATCTTCACGATTGCGGTGCTGATAGGTCCCAGAGCGTTGGCCAGATGAGGTCGAGAACACCGCGCACCCATCTGAATGGCCAAAACTACCCCGTCCGGATCTAGTTTTGGACCAAGTTTCTTTTGCCAGGTGCAGAATCACATGGAGCACAGCCTGAAGGGCGAAAACATAGAAAACCACATTTCAAAAAAAATAAATATAAAATATAAAATACAAGGAGAAACAGTCAGGTCGAATTCAACGTGCTCCTACCGACATTCTAACTGTGCCGCCTCCTTGGCACCGTCGCGGCTTAATTCGGGACCGCGTATGACCCAGGATGTTGCGAGATAGTGCCTTCCTCAGGATAGGCCTCTCCGGTACTATCATCTTCACGATTGCGGTGCTGATAGGTCCAGGAGCGCTGGCCGGGTGGGGTCGAAGACACCGCGCACCCATCTGAATGGTCATAACTTCCCCGTCCGGATCCAGTTTTGGGCCAAGTTTTTTTTGCCAGGTGCAGAATCACATGGAGCACACCCTAAAGGGCGAAAACGGAGAAAACCACATTTCAAAAAAAAATAAATATAAAATATAAAATACAAGAAGAAACAGTCAGGTCAAATTCAACGTGCTCCTACCGACATTCTAACTGTGCCGCCTCCTTGGCACCGTCGCGGCTTGATTCGAGACCGCGTATGACCTAGGATGTTGCGAGATAGTGCCTTACTCAGGATAGGCCTCTCCGGTACTATCATCTTCACGATTGCGGTGCTGATAGGTCCCGGAGCGCTGGCCGGGTGGGGTCGAAGACACCGCGCACCCATTTGAATGGCCATAAATTCCCCGTCCGGATCCAGTTTTGGGCCAAGTTTTTTTTCCTAGGTGTAGAATCACATGGAGCACACCCTGAAGGACGAAAACGAAGAAAATCGCATTTCAAAAAAAATAAATATAAAATATAAAACCCAAGAAGAACCGTTCAGGTCAAATTCAACGTCGTCGCGACATTCTAACCGTGCCGCCTCCTCGGCACCGTCGCGGCATGATCCGGGACCGCCTACCACCCAGGATGTTCTGAGACAATGCCTCCCACAGGATAGGCCTCCCCGGTACTATCATCTTCACGAGTGCGGTGCTGATAGGTCCCGGAGCGATGGCCGGATGGGGTCGAAGACACCGCGCACCCATCTGAATGGCCATAACTCCCCCGTCCGGATCTAGTTTTGGGCCAAGTTTTTTTTGCCAAGTGCAGAATCACATGGAGCACAGCCTGTAGGTCGAAAATGGAGAAAACCACATTTCAAAAAAATAAATATAAAATATAAAACGGAAGAAGAACCGGTCAGGTCAAATTCAACGTCCTCCTTGCAACATTCTAACCGTGCCGCCGCCTTGGCACCGTCGCGGCATGATCCCCGACCGCCTACCACCCAGGATGTTCTGAGACAGTGCCTCCCTCAGGATAGGCCTCCCCGTTACTATCATCTTCACAATTGCGGCGCTGATAGGTCCCGGAGCGTTGGAAAGATGGGGTCGAAGACAGCGTGCACCCATCTGAACGGCCATAACTTCCCCGTCCGGATCCAGTTTTGGGCCAAATTTTTTTTCCCAGGTGCAGAATCACATGGAACACACCCTGAAGGCCGAAAACGGAGAAAACCACATTTCGAAAAAAAGAAATATAAAATATAAAGCACAAGAAGAACCATTCAGGTCAAATTCAACGTCCTCCTTGCGACATTCTAACCATGCCGCCTCCTCGGCACGGTAGCGGCATGATCCGGGACCGCCTACCACCCAGGATGTTCCGAGACAGTGCCTCCCATAGGATAGGCCTCCCCGGTACTATCATCTTCACGAGTGCGGTGTTGATAGGTCCCGGAGCGATGGCCGGATGGGGTCAAAGACACCGCGCACCCATCTGAATGGCCATAACTCCCCCGTTCGGATCTAGTTTTGGGCCAAGCTTTTTTTGACAGGTGCAGAATCACATGGAGCACAGCCTGAAGGGCAAAAATGGTGAAAACCATATTTCAAAAAAAATAAATATAAAATATAAAACTGAAGAAGAACCGGTCAGGTCAAATTCAACGTCCTCCTTGCGACATTCTAACCGTGCCGCCTCCTCGGCACCGTCGCGGCATGATCCCCGACCGCCTACCACCCAGGATGTTCTGAGACAGTGGCTCCCTCAGGATAGGCCTCCCGGTACTATCATCTTCACGATTGCGGTGCTGATAGGTCCCGGAGCGTTGGCCGGTTGGGGTCGAAGACACCGCGCACCCATCTGAATGGCCATAACTTCCCCGTCCGGATCCAGTTTTGGGCCAAGTTTTTTTTCCTAGGTGTATAATCACATGGAGCACACCCTGAAGGGCGAAAACAGAGAAAACCACATTTCAAAAAAAATAAATATAAAATATAAAGCCCAAGAAGAACCGTTCAGGTCAAATTCAACGTCCTCCTTGCGAGATTCTAACCGTGCCGCCTCCTCGGCACCGTCGCGGCATGATTCGGGACCGCCTACCACCCACGATGTTTCGAGACAGTGCCTCCCTCAGGATAGGCCTCCCCGGTACTATCATCTACATGATTGCGGTGCTGATAGGTCCCGGAGCGTTGGCCAGATGGGGTCGAAGACACCGCGCACCCATCTGAATGGCCATAACTCCCCCGTCCGGATCCAGTTTTGGCCCAGTTTTTTTTGCCAGGTGTAGAACCACATGGAGCACACCCTGAAGGGCGAAAACGGAGAATACCACAATTCAAAAAAATTAATATAAAATATAAAACCCAAGAAGAACCGGTCTGGTTAAATTCAACGTCCTCCTTGCGACATTCTAACCGTGCCGCCTCCTTGGCACCGTCGCGGCATGATCCAGGACCGCCTACCACCCAGGATGTTCCGAGACAGTGCCTCCCACAGGATAGGCCTCCCCAGTACTATCATCTTCACGATTGCGGTGCTGATAGGTCCCGGAGCGTTGGCCGGATGGGGTCGAAGACACCGCGCACCCATCTGAATGGCCATAACTTCCCCGTCCGGATCCTGTTTTGGGCCAAGTTTTTTTTCCCAGGTACAGAATCACAAGGAGCACCCCCCTGAAGGGCGAAAACAGAGAAAACCACATTTAAAAAAAATAAATATAAAACATAAAACCCAAGAAGAACCGGTGAGGTCAAATTCAACGTCCTCCTTGCGATTTTCTAACCGTGCCGCATCCTCGGCAGCCTCGCGGCATGTTCCGGGACCGCCTACCACCCAGGATGTTCCGAGAGAGTGCCTCCCTCAGGATAGGCCTCCCCAGTACTATCATCTTCACGATTGCGGTGCTGATTGGTCCCTTAGCGTTAGCCGGATGAGGTCGAAGACACCGCGCACCCATCTGAATGGCCATAACTCCCCCGTCCGGATCTAGTTTTGGGCCAAGTTTTTTTTCCCAGGTGCAGAATCACATGGAGCACACCCTAAAGGGCGAAAATGGAGAAAACCACATTTCAAAAAAAATAAATATAAAATATAAAACCCAAGAAGAACCGTTCACGTCAAATTCAACGTCCTCCTTGCGACATTCTAACTGTGCCACCTCCTCGGCACCGTCGCGGCATGATCTGGGACCGCCTACCACCCAAGATGTTCTGAGATAGTGCCTCCCTCAGGATAGGCCTCCCCGGTACTATCATCTTCACGATTGTGGTGCTGATAGGTCCCGGAGCGTTCGCCGGATGGGGTCGATGACACCGCGCACCCATCTGAATGGCCATAACTCCCCCATCCGGATCCAGTTTTGGGCCAAGTTTTTTTTGCCACATGCAGAACCACATGGAGCACACCCTGAAGGGCGAATACAAAGAAAACCACAATTCAAAAAAATAAATATAAAATATAAAACCCAAGAAGAACCGGTCTGGTCAAATTCAACGTCCTCCTTGCGACATTCTAACCGTGCCGCCTCCTTGGCACCGTCGCGGCATGATCCGGGACCGCCTACCACCCAGGATGTTCCGAGCCATTGCCTCCCACAGGATAGGCCTCCCCAGTACTATCATCTTCACGATTGCGGTGATGATAGGTCCCGGAGCGTTGGCCGGATGAGGTCGAAGACACCGCGCACCCATCTGAATGTCCATAACTCCCCATTTCGGATCTAGTTTTTGGCCAAGTTTTTTTTGCCAGGTGCAAAATCACATGGAGCACACCCTGAAGTGCAAAAGCGGAGAAAACCACATTTCAAAAAAAATAAATATAAAATATAAAACCTAAGAAGAACCGGTCAGGTCAAATTCGACATCCTCCTTGTGACATTCTAACCGTGCCGCCTCCTTGGCACCGTCGCGGCATGATGCGGGACCGCCTACCACCCAGAATGTTCTGAGACAGTGGCTCCCTCAGGATAGGCCTCCCTGATACTATCAACTTCACGATTGAGGTGCTGATAGGTCCTGGAGCGATGGCCAGATGAGGTGGAAGACACCGCGCAGCCATCTGATTGGCCTTAACTCCCCCGTCCTGATCTAGTCTTGGGCCAAGTTTTTTGGCCGGGTGCAGAATCACATGGAGCACACCTTGAAGGGCAAAAACAGAGAAAACCACATTTAAAAAAAAATAAATATAAAATATAAAACCCAAGAGGAACCGGTCAGGTCAAATTCAACGTCCTCCTTGCGACATTCTAACCGTGCCGCCTCCTCGGCACCGTCACGGCATGATCCGGGACCGCCTACCACCCAGGATGTTCTGAGACAGTGGCTCCCTCAGGATGGGCCTCCCTGATACTATCAACTTCACGATTGAGGTGCTAATCGGTCCCGGAGCGATGGCCAGATGAGGTCGAAGACACCGCGCAGCCATCTGAATGGCCTTAACTCCCCCGTCCGGATCTAGTTTTGGGCCAAGTTTTTTGGCCAGGTGTAGAATCACATGGAGCACACCTTGAAGGGCAAAAACGGAGAAAACCACATTTCAAAAAAAAAATATAAAATATAAAACCCAACAGGAACCGGTCAGGTCAAATTCAACGTCCTCCTTGCGACATTCTAACCGTGCCGCCTCCTCGGCACCGTCGCGGCATGATCCGGGACCGCCTACCACCCAGGAATTTCTGAGACAGTGCCTCCCTCAGGATAGGCCTCCCCGGTACTATCAGCTTCACGATTGCGGTGCTGATAGGTCCCGGAGCGTTGGCCGGATGGGGTCGAAGACACCGCGCACCCATCTGAATGGCCATAACTTCCCCGTCCGGATCCAGTTTTGGGCTAAGTTTTTTTTCCCAGGTGTAGAATCACAAGGAGCACACCCCTGAAGGGCGAAAACAGAGAAAACCACATTTAAAAAAAATAAATATAAAACATAAAACCCAAGAAGAACCGGTGAGGTCAAATTCAACGTCCTCCTTGCGACATTCTAACCGTGCCGCATCCTCGGCAGCCTCGCAGCATGTTCCGGGACCGCCTACCACCCAGGATGTTCCCAGAGAGGGCCTCCCTCAGGATAGGCCTCCCCAGTACTATCATCTTCACGATTGCGGTGCTGATTGGTCCCTTAGCGTTAGCCGGATGAGGTCGAAGACACCGCGCACCCATGTGAATTACCATAACTCCCCCGTCCGGATCTAGTTTTGGGCCAAGTTTTTTTTCCCAGGTGCAGAATCACATGGAGCACACCCTAAAGGGCGAAAATGGAGAAAACCACATTTCAAAAAAATAAATATAAAATATAAAACCCAAGAAGAACAGTTCACGTAAAATTCAACGTCCTCCTTGCGACATTCTAACTGTGCCACCTCCTCGGCACCGTCGCGGCATGATCTGGGACTGCCTACCACCCAGGATGTTCTGAGATAGTGCCTCCCTCAGGATAGGCCTCCCCGGTACTATCATCTTCACGATTGCGGTGCTGATAGGTCCCGGAGCGTTCGCCGGATGGGGTCGAAGACACCGCGCACCCATCTGAATGGCCATAACTCCCCCATCCGGATCCAGTTTTGGGCCAAGTTTTTTTTGCCACATGCAGAACCACATGGAGCACACCCTGAAGGGAGAATACAAAGAAAACCACAATTCAAAAAAATAAATATAAAATATAAAACCCAAGAAGAACCGGTCTGGTCAAATTCAACGTCCTCCTTGCGACATTGTAACCGTGCCGCCTCCTTGGCACCGTCGCGGCATGATCCGGGACCGCCTACCACCTAGGATGTTCTGAGCCAGTGCCTCCCACTGGATAGGCCTCCCCAGTACTATCATCTTCACGATTGCGGTGATGATAGGTCCCGGAGCGTTGGCCGGATGAGGTCGAAGACACCGCGCACCCATCTGAATGGCCATAACTCCCCATTTCGGATCTAGTTTTGGGCCAAGTTTTTTTTGCCAGGTGCAAAAACACATGAAGCACACCCTGAAGTGCAAAAGCGGAGAAAACCACATTTCAAAAAAAAAATATAAAATATAAAACCTAAGAAGAACCGGTCAGGTCAAATTCAACGTCCTCCTTGTGACATCCTAACCGTGCCGCCTCCTCGGCACCGTCGCGGCATGATCTGGGACCGCCTACCACCCAGAATGTTCTGAGATAGTGGCTCCCTCAGGATAGGCCTCCCTGATACTATCAACTTCACGATTGAGGTGCTGATAGGTCCTGGAGCGATGGCCAGATGAGGTGGAAGACACCGCGCAGCCATCTGAATGGCCTTAACTCCCCCGTCCGGATCTAGTCTTGGGCCAAGTTTTTTGGTTGGGTGCAGAATCACATGGAGCACACCTTGAAGGGCAAAAACAGAGAAAACCACATTTAAAAAAAATAAATATAAAATATAAAACCCAAGAGGAACCGGTCAGGTCAAATTCAACGTCCTCCTTGCGACATTCTAACCGTGCCGCCATCCTCGGCACCGTCGCGGCATGATCCGGGACCGCCTACCACCCAGGATGTTCTGAGACAGTGGCTCCCTCAGGATAGGCCTCCCTGATACTATCAACTTCACGATTGAGGTGCTAATAGGTCCCGGAGCGATGGCCAGATGAGGTCGAAGACACCGCGCAGCCATCTGAATGGCCTTAACTCCCCCGTCCGGATCTAGTTTTGGGCCAAGTTTTTTGGCCAGGTGCAGAATCACATGGAGCACACCTTGAAGGGCAAAAACGGAGAAAACCACATTTCAAAAAAAAAATAAATATAAAATATAAAACCCAACAGGTACCGGTCAGGTCAAATTCAACGTCCTCCTTGCGAAATTCTAACAGTGCCACCTCCTCGGCACCGTCGCGGCATGATCCGGGACCGCCTACCACCCAGGAATTTCTGAGACAGTGCCTCCCTCAGGATAGGCCCCCCCGGTACTATCATCTTCACGATTGCGGTGCTGATAGGTCCCGGAGCGTTGGCCGGATGGGGTCGAAGACACCGTGCACCCATCTGAATGGCCATAACTTCCCCGTCCGGATCCAGTTTTGGGCTAAGTTTTTTTTCCCAGGTGCAGAATCACAAGGAGCACCGCCCTGAAGGGCGAAGATAGAGAAAACCACATTTAAAAAAATAAATAAAAAACATAAAACCCAAGAAGAACCGGTGAGGTCAAATTCAACGTCCTCCTTGCGACATTCTAACCGTGCCGCATCCTCGGCAGCCTCGCAGCATGTTCCGGGACCACCTACCACCTAGGATGTTCTGAGAGAGTGCCTCCCTCAGGATAGGCCTCCCCAGTACTATCATCTTCACGATTGTGGTGCTGATTGGTCCCTTAGCGTTAGCCGGAAGAGGTCGAAGACACCGCGCAGCCATCTGAATGGCCATAACTCCCCCGTCCGGATCTAGTTTTGGGCCAAGTTTTTTTTCCCAGGTGCAGAATCACATGGAGCACACCCTAAAGGGCGAAAATGGAGAAAACCACATTTCAAAAAAATAAATATAAAATATAAAACCCAAGAAGAACCGTTCACGTAAAATTCAACGTCCTCCTTGCGACATTCTAACTGTGCCACCTCCTCGGCACCGTCGCGGCATGATCCGGGACCGCCTACCACCAAGGATGTTCCGAGATAGTGCCTCCCTTAGGATAGGCCTCCCCGGTACTATCATGTTCACGATTGCGGTGCTGATAGGTCCCGGAGCGTTGGCCGGATGGGGTCGAAGACACCGCGCACCCATCTGAATGGCCATAACTCCCCCGTCCGGATCCTGTTTTGGGCCAAGTTTTTTTTCCCAAGTGCAGAATCACATGGAGCACACCCTGAAGGGCGAAAACGGAGAAAACCACATTTCAAAAAAAATAAATATAAAATATAAAACCCAAGAAGAACCGGTCAGGTCAAATTCAACGTCCTCCTTGCGACATTCTAACCGTGCCGCCTCCTTGGCACAGTCGCGGCATGATCCGGGACCGCCTACCACCCAGGATGTTCCGAGAGAGTCCCTCCCTCAGCATAGGCCTCCCCGGTACTATCATCTTCACGATTGCGGTGCTGATAGGTCACGGAGCGTTGGGTGGATGAGGTCGAAGACACCGCGCACCCATCTGAATGGCCATAACTCCCCCGTCCAGATCTAGTTTTGGGCCAAGTTTTTTTTCCCAAGTGCAGAATCACATGGAGCACACCCTGAAGGGCGAAAATGGAGAAAACTACCTTTCAAAAAAATAAATATAAAATATAAAACCCAAGAAGAACCGGTCAGGTCAAATTCAACGTCCTCCTAGCGACATTCTAACCGTGCCGCCTCCTCGGCACCGTCGCCGCATGATCCGGGACCGCCTACCACCCAGGATGTTCTGAGACGGTGCCTCCCTCAGAATAGGCCTCCCCGATACTATCATCTTCATGATTGCGGTGCTGATAGGTCCCGGAGCGTTGGCCGGATGGGGTCGAAGACACCGCGCACCCATCTGAATGGCCATAACTCCCCTGTCCGGATCATGTTTTAGGCCAATTTTTTTTGCCAGGTGCAGAATCACACGGAGCACACCCTGAATCATGAAAACGGAGAAAACAACATTTCAGAATAAATAAATATAAAATATAAAACCCAAGAAGAACCGGTCAGGTCAAATTCAACGTCCTCCTTGCGATATTCTAACCGTGCCGCCTCCTTGGCACCGTCGCGGCATGATCCGGGACCGCCTACCACCCACGATGTTCCGAGAGAGTGCCTCCCTCAGGATAGGCCTCCCCGGTACTATCATCTTCACGATTGCGGTGCTGATAGGTCCCGGAGCGTTGGCCGGATGGGGTCGAAGACACCGCGCACCCATCTGAATGGCCATAACTCCCCCGTCCAGATCTAGTTAGTTTTGGGCCAAGTTTTTTTTCCCAAGTGCAGAATCACATGGAGCACACCCTAAAGGGCGAAAATGGAGAAAACCACATTTCAAAGAAATAAAAATAAAATATAAAGCCCAAGAAGAAGCGTTCAGGTCAAATTCAACATCCTCCTTGCGACATTCTAACGGTGCCGCCTCCTCGGCACCGTCGCGGCATGATCCGGGACCGCCTACCTCCCAGGATGTTCCGAGACAGTGGCTCCCTCAGAATAGGCCTCCCCGGTACTATCATCTTCATGATTGCGGTGCTGATAGGTCCCGGAGCGTTGGGCGGATAGGGTCGAAGACACCGCGCACCCATCTGAATGGCCATAACTCCCCCGTCCGGATCATGTTTTGGGCCAAGTTTTTTTTGCCAGGTGCAGAACCACATGGAGCACACCCTCAAGGGCAAAAACGGAGAAAACCACATTTCAAAAAAAAATAAATATAAAATATAAAACCCAAGAAGAACCGGTCAGGTCAAATTCAACGTCCTCCTTGCGACATTCTAACCTTGCCGCCTCCTTGGCACCGTCGCGGCATGATCCGGGACCGCCTACCACCCAGGATGTTCTGAGACAGTGCCTCCCTGAGGATAGGCCTCCCCGGTACTATCATCTTCACAATTGCGGCGCTGATAGGTCCCGGAGCGTTGGCCGGATGGGGTCGAAGAAACCGCGCACCCATCTGAATGGCCATAACTTCCCCGTCCGGATCCAGTTTTGGGCCAAGTTTTTTTCCTAGGTGCAGAATCACAAGGAGCACATCCTGAAGGCCGAAAACGGAGAAAACCACATTTCAAGAAAAAATAAATATAAAATATAAAACCCAAGAAGAACCGGTCAGTTCAAATTCAACGTCCTCCTTGCGACATTCTAACCGTGCCGCCTCCATGGCACCGTCGCGGCATGATCCGGGACCGCCTACCACCGAGGATGTTCCGAGACAGTGCCTCCCTCAGGATAGGCCTCCCAGTACTATCATCTTCATGATTGCGGTGCTGATAGGTCCCGGAGTGTTGGCCAGATGAGGTCGAAGACACCGCGCACCAATCTGAATGGCCATAACTACCCCGTCCGGATATAGTTTTGGGCCAAGTTTTTTTTGCCAGGTGCAGAATCACATGGAGGACACCCTGAAGGGCGAAAACATAGAAAACCACATTTCAAAAAAAAATATTAAATATAAAATACAAGAAGAACCGGTCAGGTCAAATTCAACGTCCTCCTAGCGACATTCTAACTGTGCCGCCTCCTTGGCACCGTCGTGGCTTGATCTAGGACCGCGTACAACCTAGGATGTTCCAAGACAGTGCCTTCCTCAGGATAGGCCTCCCCGGTACTATCATCTTCACGATTGCGGCGCTGATATGTCCCGGAGCATTGGCCGGATGGGGTCGAAGACACCGCGCACCGATCTGAATGGATATAACATCCCTGTCCGGATCCTGTTTTGGGCCAAGTTTTTCTTCGCAGGTGCAGAATCACATGGAGCACACCCTGAAGCGTGAAAACGGAGAAAACCACATTTCAAAAAAAATAAATATAAAATATAAAACCCAAGAAGAAGCAGTCAGGTCAAATTCAACGTCCTCCTTGCGACATTCTAACTGTGCCACCTCCTCGGCATCGTCGCGGCATGATCCAGGACCGCCTACCACCCAGAATGTTCTGAGACAGTGCCTCCCTCAGGATCGGCCACCCCGGTACTATCATCTACACGATTGCGGTGCTGATAGGTCCCGGAGCGTTCACCGGATGGGGTGGAAGATACCGGGCACCCATCTGAATTGCCATAACTTCCCCGTACGGATCCAGTTTTGGGCCAAGTTTTTTTTCCCAAGTGCTGAATCACATGGTGCACACCCTGAAGGACGAAAACGGAGAAAACCACAATTCAAAAAGAAATAAATATAAAATATAAAACCCAAGAAGAACCGGTCAGGTCAAATTCAGCGTCCTCCTTGCGACATTCTGACCGTGCCGCCTCCTCGGCACCGTCGCGGCATGATCCGGGACCGCCTACCACCCAGGATGTTCTGAGACAGTGCCTCCCTGAGGATAGGCCTCCCCGGTACTATCATCTTCACGATTGCGGCGCTGATAGGTCCCGGAGCGTTGGCCGGATGGGGTCGAAGACGCCGCGCACCCATCTGAATGGCCATAACTACCCCGTCCGGATCCAGTTTTGGGCCAAGTTTTTTTTGCCAGGTGCAGAATCACATGGAACACACCTTGAAGGGCGAAAACGGAGAAAACCACATTTCAAAAAACTAAATATAAATATATATCACAAGAAGAAGTGGTCAGGTCAAATTCAACGTCCTCCTTGCGACATTGTAACCGTGCCGCCTCCTCGGCACCGTCCCTTCATGTTCCGGGACCGCCTACCACCCAGGATGTTCCGAGACAGTGCCTCCCCCAGGATAGGCCTCCCAGTACTATCATCTTCACGATTGCGGTGCTGATATTTCCCGGAGCGTTGGCCAGATGAGGTCGAAGACACCGTGCACCCATTTGAATGGCCATAACTACCCCATCCGGATCTAGTTTTGGGCCAAGTTTTTTTTGCGAGGTGCAGAATCACATGGAGCACACCTTGAAGGGCGAAAACATAGAAAACCACATTTCAAAAAAAAATAAATATAAAATAGAAAATACAAGAAGAACCGGTCAGATCAAATTCAATGTCCTCCTAGCGACATTCTAACGGTGCCGGCTCCTTGGCACCGTCGCTGCTTGATCCGGGACCGCGTACAACCCAGGATGTTCTGAGACAGTGCCTTCCTCAGGATAGGCCTCCTCGGCACCGTCGTGGCAAGATCCAAGACTGCCTACCCCCAGGATGTTCCGAGACAGTGCCTTCCTCAGGATAGGCCTCCCCAGTACTATCATCTTCACGATTGCGGTGCTGATAGGTCCCGGAGCGTTGGCCGGATGGTGTCAAAGACACCGCGCACCCATCTGAATGGCCATAACTTCCCCGTCCGGATCCAGTTTTGGGCCAAGTTTTTTTTGCCAGGTGCAGAATCACATGGAGCACAACCTGCATGGCGAAAACGGAGAAAACCACAATTCAAAAAAATAAATATAAAATATAAAACCCAAGAAGAACCGGTCAGGTCAAATTCAACGTCCTCCTTGCGACATTCTGACCGTGCCGCCTCCTCGGCACCGTCGCGGCATGGTCCGGGACCTCCTACCACCCAGGATGTTCCGAGACAATGCCTCCCTCAGGATAGGCCTCCCCAGTACTATCATCTTCACGATTGCGGTGCTGATAGGTCCCAGAGCGTTGGCCGGATGAGGTCGAAGACACCGCGCACCCATCTGAATGGCCATAACTCCCTCGTCCGGATCTAGTTTTGGGCCAACTTTTTTTTGCCAGGTGCAGAATCACAAGGAGCACACCCTGAAGGGTGAAAACGGAGAAAACCACATTTCAAAAAAAATAAATATAAAATATAAAACCCAAGAAGAACCGTTCAAGTCAAATTCAACGTCCTCCTAGCGACATTCTAACTGTGCTGCCTCCTTGGCACCGTTGCTGCTTGATCCCGGGCCGCGTACAACCCAGGATGTTTCGAGACAGTGCCTTCCTCAGGATAGGCCTCCCTGGAACTATCATCTTCACGATTCCGGTGCTGATAGGTCCCGAAGCGTTGGCCGAATGGGGTCGAAGACGTCGCGCACCCATCTTAATGGCCATAACTACCCCGTTCGGATCTAATTTTGGGCCAAGTTTTTTTTTTTCAGGTGCAGAATCACGTGCAGCACACCCTGAAGGCCGAAAATGGAGAAAACCACATTTAAAAAAAATAAATATGAAATATAAATTACAAGAAGAACCGGTCAGGTCAAATTCAACGTCCTCCTAGCGACATTCTAACCGCGCCGCCTCTTTGGCACCGTCGCGGCTTGATCTGGGACCGCGTACAACCCAGGATGTTCTGAGACATGCCTTCCTCAGGATAGGCCTCCCCAGTACTATCATCTTCACGATTGCGGTGCTGATAGGTCCCGGAGCGTTGGCCGGATGGTGTCGAAGACACCGCGCACCCATCTGAATGGCCATAACTTCCCCGTCCGGATCCAGTTTTGGGCCAAGTTTTTTTTCCCAGGTGCAGAATCACATGGAGCACACCCTGAAGAGCGAAAACAGAGAAAACTACATTTCAAAAAAAAAATAAATATAAAATACAAAACACAAGAAGAACCGGTCAGGTCAAATTCAACGTCCTCCTTGTGACATTTTAACCGTGCCGCCTCCTCGGCACCGTCTGGCAACATCCGGGACTGCCTACCACCCAGGATGTTCCGACATAGTGTCTTCCTCAGGATAGGCCTCCCCGATACTATCATCATAACGAAAGCGGTGCTGAGAGGTCCCAGAGCGTAGGCCGGATGGGGTTGAAGACACCGCGCACCCATCTGAATGGCCATAATTTTCCCGTCCGTATCCAGTTTGGGGCCAAGTTTTTTTTGCCAGGTGCAGAATCACATGGAGCACAACCTGCATGGCGAAAACGGAGAAAACCACAATTCAAAAAAATAAATATAAAATATAAAACCCAAGAAGAACCGGTCAGGTCAAATTCAACGTCCTCCTTGCGACATTCTGACCGTGCCGCCTCCTCGGCACCGTCGCGGCATGGTCCGGGACCTCCTACCACCCAGGATGTTCCGAGACAATGCCTCCCTCAGGATAGGCCTCCCCAGTACTATCATCTTCACGATTGCGGTGCTGATAGGTCCCAGAGCGTTGGCCGGATGAGGTCGAAGACACCGCGCACCCATCTGAATGGCCATAACTCCCTCGTCCGGATCTAGTTTTGGGCCAACTTTTTTTTGCCAGGTGCAGAATCACAAGGAGCACACCCTGAAGGGTGAAAACGGAGAAAACCACATTTCAAAAAAAATAAATATAAAATATAAAACCCAAGAAGAACCGTTCAAGTCAAATTCAACGTCCTCCTAGCGACATTCTAACTGTGCTGCCTCCTTGGCACCGTTGCTGCTTGATCCCGGGCCGCGTACAACCCAGGATGTTTCGAGACAGTGCCTTCCTCAGGATAGGCCTCCCTGGAACTATCATCTTCACGATTCCGGTGCTGATAGGTCCCGAAGCGTTGGCCGAATGGGGTCGAAGACGTCGCGCACCCATCTTAATGGCCATAACTACCCCGTTCGGATCTAATTTTGGGCCAAGTTTTTTTTTCTCAGGTGCAGAATCACGTGCAGCACACCCTGAAGGCCGAAAATGGAGAAAACCACATTTAAAAAAAATAAATATGAAATATAAATTACAAGAAGAACCGGTCAGGTCAAATTCAACGTCCTCCTAGCGACATTCTAACCGCGCCGCCTCTTTGGCACCGTCGCGGCTTGATCTGGGACCGCGTACAACCCAGGATGTTCTGAGACATGCCTTCCTCAGGATAGGCCTCCCCAGTACTATCATCTTCACGATTGCGGTGCTGATAGGTCCCGGAGCGTTGGCCGGATGGTGTCGAAGACACCGCGCACCCATCTGAATGGCCATAACTTCCCCGTCCGGATCCAGTTTTGGGCCAAGTTTTTTTTCCCAGGTGCAGAATCACTTGGAGCACACCCTGAAGAGCGAAAACAGAGAAAACTACATTTCAAAAAAAAATAAATATAAAATACAAAACACAAGAAGAACCGGTCAGGTCAAATTCAACGTCCTCCTTGTGACATTTTAACCGTGCCGCCTCCTCGGCACCGTCTGGCAACATCCGGGACTGCCTACCACCCAGGATGTTCCGACATAGTGCCTTCCTCAGGATAGGCCTCCCCGATACTATCATCATAACGAAAGCGGTGCTGAGAGGTCCCAGAGCGTAGGCCGGATGGGGTTGAAGACACCGCGCACCCATCTAAATGGCCATAATTTTCCCGTCCGTATCCAGTTTGGGGCCAAGTTTTTTTTGCCAGGTGCAGAATCACATGGAGCACACCTGAAGGGCGAAAACAGAGAAAACCACAATTCAAAAAAATAAACATAAAATATAAAACCCAAGAAGAACCGGTCAGGTCAAATTCAACGTCCTCCTTGCGACATTTTGACCATGCCGTCTCCTCGGCACCGTCGCGGCATGTTCCAGGACCGCCTACCACCCAGGATGTTCCGAGACAATGCCTCCCTCAGGATAGGCCTCCCCAGTACTATCATCTTCACGATTGCGGTGCTGATAGGTCCCTGAGCGTTGGCCGGATGGGGTCGAAGACGCCGCGCACCAATCTGTATGGCCATAACTCCCTCATCCGAATCTAGTTTTGGGCCAAGTTTTTTTTGCCAGGTGCAGAATCACATGGAGCACACCCTGAAGGGTGAAAACATAGAAAACCACATTTCAAAAAAATAAATATAAAATATAAAAAAAAAGAAGAACCGGTCAGGTCAAATTCAACGTCCTCCTAGCAATATTCTAACTGTGCCGCCTCCTTAGCACCGTCGCGGCATGATCCGGGACCGCGTACAACCCAGGATGTTCCAAGATAGTGCCTTCCTCAGCATAGGCCTCCCCGGTACTATCATCTTCACGATTGCAGTGCTGATAGGTCCCGGAGCGTTGGCCGGATGGGGTCAAAGACGCCGCGCACCCATCTGAATGGCCATAACTACCCCATCCGGATCCAGTTTTGGGCCAAGTTTTTTTTCCCAGGTGCAGAATCACATGGAGCACACCCTGAATGGTGAAAACGGAGAAAACCACATTTCAAAAAAAATAAATATAAAATATAAAAAATAAGAAGAACCGGTCAGGTCAAATTCAACGTCCTCCTAGCGACATTCTAAACGTGCCGCCTCCTCGGCCCCGTCCGGCATGTTCCCGGACCACCTACCACCCAGGATGTTCCGAAACAGTGCCTCCCTTAGGATAGGCCTCCCAGTACTATCATCTTCATGATTGCGGTGCTGATAGGTCCCGGACCGTTGGCCAGATGAGGTCGAAGACACCGCGCACCCATCTGAATGGCCATAACTACCCCGTCCGGATCTAGTTTTGTGCCAAGTTTTTTTTGCCAGGTGCAGAATCACATGGAGCACACCCTGAAGGGCAAAAACGGAGAAAACCATATTTCAAAAAAAATAAATATAAAATATAAAACCCAAGAAGAACCGGCAGGTCAAATTCAACGTCCAGCTAGCGACATTCTAACTGTGCTGCCTTCTTGGCACCGTCACGGGTTGATCCGGGACCGCGTACAACGCCGGATGTTCCGAGACAGTGCCTTCCTCAATATAGGCCTCCCCGGTACTACCATCTTCACGATTGCGGTGCCGATAGGTCCCGGAGCGTTGGCCGCATGGGGTCGAAGACGCCGCGCACCCATCTGAATGGCCATAACTACCCCGTGCGGATCTAGTTTTGTGCCAAGTTTTTTTTGCCAGGCGCAGAATCACATGGAGCACACCCTAAAGGGCGAAAACAGAGAAAACCATATTTCAAAAAAAATAAATATAAAATATAAAATACATGAAGAACCGGTCATGTCAAATTCAACGTCCTCCTAGCGACATTCTAACTGTGCCGCCTCCTTGGCACTGTCGCTGCTTGATCCGGGACCGCGTACAACCCAGGATGTTCCGAGACTGTGCCTTCCTTCTGATAGTCCTCCCCGGTACTATCATCTTCGCGATTGCGGTGCTGATAGATCCCGGAGCGTTGGCCGGATGGGGTCGAAGACACCGCGCGCCCATTTGAGTGGCCATAACTTCCCCGTCCGGATCCAGTTTTGGGCCATGTTTTTTTTTCACAGGTGTAGAATCACATGGAGCACACACTGAAGGGCGAAAACGGAGAAAACCACATTTCAAAAAAAATAAATATAAAATGTAAAACCCAAGAAGAACCGGCCTGGTCAAATTCAACGCCCTCCTTGTGACATTCTAACCGTGCCGCCTCCTCGGCACCGTCGCGGCTTGTTCTGGTACCGGCTACCACCCAGGATGTTCCGAGACAGTGCCTCCCTCATTATAGGCCTCCCAAGTACTATCATCTTCACGATTGCGGTGCTGATAGGTCCCGGAGCGTTGGCCAGATGAGGTCGAAGACACCGCGCACCCATATGGATGGCCATAACACCCTCGTCCGGATCTAGTTTTGGGCCAAGTTTTTTTTGCCAGGTGCAGAATCACATGGAGTACACCCTGTAGGGCGAAAACAAAGAAAACCACATTTCAAAAAAAAATATAAAATATAAAATACAAGAAGAACTAGTGAGGTCAAATTCAACGTCCTCTAAGCGACATTCTAACCGTGCCGCCTCCTTGGCACCGTCGCGGCTTGATCTGAGACCGCGTACAACCTAGGATGTTCCGAGACAGTGCCTTACTCAGGATAGGCCTCCCCAGTACTATCATCTTTACGATTGCGGTGCTGATAGGTCCCGGAGCGTTGGCCGAATGGGGTCGAAGACACCGCGCACCCATCTGAATGGCCATAACTTCCCCGTCCGGATCCAGTTTTGGGCCAAGTTTTTTCTCCCAGGTGCAGAATCACATGGAGCACACCCTCAATGGCGAAAACAGAGAAAACAACATATCAAAAAACTAAATATAAAATATAAAACGCAAGAAGAACCGGTCAAGTCAAATTCAACGTCCTCGTTGCGTCATTTTAACCGTGCCGCGTCGTCGGCACCGTCGTGGCAAGATCTGGGACTGCCTACCACCCAAGATGTTCCGAGACAGTGCCTTCCTCAGGATAGGCCTCCCCGATACTATCATCTTAACGATAGCGGTGCTGATAGGTCCTAGAGCGTTGGCCGGATGGGGTCGAAGACACCGCGCACCCATCTGAATGGACATAATTTCCCCGTCCGGATCCAGTTTTGGGCCAAGTTTTTTTTCCCAGGTGCAGAATCACATGGAGCACACCCTGTAGTGCGAAAACGGAGAAATCCACATTTAAAAAAAATAAATATAAAAAATAAAATACAAGAAGAACCGGTCAGGTAAAATTCAACGTCCTCCTAGCGACATTCTAACCGTGTCGCCTCCTCCGCACCGTCGCGGCATGTTCCGGGACCGCCTACCACCCTGGATCTTCCGAGACAGTGTCTCCCTCAGGATAGGCCTCCCCAGTACTATCATCTTCACGATTGCGGTGCTGATAGGTCCCGGAGCGTTGGCCAGATGAGGTCGAAGACACCGCGCACCCATATGAATGGCCATAAGTCCCCCGTCCGGATCTAGTTTTGGTCCAAGTTTTTTTTGCCAGGTGCAGAATCACATGGAGCACACCTTGAAGGGCGAAAACATAGAAACCCACATTTCAAAAAAAAATAAATATAAAATATAAAATACAAGAAGAACCGGTCAAGTCAAATTCGACGTCCTCCAAGCGACATTCTAACTGTGCCGCCTCCTTGGCACCGTCGCGGCTTGATCCGGGACCACGTACAACACAGGATGTTTCAATACAGTGCCTTCCTCAGGATAGGCCTCCCCAGTACTATCATCTTCACGATTGCGGTGCTGATAGGTCCCGGAGCGTTGGCCGGATGGGGTCGAAGACACCGCGCACCCATCTGAATGGCCATAACTTCCCCGTCTGTATCCAATTTTGGGCCTTGTTTTTTTTCCCAAGTGTAGTATCACATGGAGCACACCCTAAAGGGCGAAAACGGAGAAAACCACATTTCGAAAAACTAAATATAGAATATAAAACACAAGAAGAACCGGTTAGGTCAAATTCAACGTCCTCCTTGCGACATTTTAACCGTGCCGCCTCCTCGGCACCGTCGTGGCAACATCCGGGACTGCCTACCACCCAGGATGTTCCGACATAGTGCCTTCCTCGGGATAGGCCTCCCCGATACTATCATCTTAACGAAAGCGGTGCTGAGAGGTCCCAGAGCGTAGACCGGATGGGGTCGAAGACACCGCGCACCCATCTGAGTGGCCATAATTTTCCCGTCCGTATCTAGTTTTGGGCCATGTTTTTTTTCCCAGGTGCAGAATCACATGGAGCACACCCTGAATGCTGAAAACGGAGAAAACCACATTTCAAAAAAAATAAATATAAAATATAAAAAATAAGAAGAACCGGTCAGGTCAAATTCAACGTCCTCCTAGCGACATTCTAAACGTGCCGCCTCCTCGGCCCCGTCCGGCATGTTCCAGGACCGCCTACCACCCAGGATGTTCCGAAACAGTGCCTCCCTTAGGATAGGCCTCCCCAGTACTATGATCTTCATGATTGCGGTGCTGATAGGTTCCGGAGCGTTGGCCAGATGAGGTCGAAGACACCGCGCACCCATCTGAATGGCCATAACTACCCCGTCCGGATCTAGTTTTGTGCCAAGTTTTTTTTGCCAGGTGCAGAATCACATGGAGCACACCCTGAAGGGCAAAAACGGAGAAAACCATATTTCAAAAAAATAAATATAAAATATAAAACCCAAGAAGAACCGGCAGGTCAAATTCAACGTCCAGCTAGCGACATTCTTACTGTGCCGCCTTCTTGGCACCGTCACGGGTTGATCCGGGACCGCGTACAATGCTGGATGTTCCGAGACAGTGCCTTCCTCAGTATAGGCCTCCCCGGTAGTATCATCTTCACAATTGCGGTGCTGATATGTCCCGGAGCGTTGGCCGGATGGGATCGAAGACGCCGCGCACCCACCTGAATGGCCATAACTACCCCGTCCGGATCCAGTATTGGGAGCACACAATACTTCGGGTGTCGTCAATTTTTTGTTTTTATTATTTTAGAAATACTTAGTATGACCAAAAATTCCATTTTTCATTCCAGTGGTGTGGGATTTGCCATTATCTTTTAAACAAGACCGAGCCCGCGCAATTCTGAGTCGTATAGCGATAGTTATGTCCAATATACGGGGACCTTGGGTCTTTGCAATGGGAACCCGTGCCACTCCCGCTAACCCCCAAAATTGGCGGCACATCTTAGGAGTGACATACGGTCATTAGAGGCATGGTGGATGGGTAAGTAGCACGGTTCCTCATAGGGTATGAACGCCACACGCGACAAGCTTCCCGACGGTGGATATATGTGTGGCAAGAGTGGGAAGACAACTACGGGTGTCGTCAATTTTTTGTTTTTATTGATTTAGAAATATTTAGTATGAAGAAAAATTCTGTTTTTCATTCCTGTGGTGTGGGATTTGCAGTTATCTTTCCAACAAGACCGAGCCCGCGCAATTCTGAGTCTTGTAGCGATAGTTATGGCCAATATACGGGGCACCTTGCGTCTTGGCAATGGGAACCCGTGCCACTCCCGCTAACTCGTAAAATTGGCGGCGCATCTTAGGAGGGACATACGGTCATTAGAGGCATGGTGGATGGGTTAGCGGCATGGTTCCTCACAGGGTACGAACGCCAGACTCGATATAGTTCCCGACGGTGGATATATGTGAGGCACGATCGGGAAGACTACTTCGGGTGTCGTCAATTTTTTGTTTTTGTTATTTTAGAAATACTTAGTATGACCAAAAATTCCATTTTTCATTCCTGTGGTGTGGGATTTGCAGTTGTCTTTCCAACAACACCGAGCCCGTGCAATTCTGAGTCGTATAACAATAGCTATGGCGAATATACGGGGCACCTTGCGTCTTGGCAATGGGAACCCATGCCTCTCCCGCTAACCCCCAAAATAGGCGGCGCGTCTTAGGAGGGACATACGGTCATTAGACGCATGGTGGATGGGTTAGCGGCATGGTTCCTCACAGGGTACGAACGCCAGACGCGACATGGTTCCCGACGTTGCATATATGTGAGGCACGATCGGGAAGACTACTTCGGGTGTCGTCAGTTTTTGGTTTTTATTATTTTAGAAATACTTAGTATGACCAAAATTTCCATTTTTCATTCCTGTGGTGTGGGATTTGCAGTTATCTTTCAAACAAGACCGAGCCCACGCAATTCTGAGGCTTATAGCGATAGTTATGGCCAATATACGGGGCACCTTGCGTCTTGGCAATGGGAACCCTGCCACTCCTGCTAACCCCCAAAATTGGTGGCGCGTCTTAGGAGGGACATACGGTCATTAGAGGCATGGTGGATGGGTTAGCGGCATTGTTCCTCATAGTGTACGAATGCCAGACGTGACATGGTTCCCGACGGTGGATATATGTGAGGTACGATCGGGAAGACTACTTCGGGTGTCGTCAGTTTTTTTTTATTATTTTAGAAATACTTAGTATGACCAAAATTTCCATTTTTCATTCCTGTGGTGTGGGATTAGCAGTTATCTTTCAATCAAGACCGAGCCCGCGCAATTCTGAGTCTTATAGCGATTGTTACGGCCAATATACGGGGCACCTTGCGTCTTGGCAATGGGAACCAGTGCCACTCCTGCTACCCCCAAAATTGGCGGCGCGTCTTAGGAGGGACATACGGTCATTAGAGGCATGATGGATGGGTTAGAGGCACGGTTCCTCACAGTGTACGAAGGCCAGACGCGACATGGTTCCCAAGGGTGGATATATGTGAGGCACGAGTGGGAAGACTACTTCGGGTGTCGTCAATTTTTTGTTTTTATTATTTTAGAAATACTTAGTATGACTAAAACTTCTGTTTTTCATTTCTGTGGTGTGGGATTTGCTATTATCTTTCCAACAAGACCGAGCCCGCGCAATTCTGAGTCTTATAGCGACAGTTATGGCCAATATACGGGGCAACTGGCGTCTCGGCAATGGAACCCGTGCCACACCCGCTAACCCCCAAAATTGGCGGCGCATCTTAGGAGGGACATACGGTCATTAGAGGCATGGTGGATGGGTTAGCGGCACGGTTCCTCACATTGTACTAACGCCAGACGCGACATAATTCCCGACGGTGGATATATGTGAGGCACGAGCGGGAAGACTACTTCGGGTCTCGTCAATTTTTTGTTTTTATTATTTTAGAAATACTTAGTATGACCAAAACTTCTGATTTCGTTTTTCTGGTGTGGGATTTCCTGTTATCTTTCCAACAAGACTGAGCCCGCGCAATTCTGAGTCTTATAACGATAGTTATGGCCAATATACGGGCACCTTGCGTCTTGGCAATGGGAACCCGTGCCACTCCCGCTAACCTCCAAAATTAGCGGCATGGCTTAGGAGGGACATACGGTCATTAGAGGCATGGTTGATGGATTAGCGGCATGGTTCCTGAGAGGGTACGAACGCCAGACTCGATATAGTTCCCGACGGTGGATATATGTGAGGCACGATCGGGAAGACTACTTCGGGTGTCGTCAATTTTTTGTTTTTCTTATTTTAGAAATACTTAGTATGACCAAAAATTCCATTTTTCATTCCTGTGGTGTGGGATTTGCAGTTGTCTTTCCAACAACACCGAGCCCGTGAAATTATGAGTCGTATAGCAATAGCTATGGCGAATATACGGGGCACCTTGCGTCTTGGCAATGGGAACCCATGCCTCTGCCGCTAACCCCCAAAATAGGCGGTGCGTCTTAGGAGGGACATACGGTCATTAGAGGCATGGTGGATGGGTTAGCGGCATGGTTCCTCATAGGGTACGAACGCCAGACGCGACATGGTTCCCAACGTTGCATATATGTGAGGCACGATCGGGAAGACTACTTCGGGTGTCGTCAGTTTTTGGTTTTTATTATTTTAGAAATACTTAGTATGACCAAAATTTCCATTTTTCATTCCTGTGGTGTGGGATTTGCAGTTATCTTTCAAACAAGACCGAGCCCACGCAATTCTGAGGCTTATAGCGATAGTTATGGCCAATATACGGGGCACCTTGCGTCTTGGCAATGGGAACCCTGCCACTCCCGCTAACCCCCAAAATTGGTGGCGCGTCTTAGGAGGGACATACGGTCATTAGAGGCATGGTGGATGGGTTAGCGGCATTGTTCCTCACAGTGTACAAATGCCAGACGTGACATGGTTCCCGACGGTGGATATATGTGAGGCACGATCGGGAAGACTACTTCGGGTGTCGTCAGTTTTTTTTTATTATTTTAGAAATACTTAGTATGACCAAAATTTCCATTTTTCATTCCTGTGGTGTGGGATTAGCAGTTATCTTTCAAACAAGATCGAGCCCGCGCAATTCTGAGTCTTATAGCGATTGTTATGGCCAATATACGGGGCACCTTGCGTCTTGGCAATGGGAACCAGTGCCGCTCCTGCTACCCCCAAAAATGGCGGCGCGTCTTAGGAGGGACATACGGTGATTAGAGGCATGATGGATGGGTTAGAGGCACAGTTCCTCACAGTGTACGAAGGCCAGACGCGACATGGTTCCCAAGGGTGGATATATGTGAGGCACGAGTGGGAAGACTACTTCGGGTGTCATCAATTTTTTGTTTTTATTATTTTAGAAATACTTAGTATGACTAAAACTTCTGTTTTTCGTTTCTGTGGTGTGGGATTTGCTATTATCTTTCCAACAAGACCGAGCCCTCGCAATTCTGAGTCTTATAGCGACAATTATGGCCAATATACGGGGCAACTGGCGTCTCGGCAATGGAACCCGTGCCACACCCGCTAACCCCCAAAATTGGCGGCGCATCTTAGGAGGGACATACGGTCATTAGAGGCATGGTGGATAGGTTAGCGGCACGGTTCCTCACATTGTACTAACGCCAGACGCGACATAATTCCCGACGGTGGATATATGTGAGGCACGAGCGGGAAGACTACTTCGGGTCTCGTCAATTTTTTGTTTTTATTATTTTAGAAATACTTAGTATGACCAAAACTTCTGATTTCGTTTTTGTGGTGTGGGATTTCCTGTTATCTTTCCAACAAGACCGAGCCCGCGCAATTCTGAGTCTTATAACGATAGTTATGGCCAATATACGGGCACCATGCGTCTTGGCAATGGGAACCCGTGCCACTCCCGCTAACCTCCAAAATTAGCGGCACGGCTTAGGAGGGACATACGGTCATTAGAGGCATGGTTGATGGGTTAGCCGCATGGTTCCTCACTGTGTTCGAATGCCAGACGCGACATGGTTCCGGCGGTGGATATATGTGAGGCACGAGCGGGAAGACTACTTCGGGTGTCGACAATTTTTTGTTTTTATTATTTTAGAAATACTTAGTATGACCCAAAATTAAGTTTTTCCTTCCTGTGGTGTGGGATTTGCTGTTATCTTTCCAACAAGACTGAGCCCGCGCAATTCTGAGTCATATAGCGATAGGTATGGCCAATATACGGGGCACCTTGCGTCTTGGCAATGGGAACCCGTGCCACTCCCGCTAACCCCCAAAATTGGCGACGCATCTTAGGAGGGACCTACAGTCATTAGAAGCGTGGTGGATGGGTTAGCGGCATGGTTCCTGATAGGGTACAAACGCTTGACGCGACATGGTTCCCGACGACGGATATATCTGAGGCTCGAGCGGGAAGATTACTTCGGGTGTCATCAATTTTTTGTTTTTGTTATTTTGGAAATACTTAGTATGACCAAAACTTCCCTTTTTCATTCCTGTGGTGTGGGATTTACATTTATCTTTCCAACATGACCGAGCCAGCGCAATTCGAAGTCTTATAGCGATAGCTATGGCCAATATACGGAGCACCTTGCTTCTTAGCAATGGGAACCCGTGCCACTCCCGCTAACCCCCAAAATTGGGGGCACGTCTTAGGAGGGACATACGGCCATTAGAGGCATGGTGGATGGGTTAGCGGTATGGTTCCTCATAGGGTACGAATGCTAGACGCGACATGGTTCCCGACGGTGGATATATCTGAGGCACGAGCGGGAAGACTACTTCGGGTGTCGTCAATTCTTTGTTTTTGTTATTTTAGAAATATTTAGTATGACCAAAACTTCTGTTTTTCATACCTGTGGTGTGGGATTTGCATTTATCTTTCCAACAAGACCGAGCCCACGCTATTCTGAGTCTTATAGCGATAGTTATGGACAATATACGGGGCACCTTGCGTCTCGGTAATGGCAACCCGTGCCACTCCCGCTAACCCCCAAAATTGGCGTCGCTTCTTAGGAGGGACATACAGTCATTAGAGGCATTGTGGATGAGTTAGTGGCACGTCCTCATAGGGTACGAATGCCAGACGTGACATGGTTCCCGACGGTGGATATATGTGAGGCACGAGGGCGATGGCTGCTTCGGGTGTCGTCAATTTTTTGTTTTTATTATTTTACAAATACTTAGTATGGCCATAACTTCTATTTTTCGTTCCTGTGGTGTTGGATTTGCAGTTATCTTTCCAACAAGACTGAGCCCGCGCAATTCTAAGTCTTATAGCCATAGTTATAGCCAATATACGGGGCACCTTGCGTCTCGGCAATGGGAACCTGTGCCGCTCCCGCTGACCCCAAAATTGGCGGCGCGTCTTAGGAGGGACATACGGTCATTAAAGGCATGGTGGACGGGTTAGCGGCAAGGTTCCTCATAGGGTACGAACGCTAGACGCGATATAGTTCCCGAAGGTGGATATATGTGTGGCACGACTAGGAAGACTACTTCCGGTGTCGTCAATTTTTTCGTTTTTTTATTTTAGATATACTTAGTATGAACAAAACTTCTGTTTTTCATTCCTGTGGTGTGGGATTTGAAGTTATCTTTCCAACACGACCGAGCCCACGCAATTCTGAGTGTTCTAGCAATAGTTATGGCCAATATACGGGGCACCATGCGTCTCGGCAATGGGAACACGTGCCACTCCCGCTAACCCCCAAAATTGGCGGCACATCTTAGGAGGGACATACGGTCATTAGAGGTACGGTGGATGGGTTAGCGACACGGTTCCTCATAGTGAACGAACGCCAGACGTATCATGGTTCCCGACGGTGGATATATGTGAGGCACGAGCGGGAAGACCACTTCATGTGTCGTCAATATTTGTTTTTATTATTTTAAAAATACTTAGTATGACCAAAACTTCCTTTTTTCACTCCAGTGGTGTGGAAATTGCATTTATCTTTCCAAGCAAGACCGAGGCCGCGCAATTCTGAGTCATATAGCGATAGTTATGGCCAATATACGGGGCACCTTGCGTCTTGGCAATGGGAACCCGTGGCACTCCCGCTAAGCCCCAAAATTGGCAGTGCGTCCTAGGAGGGACATATGGTCATTAGAGGCATGGTGGATGGGTTAGCGGCATGACCAAAACTTCCATTTTTCATTCCTGTGGTGTGGGATTTGCAGTTATCTTTCCAACAAGACCGAGCGTGCGCAATTCTGAGTCTCATAGTGATGGTTATGGCCAATATACCGGGCACCTTGCGTCTTGGCAATGGGAACCTGTGCCACTCCCGCTAACCCCAAAATTGAAGGCGCGGCTCAGGAGGGACAAACGGTCATCAGAGGCATGGCGGATGGGTTAGCGTCATGGTCCCTCACAGGGTACGAACGCCAGACGCGACATGGTTCCCGACGGTGGGTATATGTGAGGCACGAACAGGAAGACTACTTCGGGTATCATCAATTTTTTTGTTTTTTTTATTTTAGAAATACTTAGTATTACCAAAACTTCCATTTTTCATTCCTGTGGTTTGGGATTTGCAATTATGTTTCCAACAAGACCATGCCCGCGCAATTCTGAGTCTTATAGCGATAGTCATGGCCAATATACTGGGCACCTAGCGTCTTGGCAATGCGAACCCATGCCACTCCCGCTAGCCCCCGAAATTGTCGGTGCCTCTTAGGAGGGACATATGGTCTCTAGAGGCATGGTGGATGGGTTAGTAGCAAGGTACCTCATAAGGTACGAACGCCAGACGCGACATGGTTCCCGACGGTGGGTATATATGAGGCACGAGCGGGATGACTACTTCGGGTGTCGTCAATTTTTTGTTTTTATTATTTTAGAAATACATCGTATGACGAAAACTTCCATTTTTCATTCCTGTGGTGTGGGATTTGTAGTTATCTTTCCAACAAGACCGAGCCCGCACAATTCTGAGTCTCATAGCGATTGTTATGGCCAATATATGGGGCACTTTGCGTCTTGGCAATGGGAACCCGTGCCACTCCCAATAACCCCAAAATTGGCAGCATGTCTAAGGAGGGACATGCGGTCATTAGAGGCATGGTGGATGGGTTAGCGGCATGGTTTCTCATAGGGTATGAACGTCAGACGCGACATGGTTCCCGACGGTGGGTATATGTGAGGCACGAGCGGGAAGACTACTTCGGGTGTCGTCCATTTTTTGTTTTTATTATTTTTGAAAAACTTAGTTTGTCCAAAACTTCCATTTTTTATTCTTGTGGGGTGGTGTTTGCAGTTATCTTTCCAACAAGACTAACCCCGCGCAATTCGGAGTCTCATAGCGATTGTTATGGCTAATATACCGGGCACCTTGCGTCCGGGCAATGGGAACCCGTGCCACTCCCGCTAACCCCAAAATTTGCGGCGCATCTTAGGAGGGACATATGGTCATTAGAGGAATGGTGGATGGGTTAGTGTCATGGTTCCACACAAGGTTCGAGCACCAGACACGACATGGTTCCCGACGATGGGTATATGTGAGGCACGAGCGGGAAGACTACTTCGGGTGTCGTCAATCTTTTGCTTTTATTATTTTAGAAATACTTAGTTTGACCAAAACTTCTGTTTCTCACTCCTGTGGTGTGGGATTTGCATTTCCTTCCAACAAGACCGACCCGTGCAATTCTGAGTCTCATAGCGATAGTTATGGCCAATATACCGCGCACCTTGCGTCTTGGCAATGGGAACCGATGCCACTCCCGCTAACCCCAAAATTGGCGGCACATCTTAGGAGGGACATACGGTCATTATAGGCATGGTGAATGGGTTAGTGGCATGGTTCCTCATGGGGTTTGAACGCCAGACGCGACATGGTTCCCGACGGTGGGTATATATGAGGCACTAGCGGGAAGACTACTTCGGGTGTCGTCAATTTTTTGTTTTTATTATTTTTGAAATACTTAGTATGACCAAATCTTCCATTTTTCATTCCTGTGGTGTGGGATTTGCAGTTATCTTTCCAACAGGACTGACCCCACGCAATTCGGAGTCTCATAGCGATTGTTATGGCTAATATACCGGGCACCTTGCGTCCGGGCAATGGGAACCCGTGCCACTCCCGCTAACCCCAAAATTTGCGACACGTCTTAAGAGGGACATACGGTCATTAGAGGCATGGTGGATGGGTTAGTGGCAAGGTTCCTCCAAAGGTATGAACGCCAGACACAACATAGTTCCCGACGGTGGGTATATGTGAGGCACGAGCGGGAAGACTACTTCGGGTGTCGTCAATCTTTTGCTTTTGTTATTTTAGAAATACTTAGTATAACCAGAACTTCTGTTTCTCATTCCTGTGGTGTGGGATTGGCAGGTATCTTTCCAACAAGACGGAGCCCGCGCAATTCTGAGTCTCATAGCGATTGTTATGGCCAATATACCGGGCACCTTGCGTCTTGGCAATGGGAACCCGTGCCACTCCCGCTAACCCCAAAATTTGCGGCGCATCTTAGGAGGGACATATGGTCATTATTGGCATGGTGGATGGGTTAGCGGCATGGTTCCACACAGGGTATGAACGCCAGACGCGACATGGTTCCCGACTGTGGGTATATGTGAGGCACGAGCGGGAAGACTACTTCGGGTGTCGTCAATCTTTTGCTTTTATTATTTTAGAAATACTTAGTATGACCAAAACTTCCATTTTTCGTTCGTATGGTGTGGGATTTTTAGTTATCATTCCAACAAGACCGAGCCCGCGCAATTTTGAGTCTAATTGCGATAGTTATGGCCAATATACGAGGCACATTGCGTCTTGGCAATGGGAACCCGTGCCACTCCCGCTAACCGCCAAAATTGGCGGCGCGTCATAGGCAGGACATACGGTCATTAGAGGCATGTTGGATGGGTTAGCAGCACGGTTCCTCACAGGGTACGAACGACAGACGTGACATGCTTCCCCACGGTGATTATATGTGAGGCACGAGTGGGAAGACTACTTCGGGTGCCGTCAATTTTTTGTTTTTATTATTTTTGAGATACTTGGTATGACCAAAACTTCCATTTTTCATTCCTGTGGTGTGGGATTTGCAGTTATCTTTCCAACATGACCCGTGCAATTCTGAGTCTCATAGCGATTGTTATGGCTAATATACTGGGCACCTTGCGTCTTGGCAATGGGAACCTGTGCCCCTCCCGCTAACCCCAAAATTTGTGGCGCGTCTTAGGAGGGACGCAAGGTTCATTAGAGGCATGGTGGATGGGTTAGTGGCAAGGTTTCTCCAAAGGTATGAACGCCAGACACAACATATTTCCCGACGGTGGGTATATGTGAGGCATGAGCGGGAAGACTACTTCGGGTGTCGTCAATTTTTTGTTTCTATTATTTTGGAAATACATAGTATGACCAGAACTTCTGTTTTTCATTCCTGTGGTGTGGGATTTGCAGTTATCTTTCCAACAAGACCAACTCCGCGCAATTCAGAGTCTCATAGCGATTGTTATGACCAATATACCGGGAAGCTTGCGTCTTGGCAATGGGAACCCGTGCCACTCCCGCAAACCCCAAAATTGGCGGCGCGTCTTAGGAGGGACATACGGTCATTAGAGGCCTGGTGGATGGGTTAGTAGCATGGTTCCTCACAGGGTACGAACACCAGACGCGACATGGTTCCCGACGGTGGGTATATGTGAGGCACGAGCGGGAAGACTACCTCGGGTGTCGTCAATTTTTTGCTTTTATTATATTAGAAATACTTAGTATGACCAAAACTTCAATTTTTCATTCCTGTGGTGTGGGATTTGGAGTTATCTTTCCAACAAGACTGAGCCCACGCAATTCTGAGTCTAATAGTCATAGTTATGGCCAATATACGAGGCACATTGCGTCTTGGCAATGGGAACCCGTGCCACTCCCACTAACCCAAAAAATTAGTGGCGCGTCTTAGGCGGGACATACGATCATTAGAGGCACGTTGGATGGTTTAGCCGCACGGTTCCTCACAGGGTACGAACGCCAAACGCGACATGGTTACCGACGGTGGGTATATGTGAGTCACGAGCGGGAAAACAACTTCGGGTGTCATCAATTTTTTGTTTTCTTTATTTTTGAAATACTTAGTATGACCAAAACTGCCGATTTTCATTCCTGTGGGGTGGCATTTGCAGTTATCTTTCCAACAAGACCGAGCCCGTGCAATTCTGAGTGTCATTGCGATTGTTATGGCCAATATACCCCGCACGTTGCGTCTTGGCAATGGGAACTCGTGCCACTCCCGCTAACCAACCAAATTGGTGGCGCATCTTAGGAGGGACGTACAGTCATTAGAGGCATGGTGGATGGGTTAGCAGCATGGTTCCTCATGGGGTACGAACGCCAGACGCGACATGGTTCCCGACGGTGGGTGTATGTGAGCCACGAGCGGGAAGACTACTTCGGGTGTCGTCAATTTTTTGTTTTTATTATTTTAGAAATACTTAGTATGACCAAAACTTTCGTTTTTCATTCCTGTGGTGTGGGATTTGCAGTTATCTTTCCAACAAGACTGAGCCCGCGCAATTCTGAGTCTCATAGCGATTGTTATGGGCAATATACCGGGCAACTTGTGTCTTGGCAATGGGAACCCTTGATACTCCCGCTAACCCCAAAATTGGCGGCGCGCCTTAGGAGGGACATACGGTCATTAGATGCATGGTGGATGGGTTAGCAGCATGGGTCCTCATAGGGTATGAATGCCTGACGCGACATGGTTCCCGACGGTGGGTATATGTGAGGCACGAGCGGGAGGACTACTTCGGGTGTCGTCAATTTTTTGCATTTATTATTTTAGAAATACTTAGTACGACCAAAACATCCATTTTTCGTTCCTTTGGTGTGGTATTTGTAGTTATCTTTCCAACAAGACCGAGCCCGCGCACTTCTGAGTCTAATAGCGATAGTTATAGCCAATATACGGGGCACATTGCGTCTTGGCAATGGGAACCCGTGCCACTCCCGCTAACCCCCCAAAATTGGCGGCGCGTCTTAGGAGGGACATACAGTCATTAGAGGCATGTTGGGTGGGTTAGTAGCATGGTTCCTCATAGGGTACGAACGCCAACGCGACATGGTTCCCGACGGTGGGTATATGTGAGGCACGAGCGGCAAGACTACTTCGGGTGTCGTCAATTTTTTGTTTTTATAATTTTTGAAATACCTAGGATGACCAAAACTTCCGTTTTTCATTCCTGTGGTGTGGGCAAAACTTCCGTTTTTCATTCCTGTGGTGTGGGATTTGCATTTATCGTTCCAAAAAGACTGAGCCCGCGCAGTTCTGAGTCTCATAACGATAGTTATGGCCAATATATTGGGCACCTAGCGTCTTGGCAATGGGAACCCATGCCACTCCCGCTAACCCCCAAAATTGGCGGCGCGTCTTAGGAGGGACATACGGTCTCTAGAGGCATGGTGGATGGGTTAGCGGCAATGTTCCTCATAAGGTACAAACGCTAGATGCGACATGGTTCCCGACGGTCGATATATGTGAGGCATGAGCGGGAAGACTACTTCGGGTGTAATCAATTTTTTTTATTATTTTAGAAACACTTAGTTTGACCAAAACTTCCATTTTTCATTCCTGTGGTGTGGGATTTGCAGTTATCTTTCCAACAAGACCGAGCCCGCGCAATTCTGAGTGTCATTGCGATTGTTATGGCCAATATACCCCGCACGTTGCGTCTTGGCAATGGGAACTCGTGCCACTCCCGCTAACCAACCAAATTGGTGGCGCATCTTAGAAGGGACGTACAGTCATTAGAGGCATGGTGGATGGGTTAGCAGCATGGTTCCTCATGGGGTACGAACGCCAGACGCGACATGGTTCCCGACGGTGGGTGTATGTGAGGCACGAGCGGGAAGACTACTTCGGGTGTCGTCAATTTTTTGTTTTTATTATTTTAGAAATACTTAGTATGACCAAAACTTTCGTTTTTCATTCCTGTGGTGTGGGATTTGCAGTTATATTTCCAACAAGACCGAGCCCGCGCAATTCTGAGTCTCATAGCGATTGTTATGGGCAATATACCGGGCAACTTGTGTCTTGGCAATGGGAACCCTTGCCACTCCCGCTAACCCCAAAATTGGCGGCGCGCCTTAGAAGGGACATACGGTCATTAGAGGCATGGTGCATGGGTTAGCGGCATGGGTCCTCATAGGGTATGAATGCCAGACGCGACATGGTTCCCGACGGTGGGTATACGTGAGGCACGAGCGGGAGGACTACTTCGGGTGTCGTCAATTTTTTGCATTTATTATTTTAGAAATACTTAGTACGACCAAAACATCCATTTTTCGTTCCTATGGTGTGGTATTTGTAGTTATCTTTCCAACAAGACCGAGCCCGTGCACTTCTGAGTCTAATAGCGATAGTTATAGCCAATATACGGGGCACATTGCGTCTTGGCAATGGGAACCCGTGCCACTCCCGCTAACCCCCCAAAATTGGCGGCGCGTCTTAGGAGGGACATACAGTCATTAGAGGCATGTTGGGTGGGTTAGCAGCATGGTTCCTCATTGGGTACGAACGCCAAAGGCGACATGGTTCCCGACGGTGGGTATATGTGAGGCACGAGCGGGAAGACTACTTCGGGTGTCGTCAATTTTTTTTTTATAATTTTTGAAATACCTAGGATGACCAAAACTTCCGTTTTTCATTCCTGTGGTGTGGGATTTGCATTTATCTTTCCAAAAAGACTTAGCCCGCGCAATTCTGAGTCTCATACCGATAGTTATGGCCAATATATTGGCCACCTAGCGTCTTGGCAATGGGAACCCATGCCACTCCCGCTAACCCCCAAAATTAGCGGCGCGTCTTAGGAGGGACATACGGTCTCTAGAGGCATGGTGGATGGGTTAGCGGCAATGTTCCTCATAAGGTACAAACGCTAGGTGCGACATGGTTCCCGACGGTCGGTATATGTGAGGCATGAGCGGGAAGACTACTTCGGGTGTAATCAATTTTTTTTTATTATTTTAGAAACACTTAGTATGACCAAAACCTCCATTTTTCATTCCTGTGGTGTGGGATTTGCAGTTATCTTTCCAACAAGACCGAGCCCGCGCAATTCTGAGTCTCATAGCGATTGTTATGGCCAACATACCGGGCAACTTGCGTCTTGGCAATGGGAACCCGTGCCACTCCCGCTAACCCCAAAATTGGAGGCGCGCCTTAGGAGGGACATACGGTCATTAGAGGCATGGTGGACGGGTTAGCGGCATGGGTCCTCATAGGGTACGAACACCAGACGCGACCTAGTTCCCGATGGTGGGTATATGTGAGGCATGAGCGGGAAGACTACTTCGGGTGTCGTCAATTTTTTGCATTTATTATTTTAGAAATACTTAGTACGACCAAAACTTCCATTTTTCGTTCATATGGTGTGGGATTTGTAGTTATCTTTCCAACAAAACCGAGCCCGCGCAATTCTGAGTCTAATAGCGATAGTTATAGCCAATATACGGGGCGCATTGCGTCTTGGCAATGGGAACCCGTGCCACTCCCGCTAACCGCCAAAACTGGCGGCAGCTTAGGAGGGACATAGAGTCATTAGAGGCACGTTGGGTGCATTAGCAGCATGGTTCCTGATAGGGTACGAACGCCAAACGCGACATGGTTCCCGACGGTGGGTATATGTGAGGTACGACCGGAAGACTACTTCGGGTGTCGTCAATTTTTTGATTTTTTATTTTAGAAATACTTAGTATGACCAAAACTTCTGTTTGTCTTTCCTATGGTGTGGGATTTGCAGTTATCTTTCCAACAAGACCGAGTCCGCGCAATTCTGAGTATTATAGCGATAGTGACGGCCAATATACGGGGCACCTTGAGTATTGGCAATGGGAACCCGTGCCACTCCCACTAACCTCTAAAATTAGCGGCGCATCTTAGGGGGGACATACGGTCATTAGAGGCACGGTGGATGGGGTAGCGGCATAGTTCCTCATAGCGTACGAACGCCAGACGCGACATGGTTCCCGACAGTGGGTATATGTGAGGAACGAGCGGGAAGACTACTTCAGGTGTCGTCAATTTTTTATTTTTATTATTTTAGAAATAATTAGTATGACCCAAACTTCCGTTTTTCATTCCTGTGGTGTAGGATTTGCAGTTATCTTTCCAACAAGACTGAGCCCGCGCAATTCTGAGTCTCATAGCGATTGTTAGGGCCAATATACGGGCACCTTGCGACTTGGCAACGGGAACCCGTGCCACTACCGCCTACCCCCAAAATTGGCGGCGCGTCATGGTGGATGGGTTAGTGGCACGGTTCCTCACAGGGTACGAATGCCAGACGCGACATGTTTCCCGACGGCGGGTATATGTGAGGAACGAGCGAGAAGACTACTTCGGGTGTCGTCAATTTTTTGTTTTTATTCTTTTAGAAATACTTTGTATGACCAAAACTTCTGTTTTTCGTGCTAATGATGTGTGATTTGCAGTTATCTTTCCAACAAGACCGAGTCCACGCAATTCTGAGTATTATAGAGATAAGTATGGCCAATATACGGGGCACCTTGAGTCTTGGCAATGGAAACCCATGCCACTCCCGCTAACCCCCAAAATTAGCGGCGCATCTTAGGAGGGACATACGGTTATTAGAGGCATGGTGGATGGGGTAGAGGCAGGGTTCCTCATAGGGTATGAATGCCAGACATGACTTGGTTCCCGACAGTGGGTATATGTGAGGAACGAGCGGGAAGACTACTTTGGGTGTCGTCAATTTTTTATTTTTTTATTTTAGAAATAATTAGTATGACCAAAACTTCCGTTTTTCGTTCCTGTGGTGTGGGATTTGCAGTTATCTTTCTAACAAGACCGAGCCCGCGCAATTCTGAGTCTCATAGCTATTGTTATGGCCAATATACCGGGCACCTTGCGTCTTGGCAATTGGAATCCGTGCCACTCCCGCTAACCCCAAAATTGGCGGCGCGTCATGGTGGATGTGTTAGTGGCATGGTTCCTCACAGGGTACGAATGCCAGACGCGACATGGTTCTCGATGGTTGATATATGTGAGGCATGAGCGGGAAGACTACTTCGGGTGTCGTCAATTTTTGGTTTTTATTATTTTAGAAACACTTAGTATTGCCAAAACATCCGTTTTTCATTCCAATGGTGTGGGACTTGCAGTTACCTTTCCAACAAGACCGAGTCCATGCAATTCTGAGTATTATAGCGATAGTTATGGCCAATATACGGGGCACCTTGAGTCTTGGCAATGGGAACCCGTGCCACTCCCACTAACCCCCAAAATTAGCGGCGCGTCTTAGGAGGGACAGACGGTCATTAGAGGCACGGTGGATAGGGTAGCAGCACGGTTCCTCAGACGGTACGAACGCCAGGCGCGACATGGTTCCCGACCGTGGGTATATGTTGGGCACGAGCGGGAAGACTACTTCGGGTGTCGTCAATTTTTTATTTTTATTATTTTAGAAATACTTAGTACGACCAAAGCTCCCGTTTTTCATTCCTGTGGTGTGGGATTTGCAGTTATCTTTCCAACAAGACCGAGTCTGCGCAATTCTGAGTCTCATTGAGATTGTTATGGCCAATATACAGGCATCTAGCGTCCTGGCAATGGCAACCGGGCCACCCCGCCTGCCCCCAAAATTGGCGGCGCGTCATGGTGGATGGGTTAGCGGCATGGTTACTCATAGGGTACGAATGCCAGACGTGACATGGTTCCCGACGGTGGATATATGTGAGGCACGAGCGGCATGACTACGTCGGGTGTCGCCAATTTTTTGTTTTTATTATTTTAGAAATACTTAGTGTGACCCAAACTTCCGTTTTTCGTTCCAATGATGTGGGATCTCCTGTTATCTCTCCAACAAGACCGAGTCCGCGCAATTCTGAGTATTATAGCGATAGTTATAGCGAATATACGGGGCACCTTGAGTCTTGGCAATGGAAACCCGTGCCACTCCTGCTAACCCCCAAAATTAGCGGCGCGTCTTAGGAGGGACACACGGTCATGAGAGGCACGGTGGATGGGATAGCGGCATGGTTCCTCATAGGGTACGAATGCTAGACGTGACATGGTTCCCGACAGTGGGTATATGTGAGGCACGAGCGGGAAGACTACTTCGCGTGTCGTCAATTTTTTATTTTTATTATTTTAGAAATACGGAGTATGACCAAAACTCCCGTTTTTCATTCCTATGGTGTGGGATTTGCAGTTATCTTTCCAACAAGACTAGGCCCGCGCAATTCTGAGTCTTATAGCGATAGTTATGGCCAATATTCGAGGCACCTTGCGTCTTTGCAATGGGAACCCGTGCCACTCCCGCTAACCCCCAAAATTCTCGGCGTGTCTTAGGAGGGACATAATGTCATTAGAGGCATGGTGGATGGCTTAGCGGCACGGTTCCTCACAGGGTACGAACGCCATGGTTCCCGATAGTGGGTATATGTGAGGCACGAGCGCGAAGACTACTTCGGGTGTCGTCAATTTTTTGTTTTTATTTTTTTAGAAATACTTAGTATGACGAAAACATCCGTTTTTCATTCTTGTTTTGTGGAAATAGCAGTTATCTTTCCAACATGACCGAGCTCGCGCATTTCTGAGCCTTATAGCGATAGTTATGACAAATATGCGGGGCACCTTGTGTCTTGGCAATGGGAACCCGTGCCTCTCCCGCTAACCGCCAAAATTGGCGGCACGTCTTAGGAGGGACATACGGTCATTAGAGGCACAATCGTTGGGTAAGCGGCATGGTTCCTCACAGGTTACGAACGCTAGACGTGACATGGTTCCCGACGGTGGGTATATGTGAGGCACAAGCGGGAAGACTACTTCGGGTGTCGTCAATTTTTTGTTTTTATTATTTTTGAAATACTTAGTATGACCAAAACTTCTGTTTTCTATTCTTGTGGTGTGGGATTTGTTGTTATCTTTCCAACAAGACCGAGCCCGCGGAATTTTGAGTCTTATAGCCATAGTTATGGCTAATATACGAGGCACCATGCGTCTTGGCAATGGGAACCCGTGCCACTCCCGCTAACACCCAACATTGGTGACTTGGCTTAGGAGGGACATAAGGTCATTAGAAGCATGGTGGATGGGTTAGCGGCAGGGTTCCTCATAGGGTACGAACGCCAGACGCGACATGGTTCCCGACGGTGGATATATGTGAGGCATGAGCGTGAAGACTACATCGGGTGTCATCAATTTTTTGCTTTTGTTATTTTAGAAATACTTAGTATGACCAAAACTTCGATTTTTCATTCCTGTGGCGTGGGATTTGCAGTTATCTTTCCACCACGACTGAGCCCGCACAATTCTGAGTCTTATAGCGAAAGTTACGGCCAATATACGGGGCACCTTGCGTCTTGGCAATCGGAACCCGTGCCAGTCCCGCTAACACCCAAAATTGGCTGCGCGTGTCAGGAGCGAGATACAGTCATTAGACGCACAGTGGATGGGTTAGCGGCATGGTTCCTCACAGGGTACGAACGATAGACGTGACATGGATCCCGACGAGGGATATATGTGAGGCACGAGCGGTATGACGAAAACTTTCATTTTTCGTTCCTGTGGTGTGGGATTTGCAGTTATCTTTCCAACAACACAGAGCCCGCACAATTCTGAGTCTTATAGCGATACTTATGGCCAATATACGGGGCACCTTGCGTTTTGGCAATGGGAACCCGTGCCACTCCCGCTAACCCCAAAAATTGGCAGTGCGTCTTAGGAGGGACATACGGTCATTTGAGGCTCGGTGGATGGGTTTGCGGCACGGTTCCTCATTGGGTACGAACGCCAGACGTGACATGGTTCCCGACGGGGGATATATGTGAGGCACGAGTGGGAAGAATACTTCGGGTGTCGTCAAGTTTTTGTTTTTATGATTTTAGAAATACTTAGTATCACTAAAAGTTTCGTTTTTCATTCCTATGGTGTGGGATTTGCAGTTATCTTTCCAACAAGATAGAGCCCGCGCAATTCAGAGTCTTATAGCGATAGTTATGGCCAATATACGGGGCACCTTACGTCTTGGCAATGGTAACCCGTACCACTCCCGCTAACGCCCAAAATTGGCGGCGCGTGTTAGGAGGGACATACGGATATTAGAGGTATGGTGGATGGGTTAGCGGCATGGTTCGTCACATGGTACGAACGCCAGACGCGACATGGTTCCCGACGGTGGATATATGTGTGGCACAAACGGGAAGACTACTTCGGGTGTCGTCAATTTTTTGTTTTTATTATTTTAGAAATACTTACTATCACCACAACTTGCTTTTTTCATTCCTGTGGTGTGGGATTTGCTGTTATCTTTCCATCAAGACAGAGCCCACGTAATTCTGAGTCTTATAGCGATAGTTATGGCCAATATATGGGGCACCCAGCGTCTTGGCAATGGGAACCCGTGCCACTCCCGCTAACCCCCAAAATTGGCGGCACACCTTAGGAGGGACATACGGTCATTTGAGGCACAGTGGATGGGTTAGCGGCATGGTTCCTCATTGGGTACGAATGCCAAACGCGACATGATTCCCGATGGGTGATATATGTGAGGCACGAGTGGCAAGACTACTTCGGGTGTCGTCAATTTTTTGTTTTTATTATTTTAGAAATACTTAGTACGACCAAAAGTTCCGTTTTTCATTCCTGTGTTGTGGGATTTCCAATTATCTTTCCAACAAGACCGAGCCCACGCAATTCTGAGTCATATAGCGAAAGTTATGGCCAATATACGGGGCACCTTGCGTGTTTGCAATGGGAACCCGTGCCACTCCCGCTGTCCCCCAAAACTGGCGGCGTGTCTTAGGAGGGACATATGGTCATTGAAGGCACGGTGGATGTGTTAGCAGCAGGGTTCCTCATAGGGTACGAACGCCACACGTGACACAGTTCCCGACGGTGGATATAAGTGAGGCACGAGCGGAAAGACTACTTCGGGTGTCATCAATTTTTTTTTATTATTTTTGAAATACTCAGTATGACCAAAACTTCTGTTTTTCATTCCTGCGGTGTGGGATTTGCCGTTATCTTTCCAACAAGGCAGAGCCCGCGCAATTATGAGTCTTATAGCGATAGTTATGGCCAATATACGGGGCACCTTGCGTCTTGGCAATGGGAACCCGTGCCACTCCCGCTAACCCCCAAAATTGGCGGCACGTGTTAGGAGGGACATACGGTCATTAGAGGCTTGGTGGATGGGTTAGCGGCACGATTCCTCACATGGTACGATCGCCAGACGCGATATGGTTCCCGACGGTGGATATATGTGAGGAATGAGCGGGATAACTACTTTGGGTGTCGTCAATTTTTTTTATTATTTTAGAAATACTTAGTATGACCAAAACTTCCATTTTTCGTTCCTGTGGCGTGGGATTTGCAGTTATGTTTCCACCATGACTGAGCCCGCGCAATTCTGACTCTTATAGCGATAGTTTTGGCCAATATACGGGGCACGTTGCGTCTTGGCAATGGGAACCCGTGCTACTCTCGCTAACCCCCAAAATTGGCGGTGCGTGTTAGGAGGGACAAACGGATATTAGAGGCATGGTGGATGGGTTAGCGACATGGTTCCTCACATGGTATGAACGCCAGACGCGACATGGTTCCTGACGGTGGATATATGTGAGGCCTGAGCGGGAAGACTACTTCGGGTGTCTTCAATTTTATGTTTTGATTATTTTAGAAATACTTAGTATGACCAAAACTTCTGTTTTTTGTTCCTGTGGTGTGGGATTTGCAGTTGTCTTTCCAAAAAGATAGAGCCCGCGCAATTCTGAGTCTTATAGCGATAGTTATGGCCAACATACGGGGCACCTTACGTCTTGGCAATGGGAACCCGTGCCACTCCCGCTAACCCCCAAAATTGGCGGCGTGCCTTAGGAGGACCATATGGTCATTTGAGGCATAGTGGATGGGTTAGCGGCACGGTTCCACATTGGGTACGAATGCCACACGCGACATGGTTCCCGACGGGGGATATATGTGAGGCACGAGTGGGAAGACTACTTCGGCTGTCGTCAATTTTTTTTTATTATTTTAGAAATACTTAGTATGACCAAAAGTTCCGTTTTTCATTCCTGTGGTGTGGGATTTCCAATTATCTTTACAACAAGACCGAGCCCGCGCAATTCTGAGTCATATAGCGACAGTTATGGTCAATATACGGGGCACCTTGCGTCTTTGCAATGGGAACCCGTGCCATTCCCGCTGTCCCCCAAAATTGGCGGCGTGTCTTAGGAGGGACATACGCTCATTGGAGGTACGGTGGATGTGTTAGTGGCATGGTTCCTCATAGGGTACGAACGCCAGACGCGACATGGTTCCCGACGGTGGATATATGTGAGGCACGAGCGGGAAGACTACTTCGGGTGTCGTCAATTTTTTTTATTATTTTAGAAATGCTCAGTGTGACCACAACTTCTGTTTTTCGTTCCTGTGGTGTGGGATTTGCCATTATTTTTCCAACAAGACAGAGCCCGCGCAATTCTGAGTCTTGTAGCGATAGTTATGGGCAATATACGGGCCACCACGCGTCTTGGAAATGGGAACCCGTGCCACTCCCGCTAACCCCTAAAATTGGCAGCACGTGTTAGGAGGGACATACAGTCGTTAGAGGCTTGGTGGATGGGTTAGCGGCATGGTTCCTCACATGGTACGAATGCCAGACGCGATATGGTTCCCAACGGTGGATATATGTGAGGAACGAGCGGGATGAGTACTTTGGGTGTCGTCAATTTTTTTGTTATTTTAGAAATACTTAGTGTGACCAAAACTTCCATTTTTCATTCCTGTGGCGTGGGATTTGCAGTTATGTTTCCACCATGACTGAGCCCGCGCAATTCTGAGTCCTATAAAGATAGTTATCGCCAATATACGGGGCACGTTGCGTCTTGGCAATGGCAACCCGTGCCACTCTCGCTAACCCCCAAAATTGGCGGCGCGTGTTAGGAGGGACATAAGGATATTAGAGGCATGGTAGATGGGTTAGCGACATGGCTCCTCACATGGTACGAACGCCAGACGCGACATGGTTCCCGACGGTGGATATATGTGAGGAACGAGCGGGAAGACTACTTCGGGTGTCCTCATTTTTTGTTTTCATTATTTTAGAAATACTTAGTATGACCAAAACTTCTGTTTTTCATTCCTGTGGTGTGGGATTTGCAGTTGTCTTTCCAACAAGACAGAGCCCGCGCAATTCTGAGTCTTATAGCGATAGTTATGGCCAATATACGGGGCACCTTGCGTCTTGGCAATGGGAACCCGTGCCACTCCAGCTAACCCCCAAAATTGGCGGCGCGTCTTAGGAGGGACATACGGTCATTTGAGGCATGGTGGATGGGTTAACGGCATGGTTCCTCATTGGGTACAAACGCCAGACGCGACATGGTTCCCGATGGGGGATATATGTGAGGCACGAGTGGGAAGACTACTTCGGGTGTGGTCAATTTTTTGTTTTTATTATTTTAGAAACTCTTAGTATGACCAAAACTTCTGTTTTTCATTCTTGTGGTGTGGGATTTGCAGTTATCTTTCCAACAAGACAGAGCATGTGCAATTCTGAGTCTTATAGCGATAGTTATGGCCAATATACGGGGCACGTTGCGTCTTTGCAATGGGAACCCGTGCCACTCCCGCTAACCCCCAAAATTGACGGCGCGTCTTAGGAGGGACATACGGTCATTTGAGGCATGTTGGATGGGTTAACGATAGTCATGGCCAATACCGGCGCACCTTGCGTCTTGGCAATGGAAACCCATGCCACTCCTGCAAACACCCAAAATTGGCAGCGCGTCTTAGCAGGGACATACGGTCTCTAGGGGCATGGTGGATGGGTTAGCGGCAAGGTTCCTCATAAGGTACGAACGCCAGACGCGACATGGTTCATGACGGTGGGTATATGTGAGGCACGAGCGGAAGACTACTTCGGGTGTCATCAATTTTTTATTTTTATTATTTTAGAAATACTTAGTATGACCAAAACTTCCATTTTTCATTCCTGTGGTGTGGGATATGCAGTTATCTTTCTGACAAGACCAAGCCCGTGCAATTCTGAGTCTAATAGCGATAGTTATGGCCAATATACGGGGCACATTGTGTCTTGGCAATGGGAACCTGTGCCACTCCCGCTAACCCCCAAAATTGGCGGCGCGTCTTAGGAGGGACATACGGTCTCCAGAGGCATGGTGGATGGGTTAGCACCAAGGTTCCTCATAAGGTAGGAACGCCAGACGCGACATGGTTCCCGACGGTGGGTATATGTGAGGCACGAGCGGGAAGACTACTTCGGGTGTCGTCTATTTTTTGTTTTTTATATTTTAGTAATACTTAGTATGACCAAAACTTTCGTTTTTCATTCCTGTGGTGTGGGATTTGCAGTTATCTTTTCAACAAGACCGAGCCCGTGCAATTCTGAGTCCAATAGCGATAGTTATGCCAATATACGAGCACATTGCGTCTTGGCAATGGGAACCCGTGCCACTCCCGCTAACCCCCAAAATTGGCGGCGCATCTTACGAGGGACATACGGACATTTCAGGCATGCTGGATGGGTTAGCGGCATGGTTCCTCACGGGGTAGGAATGCCAGACGCGACATGGTTCCCGACGGTGGGTATATGTGAGGTACGAGCGGGAAGACTACTTCAGGTGTCGTCAATTTTTTGTTTTTATTATTTTTGGAATACTTAGTATGACCAAAAATTCAAATTTTCATTCCTGTGGTGTGGTATTTGCAGTTATCTTTCCAACAAGACAGAGCCCGCGCAATTCTGAGTCTTATAGCGATAGTTATGGCCAATATACGGGGCACCTTGCGTCTTGCCAATGGGAACCTGTGCCACTCCCGCTAACCCCAAAATTTGGCGGCACGCCTTAGGACGGACATACGATCATTTGAGGCATGGTTCATGGGTTAACGGCATGGTTCCTCATTGGGTACGAACGCCAGACGCGACATGGTTCCCGACGGGGGATATATGTGAGGCATGAGTGGGAAGACTACTCCGGGTGTCATCAATTTTTTGTTTTTATTATTTTAGAAACTCTTAGTATGGCCAAAACTTCTGTTTTTCGTTCCTGTGGTGTGGGATTTACAGTTATCTTTCCAACAAGATAGAGCCTCTGGAATTCTGAGTCTTATAGCGATAGTTATGGCCAATATACGGGGCACGTTGCTTCTTGCCAATGGGAACCCGTGCCACTCTCGCTAACCACCAAAATTGGCAGCGTGTGTTAGGAGGGACATACAGATATTAGAGGCATGGTGGATGGGTTAGCGACGTGGTTCCTCACATGGTATGAACGCTAGACGAGACATGGTTCCCGACGGTGGATATATTTGAGGCACGAGCGGGAAGACTACTTCGGGTGTCATCAATTTTTTGTTTTTATTATTTTAGAAATACTTAGTATGACCAAAACTTATGTTTTTCGTTCCTGTGGTGTGGGATTTCCAGTTATCTTTCCAACAAGACAGAGCCTGTGCAATTCTGAGTCTTATAGCGATAGTTATGGCCAATATACGGGGCACCATGCGTCTTGGCAGTGGGAACCCGTGCCACACCCGCTAACCCCCTAAATTGGCGGCATGTCTTAGGAGTGACATACGGTCATTTGGGGCATGGTGGATGGGTTAGCGGCATGGTTCATCACAGGGTACGAACGCCAGACGTGACATGGTTCCCGACGGTGGATATATGTGTGGCACAAACGGGAAGACTACTTTTGGTGTCGTCAATTTTTTGTTTTTATTATTTTAGAAATACTTAGTTTGACCGAAACTTCCATTTTTCGTTCCTATGGTATGGGATTTGCAGTTATCTTTCCAACAAGAGCTATCCCGCGCAATTCTGAATCTTATAACGATAGTCATGGCCAAGACCGGGGCACCTTGCGTCTAGGCAATGGAAACCCATGCCACTCCTGCAAACACCCAAAATTGGCAGCGCGTCTTAGGAGGGACATACGGTCTCTAGGGGCATGGTGGATGGGTTAGCGGCAATGTTCCTCATAAGGTACGAACGCCAGACGCGACATGGTTCACGACGGTGGGTATATGTGAGGCACGAGCGGAAGACTACTTCGGGTGTCATCAATTTTTTATTTTTATTATTTGAGAAATAGTTAGTATGACCAAAACTTCCATTTTTCATTCCTGTGGTGTGGGATTTGCAGTTATCTTTCCGACAAGACCAAGCCCGTGCAATTCTGAGTCTAATAGCGATAGTTATGGCCAATATACGGGGCACATTGCGTCTTGGCAATGGGATCCGTGCCACTCCCGCTAACCCCCAAAATTGGCGGCGCGTCTTAGGAGGGACATACGGTCTCCAGAGGCATGGTGGATGGGTTAGCACCAAGGTTTCTCATAAGGTACGAACGCCAGACGCGACATGGTTCCCGACGGTGGGTATATGTGAGGCACGAGCGGGAAGACTACTTCGGGTGTCGTCTATTTTTTTTTTTATTTTAGAAATACTAAGTATGACCAAAACTTTCATTTTTCATTCCTGTGGTGTGGGATTTGCAGTTATCTTTTCAATGAGACCTAGCCCGTACAATTCTGAGTCTAATAGCGATAGCTATGCCAATATACGGGCACATTGCGTCTTGGCAATGGGAACCCGTGCCACTCCCGCTAACCACCAAAATTGGCGGCGCGTCTTACGAGGGACATACGGACATTTCAGGCATGCTGGATGGGTTAGCGGCATGGTTCCTCACGGGGTACGAATGCCAGACGCGACATGGTTCCCGACGGTGGGTATATGTGAGGTACGAGCGGGAAGACTACTTCGGGTGTCGTCAATTTTTTGTTTTTATTATTTTTGAAATACGTAGTATGACCAAAACTTCAAATTTTGATTCCTGTGGTGTGGCATTTGCAGTTATCTTTCCAACAAGACAGAGCCCGCGCAATTCTGAGTCTTATAGCGATAGTTATGGCCAATATACGGGGCACCTTGCGTCTTGGCAATGGGAACCTGTGCCACTCCCGCTAACCCCCAAAATTGGCGGCACGCCTTAGGACGGACATACGGTCATTTGAGGCATGGTGGATGGGTTAACGGCATGGTTCCTCATTGGGTACGAACGCCAGACGCGACATGGTTCCCGACGGGGGATATATGTGAGGCACGAGTGGGAAGACTACTCCGTGTGTCATCAATTTTTTGTTTTTATTATTTTAGAAACTGTTAGTATGGCCAAAACTTCTGTTTTTCATTCCTGTGGTGTGGGATTTACAGTTATCTTTCCAACAAGATAGAGCCTCTGCAATTCTGAGTCTTATAGCGATAGTTATGGCCAATATACGGGGCACGTTGCGTCTTGGCAATGGGAACCCGTGCCACTCTCGCTAACCACCAAAATTGGCAGCGTGTGTTTGGAGGGACATACGGATATTACAGGCATGGTGGATGGGTTAGCGACATGGTTCCTCACATTTTACGAACGCTAGACGCGACATGGTTCCCGACGGTGGATATATTTGAGGCACGAGCGGGAAGACTACTTCGGGTGTCATCAATTTTTTGTTTTTATTATTTTAGAAATACTTAGTATGACCAAAACTTATGTTTTTCGTTCCTGTGGTGTGGGATTTCCAGTTATCTTTCCAACAAGACAGAGCCTGTGCAATTCTGAGTCTTATAGCGATAGTTATGGCCAATATACGGGGCACCATGCGTCTTGGCAATGGGAACCCATGCCACACCCGCTAACCCCCATAATTGGCGGCATGTCTTAGGAGGGACATACGGTCATTTGGGGCATGGTGGATGGGTTAGCGGCATGGTTCATCACAGGGTACGAACGCCAGACGCGACATGGTTCCCGACGGTGGATATATGTGAGGCATGAACGGGAAGACTACTTCTGGTGTCGTCAATTTTTATTTTTTATTATTTTAGAAATACTTAGTTTGACCAAAACTTCCATTTTTCATTCCTGTGGTATGGGATTTGCAGTTATCTTTCCAACAAGAGCTATCCCGCGCAAATCTGAGTCTTATAGCGATAGTTATGGCAAATATACGGGGCACCTTGCGTCTGGGCAATGGGAACCCATGCCGCTCCTGCTAACCCCCAAAATTGCCGGCGCGTCTTAGGAGGGACATACGGTCTCTAGGGGCATGGTGGATGGGTTAGCGGCAAGGTTCCTCATAAGGTACTAACGCCAGACGTGACATGCTTCACGACGGTGGGTATATGTGAGGCACGAGCGGGAAGACTACTTCGGGTGTCATCAATTTTTTGTTTTTAGTATTTTAGAAATACTTAGTATGACCAAAACTTCCATTTTTCATTCCTGTGGTATGGGATTTGCAGTTATCTTTCCAACAAGACTGAGCCCGTGCAATTCTGAGTCTAATAGCGATAGTTATGGCCAATATACGGGGCACATTGCGTCTTGGCAATGGGAACACGTGCCACTCCCGCTAACCCCCAAAATTGGCTGCGCGTCTTAGGAGGGACATACGGTCATTAGAGGCATGGTGGATGGGTTTGCAGCATGGTTCCTCATAGGGTTCGAATGCCAAACGCGACATGGTTCCCGACAGTGGGTATATGTGAGCCACGAGCAGGATGACTACTTCGGGTGTCGTCAGTTTTTTTTATTATTTTAGAAATAGTTAGTTTGACCACAACTTCCGTTTTTCATTCCTGTGGTGTTGGATTTCTAGTTATCTTTCCAACAAGACCGAGCCCATGCAATTCTGAGTCTTATAGCGATTGTTATGGCCAATATCCGGGGCACCTTGCGTCTAGGCAATGGAAACCCAAGCCGCTCCTGCTAACCCCCAAAATTGGCGGCGCATCTTAGGAGGGACATACGGTCTCTAGGGGCATGTTGGATGGGTTAGCGGCAAGGTTCCCCATAAGGTATGAACGCCAGACGCGACATGGTTCACTACGGTGGGTATATGTGAGGCCCGAGCGGGAAGACTACTTCGGGTGTCATCAATTTTTTGTTTTTAGTATTTTAGAAATACTTAGTATGACCAAAACTTATGTTTTCATTCCTGTGGTGTGGGATTTCCAGTTATCTTACCAACAAGACAGAGCCTGTGCAATTCTGAGTCTTATAGCGATAGTTATGGCCAATATACGGGGCACCATGCGTCTTGGCAATGGGAACCCGTGCCACACCCGCTAACCCCCAAAATTGGCGGCATGTCTTAGGAGGGACATACGGTCATTTGGGGCATGGTGGATGGGTTAGCGGCATGGTTCATCACAGGGTACGAACGCCAGACGCGACATGGTTCCCGACGGTGGATATATGTGAGACACGAAAGGGAAGACTACTTCTGGTGTCGTCAATTTTTTATTTTTATTATTTTAGAAATACTTAGTTTGACCAAAACTTCCATTTTTCGTTCCTGTGGTATGGGTTTTGCAGTTATCTTTCCAACAAGTGCTATCCCGCGCAATTCTGAGTCTTATAGCGATAGTTATGGCCAATATACGGGGCACCTTGCGTCTGGGCAATGGGAACCCATGCCGCTCCTGCTAACCCCCAAAATTGCCGGCGCGTCTTAGGAGGGACATACGGTCTCTAGGGGCATGGTGGATGGGTTAGCGGCAAGGTTCCTCATAAGGTACGAACGCCAGACGTGACATGCTTCACGACGGTGGGTATATGTGAGGCACGAGTGGGAAGACTACTTCGGGTGTCATCAATTTTTTGTTTTTAGTATTTTAGAAATACTTAGTATGACCAAATCTTCCATTTTTCATTCCTGTGGTTTGGGATTTGCAGTTATCTTTCCAACAAGACTGAGCCCGTGCAATTCTGAGTCTAATAGCGATAGTTATGGCCAATATACGGGGCACATTGCGTCTTGGCAATGGGAACACGTGCCACTCCCGCTAACCCCCAAAATTGGCGGCGCGTCTTAGGAGGGACATACGGTCATTAGAGGCATGGTGGATGGGTTTGCAGCATGGTTCCTCATAGGGTTCGAATGCCAAACGCGACATGGTTCCCGACGGTGGGTATATGTGAGCCACGAGCGGGAAGACTACTTCGGGTGTCGTCAGTTTTTTCTATTATTTTAGAAATAGTTAGTATGACCACAACTTCCGTTTTTCATTCCTGTGGTGTTGGATTTCGAGTTATCTTTCCAACGAGACCGAGCCCATGCAATTCTGAGTCTTATAGCGATTGTTATGGCCAATATCCGGGGCACCTTGCGTCTGGGCAATGGAAACCCAAGCCGCTCCTGCTAACCCCCAAAATTGGCGGCGCGTCTTAGGAGGGACATACGGTCTCTAGGGGCATGTTGGATGGGTTAGCGGCATGGTTCATCACAGGGTACGAACGCCAGACGCGACATGGTTCCCGACGGTGGATATATGTGAGACACGAAGGGGAAGACTACTTCTGGTGTCGTCAATTTTTATTTTTATTATTTTAAAAATACTTAGTTTGACCAAAACTTCCATTTTTCGTTCCTGTGGTATGGGTTTTGCAGTTATCTTTCCAACAAGTGCTATCCCGCGCAATTCTGAGTCTTATAGCGATAGTTATGGCCAATATACGGGGCACCTTGCGTCTGGGCAATGGGAACCCATGCCGCTCCTGATAACCCCCAAAATTGCCGACGAGTCTTAGGAGGGACATACGGTCTCTAGGGGCATGGTGGATGGGTTAGCGGCAAGGTTCCTCATTAGGTACGAACGCTAGACGTGACATGCTTCACGACGGTGGGTATATGTGAGGCACGAGCGGGAAGACTACTTCGGGTGTCATCAATTTTTTGTTTTTAGTATTTTAGAAATACTTAGTATGACCAAAACTTCCAATTTTCATTCCTGTGGTATGGGATTTGCAGTTATCTTTCCTACAAGACCTAGCCATGCAATTCTGAGTCTAATAGCGATAGTTATGGCCAATATACGGGGCACATTGCGTCTTGGCAATGGGACCCCGTGCCACTCCCGCTAACCCCCAAAATTGGCGGCGCGTCTTAGGAGGGACATACGGTCATTAGAGGCATGGTGGATGGGTTTGCAGCATGGTTCCTCATAGGGTTCGAATGCCAAACGCGACATGGTTCCCGACGGTGGGTATGTGTGAGCCACGAGCGGGAAGACTACTTCGGGTGGCGTCAGTTTTTTTTATTATTTTAGAAATACTTAGTATGACCACAACTTCCGTTTTTCATTCCTGTGGTGTTGGATTTCCAGTTCTCTTTCCAACAAGACCGAGCCCATGCAATTCTGAGTCTTATAGCGATTGTTATGGCCAATATCCGGGGCACCTTGCGTCTGGGCTATGGAAACCCAAGCCGCTCCTGCTAACCCCCAAAATTGGCGGCGCGTCTTAGGAGGGACATACGGTCTCTAGGGGCATGTTGGATGGGTTAGCGGCAAGGTTCCTCATAAGGTATGAACGCCAGACGCGACATGGTTCACTACGGTGGGTATATGTGAGGCACGAGCGGGAAGACTACTTCGGGTGTCATCAATGTTTTGTTTTTAGTATTATAGAAATACTTAGTATGACCAAAACTTCCGTTTTTCGTTCCTGTGGTGTGGCATTTTCAGTTATCTTTCCAACAAGACCGAGCCCGTGCAATTCTGAGTCTAATAGCGAGAGTTATGGCCAATATACGAGAAACATTGCGTCTTGGCAATGGGAACCCGTGCCACTCCCGCTAACCCCCGAAATTGGTGGTGCATCTTAGGAGGGACATACGGACATTTCAGGCATGGTGGACGGGTTAGCGGCATGGTTCCTCACAGGGTACGAATGCCAGACGCGACATTGTCCCCGACGGTGGGTATATTTGAGGCACGAGTGGGAAGACTACTTCGGGTGTCGTCAATTTTTTGTTTTTAATATTTTAGAAATACTTAGTATGACCAAAACTTCCGTTTTTCGCTCCTATGGTGTGGGATCTCCTGTTATCTTACAAACAAGACCGAGTCCACACAATTCTGGGGCACCTTGCGTCTGGGGAATGGAATCCCATGCCGCTCCTGCTAACCCCCAAAATTGGCGGCGCGTCTTAGGAGGGACATACGGTCTCTAGGGGCATGGTGGATGGGTTAGCGGCAAGGTTCCTCAAAAGGTACGAACGTCAGACGCGACATGGTTCACGACGGGGGGTATATGTGAGGCACAAGCGGGAAGACTACTTCGGGTGTCATCAATTTCTTGTTTTTAGTATTTCAGAAATAGTTAGTATGACCAAAACTTCCGTTTTTCATTCCTGTGGTGTGTGATTTGCAGTTATCTTTCCAACAAGACCGAGCCCGTGCAATTCTGAGTCTAATAGCAATAGTTATGGCCAATATAAGGGGAACATTGCGTCTTGGCAATGGGAACCCGTGCCACTCCCGCTAACTCCCAAAATTGGCGGCGCGTCTTAGGAGGGACATACGGACATTTTAGGCATGGTGGATGGGTTAGCGGCACGGTTCCTCACAGGGTACGAATGCCAGACGCGACATGGTTCCCGACGGTGTGTATATTTGAGGCACGAGCGGGAAGACTACTTCGGGTGTCGTCAATTTTTTGTTTTTATTATTTTAGAAATACTTTGAATGACCACAACTTCGGTTTTTCGTTCCTGTGGTGTTGTATTTCCAGTTATCTTTCCAACAAGACCGAGCCCACGCAATTCTGAGTCTTATAGCGATAGTTATGGCCAATATCCGGGGCACCTAGCGTCTGGGTACTTCGGGAAGACTACTTCGGGTGTCGTCAATTTTTTGTTTTTAGTATTTTAGAAATAGTTAGTATGACCAAAACTTCTGTTTTTCATTCCTGCGGTGTGGGATTTGCAGTTATCTTTCCAACAAGACCGAGCCCATGCAATTCTGAGTCAAATAGCGATAGTTATGGCCAATATACGGGGCACATTGCGTCTTGGCAATGGGAACCCATGCCACTCCCGCTAACCCCCAAAATTGGCGGCGCGTCTTAGGAGGGACATATGGTCATTAGAGGCATGGTGGATGTGTTTGCGGCATGGTTCCTCACAGGGTTCGAATGCCAAACGCGACATGGTTCCCGATGGTGGGTATATGGGAGCCACGAGCGGGAAGACTACTTCGGGTGTCGTCGATTTTGTGTTCTTATTATTTTTGAAATACTTAGTATGACCAAAACTTCCGTTTTTCATTCCTGTGGTGTGGGATTTCTAGTATCTTGCCAACAAGACTGAGGCCGCGCAATTCTGAGTCTTATAGCCATAGTCATGGCCAATATCCGGGGCACCCTGCGTCTGGGCAATGGAAACCCATGCCACTCCTGCTAACCCCCAAAATTGGCGACGCGTCTTAGGAGGGACATACGGTCTCTAGGGGCATGGTGGATGGGTTAGCAGCAAGGTTCCTCATAAGGTACGAATGCCAGACGCGACATGGTTCACGACGGTGGGTATATGTGAGGCACGAGCGGGAAGACTACTTCGGGTGTCATCAATTTTTTGTTTTTATTATTTTAGAAGTACTTAGTATGAACAAAACTTCCGTTTTTCATTCCTGTGGTGTGGGATTTGCAGTTATCTTTCCAACAAGACTGAGCCATTGCAATTCTGAGTCTAATAGCGAAAGTTATGGCCAATATACGGGGCACATTGCGTCTTGGCAATGGGAACCCGTGCCACTCCCGCTAACCCCCAAAATTGGCGGCGCGTCTTAGGAGGGACATACGGACATTTCGGGCACGCTGGTTGGGTTAGCGGCATGGTTCCTCATAGTGTACGAACGCCAGACGCGACATGGTTCCCGACGGTGGGTATATGTGAGGCACGAGCGGGAAGACTACTTCGGGTGTCGTCAATTTTTTGTTTTTATTATTTTAGAAATACTTAGTATGACCAAAATTTCCGTTTTTCATTCTTGTGGTGTTGGATTTCTAGTTATCTTTCCAACAAGAATGAGCCCTCGCAATTCTGAGTCTTATAGCGATAGTTATGGCCAATATCCGGGGCACCTTGCGTCTGGGCAACGGAAACCCATGCCGCTCCTGCTAACCCCCAAAATTGGCGGCGCGTCATAGGAGGGATATACGGTCATTAGAGGCATGGTGGATTGGTTAGTGGCATGGTTCCTCAGAGGCTATGAATGCCAAACGCGACATGGTTCCCAACGGTGGGTATATGTGAGCCACGAGCGGGAAGACTACTTCGGGTGTCGTCAATTTTTTGTTTTTATAATTTTTGAAATACTTAGTATGACCAAAACTTCTGTTTTTCATTCCTGTGATGTGGGATTCGCAGTTATCTTTCCAACAAGTCTGAGTCTCATACCAATAGTTATGGCCAATATACTGGGAACCAAGCGTCTTGGAAATGCGGACCCGTGCCCCTCCCGCTAACCCCCAAAATTGGCGACGCGTCTTAGGAGGGACATACGGTCATTAGAGGCATGGTGGATGGGTTTGTAGCATGGTTCCTCATAGGGTTCGAACGCCAAACGGGACATGGTTCCCGACGGTGGGTATATGTGAGGCACGAGCGGGAAGACTACTTCTGGTGTCGTCAATTTTTTGTTTTTATTATTTTTGAAATAATTAGTATGACCAAAACTTCCGTTTTTCAGTCCTGTGGTGTGGGATTTGCAGTTGTCTTTCCAACAAGACCAAGCCCGCGTAATTTGGAGTCTTATAGCGATAGTTATGGCCAATATACTAGGCACCAAGCGTCTTGGCAAAGGGAACCCATACCACTCCCTCTAACCGCCAAAATTGGCGGCGCATCTTAGGAGGGACATACGGTTTCTAGAGGCATGGTTGATGGGTTAGCGGCAAGGTTCCCCATAAGGTACGAATGCCAGACGCGACATGGTTCCCAACGGTGGGTATATGTGAGCCACGAGCGGGAAGACTACTTCGGGAGTCGTTAATTTTTTGTTTTTATAATTTTTGAAATACTTATTATGACCAAAACTTCCGTTTTTCATTCCTGTGATGTGGGATTTGCAGTTATCCTTCCAACCGGGCTGATGCCATGCAATTCTGAGTGTCATACCGATAGTTATGGCCAGTATACTAGGCACCAAGCGTCTTGGCAATGCGGACCCGTGCCACTCCCGCTAACCCCCAAAATTGGCGGCGCGTCTTAGGAGGGACATACGGTCAATAGAGGCATGGTGGATGGGTTTGCAGCATGGTTCCTCATAGGGTACGAACGCCAAAAGCGACATGGTTCCCGACGGTGGGTATATGTGAGGCACGAGCGGGAAGACTACTTCGGGTGTCGTCAATTTTTTGTTTTTATTATTTTTGAAATACTTAGTATGACCAAAACTTCTGTTTGTCAGTCCTGTGGTGTGGGATTTGCAGTTATCATTCCAACAAGGCCGAGCCCGCGCAATTATAAGTCTTATAGCGATAGTTATGGCCAATATACTAGGCACATAGCGTCTTGGCAAAGGGAACCCATGCCACTCCCGCTAACCGCCAAAATTGGCGGCGCATCTTAGGGGGGACATGCGGTCTCAAGAGGCATGGTTGATGGGTTAGCGACAAGGTTCCCCATAAGGTACATATACCAGACGCGACATGGTTCCCAACGGTGGGTATATGTGAGGCACGAGCAGTAAGACTACTTCGAGTGTCGTCAATTTTTTGCTTTTATTATTTTAGAAATACTTAGTATGACCAAAACTTCCATTTTTCATTCCTGTGGTGTGGGATTTGCAGTTATCTTTCCAACAAGACCGAGCCGGCGCAATTCTTAGTCTCATAGCGATTGTTATCGCCAATATACCGGGCACCTTGCGTCTTGGGAATGGGAACTTGCGCCACTCCCGCTAACCCCAAAAGTGGCAGCGCATCTTAGGAGGGACATACAGTCCTTAGAGGCATGGTGGATGGGTTAGCGGCATGGTTGCTCATAGGGTACGAACGCCAGACGCGACATGGTTCCCGACGGTGGGTATATGTGAGGCACGAGCGGGAAGACTACTTCGGGTGTCGTCAATTTTTTGTTTTTATTATTTTTGAAATACTTAGTATGACCAAAACTTCCGTTTTTCATTCCTGTGGTGTGGGATTTGCAGTTATCTTTCCAACAAGGCGGACCCCGCGCAATTCTGAGTCTCGTAGCCATTGTTATGGCCAATATACCGGGCACCTAGCGTCTTGGCAATGGGAACCCGTGCCACTCCCGCTAACCCCCAAAATTGGCGACGCGTCTTAGTAGGGACATACGGTATCTAGAGGCATGGTGGATGGGTTAGCGCCAAGGTTCCCCATAAGGTACGAATGCCAGACGTGACATGGTTCCCGACGCTGGGTATATGTGAGGCACGAGCGGGAAGAGTACTTCGGTTGTCGTCAATTTTTTGTTTTTTTTATTTTAGAAATATTTAGTATGACCAAAACTTTCGTTTTTCACTCCTGTGGTGTGGGATTTGCAGTTATCTTTACAACAATACTGAGCCCACGCAATTCTAAGTATTATAGCGATAATTATGGCCAATATACTGGGCACCTAACGTCTTGGCAATGGGAACCCGTGCCACTCCCGCTAACCCCCAAAATTGGCGGCGCGTCTTAGGAGGGACATATGGTCTCTAGAGGCATTGTGGATGGGTTAGCGCCAAGGTTCCTCATAAGATACGAATGCCAGACGCGACATGGTTCCCGACGCTGGGTATATTTGAGGCTCAAGCGGGAAGACTACTTCGGGTGTCGTCAATTTTTTGTTTTTGTTATTTTAGAAATACTTAGTATGACCAAAACTTCTGTTTTTTGTTCCTGTGGTGTGGGATTTGCAGTTATCTTTCCAACAAGACCGAGCCCACGCAATTCTGAGTCTCATAGCGATTGTTATGGCCAATATACCGGGCACCTTGCGTCTTGGCAATGGGAACCTGTGCCACTCCTGCTCAACCCAAAATTGGCGGCGCATGTTAGGATGGACATACGGTCTCGAGAGGCATGGTGGATGGGTTAGCGGCAAGGTTCCTCATGAGGTACAAATGCCAGACGCGACATGGTTCCCGATGGTGGGTATATTTGCGGCACGAGCGGGTAGACTACTTCGGGTGTCGTCAATTTTTTGTTTTTATTATTTTTAAAATTCTTAGTATGACCAAAACTTCCGTTTTTCATTCCTGTGGTGTGGGATTTGCATTTATCTTTCCAAAAAGACTGAGCCCGCGCAATTCTGAGTCTTATAGCGATAGTTATGGCGAATATATTGGGCACCTAGCGTCTTGGCAATGGGAACCCATGCCACTCCCGCCGACGCCGAAAATTGGCGGCGCATCTTAAGAATGACTTACGGTCTCTAGAGGCGTGGTGGATGGCTTAGCGGCAAGGTTCCTCAGAAGGTACGAACGCGAGACGCGACATGGTTCCCAACGGTGGGTGTAGGTGAGGCACGAGCGGGAAGACTACTTCGGGTGTCGTCAATTTTTTGTTTTTATTACTTTAGAAATACTTAGTATGACCAAAACTCCCATTTTTTATTCCTGTGGTGTGGGATTTGCAGTTATCTTTCCAACAAGACCGAGCCCGCGCAATTCTGAGTCTCATAGCGATTATTATGGCCAATATACCAGGCAACTTGAGTCTTGGCAATGGGAACCCGTGCCACTCCCGCTAACGTCCAAAATTGGCAGTGCGTCTTAGGAGGGACATACAGTCATTAGAGGCATGGTGGATGGGTTAGCAGCACCGTTCCTCACAGGGTACGAATGCCAAACGCGATATGGTTCCTGACGGTGGGTATATGTGAGGCACAAGCGGGAAGACTACTTCGGGTGTCGTCAGTTTTTTGTTTTTATTATTTTTGAAATACTTAGTATGACCAAAACTTCCGATTTTCATTCATGTGGTGTGGGATTTACAGTAATCTTTCCAACAAGACCGAGCCCGTGCAATTCTGAGTCTAGTAGCGATAGTTATGGCCAATATACAGGGCACATTGCGTCGTGGCAATGGGAACCCATGCCACTCCGGCTAAACCCCAAAATTGGCGGCGCATCTTACTAGGGACATACAGTCACTAGAGGCATGGTGGGTGGGTTAGCCGCATGGTTCCTCACTGGGTACGAATGCCAAAGGCGACATGGTTCCCGATTGTGGGTATATGTGAGTCACGATCGGGTAGACTACTTCAGGTGTCGTCAATTTTTTGTTTTTATTATTTCTGAAATATTTAGTTTGACCAAAACATCCGTTTTTCATTCCTGTGGTGTGGGATTTCTAGTTATCTTTCCAACAAGACCGAGACCGCGCAATTCTGAGTCTCATAGCGATTGTTATGGCTAATATACCGGGCACCTTGCGTCTTGGCAAGGGGAACCCGTGCCACTCACGCTAACCACGACGGTGGGTATATGTGAGGCACGAGTGGGAAGACTACTTCGGGTGTCGTCAATTTTTTGTTTTTATTATTTTTGAAATACTTAGTATGACCAAAACTTCCATTTTTCGTTCTGTGGTGTGGGATTTGTAGTTATCTTTCCAACAAGACCGATCACGCGCAATTTTGAGTCTAATAGCAATAGTTATGGCCAATATACGGGGCACATTGCGTCTTGGCAATGGGAACCCGTGCCACTCCCGCTAACCCCCAAAATTGGCGGCGCGTCTTAGGAGGGACATACAGTCATTAGAGGCACGGTGGATGGGTTAGCAGCACGGTTCCTCACAGGGTACGAATGCCAAACCCTACATGGTTCCCGAGGGTGGGTATATGTGAGTCACGTGCGGGAAGACTACTTCGGGTGTCGTCAATTTTTTGTTTTTATTTTTCTTTGAAATACTTAGTATATCCAAAACTTCCATTTTTCATTCTGCTGGTGTGGGATTTGCAGTTATCTGTCCAACATGACCGAGCCCGCGCAATTCTGAGTCTTATAGCGATAGTTATGGCCAATATACGGGGCACCTTGCGTCTTGGCAATGGGAACCCCTGCCACTCCCGCTAACCCCCACAATTGCCGGCGTGTCTTAGGAGAGACATACGGTCAATAGAGGGACAGTGGATGGGTTAGTGGCATGGTTCCTCATAGGGTACGAACGGCAGACGCAACATGGTTCCCGGCAGTGGGTATATGTGACGCACGAGCGGGAAGACTACATCGGGTGTCGTCAATTTTTTGTTTTTATTATTTTTGAAATAATTAGTAGGACCAAAACTCCTGTTTTTCATTCCTGCGGTGTGGGACTTGCAGTTATCTTTCCAACAAGACCTTGCCCACGCAATTATGTGTCTTATAGCGATAGTTATGGCCAATATACGGGGAACCTTGCATCTTGGCAATGGGAACCCGTGCCACACCCGCTAACCCCCAAAATTGGCGGTGCATCCTAGGAGGGACAAACGGTCATGAGAGGCACGCTGGATGGGTTAGCGGCATGGTTCCTCACAAGGCACGAACGCCAGACGCGACATGGTTCCTGACAGTGGGTATATGTGAGGTACGAGGGGGAAGACTACTTCGGGTGTCGTCAATTTTTTTATTATTATTTTAGAAACACTTAGTATGACCAGAACTTCCTATGGTGTGGGATTTGGAGTTATCTTTCCAACAAGACCGAGCCCACGCAATTCGGAGTCTTGTAGCGATAGTTATGGCCAATATACGAGGCACCTTTCGTCTTGGCAATGAGAAACCGTGCCAGTCCCGCTAACCCCCAAAATTGGCGCTGCATCTTAGGAGGGACATACGATCATTAGAGGCATGGTGGATGGGTTAGCGGCACAGTTTCTCATGGCGTACGAACGCCAGACGTGACACGGTTCGTGACGGTGGGTATATGTGAGGCACGAGTGGGAATACTACTTCAGGTGTCGTCAATTTTTTGTTTTTATTATTTTAGAAATACTTAGTATGACCAAAACTTTCGTTTTTTTGTTCCTGTGGTGTGGGATTTGTAGTTATCTTTCCAACAAGACCAAGCCCGCGCAATTCTGAGTCTTATAGCGATAGTTATGGCCAATATACGGGGCACCTTGCGTCTTGGCAATGGGAAGCCGTGCCACTCCCGCTAACCACCAAAATTAGCAGCGCGTCTTAGGAGGGACATATGGTCATTAGAGGTAAGGTGGATGGGTTAGCGGCACGGTTCCCCATAGGTTACAAATGCCAGACGCAACATGGTTCCCGACGATGGGTATATGTGAGGCACGAGCGGGAAGACTACTTCGGGTGTCGTCAATTTTTTGTTTTTATTATTTTAGAAATGCTTAATATGAGCAAAACTTCCGTTTTTCATTCCTGTAGTGTCAGATTTGCAGTTATCTTTCCAACAAGGCTGAGCCCGCGCAATTCTGAGTCTTATAGCGATAGTTATGGCCAATATACAGGGCACCTTGCGTCTTGGCAATGGGAACCCGTGCCACTCCCGCAAACCCCCAAAATTGGCGGCGCGTCTTAGGAGGGATATGTTGATGGCATTTAAGCACGCCAAACCTTATAGTGCAAACGCACCGTATCGTGGTAGCTTTTCCCCCAGGATGTGTATCTTGGGTTTTATCAATCCAGGGATACTTGTGTTTAAGATACTATCTATATAATATTAACTGAATTACCAACGAGTTCTAATAGATCTAAAACACGCTTTAAAAGATAATTAAGGCTATTCTAATTATATTCTACTATATATTCTAAATAAGGTTTAAACCATTGCATAAGATGATAAAACAAGGTTTAGGCTATAAATGTGAGAACGATAGGTTTAACATGGCAAAAGGATCCACAAGAGATATGAGACAAACAACCTTTACACTAAGAACCACCTTGAAACTAGATCTAGTCATAAAGCATAGAATAAACATGATTATGAATGTCGAGGACCTGCCCGAACCTTTCCCCGGGCTCTACATTCACTAGTAACCAGGTAATCGACGAACTAGTAAACCCCAACCATCTCTAAGCATGAGTACATTCAATCAACTAGTTAAAGTAAAAAGATCTACTAAAAGAACATGAAAACGTTTAATGCTGGCCAGCATATCATGTTGGAATTAAGCATTGCAAAGATATGGATCATAAATCATGTATAAACAACAAGCTAGGTCTAAAAGACAATCTTTATTGATCGAATAACAAGGTTTCATCAAAGTATCAAAGGAAGTACAAGGAATTACTTGAGATACATTGTAAACTCTGAAGCATAGTCATCGGGATGAACTCGACGAAGAACATGTCGAAAGATGACCTTGGGATCTCCTCGGGAACCGCCTGGTCGGCCGACCAGACCCCTAGGGGTCGATCGACCAGCCTGCTTCCTGCGTCCTCTTGCTTTCGCCTTTCACCGAGATGGACTTCTCGCGGAGTTGAACGCTTTTCGGCCCCGACCTTTGCCCTAGACTCTCGACTTGTAACGAATAATGTGGTGGACAACTCTCCTCTTCCCTTGGGAGGTTCTATATTTATACCCCGGAGGGAACCCAATACATGGAATCTATTAGATCAGTTCTAAGAGTTCTAAAACACCTAAAACTCCTATTTCCAAGTATATACAAGTTTCCAAAGGAGTCCCGGACGTCCATGTCCTTCCTTGCATGGAGATGAAGCTTCCATCCTTTCCTTCCCGAATTGGACTCTTCCATATTCAGCAGCTTTTAGTATTTCGACCATAACTTCCTCATCCGAAGCCCAAATGAGGCAAAATCAAACTTTACATTGTAGAGCTCGAAGAGATCTACAACTTTGATATTCAAACTTTCTTCATTTGATGTCGTTAAGGTCTCCGAATTGGGCTTACAAGCTGCTGCTGTCATGAATTTCGAGAAGATTTCAGGATTTAGTCTTTCAAGCAAACTTTATCTTTCCAAGGCTCTTTTCTTGTTGGGCTTCTTCCTCAATTGGGCTTTAGTTAGTCCTTACTTCAAAACCCGTTCCAATAGCATAAATCCTTTCTTCGAGAAATTCCCAAATATCCTCAATTATTCCCTATTTTCCTGCAAAAATGAATATTGCACAAAAACAAAGAGCATTCTCGAAAACGGGGTTATTTGTTAGTAAAGTAAGAGTAAATGATAAGATTGACTCTCGAAAAGATATAAAATCATATGAAAATAGAGCATAATTTTAGTACATAATGAGCGTCAACAATATCCCCACACTTAGATCATGCTAGTCCTCGAGCAAAAGATCGATAAAAAGAACTTAACTATATTTAAGCAGATTCTAAACAATCACTTTTCAAAAATAACCATGCTTTAGAAATCATTCAAATCATAACATGGATCTTTTCAGATTAATTTTTATGCATATAGATCCCCACAAAGTTTATCTTAGTCAAATGAATCATAACAACGCCAAAGTCTTTTTTATAATCATCATACAGGGTTTTTTTAGAACAAAGTCTTTCAAAGATCAAGGAATTACTATATCCCAAAATGTTAAGCTCTCAAATAGGCACTCTTATAAGTGGCTAATCTATAAAATTACTCTCTTTCTCTTATCTCACAAGAGTTTAAGGGGATCTTGGTAAAGGCTTAGCAAAGCTGCTTATTCTATTGTCTAGCTAAGGTATCTCCCTAAAGATTATTCCATCAACTTTTAATCTACCTTGGTCATCGAAATTTAGAGAAGAAATTATAAGTAAGGACAAGGAAAAAGGAGATATAGATAGTGGACACGTGCAAATGAAGTGAAATAATTTCTGAAAATTTGCACATAGTCGGAAAAGTAAGAGTTTTTGCTCAGTATATTTAACAAGATTATAAAACTTCCTTCACTTTACTCCTCCAACTTTCCTAATTCTACCTTTTTTTTCTTTCTCCCCTTTCTCCATTTCCTAATTCTACCTTTTTAATAATCGACCACTTGGTCATTTTTTCTCTCCCTCTTTTCTTTTTACTGGGCGCCATCTCTCTCCCTCTCTTTTTTTTAATTATGGCACCACCTCCCCTTTTCACCACCTTTTTGGATAAATTGCTTCTTATGAAAGATTATTATTTGAGCAAAAACTTTACTCTATATAGGCAAAGATAAAATAATGAGATGAAATTGGCTAAAAGGATTAAAGAAATTGCTCTATTATTGTAAGCAATTGGATATATAAAAGGCTAGCAAAGGGAAGAAAATAGATGACAAAGCTAATTCTAAGTGATCAAAATATCTAAAGGGATCAAACTTAACCAAATTCATATAAGACAACTTGCTTTTTAAACTAGTTTTTTTAAATCTAAGCTCTACTAGGAAATTTAGCTCTCTCTTAACATAGGGATGTAATTCTTGATCCATGAGAAAGAAATTTTAATGAAAAGATAATACTCCTCTAATCTTTTTCTTAATTAAACCTTGGCAAAGCTATAAATCATTAGCCTTTAATAAAGATATGGGTTATGCAACTTTAATCAATCTAGCAATCACCATATTAATCAAATCATGAAATTTTAAACAAGATTAATCATCAAAGTAAAAATAAAGAACAAATTTAAATAAAGCAAAGTAATTTATTCAATCACACACTTTAGTAAAATAAAAGACCATTTACATAGACTTTTTAAAAGACAACTGACTCTTAAACTAACTCTAATCTAGACATCTTAACTAACGGGGAAACTCGACCAATATCCCCAACCTAAGACTAAAGCATAGCTCCTAATCACTAGTATACCAGTGAGTATCATCCACTGGTCCATCAAGAGGATCTTCACCAGGCAGGTATTTGGGTGGTGGTGAAAATGGCTAAGTTTATGCCCAAAGGGGCTTTAAACGAAGTCCTATATGCCCAAAGAGCATCGCTAAGTTTATTTGACCAATTTTTACCTCCTTTAATTACTGTCTTTTTAAGAATTTCTTTTAATTGTTTATTTGATGTTTCGGCTTGGCCATTTGTTTGTGGGTGATAGGCTGTGGAAACTCTATGTTCTATTCCCATTTTCTCTAAATAATTAGTAAACTCTTTACCAATAAAATGCGATCCTCCATAAGAAATGATGACTCTAGGGACTCCATATCTTGGAAAGATATTATTTCTAATCATTTCTATGGACTCCTGTGTAGTCGCCTTTTTACATGGTAAAGCTTCTACCCATTTTGAGACATAATCCATAGTCACCAAAATGTATTCATATCCATGTGAATTTTCAAATGGACCCATAAAATCCATTCCCCAAACATCAAACAAATCAATTTGTAGATTATAAGTGAGAGGCATTGAATTTCTAGATGTAACATTTCCAGTCCTCTAACACTCTGGACAATAAGCAACAAACTTCCTTGCATCTTCATGCTTTCCTGGCTAATAAAACCCACTCCCCAATATCTTAGCTTGGGTTCTGAAATGTCCATGATGCCCTCCATATTCTGCAGCGTGGCATTTTCTAAGAATTTCTCCTCTCTCCTCTATAGGCACGCATCTCCTAAGGACTCCATCAGATCCAAACCTATATAGGTAAGGGGCGCTCCAATAAAACTTTTTAGCTTCGGCTAGGACTTTTCTTTTGGAATTATAGTTAAGATGAGTTAGTGGCTCCTTTTTAATGGCTCTTATAACGTCTATCATCCATGAATCTTTATCTAAAACTGCATAAAGGGTATCGTCTCTTAAAGCATCATCTATTGGTGGTCCACCCTTATCATGGTTCATTCTAGATAAATGATCCGCCACTACATTCTCAACTCCCTTCTTGTCTCTAATCTCTACATCAAATTCTTGTAACATTAAAATCCATCTAATTAAACGAGGTTTAGCATCTTTTTTTTGTAAGCAGGTATTTGATAGCAGCGTGATCAGTGTAAACTATAACCTTTGAATTAACTATATAAGATCTAAATTTCTCAATGGAAAAAACTACTGCTAACAACTTCTTCTCCGTAGTAGCATAATTTACTTGAGCTTCATTAAGAGTTTTGCTGGCATAATAAATGGCATGTACTTTTCCGTCCTTTCTTTGCCCCAGCACAGCTCCTACCGCATAATCACTTGCATTGCACATGATTTCAAAAGGTAGATTCCAATCTGGTGGTTGAATGACAGGTGCACTAATAAGTAATTCCTTAATTTTTTTGAAAGCAACCTCACATTCTTCAGTGAACTCGAAAGGAATGTCCTTTTAAAGCAAGTAAGTAAGTGGTTTAAAGTCTTTAATGAATCTCCTATAGAATCCAGCATGACCGAGAAAACTTCTTAGAGATTTAACATCATTAGGTGGTGGCAATTTTTCTACTGTTTCTATTTTGGCTTTATCTACTTCAATTCCTTTCTCAGAAATGATATGTCCCAACACAAGTCCTCTTCTAACCATGAAGTGACACTTCTCCCAGTTTAGCACTAAGTCAACCTCTTCATACCTCTTCAGCACCTTCTCTAAATTCCTTAAACAGTGGTCAAAACTCGTGCCATGAACTGAGAAATCGTCCACAAAAACTTCCGTGATATCTTCAATAAAATCGAAGAATATAGCCATCACACACCTTTGGAAAGAAGCAGGTGCATTACAAAGACCAAAAGGCATTCTCCTATAGGCGAAAGTTCTGTATGGACAAGTAAAGGTAGTTTTGTGTTGATCATCTAGATGAATAGGGATTTGAAAGAAACCAGAATATCCATCTAAATAGCAAAAATGGGTATTCTTAGCAAGTCTCTCTAACATCTCGTACATAAAAGGTAAAGGAAAGTGATCTTTTTTTGTGGCTTTATTAAGCTTCCGGTAATCAATGCACATTCTCCAACCAGTCATTGTTCTTTATGGGATTAATTTATTTTTATCATTTTTAACTACGGTTAATCCTCCTTTCTTAGGAACACAATGAACAGGGCTTACCCACTCACTAGTTGGTACTGGGTAGATAATTCTAGCGTTTAAAAGTTTGATGACTTCCTTTTTAACTACAGACCTCATTTCGTTACTCAACCTCCTTTGATTGTCAACTACTGGTTTGTGGTCTTCCTCCATCGGAATGCGGTGAGTACAAAATGCTGGATTGATTCCTTTTAGATCTGCTAGAGAATAACCAGTTGCCTTCTTGTGTTTCCTCAACACTTCCAGCAGCCTCTCTACTTCTTCTGGATTTAGCTCGTCACTAATGACTACTGGGTAGGTTTTATCTTTTCCTAAAAACTCGTATCTAAGTCCATCAGGTACTGGCTTTAACTCTACATCTGGTGCCTCCTGTTGATTAAGGTCACCTAGTGGCTCTACCGGAAGGTCTCGGGTTTCTTCTATGTTTTGTTCTAGTTGATTAGTGGCTTCAGTTGCTTCTTCAGAGAAAAATCCTTCGTCTTCTCCCTCTAAGACTAGATTTAAAGGTTCTTTAAAAGCATTAATATAATTAATACTCTCTATCTCCTCTATATCTGGAGTGAGATTAATGGGCACTTTAGATGCCAGTAAGAAATCAAAGTCATATTTTAATCCATTAACATTAAGTGTGACTTTTCCATTTTCATTATTAACTACGGCATTAACCAACTTAAGAAAAGGTCTACCAAAAATTAACTTAATATTATCATCATAAACATTATTGACATAGAAATCAGTTGGAATAATTTTTGCAGCAAAGTTAACTTCAACATTTTTAATTAAGCCTACAGGTTTAATTACTTCGTTACTATCAAGTTTAATTCTAAGATTAGTGGAAATTAAGCATGGTTTATCACATAATTTAGAATAAACTTCATAACTCATTGTACTTACCTGGACTTCCATAGCGCAGTGTATGTTGTTGAAGACTTCTTTGTTGATGGAGCAAGAAATTCCAGTTGAAGATTCGTTGGCTGGTAGCTGAACGATAACCTTCTCAGTAAGCGATGACTCCAGCTTGGTCCCGATCACTTGCTTTACTTCAAAGACAAAGTCACTATCCAGCTCCTCTTCTTGGAATAATTTCTGCAGCACTTCCCCTGTGTCTTGACTATCATCGCTCCTCCTTAGTGGTACTTCTGGTGGGAAGAACTCCTCTTCTTCCACTAAGTCTTCTGTCGGGAGTGGTCTTGCACACTTTAGTGTATCTCCAAACTCCACTGGCATCCAGCTCATCTTCTCGAACTCTGTCAAAGGTTTTGCACTTGCAAGACTTCTGTAATCACTCTTGGTCTCCTCTTGAGGTGCAAAACTTCCATAATCCTCCTCATCAGAGGCATAAGATGTTGTAGTCTTTTTGACAGGTGGTTGTTCCTCAAAGATGGCAGGTGTAGACGCCATATGGTCTCTTGGCTCTTTCACTCTGTTGTCCTTCCTGTCTCTATTGCACTTGCATGCCATGCAGATATCTGACAGAATCTTGCTAGCTTCACTCAATGTCTTGCTTAACAATGATCCTCCAATGGTAATGTTTACCTTCTCTAAAGTTTCTAACGTCAGACCGTAGTAGAAAGTATGAATATGCATGTCTGGCGTTATTCCAAGTAGTGGTCCTTGTGTAAGCATGTCATTGAGTCTCTCCCAGGCTTCGTCGATATATTCATTCCATCTTTGCTTGAAGTGCAAAATCTGCTTCCTCAGCTTGTACACTTTTAGTGGTGAGAAAAATCTTGCGAGAAATTTCTGCTCAAGAATTTCACAATCTCCTTCGGTTTCAATTGAGGCAGCTTGGTACCATTTGTTGGCTTTGTCTACAAGGGTAAATGGAAAGAGATTCCACTTAACTCACTCCACTGGGACTCCTTCTTGATAGAAAGTGTGGCACACTTGCTTGAGCTTCTCCAGGTGCTTGTATGGATTCTCGTCTTCGCCACTGAATGGATCTGCGGTAGCAATCTAGATAATTCCTGGCTTTAGCTTGTACGGTCCTAACTCTGGCTTCTTGTTGGATCCTTGAAACTTGAGGTCTACAGCTTTTGGAGTTAAGCGTTCCCCAAGTGTCAAGAGCTCCCATTCTTCAGACATTGGAGTCATATCTGAAACTAATTTCACTAACAAAAATACGAAACGAAAAACCTATGACAGCAAAGTTGCTGGATTAGGTAAACTAATAAACTTATGAACAAGAACAAATAAAGCTAAGCAATTAAAACTAAAATTTATTAAACTAAACTGAACATAAAATAATGATTAAAGTACTAATAAAAGCAAAAACTATAAGCAAGCTTAGTAAAACGAGATTAAACACACAATTAACAAAACAAAAAAAATTAACTATCAAAACAAGTAGCAACAAAGTTAATAAAAGATTTATAATAACTTAAACGATAATTAGGATCCCCGGCAACGGCGCCAGAAAAGCTTGTTTACGGCATTTAAGCATGCCAAACCTTATACTGCAAGCGCACAGTATCGTGGTAGCTTTTCCCCAGGATGAGTATCTTGGGTTTTATCAATCCAGGGATAATTATGTTTAAGATACTATCTATGTAATATTAACTGAATTACCAACTAATTCTAATAGATCTAAAACAAGCTTTAAAATATAATTAAGGCTATTCTAATTATATTCTACTATATATTCTAAATAAGGTTTAAACTATTGCATAAGATGATAAAACAAGGTTTGGGCTATAAACGTGAGAACGATAGGTTTAACATGGCAAAAGGATCCACAAGAGACATGAGACAAACAACCTTTACACTAAGAACCACCTTGAAACTAGATCTAGTCATAAAGCATAGAATAAACATGATTATGAATGTCGAGGACCTACTCGAACCTTTCCCCGGGCTCTACTGTCACTAGTAACCAGGTAATCGACGAACTAGTAAACCCCAACCATCTCTAAGCATGAGTACATTCAATCAACTAGTTAAAGTAAAAAGATCTACTAAAAGAACATGAAAACGTTTAATGCTGGCCAGCATATCATGTTAGAATTAAGCATTGCAAAGATATGGATCATAAATCATGTATAAACAACAAGCTAGGTCAAAAAGACATTCTTTATTGATCGAATAACAAGGTTTCATCAAAGTATCGAAGGAAGTACAAGGAGTTACTCGAGATACATTGTAAACTCTGAAGCATAGTCGTCGGGATGAACTCAATGAAGAACATGTCGAAAGATGACCTCGGGATCTCCTCGGGAAGCGCCGGGCCGGCCGACCGGCCTGCTTCCTGCCTCCTCTTGCTTCCTCCTTTCGCCGAGATGGACTTCTCATCGAGTTGAAGGCTTCTCACCCCCGACCTTTGCCCTAGACTCTCGACTTGTAATGAATAATGCGGTGGACAACTCTCCTCTGCCCTTGGGAGGCTCTATATTTATAGCCCAGAGGGAACCCTATACATGGAATCAATTAGGTCAGTTCTAAGAGTCCTAAAACACCTAAAACTCCTATTTCCAAGAATATACAAGTTTCCAAAAGAGTCCCGGTCGTCCATGTCCTTCCTTGCTTGGAGATGAAGCTTCCATCCTTTCCATCCCGAATTGGAATCTTCCATATTCAGCAGCTTTTAGTATTTTGACCATAACTTCCTCATCCGAAGCCCAAATAAGGCAAACTCAAACTCTAAATTATAGAGCTCGAAGAGATCTACAACTTTGGTATTCAAACATTCTTTATTTGATGTCGTTAATGTCTCCGAATTGGGCTTACAAGCTGCTGCTGTCATGAATTTCGAGTAGATTTCAGGATTTAGTCCTTCAGGCAAACTTTATCTTTCCAAGGCTCTTTTGTTGTTGGGCTTCTTCCTCAATTGGGCTTTAGTTAGTCCTTACTTCAAAACCCATTCTAGTAGCATAAATCCTTTCTTCGAGAAATTCCCAAACATCCTCAATTATTCCCTATTTTCCTGCAAAAATGAATATTGCACAAAAATAAAGAGCATTCTCGAAAACGGGGTTATTTGTTAGTAAAATAAGAGTAAATGATAAGATTGACTCTCAAAAAGATATAAAATCATATGAAAATAGATCATAATTTTAGTACATAACGAGCGTCAACAATATCCCCACACTTAGATCTCGCTAGTCCTCGAGCAAAAGATCGATAAAAAGAACTTAACTATATTTAAGCAAATTCTAAACAATCACTTTTCAAAAATAACCATGCCTTAGAAATCATTCAAATCATAACATGGATCTTTTCAGATTAATTTTTATGCATATAGATTCCCACCAAGTTAATCTTAGTCAAATGAATCATAACAACGCCAAAGCCTTTTTTAGAATCATCATAGAGGATTTTTTTAGAACAAAGTCATTAGAGGCATAATTTTAGTACATAACGAGCGTCAACAGGACATACGGTCATTAGAGGCATGGTGGATGGGTTAGCGGCACAGTTCCTCACAGAGTACGAACACCAGACGCGACAAGGTTCCCGACGGTGGGTATATGTGAGGCACGAGCAGGAAGACTACTTCGGGTGTCGTCAATTTTTTGTTTTTATTATTTTAGAAATACTTAGTATGATCAAAAATTTTGTTTTTCATTCCTGTGGTGTGGGATTTGCAGTTATCTTTCCAACAAGACCGAGCCCGCGCAATTCTAAGTCATATACAGATAGTTATGGCCACTATATGGGGCACCTTGCGTCTTGGCAATCGGAACCCGTGCCACTCCCGCTAACCCCCAAAATTGGCAGCGCGTCTTAGGAGGGACATACGGTCATTAGAGGCATGGTGGATGGGTTAGCGGCACGATTCCCTAAAGGGTATCAACGCCAGACGCGACATGGTTCCCGACGGTGGGTATTTTTGAGGCACGAGCGGGAAGACTACTTCGGGTGTCGTCAATTTTTTGTTTTTATTATTTTAGAAATACTCAGTATGACCAAAACTTCCATTTTTCATTCCTTTGGTGTGGGATTTGCAGTTATCTTTCCAACAAGACCGAGCCCACGCAATTCTGAGTCTTATAGCGATAGTTATGGCCAATATACAGGGCACCTTGCGTCGTGCCAATGGGAACCCGTGCTACTCCCGCTAACCCCCAAAATTGGCGGCGCGTCTTATGAGGACATACGGTCATTAGAGGCATGCTGGATGGGTTAGCAGGACGGTTGCTCATAGGGTACGAACGCCAGACGCGACAGGATTCCCGACGGTGGGTATATGTGAGGCACGAGCGGGAAGACTACTTCGGCTGTCGTCAATTTTTTGTTTTTATTTTTTTTTGAAATATTTAGTATATCCAAAAGTTCCGTTTTTTGTTCCTGTGGTGTGGGATTTGCAGTTATCTTTCCAACAAGACTGAGCCCGCGCAATTCTGAGTCTTATAGCGATAGTTACGGCCAATATACAGGGCACCTTGCGTCTTGGCAATGGGAACCCGTGCCACTCCCGCTAACCCTGAAAATTGGCGGCTCGTCTTAGGAGGGACATACGGTCATTAGAGGCAAAGTGAATGGGTTAGCGGCATGCTTCCGCATAGGGTACGAACGCCAGACGCGATATGGATCCCGACAGGGGATATAAGTGAGGCACGAGCGGGAAAACTACATTGGGGGTCGTCAATTTTTTGTTTTTATTATTTTAGAAATATTTAGTATGACCAAAACTTTCGTTTTTCATTCCCGCAGTGTGGGATTTGCAGTTATCTTTCCAACAAGACCGAGCCCGCGCAATTCTGAGTCTTATAGCCATAGTTATGGCCAATATACGGGGCACCTTGCATCTTGGCAATAGGAACCGGTGCCACTCCCGCTAACCCCCAAAATTGGCAGCGCATCTTAGGAGGGACATATAGTCATTAGAGGCATAGTGTGGGATTTGCAGTTGTCTTTAAAACAAGGCTGAGCCCGCGCAATTCTGTGTCTTATAGCGATAGTTATGGCCAATCTACGGGGCACCTTGCGTCTTGCCAATGGGAACCCGTGCCACACCCACTATCACCAAAAAATGGCGGCGCATCTTTGGAGGGACATACAGTCATTAGAGGCATGGAGGATTGGTTAGCGGCATGGTTCCTCATAGGGTACGAACGCCAGACGCCACAAGGTTCCCGACGGTGGGTATATGTGAGGTACGATTAGGAAGACTACTTCGGGTGTCGTCAATTTTTTGTTTTTATTTATTTTTGAAATACTTAGTATATCCAAAGCTTCCATTTTTCATTCCTGTGATGTGGGATTTGCAATTATCTTTCCAACAAGACTGAGCCCCCACAATTCTGAGTCTTACAGCGATAGTTATGGCCAATATACGGGGTACCTTGCGTCTTGGCAATGGGAACCCGTGTCACTCTCGCTAACCCCCAAAATTGGCGGCGTGTCTTAGGAGGGACCTACGGTCATTAGAGGCAAGGTGGATGGGTTAGCAGCATGGTTCCTCATAGGGTGGGAACGCCAGACGTGACATGGTTCTCGACGGGGGATATATGTGAAGCACTAGCGGGAACACTACTTCGGGTGTCGCCAATTTTTTGTTTTTATTATTTTAGAAATACTTAGTATGACCAAACTTCTATTTTTTGTTCCTGTGGTGTGGGATTTGCTGTTATCTTTCCAACAAGACCGAGCCCGCGCAGTTCTGAATCTTGTAGCGATAGTTATGACCAATATACGGGGCACCTTGCGTCTTGGCAATGGGAACCCGTGCCACTCCCGCTAACCCTCAAAATTGGCGGCACATCTTAGGAGGGACATACAATCATTAGAGGCCTGGTGGATGGGTTAGTGGCATGGTTCCTCACAGGGTACGAATGCCAGACGCGACATGGTTCCCGACGATGGATATATGTGAGGCACGAGCGGGAAGACTACTTCAGGTGTCATCAATTTTTTTTTTTATTATTTTTGATATACTTAGTATGACCAAAACTTCCATTTTTCATTTCTGTGGTATGGGATTTGCTGTTGTCTTTCCAACAAGACCAAGCCCGTGCAATTCTGAGTCATATAGCGATAGTTATGGCCAATATACGGGGCACCTTGCGTGTTGCCAATGGGAACCCGTGCCACTCCCGCTAACCCCAAAATTGGCGGCACGTCTTAGGAGGGACATACAATCATTAGAGGCATGGAGGATGGTTTAGTGGCACGGTTCCTCACAGGGTACGAACGCCACACGCGACATGGTTCCCGACGGGGGATATAGGTGAGGCACGAGCGGGAAGACTACTTCGGGTGCCGCCAATTTTTTGTTTTTATTATTTTAGAAATACTTAGTATGACCAAACTTTTTTTTTCGTTCCTGTGGTGTGGGATTTGCTGTTATCTTTCCAACAAGACTGAGCCCGCGCAATTCTAAATCTTATAGCGATAGTTATGACCAATATACTGGGCACCTTGCGTCTTGCCAATGGGAACCCGTGCCACTCCCACTAACCCTCAAAATTGGCGGCACGACTTAGGAGGGACATACTGTAATTAGAGGCATGGCGGATGGGTTAGTGGCACGGTTCCTCATAGGGTACGAACGCTAGACGCGACATGGTTCCCGACGGGGGATATATGTGAGAAACGAGCGGGAAGACTGCTTCGGGTCTCGTCAATTTTCTGTTCTTATTGTTTTAGAAATACTTTGTATGCCCAAAACTTCTGTTTCTCGTTCCTGTGAGGCACGAGAGGGAAGACTACTTCGGGTGTCGTCAATTTTTTTGTTTTTCTTATTTTTGAAATACTTAGTATGACCAAAGTTTTGTTTTCTGTTCCTGTGGTGTGGGATTTGCAGTTATCTTTCCAACAGGACTGAGCCCACGCAATTCTGAGTCTTATAGCAATAGTTATGGCCAATATATGCGGTACCTTGCGTCTTGGCAATGGCAACCCGTGTCACTGCCGCTAAACCCCAAAATTGGCAGGGAGTCTTAGGAGGGACATACGGTCATTAGAGGCAAGGTGGATGGGTTAGTGGCATGGTTCCTCATAATGTAGGAACGCCAGACGCGACATGGTTCCCGACGGGGGATATATGGGACACACGAGCGGGAAGACTACTTTAGGTGTCGCCAATTTTTTGTTTTTCTTATTTCAGAAATACTTAGTATGACCAAACTTCAGGTTTTCATTCCTGTGGTGTGGGATTTGCTATTATCTTTCCAACAAGACCGAGCCCGCGCAATTCTGAATCTTATAACGATAGTTATGACCAATATACGAGGCACCTTGCGTCTTGGCAATGGGAACCCGTGCCACTCCCGCTAACCCTCAAAATTTGCGGCACGTCTTAGGAGGGACATACAGTCATTAGAGGCAAGGTGGATGGGTTAGTGGCATGGTTCTTCACAGGGTACGAATGCCAGAAGCGACATGGTTCCCGACGATGGGTATAGGTGAGGCACCAGCGGGAAGACTACTTCGGGTGTCGTTAATTTTGTGTTTTAATTTTTTTGGAATATTTAGTGTATCTGAAACTTCTATTTCTCATTCTTGTGGTGTGGGATTTGCGGTTACCTTTCCAACAAGACTGAGCCCGCGCAATTCTGAGTCTTATAGTGATAGTTATGGCCAATATATGGGGCACCATACGTCTTGGCAATGGGAACCCGTGTCACTCCCGCTAATGCCCAAAATTGGCGGCGCGTCTTAGGAGGGATATACGGTCACATGGTACAAACGCCAGACGCGACATGGTTCCCGACGGTTGGTATATGTGAGGCACGAGCGGGAAGACTACTTCGGGTGTCGTCAATTTTTTGTTTTTTTATTTTAGAAATACTTAGCATGACCAAAACTTCTATTTTTCATTCCTGTGGTGTGGGATTTGCAGTTGTCTTTCCAACAAGACTAAGCCCGTTCAATTCTGAGTCTTATAGCGATAGTTATGGCCAATATACGGTGCACCTTGCGTCTTGCCAATGGGAACCCGTGCCACACCTGCCAAACCCAAAAATTGGCTGCGCATCTTTGGAGGGACATACAGTCATTAAAGGCACGGAGGATTGGTTAGTGGCATGGTTCCTCATAGGGTACGAACGCCAGACGCCACATGGTTCCCGACGGTGGGTATATGTGATGCACGAGCGGGAAGACTACTTCGGGTGTCGTCAATTTTTTGTTTTTATTATCTTAGAAATACTTAGTATGACCAAAACTTCCATTTTTCATTCTTATGATGTGGGATTTGCTGTTGTCTTTCCAACAAGACTGAGCCCACGCAATTCTGAGTCTTGTAGCGATAGTTATGGCCAATATACGGGGCACCTTGCTTCTCGGCAATGGGAACCCGTGTCACTCCCGCTAACCCCCAAAATTGGTGGCGCATCTTAGGAGGAACATATGGTCATCAAAGGCACGGTGGATGGGTTAGCGGCATGGTTCCTCACAGGGTACGAACGCCAGACGCGACATGGTTCCCGACGGGGGATATATGTGCGGCACGAGCGGGAAGACTACTTCGGGTGTCGCCAATTTTTTGTTTTTATTATTTTAGAAATACTTAGTATGACCAAACTTCTGTTTTTCATTCCTGTGGTGTGGGATTTGCAGTTATCTTTCCAACAAGACCGAGCCTGCGCAATTCTGAATCTTATAGCGATAGTTATGGCCAATATACGGGGCACCTTACGTCTTGGCAATGGGAACCTGTGCCACTCCCGCTAACCCCCAAAATTGGCGGCACATCTTAGGAGGGACATATGGTCATTAGAGGCACGGTGGATGGGTTAGCGGCATGGTTCCTAACAGGGTACGAATGCCAGACGCGACATGGTTCCCGACGGTGGATATATGTGAGGCACGAGCGCGAAGACTACTTCGGGTGTTATCAATTTTTTGTTTTTATTATTTCAGAAATACTTAGTATGACCAAAAATTCTGTTTTTCGTTCCTGTGGTGTGGGATTTGTAGTTATCTTTCCAACAAGACCGAGCCCGCGCAATTCTGAGTCTTATAGCGATAGTTATGGCCAATATATGGGGCACATTGCGTCTTGCCAATGGGAACCCGTGCCACGCCTACTAACCCCCAAAATTGGCCGCGCGTCTTAAGAGGGACATACCATCAATACAGGCATTGTGGGTGGGTTAGCAGCACAGTTCCTTATAGCGTACGAACGCCAGATGCTTCATTGTTCCCAATGGTGGGTATATGTGAGGCACGAGCGGGAAGACTACTTCGGGTGTCGTCAATTTTTTTTATTTTGTTAGAAATACTTAGTATGACCAAAACATCTTTTTTTGTTCTTGTGGTGTGGGATTTGCAGTTATCTTTCAAACAAGACTGAGCCCGCGCAATTCAGAGTCTTATATCGATAGTTATGTCGAATATACGGGGCACATTGCATCTTGGCAATGGGAACTCGTGCCACACCTGCTAACCCCCTAGATTGGCCGTGCGTCTTAGGAGGGACATAAGGTCATTAGAGGCATTGTGGTTGGGTTAGCGGCACGTTTCCTCATAGGGTACGAACACCAGACGCGACATGGTTCCCGACGGTGGATATATGTGAGGCACGAGCGGGAAGACTGCTTCGGGTCTCGTCAATTTTCTGTTCTTATTATTTTAGAAATACTTTGTATGCCCAAAACTTCTGTTTCTCGTTCCTGTGGTGTGGGATTTGCGGTTAAGTTTCCAACAAGAGCGAGCCCGCGCAATTCAGAGTCTTATAGAGATAGTTATGGCCAATATACGGGGCACCTTGCGTCTTGGCAATGGGAACACGTGCCAGTCCCGCTAACCCCCAAAATTGGCTGCGCGTCTTAGGAGGGACATACCGTCATTAGAGGCATGTTGGATGGGTTAGCGGCATGGTTTCTCATAATGTACGAACGCCAGACGTGACATGGTTCCCGACGGTGGATATATGTGAGGCACGAGCGGGAAGACTACTTCGGGGTCGTCAATTTTTTGTTTTTATTATTTTAGAAATACTTAGTATGACCAAAAATTCTGTTTTTCGTTCCTGTGGTGTGGGATTTGCAGTTGTCTTTCCAACAAGACCGAGCCCGTGCAATTCTGAGTCGTATAGCGATTGTTGTGGCCAATATACGGGGCACCTTGGGTCTTGGCAATGCGAACTCGTGCCACTCCCGCTAACACCCAAAATTGGCGGCACATCTTAGCAGGGACATATGGTCATTAGAGGCATGGTGGGTGGGTTAGCGGCATGGTTCCTCATAATGTATGAATGCCAGACGTGACATGGTTCCCGACGGTGGGTATATGTGAGGCACGAGCGGGAAGACTACTTCGGGTTTCGTCAATTTTTTTTATTGTTTTAGAAATAATTAGTACGACCAAAACTTCCATATTTCATTCCTGTGGTGTGGGATTTGCAGCAATCTTTCCAACAAGACCGAGCCAGCGCAATTCTGAGTCTTATAGCGATAGTTATGGCCAATATACGCGGCACCTTGCGTCGTGGCAATGGGAACCCGTGCCATTCCTGCTGACCCCCAAAATTGGCGGCGTGTCTTAGTAGTGACATATGGTCATTAGAGACATGGTGGATAGGTTAGCGACATGGTTCCTTAGAGGGTACAAACGCCAGACGCGACATGGTTCCCGACCTTGGATATATGTGAGGCACAATCGGGAAGACTACTGCGGGTGTCGTCAAATTTTTGTTTTTATTATTTTTGAAATACTTAGTATGACCAGAACTTCGGTTTTTCATTCCTGTGGTGTGGGATTTGCAGTTACCTTTCCAACAAGACTGAGCCTGCGCAATTCTGAGTGTTATAGTGATAGTTATGACCAATATACGAGGCACCTTGCATCTTGTCAATGGGAACCCGTGCCACTCCCGCTAACCCCAAAAATTGGCAACATGTCTTAGGAGCGACATTTGATCAATAGAGTCATGGTAGATGGGTTAGCAGCACGGTTCCTCACTGGGTACGAATGCCAGACACGATATGGTAGACGACGGTGGGTATATGTGAGGCACGAGCTGGAAGACTACTTCGGGTGTTGTCAATTTTTTGTTTTTATTAATTAAGAAATACTTAGTATTACTAAACTTCTGTTTTTCATTCCTGTGGTGTGGGATTTTCAGTTATCTTTTCGACAAGACTGATCTCGCACAATTCTGATTCATATAGCGGTAGTTATGGCCAATATACGGTGCACCTTGCGTCTAGGCATTGGGAACCCGTGCCACTCCCTCTAACCCCAAAAATTGGCGGCGCATCTTAGGAGGGACATACGGTCATTAGAGGACTGGTGGATGGGTTAGCGGCATGGTTGCTCACAGGGTAAGAATGCGAGACGCTACATGGTTCCCAACGGTGGGTATATGTGAGGCACAAGCGGGAAGACTACTTTCGGTGTCGTCAATTTTTTGTTTTTATTATTTTAGAAATACTTGTTACGACCAAAACTTCCGTTTTTCATTCCTGTGGTGTGGGATTTGCAGTTATCATTCCAACAAGACCGAGGCCGCACAATTCTGAGTGTTATAGCGATAGTTATGGCCAATATACGGGGCACCTTGTGTCTTGGGAATGGGAACCCGAGCCACTCCCTCTAACCCCCAAAATTGGCATCGCGTCTTAGGAGGGATATACGGTCATTAGAGGCATGGTGGATGGTTTAGCGGCATGGTTCCTCACAGGGTACGAATGCCAGACGCGACTTGGTTCCCGACGGTGGGTATATGTGAGGCACGAGCGGGAAGACTACTTCGGGTGTCGTCAAGTTTTTGCTTTTATTATTTTAGAAATACATACTATGAACAAAACTTTTGTTTTTCGTTCCTGTGGTGTGGAATTTGCAGTTATCTTTCCAACAAAATCAAGCCCGCGCAATTCTGAGTCTTATAGCGATAGTTATCGCCAATATTCAGGGCACGTTGCGTCTTGGCATTGGGAACGCATGCCACTCCCTCTAACCACCAAAATTGGCGGCGCGTCTTAGGAGGGCCATACGGTCATTAGATGCATGGTGGATGGGCTAGCGGCACGGTTCCTCATAGGGTACAAAGGACAGACGCGACGTGGTTCCCGACGGTGGGTATATGTGAGGCACGGGCGGGAAGACTAGTTCGGGTGTCGTCAATTTTTTGTTTTTATTATTCTAGAAATACTTAGTATGACCAAAACTTTCGTTTTTCATTCCTGTGGTGTGGGATTTGCAGTTATCTTTCCAACAAAACCAAGCCCGTGCCACTCCCTCTAACCCCCAAAATTGGCGGCACGTCTTAGTTGGGACATACAGTCATTAGAGGCTTGGTGGATGGGTTAGCGGCATGGTTCCTCATAGGGTACGAACGCTAGACGCGATATGGTTCCCGACGGTGGGTATATGTGAGGGACGAGCGGGAAGACTGCTTCGGGTGTCGTCAATTTTTTATTTTTTTTATTTTAGAAAAACTCAGGATGACTAAAACTTCCGTTTTTCATTCCTATGCTGTGGGATTTGTAGTTATCTTTCCAACAAAGCCGAGCCCATGCAATTCTGAGTCTTATAGCGATAGTTTTGGCCAATATACGGGGCACCTTGCGTCTTGGCATTGGGAACCCGTGCCACTCCCACTAACCCCCAAAATTGGCGGTGCGTCTTACGAGGGACATACACTCATTCGACGTATGGTGGATGGGTAAGCGGCACCGTTCCACTCAGGGTACTAATGCCAGACGCGACATGGTTCCCGACGGTGGGTATATGTGAGGCACGAGCGGGAAGACTACTTCGGTTGTCGTCAATTTTTTGTTTTTTTATTTTATAAATACTTAGTATAACCAAAACTTCCGTTTTTCATTCCTGTGGTGTGGGATTTGCAGTTATCTTTCCAACAAGACTAAGCCCGCGCAATTCTGAGTATTATAGCGATAGTTATGGCCAATATACGGGGCACCTTGCGTCTTGGTAATGGGAACCTGTGCCACTCCCTCTAAACCCCAAAATTGGTGGCGCGTCTTAGGAGGCACATACGGTCATTAGAGGCATGGTGGATGGGTTAGCTGCATGGTTCCTCACAGGGTACGATCGCCAGCTGCGACATGGTTCCCGATGGTGGGTATATGTGAGGCACGAGCGGGAAGACTACTTCGGGTGTTGTCCATTTTTTGTTTTTATTATTTTAGAAATACTTAGTATGACCAAAATATTCGTTTTTCATTCCTGTGGTGTGGGATTTGCAGTTATCTTTCCAACAAGACCGAGCTCGCGCAATTCTGACTCTTATAGCGATAGTTATGGCCAATATATGGGGCTCCTTGCGTCTTGGTAATGGGAACCCGTGCCACTCCCTCTAACCCCCAAAATTGGCGGCGCATCTTAGGAGGGACATACGGTCATTAGATGAATGGTGGATGGGTTAGCGGCACGGTTCCTCACACGGTTTGAATGCCAGACTCGACATGGTTCCCGCCGGTGGGAATATGTGAGGTACGAGCGGGAAGACTACTTCGGGTGTCGTCAATTTTTTGTTTTTATTATTTTTCAAATACTTAGTATGAACAAAACTTCTTTTTTTCATTGCTGTGGTGTGGGATCTGGAGTTAGCTTTCCAACAAGACCGAGCCCGCGCAATTCTGAGTCTTATAGACATAGTTATGGCCAATATACGGGGCACATTGCATCTTGGCAATCGGAACCCGTGCCACTCCCTCCAACCCCCATAATTGGCGACGCGTCCGAGGAGGGACATACGGTCAATAGATGAATGGTGGATGGGTTAACGGTTGGGTTCCTCACAAGGTATGAATGCCAGGCTCGACGTGGTTCCCGACGATGGGTATATGTGAGGCACGAGTGCGAGGACTACTTTGAGTGTCGTCAATTTTTTGTTTTTATTATTTTAGAAATACTTAGTATGAATAGAAGTTCTGTTTTTCATTCCTGTGGTGTGGGATTTGCAGTTATATTTCCAACAAGACCGAGCCCGTGCAATTCTGAGTCTTATAGACATAGTTATGGCCAAAATACGGGGCACCATGCGGCTTGGCAGTAGGAACCCGTGCCACTCCCGCTAACCCCCAAAATTGGCGGCGTGTCTTAGGAGGGACCTACGGTCGTTAGAGGCATAGTGGATGGGTTAGCGGCATAGTTCCTCAGAGGGTAGGAACACCAGACGCGACATGGTTCCCGACGGTGGGTATATGTGAGGCACGAGCGGGAAGAATACTTCGGGTATCGTCAATTTTTTGTTTTTTTAACTTAGAAATACTTAGTATGCGAAAACTTCTGATTTTCATTCCTGTGGTGTGGGATTTGCAGTTATCTTTCCAACAAGACCGAGCCCGCGCATGTCTTAGTCTTATAGCGATAGTTATGGCCAATATACGGGGCAGCTTTGCGTCTTGGCGATGGGAACCCGTGCCACTCCCGCTAAACCCCAAAATTGGCGACGCATCTTACGAGGGACATACGGTCATTAGAGGTACGGTGGATGGGTTAGCGGCGTGGTTCCTCATGGGGTACGAACGCCAGACGCGACATGGTTCTCGATGGTGGGTTTATGTGAGGCACGAGCGGGAAGACTACTTCGGGTGTCGTCAATTTTTTGTTTTTATTATTTAAGAAATACTTAGTACGACCGAAACTTCCGTTTTTCGTTCCTGTGGTGTGGGATTTGCAGTTATCTTTCCTAAAAGACCGAGCCCGTGCAATTCTGAGTGTTATAGCGATAGTTATGGCCAATATACTGGGCACCTTGCGTCTTGGCAATGGGAACCCGTGCCACTTCCGCTAACCACCAAAATTGGCGGCGCATCTTAGAAGGGACATACGGACATTAGAGGTATGGTGGATGGGTTAGTGGCACGGTTCCTCATAGGGCACAAACGCTAGAGGCGACATGGTTCCCGACGGTGGGTATATGTGAGGCACGAGCGGGAACACTACTTCGGGAATCGTCAATTTTTTGTTTTTAATATTTTAGAAATACTTAGTATGACCAAAACTTCCGTTTTTCATTCCCGCGGTGTGGGATTTGCAGCTATCTTTCCAACAAGACTGAGCCCGCACATTTCTTAGTCTTATAGCGATTGTTATGGCCAATATACGAGGCACCTTGCGTCTTGGCGATGGGAACCCGTGCCACTCCTGCAAACCCCCAAAATTGGCAGCGCGTCTTACGGGGGACACATGATCATTAGCGGCATGGTTCCTCGTAGGGTACGAACGCCAGACGCGACATGGTTCCCGACGGTGGGTATCTGTGAGGCACGAGCGGGAAGACTACATCAGGTGTCGTCAATTTTTTGTTTTTATTATTTTAGAAATACTTAGTATGACAAAAACTTCCATTTTTCATTCCTGTGGTGTGGGATTTGGAGTTATCTTTCCAACAAGACTGAGCCCACGCAATTCTGAGTCTTATAGCGATAGTTATGGCCAATATACGGGGCACTTTGCGTCATGGCAATGGGAACCCGTGCCGCTCCCGGTAACCCCCAAAATTGACGGCGCGTCTTACAAGGGACATACGTTCATTAGTGGCAGGGTGGATGGGTTAGTGGCATGGTTCGTCACACGATACCAATGCCAGACACGACATGGTTCCCGACGGTGGGTATATGTGAGGCACGAGCGGGAAGACTACTTCGGGTGTCGTCAATTTTTTATTTTTCTTATTTTAGAAATACTTAGTATGGCCAAAACTTCCGTTTTTCATTCCTGTGGTGTGGGATTTGCAGTTATCTTTCCAATAAGACCGAGACCGCGCAATTATGCATCTTATACCGATAGTTATGGCCAATATACTGGGCACCTTCCGTCTTGGCAATGGGAACCCGTGCCACTCCCGCTAACACCCAAAATTGGCGGCATGTCTTAGGAGGGACACACGGTTATTAGAGGCACGATGGATGGGTTAGCGGCTTGGTTCCTCATAGGGTACGAACGCCAGACGCGACATGGTTCCCGACGGTGGGTATATGTGAGGCACGAGCTGGAAGACTACTTCCGGTGTCGTCAATTTTTTGTTTTTATTTTTTTAAATACTTAATATGACCAGAACTTCCTTTTTTTGTTCCTGTAGAGTAGGATTTACAGTTATCTTTCCAACTAGACCGAGCCCACGCAATTCTAAGAATTATAGCGATAGTTATGGCCAATATACGGGCAACTTGCGTCTTGGCAATGGGATCCCGTGCCACTCCCACTAACCCCGATCAATGGCGGCGCGTCTTAGGAGGGACATAGGGTCATTAGAGGCATGATGGATGGGCTAGCGGCACGGTTCCTCATAGGGTACGAACGCCAGACGCGACATGGTTCGCGACGGTGGGTATATGTGACGCACGAGCTGGAAGACTACTTCGGGTGTCGTCAATTTTTATTATTATTAGTTTAGAAATACTTAGTATGACCAAAACTTCCATTTTTCGTTCCTGTGGTGTGGGATTTGCTGTTATCTTTCCAACAAGACTGAGCCCACGCAATTCTGAGTCTTATAGCTATAGTTATGGCCAATATACGGGGCGCTTTGTGTCTTGGCAATGGGAACCCGTGCCGCTCCCGGTAACCCCCAAAATTGGCATCGCGTCTTAGGAGGGACATACGGTCATTAGTGGCAGGGTGGATGGGTTATTTTAGTGGTTCGTCACACGATACCAAGGCCAGACGCGACATGGTTCATGACGGTGGGTATATGTGAGGCACGAGCGGGAAGACTACATCCGGTGTCGTCAATTTTTTGTTTTTATTATTTTAGAAATACTTAGTATCACTAAAACTTCCATTTTTAGTTCCTGTGCTTTGAACAAGACTGAGCCCGCACAATTCCGCGTCTTATAGCGATAGTTATAGCCAATATACGGGGCACCTTGCGTCTTGGCACTGGGAACCCGTGCCACTCCCGCTAAACCCCAAAATTGGCATCACGTCTTAGGAGGGATATACGGTCATTAGAGGCATGGTGGATTGGTTAGCTGCATGGTTCCTCACAGGGTACGAATGCTAGACTCTTCATGGTTCTCGACGATGGGTATATGTGAGGCACGGGCGGGAAGACTACTTCCGGTGTCGTCAATTTTTTGTTTTTATTATTTTAGAAATTCTTAGGATGACCAAAACTTCCATTTTTCGTTCCTGTGGTGTGGGATTTGCACTTATCTTTTCAACAAGACCGAGCCCACGCAATTCTGAGTCTTATAGCGATAGTTATGGCCAATATACGAGGCACCTTGCGTCTTGGCAATGGGAACCCGTGCCAGTCCCGCTAACACCCAAAATTGGCGGGGCTTCTTAGGGGGGACATACGGTCATTAGAGGCATGGTGGATGGGTTAGAGGCATGGTTCATCACAGGGTACGAACGCCAGACTCTACATGGTTCCCGACGGTGGGTATATGTGAGGCATGAGCGGGAAGACTACTTCGGGTGTCGTCAATTTTTTGTTTTATTATTTTAGAAATACTTGGTATGACCAAAATTTCCATTTTTCATTCCTGTGGTGTGGGATTTGCAGTTGCCTTTCCAACAAGACTGAGCCCGCGCAATTCTGAGTCTTATACCGATAGTTATAGCCAATATTCGGGGCACTTTGCGTCTTGGCAATGGGAACCCGTGCCACACCCGCTAAACCCCAAAATTGGTGACGCGTCTTAGGAGGGACATAAGGTCATTAAAGGCGTAGTGGATGGGTTAGCAGCACGGTTGCTCACATGGTACGAATGCCATACGCGACATGGTTCCCGACGGTGGGTATATGTGAGGCACGAGCAGGAAGACTACTTCGGATGTCGTCAATTTTTTGTTTTTATTATTTTAGAAATACTTAGTCTGACCAAAACTTCCCTTTTTCATTCTTGTGGTGTGTGATTTGCAGTTATCTTTCCGACAAGACCGAGCCCGCGCAATTCTAAGCCTTCGAGTGATACTTATGACCAATATACGGGGCGCCTTGCATCTTGGCAATGGGAACCCGTGCCACTCCCCCAAACCCCCAAAATTGGTGGTGCGTCTTAGGAGGGACACAGGGTCATTAGAGGCATGGAGGATGGGCTAGCAGCACGGTTCCTCACAGGGTACGAACGCTAGACGCGACATTGTTCCCGACGGTGGGTATATGTGAGGCACGAGCCGGAAGACTACTTCGGGTGTTGTCAATTTTTTGTTTTTATTATTTTAGAAATACTTAGTATGACCAAAACTTCTGTTTTTCATTCCTGTGGTGTGGGATTTGCAGTTATCTTTCTAACAAGACTGAGCCCAAGCAATCCTGAGTCTTGTAGCGATAGTTATGGCCAATATATGGGGCACCTTGTGTCTTGGCAATGGGAAACCGCGCCACTCCCGCTAACCCCCAAAATTGGCAGCGCGTCTTAGGAGGGACAGACGGCCATTAAGGCATGGTTGATGGGTTAGTGGCATGGTTTCTCACATGGTACGAACGCCAGACTCTACATGGTTCCCGACAGTGGGTGTATGTGAGGCACGAGCGGTAAGACTACTTCGGGTGTCATCAAATTTTTGTTTTCCCTATTGCAGAAATTTTAGAAATACTTAGTATGACCAAAAATTCCATTTTTCATTCCTGTGGTGTGGCATTTGCCGTTATCTTTCCAACAAGACCGAGCCCGCACAATTCTGAGTCTTATAGCGATAGTTATGGCCAGTATACGGGGCACCTTGCGTCTTGATAATGAGAACCCGTGCCACCCCTGCTAACCACAAAAATCTGCGGCGCATCTTTGGAGGGACAAACGATCAGTAGTGGCATGGTGGATGGGTTAGCTGCACGGTTCCTCACATTGTACGAACGCCAGACTCGACTTGGTTCCCGACGGTGGATATATGTGAGGCACGAGCGGGAAGACTACTTCGGGTGTCGTCAATTTTTTGTTTTTATTATTTTAGAAAAACTTAGTATGACCAAAACTTCCATTTTTCATTCCTGTGGTGTGGGATTTGCAATTATCTTTCCAACAAGACCGAGCCCGCGCAACTCTGAGTCTTATAGCGATAGTTATGGCCAATATACGGGGCACCTTGCGTCTTGATAATGGGAACCCGTGCCACCCCCGCTAACTCCCAAAATTTGCGGCGCATCTTAGGAGGGACATACGGTCAGCAGAGGCATGGTTCCTCACATTGTACGAATGCCAGACTCGACGTGGTTCCCGACGGTGGATATATGTGAGGCACGAGAGGGAAAACTACTTCGGGTGTCGTGAATTTTTTATTTTTATTATTTTAGGAATACTTAATATCACCAAAAATTCCATTTTTCATTCCTGTGGCGTGGGATTTGCAGTTATCTTTCCAATAAGATCGAGCCCGCGCAATTCTGAGTCTTATAGTGATAGTTATTGCCTATATACGAGGCACCTTGCGTCTTGATATTGGGAACCCGTGCCACTCCCGCTGACCCCCAAAATTAGCGGCGCATCTTAGGAGGGACATATGGTCATTAGAGGCATGGTGGATGGGTTAGCGGCAGGGTTCCTCCCAATGTACGAACGCCAGACGCGACATGGTTCCCGACGGTGGATATATGTGAGGCACGAGCGGGAAGACTACTTCGGGTGTCGTCAATTTTTTGTTTTTCTTATTTTAGAAATACTTAGTATGACCAAAAATTCTGTTTTTCGTTCCTCTGGTGTGGGATTTGCAGTTATCTTTCCAACAAGACCAAGCCCGCGCAATTTTGAGTCTTATAGCGATAGTTATGGCCAATATACGCGGCACTTTGAGTCCTGATAATGGGAACCCGTGCCACTCCCGCTAACCCCCAAAATTGGCAGCGCATCTTAGGAGGGACATACGATCAGTAGAGGCATGGTGGATGGGTTAGCGGCACGGTTCGTCACATTGTACGTACGGCAGACTCGACATGGTTCCCAACGGTGGATATATGTGAGGCACGAGCGGGAAGACTACTTCAGGTGTCGTCAATTTTTTGTTTTTATTATTTTAGAAATACTTAGCATGACCAAAAATTCCATTTTTCATTCCTGTGGTGTGGGATTTGCAGTTATCTTTCCAACAAGACCGAGCCCGCGCAATTCTGAGTCTTATAGCGATAGTTATGGCCAATATACGGGGCAACTTGCGTCATGATAATGGGAACCCGTGCGACCCCTGCTAACCACCAAAATCTGCGGCGCATCTTAGGAGGGACAAACGGTCAGTAGTGGCATGGTGGATGGGTTAGCTGCACGGTTCCTCACATTGTACGAACGCCAGACTCGACATGGTTCCCGACGGTGGATATATGTGAGGCACGTGCGGGAAGACTACTTCGGGTGTCGTCAATTTTTTGTTTTTAGTATTTTAGAAATACTTAGTATGACCAAAACTTCCATTTTTCATTCCTGTGGTGTGGGATTTGCAATTATCTTTCCAACAAGACCGAGCCCGCGCAACTCTGAGTCTTATAGCGATAGTTATGGCCAATATACGGGGCACCATGCGTCTTGATAATGGGAACCCGTGCCACCCCTGCTAACCCCCAAAATTTGCGGCGCGTCTTAGGAGGGACATACGGTCAGTAGAGGCATGGTTCCTCACATTGTATGAATGCCAGACTCGACGTGGTTCCCGACGGTGGATATATGTGAGGCACGAGAGGGAAAACTACTTCGGGTGTCGTCAATTTTTTATTTTTATTATTTTAGGAATACTTAGTATGACCAAAAATTCCATTTTTCATTCTTGTGGCGTGGGATTTGCAGTTATCTTTCCAATAAGATCGAGCCCGCGCAATTCTGAGTCTTATAGTGATAGTTATTGCCAATATACGAGGCACCTTGCGTCTTGATATTGGGAACCCGTGCCTCTCCCGCTAACCCCCAAAATTAGCGGCGCGTCTTAGGAGGGACATATGGTCATTAGAGGCATGGTGGATGGGATAGCGGCAGGGTTCCTCCCATTGTATGAAAGCCAGACGCGACATGGTTCCCGACGGTGGATATATGTGAGGCACGAGCGGGAAGACTACTTCGGGTGTCGTCATTTTTTTGTTTTTCTTATTTTAGAAATACTTAGTATGACCAAAAATTCTGTTTTTCGTTCCTGTGGTGTGGGATTTGCAGTTATCTTTCCAACAAGACCAAGCCCGCGCAATTTTGAGTCTTATAGCGATAGTTATGGCCAATATACGCGGCACTTTGAGTCCTGATAATGGGAACCGTGCCACTCCCGCTAACCCCCAAAATTGGCGGCGCATCTTAGGAGGGACATACGGTCATTAGAGGCATGGTGAATGGGGTAGCAGCATGGTTCCTCACATTGTACGAAGGACAGACGCGACATGGTTCCCGACGGTGGATATATGTGACGCACGAGCGGGAAGACTACTTCGGGTGTCGTCAATTTTTTGTTTTTATTATTTTAGAAATACTTAGTGTGACCAAAAATTCTGTTTTCTATTCCTGTTGTGTGGGATTTGCAGTTATCTTTCCAACAAGACCGAGCCCGCGCAATTCTGAGTCTTATAGCGATATTTATGGCCAATATACGCGGCACCTTGCGTCTTAATAATGGGAACCCGTGCCACCCCCGCTAACCCCCAAAATTGGCGGCGCGTCTTAGGAGGGGCATACGGTCATTAGAGGCATGGTGGATAGGTTAGCGGCACGGTTCCTCACAGTGTACGAACGCCAGACGCGACGTGGTTCCCGACGGTGCATATATGTGAGGCACGAGCGGGAAGACTACTTCGGGTGTCGTCAATTTTTTGTTTTTCTTATTTTAGAAATACATAGTATGACCAAAAATTCCATTTTTCATTCCTATGGTGTGGGATTTGTAGTTATCTTTCCAACAAGACCGAGCCCGCGCAATTCTCAGTCTTATAGCGATAGTTATGGCCAATATACGGGGCACCTTGCGTCTTGATAATGGGAACCCGTGCCACTCCAGCTTACCCCCAAAATTGGCGGCGCGTCTTAGGAGTGACATACGGTCATTAGAGGCATGGTGGATGGGTTAGCAAAATGGTTCCTCACATTGTACGAACGCTAGGCGCGACATGGTTCCCGACAGTGGATATATGTGAGGCACGAGCGGGACGACTACTTCGGGTGTCGTAATTTTTTTGTTTTTATTGTCTTAGAAATACTTAGTATGACCAAAAATTCCATTTTTCATTCCTGTGGTGTGGTATTTGTAGTTATCTTTCCGACAAGACCGGGCCCGCGCAATTCTGAGTCTTATAGCGATAGTTATGGCCAATATACGGGGCACCTTGCGTCTTGGCAATGTGAAACCGTGCCATTCCCGCTAACCCCCAAAATTGGCGGCGCGACTTAGGAGGACATACGGTCATTAGAGGCATGGTGGATGGGTTAGCGGCATGGTTCCTCATAGGGTACGAATGCCAGACGCGACATAGTTCCCGACGTTGGATATATGTGAGGCACGAGCGGGAAGACTACTTCGGGTGTTGTCATTTTTTGTTTTTATTATTTTAGAAATACTTAGTATGACCAAAAATTCCATTTTTCATTCCTGTGGTGTGGGATTTGCAGTTATCTTTCCAACAAGACCGAGCCCGCGCAATTCTCAGTCTTATAGCGATAGTTATGGCCAATATATGGGGCACCTTGCATCTTGGCAATGGCAACCTGTGCCACTCCCGCTAACCCCTAAAATTGGCGGCGTGTCTTAGGAGGGACATACGGTCATTAGACGCACGATGGATGGGTTAGCGGCATGGTTCCTCATAGGGTACGAACGCCAGACGCGACATGGTTCCCGACGGTGGATATATGTGAGGCACGAGCGGGAAGACTACTTCGAGTGTCGTCAATTTTTGTTTTTATTATTTTATATATACTTAGTTTGAACAAAAATTCTGTTTTTTGTTCCTGTCGTGTTGGATTTGCAGCTATCTTTCCAATAAGACCGGGCCCGCGCAATTCTGAGTCTTATAGCGATAGTTATGGCCAATATATGGAGCACCTTGTGTCTTGGCAATGGGAAACTGTGCCATTCCCGCTAACCCCCAAAATTGGCGGCGCGTCTTAGGAGCGACATACGGTCATTAGAGGCATGGGGAATGGGTTAGCGGCATAGTTCCTCATAGGGTACGAACGCCAAACGCGACATGGTTCCCGACGATGGATATATGTGAGGCACGAGCGGAAAGACTACTTCGGGTGTCGTCAATTTTTTGTTTTTATTATTTTAGAAATACTTAGTATGACTAAAAATTCTATTTTTTGTATCTGTGGTCTGGGATTTGCAGTTATCTTTCCAACAAGACCGAGCCCGCGCAATTCTGAGTCTTATAGCGATAATTATGGCCAATATACGGGGCACCTTGCGTCTTGGCAATGGGAACCCGTGCCACTCCCGCTAACCCCCAAAATTGGCGGCGCGTCTCAGGAGGGACATACGGTCATTAGAGGCATGGTGGATGGGTTAGCCGCACGGTTCCTCACATTGTACGAACGCCAGACGCGACATAGTTCCCGACGGTGGATATATGCGAGGCACGAGCGGCAAGACTACTTTGGGTGTCGTCAATTTTTTGTTTTTATTATTTTAGAAATACTTAGTATGACCAAAAATTCCATTTTTCGTTTATATGGTGTGGGATTTGCAGTTATCTTTCCAACAAGACCGAGGCCGCGCAATTCTGAGTCTTATAGCGATAGTTATGGCCAATATACGGGACACATTGCGTCTTGGCAATGGGAAACCGTGCCATTCCCGCTAACCCCCAAAATTGGCGGCGCGTCTTAGGAGGACATACGGTCATTAGAGTCATGGTGGATGGGTTAGAGGCATGGTTCCTCATAGGATACGAACGCCAGACGCGACATGGTTCCCGACGTTGGATATATGTGAGGCACGAGCGGGAAGACTACTTCGGGTGTCGTCATTTTTTGTTTTTATTATGTTAGAAATACTTAGTATGACCAAAAATTCCATTTTTCATTCCTGTGGTGTGGGATTTGCAGTTATCTTTCCAACAAGACCGAGCCCGCGCAATTCTCAGTCTTATAGCGATAGTTATGGCCAATATTTGGGGCACCTTGCGTCTTGGCAATGGGAACCTGTGCCACTCCCGCTAACCCCTAAAATTGGCGGCGTGTCTTTGGAGGGACATACGGTCATTAGAGGCACGATGGATGGGTTAGCGGCATGGATCCTCATAGGGTACGAACGCCAGACACGACAAGGTTCCCGACGGTGGATATATGTGAGGCACGAGCGGGAAGACTACTTCGGGTGTCGTCAATTTTTTGTTTCTATTATTTTATATATACTTAGTTTGAACAAAAATTCTGTTTTTTATTCCTGTCGTGTTGGATTTGTAGCAATCTTTCCAATAAGACCGAGCTCGCGCAATTCTGAGTCTTATAGCGATTGTTATGGCCAATATATGGGGCACCTTGCGTCTTGGCAATGGGAACCCGTGCCACTCCCGCTAACCCCCAAAATTGGCGGCGCGTCTCAGGAGGGAGGTACGGTCATTAGAGGCATGGTGTATGGGTTAGCGGCATGGTTCCTCACATTGTACGGACGCCAGATGCGACATAGTTCCCGACGGTGGATATATGCGAGGCACGAGCGGGAAGACTACTTCGGGTGTCGTCAATTTTTTGTTTTTATTATTTTAGAAATACTTGGTATGACCAAAAATTCCATTTTTCGTTTCTGTGGTGTGGGATTTGCAGTTATCTCTCCAACAAGACTGAGGCCGCGCAATTCTGAGTCTTATAGCGATAGTTATGGCCAATATACGGGGCACCTTGCGTCTTGGCAATGGGCACCCGTGCCACTCCCGCTAACCCCCAAAATTGGCGGCGCGTCTTATGAGGGACACATGGTCATGAGAGGCACGGTGTATGGGTTAGCGGCACGGTTCCTCACAATGTACGAACGCCAGACGCGACATGGTTCCCGACGGTGGATATATGTGAGGCACGAGCGGGAAGACTAATTCGAGTGTCGTCAATTTTTTGTTTTATTATTTGAGAAATGCTTAGTATGACCAAAAATTCAATTTTTCATTCCTGTTGTGTGGGATCTACAGTTATCTTTCCAACAAGACCGAGCCTGCGCAATTCTGAGTCTTATAGCGATAGTTATGGTCAATATACGGGGCACCTTGTGTCTTGGCAATGGGAACCCGTGCCACTCCCGCTAACCCGCAAAATTTGCAGCGCGTCTTAGGAGGGACATACGGTCAGTAGAGGCATGGTGGATGGGTTAGCAGCATGGTTCCTCACATTGTACGAATGCCAGACGCGACATGGTCCCCCACGGTGGATATATGTGAGGCACGAGCGGGAAGACTAATTCGAGTGTCGTCAATTTTTTGTTTTATTATTTGAGAAATGCTTAGTATGACCAAAAATTCAATTTTTCATTCCTGTTGTGTGGGATCTACAGTTATCTTTCCAACAAGACCGAGCCTGCGCAATTCTGAGTCTTATAGCGATAGTTATGGTCAATATACGGGGCACCTTGTGTCTTGGCAATGGGAACCCGTGCCACTCCCGCTAACCCGCAAAATTTGCAGCGCGTCTTAGGAGGGACATACGGTCAGTAGAGGCATGGTGGATGGGTTAGCAGCATGGTTCCTCACATTGTACGAATGCCAGACGCGACATGGTCCCCCACGGTGGATATATGTGAGGCACGAGCGGGAAGACTACTTCGGGTGTCGTCAATTTTTTGTTTTTATTATTTTAGAAATACTTAGTATGACCAAAAATTCTATTTTTCATTCTGGTGGTTTGGGATTTACAGTTATCTTTCCAACAAGACCGAGCCCGCGCAATTCTGAGTCTTATAGCGATAGTTATGCCCAATATACGGGGCACCTTGGGTCTTGGCAATGGGAATCCGTGCCACTCCCACTAAACCCCAAAATTGGTGGCGCGTCTTAGGAGGGACATACGGTCATTAGAGGCTTGGTGGATGGGTTAGCTACTGAGAGCCAATGGACTGGCTCCATTGCCTCTGGAGTAATGACTGATTGTCAACAGTAGCAAGACCCAGAAGGACTTGGGCACAAGACCTCCAATGGATAGGAGGCCTTCCAATGGACTGGAGGTAGAGGGAAGTCCTCCGAAGGACTGGAGGCACACTCGGTGTCTGTAGGCCATGGGAGTTCGGTATACGGAGGAGCGGCACGACGACGGCAGGAGTAAGTCCTCCGAAGGACTGCGAGGCTGCCCCGATGGACAGGGGATGCCGGGCGCCACCGCAGTGCTCCAACCCTAATGCGTGGCGCGAAGGCATGCGAGGGAGGCTTTGGCGGCTTCGGCTCAAAACCGTCACCCAACCTACCCATGCCTTGGTGAGTTGGGCCACGACTCGCAAAGATAGAGAAGATGGGCCAAATCCGGCCCAGGCGGAGACTTCCTAAAGTTTCCCAGTTTCTGACTTCAAAACCGGGGACGGATCGTAGATTGGACTACTGGCCACGTGGAGAGCATCCAAGGATTGCGTGGAACTTACGAAGATCAAGACTTCATCGTGGTCGTCCGTCCAGAAATATCCTTTAATCTTTCGTTTGAGTCCTTAGGGTTTGTCTAGCGGTAGGGACCTAAGTGCAAAACTGTCTAAATATCACTCGGGTATAAATAGGTCCAAGGCAGGTCATTAGAGGAACTTTTGGCTACTAGGATTAGTTTTCACTTGGTGATTTTCATCCTTAAGCTTTGAGCTCCATTGTTAGAGAGGTTAGAGTAGGATTTAGCCTCCTAATCTTTAGGGAGGGTGAGGGTGGTTGCTTGGGATGAATTTCTACTTGTATGCTGAATATTTAGACCCATCTTGGGCACTTAATCAAAGAAAATTCCTGCAGCAACCTTGTGTTCTTCTCCTCCCCCTTTCTCTTTGGTTTTTGTGTTCAATCCTTGCCTTTTTGGGTGTTTTTGTTGGGCAAGCATGAATCCCCTTCCTTGTTGATGTTTTGGACTTGCTAGGACGTGGAGATCAAGACTTAGTTCATCTCAATCCTGCTGGATTGCCACGAGCAAGTCTCTTTTGTGTTTTCCCCTTTCTTGCCCAAGGATGGCCATTTCACAAGATCTGAAATTCCCGCTGATTCCGCGGTTACCTTGAGTTGATCTTTTGGGGATAACTTTGAAATGGGGTCCAGATAACCTGTGCTAAATTTTGTGAAGTTTGGACAAGGTTTGATCAAGTTTGGATTTGAAAAAGTCTTTTCTGTGACCCTACCAGACCATCCGGCAGAGGCCACCGGACAGTCTGGTTCCACCGGATAGTCCGGCAGTGGCCACCGGACAGTCCGGTGAGAGGCACTGTCTAGGCCGTGCCATAGGACAGTACGGCATCAGGCACCGGATAGTCCGGGCACACCGGACATTCAGGTGTTGGTCACCGGACAGCCCGGTCCTGCCAGGGAGCTGCTGTGTTCTTCCCAGTTTGGTTTTTCTGCTGTGATTTTGCTACGGATTTTCGCATTCCTCCCTTGAGACCATTCTCTTTGCTTACTGCGAGTCAGTGAGACGCACCTAGGTGCGGTGAGTGTCTTGTGGCGGTTATTGCAAAATCCGTTGCTCCGCTGTCACTCTTGTTCGGATCTTGAGATTTCTTGCATTGGTGCGTATCCTCACAGTGGACGGCACCCTTGCGCTGCTTGGCACGTATCTGTTCAGTGGACGGTGCTTAGTTTCGGTTTCCACTTGGGGGTTTGTGATTTTGTGATTTCAAGTGCTCCTATTCACCCCCCTCTAGTCGCACATCTCGGTCCTACAATTGGTATCAGAGCCGGTTAGGTTTCTTCATACCTTTACCAGTGAGAAACCAGTAGCAACTATGACTCACTCTGGGAAGATTCCGGTCCTTGGTTCCGATGGCTACTCCTACTGGAAGGGTAAGATGAGAGCTTTCTTGCTTAGCCAGGGCCAGGACATATGGGATGCTACTCAGAGTGCGAACTTTGTGGTACTTCCAGTTGCCCAGCGCACCACCCCAGCGATTGTGGCTCAGCATGAGGCAAACGCCAAAGCTGTTAACTTTCCCTTCTCAGTACTTGGTCCAGTTGATTATGAGAAAGTGAGCCACCTTGAGACTGCCCGTCAGATTTGGTCCCCGCTGAGTGCACACCATGAGGGCACTGCTACCATCAAGGGGCGTCTCATTGAGACTTACAGGCGCGAGTATGAAAATTTCGTTCAGAAGCTTGGTGAGTCCATCGATGACTTGTTTGGTCATTTTCAATCGATCTTCAACGAGTTGCGCGTTAACTCCAGCCTTTAGAGGATCCCATACACCGACCATCAGCAGGCTGTCAAGTTGCTGTATGCCTTGGACAGGAAGGTATGGGAGATCAAGGTTAACTCGATCATCGAGTCTGAGGCCTATGACACAATTGGAGTGTAGACTCCTTACAGCAAGCTTAAGGCCACAGAGGTGGATTACAAGTTGAGAGATTCTCTCACTTGTACTGGCTCCAAGAGCCTGGCCTTGGCTTCTCCCTCCAGTGAGGCCATTTCTAACCCCCAGCTTCACAACTTTTCGCTTTCTGCTCTTATGTCTGTTACAGAGGAGCAGTTGGCGTCACTTGGGGATGATGAGCTTTGTCTGGTGTCTAGCCGCTTTCAGCGCGCCTATGACAACCGGATGAGCAAGAAGAGGGGCGAGGGGCCCAAGTGCTTCGAGTGCGGAGAAGTCGGCCACTTTATTGCCGAATGCCCAAACAAGAAGAACGACTACTACAAGAAATGCAAGAACCACTCCCGCGACTCCAACAAGTACCACTCTGGCAAGCGTGACCACACCAAGCACCGCTGCGGCAAGATCAAGAATTTACAGAAGGCTTTCAAGAGCTACCAGAAGGACAACCGGAAACGGGACAAGGCCTCCTTCGCTGAGCTTGGTGGTCTGTGTGGCGGATCGTCTTCCTCCTCCTCGTCTTCGTCGAGCTCAAGCGATGAGGAGATCGTCACCAAGCGGGACAATAGGAGGGACCAAGGTGGTCTAGCTAGACTCTGCTTCATCTCCACCAAGTCCAAGCGCAAGCACAAGATGCACTGGAGATCCTTTTGCTCCATGGCGCTTGAGGACAAGGACGACAAGGGCAACGACAATGACTCCTCCGATGAGGAGGTAACTCCTGAGCAAGCTAAAATTCTTGAGATGTTGGAGTCAAATAGTCGTGAGTTGAAAGCCCAAGATAGGTTGTTGGAGAAGGCAGCCAAGAAGCTGCAGAAGCAGAAAGCCAAGTTGGTTGATGCTTTAGCTGAGATAGAGATGCTGAAGAATGTGTCAGCCCAGCCTAGTGAGACTAAGTGTCCTACCTGTGAGACCTTGATGAGAGATCTCTATGAGCAGAAGAGCAAGTATGCTCATCAGGTAGAGTTAGGCAAGCTCCAGTCTAAACTGGATGAGCCTATTTTGAGTGATGTGACTGAGTGTGAGATGTGTCCCCACCTAGCTATTGACATAGCTGAGCTGAAAGTGAGTTGTGAGGGACAGCTCAAAGAGTTGGAAGAGCTTAGGACTAGACCCACGCTTTTGGGTGCATGCATGGTCTGTCCTACTTTGGAGAGTGAGCTTGTGTAGTTGAGAGCTGACCTTGAGATGCTTTTAGCATCCCCTGACACTTGTGAGAACTGTCTCACTCTGAGGTTGATGTTGGTGGATAGGGATGCCACCATTAAGAAGTTAGAGAAGTCTGCTTTCCCTATTCCGTCTCTAGACTGCCCTACTTGTGCTGACCAGACTTTAGTTTTGAAGGATCTGAGAGAGGAGAAACAGACTTTGGTTGATGAGAACAACCGGTTGAGAGAAGTGCTCAGTTGGATGTATGCTAGAGAGCCCCAACTTAGGATGATCTTGGAGAGCACCAAGAGAGCTGAGGGTGATATGAGTGGACTTGGGTTAGGAGAGAGTAGTACTTCAGGTGAGAAGAGGAGTTCCCCAATTAAACTTAAGACTGCCTCTCCTCAGCCTAGCCCTACTGTTGATGGGGTTTACCATGAGCCTCTTAAGGCTGCCCCAAAGAAGCAGTTCTGGACACCCAAGCCATCACAGGCTAAGCTGCATAGAGTAGTGACTGAGATTCTCAAGCCTCCAGTGAGCAAGGAGAGAGTCCAGTAGCCTGTTCCACCCAAGGCTACTCCACCTAAGCCCAAGGCTTAGCCTAAACCCACTCCCAAGAGGCCTGTCTACCTCTGTGACTTTTGCCAGCGGAATGGCCCCACTTGGAACAGTTTCGCTTCAGGAGGAAGCGAGTTGAGAGGCAGGAGAGAGCCTGGGGGAACCAGGATCAGTTCTACCAGGGTGGTAGGCAGGATCCTTCCCGTCACGGTGAGATGAGAGACCGCTTTGCTGGTGAGAGAGGAGGCGGCTTTCAGGCCCGTGTTCCTAGTGGAGAGAGACGCTTTCTCGGTCGAGCTCCTAGTCATTTTCAGCGCGGCCATGGATCTTCTGACCGAGGCTTTGGAGGTAGAGTGTTTGAGAGCTCACGCTTTAGAGGTCGTGGGTACCCAGCTAGACGTGATGCTTACTTTGACTGTGTTTACCCCACTTTTGAGTAGATTGCTTGGCACTGGTTCAGCAGTTACACTAACCCCAGTGCCGGACCATTTGCTCACTCTCGCTTTCCTTGATTTTGCAGGATCGAGGCTTGGAGGACATATGGTCATGGACTCCGGTTGCTCTAGGCACATGACATGGCACCGCAGATGGTTCTCCAGTCTCAACCCCATGAGCACCAAGGACTACATCACATTCGGGGATAATGGTCAAGGTAAAGTGTTGGGTGTTGGTTCTGTTGCTCTTTCTAGCAAGCTTTCCCTGAGAGAAGTTGCTTTGGTGAGGAATTTGGGGTTCAATTTGGTTTCTGTCTCATAACTTCTCAAGGAAGGGTTTGAGGTTCGTTTTAAGGAGGGTTCCTCTTGTGTGCTTGATGCTAAGGAAAACCTTGTTTATCGGATTTTGCCCTATGGGCAGGTTTTTAAGGTTGACCTTGCATCAGTCTCTGGACCTCCTCGGTGTTTGGTTGCTAGTCCTTCTACTGATATTTGGAGGTGGCATAGGAGGCTTGGCCATTTGAGTTTTGATCTGCTAGTCAGGTTGAGCTCATTGGATCTGATCCGAGGATTGCCCAATTTGAAAGCAGAAAAGGACTTAGTATGCCACCCCTGTCGTCATGGCAAGATGGTTGCCGCTTCTCATGCACCTGTCAATCAGGTGATGACCTCTTACTCGGGTGAGCTGCTACATATGGACACGGTTGGTCCTGCTCGAGTACAGTCGGTCAGTGGGAAGTGGTATGTGCTTGTTGTTGTGGATGACTTTTCTTGCTATTCGTGGGTGTTCTTCATGGAATTCAAAGATGAAGCTTTTGGTTTTGTTCGGGATCTGGTCTTGAGGTTAAGGAATGAGAGTCATAAAGCCATGAGGGCTATCTGCAGCGACAGTGGCGGAGAATTTCATAACTCTCATTTCGAAACCTTTTGTCATGACCTTGGTCTTGATCACCAATTCTCATCTCCTTATACCCCACCGCAGAACGGTGTTGTGGAATAAAAGAATCGCACAATTGTAGAGATGGCGCGGACGATGCTTGATGGGCATAGGACTCCGCGACGCTTTTGGGCTGAGGCTATGAATACGGCCTGTTACATCGCCAACCACATTTTCCTATGGGCTTTCTTGGGAAAGACTTTGTACGAGCTACGGTTTGGTAGGCAGCCTAGCGTCAAGCACCTGCGTGCATTTGGCTGCAGATGCTTTGTGCTCAAAAAGGGGGGCATTTGGACAAATTTGAATCTTGCTGCTTGGATGGTATTTTTCTTGGGTACGCCTCTAGCTCTAGGGCATATAGAGTGTGGATCCTTGATACTAGACAAGTGGTTGAGACCTGTGAAGTTTCCTTTGATGAATCTATGCCTTGCACAACCCCAGCATTTTAGCTTTCAGGTGATGATGAAGAAGGCGCTCCCATCTTTGAAGATGAGGAAGGCGAAGTAGATGCTGGTGATGCAGGAGCCACTGCACCGGCTGCAGCTCCTGCCCCCTCTGCTACGAGCTCTGAAGATGAAGGTGGACCCTTGCCTACGGCTTCCTCCACACTCCCCCGACCACAAGCTCGAGCAGAGGTTGGCTCCGCTGAGGACGTAGGCGAAGTGACCTCCGGGATTGTTCCATCTCGGCAGGTCCAGTGGGATCACCCTCCAGACAGGATGATTGGAGATCTACACCAACGTGTCACACGCTCTTCGGTTAACTCTCTAGCCTTTTTCTATCACTCCGCATTTGTTGCTTCTTTCGAACCCCGGGATGTGTCACATGCATTATCTGATCCTAGTTGGGTGAACGCCATGCATGAGGAGTTGGAAAACTTTGAGAGAAACCATGTCTGGGATTTAGTTGAACCTCCACCAAACTGCCACCCTATAGGAACCAAGTGGGTTTCAAGAACAAATAGGGTGAGGATGGGATGGTTGTGAGGAACAAAGCGAGATTGGTAGCCCAGGGTTTCTGTCAGAAACAGGGGATAGATTATGAGGAAACCTTTGCTCCTATAGCTCATTTAGAGGCTATTAGGATTTTGCTTGCCTTTGCTGCCTCTAATGGCTTCAAATTGCATCAGATGGATGTCAAGTCAGCCTTTCTAAATGGTTACATAGAAGAGGAGGTTTATGTGAGACAACCTCCTGGCTTTAAGAGTGCCAAGTTTCCAGACCAGGTGTATAAGTCGACAAAAGCCCTGTATGGTCTGAAACAAGCTCCAAGAGCTTGGTATGCTAGGTTGAAAGCCTTCCTGCTCAAGTCTGGTTTTGTGATGGGTTCAGTAGACAATACTTTGTTTCTGTTGAGTCGTGGCGGTGACACCCTTCTAGTTCAGATATATGTTGATGACATTATCTTTGGTGGTTCATCTCACGCTTTGGTGTCTAAGTTTGCTGAATAGATGAGCAGTGAATTCGAGATGAGTCTCATGGGTGAGCTTCAGTTCTTTCTCGGGCTTCAGATTAAGCAAGGCCCAGAAGGAACCTTCGTCCATCAAGCCAAGTACACGAAGGACATTTTGAGGAAGTTTGACAAGGGAGATCTCAAGCCCATGGCGACTCCCATGTCAACACAGACAGCTCTTGATGCGGATGAAGAAGGGGAGGTGGTGGACCAAAGAGAGTATCGAGGGATGATCTGCTCACTTCTGTACCTAACGGCGACCCGGCCGGACATTCAGTTCGCGGTTTGCCTTTGTGCGCGTTTTCAGGCCTCACCAAGGCTATCACATCGTCAAGCAGTGAAGCGCATCTTCAGGTATCTGAAATACACTCCTGAGCTTGGACTTTGGTTTTCTTCAGCTTCGTTGCTCTCTATTAGAGGGTATTCGAATGCTGACTTTGCGGGTTGTCGGCTAGAGCGCAAGTCTACTTCCGGCACCTGCCAGTTTCTCGGTTCCTCTCTTGTTTCTTGGTCCTCACACAAGCAATCTAGCGTAGCCACTTCCACCTTGAGCAACTTTGGTCTCAGTTTTAGGAAGATCCCTCTCCTAGTAGACTCTACTTCTGCTATTTCTGTAGCTAAGAACCCCGTCTTGCACTCCAGAACCAAACACATAGACGTGAGATTTCACTTCTTGAGAGATCACTACGAGAAGGGAGATATAGACTTGATCCATGTAGAGACTGAGAACCAGTTGGCCGATATCTTTACCAAGCCCTTAGACCTGAGCATATTTGCTCACTTGCGTGGGGAGCTGGGTGTTTGTTGCCCCTTTTAGGTTGGGGTAACTTTGGTATAGTTTAGGTTTTGCTTTGCTTTTTCTTTCTTTTCTTTCTTTGTTTTCTCTTTGCTTCTCTTGCATTTTGTCTCATACCATGCATTGCATTGTAACATATGCATTTTCACTTTCACTAGAACTAGAGCTCTTCTGGTATGCCAACTTAGTACTTGCTTGTGCTAGATTGTACAGTTGCTTGCATGATCATGGTTGGCTAAGCTCCTTGAATCTGTCTAATATCTTTTGTGAGCTCAGTCACTTTTGCTTCTTCAAAATCAAAAAACCATGATCACCACTTGACTTGGCTACCTAGCATGTGTAGGAATGTTGAATGCTATGCTATCTTTTCATGCTTGGATATGCTAGTCATATGCCTGTGTTACACTGATGCCTAAGCATTTATGGTGCCTTGTTCAAATCTAAAATCTGAATGAATGTGGCTTACAAGTGGTGTCCTATGAGCTAAATTGAAAAGATCCAGGAGGGTTCACTTGTCACACTGATCTAGTTTGAGATAGCTTGCCTTTGCACTTTGGCTTGAACTTGGACTAGGCTGTGTATGACCAAAACCTTGTCTTAAGCTTCTGATGGTTTTCTGAACCTAGGCTTGGCATTGGTTGGTAAAAAGTGGCAACGACAAGTGAATAACCCCTGCCACATGATCTGATTTGCTTAATGTTCAAAATTGCTAAATCTGAAATCTGCAAGTCTCTAAACTGCTTATGGCCTGTTGTAGATACCTTGGGTGAGAGTAGCACACCGTGTATGTTTTGCTAGCATCTTGCTGTTCATGCCTATCTTGCTAGATGCTATTCATGTTGGTGATGCTTTCTTTTCAACAACCCTGGAAACATGCTCCTGATTTGAATAAGATAGATTCAATTGAGCTTGTTTGCATTCTTCCTTGCCCTCACTTGCTCTGTATGCTAGAACTTGTATTTACTAGCTTTTCATCCCTGCTGAGCTCTTCGTGGTACACTTCCTGCATTTCATGGCATATTTTTAGGGGGAGTTGTCCATTTCAAGGGGAGTTGAGTTCTATGAACCCTTGATGTGTCCATTGTCAACAAGGGGGAGAGATGTTGACCCATGAGGAGAGAAAGATATTGGACCAAGGGGGAGGACTCTGTAGAGATCTAGTTGTGGGGGAGGTTGAGCTTTTAGCATGCTCTTGCATCGGTGTGTTGAGCCTTTTGCCTCTTTCTGGAGGAGCCGATGCTTTGCCTTAGCATGACTGTGTTGAGCCTATTTGCCTCTTTCTTGAGGGGTCATGCTTTAGTTTGATCGACTGCGTTGAGCGGTTTCCCTTGTGTTAGGGGGTCGATCTTTGACTTTGTTTTTGTTGTTGTCTCAATTTGCCCTTTTCTGCCAGTATTTGGTCTTTGGGCATCTTGAGCAACTTCTTCTTTTTCTTCTTTCTTTTCGGTTTTACGCTTTTCTTTTTGTCTTTGTTCTATTTCAGGTTACAGGTTGAAGGTGTTGACAATGCACTCATCAAGGGGGAGATTGAGAGCCAATGGACCGGCTCCATTGCCTCTGGAGTGATGAGTGATTGTCAACAGTAGCAAGACCCAGAAGGACTTGGGCACAAGACCTCCGATGGATAGGAGGCCCTCCGATGGACTGGAGGTAGAGGGAAGTCCTCTGAAGGACTGGAGGCACACTCGGCATCTGTCGGCCATGGGAGTTCAGTATACGGAGGAGTGGCACGACGACGGCAGGAGTAAGTCCTCTGAAGGACTGCGAGGTTGCTCCGATGGACAGGGGATGTCGGGCGCCACCGCGGTGCTCCAACCCGAATGCGTGGCGCGAAGGTGTGTGATGGAGGATTTGGCGCCTTCGGCTCAAAACCGTCACCCAAGCTACCCAAGCCTTGGTGAGTTGGGCCACGACTCGCCAAGATAGAGAAGATGGGCCAAATCTGGCCCAGGCGGAGACTTCCTAAAGTTTCTCGGTTTCTGACTTCAAAACCGAGGGCGGATCGCGGTTTGCACTACTGGCCACGTGGAGAGCATCCGAGGATTGCGTGGAACTTACGAAGATCAAGACTTCATCGTGGTCGTCCGTCCCGAAATATCCTGTAATCTTTCGTTTGAGTCCTTAGGGTTTGTCTAGCTGTAGGGACCGAAGTGCAAAACTGTCTAAATAGCACTCGGGTATAAATTGGTACAAGGCAGGTCATTAGAGGAACTCTTGGCTGCTAGGATTAGTTTTCACTTGGTGATTTTCGTCCTTAAGCTTTGAGCTCCATTGTTAGAGAGGTTAGAGTAGGATTTAGCCTCCTAATCTTGAGGGAAGGTGAGGGTGGTTGCTTGGGACGAATTTCTGCTTGTATGCTGAATATTTAGACCCACCTTGGGCACTTAATCGAATAAAATTCGTGTAGCAACCTTGTGTTCTTCTCCTCCCCCTCTCTCTTTGGTTTTTGGGTTCAATCCTTGCCTTTTTGGGTGTTTTTGTTGGGCAAGCTTGAATCCCCTTCCTTGCTGATGTTTTGGACTTGCTTGGACATGGGGATCATGACTTAGTTCATCTCAATCCTACTGGATTGCCACGAGCAAGCCCCTTTTGTGTTTTCCCCTTTCTTGCCCAAGGATGGCCATTTCACAAGATCTGAAATTCCCGCTGATTCCACGGTTACCTTGAGTTGATCTTTTGGGGATAACTTTGAAATAGGGTCCAGATAACCTGTGCTAAATTTCATGAAGTTTGGACAAGGTTTGATCAAGTTTGGATTTGAAAAAGTCATTTGTGCGACCCTACCGGACCCTCCGGCAGAGGCCACCGGACAGTCCGGTTCCACCGGATAGTCCGGCAGTGCCCACCGGACAGTCCGGTGATAGGCACTGTCCAGGCCGTGCCACAGGACAGTCCGGCGTCAGGCAACGGATAGTCCAGTCACACCGGACAATCCGGTGTTGGTCACCGGACAGTCTAGTCCTGCCAGGGAGCTGCTGTGTTCTTCCCAGTTTGGTTTTTCCGCTGTGATTTTGCTACGGATTTTCGCATTCCTCCCTTAAGACCATTCTCTTTGCTTACTGTGAGTCAGTGAGACGCACCTAGGTGCGGTGAGTGTCTTGTAGTGGTTATTGCAAAATCCGTTGCTCCGCTGTCTCTCTTGTTCGGATCTTGAGCTTTCTTGCATTGGTGCGTATCCTCACAGTGGACCGCACCCTTGCACTGCTAAGCACGTATCTGTTTTGTGGACGGTGCTTAGTTTCGGTTTCCACATGGGGGTTTGTGATTTTGTGATTTCAAGTGCTCCTATTCACAACCCCTCTAGTCACATGTCTTGGTCCTACAGCTGCTAGGTTCCTCACTGGGTACGAATGCTAGACTCGACATGGTTCCCGACGGTGGATATATGTGAGGCACGATCGGGAAGACTACATCGGGTGTCGTCAATTTTTTGTTTTTATTATTTTAGAAATACTTAGTGTGACCAAAAATTATGTTTTTCGCTCCTGTGGAGTGGGATTTGCTGTTATCTTTTCAACAAGACCAATCCCGCGCAATTCTGAGTCTTATAGCGATAGTAATGGCCAATATGCGGGGCACCTTGCGTCTTGGCAATGGGAACCCATGCCACTCCTGCTAACCCCCAAAATTGGCGATGCCGCTTAGGAGGGACATACGGTCATTAGAGGCATGGTGGATGGGTTAGCGGCATTGTTCCTCACAGGGTATGAACGCCAGACGCGACATGGTTCCCAACGGTGGATATATGTGAGGCACTAGCGGGAAGACTACTTCGGGTGTCGTCAATTTTTTGTTTTTATTATTTGAGATACACTTAGTATGACCAAAATTTCTGTTTTTTGTTCCTGTGCTGTGGGATTTGCAGTTATCTTTCCAACTAGACAGAGCCTGCGTAATTCTGAGTCTTATAGCGATAGTTATGGCCAATATACGGGGCACCTTGCATCTTGGCAACGGGAACCTGTGCCACTCCCGCTCACCCCCAAAATTAGCGGCGCGTCTTTGGAGGGACATACGGTCATTAGAGGCATGGTGGATGGGTTAGCGGCACGGTTCCTCATAGTGTACGAATATAGCGATAGTTATGGCCAATATACAGGGCACCATGCATATTGGCAATGGGAACGCGTGCCACTCCCGCTAACCCCGAAAATTGGTGGCGCATCTAGGAGGGACAGAAGGTCATGAGAGGCATGGTGGAAGGGTTAGCGGCATGGTTCCTCATAGGGTACGAACGCCAGACGCGACATGGTTCCCGACGGAGGATATATGTGAGGCACGAGCAGGACGACTACTTCGGGTGTCGTCAATTTTTTGTTTTTATTATTTTGGAAATACTTAGTATGACCAAAAATTCCATTTTTCATTCCTGTGGTGTGGGATTTGCAGTTATCTTTCCAACAAGACCGAGCCCGTGCAATTCTGTGTCTTATAGCGATAGTTATGGCCAATATACGAGCACCTTGCGTCTTGGCAATGGGAACCCGTGCCACTCCCATTAACCCCCAAAATTGGTGGCGCGTCATAGGAGGGACATACGGTCATTATAAGCATGGCGGATGGGATAGCTGCATGGTTCCTCACAGGGTACGAACGCCAGACGCGAAGTGGTTCCCGACGGTGGATATATGTGAGGCACGATCGGGAAGTCTATTTTGGGTGTCGTCAATTTTTTGTTTTTCTTATTCTAGAAATACTTTGTATGACCAAAACTTCTGTTTTTCGTTCCTGTGGTGTGGGATTTGCAGTTATCTTACCAACAAGACCGAGCCCGCGCAATTCTGAGTCTTATAGCGACAGTTATGTCCAATATACGGGGCAACTTGCGTCTTGGCAATGGGAACCCGTGCCACTCCCGCTAACCTCCAAAATTGGCGGCACATCATAGGAGGGACATACGGTCATTAGAGGCATGGTGGATGGGTTAGCTGCATGGTTCCTCATAGGTACGAACACCAGACGCGACATGGTTCCCGACAGAGGATATATGTGAGGCACGATCGGGAAGACTACTTTGGGTGTCGTCAATTTTTTGTTTTTCTTATTTTAGAAATACTTTGTATGACCAAAACTTCTGTTTTTTGTTCCTGTGGTGTGGGATTTGGAGTTATCTTTCCAACAAGACCGAGCCCGCGCAATTCTGAGTCTTATAGCGATAGTTATGGCCAATATACGGGGCAACTTGCGTCTTGGCAATGGGAACCCGTGCCACTCCCGCAAACCCCCAAAATTGGCGGCGCGTCTTAGGAGGGACATACGGTCATTAGAGGCAGTGTGGACGGGTTAGCGGCACGACATGGTTCCCGACAGTGGATATATGTGAGGCACGAGCGGCAAGACTACTTCGGGTGTCGTCAATTTTTTGTTTTTATTATTTTAGAAATACATAGTATGACCAAACATTCTGTTTTTCATTCCTGTGGTGTAGGATTTGTAGTTATCTTTCCAACAAGACCGAGCCCGTGCAATTCTGAGTCTTATATTGATAGTTATTGGCAATATACGGGGCACCTTGCGTTTTGGCAATGGGAACCTGTGCCACTCCCGCTAACAGCCAAAACAGGCGGCGCATCTTAGGAGGCACGTACGGTCATTAGAGGCATGGAGGATGGGTTAGCGGCACAGTTCCTCACAGTGTACGAACGCAAGACGCGATATGGTTCCCGACGGTGGATATATGTGAGGCAGGAGTGGGAAGACTACTTCGGGTGTCGTCAATTTTTTGTTTTTATTATTTTAGAAATACTTAGAATGACCAAGAATTCTATTTTTCATTCCTGTGGTGTGGGATTTGCAGTTATCTTTCTAGCAAGACCGAGCACGCGCAATTCTGAGTCTTATAGCGATAGTTATGTCCAATATACGGGGCAACTTGCGTATTGGCAATGGGAACCCGTGCCACTCCCGCAAACCCCCAAAATTGGCGGCGCATCTTAGGAGGGACATACAGTCATTAGAGGCATTGTCGACGGGTTAGCGGCATGACATGGTTGCCGACAGTGGATATATGTGAGGCACGAGCGGGAAGACTACATCGGGTGTCGTCAATTTTTTGTTTTTATTATTTTAGAAATACTTAGTATGCCCAAAAATTCTGTTTTTCATTCCTGTGGTGTGGGATCTGCAGTTATCTTTCCAACAAGACCGAGCCCGCGCAATTCTGAGTCTTATAGCGCTAGTTATGGCCAATATACGGGGCACCTTGCGTCTTTGCAATGGGAACCCGTGCCACTCCCGCTAACCTCCAAAATTGGCGGCACGTCATTGGAGGGACATACGGTCATTAGAGGCATGGTGGATGGGTTAGCTGCATGGTTCCTCATAGGTACGAACACCAGACGCGACATGGTTCCCGACGGTGGATATATGTGTGGCACGATGGGGAAGACTACTTTGGGTGTCGTCAATTTTTTGTTTTTCATATTTTAGAAATACTTTGTATGACCAGAACTTCTGTTTTGCGTTCCTGTGGTGTGGGATTTGGAGTTATCTTTCCAACAAGACCGAGCCCGCGCAATTCTGAGTCTTATAGCGATAGTTATGGCCAATATACGGGGCAACTTGCGTCTTGGCAATGGGTACCCGTGCCACTCCCGCAAACCCCCAAAATTGGCGGCGCGTCTTAGGAGGGACATACGGTCATTAGAGGTATTGTGGACGGGTTAGCGGCACGACATGGTTCCCGACAGTGGATATATGTGAGGCACGAGCGGGAAGACTACTTCGGGTGTCGTCAATTTTTTGTTTTTATTATTTTAGAAACACATAGTGTGACCAAAAATTCTGTTTTTCATTCCTGTGGTGTGGGATTTGGAGTTATCTTTCCAACAAGACCGAGCCCGTGCAATTCTGAGTCTCATAGCGATAGTTATGGCCAATATACGGGGCACCTTGCGTCTTGGCAATGGGAACCCGTGCCACTCCCGCTAACCCCAAAATTGGCGGCGCGTCTTAGGAGGGACATACGGTCATTAGAGGCATGGTGGATGGGTTAGCGGCATAGTTCCTCACAGTGTACGAACGCCAGACGCGACATGGTTCCCGACGGTGGATATATGTGAGGCACGAGCGGTAAGACAACTTCGGGTGTCATCAATTTTTTGTTTTTATTATTTTTGAAATACAAAATTCGATTTTTCATACCTGTGGTGTGGGATTTGCAGTTATCTTTCCAACAAGACCGAACCCGCACAATTCTGAGTGTTATAGCGATAGTAATGGCCAATATACGGTGCACCTTGCGTCTTGGCAATGGGAACCCGTGGCAGTCCCGCTAACCCCCAATATTGGCAGCGCGTCTTAGGAGGGACATACGGTCATTAGAGGCATGGTGGATGGGATAGCGGCATGGTTCCTCAAACAGTACGAACGCCAGACGCGTCATAGTTCCCGACGGTGGATGTATGTGAGGCACGATCGGGAAGACTACTTCGGGGGTCATCAATTTTTTGTTTTATTATTTTAGAAACACTTAGTATGACCAAAAATTTTGTTTTTCATTCCAGTGGTGTGGGATTTGCAGTTCTCTTTCCAACAAGACCGAGCCCGCGCAATTCTTAGTCGTATAGAGGTAGTTATGGCGAACATACAAGGCACCTTGCGTCTTGGCAATGGGAACCCGTGCCACTCCCGCTAACCGCCAAAATTGGCGGCGTGTCTTAGGAGGGACATACGGTCATTAGAGGCATGGTGGATGGGTTAGCAGCATGCTTCCTCACAGGGTACGAACGCCAGACGCGACATGGTTCCCGACGGTGGATATATGCGAGGCACGAGCGGGAAGACTTCTTCGGGTGTCGTCAATTTTTTTTATTATTTTAGAAATACTTAGTATGACCAAAAATTCTATTTTTCGTTCCTGTGGTGTGGGATTTGCAGTTATCTTTCCAACAAGACCGAGTTCGTGAAATTCTGATTCTTATAGTGAAAGTCATGGCCAATATACGGGGCACCTTGCGTCTTGGCAATGGGAACCCGTGCCAATCCCGCTAACCGCAAAAATGGGCGGCGTGTCTTAGGAGGGACATACGGTCATTAGAGGCATGCTGGATGGGTTAGCGGCATGGTTCCTCACAGGGTACGAATGCCAGACGCGACATGGTTCCCTACGGTGGATATGTGAGCCACGAGCGGGAAGACTACTTCGGGGGTCGTCAATTTTTTGTTCTTATTATTTTAGAAATACTTAGTATGACCAAAAATTCTGTTTTTCGTTCCTGTGGTGTGGGATTTGCAGTTATCTTTCCAACAAGACCGAGCCCGCGCAATTCTTAGTCTTATAGCGATAGTTATAGCCAATATACGGGGCACCTTGCGTCTTGGCAATGGGTACCCGTGCCACTTCCGCTAACCCCCAAAATAGGCGACCCATCTTAGGAGGGACATTCAGTCATTAGAGGCATGGTGGATGGGTTAGCAGCAAAGTTCCTCACAGTGTACGAACGCTAGACGCGACATGGTTCCCGACGGTGGATATATGTGAGGCACGAGCGGGAAGACAACTTCGGGAGTCGTTAATTTTTTGTTTTTATTATTTTAGAAATACTTAGTATGACCAAAAATTCCATTTTTCATTCCTGTGGTGTGGGATTTGCAGTTATCTTTCCAACAAGACCGAGCCCGCGCAATTCTGAGTCTTATAGCGATAGTAATGGCCAATATACGGTGCACCATACGTCTTGGCAATGGGAACCCGTGCCACTCCCGCTAACCCCCAATATTGGCAGCGCGTATTAGGAGGGACATACGGTCATTAGAGGCATGGTGGATGGGTTAGCGGCACCGTTCCTCACAGTGTACGAACGCCAGACGCGACATGGTTCCCGACGGTGGATATATGTGAGGCACGAGCGCTAAGACAACTTCGGGTCTCGTCAATTTTTTGTTTTTATTATTTTAGAAATACTTAGTATGACCAAATATTCCATTTTTCATTCCTGTGGTGTGGGATTTGTCCTTATCTTTCCAACAAGACCGAACCCGCGCAATTATGAGTCTTATAGCGATAGTTATGGCCAATATACGGGCGACTTGCGTCTTGGCAATGGGAACCCGTGCCACTCCCGCTAACCCCCAAAATAGGCGGCGCATCTCAGGAGGGACATACGATCATTAGAGGCATGGTGGATGGGTTAGCGTCATGGTTCCTCATAGGGTATGAACGCCAGACGCGACATGGTTCGCAACGGTGGGTATATGTGAGCCACGAGCGGGTAGACAACTTCGGGTGCCGTAAATTTTTTGTTTTTATTATTTTAGAAACATTAGTATGACCAAAATTTCCATTTTTCATTCCTATGGTGTGGGATTTGCAGTTATCTTTCCAACAAGACCGAGCCCGCACCATTATGAGTCTTATAGCGACAGTTATGACCAATATACGGCGCAACTTGCATCTTGGCAATGGGAACCCGTGCCACTCCCGCTAACCCCCAAAATAGGCGGCGCATCTCAGGAGGGACATACGGTCATTAGAGGCATGGTGGATGGGTTAGCGGCATGGTTCCTCATAGGGTACGAACGCCAGACACGACATGGTTCCCCCCGGTGGATATATGTGAGCCACGAGCGGGTAGACAACTTCGGGTGTCGTCAATTTTTTGTTTTTATTATTTTAGAAATACTTAGTACGAAAAAAATTCCATTTTTCATTCCTGTGGTGTGGGATTTGCAGTTATCTTTCCAACAAGACGGAGCCCGCGCAATTCTGAGTCTTATAGCGATAGTTATGTCCAATATACGGGGCAACTTGCGTCTTGGTAATGGGAACACGTACCACTCCCGCTAACCCCCAAAATAGGCGGTGCATCTCAAGAGGGACATACGGTCATTAGAGGCATGGTGGATGGGTTAGCGGCATGGTTCCTCACAGGGTACGAACGCCAGACGCGACATGGTTACCAACGGTGGATATATGTGAGCCACGAGCGGGAAGACAACTTCGGGTGTCGTCAATTTTTTGTTTTTATTATTTTAGAAATACTTAGTATGTCCAAATATTCCATTTTTCATTCCTGTGGTGTGGGATTTGCAGTTATCTTTCCAACAAGACCGTGCCCGTGCAATTCTTAGTCTTATAGGGATAGTTATGGCGAATATACGGGGCACCTTGCGTCTTGAAAATGGGACATACGGTCATAGGGTACAAATGCCAGACGCGACATGGTTCCCGACGGTGGATATATGTCAGGCACGATCGGGAAGACTACTTCGGGTGTCATCAATTTTTTTGTTTTTATTATTCTAGAAATAATTAGTAGGACCAAAAATTCTGTTTTTCATTCCTATGATGTGGGATTTGCAGTTGTCTTTCCAACAAGACTGAGCCCGCGAGATTCTGAGTCGTATAGCGATAGTTGTTGCCAATATACGGGGCACCTTGCGTCTTGGCAATGGGATCGCTTGCCACTACGGCTAACCCCCAAAATTGGCGGCGCGTCTTAGGAGGGACATACGGTCATTAGAGGTATGGTGGACGGGTTAGCAGCATGGTTCCTCACAGTGTACGAACGCCAGATGCGACATGGTTCCCGACGGGGGATATATGTCAGGCACGATCGGGAAGACTACTTCGGGTGTAGTCAATTTTTTGTTTTTATTATTCTATAAATATTTAGTATGACCAAAAATTCTGTTTTTCATTCCTGTGGTGTGGGATTCCAGTTGTCGTTCCAGCAAGACCGAGCCCGCGCAATTCCGGGTATTATAGCGGTAGCTATGATCAATATACAGGCACCTTGCGTCTTGGCAATGGGAACCTGTGCCACTCCCGCTAACCACCAAAATTGGCGGCGCGTCTTTGGAGGGACATACGGTCATTAGAGGCATGGTGGATGGGTTAGCGGCACGGTTCCTCACAGTGTACGAACGCGAGACGCGACATGGTTCCCGACAGTGGATATATGTGAGGCACGAGCGGGAAGACTACTTTGGGGGTCATCAATTTTTTGTTTTTATCATTGTAGAAATACTTAGTATGGCCAAAACTTCTATATTTTCTTCTTGTGGTGTGGGATTTGCAGTTATCTTGCCAACAAAACTGAGCCCGCGCAGTTCTGAGTCTTATAGCGGTAGTTATGGTTAATATACGGGGCACCTTGCGTCTTGGTAACGGCAACTCGTGCCACTCCCGCTAACCCCCAAAATTGGCGGCACGTCTTAGGAGGGACATACGGTCATTAGAGGCATTGTGGATGGGTTAGCGGTATGGTTCCTCACAGGGTACGAATGCCAGACCCGACAAGGTTCCCGACGGTGGATATATGTGAGGCACGAGGGCGAAGACTACTTCGGGTGTCGTCAATTTTTTGTTTTTATTATTTTGCAAATACTTAGTATGGTCAAAACTTTTGTTTATCATTCCTGTGGTGTGGGATTTGCAGTTATCTTTCAAACAAGACCGACCCCGCGCAATTCTGAGTCTTGTAGCGATAGTTATGGCCAATATACGGGGCACCTTGTGTCTTGGCAATGGGAACTAGTGCCACTCCCGCTAACCCCCAAAATTGGCGGCGCATCTTAGGAGGGACATACGGTCATTAGAGGCATTGTGGATGGGTAAGCGGCACGGTTCCTCATAGGGTACAAACACCAGACGCGACATGGTTCCCGACGGTGGATATATGTGAGGCACGAGGGGGAAGACTACTTCGGGTATCGTCAATTTTTTATTTTTATTATTTTACGAATACTTAGTATGGGCAAAACTTCTGTTTATCGTTCCTGTGGTGTGGTATTTGCAGTTATCTTAACAACAAGACCGAGCCCGCGCAATTCTGAGTCTTATAGCGATAGTTATGGCCAATATAAGGGGCACCTTGTGTCTTGGCAATGGGAACCCGTGCCACTCCCGCTAACCCCCAAAATTGGCGGCGCGTCTTAGGAGGGACATACTGTCATTAGAGGCACGGTGGACGGGTTAGCGGCACGGTTCCTCACATTGTACGAACGCGAGACGCGACATGGTTCCCGACGGTGGATATATGTGAGGCACGTGCGGGAAGACTACTTCGGGTGTCGTCAATTTTTTGTTTTTATTATTTTAGAAATACTTGGTATGGCCAAAACTTCAGTTTTTCATCCCTGTGGTGTGAGATTTGCAGTTATCTTTCCAACAACACCGAGCCTGCGCAATTCCGTGTCTTATAGCGATAGTTATGGCCAATATACAGGGCACCTTGCATCTTGGCAATGGGAACCCGTGCCAGTCCCGCTAACCCCCAAAATTGGCGGCATGTCTTAGGAGGGACATACGGTCATTAGAGGCATGGTGGATCAGTTAGCGTCATGGTTCCTCATAGGGAACGAACGCCAGACGCGACATGGTTCCCGACGGTGGATATATGTGAGGCACGTGCGGGAAGACTACTTCGGGTGTCGTCAATTTTTTGTTTTTATTATTTGAGAAATACTTGGTATGGCCAAAACTTTAGTTTTTCATTCCTGTGGTGTGGGATTTGCAGTTATCTTAACAACAAGACTGAGCCCGCGAAATTCTGAGTCTTATAGCGATAGGTATGGCCAATATACGGGGCACCTTGCGTCTTGGCAATGGGAACCCGTGCCACTCCCGTTAACCCCCAAAATTGGCGGCTCGTCTTAGGAGGGACATACGGCCATTAGAGGCATGGTGGATGGTTTAGCGGCATGCTTCCTCACAGTGTACGAACGCTTGATGCGACGTGGTTCCCGACGGTGGATATATCTGAGGCACGAGCGGGAGACTACTTCGGGTGTCATCAATTCTTTGTTTTTATTATTTTAAAAATACTTAGTATGACCAAAACTTCCCTTTTTTGTTCCTGTGGTGTGGGATTTGCAGTTATCTTTCCAACAAGACCGAGCCCGCGCAATTCGGAGTCTTATAGCGATAGCTATGGCCAATATACGGGGCACCTTGCTTCTTAGCAATGGGAACTCGTGCCACTCCCGCTAACCCCCAAAATTGGTGGAGTGTCTTAGGAGGGACATACGGTCATTATAGGCATGGTGGAAGGGATTGGCGGCATGGTTCCTCACAGTGTACGAACGCCAGAGGCGACATGGTTCCCGACGGAGGATATATGTGAGGCACGAGCGGGAAGACTTCTTAGGGTGTCGTCATGTGGTGTGGGATTTGAAGTTATCTTTCCAACAAGACCGAGCCCGTGCAATTCTGAGTCTTATAGCGATAGTTATGGCCAATATACGGGGCACGTAGCGTCTCGGCAATGGGAACCCGTGCCACACCCGCTAATCCCCAAAATTGGCGGTGCGTCTTAGGAGGGACATATGGGCATTAGAGGCAAGGTGGATGGGTTAGCGGCATGGTTCCTCACAGTGTACAGACGCTAAACTTGACATGGTTCCCGACGGTGGATATATGATGCACGTGCGGGAAGACTACTTCGGGTGTTGCCAATTTTTTATTTTCATTATTTTAGAAATACTTAGTATGACCAAAACTGCCTTTTTCATTCCTGTGGTGTGGGATTTGCAGTTATCTTTCCAACAAGACCGAGCTCACGCAATTCTGAGTCTTGTAGCAATAGTTATGGCCAATATACGGGGTACCTTGCGTCTTGGCAATTGGAACCTGTGCCACTCCTGCTATGCCCCAAAATTGGCGGCGCGTCTTAGGACGGACATACGGCCATCAGAGGCATGGTGGATGGTTTAGCGGCATGCTTCCTCACAGTGTACGAATGCCACACGCGACATGGTTCCCGACGGTGGATATATGTGAGGCACGAGCGGGAAGACTACTTTGGGGGTCGTCAATTTTTTGTTTTTATCATTGTAGAAATACTTAGTATGGCCAAAACTTCTATATTTTCTTCTTGTGGTGTGGGATTTGCAGTTATCTTGCCAACAAAACTGAGCCCGCGCAGTTCTGAGTCTTATAGCGGTAGTTATGGTTAATATACGGGGCACCTTGCGTCTTGGTAACGGCAACTCGTGCCACTCCCGCTAACCCCCAAAATTGGCGGCACGTCTTAGGAGGGACATACGGTCATTAGAGGCATTGTGGATGGGTTAGCGGTATGGTTCCTCACAGGGTACGAATGCCAGACCCGACAAGGTTCCCGACGGTGGATATATGTGAGGCACGAGAGGGAAAACTACTTCGGGTGTCGTCAATTTTTTATTTTTATTATTTTAGGAATATTTAGTATGACCAAAAATTCCATTTTTCATTCTTGTGGCGTGGGATTTGCAGTTATCTTTCCAATAAGATCGAGCCCGCGCAATTCTGAGTCTTATAGTGATAGTTATTGCCAATATACGAGGCACCTTGCGTCTTTATATTGGGAACCCGTGCCTCTCCCGCTAACCCCCAAAATTAGCGGCGCGTCTTAGGAGGGACATATGGTCATTAGAGGCATGGTGGATGGGTTAGCGGCAGGGTTCCTCCCATTGTATGAAAGCCAGACGCGACATGGTTCCCGACGGTGGATATATGTGAGGCACGAGCGGGAAGACTACTTCGGGTGTCGTCACTTTTTTGTTTTTCTTATTTTAGAAATACTTAGTATGACCAAAAATTCTGTTTTTCGTTCCTGTGGTGTGGGATTTGCAGTTATCTTTCCAACAAGACCAAGCCCGCGCAATTTTGAGTCTTATAGCGATAGTTATGGCCAATATACGCGGCACTTTGAGTCCTGATAATGGGAACCCGTGCCACTCCCGCTAACCCCCAAAATTGGCAGCGCATCTTAGGAGGGACATACGGTCAGTAGAGGCGTGGTGGATGGGTTAGCGGCACGGTTCGTCACATTGTACGTACCGCAGACTCGACATGGTTCCCAATGGTGGATATATGTGAGGCACGAGCGGGAAGAATACTTCAGGTGTCGTCAATTTTTTGTTTTTATTATTTTAGAAATACATTGTATGACCAAAAATTCCATTTTTCGTTCCTATGGTGTGGGATTTGCAATTATCTTTCCAACAAGACCGAGCCCGTACAATTCTGAGTCTTATAGCGATAGTTGTGGCCAATATATGGAGCACCTTCCGTCTTGATATTGGGAACCCGTGCCACTCCCGCTAACCCCCAAAATTGGCGGCGCATCTTAGGAGGGACATACGGTCATTAGAGGCATGGTGAATGGGGTAGCAGCATGGTTCCTCACATTGTACGAAGGACAGACGCGACATGGTTCCCGACGGTGGATATATGTGACGCACGAGCGGGAAGACTACTTCGGGTGTCGTCAATTTTTTGTTTTTATTATTTTAGAAATACTTAGTGTGACCAAAAATTCTGTTTTCTATTCCTGTTGTGTGGGATTTGCAGTTATCTTTCCAACAAGACCGAGCCCGCGCAATTCTGAGTCTTATAGCGATAGTTATGGCCAATATACGCGGCACCTTGCGTCTTAATAATGGGAACCCGTGCCACCCCCGCTAACCCCCAAAATTGGCGGCGCGTCTTAGGAGGGGCATACGGTCATTAGAGGCATGGTGGATAGGTTAGCGGCACGGTTCCTCACAGTGTACGAACGCCAGACGCGACGTGGTTCCCGACGGTGCATATATGTGAGGCACGAGCGGGAAGACTACTTCGGGTGTCGTCAATTTTTTGTTTTTCTTATTTTAGAAATACATAGTATGACCAAAAATTCCATTTTTCATTCCTATGGTGTGGGATTTGTAGTTATCTTTCCAACAAGACCGAGCCCGCGCAATTCTCAGTCTTATAGCGATAGTTATGGCCAATATACGGGGCACCTTGCGTCTTGATAATGGGAACCCGTGCCACTCCAGCTTACCCCCAAAATTGGCGGCGCGTCTTAGGAGTGACATACAGTCATTAGAGGCATGGTGGATGGGTTAGCAAAATGGTTCCTCACATTGTACGAACGCTAGGCGCGACATGGTTCCCGACAGTGGATATATGTGAGGCACGAGCGGGACGACTACTTCGGGTGTCGTAATTTTTTTGTTTTTATTGTATTAGAAATACTTAGTATGACCAAAAATTCCATTTTTCATTCCTGTGGTGTGGGATTTGTAGTTATCTTTCCGACAAGACCGGGCCCATGCAATTCTGAGTCTTATAGCGATAGTTATGGCCAATATACGGGGCACCTTGCGTCTTGGCAATTGGAAACCGTGCCATTCCTGCTAACCCCCAAAATTGGCGGCGCGACTTAGGAGGACATACGGTCATTAGAGGCATGGTGGATGGGTTAGCGGCATGGTTCCTCATAGGGTACGAACGCCAGACGCGACATAGTTCCCGACGTTGGATATATGTGAGGCACGAGCGGGAAGACTACTTCGGGTGTTGTCATTTTTTGTTTTTATTATTTTAGAAATACTTAGTATGACCAAAAATTCCATTTTTCATTCCTGTGGTGTGGGATTTGCAGTTATCTTTCCAACAAGACCGAGCCCGCGCAATTCTCAGTCTTATAGCGATAGTTATGGCCAATATATGGGGCACCTTGCATCTTGGCAATGGCAACCTGTGCCACTCCCGCTAACCCCTAAAATTGGCGGCGTGTCTTAGGAGGGACATACGGTGATTAGAGGCACGATGGATGGGTTAGCGGCATGGTTCCTCATAGGGTACGAACGCCAGACGCGACATGGTTCCCGACGGTGGATATATGTGAGGCACGTGCGGGAAGACTACTTCGAGTGTCGTCAATTTTTGTTTTTATTATTTTATATATACTTAGTTTGAACAAAAATCCTGTTTTTTTGTTCCTGTCGAGTTGGATTTGCAGCTATCTTTCCAATAAGACCGGGCCCGCGCAATTCTGAGCCTTATAGCGATAGTTATGGCCAATATATGGAGCACCTTGTGTCTTGGCAATGGGAAACTGTGCCATTCCCGCAAACCCCCAAAATTGGCGGCGCGTCTTAGGAGCAACATACGGTCATTAGAGGCTTGGGGAATGGGTTAGCGGCATAGTTTCTCATAGGGTACGAACGCCAAACGCGACATGGTTCCCGACGATGGATATATGTGAGGCACGAGCGGAAAGACTACTTCGGGTGTCGTCAATTTTTTGTTTTTATTATTTTAGAAATACTTAGTATGACTAAAAATTCTATTTTTTGTATCTGTGGTCTGGGATTTGCAGTTATCTTTCCAACAAGACCGAGCCCGCGCAATTCTGAGTCTTATAGCGATAATTATGGCCAATATACGGGGCACCTTGCGTCTTGGCAATGGGAACCCGTGCCACTCCCGCTAACCCCCAAAATTGGCGGCGCGTCTCTGGAGGGACATACGGTCATTAGAGGCATGGTGGATGGGTTAGCGGCACGGTTCCTCACATTGTACGAACGCCAGACGCGACATAGTTCCCGACGGTGGATATATGCGAGGCACGAGCGGCAAGACTACTTTGGGTGTCGTCAATTTTTTGTTTTTATTATTTTAGAAATACTTAGTATGACCAAAAATTCCATTTTTCGTTTATATGGTGTGGGATTTGCAGTTATCTTTCCAACAAGACCGAGGCCGCGCAATTCTGAGTCTTACAGCGATAGTTATGGCCAATATACGGGGCACATTGCGTCTTGGCAATGGGACACCGTGCCATTCCCGCTAACCCCCAAAATTGGCGGCGCGTCTTAGCAGGACATACGGTCATTAGAGGCATGGTGGATGGGTTAGCGGCATGGTTCCTCATAGGATACGAACGCCAGACGCGACATGGTTCCCGACGTTGGATATATGTGAGGCACGAGCGGGAAGACTACTTCGGGTGTCGTCATTTTTTGTTTTTATTATTTTAGAAATACTTAGTATGACCAAAAATTCCATTTTTCATTCCTGTGGTGTGGGATTTGCAGTTATCTTTCCAACAAGACCGAGCCCGCGCAATTCTCAGTCTTATAGCGATAGTTATGGCCAATATTTGGGGCACCTTGCGTCTTGGCAATGGGAACCTGTGCCACTCCCGCTAACCCCTAAAATTGGCGGCGTGTCTTTGGAGGGACATACGGTCATTAGAGGCACGATGGATGGGTTAGCGGCATGGATCCTCATAGGGTACGAACGCCAGACACGACAAGGTTCCCGACGGTGGATATATGTGAGGCACGAGCGGGAAGACTACTTCGGGTGTCGTCAATTTTTTGTTCCTATTATTTTATATATACTTAGTTTGAACAAAAATTCTGTTTTTTATTCCTGTCGTGTTGGATTTGTAGCAATCTTTCCAATAAGACCGAGCCCGCGCAATTCTGAGTCTTATAGCGATTGTTATGGCCAATATACGGGGCACCTTGCCTCTTGGCAATGGGAACCCGTGCCACTCCCGCTAACCCCCAAAATTGGCGGCGCGTCTCAGGAGGGAGGTACGGTCATTAGAGGCATGGTGTATGGGTTAGCGGCATGGTTCCTCACATTGTACGGACGCCAGATGCGACATAGTTCCCGACGGTGGATATATGCGAGGCACGAGCGGGAAGACTACTTCGGGTGTCGTCAATTTTTTGTTTTTATTATTTTAGAAATACTTAGTATGACCAAAAATTCCATTTTTCGTTTCTGTGGTGTGGGATTTGCAGTTATCTCTCCAACAAGACTGAGGACGCGCAATTCTGAGTCTTGTAGCGATAGTTATGGCCAATATACGGGGCACCTTGCGTCTTGGCAATGGGCACCCGTGCCACTCCCGCTAACCCCCAAAATTGGCGGCGCGTCTTATGAGGGACACATGGTCATGAGAGGCACGGTGCATGGGTTAGCGGCACGGTTCCTCACATTGTACGAGCGCCAGACGCGACATGGTTCCCGACGGTGGATATATGTGAGGCACGAGCGGGAAGACTAATTCGAGTGTCGTCAATTTTTTGTTTTATTATTTGAGAAATGCTTAGTATGACCAAAAATTCAATTTTTCATTCCTGTTGTGTGGGATTTACAGTTATCTTTCCAACAAGACCGAGCCTGCGCAATTCTGAGTCTTATAGCGATAGTTATGGTCAATATACGGGGCACCTTGTGTCTTGGCAATGGGAACCCGTGCCACTCCCGCTAACCCGCAAAATTTGCAGCGCGTCTTAGGAGGGACATACGGTCAGTAGAGGCATGGTGGATGGGTTAGCAGCATGGTTCCTCACATTGTACGAATGCCAGACGCGACATGGTCCCCCACGGTGGATATATGTGAGGCACGAGCGGGAAGACTACTTCGGGTGTCGTCAATTTTTTGTTTTTATTATTTTAGAAATACTTAGTATGACCAAAAATTCCATTTTTCATTCCTGTGGTGTGGGATTTGCAATTATCTTTCCAACAAGACCGAGCCCGCGCAACTCTGAGTCTTATAGCGATAGTTATGGCCAATATACGGGGCACCTTGCGTCTTGATAATGGGAACCCGTGCCACTCCAGCTTACCCCCAAAATTGGCGGCGCGTCTTAGGAGTGACATACGGTCATTAGAGGCATGGTGGATGGGTTAGCAAAATGGTTCCTCACATTGTACGAACGCTAGGCGCGACATGGTTCCCGACAGTGGATATATGTGAGGCACGAGCGGGACGACTACTTCGGGTGTCGTAATTTTTTTGTTTTTATTGTCTTAGAAATACTTAGTATGACCAAAAATTCCATTTTTCATTCCTGTGGTGTGGGATTTGTAGTTATCTTTCCGACAAGACCGGGCCCGCGCAATTCTGAGTCTTATAGCGATAGTTATGGCCAATATACGGGGCACCTTGCGTCTTGGCAATTGGAAACCGTGCCATTCCTGCTAACCCCCAAAATTGGCGGCGCGACTTAGGAGGACATACGGTCATTAGAGGCATGGTGGATGGGTTAGCGGCATGGTTCCTCATAGGGTACGAACGCCAGACGCGACATAGTTCCCGACGTTGGATATATGTGAGGCACGAGCGGGAAGACTACTTCGGGTGTTGTCATTTTTTGTTTTTATTATTTTAGAAATACTTAGTATGACCAAAAATTCCATTTTTCATTCCTGTGGTGTGGGATTTGCAGTTATCTTTCCAACAAGACCGAGCCCGCGCAATTCTCAGTCTTATAGCGATAGTTATGGCCAATATATGGGGCACCTTGCATCTTGGCAATGGCAACCTGTGCCACTCCCGCTAACCCCTAAAATTGGCGGCGTGTCTTAGGAGGGACATACGGTGATTAGAGGCACGATGGATGGGTTAGCGGCATGGTTCCTCATAGGGTACGAACGCCAGACGCGACATGGTTCCCGACGGTGGATATATGTGAGGCACGTGCGGGAAGACTACTTCGAGTGTCGTCAATTTTTGTTTTTATTATTTTATATATACTTAGTTTGAACAAAAATCCTGTTTTTTTGTTCCTGTCGTGTTGGATTTGCAGCTATCTTTCCAATAAGACCGAGCCCGCGCAATTCTGAGTCTTATAGCGATAGTTATGGCCAATATATGGAGCACCTTGTGTCTTGGCAATGGGAAACTGTGCCATTCCCGCAAACCCCCAAAATTGGCGGCGCGTCTTAGGAGCAACATACGGTCATTAGAGGCTTGGGGAATGGGTTAGCGGCATAGTTCCTCATAGGGTACGAACGCCAAACGCGACATGGTTCCCGACGATGGATATATGTGAGGCACGAGCGGAAAGACTACTTCGGGTGTCGTCAATTTTTTGTTTTTATTATTTTAGAAATACTTAGTATGACTAAAAATTCTATTTTTTGTATCTGTGGTCTGGGATTTGCAGTTATCTTTCCAACAAGACCAAGCCCGCGCAATTCTGAGTCTTATAGCGATAATTATGGCCAATATACGGGGCACCTTGCGTCTTGGCAATGGGAACCCGTGCCACTCCCGCTAACCCCCAAAATTGGCGGCGCGTCTCAGGAGGGACATACGGTCATTAGAGGCATGGTGGATGGGTTAGCGGCACGGTTCCTCACATTGTACGAACGCCAGACGCGACATAGTTCCCGACGGTGGATATATGCGAGGCACGAGCGGCAAGACTACTTTGGGTGTCGTCAATTTTTTGTTTTTATTATTTTAGAAATACTTAGTATGACCAAAAATTCCATTTTTCGTTTATATGGTGTGGGATTTGCAGTTATCTTTCCAACAAGACCGAGGCCGCGCAATTCTGAGTCTTACAGCGATAGTTATGGCCAATATACGGGGCACATTGCGTCTTGGCAATGGGACACCGTGCCATTCCCGCTAACCCCCAAAATTGGCGGCGCGTCTTAGCAGGACATACGGTCATTAGAGGCATGGTGGATGGGTTAGCGGCATGGTTCCTCATAGGATACGAACGCCAGACGCGACATGGTTCCCGACGTTGGATATATGTGAGGCACGAGCGGGAAGACTACTTCGGGTGTCGTCATTTTTTGTTTTTATTATTTTAGAAATACTTAGTATGATCAAAAATTCCATTTTTCATTCCTGTGGTGTGGGATTTGCAGTTATCTTTCCAACAAGACCGAGCCCGCGCAATTCTCAGTCTTATAGCGATAGTTATGGCCAATATTTGGGGCACCTTGCGTCTTGGTAATGGGAACCTGTGCCACTCCCGCTAACCCCTAAAATTGGCGGCGTGTCTTTGGAGGGACATACGGTCATTAGAGGCACGATGGATGGGTTAGCGGCATGGATCCTCATAGGGTACGAACGCCAGACACGACAAGGTTCCCGACGGTGGATATATGTGAGGCACGAGCGGGAAGACTACTTCGGGTGTCGTCAATTTTTTGTTTCTATTATTTTATATATACTTAGTTTGAACAAAAATTCTGTTTTTTATTCCTGTCGTGTTGGATTTGTAGCAATCTTTCCAATAAGACCGAGCCCGCGCAATTCTGAGTCTTATAGCGATTGTTATGGCCAATATATGGGGCACCTTGCCTCTTGGCAATGGGAACCCGTGCCACTCCCGCTAACCCCCAAAATTGGCGGCGCGTCTCAGGAGGGAGGTACGGTCATTAGAGGCATGGTGTATGGGTTAGCGGCATGGTTCCTCACATTGTACGGACGCCAGATGCGACATAGTTCCCGACGGTGGATATATGCGAGGCACGAGCGGGAAGACTACTTCGGGTGTCGTCAATTTTTTGTTTTTATTATTTTAGAAATACTTAGTATGACCAAAAATTCCATTTTTCGTTTCTGTGGTGTGGGATTTGCAGTTATCTCTCCAACAAGACTGAGGACGCGCAATTCTGAGTCTTATAGCGATAGTTATGGCCAATATACGGGGCACCTTGCGTCTTGGCAATGGGCACCCGTGCCACTCCCGCTAACCCCCAAAATTGGCGGCGCGTCTTATGAGGGACACATGGTCATGAGAGGCACGGTGCATGGGTTAGCGGCACGGTTCCTCACATTGTACGAGCGCCAGACGCGACATGGTTCCCGACGGTGGATATATGTGAGGCACGAGCGGGAAGACTAATTCGAGTGTCGTCAATTTTTTGTTTTATTATTTGAGAAATGCTTAGTATGACCAAAAATTCAATTTTTCATTCCTGTTGTGTGGGATTTACAGTTATCTTTCCAACAAGACCGAGCCTGCGCAATTCTGTGTCTTATAGCGATAGTTATGGTCAATATACGGGGCACCTTGTGTCTTGGCAATGGGAACCCGTGCCACTCCCGCTAACCCGCAAAATTTGCAGCGCGTCTTAGGAGGGACATACGGTCAGTAGAGGCATGGTGGATGGGTTAGCAGCATGGTTCCTCACATTGTACGAATGCCAAACGCGACATGGTCCCCCACGGTGGATATATGTGAGGCACGAGCGGGAAGACTACTTCGGGTGTCGTCAATTTTTTGTTTTTATTATTTTAGAAATACTTAGTATGACCAAAAATTCTATTTTTCATTCTGGTGGTTTGGGATTTACAGTTATCTTTCCAACAAGACCGAGCCCGCGCAATTCTGAGTCTTATAGCGATAGTTATGCCCAATATACGGGGCACCTTGGGTCTTGGCAATGGGAATCCGTGCCACTCCCACTAAACCCCAAAATTGGTGGCGCGTCTTAGGAGGGACATACGGTCATTAGAGGCTTGGTGGATGGGTTAGCTACTGAGAGCCAATGGACTGGCTCCATTGCCTCTGGAGTAATGACTGATTGTCAACAGTAGCAAGACCCAGAAGGACTTGGGCACAAGACCTCCAATGGATAGGAGGCCTTCCAATGGACTGGAGGTAGAGGGAAGTCCTCCGAAGGACTGGAGGCACACTCGGTGTCTGTAGGCCATGGGAGTTCGGTATACGGAGGAGCGGCACGACGACGGCAGGAGTAAGTCCTCCGAAGGACTGCGAGGCTGCCCCGATGGACAGGGGATGCCGGGCGCCACCGCAGTGCTCCAACCCTAATGCGTGGCGCGAATGCGTGCGAGGGAGGCTTTGGCGGCTTCGGCTCAAAACCGTCACCCAACCTACCCATGCCTTGGTGAGTTGGGCCACGACTCGCAAAGATAGAGAAGATGGGCCAAATCCGGCCGAGGCGGAGACTTCCTAAAGTTTCCCAGTTTCTGACTTCAAAACCGGGGACGGATCGCAGATTGGACTACTGGCCACGTGGAGAGCATCCAAGGATTGCGTGGAACTTACGAAGATTAAGACTTCATCGTGGTCGTCCGTCCAGAAATATCCTTTAATCTTTCGTTTGAGTCCTTAGGGTTTGTCTAGCGGTAGGGACCTAAGTGCAAAACTGTCTAAATATCACTCGGGTATAAATAGGTCCAAGGCAGGTCATTAGAGGAACTTTTGGCTACTAGGATTAGTTTTCACTTGGTGATTTTCATCCTTAAGCTTTGAGCTCCATTGTTAGAGAGGTTAGAGTAGGATTTAGCCTCCTAATCTTTAGGGAGGGTGAGGGTGGTTGCTTGGGATGAATTTCTACTTGTATGCTGAATATTTAGACCCATCTTGGGCACTTAATCGAAGAAAATTCCTGCAGCAACCTTGTGTTCTTCTCCTCCCCCTTTCTCTTTGGTTTTTGTGTTCAATCCTTGCCTTTTTGGGTGTTTTTGTTGGGCAAGCTTGAATCCCCTTCCTTGTTGATGTTTTGGACTTGCTAGGACGTGGAGATCAAGACTTAGTTCATCTCAATCCTGCTGGATTGCCACGAGCAAGTCTCTTTTGTGTTTTCCCCTTTCTTGCCCAAGGATGGCCATTTCACAAGATCTGAAATTCCCGCTGATTCCGCGGTTACCTTGAGTTGATCTTTTGGGGATAACTTTGAAATGGGGTCCAGATAACCTGTGCTAAATTTTGTGAAGTTTGGACAAGGTTTGATCAAGTTTGGATTTGAAAAAGTCTTTTCTGTGACCCTACCAGACCATCCGGCAGAGGCCACCGGACAGTCTGGTTCCACCGGATAGTCCGGCAGTGGCCACCGGACAGTCCGGTGAGAGGCACTGTCTAGGCCGTGCCATAGGACAGTACGGCATCAGGCACCGGATAGTCCGGGCACACCGGACATTCAGGTGTTGGTCACCGGACAGCCCGGTCCTGCCAGGGAGCTGCTGTGTTCTTCCCAGTTTGGTTTTTCTGCTGTGATTTTGCTACGGATTTTCGCATTCCTCCCTTGAGACCATTCTCTTTGCTTACTGCGAGTCAGTGAGACGCACCTAGGTGCGGTGAGTGTCTTGTGGCGGTTATTGCAAAATCCGTTGCTCCGCTGTCACTCTTGTTCGGATCTTGAGATTTCTTGCATTGGTGCGTATCCTCACAGTGGACGGCACCCTTGCGCTGCTTGGCACGTATCTGTTCAGTGGACGGTGCTTAGTTTCGGTTTCCACTTGGGGGTTTGTGATTTTGTGATTTCAAGTGCTCCTATTCACCCCCCTCTAGTCGCACATCTCGGTCCTACAATTGGTATCAGAGCCGGTTAGGTTTCTTCATACCTTTACCAGTGAGAAACTAGTAGCAACTATGACTCACTCTGGGAAGATTCCGGTCCTTGGTTCCGATGGCTACTCCTACTGGAAGGGTAAGATGAGAGCTTTCTTGCTTAGCCAGGGCCAGGACATATGGGATGCTACTCAGAGTGCGAACTTTGTGGTACTTCCAGTTGCCCAGCGCACCACCCTAGCGATTGTGGCTCAGCATGAGGCAAACGCCAAAGCTGTTAACTTTCCCTTCTCAGGACTTGGTCCAGTTGATTATGAGAAAGTGAGCCACCTTGAGACTGCCCGTCAGATTTGGTCCCTGCTGAGTGCACACCATGAGGGCACTGCTACCATCAAGGGGCGTCTCATTGAGACTTACAGGCGCGAGTATGAAAATTTCGTTCAGAAGCTTGGTGAGTCCATCGATGACTTGTTTGGTCGTTTTCAATCGATCTTCAACGAGTTGCGCGTTAACTCCAGCCCTTAGAGGATCCCATACACCGACCATCAGCAGGCTGTCAAGTTGCTGTATGCCTTGGACAGGAAGGTATGGGAGATCAAGGTTAACTCGATCATCGAGTGTGAGGCCTATGACACAATTGGAGTGTAGACTCCTTACAGCAAGCTTAAGGCCACAGAGGTGGATTACAAGTTGAGAGATTCTCTCACTTGTACTGGCTCCAAGAGCCTGGCCTTGGCTTCTCCCTCCAGTGAGGCCATTTCTAACCCCCAGCTTCACAACTTTTCGCTTTCTGCTCTTATGTCTGTTACAGAGGAGCAGTTGGCGTCACTTGGGGATGATGAGCTTTGTCTGGTGTCTAGCCGCTTTCAGCGCGCCTATGACAACCGGATGAGCAAGAAGAGGGGCGAGGGGCCCAAGTGCTTCGAGTGCGGAGAAGTCGGCCACTTTATTGCCGAATGCCCAAACAAGAAGAACGACTACTACAAGAAATGCAAGAACCACTCCCGCGACTCCAACAAGTACCACTCTGGCAAGCGTGACCACACCAAGCACCGCTGCGGCAAGATCAAGAATTTACAGAAGGCTTTCAAGAGCTACCAGAAGGACAACCGGAAACGGGACAAGGCCTCCTTCGCTGAGCTTGGTGGTCTGTGTGGCGGATCGTCTTCCTCCTCCTCGTCTTCGTCGAGCTCAAGCGATGAGGAGATCGTCACCAAGCGGGACAATAGGAGGGACCAAGGTGGTCTAGCTAGACTCTGCTTCATCTCCACCAAGTCCAAGCGCAAGCACAAGATGCACTGGAGATCCTTTTGCTCCATGGCGCTTGAGGACAAGGACGACAAGGGCAACGACAATGACTCCTCCGATGAGGAGGTAACTCCTGAGCAAGCTAAAATTCTTGAGATGTTGGAGTCAAATAGTCGTGAGTTGAAAGCCCAAGATAGGTTGTTGGAGAAGGCAGCCAAGAAGCTGCAGAAGCAGAAAGCCAAGTTGGTTGATGCTTTAGCTGAGATAGAGATGCTGAAGAATGTGTCAGCCCAGCCTAGTGAGACTAAGTGTCCTACCTGTGAGACCTTGATGAGAGATCTCTATGAGCAGAAGAGCAAGTATGCTCATCAGGTAGAGGAGATGGATAGGCTGAAGGTAGAGTTAGGCAAGCTCCAGTCTAAACTGGATGAGCCTATTTTGAGTGATGTGACTGAGTGTGAGATGTGTCCCCACCTAGCTATTGACATAGCTGAGCTGAAAGTGAGTTGTGAGGGACAGCTCAAAGAGTTGGAAGAGCTTAGGACTAGACCCACGCTTTTGGGTGCATGCATAGTCTGTCCTACTTTGGAGAGTGAGCTTGTGTAGTTGAGAGCTGACCTTGAGATGCTTTTAGCATCCCCTGACACTTGTGAGAACTGTCTCACTCTGAGGTTGATGTTGGTGGATAGGGATGCCACCATTAAGAAGTTAGAGAAGTCTGCTTTCCCTATTCCGTCTCTAGACTGCCCTACTTGTGCTGACCAGACTTTAGTTTTGAAGGATCTGAGAGAGGAGAAACAGACTTTGGTTGATGAGAACAACCGGTTGAGAGAAGTGCTCAGTTGGATGTATGCTAGAGAGCCCCAACTTAGGATGATCTTGGAGAGCACCAAGAGAGCTGAGGGTGATATGAGTGGACTTGGGTTAGGAGAGAGTAGTACTTCAGGTGAGAAGAGGAGTTCCCCAATTAAACTTAAGACTGCCTCTCCTCAGCCTAGCCCTATTGTTGATGGGGTTTACCATGAGCCTCTTAAGGCTGCCCCAAAGAAGCAGTTCTGGACACCCAAGCCATCACAGGCTAAGCTGCATAGAGTAGTGACTAAGATTCTCAAGCCTCCAGTGAGCAAGGAGAGAGTCCAGTAGCCTGTTCCACCCAAGGCTACTCCACCTAAGCCCAAGGCTTAGCCTAAACCCACTCCCAAGAGGCCTGTCTACCTCTGTGACTTTTGCCAGCGGAATGGCCCCACTTGGAACAGTTTCGCTTCAGGAGGAAGCGAGTTGAGAGGCAGGAGAGAGCCTGGGGGAACCAGGATCAGTTCTACCAGGGTGGTAGGCAGGATCCTTCCCGTCACGGTGAGATGAGAGACCGCTTTGTTGGTGAGAGAGGAGGCGGCTTTCAGGCCCGTGTTCCTAGTGGAGAGAGACGCTTTCTCGGTCGAGCTCCTAGTCATTTTCAGCGCGGCCATGGATCTTCTGACCGAGGCTTTGGAGGTAGAGTGTTTGAGAGCTCACGCTTTAGAGGTCGTGGGTACCCAGCTAGACGTGATGCTTACTTTGACTGTGTTTACCCCACTTTTGAGTAGATTGCTTGGCACTGGTTCAGCAGTTACACTAACCCCAGTGCCGGACCATTTGCTCACTCTCGCTTTCCTTGATTTTGCAGGATCGAGGCTTGGAGGACATATGGTCATGGACTCCGGTTGCTCTAGGCACATGACATGGCACCGCAGATGGTTCTCCAGTCTCAACCCCATGAGCACCAAGGACTACATCACATTCGGGGATAATGGTCAAGGTAAAGTGTTGGGTGTTGGTTCTGTTGCTCTTTCTAGCAAGCTTTCCCTGAGAGAAGTTGCTTTGGTGAGGAATTTGGGGTTCAATTTGGTTTCTGTCTCATAACTTCTCAAGGAAGGGTTTGAGGTTCGTTTTAAGGAGGGTTCCTCTTGTGTGCTTGATGCTAAGGAAAACCTTGTTTATCGGATTTTGCCCTATGGGCAGGTTTTTAAGGTTGACCTTGCATCAGTCTCTGGACCTCCTCGGTGTTTGGTTGCTAGTCCTTCTACTGATATTTGGAGGTGGCATAGGAGGCTTGGCCATTTGAGTTTTGATCTGCTAGTCAGGTTGAGCTCAATGGATCTGATCCGAGGATTGCCCAATTTGAAAGCAGAAAAGGACTTAGTATGCCACCCCTGTCGTCATGGCAAGATGGTTGCCGCTTCTCATGCACCTGTCAATCAGGTGATGACCTCTTACTCGGGTGAGCTGCTACATATGGACACGGTTGGTCCTGCTCGAGTACAGTCGGTCAGTGGGAAGTGGTATGTGCTTGTTGTTGTGGATGACTTTTCTTGCTATTCGTGGGTGTTCTTCATGGAATTCAAAGATGAAGCTTTTGGTTTTGTTCGGGATCTGGTCTTGAGGTTAAGGAATGAGAGTCATAAAGCCATGAGGGCTATCTGCAGCGACAATGGCGGAGAATTTCATAACTCTCATTTCGAAACCTTTTGTCATGACCTTGGTCTTGATCACCAATTCTCATCTCCTTATACCCCACCGCAGAACGGTGTTGTGGAATAAAAGAATCGCACAATTGTAGAGATGGCGCGGACGATGCTTGATGGGCATAGGACTCCGCGACGCTTTTGGGCTGAGGCTATGAATACGGCCTGTTACATCGCCAACCACATTTTCCTATGGGCTTTCTTGGGAAAGACTTTGTACGAGCTACGGTTTGGTAGGCAGCCTAGCGTCAAGCACCTGCGTGCATTTGGCTGCAGATGCTTTGTGCTCAAAAAGGGGGGCATTTGGACAAATTTGAATCTCGCTGCTTGGATGGTATTTTTCTTGGGTACGCCTCTAGCTCTAGGGCATATAGAGTGTGGATCCTTGATACTAGACAAGTGGTTGAGACCTGTGAAGTTTCCTTTGATGAATCTATGCCTTGCACAACCCCAGCATTTTAGCTTTCAGGTGATGATGAAGAAGGCGCTCCCATCTTTGAAGATGAGGAAGGCGAAGTAGATGCTGGTGATGCAGGAGCCACTGCACCGGCTGCAGCTCCTGCCCCCTCTGCTACGAGCTCTGAAGATGAAGGAGGACCCTTGCCTACGGCTTCCTCCACACTCCCCCGACCACAAGCTCGAGCAGAGGTTGGCTCCGCTGAGGACGTAGGCGAAGTGACCTCCGGGATTGTTCCATCTCGGCAGGTCCAGTGGGATCACCCTCCAGACAGGATGATTGGAGATCTACACCAACATGTCACACGCTCTTCGGTTAACTCTCTAGCCTTTTTCTATCACTCCGCATTTGTTGCTTCTTTCGAACCCCGGGATGTGTCACATGCATTATCTGATCCTAGTTGGGTGAACGCCATGCATGAGGAGTTGGAAAACTTTGAGAGAAACCATGTCTGGGATTTAGTTGAACCTCCACCAAACTGCCACCCTATAGGAACCAAGTGGGTTTTCAAGAACAAACAGGGTGAGGATGGGATGGTTGTGAGGAACAAAGCGAGATTGGTAGCCCAGGGTTTCTGTCAGAAACAGGGGATAGATTATGAGGAAACCTTTGCTCCTATAGCTCATTTAGAGGCTATTAGGATTTTGCTTGCCTTTGCTGCCTCTAATGGCTTCAAATTGCATCAGATGGATGTCAAGTCAGCCTTTCTAAATGGTTACATAGAAGAGGAGGTTTATGTGAGACAACCTCCTGGCTTTAAGAGTGCCAAGTTTCCAGACCAGGTGTATAAGTCGACAAAAGCCCTGTATGGTCTGAAACAAGCTCCAAGAGCTTGGTATGCTAGGTTGAAAGCCTTCCTGCTCAAGTCTGGTTTTGTGATGGGTTCAGTAGACAAGACTTTGTTTCTGTTGAGTCGTGGCGGTGACACCCTTCTAGTTCAGATATATGTTGATGACATTATCTTTGGTGGTTCATCTCACGCTTTGGTGTCTAAGTTTGCTGAATAGATGAGCAGTGAATTCGAGATGAGTCTCATGGGTGAGCTTCAGTTCTTTCTCGGGCTTCAGATTAAGCAAGGCCCAGAAGGAACCTTCGTCCATCAAGCCAAGTACACGAAGGACATTTTGAGGAAGTTTGACAAGGGAGATCTCAAGCCCATGGCGACTCCCATGTCAACACAGACAGCTCTTGATGCGGATGAAGAAGGGGAGGTGGTGGACCAAAGAGAGTATCGAGGGATGATCTGCTCACTTCTGTACCTAACGGCGACCCGGCCGGACATTCAGTTCGCGGTTTGCCTTTGTGCGCGTTTTCAGGCCTCACCAAGGCTATCACATCGTCAAGCAGTGAAGCGCATCTTCAGGTATCTGAAATACACTCCTGAGCTTGGACTTTGGTTTTCTTCAGCTTCGTTGCTCTCTCTTAGAGGGTATTCGCATGCTGACTTTGCGGGTTGTCGGCTAGAGCGCAAGTCTACTTCCGGCACCTGCCAGTTTCTCGGTTCCTCTCTTGTTTCTTGGTCCTCACACAAGCAATCTAGCGTAGCCACTTCCACCTTGAGCGACTTTGGTCTCAGTTTTAGGAAGATCCCTCTCCTAGTAGACTCTACTTCTGCTATTTCTGTAGCTAAGAACCCCGTCTTGCACTCCAAAACCAAACACATAGACGTGAGATTTCACTTCTTGAGAGATCACTACGAGAAGGGAGATATAGACTTGATCCATGTAGAGACTGAGAACCAGTTGGCCGATATCTTTACCAAGCCCTTAGACCTGAGCATATTTGCTCACTTGCGTGGGGAGCTGGGTGTTTGTTGCCCCTTTTAGGTTGGGGTAACTTTGGTATAGTTTAGGTTTTGCTTTGCTTTTTCTTTCTTTTCTTTCTTTGTTTCTCTTTGCTTCTCTTGCATTTTGTCTCATACCATGCATTGCATTGTAACATATGCATTTTCACTTTCACTAGAACTAGAGCTCTTCTGGTATGCCAACTTAGTACTTGCTTGTGCTAGATTGTACAGTTGCTTGCATGATCATGGTTGGCTAAGCTCCTTGAATCTGTCTAATATCTTTTGTGAGCTCAGTCACTTTTGCTTCTTCAAAATCAAAAAACCATGATCACCACTTGACTTGGCTACCTAGCATGTGTAGGAATGTTGAATGCTATGCTATCTTTTCATGCTTGGATATGCTAGTCATATGCCTGTGTTACACTGATGCCTAAGCATTTATGGCGCCTTGTTCAAATCTAAAATCTGAATGAATGTGGCTTACAAGTGGTGTCCTATGAGCTAAATTGAAAAGATCCAGGAGGGTTCACTTGTCACACTGATCTAGTTTGAGATAGCTTGCCTTTGCACTTTGGCTTGAACTTGGACTAGGCTGTGTATGACCAAAACCTTGTCTTAAGCTTCTGATGGTTTTCTGAACCTAGGCTTGGCATTGGTTGGTAAGAAGTGGCAACGACAAGTGAATAACCCCTGCCACATGATCTGATTTGCTTAATGTTCAAAATTGCTAAATCTGAAATCTGCAAGTCTCTAAACTGCTTATGGCCTGTTGTAGATACCTTGGGTGAGAGTAGCACACCGTGTATGTTTTGCTAGCATCTTGCTGTTCATGCCTATCTTGCTAGATGCTATTCATGTTGGTGATGCTTTCTTTTCAACAACCCTGGAAACATGCTCCTGATTTGAATAAGATAGATTCAATTGAGCTTGTTTGCATTCTTCCTTGCCCTCACTTGCTCTGTATGCTAGAACTTGTATTTACTAGCTTTTCATCCCTGTTGAGCTCTTCATGGTACACTTCCTGCATTTCATGGCATATTTTTAGGGGGAGTTGTCCATTTCAGGGGGAGTTGAGTTCTATGAACCCTTGATGTGTCCATTGTCAACAAGGGGGAGAGATGTTGACCCATGAGGAGAGAAAGATATTGGACCAAGGGGGAGGACTTTGTAGAGATCTAGTTGTGGGGGAGGTTGAGCTTTTAGCATGCTCTTGCATCGGTGTGTTGAGCCTTTTGCCTCTTTCTGGAGGAGCCGATGCTTTGCCTTAGCATGACTGTGTTGAGCCTATTTGCCTCTTTCTTGAGGGGTCATGCTTTAGTTTGATCGACTGCGTTGAGCGGTTTCCCTTGTGTTAGGGGGTCGATCTTTGACTTTGTTTTTGTTGTTGTCTCAATTTGCCCTTTTCTGCCAGTATTTGGTCTTTGGGCATCTTGAGCAACTTCTTCTTTTTCTTCTTTCTTTTCGGTTTTACGCTTTTCTTTTTGTCTTTGTTCTATTTCAGGTTACAGGTTGAAGGTGTTGACAATGCACTCATCAAGGGGGAGATTGAGAGCCAATGGACCGGCTCCATTGCCTCTGGAGTGATGAGTGATTGTCAACAGTAGCAAGACCCAGAAGGACTTGGGCACAAGACCTCCGATGGATAGGAGGCCCTCCGATGGACTGGAGGTAGAGGGAAGTCCTCTGAAGGACTGGAGGCACACTCGGCATCTGTCGGCCATGGGAGTTCAGTATACGGAGGAGTGGCACGACGACGGCAGGAGTAAGTCCTCTGAAGGACTGCGAGGTTGCTCCGATGGACAGGGGATGTCGGGCGCCACCGCGGTGCTCCAACCCGAATGCGTGGCGCGAAGGTGTGTGATGGAGGATTTGGCGCCTTCGGCTCAAAACCGTCACCCAAGCTACCCAAGCCTTGGTGAGTTGGGCCACGACTCGCCAAGATAGAGAAGATGGGCCAAATCTGGCCCAGGCGGAGACTTCCTAAAGTTTCCCGGTTTCTGACTTCAAAACCGAGGGCGGATCGCGGTTTGCACTACTGGCCACGTGGAGAGCATCCGAGGATTGCGTGGAACTTACGAAGATCAAGACTTCATCGTGGTCGTCCGTCCCGAAATATCCTGTAATCTTTCGTTTGAGTCCTTAGGGTTTGTCTAGCTGTAGGGACCGAAGTGCAAAACTGTCTAAATAGCACTCGGGTATAAATTGGTACAAGGCAGGTCATTAGAGGAACTCTTGGCTGCTAGGATTAGTTTTCACTTGGTGATTTTCGTCCTTAAGCTTTGAGCTCCATTGTTAGAGAGGTTAGAGTAGGATTTAGCCTCCTAATCTTGAGGGAAGGTGAGGGTGGTTGCTTGGGACGAATTTCTGCTTGTATGCTGAATATTTAGACCCACCTTGGGCACTTAATCGAATAAAATTCGTGCAGCAACCTTGTGTTCTTCTCCTCCCCCTCTCTCTTTGGTTTTTGGGTTCAATCCTTGCCTTTTTGGGTGTTTTTGTTGGGCAAGCTTGAATCCCCTTCCTTGCTGATGTTTTGGACTTGCTTGGACATGGGGATCATGACTTAGTTCATCTCAATCCTACTGGATTGCCACGAGCAAGCCCCTTTTGTGTTTTCCCCTTTCTTGCCCAAGGATGGCCATTTCACAAGATCTGAAATTCCCGCTGATTCCACGGTTACCTTGAGTTGATCTTTTGGGGATAACTTTGAAATAGGGTCCAGATAACCTGTGCTAAATTTCGTGAAGTTTGGACAAGGTTTGATCAAGTTTGGATTTGAAAAAGTCATTTGTGCGACCCTACCGGACCCTCCGGCAGAGGCCACCGGACAGTCCGGTTCCACCGGATAGTCCGGCAGTGCCCACCGGACGGTCCGGTGATAGGCACTGTCTAGGCCGTGCCACAGGACAGTCCGGCGTCAGGCAACGGATAGTCCAGTCACACCGGACAATCCGGTGTTGGTCACCGGACAGTCTAGTCCTGCCAGGGAGCTGCTGTGTTCTTCCCAGTTTGGTTTTTCCGCTGTGATTTTGCTACGGATTTTCGCATTCCTCCCTTAAGACCATTCTCTTTGCTTACTGTGAGTCAGTGAGACGCACCTAGGTGCGGTGAGTGTCTTGTAGTGGTTATTGCAAAATCCGTTGCTCCGCTGTCTCTCTTGTTCGGATCTTGAGCTTTCTTGCATTGGTGCGTATCCTCACAGTGGACCGCACCCTTGCACTGCTAAGCACGTATCTGTTTTGTGGACGGTGCTTAGTTTCGGTTTCCACATGGGGGTTTGTGATTTTGTGATTTCAAGTGCTCCTATTCACAACCCCTCTAGTCACATGTCTTGGTCCTACAGCTGCTAGGTTCCTCACTGGGTACGAATGCTAGACGCGACATGGTTCCCGACGGTGGATATATGTGAGGCACGATCGGGAAGACTACATCGGGTGTCGTCAATTTTTTGTTTTTATTATTTTAGAAATACTTAGTGTGACCAAAAGTTCTGTTTTTCGCTCCTGTGGAGTGGGATTTGCTGTTATCTTTTCAACAAGACCAATCCCGCGCAATTCTGAGTCTTATAGCGATAGTAATGGCCAATATGCGGGGCACCTTGCGTCTTGGCAATGGGAACCCATGCCACTCCTGCTAACCCCAAAAATTGGCGATGCCGCTTAGGAGGGACATACGGTCATTAGAGGCATGGTGGATGGGTTAGCGGCATTGTTCCTCACAGGGTATGAACGCTAGACGCGACATGGTTCCCAACGGTGGATATATGTGAGGCACTAGCGGGAAGACTACTTCGGGTGTCGTCGATTTTTTGTTTTTATTATTTGAGATACACTTAGTATGACCAAAATTTCTGTTTTTTGTTCCTGTGCTGTGGGATTTGCAGTTATCTTTCCAACTAGACAGAGCCTGCGTAATTCTGAGTCTTATAGCGATAGTTATGGCCAATATACGGGGCACCTTGCATCTTGGCAACGGGAACCTGTGCCACTCCCGCTCACCCCCAAAATTAGCGGCGCGTCTTTGGAGGGACATACGGTCATTAGAGGCATGGTGGATGGGTTAGCGGCACGGTTCCTCATAGTGTACGAATATAGCGATAGTTATGGCCAATATACAGGGCACCATGCATATTGGCAATGGGAACGCGTGCCACTCCCGCTAACCCCGAAAATTGGTGGCGCATCTAGGAGGGACAGAAGGTCATGAGAGGCATGGTGGAAGGGTTAGCGGCATGGTTCCTCATAGGGTACGAACGCCAGACGCGACATGGTTCCCGACGGAGGATATATGTGAGGCACGAGCAGGACGACTACTTCGGGTGTCGTCAATTTTTTGTTTTTATTATTTTGGAAATACTTAGTATGACCAAAAATTCCATTTTTCATTCCTGTGGTGTGGGATTTGCAGTTATCTTTCCAACAAGACCGAGCCCGTGCAATTCTGTGTCTTATAGCGATAGTTATGGCCAATATACGAGCACCTTGCGTCTTGGCAATGGGAACCCGTGCCACTCCCATTAACCCCCAAAATTGGTGGCGCATCATAGGAGGGACATACGGTCATTATAGGCATGGCGGATGGGATAGCTGCATGGTTCCTCACAGGGTACGAACGCCAGACGCGAAGTGGTTCCCGACGGTGGATATATGTGAGGCACGATCGGGAAGTCTATTTTGGGTGTCGTCAATTTTTTGTTTTTCTTATTCTAGAAATACTTTGTATGACCAAAACTTTTGTTTTTCGTTCCTGTGGTGTGGGATTTGCAGTTATCTTACCAACAAGACCGAGCCCGCGCAATTCTGAGTCTTATAGCGATAGTTATGTCCAATATACGGGGCAACTTGCGTCTTGGCAATGGGAACCCGTGCCACTCCCGCTAACCTCCAAAATTGGCGGCACGTCATAGGAGGGACATACGGTCATTAGAGGCATGGTGGATGGGTTAGCTGCATGGTTCCTCATAGGTACGAACACCAGACGCGACATGGTTCCCGACGGAGGATATATGTGAGGCACAATCGGGAAGACTACTTTGGGTGTCGTCAATTTTTTGTTTTTCTTATTTTAGAAATACTTTGTATGACCAAAACTTCTGTTTTTCGTTCCTGTGGTGTGGGATTTGGAGTTATCTTTCCAACAAGACCGAGCCCGCGCAATTCTGAGTCTTATAGCGATAGTTATGGCCAATATACGGGGCAACTTGCGTCTTGGCAATGGGAACCCGTGCCACTCCCGCAAACCCCCAAAATTGGCGGCGCGTCTTAGGAGGGACATACGGTCATTAGAGGCATTGTGGACGGGTTAGCGGCACGACATGGTTCCCGACAGTGGATATATGTGAGGCACGAGCGGCAAGACTACTTCGGGTGTCGTCAATTTTTTGTTTTTATTATTTTAGAAATACATAGTATGACCAAACATTCTGTTTTTCATTCCTGTGGTGTAGGATTTGTAGTTATCTTTCCAACAAGACCGAGCCCGTGCAATTCTTAGTCTTATAGCGATAGTTATTGGCAATATACGGGGCACCTTGCGTTTTGGCAATGGGAACCTGTGCCACTCCCGCTAACAGCCAAAACAGGCGGCGCATCTTAGGAGGCACGTACGGTCATTAGAGGCATGGAGGATGGGTTAGCGGCACAATTCCTCATAGTGTACGAACGCAAGACGCGATATGGTTCCCGACGGTGGATATATGTGAGGCAAGAGCGGGAAGACTACTTCGGGTGTCGTCAATTTTTTGTTTTTATTATTTTAGAAATACTTAGAATGACCAAGAATTCTATTTTTCATTCCTGTGGTGTGGGATTTGCAGTTATCTTTCTAGCAAGACCGAGCCCGCGCAATTCTGAGTCTTATAGCGATAGTTATGTCCAATATACGGGGCAACTTGCGTCTTGGCAATGGGAACCCGTGCCACTCCCGCAAACCCCCAAAATTGGCGGCGCATCTTAGGAGGGACATACAGTCATTAGAGGCATTGTCGACGGGATAGCGGCATGACATGGTTGCCGACAGTGGATATATGTGAGGCACGAGCGGGAAGACTACATCGGGTGTCGTCAATTTTTTGTTTTTATTATTTTAGAAATACTTAGTATGACCAAAAATTCTGTTTTTCATTCCTGTGGTGTGGGATCTGCATTTATCTTTCCAACAAGACCGAGCCCGCGCAATTCTGAGTCTTATAGCGATAGTTATGGCCAATATACGGGGCACCTTGCGTCTTTGCAATGGGAACCCGTGCCACTCCCGCTAACCTCCAAAATTGGCGGCACGTCATAGGAGGGACATACGGTCATTAGAGGCATGGTGGATGGGTTAGCTGCATGGTTCCTCATACGTACGAACACCAGACGCGACATGGTTCCCGACGGTGGATATATGTGTGGCACGATGGGGAAGACTACTTTGGGTGTCGTCAATTTTTTGTTTTTCATATTTTAGAAATACTTTGTATGACCAGAACTTCTGTTTTGCGTTCCTGTGGTGTGGGATTTGGAGTTATCTTTCCAACAAGACCGAGCCCGCGCAATTCTGAGTCTTATAGCGATAGTTATGGCCAATATACGGGGCAACTTGCGTCTTGGCAATGGGTACCCGTGCCACTCCCGCAAACCCCCAAAATTGGCGGCGCGTCTTAGGAGGGACATACGGTCATTAGAGGCATTGTGGACGGGTTAGCGGCACGACATGGTTCCCGACAGTGGATATATGTGAGGCACGAGCGGGAAGACTACTTCGGGTGTCGTCAATTTTTTGTTTTTATTATTTTAGAAATACATAGTGTGACCAAAAATTCTGTTTTTCATTCCTGTGGTGTGGGATTTGGAGTTATCTTTCCAACAAAACCGAGCCCGTGCAATTCTGAGTCTCATAGCGATAGTTATGGCCAATATACGGGGCACCTTGCGTCTTGGCAATGGGAAACCGTGCCACTCCCGCTAACCCCCAAAATTGGCGGCGCGTCTTAGGAGGGACATACGGTCATTAGAGGCATGGTGGATGGGTTAGCGGCATAGTTCCTCACAGTGTACGAACGCCAGACGCGACATGGTTCCCGACGGTGGATATATGTGAGGCACGAGCGGTAAGACAACTTCGGGTGTCATCAATTTTTTGTTTTTATTATTTTTGAAATACTTAGTATGACCAAAAATTGGATTTTTCATACCTGTGGTGTGGGATTTGCAGTTATCTTTCCAACAAGACCGAACCCGCACAATTCTGAGTGTTATAGCGATAGTAATGGCCAATATACGGTGCACCTTGCGTCTTGGCAATGGGAACCCGTGGCAGTCCCGCTAACCCCCAATATTGGCAGCGCGTCTTAGGAGGGACATACGGTCATTAGAGGCATGGTGGATGGGATAGCGGCATGGTTCCTCAAACTGTACGAACGCCAGACGCGTCATAGTTCCCGACGGTGGATGTATGTGTGGCACGATCGGGAAGACTACTTCGGGGGTCATCAATTTTTTGTTTTATTATTTTAGAAACACTTAGTATGACCAAAAATTCTGTTTTTCATTCCAGTGGTGTGGGATTTGCAGTTCTCTTTCCAACAAGACCGAGCCCGCGCAATTCTGAGTCGTATAGAGGTAGTTATGGCCAACATACGAGGCACCTTGCGTCTTGGCAATGGGAACCCGTGCCACTCCCGCTAACCGCCAAAATTGGCGGCGTGTCTTAGGAGGGACATACGGTCATTAGAGGCATGGTGGATGGGTTAGCAGCATGCTTCCTCACAGGGTACGAACGCCAGACGCGACATGGTTCCCGACGGTGGATATATGCGAGGCACGAGCGGGAAGACTACTTCGGGTGTCGTCAATTTTTTTTATTATTTTAGAAATACTTAGTATGACCAAAAATTCTATTTTTCGTTCCTGTGGTGTGGGATTTGCAGTTATCTTTCCAACAAGACCGAGTTCGTGAAATTCTGATTCTTATAGTGATAGTCATGGCCAATATACGGGGCACCTTGCGTCTTGGCAATGGGAACCCGTGCCAATCCCGCTAACCGCAAAAATGGGCGGCGTGTCTTAGGAGGGACATACGGTCATTAGAGGCATGGTGGATGGGTTAGCGGCATGGTTCCTCACAGGGTACGAATGCCAGACGCGACATGGTTCCCTACGGTGGATATGTGAGCCACGAGCGGGAAGACTACTTCGGGGGTCGTCAATTTTTTGTTCTTATTATTTTAGAAATACTTAGTATGACCAAAAATTCTGTTTTTCGTTCCTGTGGTGTGGTATTTGCAGTTATCTTTCCAACAAGACCGAGCCCGCGCAATTCTTAGTCTTATAGCGATAGTTATAGCCAATATACGGGGCACCTTGCGTCTTGGCAATGGGTACCCGTGCCACTTCCGCTAACCCCCAAAATAGGCGACCCATCTCAGGAGGGACATACGGTCATTAGAGGCATGGTGGATGGGTTAGCGGCATGGTTCCTCATAGGGTACGAACGCCAGACACGACATGGTTCCCCCCGGTGGATATATGTGAGCCACGAGCGGGTAGACAACTTCGGGTGTCGTCAATTTTTTGTTTTTATTATTTTAGAAATACTTAGTACGAAAAAAAATTCCATTTTTCATTCCTGTGGTGTGGGATTTGCAGTTATCTTTCCAACAAGACGGAGCCCGCGCAATTCTGAGTCTTATAGCGATAGTTATGTCCAATATACGGGGCAACTTGCGTCTTGCTAATGGGAACACGTACCACTCCCGCTAACCCCCAAAATAGGCGGTGCATCTCAAGAGGGACATACGGTCATTAGAGGCATGGTGGATGGGTTAGCGGCATGGTTCCTCACAGGGTACGAACGCCAGACGCGACATGGTTACCAACGGTGGATATATGTGAGCCACGAGCGGGAAGACAACTTCGGGTGTCGTCAATTTTTTGTTTTTATTATTTTAGAAATACTTAGTATGTCCAAATATTCCATTTTTCATTCCTGTGGTGTGGGATTTGCAGTTATCTTTCCAACAAGACCGTGCCCGTGCAATTCTTAGTCTTATAGGGATAGTTATGGCGAATATACGGGGCACCTTGCGTCTTGGCAATGGGACATACGGTCATAGGGTACAAATGCCAGACGCGACATGGTTCCCGACGGTGGATATATGTCAGGCACGATCGGGAAGACTACTTCGGGTGTCATCAATTTTTTTGTTTTTATTATTCTAGAAATAATTAGTAGGACCAAAAATTCTGTTTTTCATTCCTATGATGTGGGATTTGCAGTTGTCTTTCCAACAAGACTGAGCCCGCGAGATTCTGAGTCGTATAGCGATAGTTGTTGCCAATATACGGGGCACCTTGCGTCTTGGCAATGGGATCGCTTGCCACTACCGCTAACCCCCAAAATTGGCGGCGCGTCTTAGGAGGGACATACGGTCATTAGAGGTATGGTGGACGGGTTAGCAGCATGGTTCCTCACAGTGTACGAACGCCAGACGCGACATCGTTCCCGACGGGGGATATATGTCAGGCACGATCGGGAAGACTACTTCGGGTGTAGTCAATTTTTTGTTTTTATTATTCTATAAATATTTAGTATGACCAAAAATTCTGTTTTTCATTCCTGTGGTGTGGGATTTCAGTTGTCGTTCCAGCAAGACCGAGCCCGCGCAATTCCGGGTATTATAGCGGTAGCTATGATCAATATACAGGCACCTTGCGTCTTGGCAATGGGAACCTGTGCCACTCCCGCTAACCACCAAAATTGGCGGCGCGTCTTTGGAGGGACATACGGTCATTAGAGGCATGGTGGATGGGTTAGCGGCACGGTTCCTCACAGTGTACGAACGCGAGACGCGACATGGTTCCCGACGGTGGATATATGTGAGGCACGAGCGGGAAGACTACTTTGGGGGTCATCAATTTTTTGTTTTTATCATTGTAGAAATACTTAGTATGGCCAAAACTTCTATATTTTCTTCTTGTGGTGTGGGATTTGCAGTTATCTTGCCAACAAAACTGAGCCCGCGCAGTTCTGAGTCTTATAGCGGTAGTTATGGTTAATATACGGGGCACCTTGCGTCTTGGTAACGGCAACTCGTGCCACTCCCGCTAACCCCCAAAATTGGCGGCACGTCTTAGGAGGGACATACGGTCATTAGAGGCATTGTGGATGGGTTAGCGGTATGGTTCCTCACAGGGTACGAATGCCAGACCCGACAAGGTTCCCGACGGTGGATATATGTGAGGCACGAGGGCGAAGACTACTTCGGGTGTCGTCAATTTTTTGTTTTTATTATTTTGCAAATACTTAGTATGGTCAAAACTTCTGTTTATCGTTCCTGTGGTGTGGGATTTGCAGTTATCTTAACAACAAGACCGAGCCCGCGCAATTCTGAGTCTTATAGCGATAGTTATGGCCAATATAAGGGGCACCTTGTGTCTTGGCAATGGGAACCCGTGCCACTCCCGCTAACCCCCAAAATTGGCGGCGCGTCTTAGGAGGGACATACTGTCATTAGAGGCACGGTGGACGGGTTAGCGGCACGGTTCCTCACATTGTACGAACGCGAGACGCGACATGGTTCCCGACGGTGGATATATGTGAGGCACGTGTGGGAAGACTACTTCGGGTGTCGTCAATTTTTTGTTTCTATTATTTTAGAAATACTTGGTATGGCCAAAACTTCAGTTTTTCATCCCTGTGGTGTGAGATTTGCAGTTATCTTTCCAACAACACCGAGCCTGCGCAATTCCGTGTCTTATAGCGATAGTTATGGCCAATATACAGGGCACCTTGCGTCTTGGCAATGGGAACCCGTGCCAGTCCCGCTAACCCCCAAAATTGGCGGCGTGTCTTAGGAGGGACATACGGTCATTAGAGGCATGGTGGATCAGTTAGCGTCATGGTTCCTCACAGGGAACGAACGCCAGACGCGATATGGTTCCCGACGGTGGATATATGTGAGGCACGTGCGGGAAGACTACTTCGGGTGTCGTCAATTTTTTGTTTTTATTATTTGAGAAATAATTGGTATGGCCAAAACTTTAATTTTTCATTCCTGTGGTGTGGGATTTGCAGTTATCTTAACAACAAGACTGAGCCCGCGAAATTCTGAGTCTTATAGCGATAGTTATGGCCAATATACGGGGCACCTTGCGTCTTGGCAATGGGAACCCGTGCCACTCCCGTTAACCCCCAAAATTGGCGGCTCGTCTTAGGAGGGACATACGGCCATTAGAGGCATGGTGGATGGTTTAGCGGCATGCTTCCTCACAGTGTACGAACGCTTGATGCGACGTGGTTCCCGACGGTGGATATATCTGAGGCACGAGCGGGAGACTACTTCGGGTGTCATCAATTTTTTGTTTTTATTATTTTAAAAATACTTAGTATGACCAAAACTTCCCTTTTTTGTTCCTGTGGTGTGGGATTTGCAGTTATCTTTCCAACAAGACCGAGCCCGCGCAATTCGGAGTCTTATAGCGATAGCTATGGCCAATATACGGGGCACCTTGCTTCTTAGCAATGGGAACTCGTGCCACTCCCGCTAACCCCCAAAATTGGCGGCGTGTCTTAGGAGGGACATACGGTCATTATAGGCATGGTGGAAGGGATTGGCGGCATGGTTCCTCATAGTGTACGAACGCCAGAGGCGACATGGTTCCCGACGGAGGATATATGTGAGGCACGAGCGGGAAGACTTCTTAGGGTGTCGTCTTGTGGTGTGGGATTTGAAGTTATCTTTCCAACAAGACCGAGCCCGTGCAATTCTAAGTCTTATAGCGATAGTTATGGCCAATATACGGGGCACGTAGCGTCTCGGCAATGGGAACCCGTGCCACACCCGCTAATCCCCAAAATTGGTGGTGCGTCTTAGGAGGGACATATGGGCATTAGAGGCAAGGTGGATGGGTTAGCGGCATGGTTCCTCACAGTGTACAGACGCCAAACTTGACATGGTTCCCGACGGTGGATATATGATGCACGTGCGGGAAGACTACTTCGGGTGTTGCCAATTTTTTATTTTCATTATTTTAGAAATACTTAGTATGACCAAAACTGCCTTTTTCATTCCTGTGGTGTGGGATTTGCAGTTATCTTTCCAACAAGACCGAGCTCACGCAATTCTGAGTCTTATAGCAATAGTTATGGCCAATATACGGGGTACCTTGCGTCTTGGCAATTGGAACCTGTGCCACTCCTGCTAAGCCCCAAAATTGGCGGCGCGTCTTAGGACGGACATACGGCCATTAGAGGCATGGTGGATGGTTTAGCGGCATGCTTCCTCACAGTGTACGAATGCCACACGCGACATGGTTCCCGACGGTGGATATATGTGAGGCACGAGCGGGAAGACTACTTTGGGGGTCGTCAATTTTTTGTTTTTATCATTGTAGAAATACTTAGTATGGCCAAAACTTCTATATTTTCTTCTTGTGGTGTGGGATTTGCAGTTATCTTGCCAACAAAACTGAGCCCGCGCAGTTCTGAGTCTTATAGCGGTAGTTATGGTTAATATACGGGGCACCTTGCGTCTTGGTAACGGCAACTCGTGCCACTCCCGCTAACCCCCAAAATTGGCGGCACGTCTTAGGAGGGACATACGGTCATTAGAGGCATTGTGGATGGGTTAGCGGTATGGTTCCTCACAGGGTACGAATGCCAGACCCGACAAGGTTCCCGACGGTGGATATATGTGAGGCACGAGGGCGAAGACTACTTCGGGTGTCGTCAATTTTTTGTTTTTATTATTTGAGAAATACTTGGTATGGCCAAAACTTTAGTTTTTCATTCCTGTGGTGTGGGATTTGCAGTTATCTTAACAACAAGACTGAGCCCGCGAAATTCCGAGTCTTATAGCGATAGTTATGGCCAATATACGGGGCACCATGCGTCTTGGCAATGGGAACCCGTGCCACTCCCTTAACCCCCAAAATTGGCGGCTCGTCTTAGGAGGGACATACGGCCATTAGAGGCATGGTGGATGGTTTAGCGGCATGCTTCCTCACAGTGTACGAGCGCTTGATGCGACGTGGTTCCCGACGGTGGATATATCTGAGGCACGAGCGGGAGACTACTTCGGGTGTCATCAATTTTTTGTTTTTATTATTTTAAAAATACTTAGTATGACCAAAACTTCCCTTTTTCGTTCCTGTGGTGTGGGATTTGCAGTTATCTTTCCAACAAGACCGAGCCCGCGCAATTCGGAGTCTTATAGCGATAGCTATGGCCAATATACGGGGCACCTTGCTTCTTAGCAATGGGAACTCGTGCCACTCCCGCTAACCCCCAAAATTGGCGCCGCGTCTTAGGAGGGACATACGGTCATTATAGGCATGGTGGAAGGGATTGGCGGCATGGTTCCTCACAGTGTACGAACGCCAGAGGCGACATGGTTCCCGACGGAGGATATATGTGAGGCATGAGCGGGAAGACTTCTTAGGGTGTCGTCATGTGGTGTGGGATTTGAAGTTATCTTTCCAACAAGACTGAGCCCGTGCAATTCTGAGTCTTATAGCGATAGTTATGGCCAATATACGGGGCACGTAGCGTCTCGGCAATGGGAACCCGTGCCACACCCGCTAATCCCCAAAATTGGCGGTGCGTCTTAGGAGGGACATATGGGCATTAGAGGCAAGGTGGATGGGTTAGCGGCAAGGTTCCTCACAGTGTACAGATGCCAAACTTGACATGGTTCCCGACGGTGGATATATGATGCACGTGCGGGAAGACTACTTCGGGTGTTGCCAATTTTTTTTTCATTATTTTAGAAATACTTAGTATGACCAAAACTGCCTTTTTCATTCCTGTGGTGTGGGATTTGCCGTTATCTTTCCAACAAGACCGAGCTCACGCAATTCTGAGTCTTGTAGCAATAGTTATGGCCAATATACGGGGTACCTTGCGTCTTGGCAATTGGAACCTGTGCCACTCCTGCTATGCCCCAAAATTGGCGGCGCGTCTTAGGACGGACATACGGCCATCAGAGGCATGGTGGATGGTTTAGCGGCATGCTTCCTCACAGTGTACGAATGCCACACGCGACATGGTTCCCGACGGTGGATATATGTGAGGCACGAGCGGGAAGACTACTTTGGGGGTCGTCAATTTTTTGTTTTTATCATTGTAGAAATATTTAGTATGGCCAAAACTTCTATATTTTCTTCTTGCGGTGTGGGATTTGCAGTTATCTTGCCAACAAAACTGAGCCCGCGCAGTTCTGAGTCTTATAGCGGTAGTTATGGTTAATATACGGGGCACCTTGCGTCTTGGTAACGGCAACTCGTGCCACTCCCGCTAACCCCCAAAATTGGCGGCACGTCTTAGGAGGGACATACGGTTATTAGAGGCATTGTGGATGGGTTAGCGGTATGGTTCCTCACAGGGTACGAATGCCAGACCCGACAAGGTGGATATATGTGAGGCACGAGGGCGAAGACTACTTCGGGTGTTTTTATTATTTTGCAAATACTTAGTATGGTCAAAACTTTTGTTTATCATTCCTGTGGTGTGGGATTTGCAGTTATCTTTCAAACAAGACCGACCCCGCGCAATTCTGAGTCTTATAGCGATAGTTATGGCCAATATACGGGGCACCTTGTGTCTTGGAAATGGGAACTAGTGCCACTCCCGCTAACCCCCAAAATTGGCGGCGCATCTTAGGAGGGACATACGGTCATTAGAGGCATTGTGGATGGGTAAGCGGCATGGTTCCTCATAGGGTACAAACACCAGACGCGACATGGTTCCCGACGGTGGATATATGTGAGGCACGAGGGGGAAGACTACTTCGGGTATCGTCAATTTTTTGTTTTTATTATTTTACAAATACTTAGTATGGGCAAAACTTCTGTTTATCGTTCCTGTGGTGTGGGATTTGCAGTTATCTTAACAACAAGACCGAGCCCGCGCAATTCTGAGTCTTATAGCGATAGTTATGGCCAATATAAGGGGCACCTTGTGTCTTGGCAATGGGAACCCGTGCCACTCCCGCTAACCCCCAAAATTGGTGGCGCGTCTTAGGAGGGACATACTGTCATTAGAGGCATGGTGGATGGGTTAGTGGCATGATGGATGGGTTAGCAACATGGTTCCTCATAGGGTACGAACGCTAGATGTGAGATGGTTCCCGATGGTGGATATATCTGAGGCACGAGCGGGAAGACTACTTCGGGTGTCGTCAATTTTTTGTTTTTATTATTTTAGAAACACTTAGTATGACCAAAACTTCAGTTTTTCATTCCTGTGGTGTGGGATTTGTAGCTATCGTTCCAACAATACCGAGCCCGTGCAATTCTGAGTCTTATAGCTATAGTTATGGCCAATATACAGGGCACCTTGCGTCTTGCCAATGGGAACCCGTGCCACTCCCGCTAACCCCCAAAATTGGTGGTGCATCTTACGAGGGATGTACAGTCAATAGAGGAAAGGTGGATGGGTTAGCGGCAGAGTTCCTCACAGGGTATGAACGCTAGACGCGACATGGTTCCCGATGGTGCATATACGTGGGGCACGAGCGGGAAGACTGCTTCAGGTGTCATCAATTTTTTGTTTTTATTATTTTCGAAATACTTAGTGTGGTCAAAACTTCTATTTTTTGTTCTTGTGGTGTGGGATTTGCAGTTATGTTTCCAAGAAGACCGAGCCCGCGCAATTCTGAGTCTTATAGCGATAGTTGTGGCCAATGTACGGGGCACCTTGCGTCTTGGCAATGGGCACCCGTGCCACTCCCGCTAACCCCCAAAATTGGCAGCGCCACTTAGGAGGGACATACGGTCATTAGAGGCATGGTGGATGGGTTAGAGGCATGATTCCTGACAGTGTACGAATGCCAGACACGACATGGTTCCCGACGGGGGATATATGTGAGGCATGAGCGGGAAGACTACTTTGGGTATCGTCAATTTTCTGTTTTTATTATTTTAGGAATACTTAGTATGACCAAAACTTCCATTTTTCATTACTGTGGTGTGGGACTTGCAGTTATCTTTCCAACAAGATGGAGCCCGCGCAATTCTGATTCTTATAGCGATAGTGATGGCCAATATACGGGGCACCTTGCGTCTTGGCAATCGGAACCCATGCCACTCCCACTAACCCCAAAAATTGGCGGCGCATCTTAGGAGGGACATACGGTGATTAGAGGCATGGTGGATGGGTTAGCGGCACGGTTCCTCAAAGGGTACGAACGCCAGACGCGACATGGTTCCCAACGGTGGATATATGTGATGCACGAGGGGGAAGACTACTTCGGGTATCATCAATTTTTTGTTTTTATTATTTTACAAATACTTAGTTTGGGCAAAACTTCTGTTTATCATTCTTGTGGTGTGGGATTTGCAGTTATCTTAACAACAAGACCGAGCCCGCGCAATTCTAAGTCTTATAGCGATAGTTATGGCCAATATACGGGGCACCTTGTGTCTTGGCAATGGGAACCCGTGCCACTCCCGCTAACCCCCAAAATTGGTGGTGCGTCTTAGGAGGGACATACTATCATTAGAGGCATGGTGGATAGGTTAGTGGCATGGTGGATGGGTTAGCGACATGGTTCCTCATAGGGTACGAACGCTAGATGTGACATGGTTCCCGATGGTGGATATATCTGAGGCACGAGCGGGAAGACTACTTCGGGTGTCGTCAATTTTTTGTTTTTATTATTTTAGAAACACTTAGTATGACCAAAACTTCAGTTTTTCGTTCCTGTCATGTGGGATTTGTAGCTATCTTTCCAACAATGCCGAGCCCGCGCAATTCTGAGTCTTATAGCGACAGTTATGGCCAATATACGGGGCACCTTGCGTCTTGCCAATCATAACCCGTGCCACTCCCGCTAACCCCCAAAATTGGTGGTGCATCTTAGGAGGGATGTACGGTCAATAGAGGCATGGTGGATGGGTTAGCGGCACAGTTCCTCACAGGGTATGAACGCTAGACGCGACATGGTTCCCGACGGTGGATATACGTGGGGCACGAGCGGGAAGACTACTTCAGGTGTCATCAATTTTTTGTTTTTATTATTTTCGAAATACTTAGTGTGGCCAAAACTTCTATTTTTTGTTCTTGTGGTCTGGGATTTGCAGTTACGTTTCCAAGAAGACCGAGCCCGCGCAATTCTGAGTCTTATAGCGATAGTTGTGGCCAATGTACGGGGCACCTTGCGTCTTGGCAATGGGCACCCGTGCCACTCCCGCTAACCCCCAGAATTGGCAGCGCCTCTTAGGAGGCACATACGGTCATTAGAGGCATTGTGGATGGGTTAGAGGCATGATTCCTCACAGTGTACGAATGCCAGACACGACATGGTTCCCGACGGGGGATATATGTGAGGCATGAGCGGGAAGACTACTTCGGGTATCGTCAATTTTCTGTTTTTATTATTTTAGGCATACTTAGTATGACCAAAACTTCCGTTTTTCATTCCCGTGGTGTGGGACTTGCAGTTATCTTTCCAACAAGACGGAGCCCGCGCAATTCTGAGTCTTATAGCGATAGCGATGGCCAATATACGGGGCACCTTGCGTCTTGGCAATCGGAACCCATGCCACTCCCGCTAACCCAAAAAATTAGCGGCGCGTCTTAGGAGGGACATACGGTCATTAGAGGTACGGTGGACGGGTTAGCGGCACGGTTCCTCATAGGGTACGAATGCTAGACGCGACATGGTTCCCAACGGTGGATATATGTGAAGCACGAGGGGGAAGACTACTTCGGGTATCATCAATTTTTTGTTTTTATTATTTTACAAATACTTAGTATGGGCAAAACTTCTGTTTATCATTCCTGTGGTTTGGGATTTGCAGTTATCTTAACAACAAGAACGAGCCCGTGCAATTCTGAGTCTTATAGCGATAGTTATGGCCAATATACGGGGCACCTTGTGTCTTGGCAATGGGAACCCGTGCCACTCCCGCTAACCCCCAAAATTGCTGGCGCGTCTTAGGTTTGACATACTGTCATTAGAGGCATGGTGGATGGGTTAGTGGCATGGTGGATGGGTTAGCGACATGGTTCCTCATAGGGTACGAACGCTAGATGTGACATGGTTCCCGATGGTGGATATATCTGAGGCAGGAGCGGGAAGACTACTTCGGGTGTCGTCAATTTTTTGTTTTTATTATTTTAGAAACACTTAGTATGACCAAAACTTCAGTTTTTCATTCCTGTGGTGTGGGATTTGTAGCTATCTTTCCAACAATACCGAGCCCGCGCAATTCTGAGTCTTATAGCGATAGTTATGGCCAATATACGGGGCACCTTGCGTCTTGCCAATGGGATCCCGTGCCACTCCCGCTAACCCCCAAAATTGGTGGTGCATCTTAGGAGGGATGTACGGTCAATAGAGGCTTGGTCGATGGGTAAGCGGCATAGTTCCTCACAGGGTATGAACGCTAGACACGACATGGTTCCCGATGGTGGATGTACGTGGGGCACGACCGGTAAGACTACTTTAGGTGTCATCAATTTTTTGTTTTTATTATTTTTGAAATACTTAGTATGGCCAAAACTTCTATTTTTCATTCTTTTGGTGTGGGATTTGCAGTTATCTTTCCAAGAAAACCGAGCCCGCGCAAGTCTGAGTCTTATAGCGATAGTTATGGCCAATGTACGGGGCACCTTGCGTCTTGGCAATGGGAACCCGTGCCACTCCCGCTAACCGCCAAAAATTGCAGCGCCTCTTAGGAGGGACATATGGTCATTAGAGGCATTGTGGATGGGTTAGCAGCACGGTTCCACACAGGGTATGAATGCCAGACCCGACATGGTTCCCGATGGTGGATATGTGTGAGGCACGAGCGGGAAGAATACTTCGTGTGTCGTCAATTTTTTGTTTTTATTATTTTAGAAATATTTGTATGGCCAAAACTTCTATTTTTCGTTCCTGTGGTGTGGGATATGCAGTAATCGTTCCAACAAGACCGAGCCCGCGCAATTCTGAGTCTAATAGCGATAGTTATGGCCAATATAAGGGGCACCTTGCGTGTTGGCAATGGGATCCCGTGCCACTCCCGCTAACCCCCAAAATTGGCGGCGCGTCTTAGGAGGGACATATGGACATTAGAGGCACGGTGGATGGCCTTGCGGCATAGTTCCTCATAGTGTACGAACGCCAGACGCGACATGGTTCCCAACGGTGGATATATGCGAGGCACGAGCGGGAAGACTACTTCGGGTGTTGTCAATTTTTTGTGTTTATTATTTTAGAAATACTTAGTATGACCAACACTTATGTTTTTCATTCCTTGGTGTGGGATTTGCAGTTATCTTTCCAACAAGACTAAGCTCGCACAATTCTAAGTCCTATAGCGATAGTTATGGCCAATATATGGGGCACCTTGCGTCTCGGCAATGGGATGCCGTGCCACTCCCGCTAACCCCCAAAATTGGCGGCGCTTCTTAGGAGGGACATACGGTCATTAGAGGCACGGTGGATGGGTTAGCGGCATCGTTCCTCACAGTGTACGAAAGCCAGATGCGATATGGTTCCCGACGGTGGATATATGTGAGGCACGAGCGGGAAGACTAATTCGGGTGTCGTCAATTTTTTTTTTATTCTTTTAGAAATACTTAGTATGACCAAAACTTCCATTTTTCATTCCTGTGGTGTGGGATTTGCAGTTATCTTTCCAACAAGACCGAGCCCGCGCAATTTTGAGTCTTATAGCGATAGTTATGGCCAATATAAGGGGCACCTTGCGTCTTGGCAATGGGAACCCGTGCCACTCCCGCAAACGCCAAAAATTGGCGGCGCATCTTAGGAGGGACATAAGGTCATTGGAGGCACGGTGTTTGGATTAGCGGCATGGTTCCTCATAGGGTACGAACGCCAGACACGATAAGGTTTCCGACCGTGGATATATGTGAGGCACGAGCGGGAAGACTACTTCGGTTGTCGTCAATTTTCTGTTTTTTTATATTAGAGATACTAGTGCGGCCAAAACTCCTGTTTCTTGTTCCTGTGGTGTGGGATTTACAGTTATCTTTCCAACAAGACCGAGCCCGCGCAATTCTGAGTCTTATAGCGAAAGTTTTGGCCAATATATGGGGCACCTTGTGTCTTGGCAATGGGAACCCGGGCCACTCCCGGTAACCCCCAAAATTCGAGGCACATCTTAGGAGGGACATACGGTCTTTACAGGCATGGTGGATGGGTTAGCAGCACGGTTCCACACATGGTACGACCGCCAGACCCGACATGGTTCCCGACGGTGGATATATGCGAGGCACGAGCGGGAAGACTACTTCGGGTATCATCAATTATTTGTTTTTATTATTTTAGAAATATTAGTATGGCCAAACCTTCTATTTTTCCTTCCTGTGGTGTGGGATATGGAGTTATCCTTTCAACAAGACTGAGCCCGCGCAATTTTGAGTCTAATAGCGATAGTTATGGCCAATATACGGGGCACCTTGCGTGTTGGCAATGGGAACCCGTGCCACTCCCGCTAACCCCCAAAATTGGCGGCGCGTCTTAGGAGGGACATACGGTCATTGGAGGCACGGTGGATGGGTTAGCGGCATTGTTCCTCGTAGGGTACGAACGCCAGACGCAACATGGTTCCCGACGGTGGATATATGGGAGGCACGAGCGGGAAGACTACTCCGGGTGTCATCAAATTTTTGTTTTTATTATTTTAGAATTATTAGTATGGCCAATATAAGGGGCACCTTGCGTCTTGGCAATGGGAACCCGTGCCACTCCTGCAAACACCAAAACTTGGCGGCGCGTCTTAGGAGGGACATACGGTCATTAGAGGCTTGGTGGATGGGTTAGCGGCATGGTTCCTCATAGTGCACGAAAGCCAGACGCGACATGGATCCCGACGATGGATATATGTGAGGCACGAGCGGGAAGACTACTTCGGGTGTCGTCAATTTTTCGTTTTTATTATTTTAGAAATACATAGTATGACCAACACTTCGGTTTTCCCTTCCTATGGTAATGAATTTGGAGTTATCTTTCCAACAAGACCGAGCCCACGCAATTCTGAGTCTTATAGCAATAGTTATGGCCAATATACGGGGCACCTTGCCTTTCGGCAATGGGATGCCGTGCCACTCCCGCTAACCGCCAAAATTGGCGGCGCGCCTTAGGAGGGACGTGCTATCATTAGAGGCACGGTGGATGGGTTAGCGGCACGGTTCCTCACAGTGTATGAAAGCCAGACGCGATATGGTTCCCGACGTTGCATATATGTGAGGCAGGAGCGGGAAGACTACTTCGGGTGTCGTCAATTTTTTTTATTATTTTAGAAATATTAGCGGCCAAAACTTCTGTTTTTCGTTCCTGTGGTGTGGGATTTGCAGTTACAATTCCAACAAGACTGAGCCCGCGCAATTCTGAGTCTAATAGCGATAGTTATGGCTAATATACGCGGCACCTTGCGTCTTGGCAATGCGGACGCGCCCCACACCCACTAACGCCCAAAATGGGCGGCGCATCTTAGGAGGGACATACGGTCATTAGAGGCACGGTGGATGGGTTAGCGGCATGGTTCCTCATAGTGTACGAACGCCAGACGCGACATGGTTCCCGATGGTGGATATATGTGAGGGATGAGCGGGAAGACAACTTCGGGTGTCGTCAATTTTTTGTTTTTATGATATTAGAAATTTTACTATGGCCAAAACTTATGTTTTTTGTTCGTGTGGTGTGGGATTTGCAGTTATCTTTCCAACAAGGCCGAGCCCACGCAATTCTGAGTCTTATAGTGATAGTTGTGGCCAAAATAAGGGCACCTTGCGTCTCGGCAATAGGAACACGTGCCACTCCCGCTAACCCCAAAAATTAGCGGCGTGTCTTAGGAGGGACATACGGTCATTAGAGTCATGGTGGATGGGTTAGCAGCACGGTTGCTCACAGTGTACCAACGCCAGACGCGACATGGTGCCCGACGGTCGATATATGTTTGGGACGAGCGGGAAGACAACTTCGGGTGTCGTCAATTTATTGTTTTTATTATTTTAGAAATACTTAGTTTGACCAGAGCTTCCGTTTTTCATTCCAATGGTTTAGGATTTGCAGTTATCTTTGCAACAAGACCGAGCCCGCACAATTTTGAGTCTTATAGCGATAGTTATGGCCAATATACGGGGCACCTTGCGTCTTGGCAATGGGAACCCGTGCCACTCCCGCTATCCCCCAAAATTGGCGGCGCGTCTTAGGCGGGACATACGGTAATTAGAGGCACGGTGGATGGGTTAGCGGCATGGTTCCTCATAGCGTACGAATGCCAGACGCGACATGGGAACCCGTGCCACTCCCGCTAACCCCCAAAATTGGCGGCGTGTCTTATGAGGGACATACGGTCATTAGAGGCACGGTGGATGGGTTAGCTGCACCGTTCCTCACACTTTACGAATCCCAGACGCGACATGGTTCCCGACGGTGGACATATGTGAGGCATGAGCGGCAAGACTACTTCGGGTGTCGTCAATTTTTTATTTTATTATTTTAGAAATACTTAGTATGACCAAAACTTCTGTTTTTTCTTTCTGTGCTGTTGGATTTGGTGTTATCTTTCGAACAAGACTGAGCCCGCGCAATTCTGCGTCTTCCAGCGATAGTTATGTCGAATATATGTGGCACCTGTCGTCTGGGCAATGGGAACCCGTGCCACACCCGCTAACCCCCAAAATTAGGGCGCGTCTTAGGAGGGACATACGGTCATTAGAGGTACGGTGGATGGGTTAGCGGCACGGTTCCTCACAGTGTACGAACGCCAGACGCGACATGGTTCCCGACGGTGGATATATGTGAGGCACGAGTGGGAAGACTACTTCGGGTGTCGTCATGAGGTGTGGGATTTGCAGTTATCTTTCTAACAAGACCGAGCCCGCGCAATTCTGAGTCTTATAGCGATAGATATGGCCAATATACGAGGCACCTTGCGTCTTGGCAATGGGAACCCGTGCCACTTCCGCTAACCCCCAAAATTGGCGGCGCGTCTTAGGACGGACATACGGTCATTAGAGGCATGCTGGATGGGTTAGCGTCATGGTTCCTCACAGTGTACGAATGCCAAACGTGACATGGTTCCCGACGGTGGATATATGTGAGGCACGAGCGGGAAGACTACTTCGGTTGTCGTCAATTTTTTGTTTTTATTATTTTAGAAATACTTAGTTTGACCAAAACTTCCATTTTTCCTTCCTGTGGTGTGGGATTTGCAGTTACCTATCCAACAAGACTGAGCCCGCGCAATTCTGAGTCTTATAGCGATAGTTATCGACAATATACGTGGCACCTTGCGTCCTGGCAATGGGATCCCGTGCCACTCCCGCTAACCCCCAAAATTGGCGGTGCGTCTTAGGAGGGACATACGGTCATTAGAGGCATGGTGGACGGGTTAGTGGCATGTTTCCTCCGCCAGACGCGACATGGTTCCCGATGGTCGATATATGTGAGGCACGAGCAGGAAGACTACTTTGGGTGTCGTCAATTTTTTGTTTTTATTATTTTAGAAACACTTAGTATGACCAAAACTTCAGTTTTTCGTTCCTGTGGTCTGGGATTTGCAGTTATCTTTCCAACAAGACTGAGCCAGCGCAATTCTGAGTCTTATGGCGATAGTTATGGCCAATATACGGGGCACCTTGCGCCTTGACAATGGGAACCCGTGCCACTCCCGCTAACACCCAAAATTGGCGGCGCATCTTAGGAGGGACATACGGTCATTAGAGGCATGGTGGATGGGTTAGCGGCATGATTCCTCACAGTGTACGAACGCCAGACGCGACATGGTTCCCGACGGGGGTTATTTGTGAGTCACGAGCGGGAAGACTACTTCGGGTGTCGTCAATATTTTGTTTTTATTATTTTAGCAATACTTAGTATGACCAAAACTACCATTTTTCGTTCCTGTGGTGTGGGATTTGCTGTTATCTTTCTAACAAGACCGAGCCTGCGCAATTCTGAGTCTTATAACGATAGTTATGGCCAATATACGGGGCACGTTGCGTCTTGGCAATGGTAACCCATGCCACTCCCGCTAACCCCCAAAATTGGCGGCGCATCTTAGTACGGTCATACGGTCATTAGAGGCATGGTGGATGGGTTAGCGGCACAGTTCCTCAGAGTGTTCGAATGCCAGACGCGACATGGTTCCCGACGGTGCATATATGTGAGGCACGAGCGGGAAGACTACTTCGGGTGTCTTCAATTTTGTGTTTTTATTATTTTAGAAATTTTCATTCCTGTGGTGTGGGATTTGCAGTTATCTTTCCAACAAGATTGAGCCCGCGCAATTCTGAGGCTTATAGCGATAGTTAGGGCCAATATACAGGGCACCATGTGTCTTGGCAAAGGGAACCCGTGCCACTCCCGCTAACCCCAAAAATTGACGTCGTGTCTTAGGAGGGACAAACAGTCATTAGAGTCATGCTGGATGTGTTAGTGGCATGGTTCCTCATAGTGTTTGAACGCCAGACGCGACATGGTTCCCGATGGTGGATATATGTGAGGCACGAGCGGGAAGACTACTTCGGGTGTCGTCAATTTTTTGTTTTTATTATTTTAGCAACACTTAGTGTGGTCAAAACTTCTGTTTTTCATTCTTGTCGTGTGGGATTTGGAGTTATCTGTCCAACAAGACCGAGCCCGCGCAATTCTGAATGTTATAGCAATAGTTATGGCCAATATACGGGGCACCTTGCGTCTTGGCAATGGGAACCCGTGCCACTCCCGCTAACCCCCAAATTTGGCGGCGCGTCTTAGGAGGGACATACGGTCATTAGAGGGATGGTGGACGGGTTAGCGGCATGTTTCCTGATAGTGTACGAATGCCAGACGCGACATGGTTCCCGACGGTGGACATAGGTGAGGCACGAGCGGGAAGACTACTTCGGGTGTGGTCAATTTTTGGTTTTTATTATTTTAGAAATACTTAGTCTGACCAAAACTTCTGTTTTTCGTTCCTGTGGTTTGGGATTTGCAGTTATCTTACCAACAAGACCAAGCCCGTGCAATTATTAGTCTTATAGCGATAGTTATGGCCAATATAGGGGGCACCTTGCGTCTTGGCAATGGGAACACATGCCACACCCGCTAACCCCCAAAATTAATGCCCCGTCTTAGGAGGGACATACGGTCATTAGAGGCATGGTGGTTGGGTTAGCGGGACGGTTCCTCACCGGGTACGAACGCCAGACGCGACATGGTTCCCGACGGTGGATATACGTGAGCCACGAACGGGAAGACTACTTCGGGTGTCATCAATTATTTGTTTTTATTATTTTAGAAATACTTTTATGACCAAAAATTCCATTTTTCGTTCCTGTGGTGTGAGATTTGCAGTTATCTTTCCAACAAGACCGATCCCGCGCAATTCTGCATCTTATAGCGATAGTTATGGCCAATATACGGGGCACCTGCGTCTTGGCAATGGGAACCCGTGCGACTCCCGCTAACCCCCAAGATTGGCGGCGCGTCTTAGGAGGGAGATACGGTCATTAGAGCCATGGTGGATGGGTTAGCCGTATGGTTCCTCACAGGGTACGAACGATAGACGCGACATGGTTCCCGACGGTGGATATATGTGAGGCACGATCGGGAAGACTACTTCGGGTGTCGTAAATTTTTTGTTTTCATTATTTTAGAAATACTTAGTTTGGCCAAAACTTCTATTTTCAATCCTGTGGTGTGGGTTTGCAGTTATTTTTCCAACAAGACCGAGCCCGCGCAATTCTGAGTCTTATAGCGATAGTTATGGCCAATATACGGGGCACCTTGCGTCTTGGCAATGGGAACCCTTGCCACTCCCGCTAACCCCCAAAATTAGCGGCACGTCTTAGGAGGGACATACGGTCATTAGATTCTTGGTGGATGGGTTAGCGGTATGGTTTCTCACAGCGTACGTACGCCATACGCGACAAGGTTCCCAACGGTGGATATATGTGAGGCACGAGCGTGAAGACTACTTCGGGTTTGTCAATCTTTTTATTTTAGAAATACTTAGTACGACCAAAACTTCTGTTTTTTGTTCCTGTGGTGTGGGATTGGAAGTTATCTTTCCAACAAAACTGAGCCCGCGCAATTCTGAGTCTTATAGCGATAATTATGGCCAATATACGAGGCACCTTGCGTCATGGCAATGGGAACCCGTGCCACTCCCGCTAACCCCCAAAATTGGCGGCGCGGCTTAAGAGGGGTAGACGGTCATTAGAGGCACATTGGATGGGTTAGTGGCACGGTTCCTCATATGGTACGAACGCCAGACGCGATATGGTTCCCGACGGTGGGTATATGTGAGGCACAAGCGGGAAGACTACTTCGGGTGTCATCAATTTTTTGTTTTTATTATTTCAGAAATACTTAGTACGACCAAAACTTCTATTTTTCGTTCCTGTGGTATGCGATTTGCAGTAATCTTTCTAACAAGACCGAGCCCGCGCAATTTTGAGTCGTATTGCGATAGTTATGGCCAATATACGGGGCACCTTGCGTCTTGGCAATGGGAACCTGTGCCACTCCCGCTAACCCCCAAAATTGGCGGCGCGTCTGAGGAGGGACATACGGTCATTAGAGGCATGGTGGATGGGTTAGCGGCATGGTTCCTCATAATGTACGAACGCCAGACGCGACATGGTTCCCGACCGTGGATATATGTGAGGCACGAGCGGGAAGACTACTTCGGGTGTCGTCAATTTTTTGTTTCTATTATTTTAGAAATACTTAGTATGCCCAAAACTTCCATTTTTCGATCCTATGGTGTGGGATTTGTAGTTATCTTTCCAACAAGAGCGAGCTGGTGCAATTCTTAGTCTTATAGCGATAGTTATGTTCAATATACGGGGCACCTTGCGTCTTGGCAATGGGAACCCGTGCCACTCCCGCTAACCCCCAAAATTGGCGGCGCGTCTTAGGAGGGACATATGTGTAATACTCCGTATTTAAAACACCTAAGTGCATTGCATTTTACCCTAATTTTCTTTTAAAAGTTTGATTCAAATTTAAATTTGAGGCCTTGTCAAAAATTTGGAGTTTTCCAGGGACAAAAATGTGAAAGGGTAGTTTAAATTAAGCCCTTTCACTTTTGTATTTGGACCCCTCTCGAAAAAGGTCAAAATCCAGGGTTAAAAATGAAAAAGGTAAAAGTAAAAAAAGAGAGAAATGGAAACTCCGCGCGGGCCCGCTGGCCAGCCCGCGGCCACTCGCCCACTAGGCGAAGCACAGCCGGGGGCGGCGGCTCGCGTGGCGGCCAGCCCCCCCGCCACCCGCGCCCCCTGTCAGGCGGCGCTGACACGTGGGACCCGCGGACGGCGGGGTATTCTTCTCCGCCTCGCCGAGCTGGAGAGGCGGCTCGCTGCTCCTCGCCCGTGCCAACGCCGCGCCAGCGCCCCACCGCGCCGTCGCTGCCGCGCCACCCCGCCGCTCTGCTCCGCGCCTCCTCGCCACTCCTCCGTCCCGCGCTGCTCACTGCTATCCCGCGCCGCGCCTCCCCATGCTCCGCCGGCATCACCGACGTGAGCGCCGCGCCGTTCCTCCCGTTCCCACCCCTCCGGTTCCCCCTAGCCCGAACTAGCAGGCGAATCGGGTGCGCCACACCCACGCGCACGTCGCGCGGGGGAGGGTTGGCCCCGATGGCCCCTGTCGCCGCCATGGGGCAGCCTCGCCTCCGTGGCGCGGGCGAGCGCCTTGGCCGCTCCGTCCGCGGCGGCCGGCGTAGGGCAGTGAGAGAGAGGGAAGAAGGGAAAAAGGGGGGGAAGAAAGAGGGATGCGCGCCGCGCCCGAGGCCACCGCCGGCGAGGCCTCTCGGCCTCCGGCGCTTCGGATGGTCGCCGGCGCTGCCGGCGCGGCGACGCGCAGAGCGCGTCGCGCTTGCGTGGCGCGCCGCGCGCCGAGCGCTAGGCGGCCGGGCGAGGCCGGCCTGCTGGCCCGCGCGGCCGCTAGGCCGAGCTGAAAGCGGGGGAGTTGGGCCGCGCTTGGGGAAAAAGGCCGCCAGCCCACTCTGGGCTGGGCCAGGCCGAAAGGGAGCCCACGCGATTTTTGGAGGGGGAAATTAGAACTTTTAATTTTGTTTTTTAGTGGGCTGGGCGGAATTTCAATTTGTAATTCTGTTTTCTTTTTCTTATTAATTTAAATTGATTATTTGTTTTACTTTAATATTAATCTGTTTATATTAATTATTAAAATTATTTATTAATTCTTATAAATATTTTGGGTATTTCTAAAAAGAAATTATATTAAAGTTGATATAATTTTAAAAAATTAGCCTTTAATTAAAAATGCAGAAAAATTCATAAAATGTATTAAAAATATAGAATTAATTCTAAAATCTATTTAAATTACTCAAAAATTTCCAGAAAATTCATTTATGCTTTTAAAAATTATTTAAAATTATTTAAAAATACCATGTAATTCATTTGAACCCTATGGCAATCAATTACACCCGAAAATACAGATGTTTAACCCCAACCACCCTTTTTCTTTAGAAAACTGTGCATTTTACTTTTTCAACAGGTTGATCATCCTCATAGTTTTAAAACTGCTGCATGTCATCAACCTAGGCACGTTGGTCCCGCCACTTCCAGTTGAAGAGTCTTCCACCGTAGCGGAAACTCCGGAAGCCGGTGTGGCCGAGACGTCCTTCACACTAGCAGGAGGAGACTCCGAGTCACCGACAGAGACAGACCCCGTGACACAAGGCAAGCCCCGGTGCATGTACCCATTTTTTTATTGTGGGTCTTTAAATTAAATCAGAGTTATGCTTGTGCATTAGAGTTAGGAAATGATTGAAACCCTAGAGCATGATTACTCATTATCCAGCATAAAATCCTATACTCAGTAGATGGCTTAGGTGGCATAGGCCTAGAACGGAATTCTTTTATAGCAATTTATTGGTTAAAAATAAGAAGAATGTTAATAATTTGACCGGAATGCGGCGGGATCAGTTTCGCTTTCGTACTTTACATGTTATGATTATTTGCTATGGACCCTGATCCTGCCTATGTTGCATAAGGCCGTCCGATGTGTGGCCTGGTTGGGCCGAACGCGCCTCATTCACTTGCCATCCTTAACGGGCTCCGGTAAATCTCGCGTCCTGTTGTACCTAAGCGCGGAACTAGACGAGACCAACTGGAAGGAGGAGGTTGGGCAGGTGTCGAAGGACTGACACCCAGGTTCGGTGAGGATGGTTCCGGTTAGGTGGCACTGGATGTTGGGTTGTCGTATGTGGGGTCGGTGTACACACATATGACGGGTGTCTGATTATCCCTCTCGAGAGGTGGAAAAATCGATTCGAATCGCCTGTGGCTTGCCGGTTGTAAGCTGCCTGATCGTGACCAACATCGTAGTAAGAGAATTAATCCTGTTAATCAAGAATGCTTGACAAAATGTTTGTTCTTGTTGGTTAGTTGATTAAGAATAACTTAGTCCGATCAGGAAATAACTAAAAGATGAACCAAATTCTACGAGCTAAGGCTTCACTATTAGGCCTGCCGCAGTGTGAGTTGACCTAACCACCCCGGCAATAGGCTGGAGAGTCGGGTTTCGACCTAGTGGCCGGGTAAGTCTTGCTGAGTAATTAGTACTCAGGCTTCTTGCCTATTCTTTTTTTACAGGAGCATAATATACTTGGTTCGAATGGGATCCTTACCTTACTCCTCCCTTCTTCTGAAACAAGCTTTCATACGCCTTGAGCAGAGTAAGAGGTTGTTGGAGAAAAACTTGTGATCTATGTTAACTTTGTTAAAATGGCTGAAGAACTTATCAGCCAGGATGTAATAATTACCAAACTCTGTGTAATATTTCAACTCTATGTAATAAAATGGCTTTGTATGTTGTAACCTGTGGACTCCTTCGAGAGTCGCCCCAAAAATCAAGCTCGATCCAGATGGGAAGGCCAACTCAGGATACCTACATCCTGAAGGACTACCGAGGTTACTCCGGATCGGGTGATTAAGCACTAAATCCAGGTTAATCTGGGCAGTTCTGCCACAATACTGTCATTAGAGGCATAGTGGATGGGTTAACGGCACGGTTCCTCACAGGGTACGAACGCCAGACTCTACATGGTTCCCGACGGTGGGTATGTGTGAGGCACGAGCGGGAAGACTACTTTGGGTGTCGTCAATTTTTTGTTTTTATTATTTTAGAAACACTTAGTATGACCAAAACTTCCGTTTTTCGTTCCTGTGGTGTGGGATATGTAGTTATCTTTCCAACAAGACTGAGCCCGCACAATTCTGAGTCTTATAGCGATAGTTATGGCCAACATACGGGGCACCTTGCGTCTTGGCAATGGGAACCCGTGCCACTGCCGCTAACCCCCAAAATTGGCTGCACGTCTTAGGAGGGACATAGGGTCATTAGAGGCACGGTGGATAGGTTAGCGGCACGGTTCCTCACAAGGTACGACAGCCAAACGCGACATGGTTCCCGACGATGGGTATATGTGAGGCAAGAGCGCGAAGACTACTTCGGGTGTCGTGAATTTTTTGTTTCTATTATTTTAGAAATACTTAGTATGATCAAAACTTCCATTTTTCATTCTTGTGGTGTGGGATTTGTAGTTACCTTTCCAACAAGACCGAGCCGGCGCAATTCTGAGTCTTACAGCGATAGTTATGGCCAATATATGGGGCACCTTGCGTCTTGGCAATGGGAACCTGTGCCACTCCCGCTAACCCCCAAAATTGGCGGCGCATCATTAGGAGGGACATACGATCATTAGAGACATGGTGGATGGGTTAGCGGCTATGGTTCCTCACATGGTACGAACGCTAGACGCGACATGGTTCCCGACGGTGGGTATATGTGAAGCACGAGCGGGAAGACTACTTCGGGTGTCGTCAATTTTTTCTTCTTATTATTTTAGAAATACTTAGTATGACCAAAACTTCCGTTTTTTGTTCCTGTGGTGTGGGATTTGCAGTTATATTTCCAACAAGACCGACCCCGTGCAATTCTGAGTCTTATAGCGATAGTTATGGCCAATATACGGGGCACCTTGCGTCATGGCAATGGGAACCCGTGCCGCTCCCGCTAACTTCCAAAACTGGCCATACGCCTTAGGAGGGACATATGGTCATTAGAGGCATGGTGGATGGGTTAGCGGCATGGTTCCTCACAAGGTACGAACGCTAGGTTCTACATGGTGCCCGACGGTGGGTATATGTCAGGCAAGAGCACGAAGACTACATCGGGTGTCGTCAACTTTTTGTTTCTATTATTTTATAAATACTTAGTATGACCAAAACTTACATTTTTCATTCCTGTGGTGTGGGATTTGCAGTTATCTTTCCAACAAGACTGAGCCCGTGCAATTCTGAGTCTTATAGCGATAGTTATGGCCAATATACGGGGCATCTTGCGTCTTGGCAATTGGAAACCCGTGCCACTCCCGCTAACCCCCAAAATTGGCCATACGTCTTAGGAGGGACATATGGTCATTAGAGGCATGGTGGATGGGTTAGCGGCATGGTTCCTCACAATGTACGAACGCTAGGTTATACATGGTTCCCGACGGTGGGTATATGTGAGGCACGAGCGGGAAGACTACTTCGGGTGTCGTCAATTTTTTGTTTTTATTATTTTAGAAATACTTAGTATGACCAAAACTTCTGTTTTTTGTTCCTGTGGTGTGGGATTTTTCAGTTATCTTTCCAACAAGACTGACCCCGCGCAATTCTGAGACATATAGAAATAGTTATGGCCAATATACGGGGCACCTTGCATGTTGGCAATGGGAACCCGTGCCACTCCCGCTAACCCCCGAATTTGGCGGCACGTCTTAGGAGGGACTTAGGGTCATTAGGCTCACCTGTGGATGGGTTAGCGGCACGGTTCCTCACAAAGGTACGAACGCCAGACGCGACATGGTTGCCGACGGTGGGTATATGTCAGCCACGAGCGGGAAGACTACTTCGAGTGTCCTCAATTTTTTGTTTTTATTATTTTAGAAATACTTAGTAGTGACCAAAACTTCAGTTTTTTGTTCCTGTGGGGTGGGATTTGCAGTTATCTTTCCAACAAGACCGACCCCACCCAATTCTGACTCTTAATAGCGATAGTTATGGCTAATATACGGGGCACCTTGCATCTTGGCAATGGGAACCCGTACCGCTCCTGCTAACTTCCAAAATTGGCGGTACGTCTTAGGAGGGACATATGGTCATTAGAGGCACTGGTGGATGGGTTAGCGGCATGGTTCCTCACAAGGTACGAACACTAGACTCTACGTGGTTCCCGACGGTGGGTACATGTGAGGCACGAGCGGGAAGACTACTTCAGGTGTCGTCAATTTTTTGTTTTTATTATTTTAGAATTACTTCGTGTGACCAAAACTTACGTTTTTCATTCCCGTGGTTAGGGATTTGCTGTTATCTTTCCAACAAGAATGAGCCCGCGCAAGTCTGAGTGTTATAGCGATAGTTATGGCCAAAATACGGGGCAGCTTGCGTCTTGGCGATGGGAACCCGTGCCACTCCCACTAACCACCAAAATTCGTGGCGCGTCTTAGGAGGGACATATGGTCACTAGAGGCATGGTGGATGGCTTAGCAGCATGGTTCCTCATAGGTTACGAATGCCAGACGCGACATGGTTCCCGACGTTGGGTATATGTCGGGCACGAGCGGGAAGACTACTTCGGGTGTCGTCAATTTTTTGTTTTTATTATTTTAGAAATACTTGGTATGACCAAAGCTCCCATTTTTCATTACTGTGGTGTGGGATTTGTAGTTATCTTTCCAACAAGACTGAGCCCGTGCAATTCCGAGTCTTATAGCGATAGTTATGGCCAATATACCGGGCACCTTGCGTCTTGGCTATGCGAACCCGTGATACTCCCGCTAACACCCAAAATTGGCGGCGCATCTTACGAGGGACATATGGTCATTAGAGGCATGGTGGATAGGTTAGCGGCATGGTTCCTCATAGGGTATGAACGCCAGACGCGACATGGTTCCCGACGGTGGGTGTATGTGAGTCACGAGCGGGAAGACTACTTCGGGTGTCGTCAGTTTTCTATTTTTATTATTTTAGAAATACTTGGTATGACCAAAACTTCCGTTTTTGATTCCTGCGGTGTGGGATTTGCAGTTATCTTTCCAACAGGACCGAGCCCGCGCAATTTTGAGTGTTGTAGCGATAGTTATGGCCAAAATACGGGGCACCTTGCGTCTTGGCCATGGGAACTAGTGCCACTCCCGCTAACCCCCAAAATTGGCGGCGCATCTTAGGAGTGACCTACGGTCGTCAGAGGCGTAGTGGATGGGTTAGCGGCACGGTTCCTTAGAGGGTATGAACGCCAGACGCGACATGGTTCCCGACGGTGTGTATATGTGAGGCACGAGTGGGGAGACTACTTCGGGTATCGTCAATTTTTTGTTTTTTTATTTTAGAAATACTTATTATGCGAAAACTTCTGATTTTCATTCCTATGTGTGGGATTTGCAGTTATCTTTCCAACAAGACCGAGCCCGCGCAATTCTGTGTGTTATAGCGATAGTTATGGCCAATATACGGGGCACCTTGCATCTTGGCAATGGGAACCCGTGCCACTCCCGCTAACCCCCAAAATTGGCGGCGTGTCTTAGGAGGGACATACGGAAATTAGAGGCATGGTGGATGGGTTAGCGGCACGGTTCCTCATAGGGTACGAACAACAGATGCGACATTGTTCCCGACGGTGGGTATATGTGAGGCACGAGCGGGAAGATGACTTCGGGTCTCGTCAATTTTTTGTTTTTATTATTTTAGAAAAACATAGTATGACAAAACTTCTGTTTTTCCTTCCTGTGGTGTGGGATTTGTAGCTATCTTTCGAACTAGACCGAGCCCGCGCATTTATTTGTCTTATAGCGATATTTATGGCCAATAAACGAGGCACCTTGCGTCTTGGCGATGGGAACCCGTGCCACTCCCGCTAAACCCCAAAATTGGCGGCGCGTCTTACGAGGGAGGTACGGTCATTAGAGGTATGGTGGATGGGTTAGCGGCATGGTTCCTCATAGGGTACGAAAGCCAGACGCGACATTGTTCCCGACGGTGGTAATATGTGAGGCACGAGCGGGAAGACTACTTCGGGTGTCGTCAATTTTTTGTTTTTATTATTTTAGAAATACTTAGTATGACCAAAACTTCCATTTTTCATTCCTATGGTGGGGGATTTGCAGTTATCTTTCCAACAAGACTGAGCGCGCGTAATTCAGGAGTCTTATAGACATAGTTATGGCCAATATACGGGGCAGCTTGTGTCTGGGCAATGGGAACCCGTGCCACTCCCACTAATCCCGAAAATTGGTGGCGCGTCTTGGGAGGGACACACGGTTATTAGAGGCACGATGGATGGGTTAGCGGCTTGGTTCCTCATTGGGTACGAACGCCAGATGCAACATGGTTCGCGACGGTGGGTTTATGTGTGTCACGAGCGGGAAGACTACTTCGGGTGTCATCAATTTTTTGTTTTTATTATTTTAGAAATACTTAGTATGACCAAGACTTCCGTTTTTAATTCCAATGGTGTGGGATTTGCAGTTATCTTTCGAACAAGACTGAGCCCACGCAATTCTGAGTCTTATAGACATAGTTATGTCCAATATACGGGGCACTTTGCGTCTTGGCAATGGGAACCCCTGCCGCTCCCAGTAACCCCCAAAATTGACAGCGCGTCTTAGGAGGGACATACGGCATTAGAGGTAGGGTGGATGGGTTAGCGGCATGTTTCGTCGCACGGTACGAACGACACACGCGACATGGTTCCTGACGGTGGGTATATGTGAGGCACGAGCGGGAAGACTACTTTGGGTGTCGTCCATTTTTTGTTTTTATTATTTAAGAAATACTTAGTACGACCGAAACTTCCATTTTTCATGCCTGTGGTGTGGGATTTGTAGTTATCTTCCGAACTAGACCGAGCCCGCTTATTTCTTAGTCTTATAGCGATAGTTATGGCCAATATATGGGCACCTTGCTTCTTGGCGATGGGAACACGTGCCACTCCCGCTAAACCCCAAAATTGGCGGCGCGTCTTACGAGGGACATATGGTCATTAGAGGTACGGTGGATGGGTTAGCGGCATGGTTCCTCATAGGGTACGAATGCCAGATGCCACATGGTTCCTGACGGTGGGTATATGTGAGGCACGAGCGGGAAGACTACTTCGGGTGTCGTCAATTTTTTGTTTTTATTATTTTATAAATACTTAGTATGACCAAAAATTCCATTTTTCATTCCTGTGGTGTGGGATTTGCGTCTTGGCAATGGGAACCCGTGCCACTCCCGCTAACCCCGATCATTGGCGGCGCGTCTTAGGAGGGACATACAGTCATTAGAGGCACGATGGATGGGTTAGCGGCACGAATCCTCATAGGGTACGAACGCAGACGCGACATGGTTCCCGACAATGGGTATATGTGAGGCACGAGCAGGAAGACTACTTCCGGTGTCGTCAAATTTTTTTTTTATTATTTTATAAATACTTAGTATGACCAAAACTTCCATTTCTCATTCCTGTGGTGGGGCATTTGCAGTTATCTTTCCAACAAGATCGAGCCCGCGCAATTCGGAGTCTTATAGACATAGTTATGGCCAATATACGGGGCAGCTTTGCGTCTTGGCAATGGGAAACCGTGCCGCTCCCGGTAACCCCCAAAATTGACGGCGCGTCTTAGGAGGGACCTAAGGTCATTAGAGGCAGGGTGGATGGGTTAGCGGCATGGTTCGTCACACGGTACGAACGCCAGACGCGACATGGTTCCTGACGGTGGGTATATGTGTGGCACGAGCGGGAAGACTACTTCGGGTGTCGTCAATTTTTTGTTTTTATTATTTAAGAAATACTTAGTACGACCGAAATTTCCGTTTTTCATTCCTGTGGTGTGGGATTTACAGTTATCTTTCCAACAAGACCGAGCCCGCGCAATTCTGAGTGTTATAGCGATAGTTATGGCCAATATACGGGGCATCTTGCGTGTTGGCAATGGGAACCGGTGCCACTCCTGGAAACCCCCAAAATTGGCGGCGCATCTTAGGAGGGACATAAGAACATTAGAGGCATGGCGGATGGGTTAGCAGCACGGTTCCTCATAGGGTAAGAACGCTAGAGGCGACATGGTTCCAGACGGTGGGTATAAGTGAGGCACGAGCGGGAACACTACTTCGGGTGTCGTCAATTTTTTATTTTTATTATTTTAGAAATACTTAGTATGACCAAAACTTCCGTTTTTCATTCCTGTGGTGTGGGATTTGCAGCTATCTTTCCAACAAGACTGAGCCCACGCAATTCTGAGTCTTATAGCGATAGTTATGGCCAATATACGGGGCACTTGGCGTCTTGGCAATGGGAACCCGTGCCACTCCCGGTAACCCCCAAAATTGACGGCGCGTCTTAGGACGGACATACGGTCATTAGTGGCAGGGTGGATGGGTTAGTGGCATGGTTCGTCACACGGTACCAACGCCAGACGCGACATGGTTCCTAACGGTGGGTATATGTGAGGCACGAGCGGGAAGACTACTTCGCTTGTCGTCAATCTTTTATTTTTATTATTTTAGAAATACTTAGTATGACCAAAACTTCCGTTTTTCATTCCTGTGGTGTGGGATTTGCAGTTATCTTTCCAACAAGACCGAGACAGCGCAATTATGCGTCTTGGCAATGGGAACCCGTGCCACTGCCGCTAACCCCGATCATTGGCGGCGCGTCTTAGGAGGGACATACGGTCATTAGAGGTACGATGGATGGGTTAGCGGCGCGATTCCTCATAGGGTACGAACGCAGACGCGACATGGTTCCCGACGATGGGTATATGTGAGGCACGAGCGGGAAGACTACTTCCGGTGTCGTCAAAATTTTTTTTATTATTTTAGAAATTCTTAGTATGACCAAAACTTCCGTTTTTCATTCCTATGCTGTGGGATTTGTTGTTATCTTTCCCACAAGACCGAGCCCGCACAATTCAGAGTCTTATAGCGATAGTTATGGCCAATATAAGGGGCAGCTTGCGTCTTGGCAATGGGAACCCGTGCCACTCCCGCTAACCCCCAAAATTGGCGGCATGTCTTAGGAGAGACACACGGTCGTTAGAGGCATGATGGATGTGTTAGCGGCTTCATTCCTCTTAGGGTACGAACGGCAGACGCGACATGGTTCCCGACGGTGGGTGTATGTGAGGCACGAGCGGGAAGACTACTTCGGGTGTCGTCAAAATTTTTTTTATTATTTTAGAAATACTTAGTATGACCAAAACTTCCGTTTTTCATTCCTATGGTGTGGGGTTTGTAGTTATCTTTCAAACAAGACCGATCCCGCACAATTCGGAGTCTTATAGCGATAGTTATGGCCAATATACGGGGCAGCTTGCGTCTTGGCAATGGGACCCGTGCCACTCCCGCTAAACCCCAAAATTTGCGGCGCGTCTTAGGAGGGACACACGGTCATTAGAGGCATGGTGGATGAGTTAGTGGCATGGTTCCTCGCAGGGTACGAACGCCAGACGTGACATGGTTCCCGTCGGTTGGTATATGTGAGGCACGAGAGGGAAGACTACTTCGGGTGTCGTCAATTTTTTATTTTTATTATTTTAGAAATACTTAGTATGACCAAAACTTCCGTTTTTCATTCCTGTGGTGTGGGATTTGCAGTTATCTTTCCAACAAGACCGAGACCGCGCAATTATGCGTCTTATACCGATAGTTATGGCCAATATACGGGGCACCTTGCGTCTTGGCAATGGGAACCCGTGCCACTCCCGCTAACACCCAAAATTGGCGGCGCGTCTTAGGAGGGACACATGGTTATTAGAGGCATGATGGATGGGTTAGCGGCTTGGTTCCTCATAGGGTACGAACGCCAGACGCGACATGGTTCCCGACGGTGGGTATATGTGAGGCACGAGTGGGAAGACTACTTCCGGTGTCGTCAATTTTTTGTTTTTATTTTTTTAAATACTCAATATGACCAGAACTTCCTTTTTTCATTCATGTAGAGTAGGAGTGACAGTTATCTTTCCAACTAGACTGAGCCCACACAATTCTAAGTCTTATAGCGATAGTTATGGCCAATATACGGGGCAACTTGCGTCTTGGCAATGGGAACCCGTGCCACTCCCGCTAACCCCGATCATTGGCGGCGTGTCTTAGGAGGGACACATGGTCATTAGAGGCACGATGGATGGGTTAGCAGCACGATTCCTCATAGGGTACGAACGCAGACGCGACATGGTTCCCGACGATGGGTATATGTGAGGCACGAGCGGGAAGACTACTTCCGGTGTCGTCGAATTTTTTTTTATTATTTTAGAAATACTTAGTATGACCAAAACTTCCATTTTCCATTCCTATGGTGTGGGATTTGTAGTTATCTTTCCCACAAGACCGAGCCCGCACAATTCGGAGTCTTATAGCGATAGTTATGGCCAATATACGGGGCAGCTTGCGTCTTGGCAATGGGAACCTGTGCCACTCCCGCTAACCCCCAAAATTGGCGGCGTGTCTTAGGAGAGACACACGGTCGTTAGAGGCATGATGGATGTGTTAGCGGCTTGGTTCCTCATTGGGTATGAACGGCAGACGCGACATGGTACCCGATGGTGGGTATATATGAGGCACGAGCGGGAAGACTACTTCGGGTGTCGTCAATTTTTTTTATTATTTTAGAAATACTTAGTATGACCAAAACTTCCATTTTTTGTTCCTGTTGTGTGGGATTTGCGGTTATCTTTCCAACAAGACTGAGCCCGCGCAATTATGAGTCTTATAGCGATAGTTATGGCCAATATACGGGGCAGCTTGCGTCTTGGCAATGGGAACCCGTGCCACTCCCGCTAACCCCGATCATTGGCGGCGCGTGTTCGGAGGGACATACGGTCATTAGAGGCACGATGGATGGGTTAGCGGCACGATTCCTTATAGGGTACGAACGCATACGAGACATGGTTCCCGACGATGGGTATATGTGAGGCACGAGCGGGTAGACTACTTCCGGTGTCGTCAAATTTTTTTTTATTATTTTAGAAATACTTAGTATGACCAAAACTTCCGTTTTTCATTCCTATGGTGTGGGATTTGTAGTTATCTTTCCAACAAGACCGAGCCGCACAATTCGGAGTCTTATAGCGATAGTTATGGCCAATATACGGGGCAGCTTGCGTCTTGGCAATGGGAACCCGTGCCACTCCCGCTAACACCCAAAATTTGCGTCATGTCTTAGGAGAGACACACGGTCGTTAGAGGCATGATGGATGTGTTAGCGGCTTGGTTCCATCATAGGATTCAAACGGCAGACGCGACATGGTTCCCGACGATGGGTATATGTGAGGCACGAGCGGGAAGACTACTTCGAGTGTCGTCAATTTTTTTTTATTATTTTAGAAATACTTAGTATGACTAAAACTTGCATTTTTCGTTCCTGTGGTGTGGGATTTGCAGTTATCTTTCCAGCAAGACCGAGCCCGCGCAATTATGAGTCCCATAGCGATAGTTATGGCCAATATACGGGGCAGCTTCCTTCTTGGCAATGGGAACCCGTGCCACTCCCGCTAACCCCGATCATTGGCGGCGCCTCTTAGGAGGGACATACGGTAATTAGAGGCACGATGGATGGGTTAGCGGCACGATTCCTTATAGGGTACGAACGCAGATGCGACATGGTTCCCGACGATGGGTATATGTGAGGCACGAGCGGGAAGACTACTTCCGGTGTCGTCAAAATTTTTTTTATTATTTTAGAAATACTTAGTATGACCAAATCTTCCGTTTTTCATTCCTATGGTGTGGGATTTGTAGTTATCTTTCCAACAAAACCGAGCCCGCACAATTCTGGGTATTATAGCTATAGTTATGATCAATATACGGGGCAGCTTGCGTCTGGGCAATGGGAACCCGTGCCACTCCCGCTAGCCCCCAAAATTTGCGGCGCGTCTTAGGAGGGACACACGGTCATTAGAGGCACGGTGGATGAGTTAGTGGCTTGGTTCCTCACAGGGTACGAACGCCAGACATGACATGGTTCCCGACGGTTGGTATATGTGAGGCACGAGAGGGAAGACCACTTCGGGTGTCGTCAATTTTTTATTTTTATTATTTTAGAAATACTTAGTATGACCAAAACTTCCGTTTTTCATTCCTGTGGTGTGGGATTTGCAGTTATCTTTCCAACAAGACCGAGACCGCGCAATTATGAGTCTTATACCGATAGTTATGGCCAATATACGGGGCACCTTGCGTCTTGGCAATGGGAACCCGTGCCACTCCCGCTAACACCCAAAATTGGCGGCGCGTATTAGGAGGGACACATGGTTATTAGAGGCATGATGGATGGGTTAGCGGCTAGGTTCCTCATAAGGTTCGAACGCCAGACGCGACATGGTTCCCGACGGTGGGTATATGTGAGGCACGAGTGGGAAGACTACTTCCGGTGTCGTCAATTTTTTGTTTTTATTTTTTTAAATACTTAATATGACCAGAACTTCCTTTTTTCGTTCCTGTAGAGTAGGATTTACAGTTATCTTTCCAACTAGACTGAGCCCACACAATTCTAAGTCTTATAGCGATGGTTATGGCCAATATACGGGGCAACTTGCGTCTTGGCAATGGGAACCCGTGCCACTCCCGTTAACCCCGATCATTGGCGGCGTGTCTTAGGAGGGACATACGGTCATTAGACGCACGATGGATGTGTTAGCGGCACGATTCCTTATAGGGTACGAACGCAGACGCGACATGGTTCCCGACGATGGGTATATGTGAGGCACGAGCGGGAAGACTACTTCCGGTGTCGTCAAAATTGTTTTTATTATTTTAGAAATACTTAGTATGACCAAAACTTCCATTTTTCATTCCTATGGTGTGGGATTTGTAGTTATCTTTCCCACAGGACCGAGCCCGCACAATTCGGAGTCTTATAGCGATAGTTATGGCCAATATACGGGGCAGCTTGCGTCTTGGCAATGGGAACCCGTGCCACTCCCGCTAACCCCCAAAATTGGCGGTGTGTCTTAGGAGAGACACACGGTCGTTAGAGGCATGATGGATGTGTTAGCGGCTTGGTTCCTCATAGGGTACGAATGGCAGACGCGACATGGTTCCCGACGGTGGGTATATGTGAGGCACGAGCGGGAAGACTACTTCGGGTGTCGTCAATTTTTTTTATTATTTTAGAAATACTTAGTATGACCAAAACTTCCATTTTTCGTTCCTGTGGTGTGGGATTTGCAGTTATCTTTCCAACAAGACCGAGCCCGCGCAATTATGAGTCTTATAGCGATAGTTATGGCCAATATACGGGGCAGCTTGCGTCTTGGCAATGGGAACCCGTGCCACTCCCGCTAACCCCGATCATTGGCGGCGCGTCTTAGGAGGGACATACGGTCATTAGAAGCATGGTGGATGGGTTAGCAGCACCGTTCCTCACAGGGTACATGGTTCCCGACGGTGGGTATATGTGAGGCACGAGCCGGAAGACTACTTCAGGTGTTGTCAATTTTTTGTTTTTATTATTTTAGATATACTTAGTATGACCAAAACTTCTGTTTTTCATTCCTGTGGTGTGGGATTTGCATTTATCTTTCCAACAAGATTGGGCCCTCAAAATTCTGATTCTTATAGCGATAGTTATGGCCAATATACGGGGCAGCTTGCGTCTTGGCAATGGGAACCCGTGCCACTCCCGCTAACCCCAAAAATTGGCGGCGCGTCTTAGGATGGACACACGGTCATTAGAGGCATGGTGGATGGGTTAGCGGCATGGTTCCTCATAGGGTGCGAACGCCAGACGCGACATGGTTCCCGACGGTGGGTATATGTGACGCACGAGCTGGAAGACTACTTCGCGTGTCATCAATTTTTTGTTTTTATTATTTCAGAAATACTTTGTATGACCAAAACTTCCATTTTCTGTGCTTGTGGTGTGGGATTGCAGTTCTGAGCTTTATAGCGGTAGTTATGGCCAATATAAGGGGCACCTTGCTTCATGGAATTGGGAACCCGTGCCACTCCAGCTAACCCCCAAAATTGGCGGCGCATCTTAGGAGGGACATGCGGTCATTAGTGACATTGGTTCCCGACGGTGGGTATATGTGTGGCACGAGCAGGAAGACTACTTCAGGTGTCGTCAATTTTTTGTTTTTATTATTTCAGAAATACTTAGTATGGCCAAAACTTCCGTTTTTCATTCCTATGAAATGGGATTTGCAGTTATCTTTCCAATAAGGCTGAGCCCACGCAATACCGAGTCTTATAATAGCGATAGTTATGGACAATATACTGGGCACCTTGCGTCTTGGCAATGGGAACCCGTGCCACTCCCGCTAACCCCCAAAATGGGCTGCGCATCTTACGATGGACATACGGTCATTAGAGGCACAGTGGATGGGTTAGCAGCATGGTTCCTCACATGGCACGAATGCCAGACATGACATGGTTCCCGACAGTTGGTATATGTGAGGCACGAGCGGGAAGACTACTTCGGGTGTCGTCAATTTTTTGTTTTTATTATTTTACAAATACTTAGCATGAACAAAACTTCCATTTTTCGTTCCTATAGTGCGGGATTTGCAGTTATCTTTCCAACAACACCGAGGCCGCACAATTCTGAGTCTTATAGCGATAGTTATAGCCAATGTACGGGGCACCTTGCGTCTTAGCAATGGGAACCCGTGCCACTCCCGCTAATTTTGGCATGGTGGATGGGTTAGCGGCATGGTTCCTCATAGGGTACGAACGCCAGACGCGACATGGTTCCCGACGGTGGATATATGTCTGGCACGAGCGGAAAGACTAATTTGGGTGTCATCAATTTTTTTCTTTTATTATTTTAGAAATGCTTAGTTTGACCAAACATTCCATTTCTCGTTCCTGTGGTGTGGGATTTGTAGTTATCTTTCCAACAAGACCGAGCCCGAGCAATTCTGAGTCTTATAGCGATAGTTATGGCCAATATACGGGGCACCATGCGTCTTGGCAATGGGAACCCGTGCCACCCCCGCTAACCCCCAAAATTTGCAGCGTGTCTTAGGACGGACATACGGTCAGTAGAGGCATGGTGGATGGGTTAGCGGCATGGTTCCTCACATTGTACGAACGCCAGATTCGACATGGTTCCCGACGGTGGATATATGTGAGGTACGAGAGCGAAAACTACTTCGGGTGTCGTCAATTTTTTGTTTTTATTATTTTAGGAATACTTAGTATGACTAAAAATTCCATTTTTCATTCCTGTGGTGTGGGATTTGCAGTTATCTTTCCAATAAGACCCAGGCCGCGCAATTCTGAGTCTTATAGTGATAGTTATTGCCAATATACGAGGCACCTTGCGTCTTGATATTGGGAACCCGTGCCACTCCCGCTAACCCCCAAAATTAGCGGCACGTCTTAGGAGGGACATACGGTCATTAGAGGCACGGTGGATGGGTTAGGGGCCGGGTTCCTCACATTGTACGAACGCCAGACGCGACATGGTTCCCGACGGTGGATATATGTGAGGCACGAGCGGGAAAACTACTTCGGGTGTCGTCAATTTTTTGATTTTATTATTTTAGAAATACTTAGTATCACAAAAAATTCTGTTTTTCGTTCCAGTGGTGAGGGATTTGCAGTTATCTTTCCAACAAGACCGAGCCCGCGCAATTCTGAGTCTTATAGCGATAGTTATGGCCAATATACGGGGCACCTTGCGTCTTGATAATGGGAACCCGTGCCACTTCCGCTAACCCCCAAAATTGGGGGCACATCTTAGGACGGACACACGGTCATTAGAGGCATGGTGGATGGGTTTGCGGCATGGTTCCTCACAGGGTACGAACGCCAGACGCGACATGGTTCCCGAATGTGGATATATGTGAGGCACGAGCGGGAATACTACTTTGGGTGTCGTGAATTTTTTGGTTTTATTATTTTAGAAATACTTAGTATGACCAAAAATTCTGTTTTTGGTTCCTGTGGTGTGGGATTTGCAGTTATCTTTCCAACAAGACCGAGCCCGCGCAATTCTGAGTCTTATAGTGATAGTTATTGCCCATATACGGGGCACCTTGCGTCTTGATATTGGGAACCCGTGCCACTCCTGCTAATCCCAAAAATTCGCGGCGCATCTTAGGAGGGACATACGGTCATTAGAGCCATGGTGGATGGGTTAGTGGCAGGGTTCCTCACATTGTACGAACGCCAGATGCGACATGGTTCCCGACAGTGGAAATATGTGAGGCACGAGCGGGAAGACTACTTCGAGTGTCGTCAATTTTTTTGTTTTATTATTTTAGAAATACTTAGTATGACAAAAAATTCCATTTTTCGTTCCTGGGGTGTGGGATTTGTAGTTATCTTTCCAACAAGAATGAGCCCGCGCAATTCTGAGTCTTGGAGCAATAGTTATGGCCAATATACGGGGCACCTTGCTTCTTGATAATGGGAACCGTGCCACTCCGGCTAACCCCCAAAATTGGCGGCGCATTTTAGGAGGGACATACGGTCATTAGAGGCTTGGTGGATGGGCTAGCGGCACGGTTCCCCGTAGTGTACGAACGCCAGACGCGACATGGTTCGCGACTGTGGATATATGTGAGGCACGAGCGGGAAGACTACTTCAGGTGTCATCAATTTTTTGTTTTTATTATTTTAGAAATACTTAGTTTGACCAAAAATTCTCTTTTTCGTTCATGTGGTGTGGGATTTGCAGTTATCTTTCCAACAAGACCGAGCCTGCGCAATTCTGAGTCTTAGAGCGATAGTTATGGCCAATATACGGGGCACCATGCGTCTTGGCAATGGGAACCCGTGCCACTTCCGCTAACCCCCAAAATTGGCGGCGCATCTTAGGAGGGACATACAGTCATTAGAGGCATGGTGGATGGGTTAACGGCATGGTTCCTCACAGTGTACGAACGTCAGACGCGACATGGTTCCGGACGGTGGATATATGTGAGGCACGAGAGGGAAGACTTCTTCGGGTGTCGTCAATTTTTTGTTTTTATTATTTTAGAAGTACTTAGTGTGAACAAAAATTCCATTTTTCATTCCTCTGGTGTGGGATTTGCAGTTATCTTTCCAACAAGACCGAGCCCGCCCAATTCTGAGTCTTATAGCGATAGTTATGGCCAATATACGTGGCAGCTTGCGTCTTGGCAATGGGAACCCGTGCGACTCCCGCTAACCCCCAAAATTGGCGGCGCGTCTTAGGAGGGACATACGGTCACTAGAGGCAAGGTGGATGGGTTAGCGGCACGGTTGCTCACAGTCTACAAACGCTAGACGAGACATGGTTCCCGACGGTGGATATATGTGAGGCACGAGCGGGAATACTACTTCGGGTGTCGTCAATTTTTTGTTTTTATTATTTTAGAAATACTTAGTATGACCAAAAATTCCATTTTTTGTTCTTGTGGTGTGGGATTTGCAGTTATCTTTCCAACAAGACCGAGCCCGCCCAATTCTGAGTCTTATAGCGATAGTTATGGCCAATATACGGGGTAGCTTGCGTCTTGGCAACGGGTACCCGTGCCACTCCCGCTAACCCCCAAAATTGGCGGCGCGTCTTAGGAGGGACATACGGTCACTAGAGGCATGGTGGATGGGTTAGCGGCATGGTTCCTCATAGTGTACGAACGCCAGAGGCGACATGGTCCCCGACGGTGGATATATGTGAGGCACGAGCGGGAAGACTACTTCTGGTGTCGTCAATTTTTTGTTTTTCTTATTTTAGAAATACTTAATATAACCAAAAATTCCATTTCTCGAGCCTATGGTGTGGGATTTGTAGTTATCTTTCCAACAAGACCGAGCCCGCGCAATTCTGAGTCATAGATCAATAGTTATGGCCAATATACGGGTCACCTTGCTTCTTGAGAATGGGAACCAGTGCCACTCCCGCTAACCCCCAAAATTGGCAGCGCGTTTTAGGAGGGACATATGTTCATTAGAGGCACGGTGGATATATGTGAGGCACGACCGGGAAGACTACTTCGGGTGTCATCAATTTTTTGTTTTTATTATTTTAGAAATACTTAGTATGAACAAAAATTCTGTTTTTTGTTCTTGTGGTGTGGGATTTCCAGTTATCTTTCCAACAAGACCGAGTCAGCGCAATTCTGAGTCTTATAGCGATAGTTATGGCCAATATACGGGGCACCTTGCGTCTTGGCAAAGGGAACCCGTGCCACTCCCAATAACCCCCAAAATTGTTGGCGTGTGTTAGGAGGGAGATATGGTCACTAGAGGCATGGTGGATGGGTTAGCGGCACGGTTCCTCATAGTGTACGAACGCTAGACGCGCCATGGTTCCCGAGGGTGGATATATGTGAGGCACGAGCGGGAAGACTACTTCGGGTGTCGTCAATTTTTTGTTTTTATTATTTTAGAAATACTTAGTATGACCAAAACTTCCATTTTTCGTTCCTATGTTGTGGGATTTGCAGTTATCTTTGCAACAAGACCGAGCCCGCGCAATTCTGAGTCTTATAGCGATAGTTATGGCCAATATACGAGGTACCTTGTGTCTTGGCAATGGGAACCCGTGCCACTCCCGCTAACCCACAAAATTGGGGGCACATGGTAGGAGGGACATACGGTCATTAGAGGCATGGTAGATGGGTTTGCGGCACGGTTCCTCACAGGGTACGAACGCCAGACGCGACATGGTTCCCGACGGTGGATATATGTCAGGCACGAGCGGGAAGGCTACTTCGGGTGTCATCAATTTTTTGTTTATATTATTTTAGAAATACTTAGTATGACCAAAAGTTTCGTTTTTCGTTCCTATGGTGTGGGATTTGTAGTTATGTTTGCAACAAGACCGAGCCTTGGCAATTCTGAGTCTTTTAGCGATAGTTATAGCCAATATACGGGGTACCTTGCGTCTTGGCAATGGGAACCCGTGCCACTCCCGCTAACCCCTATAATTGGGGGCACATCTTAGGACGGACATACGGTCATTAGAGGCATGGTGGATGGGTTTGCGGCATGGTTCCTCACAGGGTACGAACGCCAGACGCGACATGGTTCCCGACGGTGGATATGTGTGAGGCACGAGCGGGAAGACTACTTCGGGTGTCGTCAATTTTTGGTTTTTATTATTTTAGAAATACTTAGTATGACCAAAAATTCTGTTTTTCATTCCTGTGGTGTGGGATTTGCAGTTATCTTTCCAACAAGACCGAGCCCGCACAATTCTGAGTCTCATAGCGATAGTTGTGGCCAATATACGGGGCACCTTGCGTCTTGATAATGGGAACCCGTCCCACACCCGCTAACCCCCAAAATTGGCGGCGCATCTTAGGTGGGTCATACGGTCATTAGAGGCATGGTGTATGGGGTAGCGGCACGGTTCCTCACATTGTATGAATGCCAGACGCGACATGGTTCCCGACGGTGGATCTATGTGAGGCACGAGCGGGAAGACTACTTCGGGTGTCATCAATTTTTGGTTTTTATTATTTTAGAAATACGTAGTATCACCAAAAATTCTGTTTTTTGTTCCTGTGGTGTTGGATTTGCTGTTATCTTTCCAACAAGACCGAGCCCGCGCAATGCTGAGTCTCATAGCGATAGTTGTGGCCAATATACGGGGCACCTTGCGTCTTGGCAATGGGAACCCGTGCCACTCCCGCTAACCCCCGAAATTGGCGGCACATCTTAGGAGGGACATACGATCATTAGAGGCATGGTGGATGGGTTAGCGGCAAGGTTTCTCACAGGGTACGAACGCCAGACGCGACATGGTTCCCGACGGTGGATATATGTGAGGCACGAGCGGGAAGACTACTTCGGGTGTCATCAATTTTTTGTTTATATTATTTTAGAAATACTTAGTATGACCAAAAGTTTCATTTTTCATTCCTGTGGTGTGGGATTTGCAGTTATGTTTGCAACAAGACCGAGCCCGCGCAATTCTGAGTCTTATAGCGATAGTTATAGCCAATATACGGGGTACCTTGCGTCTTGGCAATGGGAACCCGTGCCACTCCTGCTAACCCCCAAAATTGGGGGCACATCTTAGGACGGACATACGGTCATTAGAGGCTTGGTGGATGGGTTTGCGGCATGGTTCCTCACAGGGTACGAACGCCAGACGCGACATGGTTCCCGACGGTGGATATATGTGAGGCACGAGCGGGAAGACTACTTTGGGGGTCGTCAATTTTTGGTTTTTATTATTTTAGAAATACTTAGTATGACCAAAAATTCTGTTTTTCATTCCTGTGGTGTGGGATTTTCAGTTATCTTTCCAACAAGACTGAGGCCACGCAATTCTGAATCTCATAGCGATAGTTGTGGCCAATATATAGGGCACCTTGCATCTTGATAATGGGAAGCCGTGCCACACCCGCTAACCCCCAAAATTGGCGGTGCTTCTTGGGAGGGTCATACGGTCATTAGAGGCATGGTGTATGGGGTAGCGGCATGGTTCCTCACATTGTACGAATGCCACACGCGACATGGTTTCCAACGGTGGATCTATGCGAGGCACGAGCGGGAAGACTACTTCCGGTGTCATCAATTTTTTGTTTTTATTATTTTAGAAATACTGAGCATGACCAAAAATTCTGTTTTTCATGCCTGTGGTGAGGGATTTGCAATTATCTTTCCAACAAGACCGAGCCCGCGCAATTCTGAGTCTCATAGCGATAGTTATGGCCAATATACGGGGCACCTTGCGTCTTGGCAATGGGAACCCGTGCCACTCCCAATAACCCCCAAAATTGTTGGCGTGTATTAGGAGGGAGATACGGTCACTAGAGGCATGGTGGATGGGTTAGCGGCACGGTTCCTCATAGTGTACGAACGCTAGACGCGCCATGGTTCCCGATGGTGGATATATGTGAGGCACGAGCGGGAAGACTACTTCGGGTGTCGTCAATTTTTTGTTTTTATTATTTTAGAAATACTTAGTATGACCAAAACTTCCATTTTTCGTTCCTATGTTGTGGGATTTGCAGTTATCTTTGCAACAAGACCGAGCCCGCGCAATTCTGAGTCTTATAGCGATAGTTATGGCCAATATACGGGGTACCTTGCGTCTTGGCAATGGGAACCCGTGCCACTCCCGCTAACCCACAAAATTGGGGGGCACATGGTAGGAGGGACATACGGTCATTAGAGGCATGGTAGATGGGTTTGCGGCACGGTTCCTCACAGGGTACGAACGCCAGACGCGACATGGTTCCCGACGGTGGATATATGTCAGGCACGAGCGGGAAGGCTACTTCGGGTGTCATCAATTTTTTGTTTATATTATTTTAGAAATACTTAGTATGACCAAAAGTTTCGTTTTTCGTTCCTGTGGTGTGGGATTTGTAGTTATGTTTGCAACAAGACCGAGCCTTGGCAATTCTGAGTCTTTTAGCGATAGTTATAGCCAATATACGTAGTACCTTGCGTCTTGGCAATGGGAACCCGTGCCACTCCCGCTAACCCCTATAATTGGGGGCACATCTTAGGACGGACATACGGTCATTAGAGGCATGGTGGATGGGTTTGCGGCATGGTTCCTCACAGGGTACGAACGCCAGACGCGACATGGTTCCCGACGGTGGATATGTGTGAGGCACGAGCGGAAAGACTACTTCGGGTGTCGTCAATTTTTGGGTTTTATTATTTTAGAAATACTTAGTATGACCAAAAATTCTGTTTTTCATTCCTGTGGTGTGGGATTTGCAGTTATATTTCCAACAAGACCGAGCCCGCACAATTCTGAGTCTCATAGCGATAGTTGTGGCCAATATACGGGGCACCTTGCGTCTTGATAATGGGAACCCGTCCCACACCCGCTAACCCCCAAAATTGGCGGCGCATCTTAGGTGGGTCATACGGTCATTAGAGGCATGGTGTATGGGGTAGCGGCACGGTTCCTCACATTGTATGAACGCCAGACGCGACATGGTTCCCGACGGTGGATCTATGTGAGGCACGAGCGGGAAGACTACTTCGGGTGTCATCAATTTTTTGTTTTTATTTTTTTAGAAATACGTAGTATGACCAAAAATTCTTTTTTTGTTCCTGTGGTGTGGGATTTGCAGTTATCTTTCCAACAAGACCGAGCCCGCGCAATTCTGAGTCTTATAGCGATAGTTATGGCCAATATACGGGGCACCTTGCGTCTTGGCAATGGGAACCCGTGCCACTCCCGCTAACCCCCAAAATTGGCGGCACATCTTAGGAGGGACATACGATCATTAGAGGCATGGTGCATGGGTTTGTGGTATGGTTCCTCACAGGGTACGAACGCCAGACGCGACATTGTTCCCGAATGTGGATATATGTGAGGCACGAGCGGCAATACTACTTCGGGTGTCGTGAATTTTTTGTTTTTATTATTTTAGAAATACTTAGAATGACCAAAAATTCTGTTTTTGGTTCCTGTGGTGTGGGATTTGCAGTTATCTTTCCATCAAGACCGAGCCTGCGCAATTCTGAGTCTCATAGCGATAGTTATGGCCAATATACGGGGCACCTTGCGTCTTGGCAATGGGAACCCGTGCCACTCCCGCTAACCCCCAAAATTGGCGGCACATCTTAGGAGGGACATACGATCATTAGAGGCATGGTGGATGGGTTAGCGGCTAGGTTGCTCATAGGGTACCAACGCCAGACGTGACATGGTTCCCGACGGTGGATATATGTGAGGCATGAGCAGGAAGACTACTTCGGGTGTCGTCAATTTTTTGTTTTTATTATTTTAGAAATACTTAGTATGACCAAAAATTCTGTTTTTCGTTCCTGTGGTGTGGGATTTGTAGTTATCTTTCCAACAAGACCGAGCCCGCTCAATTTGAGTCTCATAGCGATAGTTATGGCCAATATACGGGCACCTTGCGTCTTGGTAATGGGAACCCGTGCCACTCCCGCTAACCCCCTAAAATTGTGGCAGCGATCTTAGGAGGGACATACGGTCATTAGAGGCATGGTGGATGGGTTAGCGGCATGGTTCCTCACAGTGTACGAACGCCAGACGCGACATGGATTCCCGACGGTGGATATATGTGAGGCACGAGCGGGAAGACTACTTCGGGCTGTCGTCAAATTTTAGTTTTTATTATTTTAGAAATACTTAGTATGACCAAAATTCCATGTTTTTCGTTCCTGTGGTGTGGGATTTGCAGTTATCTTTCCAACAAGACCGAGCCCGCGCAATTCTGAGTCTTATAGCGATAGTTATGGCCAATATACGGGGCACCTTGCGTCTTGGCAATGGGAACCCGTGCCACTCCCGCTAACCCCAAAATGGCGGCAGCATCTTCAGGAGGGACATACGGATCATTAGAGGCATGGTGGATGGGTTAGCGGCAATGGTTCCTCATAGGGTACGAACGCCAGACGTCGACATGGTTCCCGACGGTGGATATATGTGAGGCACGAGCGGAAGACTACTTCGGGTGTCGTCAATTTTTTGTTTTTATTATTTTAGAAATACTTAGTATGACCAAAAATTCTATTTTTCGTTCCTGTGGTGTGGGATTTGCAGTTATCTTTCCAACAAGACCGAGCCCGCTCAATTCTTGAGTCTCATAGCGATAGTTATGGCCAATATACGGGGCACCTTGCGTCTTGGCAATGGGAACCCGTGCCACTCCCGCTAACCCCAAAATTGGCGGCGCATCTTAGGAGGGACATACGGTCATTAGAGGCATGGTGGATGGGTTAGCGGCATGGTTCCTCACTAGTGTACGAACGCCAGACGCGACATGGTTCCCGACGGTGGATATATGTGAGGCACGAGCGGGAAGACTACTTCGGGTGTCGTCAATTTTTGGTTTTTATTATTTTAGAAATACTTAGTATGACCAAAATTCCTGTTTTTCGTTCCTGTGGTGTGGGATTTGCAGTTATCTTTCCAACAAGACCGAGCCCGCGCAATTCTGAGTCTTATAGCCATAGTTATGGCCAATATACGGGGCACCTTGCATCTTGATAATGGGAACCCTGCCACTCCAGCTTAACACCAAAATTGGCGGCGCATCTTAGGAGGGACATACGGTCATTAGAGGCATGGTGGATGGGTTAGGCAAAATGGTTCCTCACATTGTACGAACGCCAGACGCGACATGGTCCCCGACGGTGGATATATGTGAGGCACGAGCGGGAAGACTACTTCCGGGTGTCGTTATTTTTTGTTTTTTATTATTTTAGAAATACTTAGTATGACCAAAAATTCCATTTTTCATTCCTGTGGTGTGGGATTTGCAGTTATCTTTCCAACAAGACCGAGCCCGCGCAATTCTAAGTCTTATAGCGATAGTTATGGCCAATATACGGGGCACCTTGCGTCTTGGTAATGGGAACCCGTGCCACTCCCGCTAACTCCCAAAATTAGCGGCGTGTCTTAGGAGGGACATACGGTCATTAGTGGCATGATGGATGGGTTAGCGGCATGGTTCCTCATAGGGTACGAACACGAGACGCGACATGGTTCCCGACGGTGGATATATGTGAGGCACGAGCGGGAAGACTACTTCGGGTGTCGTCAATTTTTTGTTTTTATTATTTTAGAAATACTTAGTATGAAAAAAATTCTGTTTTTCGTTCCTGTGGTGTGGGATTTGCAGTTATCTTTCCAACAAGACCGAGCCCGCTCAATTTTGAGTCTCATAGCGATAGTTATGGCCAATATACGGGGCACCTTGCATCTTGATAATGGGAACCCTACCACTCCAGCTTAACACCAAAATTGGCGGCGCATCTTAGGAGGGACATACGGTCATTAGAGGCATGGTGGATGGGTTAGCAAAATGGTTCCTCAAATTGTACGAACGCCAGACGCGACATGGTTCCCGACGGTGGATATATGTGAGGCACGAGCGGGAAGACTACTTCGGGTGTCGTTATTTTTTGTTTTTTTATTTTTGAAATACTTAGTATGACCAAAAATTCTGTTTTTTCGTTCCTGTGGTGTGGGATTTGCAGTTATCTTTCCAACAAGACTGAGCCCGCCTCAATTTTGAGTCTCATAGCGATAGTTATGGCCAATATACGGGCACCTTGCGTCTTGGCAATGGGAACCCATGCCAATCCCGCTAACCCCCATAATTGTTGGCGCGTGTTAGGAGGGACATGCCGTCACTAGAGGCATGGTGGATGGGTTACTGGTATGGTTCCTGACAGTGTATGAACGCCAGACGCGCCATGATTCCCGACGGTGGATATATGTGAGGCACGAGTGACAAGACTACTTTGGGTGTCGTCAAATTTTTTTTTATTATTTTAGAAATACTTAGTATGACCAAAAATCTTGCTTTTGGTTCCTGTGGGGTGGGATTTGTACTTATCTTTGCAACAAGACCAAGCCCACGCAATTCTGAGTCTTATAGTGATAGTTATGGCCAATATACGAGGCACCGTGCGTCTTGGCAATGGGAACCCGTGCCACTCCCGCTAAGCCCCAAAATTGGTGGCACATCTCAGGAGGGACATACGATAATTAGAGCCATGGTGGATGGGTTAGCGGCAAGGTTCCTCATAGGGTATGAACGCCAGACGTGACATGGTTCCCGACGGTGGATATATGTGAGGCATGAGCCGGAAGACTACTTCGGGTGTCGTCAATTTTTTGTTTTTATTATTTTAGAAATAATTAGTGTGACTAAAAATTCTATTTTTCCTTCCTGTGGTGTGGGATTTGCAGTTATCTTTCCAACAAGACCGAGCCCGCGCAATTCTGAGTCCTATAGCGATAGTTATGGCCAATATACGTGGCACCTTGCGTCTTTGCAATGGGAACCCGTGCCACTCCCGCTAACCCCCAAAATTGGCGGTGCATCTCAGGAGGGACATACGGTCATTAGAGGCATGGTGGATGGGTTAGCGGCACGGTTCCTCACATTGTACGAACGCCAGACGCGACATGGTTCCCGACGGTGGTTATATGTGAGGCACGAGCGGGAAGACTACTTCGGGTGTAGTCAATTTTTTGTTTTTATTATTTTAGAAATACTTAGTATGACCAAAAATTCTATTTTTCATTTCCTGTGGTGTGGGATTTGCAGTTATCTTTCCAACAAGACCGAGCCCGCGCAATTCTGAGTCTTATAGCGATAGTTATGGCCAATATACGGGGCACCTTGCGTCTTGGCAATGGGAACCCGTGCCACTCCCGCTAACCCCCAAAGTTGGCGGCGCGTCTTAGGAGGGACATACGGTCATTAGAGGCATGGTGGATGGGTTAGCGGCACGGTTCCTAACATTGTACGAACGCCAGACGCGACATGGTTCCCGACGGTGGATATATGTGAGGCACGAGCGGGAAGACTACTTCGGGTGTCGTCAATTTTTTGTTTTTATTATTTTAGAAATACTTAGTATGACCAAAAATTCTATTTTTCCTTTCTGTGGTGTGGGATTTGCAGTTATCTTTCCAACAAGACCGAGCCCGCGCAATTCTGAGTCTTATAGCGATAGTTCTGGCCAATATACGGGGCACCTTGCGTCTTGGCAATGGGAACCCGTGCCACTCCCGCTAACCCCCAAAATTGGCGGCTGCATCTTAGGAGGGACATACGGTCATTAGAGGCATGGTGGATGGGTTAGCGGCACTGGTTCCTCACATTGTACGAACGCCAGACGCGACATGGTTCCCGACGGTGGATATATGTGAGGCACGAGCGGGAAGACTACTTCGGGTGTCGTCAATTTTTTGTTTTTATTATTTTAGAAATACTTAGTATGACCAAAAATTCTATTTTTCATTTCTGTGGTGTGGGATTTGCAGTTATCTTTCCAACAAGACCGAGCCCGCGCAATTCTGAGTCTTATAGCGATAGTTCTGGCCAATATACGGGGCACCTTGCGGCTTGGCAATGGGAACCCGTGCCACTCCCGCTAACCCCCAAAATTGGCGGCGCGTCTTAGGAGGGACACACGGTCATTAGAGGCATGGTTGATGGGTTAGCGTCACGGTTCCTCACATTGTACGAACGCCACACGTGACATGGTTCCCGACGGTGGATATATGTGAGGCACGAGCGGGAAGACTAGTTCGGGTGTCGTCAATTCTTTGTTTTTATTATTTTAGAAATACTTAGTATGACCAAAAATTCCATTTTTCATTCCTGTGGTGTGGGATTTGCAGTTATCTTTCCAACAAGATTGAACCCGCGCAATTCTGAGTCTTATAGCGATAGTTATGGCCAATATACGAGGCACCTTGCGTCTTGGCAATGGGAACTCGTGCCACTCCAGCTAACCCCGAAAATTGGTGGTGCATCTTATGATGGACATACGGTCATTAGAGGTTTGGTGGATGGGTTAGCGGCACGGTTCCTCACATTGTACGAACGCCAGACGCGACATGGTTCCCGATGGTGGATATATGTGAGGCACGAGCGGGAAGACTAATTCGAGTGTCGTCAGTTGTTTGTTTTTATTATTTTAGAAATACTTAGTATGACCAAAAATTCCATTTTTCGTTCCTGTGGTGTAGGATTTGCAGTTATCTTTCCAACAACACCGAGCCTGCGCAATTCTGAGTCTTATAGCGATAGTTATGGTCAATTTACGGGGCACCTTGCGTCTTGGCAATGGGAACCCGTGCCACTCCCGCTAACCCCCAAAATTTGCGGCGCGTCTTAGGAGGGACATATGGTCAGTAGAGGCATGGTGGATGGGTTAGCGGCACGGTTCCTCACAGTGTACGAACGCCAGACGCGACATGGTCCCCCACGGTGGATATATGTGAGGCACGAGCGGGAAGACTACTTCGGGTGTCGTCAAATTTTTTTTTATTTTAGAAATACTTAGTATGACCAAAAATTCCATTTTTCATTGCGGTGGTGTAGGATTTACAGTTATCTTTCCAACAAGACGGAGCCCACGCAATTCGGAGTCTTATAGCGATAGTTATGCCCAATATACGGGGCACCTTGTGTCTTGGCAATGGGAATCCGTGCCAGTCCCGCTAAACCCCAAAATTGGTGGCGCGTCTTAGGAGGGACATACGGTCATTAGAGGCTTGGTGGATGGGTTAGCTGCTGAGAGCCAATGGACAGGCTCCATTGCCTCTGGAGTAATGAGTCATTGTCAACAGTAGCAAGACCCAAAAGTACTTGGGCACAAGACCTCCGATGGATAGGAGGCCTTCCAATGGACTTGAGGTAGAGGGAAGTCCTCCAAAGGACTGGAGGCACACTCGGCGTCTGTCAGCCATGGGAGTTCGGTGTACGGAGGAGCGGCACGACGACGGCAGGAGTAAGTCCTCCGAAGGACTGCGAGGCTTTCCCGATGGACAGGGGATACCGGGCGCCACCTCGGTGCTCCAACGCGAATGCGTGGCGCGAAGGCATGCGAGGGAGGCTTTGGCGGCTTCGGCTCAAAACCGTCACCCAAGCTACCCAAGCCTTGGTGAGTTGGGCCACGACTCGCCAAGATAGAGAAGATGGGCCAAATCCGGCCCAGGCAAAGACTTCCTAAAGTTTCCTAGTTTCTGACTTCAATACCGGGGGTGGATCGCGGATTGCACTACTGGCCACGTGGAGAGCATCCGAGGATTGCGTGGAACTTACGAAGATCAAGACTTCATCGTGGTCGTCCGTCCAGAAATATCCTTTAATCTTTCGTTTGAGTCCTTAGGGTTTGCCTAGTTGAAGGGACCTAAGTGCAAAACTGTCTAAATAGCACTCGGGTATAAATAGGTCCATGGTAGGTCATTAGAGGAACTCTTGGCTGCTTGGATTAGTTTTCACTTGGTGATTTTCGTCCTTAAGCTTTGAGCTCCATTGTTAGAGAGGTTAGAGTAGGATTTAGCCTCCTAATCTTGAGGGAGGGTGAGGGTGGTTGCTTGGGATGAATTTCTGCTTGTATGCTGAATATTTAGACCCATCTTGGGCACTTAATCAAAGAAAATTCGTGCAGCAACCTTATGTTCTTCTCCTCCCCCTTTCTCTTTGGTTTTTGTGTTCAATCCTTGCCTTTTTGGGTGTTTTTGTTGGGCAAGCTTGAATCCCCTTCCTTGTTGATGTTTTGGACTTGCTAGGACATGGAGATCAAGACTTAGTTCATCTCAATCCTGCTGGATTGCCACGAGCAAGCCTCTTTTGTGTTTTCCCCTTTCTTGCCCAAGGATGGCCATTTCACAAGATCTGAAATTCCCGCTAATTCCGCGGTTACCTTGAGTTGATCTTTTGGGGATAACTTTGAAATAGGGTCCAGATAACCTGTGCTAAATTTCGTGAAGTTTGTACAAGGTTTGATCAAGTTTGGATTTGAAAAAGTCTTTTCTACGACCCTAACGGACCATCCGGCAGAGGCCACCGGACAGTCCGGTTCCACCGGATAGTCCGGCAGTGGCCACCGGATAGTCCGGCAGTGGCCACCGGACAGTCCGCGGAGAGGCACTGTCTAGGCCGTGCCATAGGACAGTCCGGCGTCAGGCACCGGATAGTCCGGTCACAACGGACAATCCGGTGTTGGTCACTGGACAGTCCGGTCCTGCCAGGGAGCTGCTGTGTTCTTCCCAGTTTGGTTTTTCCGCTGTGATTTTGCTACGGATTTTCCCATTCCTCCCTTAAGACCATTCTCTTTGCTTACTGTGAGTCAGTGAGACGCACCTAGGTGCGGTGAGTGTCTTGTGGCGGTTGTTGCAAAATCCGTTGCTCCGCTGTCACTCTTGTTCGGATCTTGAGATTTCTTGCATTGGTGCGTATCCTCACAGTGGACGGCACCATTGAGCTGCTTGGCACGTATTTGTTCAGTGGACGGTGCTTAGTTTTGGTTTCCACTTGGGGGTTTGTGATTTTGTGATTTCAAGTGCTCCTATTCACCCTCCTCTAGTCGCACGTCTCTGTCCTACAATTGGTATCAGAGCCCGTTAGGTTTCTTCATACCTTTACCGGTGAGAAACCAGTAGCGACTATGACTCACTCCGGGAAGATTCTGGTCCTTGGTTCCGATGGCTACTCCTACTGGAAGGGTAGGATGAGAGCTTTCTTGCTTAGCCATGGCCAGGACATATGGGATGCTACTCAGAGTGCGAACTTTGTGGTACTTCCAGTTGCCGAGCGCACCACCCCAGCGATTGTGGCTCAGCATGAGGCGAATGCCAAAGCTGTTAACTTTCTCTTCTCAGGACTTGGTCCAGTTGATTATGAGAAAGTGAGCCACCTTGAGACTGCCCGTCAGATTTGGTCCCTGCTGAGTGCACACCACGAGGGCACTGCTACCATCAAGGGGCGTCTCGTTGAGACTTACAGGCGCGAGTATGAAAATTTCGTTCAGAAGCTTGGTGAGTCCATCGATGACTTGTTTGGTCGTTTTCAATCGATCTTCAACGAGTTGCGCGTTAACTCCAGCCCTGAGAGGATCCCATACACCAACCATCAGCAGGCTGTCAAGTTGCTGTATGCGTTGGACAGGAAGGTATGGGAGATCAAGGTTAACTCGATCATTAAGTCTGAGGCCTATGACACAATTGGAGTGGAGACTCTTTACAGCAACCTCAAGGCCACAGAGGTGGATTACAAGTTGAGAGATTCTCTCTCTTGTACTGCCTCCAAGAGCCTGGCCTTGGCTTCTCCCTCCAGTGAGGCCGTTTCTAACACCCAGCTTCACAACTTTTCGCTTTCTGCTCTTATGTCTGTTACAGAGGAGCAGTTGGCGTCACTTGGGGATGATGAGCTTTGTCTTATGTCTAGCCGCTTTCAGCGTGCCTATGACACCGGATGAGCAAGAAGAGGGGCGAGAGGCCCAAGTGCTTCCAGTGCGGAGAAGTCGGCCACTTTATTGCCGAATGCCCAAACAAGCAGAACGACTACTACAAGAAGGGCAAGAACCATTCCCGCGACTCCAACAAGTACCACTCCGGCAAGCGTGACCACACCAAGCACCGATGCGGCAAGATCAAGAACTTCCGGAAGGCTTTCAAGAGCTACCAGAAGGACAACCAGAAGCGGGACAAGGCCTTCTTCAACGAGCTTGGTGGTCTATGTGGCGGATCGTCGTCCTCCTCCTCGTCTTCGTCAAGCTCAAGCGATGAGGAGATTGTCACCAAGCGGGACAACAGGAGGGACCAAGGTGGTCCAGCTAGACTCTGCTTCATCTCCACCAAGTCCAAGCGCAAGCACAAGATGCACCGGAGATCCTTTTCCTCCATGGCGCTTGAGGACAAGGACGACAAGGGCAACGACAACGACTCCTCCGATGAAGAGGTAACTCCTGAGCAAGCTGAAATTCTTGAGATGTTGGAGTCAAATAGTCGTGAGTTGAAAGCCCAAGATAGGTTGTTGGAGAAGGCAGCCAAGAAGCTGCAGAAGCAGAAAGCCAAGTTGGTTGATGCTTTAGCTGAGATAGAGAGGCTGAAGAATGTGTCAGCCCAGCCTAGTGAGACTAAGTGTCCTACCTGTGAGACCTTGATGAGAGATCTCTATGAGCAGAAGAGCAAGTATGCTTCATCAGGTAGAGGAGATGGATAGGCTGAAGGTAGAGTTAGGCAAGCTCTAGTCTAAACTGGATGAGCCTATTTTGAGTGATGTGACTGAGTGTGAGATGTGTCCCCACCTAGCTATTGACATAGCTGAGCTGAAAGTGAGGTGTGAGGGACAGCTCAAAGAGTTGGAAGAGCTTAGGACTAGACCCACCCTTTTGGGTGCATGCATGGTCTGTCCTACTTTGGAGAGTGAGCTTGTGTAGTTGAGAGCTGACCTTAAGATGCTTTTAGCATCCCCTGACACTTGTGAGAACTGTCTCACTCTGAGGTTGATGTTGGTGGATAGGGATGCCACCATTAAGAAGTTAGAGAAGTCTGCTTTCCCTATTCCGTCTCTAGACTGCACTACTTGTGCTGACCAGACTTTAGTTCTGAAGGATCTGAGAGAGGAGAAACAGACTTTGGTTGATGAGAACAACCGGTTGAGAGAAGTGCTTTGTTGGATGTATGCTAGAGAGCCCCAACTTAGGATGATCTTGGAGAGCACCAAGAGAGTTGAGGGTGATATGAGTGGACTTGGGTTAGGAGAGAATAGTACTTCAGGTGAGAAGAGGAGTTCCCCAATTAAGCTTAAGACTGCCTCTCCTTAGCCTAGCCCTACTGTTGATGGGGTTTACTATGAGCCTCTTAAGGCTGCCCCAAAGAAGCAGTTCTAGACACCCATGCCATCATAGGCTAAGTTGGATAGAGTAGTGACTGAGATTCTCAAGCCTCCAGTGAGCAAGGAGAGAGTCCAGCAGCCTATTCCACCCAAGGCTACTCCACCTAAGCCCAAGGCTCAGCCTAAACCCACTCCCAAGAGGCCTGTCTACCACTGTGACTTTTGCCAGCGGAATGGCCACTTGGAGGAGTTTTGCTTCAGGAGGAAGTGAGTTGAGAGGCAGGAGAGAGCCTGGGGGAACCAGGATCAGTTCTACCAGGGTGGTAGGCAGGATCCTCCCCGTCGCGGTGAGATGAGAGACCGCTTTGCTGGTGAGAGAGGAGGCGGCTTTCAGGCCCGTGTTCCTAGTGGAGAGAGACGCTTTCTCGGTCGAGCTCCTAGTCATTTTCAGCGCGGCCATGGATCTTCTAACCGAGGCTTTGGAGGTAGAGGGTTTGAGAGCTCACGCTTTAGAGGTCAGTGGGTACCTAGGTAGACGTGATGCTTTCTTTGACTGTGTTTACCCCACTTTTGAGCAGATGGCTCGACACTGGTTCAGCAGTTACACTAACCCCAGTGCCGGACCATTTGCTCACTCTCGCTTTCCTTGATTTTGTAGGATCGAGGCCTGGAGGACATATGGATCATGGACTCCGGTTGCTCTAGGCACATGACAGGGCACCAGCAGATGGTTCTCCAGCCTCAACCCCGTGAGCACCAAGGAGTACATCACATTCGGGGATAATGGTCAAGGTAAAGTGTTGGGTGTTGGTTCTGTTGCTCTTTCTAGGAAGCTTTCCCTGAGAGAAGTTTCTTTGGTGAGGAATTTGGGGTTCAATTTGGTTTCTATCTCGTAACTTCTCAAGGAAGGGTTTGAAGTTCGTTTTAAGGAGGGTTCCTCTTGTGTGCTTGATGCTAAGGAAAACCTTGTTTGTCGGATTTTGCCCTATGGGCAGGTTTTTAAGGTTGACCTTGCATCTGTCTCTGGACCTCCTCGGTGTTTGTTTGCTAGTCCTTCTGCTGATATTTGGAGGTGGCATAGGAGGCTTGGCCATTTGAGTTTTGATCTGCTAGTCAGGTTGAGCTCAATGGATCTGATCCGAGGATTGCCCAATTTGAAAGCAGAAAAGGACTTAGTATGCCACCCCTGTCGTCATGGCAAGATGGTTGCCGCTTCTCATGCACCTGTCAATCAGGTGATGACCTCTTACTCAGGTGAGCTGCTACATATGGACACGGTTGGTCCTGCTCGAGTACAGTCGATCAGTGGGAAGTGCTGTGTGCTTGTAGTTGTGGATGACTTTTCTCGCTATTCGTGGGTGTTCTTCATGGAATTCAAAGATGAAGCTTTTGGTTTTGTTCGGGATCTGGTCTTGAGGTTAAGGAATGAGAGTTATAAAGACTTCATACGAGCTACGGTTTGGTAGGCAGCCTAGCGTCAAGCACCTGCGTGTATTTGGCTGCAGATGCTTTGTGCTCAAAAAGGGGGCATTTGGACAAATTTGAATCTCGCTGCTTGGATAGTATTTTTCTTGGGTACGCCTCTAGCTCTAGGGCATATAGAGTGTGGATCCTTGATACTAGACAAGTGGTTGAGACCTGTGAAGTTTCCTTTGATGAATCTATGCCTTGCACAACCCCTGCATTTGAGCTTTCAGGTGATGATGAAGAAGGCGCTCCCATCTTTGAAGATGAGGAAGGCGAAGTAGATGCTGGTGATGCAGGAGCCACTGCACCAGCTGCAGCTCCTGCCCCCTCTGCTACGAGCTCTAAAGATGAAGGAGGACCCTTGCCTATGGCTTCCTCCACAGTCCCCCGACCACAAGCTCGAGCAGAGGTTGGCTCCGCTGAGGACGTAGGGGAAGTGACCTCCGGGATTGTTCCATCTCGGCAGGTCCAGCGGCATCACCCTCCAGACAGGATGATTGGGGATCTACACCAACGTGTCACACGCTCTTCGGTTAACTCTCTAGCCTTTTTCTGTCACTCCGCATTTGTTGCTTCTTTCGAACCCCGGGATGTGTCACATGCATTATCTGATCCTAGTTCGGTGAATGCCATGCATGAGGAGTTGGAAAACTTTGAGAGAAACCATGTCTAGGATTTAGTTGAACCTCCACCAAACTGCCACCCTATAGGAACCAAGTGGGTTTTCAAGAACAAACAGGGTGAGGATGGGATGGTTGTGAGGAACAAAGCGAGATTGGTAGCCCAGGGTTTCTGTCAGAAAGAGGGGAAAGATTATAAGGAAACCTTTGCTCCTATAGCTCGTTTAGAGGCTATTAGGATTTTGCTTGCCTTTGCTGCCTCTAATGGCTTCAAATTGCAGCAGATGGATGTCAAGTCAGCCTTTCTAAATGGTTACATAGAAGAGGAGGTTTATGTGAGACAACCTCCTGGCTTTGAGAGTGCCAAGTTTCCAGACCAGGTGTATAAGTTGAGAAAAGCCCTGTATGGTCTGAAACAAGCTCCAAGAGCTTGGTATGCTAGGTTGAAAGCCTTTCTGCTCAAGTCTGGTTTTGTGATGGGTTCAGTAGACAAGACTTTGTTTCTGTTGAGTCATGGCGGTGACACCCTTCTAGTTCAGTTATATGTTGATGATATTATCTTTGGTGGTTCATCTCACGCTTTGGTGTCTAAGTTTGCTGAATAGATGAGCAGTGAATTCGAGATGAGTCTCATGGGTAAGCTTCAATTCTTTCTTGGGCTTCAGATTAAGCAAGGCCCAGAAGGAACCTTCGTCCATCAAGCCAAGTACACGAAGGACATTTTGAGGAAGTTTGACAAGGGAGATCTCAAGCCCATGGCGACTCCCATGTCAACACAGACGGCTCTTGATGCGGATGAAGAAGGGGAGGTGGTGGACCAAAGAGAGTATCGAGGGATGATCGGCTCACTTCTGTACCTAACGGTGACCCGGCCGGACATTCAGTTCGCGGTTTGCCTTTGTGCGCATTTTCAGGCCTCACCAAGGCTATCACATCATCAAGCAGTGAAGCGCATCTTCAGGTATCTGAAATACATTCCTGAGCTTGGACTTTGGTTTTCTTCAGCTTCGTTGCTCTCTCTTTGAGGGTATTCGGATGCTGACTTTGCGGGTTGTCGGCTAGAGCGCAAGTCTACTTCCGGCACCTGCCAGTTTATCGGTTCCTCTCTTGTTTCTTTGTCCTCACGCAAGCAATCTAGCATAGCCACTTCCACCTTGAGCGACTTTGGTCTCAATTTTAGGAAGATCCCTCTCCTAGTAGACTCTACTTCTGCTATTTCTGTAGCTAAGAACCCCGTCTTGCACTCCAGAACCAAACACATAGACGTGAGATTTCACTTCTTGAGAGATCACTACGAGAAGGGAGATATAGACTTGATCCATGTAGAGACAGAGAACCAGTTGGCCGATATGTTTACCAAGCCCTTAGACCTGAGCATATTTGCTCACTTGCGTGGGGAGCTTGGTGTTTGTTGCCCCTTTTAGGTTGGGGTAACTTTGGTATAGTTTAGGTTTTGCTTTGCTTTTTCTTTCTTTTCTTTCTTTGTTTCTCTTTGCTTCTCTTGCATTTTGTCTCATACCATGCATTGCATTGTAACATATGCATTTTCACTTTCACTAGCACTAGAGCTCTTCTGGTATGCCAAGTTAGTACTTGCTTGTGCTAGATTGTACAGTTGCTTGCATGATGTGATGCCCTAGGCATCTCCCGAGCATTATCAAGTGCATACTTTGTTTAATTATTTCTCATAAGCATCATTTCATGTCATACTAATGTGCATTTGAGTAAACATGGAGAAAATAACTAAGTAGTGCATTCAGTTTCGCAAAAATGATGCTATAATGTGAGCATACCTTAAATCCTAGGGAAGTTTAGGTAGAACTTCTTATACCAAACTTGTAGGTCTTAAGGTGGTAAACAACTTTGTCAATTAGAGCTTGGATGGAAAATGGGCTTAACTAAGTGCAAAGGGACTTTTGGTGTTACCCAACAAACATACTCCAAATCTGGCTTATTTAGAATTCTTCATTTTTCTATAACCTAGAGTCCTTTTCATGTAAAGGTCCAATTGGGAAAGTTTTAGGCTATGAAATCTTGAACAACTTTGTCAAAAAGACTTTTGGGAGAAAATGGCTAGAAATAGGACTTTTGAATTATCTAAGGAAAATAGTTCTCAGTCCAAACTGAGAGCTGACAGTTAAACTCGAATTTAAATCAAACTTAGAGCCAGAATTTGAAATTGATGCTTTTGACAAAGTTGTAGATCTCAAAAGGTACAACATTTCATTCAATTGGGCCCTTTTCAAATTCGGCGCGTAAATTGGTCAAATTTGCGAAAATCAGAAACCTGATTAGTTGGTAAAAGGGATTTTCCTTTTTCGGAATTTCTTTTCCTTTTCGTCTCTATGCCAGGTGGGACCCACCCGTCAGGTCGCCGCGCCAGCGCATTTCATCGGCTCCCTTGCTCCGTGCACCCGGTCCATGCGATTTGTTCTTCATTTCCGACGTTGGCCCCACCTGTCAGAGTCACTGGTCCATGGACTCGGTTCACCCGCGCACCTCCGTCTTCTCTCCCCGCCCGCGCGCGCCCACGCGGCGCTGCGCGCCGAGCAGCCGTGGCTACGCGCCAGCCTTCCCGGCCGCCGCGGCCACGCGCCGCTGCCGCGCGCGGACAGCGTGCGCGGCGCGCCACCGAGGCGAGGGCAAGGCCGACCCTATTTCCCGAACCCTCCTCCACGCGCTCGGGCTCTCTGTTCGGCAAGGCCGACCCTATTTCCCGAACCCTCCTCCACGCGCTCGGGCTCTCTGTTCTTTTCCCCTTTCGACCTCGCGCGTCCGCCATTGACGGAGCTCAACCGAGCTCAATCCCCAGCCCCTTCCGCCCACTCCCGAGCTCAACCATCACCACGCCGGGCTTTGTCGCCCTCGACTCCATCCTTCCGCACTAGCCTAGGCCACTGATTTCGTCCCGACGCCGCCCACCGCGCCGCCGGAGCTCGTCGCCCTCTGCTCATCGTCGTCCCACCTCCTCGCGCCCTCTCCCGTCGATTGAAGTAGGGGGTAAGACTCCCCATACTCCTCTCTCTCTCCCCGGCACTCCGCGGCGAGCACTCGAGCCCCGCAGGGCCGGGATTGGCCGCGCGCCACCGGAGCTTCCCCTCCCGTCGCGAGGAGGAAGACGACGGGAGGAGGAAGATGAACATTTTGCGCTATCGCCCTCCGAGTTTAACAGTTTTATGTTTCCATTCCGAGCACTGTGTACTGAGTCTTGTAAATCTTGCACGGGAACCCTCAGAAGCTATGGATAATTATATATAGGTCCTGGATCTGTTTAGTTTCGTTTTAAAATGCTTTTAAAAATGCTGAAACTTCGAAAAATCATAGTAAAGTGGATAAAAATCCAAAAATAGCAAACTTTGTTGCACTGTGTTCCTAATAAATAGATCTACAGGATGGGTATGATGGTTGAGTAGGAAAGGACAGTTTTGCCCCTGTTTTTATTCAAACATGTAAAACCCTAATAAATAGGAAATAAGGAGTAAATGATCTCCAAAAATAGCCAAATTTGAGCAGGGACCTTGCTATCATGTGTAGGTTCTGTATAAATTTTGTTGGCCCTAACACTTACTATTGAATTACTATTTTGCCCTTGTCTTGCACTAAGCACATATTAATCTTAAGAAAAAGATTAATATGGTGAATAATGTTTCAAAGTGACTTTAAGTTTGATATAAGCTATAGTTATGGAATAACTTGCTAGAGTTGGAGATGATGCATATAAGGTTTTGACTCTAATTAGAAACTGGTAGAAATAATGCATATTTATGCAAGCTTCGGTCGCTTCACATGAAGCGATGCTACCTCACCACGCACACCCCACGTTATTTTATGTGACAAACTAAGCTATCGTAGATGATGGCTTGTACGATTTCTTAGTACGAAACAACTTTCGCCTCCATATGCATAACTCTATATCATAAATCATAAATTCACTGATTTACTACATTACACTCGCATCATAAAGCAAGCATTGCACTAATACATGCTCCAACTGCATCATGTTTTTGGAATACTACATGTTTGAACTGAGTTGTTACCTTACGGAAATTTACTATTATGTTGGCAATCATACAGACAATGAAACTTGTTGTTTATGTTAATTAAGTCGCTGTTAAAAACTAAAAGCTAAGGATCCACTTGCTAGTAAGCTGCTTCGCGTCAGCCGTAAGCCAAATCCATTAAGACCTACTGAGTAATTAGTACTCAGGGTTTGCCCCCACATTTTGAGCGCAGGTATGGAGTTCATGGTGTGCACTTGTGTTGGAGGCGGGGCATGCCCTCATTTAGGATGAGGTGACTGAGTGGCACGAGGGCAACATCGGTGGGCTCGATGTTGTACCTCTAATGCAAAACTTTTGGTGATAACATGGTGACCTATAAACTTATATTTCCGCTGCGAGAAACATTCGAACTTGCCACCTTAAAACTTTATGTTGGACTTGTATTTTATGTAAAATCTGGTTTGTAATTAAGTCTAACTTTATGCTATTCAACTGCCTGTGGTGATGTATCTGTTGTGGCTCCATCGTGGGTCAGATGTGTATGATGTCGGTTCCTCTGGGAAAAGGTAATATCGGGGGTCGAATGACTCTCGACGGACGACCGGGTTTAGTTCGGTCTAATCGCACTGCAAGCCAGAGGTGGCAGGTGTGCTTAGCCCGGATTAAATCGGCGGTTCCGCCACAGCTGGTATCAGAGCCGATCATACACAGACAACAGACATATCATCCAGTTTTGATTTGCAAACTTATTTTCGAAAACCCTTTTCGAAGTATTTGAAAAATGAGAGTATCGATATGCCCCTATTAAGGATGTTAGTGAAATACCAAGTGACATCGCTAACATTCTGACCTAGATAGAACTCATATGCATATTCGGCGCTTTGGGAAGCAACATTTCGGCCATAGCTATCCCCAGTACTGGCGGAACGCTATTGGGATTTGCGGACTGTTGCAAACCCTGCATTCATGCTGATAGGGCAGAACTCTTTAAGGGGGATGGTCACGCCATTGGAGTGTTTCGTGATCACTTTTCCTTCAACCAAAATTATAGCTAGATCTTGTTGGCCACCGTTTCTCTCCCCAGTAATTTCCCAGTACTGGAGAAACACTGGGTGTGTTGAGAGAAATGGCGCCACTACGTCGTCCACCAGACGTAGCTTAAAGAAATTCGTGGGTGCCACTTCTAGGGTTAGAGTGGTAATGATTGGTCATGGTAATGATGATGATATGAGCATGCATTTTTCTGTAGGTACACTAACCACGTGCGAAATTAAGAACGAGTAGAGAACGACTAGTTGCACTAGGGAGGGCCGTGCATATATGTCACCGGATACTCGCTAGATATATAAATTGTACATAAGGTGTGTGATGTGAGAACGAATAGGACGAGTCATGCATCCTGTTTACTTTTACTTGTTCATAATTGGGGGATTATTGCTAAAAGTCAAATGAGTAAAATGGGAGTCCAAAGATGGCCAGGACCAAGCAAACCGCCCGCAAAGCCACCAGTGCGAGGGGACTCCGCGTACAGGAGGGAAGGGCTGCTCCCCTCCCACCAGTGACCCACACCCCTCCTCAGCTTGAGAATGGGATGGTCCACACCCGTTGCCGTGAGGAGAACGGCCTTGCGCAGATCCTTTGTCAGGCTCTGCATGAGATGAGGTGCAGACCGTGCCCCTTCTTCTCCGTGCAGACAGTGCACGCGGAGGGACACTGCATGGCCAGTGTCGTCCTTCCTTCGAGCCACACCGCGGTCCGGCAGACGATCACCGTCTACGGGGCCAATGAGGAGGACGCCTACGACAAGGTCACCTTAGCAGCCATCACCTCACTCAGCTCCTCGGGTGCAGCAGGGATGTCAGTGCTGCGCTACCTCCCCACCGACGGCTACGACGACGAGTGGCTCCATCGTCACAACATGCTGGAGGAGCGGATTGACACCAGGCCCTATGCCGCGACCATGCAGTTTGCTCACAGCGTACACGGGATGTACCTCCGTGCCGAGGACCGTGTCTCCCACTACCGCGACCAGCACATGTATGCACAGGACCGTATTGAGGAGCTGGAGGCAGAGTTGGCCGAGGCACAGCAGCGCCTGGCGCAGTACGAGCAGGACCCTTCAGTTGCCCCTGTGGTGGAGGATGAGGACAGCATGGTGTCTGACGCGCGTAACGGGCGTTAGAGAGTTTGATGATAGCACTGTGTGGTGAAGCTTTTTGTAAATGGTGCATGTTATGAGCGATGTTTTGTATTATACCGCTCCGTGCAATTTGCCATGACTGTACTAAACAATGGTGAAGTCGAGAGAACTCACTTATGTACGTCATGTAACCCGATGTAGAACCTTAAGCTAGTGTTTCGATGTGATGGACGAGATGGACCACATATGTACTAAGTAAACTCTTAGTTTGATAAGATTCTATAAGTATGGTTGTAGTAACTGCTGGATGCGCATGGACAATGTGGACTGATGCGATGCCTTTAAGCTTGGAAAATGGCACGATTGAGTTTGAAACTCGGAGCTCAGCCGCTTCTTTTGTGCAAAGCTTAAAAATTTAGGACAACTTTTCTATTGATGATCAGATCTAGTCGGTCGGTTTGGAAATCGAACGATTAAAAGTCAGAAGCTACTGATTACACACGCGAAACTGCGCAACCCGATGATAATGTGCCATTGCTCAGCCTTGCGAGATAAAAGCTAGCTGTTTTGATGCAAATTTATCTGTACTCACAAATTATCTGCAGTCCTATGATCTTTCTATCATCATAACTTTGCGCAAGGGCTATTGGACTGAACCCATATGGCTCCATTTTGCAGATGGTGAACACCCGCACTGGTCAGTCATCGGGGCAGTCAGCGCAAGGCGCTCCACCCCCGCCGGAGCTGGCCACCTTGGTGGTCCAACAAGCTGAGTTGATCCGTTTACTAGCAGAAGACCGTCAGGCCCGTGGGCAACAACAGCCGCGGGAGTACCGGCCACGTGGCATTACTTACCAGGACTTCGAGGGGCTGCGACCCCCGGTTTTCACCAATTGCCCCGAGCCACTGGCGGCAGATGACTGGCTTCGTACCGTCCAGTCCAAGTTCACCCTTCTGCCAGGGATCAATGAGCAAGAGAAGGCTCGATTTGCTGCTCAGCTTCTTCATGGGCCTGCGGGAGCATGGTACGCCACTTTCCTCGCCATGCAGGAGGAGGGCCATGAGCCCACATGGGAGGAGTTCCGTCAGGCTTTCCGGGCCCACTACATCCCGGCAAGTTTGATGGAACAAAAGCGTCGCGAGTTCCGAGACCTCAAGCAGGGCAACAGGACCGTGATGCAATATGTGCAGACCTTTATCCACCTCTCTCAGTATGCTCCGAGAGATGTTGCTAGTGAGCCAGAGCGGGCCGAGAGACTCCTAGAGGGCCTTGACCCTGCCCTCCGGACTCACTTGGCACGGCGCTACCAGAGCTTCACTGAGCTGGTAGACACTGCTCTCGACATGGAGAATCGTTTACGTGCCGCTAACGAGGATCAGAAGCGCAAAAGGATAGCCAACACATCAGCGACGGGCCCTTCACAGAAGCAGAAGACCGCATACAAGCCTCAACAGCAAAATTATCAGCAGTCTCGCTATGTGGTCTGACCCAGCCAACCAAGGTGGATCCATCGGGCGGCGCCGCAGCAACAGTACCCCATCTATCGAGCACCCACACAATTGCCAGCTCCCCGTGCTCCCATTGTTCCGGGACCGGGCGCTCCTTGTTACAACTGTGGCAAGATCGGCCATTTCAGTAAGGACTGCAGAGCGCCTCGCAGGATCCAAGGTCCTATTCCTGTGGGTGGAAACTATCAGAGCAAGCCGAAGGGATTCGTACCCAAGACAGGTCGAGTGCACTATGTGCACATGGAGCAGATCCCTGCAGGAGAGCCTGTTCTCGCCGGTACGTTCATGGTCAACGGTCAGCCGACCGTCGTGTTATTTGATTCAGGGGCTACTCATACTTTCATTAGTCAGTCATATACATCTAAGCGTGGGGTAAAGACTTCACGTATAAAAGAGAAATATCAAATTACCGCGCCGGGGAACCCGATAAATACAAATCTGATAGTGAAAGGGTTAAGGCTGAGTATAGGAGAGGAAGATTTCACAATCAACCCTGTGGTGCTGCCACACCGGGGGATTGATATCATCTTAGGGATGAATTGGATGACAGAAAACAATGCGGTCCTGGATATTGGCAGCAGGACAGTGCAGTTAAGGTCTAGTGTCAGCGGCAAGATTCTACGAATACACATGCCAAACCAAAAATACATGACCCCCACAGTTAATGCGACTGAACTACAAGAAGTTAAGAAGATACCGGTAGTGTGTGAATTTCCGGACGTGTTTCCGGAAGAACTTCCTGGATTGCCACCAAAACGGGATGTAGAATTTGCCATTGAACTCGTTCGAGGCACGGCACCTGTGTCAAAAAGACCATACAGGATGCCACCTGATGATTTGAAGGAACTGAAAACACAGCTACAAGAACAATTAGACAAAGGGTTCATTAGGCCTAGTTCATCACCGTGGGTTGTCCAGCTCTCTTTGTTGAGAAAAAGGATCATGGTGGGAAGAGGCTGTGTGTTGACTATCGGCCACTGAATGCAGTGACCGTCAAAAACAAATACCCACTGCCACACATCGATATTCTATTTGATCAGTTAGCTGGGGCTAAGGTCTTTTCTAAAATTGACCTAAGGTCTGGCTACTATCAGATAAAGATTAGAGAAGAGGATATACCCAAGACAGCATTTTCTACCAGATATGGCTTGTATGAGTACTTGGTCATGTCATTTGGACTAACCAACGCACCGGCTTTCTTCATGTATATGATGAACTCCGTGTTCATGAATGAACTCGATAAGTTCGTGGTGGTATTCATAGATGACATACTAATCTACTCCAAAAATGAAAAAGAACATGAAGAACATTTAAGAATCGTGCTCACTCGGCTCAGAGAGCATAAGCTTTATGCCAAGTTTAGCAAGTGTGCATTCTGGCTGAAAGAAGTGAGTTTCTTGGGTCACGTACTATCTGAAAAGGGAGTCGCAGTTGATCCTAACAAAGTAGAAGATGTGCTAAATTGGAAGCAACCAGAGACTGTGACTGAAATCCGGAGTTTTCTTGGTTTAGCGGGCTACTACCGCCGCTTTATCAAAGATTTCTCCAAAATTGCAAAACCCATGACCTCATTGACCAAGAAAAATGCCAAGTTCATTTGGAATCCAAATTGTGAAGAAGCTTTCCAAACCTTGAAGAAATTGTTAACCTCAGCACCAGTGCTAGCTCAACCAAGTATTACCAAGCCTTTTGAGGTGTACTGTGATGCCTCCGGTAATGGGCTTGGCTGTGTCTTGATGCAAGAAGGAAGAGTAATTGCTTATGCCTCCCGTCAATTGAGGAAACATGAAGCCAACTATCCAACACATGACCTTGAGTTAGCCGCAGTCGTTCATGCATTAAAAATATGGAGACACTATTTATTAGGCAACACGTGTCACATCTACACTGATCACAAGAGTCTCAAATATATTTTCACTCAACCTGAAATCAATATGAGGCAGCGACGATGGTTGGAATTGATAAAAGACTATGATCTGGAGATACACTACCATCCGGGCAAGGCCAATGTAGTGGCCGACGCCTTAAGCCGCAAAGTCCATTGCAATATGATAGAAGCCCGACCTACAGCAAGAGTGATCTGCTGTGAGATGAATGACATTGAAACACCTCCGGGACAGCATGCAAAACTCTATAATATCATTATTGAGCCCACCATCAAGGCACAAGTCATAGAAGCTCAGAAGCAAGATAAGGGTATGGCACATATCCGTGAAGGTATTAGTGAAGAGAAGAAGGCGTGTTTCACACTTGATGACCAAGGCGTCCTGTGGTTCAAGAATCGTCTAGTGGTACCCAAGGACATGGAGTTGAGGAAGAGAATACTGGATGAAGCACACACTTCAATACTCACGATACATCCCGGCAGCAATAAGATGTATCAAGACTTAAAACAGAAATTTTGGTGGACCCGCATGAAGCGGGAGATCGCCAGGTACGTATCTGAGTGCGACGTGTGTAAGAAAGTAAAAGCTGATCACTTAAAGGCCGCTGGAATGCTTCAACCACTGGATGTTCCAGCGTGGAAATGGGAGGATATACACATGGATTTTGTTGTGGGTTTGCCGCGTACCCAAAAGGGATATGATTCTATATGGGTAATTGTCGATCGGCTCACCAAGTCGGCACACTTCTTACCCGTCAAGACTCATTATACTGCCGCTACCTATGCAGAGCTATATATTGCACGGGTTATTTCCCTACATGGGGTGCCCAAGACCATCACTTCCGATCGAGGTTCGATATTTGTGTCCCGCTTTTGGGAACATTTGCAATCCGCTCTCGGAACCACTGTGATTCGAAGTTCAGCATATCACCCTCAAACCAGTGGTCAAGTAGAAAGAGTGAATCAAATTCTAGAAGATATGTTAAGGGCTTGTGCACTGACATATTCCACCAAGTGGGATGAATGCCTCCCCCTGGCGGAGTTTGCTTATAACAACAGCTACCAAAAGAGCTTAGAAATGGCTCCTTTCGAGGCTCTTTATGGTAGGAGATGCAGAACACCACTAAACTGGTCCGAACCAGGAGAGCGTGTTACCTTTGGCCCTGATTTAGTGGCAGAAGCCGAAGAACAAGTGAAACTCATACACCATCATCTCAAAAGAGCACAGTCTAGGCAGAAAAGCTACTCGGATAGAAGGAGGAGGCCGCTAGTCTTTGATGAGGGGGATCATGTGTATCTCAAAGTATCTCCGATGAAAGGGGTACAATGGTTTGGGGTGAAAGGAAAGTTAGCACCAAGGTACGTCGGTCCATTCAAGATCATTGAAAAGTGCGGAGCCGTCGCTTACCGGTTAGAGTTACCACCACATCTGGGTGCGGTTCACGATGTGTTTCACGTTTCGCAACTAAAGAAGTGCTTAAGAGTGCCTGAGAAAGTGGTAGATACCTCTCAAATTCAAATTGAACCAGATCTCACATACGAAGAACATCCTGTAAAAATCCTCGATCAAAAGCAAAGATCAACCCGTCGGAAAACCATCAACTTTTACAAAGTTCAATGGAGTAATCACTCCGAAGAAGAAGCCACTTGGGAGCAAGAAGAATACCTACACACTAAGTATCCTGGTTTTCTACCATCCACTTTAAATCGGTATGTTACAACAGCTTAACTTCTGGATCTAAACTCAATACATGCACCCAACACTAACTACAACCAATTTAACCACCCACGTCACTTCAAAAATCTCGGGACGAGATTTCTTTAAGGGGGGTGGGTTGTGATGCCCTAGGCATCTCCCGAGCATTATCAAGTGCATACTTTGTTTAATTATTTCTCATAAGCATCATTTCATGTCATACTAATGTGCATTTGAGTAAACATGGAGAAAATAGCTAAGTAGTGCATTCAGTTTCGCAAAAATGATGCTATAATGTGAGCATAACTTAAATCCTAGGGAAGTTTAGGTAGAACTTATTATACCAAACTTGTAGGTCTTAAGGTGGTAAACAACTTTGTCAATTAGAGCTTGGATGGAAAATGGGCTTAACTAAGTGCAAAGGGACTTTTGGTGTTACCCAACAAACATACTCCAAATCTGGCTTATTTAGAATTCTTCATTTTTCTATAACCTAGAGTCCTTTTCATGTAAAGGTCCAATTGGGAAAGTTTTAGGCTATGAAATCTTGAACAACTTTGTCAAAAAGACTTTTGGGAGAAAATGGCTAGAAATAGGACTTTTGAATTATCTAAGGAAAATAGTTCTCAGTCCAAACTGAGAGCTGACAGTTAAACTCGAATTTAAATCAAACTTAGAGCCAGAATTTGAAATTGGTGCTTTCGACAAAGTTGTATATCTCAAAAGGTACAACATTTCATTCAATTGGGCCCTTTTCAAATTCGGCGCATAAATTGGTCAAATTTGCGAAAATCAGAAACCTGATTAGTTGGTAAAAGGGATTTTCCTTTTTCGGAATTTCTTTTCTTTTTCGTCTCTATGCCAGGTGGGACCCACCCGTCAGGTCGCCGCGCCAGCGCATTTCATCGGCTCCCTTGCTCCGTGCACCTGGTCCATGCGATTTGTTCTTCATTTCCGACGTTGGCCCCACCTGTCAGAGTCACTGGTCCATGGACTCGGTTCACCCGCGCACCTCCGTCTTCTCTCCCTGCCCGCGCGCGCCCACGCGGCGCTGCGCGCCGAGCAGCCGTGGCCACGCGCCATTGCCGTGCGCGGACAGCGCGCGCGGCGCGCCACCGAGGCGAGGGGAAGGCCGACCCTATTTCCCGAACCCTCCTCCACGCGCTCGGGCTCTCTGTTCTTTTCCCCTTTCGACCTCGCGCGTCCGCCATTGACGGAGCTCGACCGAGCTCAATCCCCAGCCCCTTCCGCCTGCTCCCGAGCTCAACCGTCACCACGCCGGGCTTCGTCGCCCTCGACTCCATCCTTCCGCACTAGCCTAGGCCACTGATTTCGTCCCGACGCCGCCCACCGCGCCGCCGGAGCTCGTCGCCCTCTGCTCATCGTCGTCCCACCTCCTCGCGCCCTCTCCCGTCGATTGAAGTAGGGGGTAAGACTCCCCATACTCCTCTCTCTCTCCCCGGCACTCCGCGGCGAGCTCCCGAGCCCCGCAAGGCCGGGATTGGCCGCGCGCCACCGGAGCTTCCCCTCCCGTCGCGAGGAGGAAGACGACGGGAGGAGGAAGATGAACATTTTGCGCTATCGCCCTCCGAGTTTAACAGTTTTATGTTTCCATACCGAGCACTGTGTACTGAGTCTTGTAAATCTTGCACGGGAACCCTCAGAAGCTATGGATAATTATATATAGGTCCTGGATCTGTTTAGTTTGGTTTTAAAATGCTTTTAAAAATGCTGAAACTTCGAAAAATCATAGTAAAGTGGATAAAAATCCAAAAATAGCAAACTTTGTTGCACTGTGTTCCTAATAAATAGATCTACAGGATGGGTATGATGGTTGAGTAGGAAAGGACAGTTTTGCCCCTGTTTTTATTCAAACATGTAAAACCCTAATAAATAGGAAATAAGGAGTAAATGATCTCCAAAAATAGCCAAATTTGAGCAGGGACCTTGCTATCATGTGTAGGTTCTGTATAAATTTTGTTGGCCCTAACACTTACTATTGAATTACTATTTTGCCCTTGTCTTGCACTAAGCACATATTAATCTTAAGTAAAAGATTAATATGGTGAATAATGTTTCAAAGTGACTTTAAGTTTGATATAAGCTATAGTTATGGAATAACATGCTAGAGTTGGAGATGATGCATATAAGGTTTTGACTCTAATTAGAAACTGGTAGAAATAATGCATATTTATGCAAGCTTCGGTCGCTTCACATGAAGCGATGCTACCTCACCACGCACACCCCACGTTATTTTATGTGACAAACTTAGCTATCGTAGATGATGGCTTGTACGATTTCTTAGTACGAAACAACTTTCGCCTCCATATGCATAACTCTATATCATAAATCATAAATTCACTGATTTACTACATTACACTCGCATCATAAAGCAAGCATTGCACTAATACATGCTCCAACTGCATCATGTCATACATATAGATTCCGCGAACGAAGAACCACCGCCGAACCAACCCGTCGCGGAGGAACCAGAAGAGGAGTTGCACCAGGAACCAGAGGGCCAGTAGCAGGAACCCGACTACGCTCCGGAGGAAGCTACTGACCCTAGTGAAGAAGGTAGGCAGGACCATACTCAACCCAGCAAACAAATTATACTTGATGATTACGCATATGCATTAGGAGTTGCTTGGAACCAATTGCATTAGACTTCCTGGCCGCCCTGGCCCTAGCACCTATACATAGAGTTCGTAGGACGAGTATGCCTAGAAATTGCTAGGTACGAGTAGACACGAGTGTGTGTACTCGTCGCGTAGGTGTTTTCAAAATCACAAAAGCTTACAGTTATATCACTTGTAATTGTTGCTCATGAAGTAAATGGAGACCGGGCGGAGATTTTATTTCAGTATTTACTATTCATGATGTCGCACCCGGACTCTGCCCGAGTCGTTTAAGGCCCGTCCGCTGTTCGTCTGCTGATCGGCATAACATTGCTAGAGTGCTTAACCGGGAAATGGGACCGGTGAAGTCTTACCTGGGTTTGTCCGGAGTTTTCGAGGCTCCGCCCATCCACTTGCTGGAGGCCGATGGGCCCGGGGGCGCTTGTACTCGAGGGAGGGCTGACCCGGTGCTACCGTGGTATCGCTCCTAAGGGAGGGCTGACCCGGTGCGGCCGTGGTATCGCTCCTGAGGGGGCACAACCCGGGGGTTAGGTGGGGGCGCTTTGAATCTTGGGACAAGACAGGTGGAGATGGGGGCTATATGTGGGAACGCGATGGCTAGTAAGCATATACCCCTGGCATGATAGTTATTCCCGGGAATTAAAAATCGATTCGAATCGCTGATGCCCACCAGGTGTGGGAATGCCAATATCACTGTCGGGCAACATAGTAATTACTTAAACTCTCGGTATTTTAATACTCATGGTTTTTGGAATACTACATGTTTGAACTGAGTTGTTACCTTACGGAAATTTACTATTATGTTGGCAATCATACAGACAATGAAACTTGTTGTTTATGTTAATTAAGTCACTGTTAAAAACTAAAAGCTAAGGATCCACTTGCTAGTAAGCTGCTTCGCGTCAGCCGTAAGCCAAATCCATTAAGACCTACTGAGTAATTAGTACTCAGGGTTTGCCCCCACATTTTGAGCGCAGGTATGGAGTTCATGGTGTGCACTTGTGTTGGAGGCGGGGCATGCCCTCATTTAGGATGAGGTGACTGAGTGGCACGAGGGCAACATCGGTGGGCTTGATGTTGTACCTCTAATGCAAAACTTTTGGTGATAACATGGTGACCTATAAACTTATATTTCCGCTGCGAGAAACATTCGAACTTGCCACCTTAAAACTTTATGTTGGACTTGTATTTTATGTAAAATCTGGTTTGTAATTAAGTCTAACTTTATGCTATTCAACTGCCTGTGGTGATGTATCTGTTGTGGCTCCATCGTGGGTCAGATGTGTATGATGTCGGTTCCTCTGGGAAAAGGTAATATCAGGGGTCGAATGACTCTCGACGGACGACCGGGTTTAGTTCGGTCTAATCGCACTGCAAGCCAGAGGTGGCAGGTGTGCTTAGCCCGGATTAAATCGGCGGTTCCGCCACACATGATCATGGTTGGCTAAGCTCCTTGAATCTGTCTAATATCTTTTGTGAGCTCAGCACTTTTGCTTCTTCAAAATCAAAAAACCATGATCACCACTTGACTTGGCTACCTAGCATGTGTAGGAATGTTGAATGCTATGCTATCTTTTCATGCTTGGATATGCTAGTCATATGCCTGTGTTACACTGATGCCTAAGCATTTATGGCGCCTTGTTCAAATCTAAAATCTGAATGAATGTGGCTTACAAGTGGTTTCCTATGAGCTAAATTGAAAAGATCCAGGAGGGTTCACTTGTCACACTGATCTAGTTTGAGATAGCTTGCCTATGCACTTTGGCTTGAACTTGGACTAGGCTGTGTATGACCAAAACCTTGTATTAAGCTTCTGATGGTTTTCTGAACCTAGGCTTGGCATTGGTTGGTAAGAAGTGGCAACGACAAGTGAATAACCCCTGGCACATGATCTGATTTGCTTAAAGTTCAAAATTGCTAAATCTGAAATCTGCAAGTCTCTAAACTGCTTATGGCCTATTGTAGATACCTTGGGTGAGAGTAGCACACCGTGTATGTTTTGCTAGCATCTTGCTGTTCATGCCTATCTTGCTAGATGCTATTCATGTTGGTGATGCTTTCTTTTCAACAACCTTGGAAAACATGCTCCTGATTTGTATAAGATAGATTCAATTGAGCTTGTTTGCATGCTTCCTTGCCCTCACTTGCTCTGTATGCTAGAACTTGTATTTACTAGCTTTTCATCCCTGCTGAGCTCTTCGTGGTACACTTCCTGCATTTCATGGCATATTTTGAGGGGGAGTTGTCCATTTCAGGGGGAGTTGAGTTCTATGAACCCTTGATGTGTCCATTGTCAACAAGGGGGAGAGATGTTGACCCTTGAGGAGAGAAAGATATTGGACCAAGGGGGAGGACTCTGTAGAGATCTAGTTGAGGGGGAGGTTGAGCTTTTAGCATGCTCTTGCATCGGTGTGTTGAGCCTTTTGCCTCTTTCTGGAGGAGCCGATGCTTTGCCTTAGCATGACTGTGTTGAGCCAGTTTGTCTCTTTCATGAGGGGTCATGCTTTAGTTTGATCGACTGCGTTGAGCGGTTTCCCTTGTCTTAGGGGGTCGATCTTTGACTTTGTTTTTGTTGTTGTCTCAATTTGCCCTTTTCTGCCAGTATTTGGTCATTGGGCATCTTGAGCAACTTCTTCTTTTTCTTCTTTCTTTTCGGTTTTACGTTTTTCTTTTTGTCTTTGTTCTATTTCAGGTTACAGGTTGAAGGTGTTGACAATGCACTCATCAAGGGGGAGATTGAGAGCCAATGGACCGGCTCCATTGCCTCTGGAGTGATGAGTGATTGTCAACAGTAGCAAGACCCAGAAGGACTTGGGCACAAGACCTCCGATGGACAGGAGGCCCTCCGATGGACTGGAGGTAGAGGGAAGTCCTCCGAAGGACTGGAGGCACACTCGGCGTCTGTCGGCCATGGGAGTTCGGTATACGGAGGAGCGGCACGACGACGGCAGGAGTAAGTCCTCCGAAGGACTGCGAGGTTGCTCCGATGGACAGGGGATGCCAAGCGCCACCACGATGCTCCAACCCGAATACGTGGCGCGAAGGCGTGCGAGGGAGGCTTTGGCGGCTTCGGCTCAAAACCGTCACCCAAGCTACCCAAGCCTTGGTGAGTTGGGCCACGACTCGCCAAGATAGAGAAGATGGGCCAAATCCGGCCCAGGCAAAGACTTCCTAAAGTTTCCTGGTTTCTGACTTCAAAACCGGGGGCGGATCCCGGATTGCACTACTGGCCACGTGGAGAGCATCCGAGGATTGCGTGGAACTTACGAAGATCACGACTTCATCGTGGTCGTCCGTCCCGAAATATCCTTTAATCTTTCGTTTGAGTCCTTAGGGTTTGTCTAGCTGTAGGGACCGAAGTGCAAAACTGTCTAAATAGCACTCGGGTGTAAATTGGTCCAAGGCAGGTCATTAGAGGAACTCTTGGCTGCTAGGATTAGTTTTCACTTGGTGATTTTCGTCCTTAAGCTTTGAGCTCCATTGTTAGAGAGGTTAGAGTAGGATTTAGCCTCCTAATCTTGAGGGAAGGTGAGGGTGGTTGCTTGGGACGAATTTCTGCTTGTATGCTGAATATTTAGACACATCTTTGGCACTTAATCGAATAAAATTCGTGCAGCAACCTTGTGTTCTTCTCCTCCCCCTCTCTCTTTGGTTTTTGGGTTCAATCCTTGCCTTTTTGGGTGTTTTTATTCGGCAAGCTTGAATCCCCTTCCTTGCTGATGTTTTGGACTTGCTAGGACATGGAGATCATGACTTAGTTCATCTCAATCCTACTGGATTGCCACGAGCAAGCCTCTTTTGTGTTTTCCCCTTTCTTGCCCAAGGATGGCCATTTCACAAGATCTGAAATTCCCACTGATTCCGCGGTTACCTTGAATTGATCTTTTGGGGATAACTTTGAAATAGGGTCCAGATAACCTGTGCTAAATTTCGTGAAGTTTGGACAAGGTTTGATCAAGTTTGGATTTGAAAAAGTCTTTTCTGTGACCCTACCGGACCATCCAGCAGAGGCCACCGGACAGTCCGGTTCCACTGGATCGTCCGGCAGTGCCCACCGGACAGTCCGGTGAAAGGCACTGTCCAGGCCGTGCCACAGGACAGTCCGGCGTCAGGCACCGGATAGTCCGGTCACACCGGACAATCCGGTGTAGGTCACCGGACAGTCCGGTCCTGCCAGGGAGCTGCTGTGTTCTTCCCAGTTTGGTTTTTCCGCTGTGATTTTGCTACGGATTTTCGCATTCCTCACTTAAGACCATTCTCTGTAACACCCTAAATTTAATTTCCAACATTTTATAATAAATTCAATATGCTTTATTTATTTTCTAGGATTTATTGTGCCTAGTATGCATTTTTCATTATCTTTTGAACTAAATATTGCAATATATCCTAAGGTCAACATGTTTGTGCATTCATGCTGGAGCATATTTTTTATTTTGATGAATGGCATAAGGTTTGAATTCAAATTTATTTGAATTTGTAGTTTGTTTTTGAGTTTAAAAGAAAAGGAGAGAAATAGAAAAGAGAGGGAAAATGCAGGAAAAAGAAAAAGGAGAAACCGGCCCACCTCACCCGCTCGCGGCCCACCCGCGCCCTCACCCGAGCCGGCCCAGGCGAGGCGGCCCAGCCGGCCTCCCGCTCGCGCCGTCTCTCTCCCTCGCGCCACTGACAGGCGGACCCGCGCCCGTCGAGCCGCTGACAGGCGGGACCCACCTGTCATCCCCGACCTCTCGCCTTTCCTTTTTCGGCGACGGCGACTTTCCTTTTTCGGCCGATTTCTTTCCTTCTCTACGCCGGCCGACTCCGAGGAGGAGAGCTCCCTCCGCCGCCTTCCCCGTGTTCCTCGCTCTCCTGCGCACCGAATCCCCAAAGGAATCGAAGGATTCCCTTCCTTCCCGAGAGCGCGCGCCGAAGGAAGCTCCGGCCGCCGCCTTCCTTACTGCGCCGCCCCCTTCCGAGCCGCTCCGGTCCTATAAATAGCACGCCGGGCTTCGCCCTTTCCCCCTCAACCTCGCCAGCAGCCGCAATCGAGCCCTAGCCGTCGCGAGCCGCTCAATTCCGCCGCCACCGTCCGAGGTGAGTAACGCCGGCGAGGTGCAATTCGCCCTCTGGGGTCGCGCTTCCGCCGCCCTAACCCCTCCGCCGTGCTCTGCAGGACCTCGCGACCCCGTTGCGCTAGCTCTCGACGCCCGTGGACGCTCCGACCGAGCTCTCCGCGAAGCCCCGAGCCGCTCCGCCGCCTCCGCTCGTCGCCGACCATCCTCCGGCAGCTCCCGGTCGTCGACAACCCCACGGTGAGCTTCGCCGTGGTCCCGTCTTGCTTTCTAGCTAGGTCCGGTCCCGAATCGCGCCCCGGAACACCGGGCATCGCGAGCTCCGGCGATGCGCCGCCGTCCCCGATGGTCGCCGCCGGCGAAACCTCGCCTTTCAACCTCAGCCGTCCGATCCAGAACGGATGCACGAGATTATAACGTGATCCGATCTCATCTCAGCCGTTAGATCTAGATCCGACCGTCCGGACCAGATGGTGACCGGTCAACCGCGGTCGTCGCCGCCTTTTTGTTAAAGAGACCCTCGGTTTTTCCTAAATCAACCCGCGGTCCACGCCAGTTCAAAACTAATTACAGATCGGCCCAGTTTTTAATGTTTTAGCCCCTGCGCTATTGAAAAATAGAACCCGCAGTCCAGGGGCTGTGTTTTTGTGCTTTAGACCTCGGATCTTTCCTGAAATTACAGAATTGGTCCCTAGTTTTTCCAAAACAGCCCAGATTTTGAGTTTTCTTCATAAATAGGTCCCTAGAACCTTGTTTTGGCCATAACTTTTCCGTTTTAACTCCGTTTTGGGCGATTCTTGCGCTCACGTGACCGTGGTAATATGTAGAACAGTTCTAAACTAGTTTTGTGTTCTGTTTTGATGTATTGGTGTACTGTTTCTTATCTTTTGTCCATTGTTTGCATGTATGCTCGTATATGGATGCTTGTGTGACGTTTGGACGTAAGTAGACGTTGATCTGTCTGAGGTGAACGAGGAGCCACCTTTTGACATTTGTGAGCAGCAGCAAGAGTACCTTGAGGAAGGCAAGTATAACATGAGCAACACCTATCACCTTTAATTCATTGCATATGCATGTGTTGATCTTGTATGCCTATAAGGACGATACATTAGCCACTTTGATCTCTATGTGAACCTTTTGGGTTGCATGTGGTTAAGTTTTTGCTAGGTGCTGCGCCAACATACACCTATGCTATGTTTTTAATTAATGTTGATTAATGGATCTATGCAATTAATTGTTTGAGCGTGACCCTCTGTGCCGTGTGCTTGAGTGGTGCATGTCTCATTTAAAATTTGTTTTTTTAGCAACTTGGTTTAGGGGGCATGAGCATTGTGCTTAGTGGTTTTGCTCATAGCCACTTTCCATAAGGACCGGTTCGCAAAGCGACAACCTGGGACAACAGCACTACCATAAGACTGGTATGGGACGGTCTTAGCTGATTAATTAGATTGTTTTAGTTTGGGAGTAACTTACCTGCGGGGCAAGAGGGGAGGTGTGCTTCTGTGGCCCTCGCGCTGCTTGGGTTGAGTGTGATATGTTCTTCTCCCCTTGAGGCTTGCTCCACCGTTGCATAACCTGAAACCTTAGTGGTTACACCTTACTAACATAATCTTTGTAAAGGCTTCGTAGTGTGGCTTGCTAGTCATCTCATCTAAGGTATGTGATGAACCACTAGCGTAGCTCACGACTTGTGGGTAAAGATGTGCAACCTCTCGAGAGTGTAAAACTGATGCATCAGCCGTGCTCACGGTTATGAGCGGCCCAGATCCTTTATGTGATTAGTTGGGTTATGGATGGTTTTTGGTAAAATCCTGGTTAATCATGATGCTTAATTTCTTCTATGCAATATCTTTGAGATAAAAGTTTCTCTACTCACTTTAGTAAATAGCTTTAATAAAATTTGACCAATTAAAAGCAATGCAGTGGAGTCAGCTAACCTTAGAGCCTCATGGTTCTGTTATACTTGTTGAGTACGAGTTGTGTGCTCACGCTTGTTCTTTTCCGGGTGTGACAGATTGGTATCAGAGCCGTGTCGACTGTAGGACGGAAGCCTAGTTAGTGCGGGTCGAAATTTAAGGATTTCCTCCTTCTCTTCCTCCTGTTTTTAAAAGTTTTCTTTTCTTTAAGATTACACTACAACCCTATGTTCCTACATTATTTTCAATTCTCTTAACTCCTTTTTTAGAACTGATCTTAACCCAATCTTGATCGTTTTCTTTGTAGATGGCCCGTACCAGACTGACCGCCCGCAAGCAAACCGGTGCACCCCCGCAAGGCTACCATGTTCCCTTGGCACCACGGAACCCAGAACCAGAAGATCTAGTGCCACCCCCGCCTCTGCAGGAACCCATCCTAGTGGGAGATGACTCTGAAGACCCAGTGAAGCCAGCTCTTTCACTGAGAACACAGAAGAGGATCCAGAGGAGAATCCAGCCCCTGAACCAGAGGTAGAAGCACTTGAGTGGTCACATCACATTGCCGTTCAGATAGACGATAATCAAGGACCTGCTGTCAAAAGAGAGAGGGTGATCGCCACCTGGGTCAACATCGACCATACCCACCCAGGCAACGGTCTCAACTTTCCCGGACTGCTTCGGGAGTGCCTCCAGGAAATCGGCCTCAACAACTTCACCACCTCCTACTTCGCCACTCAGAGTACGCACCCGATTCTACCTGACAGATGGGTGGCCAATGCGTTGATCGAACGCTACAACCTCATCCACGGAGGGAAGACCATTGTGGGTGATTACTGCAGCGTGACGATCCATGAGACGATGGAAGCTGCCATTGAAGATGCTGCACGCCAAGCTCTGGGAGCCATCTGCTACGACCACCGTACCTCGTTGAGCCAGACCTGTTTTCGCTACTTCCCTCGCCGCATAGAAGGCCAAGCTGGGCATGAGATCGCTTCGATGGTGTTGGAGGATGACCAGAGGGTAAGGAAGATGGCACGGTACATCGCGGCCCTCAACTCCGCCCACGACATAGTGTTGGACGAGCTTCACCGCAAGACCAAGAGGGTGGCAGAACTTGAAGCTACACTTGCCGGCCTCCAAGGACCAAAGCCTCGAGTGCCAGACGTGACTCCGTCCCAGTGCAAATCCCGCAAGAGGACCCGCAAGGGGGAACTAAATGGTGCCACTAGGATTCTTTTCCATGAGGATTAGGATTACCCTTATCTTTGCTTCACATCGCTAGTACGTTGAGTCGAGTTGGTCTATAAACGCTTTGAGTCTAGTTCAGTGTTTGGTTGTTTGTGCTTGTGAACTATGTTTGAGTTGGCATTTTGGTTGCTTGATCATGTCCAACTATGGGGATTGTCCATAGTCAAACCAGTTTGAGTTGAGTTTAATAAAAATAGTCAGTTGGGATGAACAACTACTCTATTACTCCTCTCTACCTCATCTAGCTGACGCTCGTTCATCATGGGCTAATGACCAACCTGCAATCTCAAAATCTACTTCACCTTGTGAGAGGGATATAAATCCTTATGGACTTTCTTTTGTTGCCACAGATGGTTGGAACTAGAGGACGTGGTGCTAGGGGCGCCCAAGGAAGTAACCAGGGCCACGACCATCCCGACCACCCGTTGCCCAATCCACCACCACTGACGGCCGAGCAGTTCTTTGCCATGCAAACGCAGATGATGGCCACAGTGAACAATGCCATCTTGGCCCTACAACAAGCTCAGGTGCAGGCGCCACCACCACCTCCTCCGCCTAGGGACAGGCATGGCGATTTCATGAAGGGGCATCCCCCAACCTTCTCCCACGCTGCAGATCCACTACAGGCTGATGACTGGCTTCGTGCTGTGGAGAGACAGCTGGAGATCGCCCAGTGCGATGACCGAGAGAGAGTCCTGTATGCTGCAGGACAACTTCGTGGTGCTGCTTTGGATTGGTGGGAGTCGTACCGCCAGCAGGATCGCGATGCTTTCACCTGGGCTCAGTTTAGAGAGAACTTCAGGAGTCACCACGTACCGGCTGGGACCATGAAGATGAAGAAGAAGGAGTTCCTCTCGCTCAAGCAAGGGAGCATGTCCGTCACTGAGTATCGTGACAAGTTCCTGCAGCTTGCAAGGTACGCCACAGCAGAGGTCGCTGAGGATGGCGATAAACAGGAGCACTTCATGGAAGGGCTCAATGACACCCTGCAGTTCCACCTCATGAACTTCACCTTCCCCAGCTTCAATCACCTGGTAGATCGTGCGCTCCTTACAGAACGCAAACATCGGGAGATGGAGGAAAGGAAGAGGAAGCTCATACCTGCACCGTCCGGGAGCAACACCCGCCCCCGCTACCAACAACAGCAGCAGCCACCGCGGCCAGGATACCCGCAGAACCACCAGGGGCAGCAGACGGCCCAGGGGCAACGCTACCAGAATCAGCCTCCTCGCCCTGCATATCAAGCTCAGCGTCAGGGGCAGCCTAACCCCCCTGCACCAGCTCAGGCTCCTGTCATTGGCAGAAGTTGCTACAAGTGCGGTGACCCGGGGCACTATGCCAATGTCTGCCCTCAGAAGACAGCCCCCAACCCGCAGAGACCAGGACCGGTCCAGCAGCCGCAAGCTCAGGGGCGCAACAATGGGAACGCCAAGGCGCCGTGGCAAGGAAAGGTGAACCATGTGACGGCAGAAACTGCAGCTGAGGCCCCAAACGTCATGATCGGTACGTTCTTGGTCAACTCTCATCCTGCTACCATACTATTTGATACTGGTGCCACCCACTCCTTTATTACCAAATCCTTTGCTGAACAACATAAAATACCCATTAGCATGTTGAAAAAGGATATGATAATTACTTCGCCTGGAGGGGAAATAAGAACCCATGTGATCTGTACCAGAGTCGGGATTAACATAAGGGGGTTAGAGTTTCATACTAGTCTGTTAGTCATAGAACCGATGGGCATCGACGTCATCCTGGGAATGGAAACATTGACCAAATGGGGAGTCAGAATTGACTGTGCCAAGAGGACTGTTCATATGACAACGCCAGATGGCCAGGAAGTAAGAGTCGGCGCATCCAAACCCTCCGGTTATCTGCATCGGATGGAGGTCCAACCTACAGATGGCATTCGAGTAGTGTGTGAATATCCTGATGTCTTCCCGGAAGAGTTACCAGGTATGCCGCCTGACCGAGACATTGAGTTTTCTATAGACCTTTTACCTGGTACTGCTCCTGTATCTAAAAGACCATATAGAATGGCACCCCCAGAACATGAGGAAGTTAAACAAAACATAGATGAGCTGCTAGCAAAGGGATTTATTCGCCATAGTACCTCTCCGTGGGCTTTTCCTGTTCTGTTTGTTGATAAGAAGGAAGGGCCTGCTCGACGGATGTGTGTGGATTATCGTGCATTGAACGAGGTGACTATTAAGAACAAGTATCCTCTGCCACGCATTGATGATTTGTTTGATCAGTTGCAAGGTGCCTGTGTATTCTCCAAAGTAGACCTGAGATCTGGCTACCACCAGTTGAAGATCCGTCCCTCAGATATTCCTAAGACTGCTTTCATCACAAAGTATGATCTCTATGAGTATACTGTGGTGTCTTTTGGTCTGACTAATGCCCCTGCTTTCTTCATGAGTTTAATGAATAAGGTGTTCATGGATTATTTGGACAAGTTCGTGGTGGTATTCATTGATGATATCCTGATCTACTCCAAAACCGAGGAGGAACATGAGGAGCACTTGAGGCTAGTTCTGCAGAGATTGAGGGATCACAAGCTATATGCAAAGTTGAGCAAGTGTGAGTTCTGGATTGACGAGGTACCATTCCGTGGTCATATCATCTCTAAGGGGGGAATCTCAGTAGACCCTGGCAAGGTCATATCAGTGTTGGATTGGAAGGTGCCACAGACTGTCAAGGAAGTACGTGGATTTTTGGGCTTAGCAGGATATTACCGGAGATTCATAGAGAATTTCTCGAAGATTGCGAAGCCGATGACCACGTTGCTTGAGAAGGATGCTGAGTTCATCTGGAACAAGGAGAGGCAAGCAGCTTTTGAAGAGTTGAAGAAGAAGCTGACCACCGCACCCGTGCTGACATTGCCAGATCTGCAGAAAAGGTTCACAATATATTGTGATGCTTCAGGCGACGGTCTGGGTTGTGTGCTGATGCAAGAAGGAAAGGTGATTGCCTATGCCTCCCGACAGCTACGCAAGCATGAGGTAAATTATCCTACACATGACTTGGAGTTAGCAGCAGTTGTCCATGCACTTAAGATATGGCGTCACTATCTTTTTGGGCAAAGATGTGAGATATACACGGATCACAAGAGTCTTAAGTATATCTTCACTCAGAATGAGCTGAACATGAGGTAGCGTAGATGGTTAGAACTGATCAAGGACTACGACTTGGAGATACATTATCATCCAGGGAAAGCCAACGTGGTGGCTGATGCTTTGAGCAGAAGAAGCTACGTCAACATGGCCATAGCATTCCAGATGCCACGTGAGTTATGTGAGGAGTTCGAAAGTTTGAGTTTGGGTTTTGTGCATCATACTGCAGCTACCTTTGAAGCCGAACCAACTCTGGAACAAGAAATTCGAAGACATCAAGCCCAGGACGAGAAGATCCAGGCGATACGCGAGCAGATCCAGATAGGCAAAGCGCCCAACTTCAGGGAAGATGAGCAAGGTACAGTATGGTACAAGAACCGGATTTGTGTGCCAGATGTGGACAGAATCAAGAAGTTGATCCTGAGTGAGGCCCATGATACAGCTTACTCTATCCATCCCGGGAGTACTAAGATGTATTATGACCTCAAGGAGAGATTCTGGTGGTTTGGAATGAAACGTGCCGTAGCAGAGTATGTGGCAATTTGTGACACTTGTCAGAGGGTCAAGGCAGAACATCAGAGGCCAGCAGGACTATTGCAACCGTTGAAAATTCCAGAATGGAAATGGGAGGAAATCAGCATGGACTTTATTGTTGGGTTACCTCGCACCCAGAAAGGTTACAACTCCATATGGGTAGTAGTGGATCGTCTGACCAAGGTCGCCCACTTCATACCTGTGAATACTACCTACTCCGGGGCAAGGTTGGCAGAACTATACATCTCTAGGATTGTGTGTTTGCATGGGGTTCCTAAGAGGATTATATCCGATAGGGGATCACAGTTCACTTCTCGCTTTTGGGAGCAATTGCATGATTCACTGGATACCAAGCTTCGTTTCAGCACAGCTTACCATCCGCAGACAGACGGTCAGACAGAAAGGACCAATCAAATACTGGAAGATATGTTGCGAGCGTGTGTCATCCAATATGGCACAAGTTGGGACAAGTGCTTACCTTATGTCGAGTTCTCCTACAACAACAGTTATCAGGTCAGTATCAAGAAATCACCATTGAAGCTTTGTATGGTAGAAGGTGTAGGACTCCCTTGCTCTGGGATCAGAAAGGAGAGAAGCAAGTGTTTGGCCCAGACATTATCAAGGATGCGGAGGAACAAGTACGGATAGTTTGAGAGAACTTGAGAATTGCTCAGTCTAGGCAGAAAAGCTATGCAGATGTCGATGCAGAAAAGAGAGGAGAAGTGGCTTATCGCTTAGAGTTACCTTCTAGTCTTCCAGGTGTGCACGATGTATTCCATGTCTCGCAGCTGAAGAAGTGCTTGAGAATACCAGAGGAGCAGGCGCCTTTAGAAGGGTTGGAAGTGCAGGAGGACTTGACCTACACTGAGCACCCTATAAAGATTCTGGAAACATCTGAGAGGGTGACCCGGAATAAGAGGACCAAGATGTGCCGAGTGCAATGGAAATACCACACAGAGGAGGAAGCTACTTGGGAAAGGGAGGATGAGTTGAGGGCAGCATACCCTGATCTCTTTGCTAACCAGCCTATGTGAATCTCGGGGCGAGATTCCTTGCAAGGGGGGTAGGTCTGTAACACCCTAAATTTAATTTCCAACATTTTATAATAAATTCAATATGCTTTATTTATTTTCTAGGATTTATTGTGCCTAGTATGCATTTTTCATTATCTTTTGAACTAAATATTGCAATATATCCTAAGGTCAACATGTTTGTGCATTCATGCTGGAGCATATTTTTTATTTTGATGAATGGCATAAGGTTTGAATTCAAATTTATTTGAATTTGTAGTTTGTTTTTGAGTTTAAAAGAAAAGGAGAGAAATAGAAAAGAGAGGGAAAATGCAGGAAAAAGAAAAAGGAGAAACCGGCCCACCTCACCCGCTCGGCCCACCCGCGCCCTCACCCGAGCCGGCCCAGGCGAGGCGGCCCAGCCGGCCTCCCGCTCGCGCCGTCTCTCTCCCTCGCGCCACTGACAGGCGGACCCGCGCCCGTCGAGCCGCTGACAGGCGGGACCCACCTGTCATCCCCGACCTCTCGCCTTTCCTTTTTCGGCGACGGCGACTTTCCTTTTTCGGCCGATTTCTTTCCTTCTCTACGCCGGCCGACTCCGAGGAGGAGAGCTCCCTCCGCCGCCTTCCCCGTGTTCCTCGCTCTCCTGCGCACCGAATCCCCAAAGGAATCGAAGGATTCCCTTCCATCCCGAGAGCGCGCGCCGAAGGAAGCTCCGGCCGCCGCCTTCCTTACTGCGCCGCCCCCTTCCGAGCCGCTCCGGTCCTATAAATAGCACGCCGGGCTTCGCCCTTTCCCCCTCAACCTCGCCAGCAGCCGCAATCGAGCCCTAGCCGTCGCGAGCCGCTCAATTCCGCCGCCACCGTCCGAGGTGAGTAACGCCGGCGAGGTGCAATTCGCCCTCTGGGGTCGCGCTTCCGCCGCCCTAACCCCTCCGCCGTGCTCTGCAGGACCTCGCGACCCCGTTGCGCTAGCTCTCGACGACCGTGGACGCTCCGACCGAGCTCTCCGCGAAGCCCCGAGCCGCTCCGCCGCCTCCGCTCGTCGCCGACCATCCTCCGGCAGCTCCCGGTCGTCGACAACCCCACGGTGAGCTTCGCCGTGGTCCCGTCTTGCTTTCTAGCTAGGTCCGGTCCCGAATCGCGCCCCGGAACACCGGGCATCGCGAGCTCCGGCGATGCGCCGCCGTCCCCGATGGTCGCCGCCGGCGAAACCTCGCCTTTCAACCTCAGCCGTCCGATCCAGAACGGATGCACGAGATTATAACGTGATCCGATCTCATCTCAGCCGTTAGATCTAGATCCGACCGTCCGGACCAGATGGTGACCGGTCAACCGCGGTCGTCGCCGCCTTTTTGTTAAAGAGACCCTCGGTTTTTCCTAAATCAACCCGCGGTCCACGCCAGTTCAAAACTAATTACAGATCGGCCCAGTTTTTAATGTTTTAGCCCCTGCGCTATTGAAAAATAGAACCCGCAGTCCAGGGGCTGTGTTTTTGTGCTTTAGACCTCGGATCTTTCCTGAAATTACAGAATTGGTCCCTAGTTTTTCCAAAACAGCCCAGATTTTGAGTTTTCTTCATAAATAGGTCCCTAGAACCTTGTTTTGGCCATAACTTTTCCGTTTTAACTCCGTTTTGGGCGATTCTTGCGCTCACGTGACCGTGGTAATATGTAGAACAGTTCTAAACTAGTTTTGTGTTCTGTTTTGATGTATTGGTGTACTGTTTCTTATCTTTTGTCCATTGTTTGCATGTATGCTCGTATATGGATGCTTGTGTGACGTTTGGACGTAAGTAGACGTTGATCTGTCTGAGGTGAACGAGGAGCCACCTTTTGACATTTGTGAGCAGCAGCAAGAGTACCTTGAGGAAGGCAAGTATAACATGAGCAACACCTATCACCTTTAATTCATTGCATATGCATGTGTTGATCTTGTATGCCTATAAGGACGATACATTAGCCACTTTGATCTCTATGTGAACCTTTTGGGTTGCATGTGGTTAAGTTTTTGCTAGGTGCTGCGCCAACATACACCTATGCTATGTTTTTAATTAATGTTGATTAATGGATCTATGCAATTAATTGTTTGAGCGTGACCCTCTGTGCCGTGTGCTTGAGTGGTGCATGTCTCATTTAAAATTTGTTTTTTTAGCAACTTGGTTTAGGGGGCATGAGCATTGTGCTTAGTGGTTTTGCTCATAGCCACTTTCCATAAGGACCGGTTCGTAAAGCGACAACCTGGGACAACAGCACTACCATAAGACTGGTATGGGACGGTCTTAGCTGATTAATTAGATTGTTTTAGTTTGGGAGTAACTTACCTGCGGGGCAAGAGGGGAGGTGTGCTTCTGTGGCCCTCGCGCTGCTTGGGTTGAGTGTGATATGTTCTTCTTCCCTTGAGGCTTGCTCCACCGTTGCATAACCTGAAACCTTAGCGGTTACACCTTACTAACATAATCTTTGTAAAGGCTTCGTAGTGTGGCTTGCTAGTCATCTCATCTAAGGTATGTGATGAACCACTAGCGTAGCTCACGACTTGTGGGTAAAGATGTGCAACCTCTCGAGAGTGTAAAACTGATGCATCAGCCGTGCTCACGGTTATGAGCGGCCCAGATCCTTTATGTGATTAGTTGGGTTATGGATGGTTTTTGGTAAAATCCTGGTTAATCATGATGCTTAATTTCTTCTATGCAATATCTTTGAGATAAAAGTTTCTCTACTCACTTTAGTAAATAGCTTTAATAAAATTTGACCAATTAAAAGCAATGCAGTGGAGTCAGCTAACCTTAGAGCCTCATGGTTCTGTTATACTTGTTGAGTACGAGTTGTGTGCTCACGCTTGTTCTTTTCCGTTTACTCCTTGTTGGGGGGACAAATCCAACCGCTGCTCAGTCAATGGAGATACGGAGGATTATCAAGAAGTCTAGGCTCTTCGCTCTTCCAGTGGACGTCCCTGTGGCGGCTCTAGTTGCTTTCCGTTTACGCTTCCGCTTTTACGTACTTTATGTTAAAGACAAGTGCCTGTTATGGTAATAATACTTATGATGTAATCGTTAAACGTTATATTATGACATGTTCTGTGATGACAATTTGTCCTATACATGTGAGACTCGTTCCTGGCGCATGTATAGTATGCACGGTTTTGGATCATTGAAAACCGGGTGTGACATTCTCTTTGCTTACTGTGAGTCAGTGAGACGCACCTAGGTGCGGTGAGTGTCTTGTGGCGGTTATTGCAAAATCCGTTGCTCCGCTGTCACTCTTGTTCGGATCTTGAGCTTTCTTGCATTGGTGCGTATCCTCACAGTGGACGGCACCCTTGCGCTGCTAGGCACGTATCTGTTCAGTGGACGGTGCTTAGTTTCGGTTTCAACATGGGGGTTTGTGATTTTGTGATTTCAAGTGCTCCTATTCACCCCTCCTCTTGTCACACGTCTTGGTCCTACAGCTACATGGTTCCTCACTGGGTACGAACGCCAGACGCAACATGGTTCCCGACGGTGGATATATGTGAGGCACGATTGGGAAGACTACCTCGGGTGTCGTCAATTTTTTGTTTTTATTATTTTAGAAATACTTAGTGTGACCAAAAATTCTGTTTTTCGCTCCTGTGGAGTGGGATTCGCTGTTATGTTTCCAACAAGACCGATCCCATGCAATTCTGAGTCTTATAGCGATAGTAATGGCCAATATGCGGGGCACCTTGCGTCTTGGCAATGGGAACCCGTGCCACTCCCGCTAACCCCCAAAATTGGCAGCGCCTCTTATGTGGGACATACGGTCACTAGAGGCATGGTGGATGGGTTAGCGGCACGGTTCCTCACAGGGTATGAACGCCAGACGCGACATGGTTCCCCACGGTGGATATATGTGAGGCACGATCGGGAACACTACTTCCCGTGTCGTCAATTTTTTGTTTTTTATTATTTTAGATACACTTAGTATGACCAAAATTTCTGTTTTTTGTTCCTGTGCTGTGGGATTTACAGTTATCTTTCCAACAAGACCGCGCCCGCGAAATTCTGACTCTTAAAGCGATAGTAATGGCCAATATTCGGGGCACCTTGCGTCGTGGCAATGGGAACCCGTGCCACTCCTGCTGACCCCCAAAATGGGTGGCGCGTCTTAGGAGGGACATAAGGTTCCTCACAGGGTACGAACACCAGACGCAACATGGTTCTCGAAGGTGGATATATGTGAGGCACGATCCGGAAGAGTACTTCGGGTGTCGTCAATTTTTTGTTTTTCCTATTTTTGAAATACTTTGTATGACCAAAACTTCTGTTTTTTGTTCCTGTGGTGCGGGATTTGCACTTATCTTTCCAATAAGACCGAGCCCGCGCAATTCTGAGTCTTATAGCGATAGTTATGGCCAATATACGGGGCACCTTGCGTCCTGGCAATGGGAACCCGTGCCACTCCCGCTAACCCTGAAAATTAGCGGCGCGTCTTAGGAGGGACATACAGTCATTAGAGGCATGGTGGATGGGTTAGCGGCACGGTTCCTCACAGTGTACGAATATAGCGATAGTTATGGCCAATATACGGGGCACCTTGCATATTGGCAATAGGAACGCGTGCCACTCCCGCTAACCCCGAAAATTGGTGGCGCGTCTTAGGAGGGACATAAGGTCATGAGAGGCACGGTGGAAGGGTTAGCGGCATGGTTCCTCACAGGGTACGAACGCCAGACGCGACATGGTTCCCGACGGTGCACATATGTGAGGCACGAGCGGGAAGACTACTTTGGGTGTCGTCAATTTTTTTTTTATTATTTTGGAAATAATTAGTATGACCAAAAATTCCATTTTTCGTTCCTGTGGTGTGGGATTTGCGGTTATCTTTCCAACAAGACCGAGCCCGTGCAATTCTGAGTCTTATAGCGATAGTTATGGCCAATATATGGGGCACCTTGCGTCTTGGCAATGGGAACCCGTGCCACTCCCGCTAACCCCCAAAATTGGCGGCGCGTCTTAGGAGGGACAAACGGGCACTAGAGGCTTGGTGGATGGGTTAGCGGCACGGTTCCTCACAGGGTACAAACGCCAGACGCGACATGGTTCCCGACGGTGGATATATGTGAGGCACGATCGGGAAGACTACTTCCCGTGTCATCAATTTTTTGTTTTTATTTTTTTAGAAATACTTAGTAAGACCAAAAATTCTATTTTTCATTCCTGTGGCATGGGATTTACAGTTATCTTTCCAACAAGACTGAGCCCGCGCAATTCTGACTCTTATAGCGATAGTAATGGCCAATATACGGGGCATCTTGCGTCCTGGCAATGGGAACCCGTGCCACTCCCGCTAACCCCCAAAATTGGCGGCGCATCTTAGGAGGGACATACAGTCATTAGAGGTATGGTGGATGGGTTAGCGGCATGGTTCCTCCCAGGGTACAAATGCCAGACACGACATGGTTCCCGATGGTGGATATATGTAAGGCACGATCGGGAAGACTACTTTGGGTGTCGTCATTTTTTGTTTTTATTATTTTAGAAATACCTAGTATGACCAAAAATTATATTTTTCATTACTGTGTGTGGGATTTGCAGTTATGTTTCCAACAAGACAGAGCCCGCGCAATTCTGAGTCTTATAGCGATAGTTATGGCCAATATACAGGGCACCTTGCGTCTTGCCAATGCGAACCCGTGCCACTCCCGCTAACCCCCAAAATTCGCGGCGCGTCTTAGGAGGGACATACGGTCATTAGAGTTAAAGGGATGGGTTAGCGGCTTGGTTCCTCACACTGTACGAACGCCAGACGTGACATGGTTCCCGACGGTGGATATATGTGAGGCACGAGCGGGAAGTCAACTTCGGGTGTCGTCAATTTTTTGTTTTTATTATTTTATAAATACTTCGTATGACCAAGAATTTTGTTTTTCGTGCCTGTGGTGTGGGATTTCTAGTTATCTTTCCAACAAGACCGAGCCCGCGCAATTTTGAGTCTTATAGCGATAGTTATGGCCAATATACGGGGCACCTTGCGTCTTAGCAATGGGAACCCATGCCACTCCCGCTAACCCCCAAAATTGGCGGCGTGTCTTAGGAGGGACATACGGTCATTAGAGGCCTGGTGGATGGGTTAGCGGCACAACATGGTTCCCGACGGTGGATATATGTGAGGCATGAGTGGGAAGACTACTTCGGGTGTCGTCAATTTTTTGTTTTTATTATTTTAGAAATACTTAGTATGACCAAAAATTCGGTTTTTCGATCCGGTGGTGTGGGATTTGCAGTGATCTTTCCTACAAGACCGAGCCCGCGCAATTCTGAGTCTTACAGCGATAGTTATGGCCAATATACGGGGCACCTTGCATATTGGCAATGGGAACGCGTGCCACTCCCGCTAACCCTGAAAATTGCCGGCGCGTCTTAGGAGGGACATACGGTCATTAGAGGCATGGTGGAAGGGTTAGCAGCATGGTTCCTCACAGGGTACGAACGCTAGACGCGACATGGTTTCCGACGGTGGATATATGTGAGGCACGATCGGGAAGACTAGTTCCCGTGTCGTCAATTTTTTGTTTTTATTATTTTAAAAATACTTAGTAAGACCAAAAATTCTATTTTTCATTCCTGTGGCATGGGATTTACAGTTATCTTTCCAACAAGACCGAGCCCGCGCAATTCTGACTCTTATAGCGATAGTAATGGCCAATATACGGGGCAACTTGCGTCCTGGCAATGGGAACCCGTGCCACTCCCGCTAACCCCCAAAATTGTTGGGGCGTCTTAGGAGGGGCATACGGTTATTAGAGGCACGGTGGATGGGTTAGCTGCATGGTTCCTCACAGGGTATGAACACTAGACGCGACATGGTTCCCGACGGTGGGTATATGTGAGGCACGAGTGGGAAGACTACTTCGGGTGTCGTCAATTTTTTGTTTTTATTATTTTGGAAATACTTAGTATGACCAAAAATTCCATTTTTTGTTGCTGTGGTGTGGGATTTGCAGTTATCTTTCCAACAAGACCGAGCCCGTGCAATTCTGAGTCTTATAGCGATAGTTATGGCCAATATACGGGGCACCTTGCGTCTTGGCAATGGGAACCCGTGCCACTCCCGCTAACCCCCAAAATTGGCGGCGCCTCTTAGGAGGGACATGCGGTCATTAGAGGCATGGTGGAAGGGTTAGCGGCATGGTTCCTCACAGGGTACGAACGCTAGACGCGACATGGTTCCCGATGGTGGGTATATGTGAGGCACAAGTGGGAAGACTACTTCGGGTGTCTTTAATTTTTTGTTTTTATTATTTTACGAATAATTAGGATGATCAAAACTTCCGTTTTTCATTCCTGTGGATGGGATTTGCAGTATTCCTTCCAACAAGACCGAGCCCGCGCAATTATGAGTCTTATAGCGATAGTTATGGCCAATATATGGGGCACCTTGCGGCTTGGCAATGGGAACCCGTGCCACTCCCGCTAACCCCCAAAATTGGACGCGCATCTTAGGAAACACATACGGTTATTAAAGCCATGGTGGATGTGTTAGGCTCATGGGTCCTCAGAGGGTACGAATGCTGGATGCGACATGATTCACGATGGTCCGTATATGCGAGGCACGAGCGGGAAGACTACTTCGGGTGTCGTCAATTTTTTATTTTTATTATTTTAGAAACAATTAGGATAGCCAAAACTTCCATTTTTCGTTCCTGTGGTGTGGGATTTGTAGTTACCTTTCCTACAAGACCGAGCCCGCGCAATTCTGAGTCTTATAGCGATAGTTATGGCCACTATACGGGGCACCTTGCGTCTTGGCAATGGGAACCCGTGCCACTCCCGCTAACCCCCAAAATTGGCGGCATGTCTTAGGTGGCACATACGGTCATTACAGGCATGGTGTATGGGTTAGCGGCATCGGTCATCACAGGGTACGAACGCCAAAAGCGACTTGATTCCCGACGGTCCGTATATGTGAGGCACGAGCGGGAAGACTACTTTGGGTGTCGTTAGTTTTTTGTTTTTATTATTTTACGAATAATTAGGATGACCAAAACTTCCGTTTTTCATTCCTGTGGTGTGGGATTTGCAGTTATCTTTCCAACAAGACCAAGCCCGCACAATTCTGAGTCTTATAGCGATAGTTATGGCCAATATACGAGGCACCTTGCGTCTTGGCAATGGGAACCCGTGCCAGTCCCGCTAACCCGCTAAATTGGCGGCGCGTCTAAGGAGGGACATACGGTCATTACAGGCATGGTGCATGGGTTAGCGGCATGGGTCCTCACAGGGTACGAACGTCAAAAGCGACATGATTCCCGACGGTCCGTATATGTGAGGCACGAGCGGGGAGACTACTTCGGGTGTCGTTAATTTTTTGTTTTTGTTATTTTATGAATAATTAGGATGACCAAAACTTCCGTTTTTCGTTCCTGTGGGAGGGATTTGCTGTTATCTTTCCAACAAGACCGATCCCGCGCAATTCTGTTATGGCCAATATATGGGGCACCTTGCGTCTTGGCAATGGGAACCCGTGCCATTCCCGCTAACCCCCAAAATTGGCCGCGCATCTTAGGAGGGACATACGGTCATTAAAGCCATGGTGTTTGGGTTAGCAGCATGGGTCCTCACATGGTACGACTGCCAGATGCGACATGATTCCCGACGATCCGTATATGTGAGGCACGAGCGGGAAGACTACTTCGGGTGTCATCAATTTTTTGTTTTTATTATTGTAGAAACAATTAGGATGACCAAAACTTCCGTTTTTCATTCTTGTGGTGTGGGATTTGCAGTTATCTTTCCTACAAGATCGAGACCGCGCAATTCTGAGTCTTATAGCGATAGTTATGGCCACTATACGGGGCAGCTTGCGTCTTGGCAATGGGAACCCGTGCCACTCCCGCTAACCCCCAAAATTGGTGGCACGTCTTAGGAGGGACATACGGTCATTACAGGCATGGTGGATGGGTTTGCGGCATCGGTCCTCACAGGGTACGAACGCCAAAAGTGACATCATTTCCGACGGTCCGTATATGTGAGGCACGAGCGGGAAGACTACCTTGGGTGTCGTCAATTTTTTGTTTTTATTAATTTGGAAACAATTAGGATGACCAAAACTTCTGTTTTTCGCTCCTGTGGTGTGGGAATTGCAGTTATCTTTCCTACAAGACCGAACCCGCGCAATTCTGAGTCTTATAGCGATAGTTATGGCCACAATACGGGGCACCTTGCGTCTTGGCAATGGGAACCCGTGCCACTACCGGTAACCCCCAAAATTGGCAGCGCGTCTTAGGAGGGACATACTGTCATTACAAGCATGGTGGATGGGTTAGCGGCATCGGTCCTCACAGGGTACGAACGCCAAAAGCGACATGATTCCCGACGGTCCGTATATGTGAGGCACGAGCGGGAAGACTACTTCGGGTGTCGTTAATTTTTTGTTTTTATTATTGTACAAATAATTAGGATGACCAAAACTTCCGTTTTTCATTCCTATGGGTGGGATTTGCAGTTATCTTTCCAAAAAGACCGAGCCCGCGCAATTCTTAGTCTTATAGCGATAGTTATGGCCAATATTCGGGGAACCTTGCGTCTTGGCAATGGAAACCCGTGCCACTCCTGCTAACCCCCAAAATTGGCGGTGTGTCTAAGGAGGGACATACGGTCATAACAGGCATGGTGGATAGGTTAGTGGCACGGGTCCTCACAGGGTACGAACGCCAAAAGCTACAAGATTCCCGACGGTCCGTATATGTGAGGCACCAGCGGGAAGACTACTTCGGGTGTCGTTAATTTTTTGTTTTTATTATTATATGAATAATTAGGATGACTAAAACTTCCATTTTTTGTTCTTGTGGATGCGATTTGCAGTTATGTTTCCAACAAGACTGAGCCCGCTCAATTCTGAGTCTTATAGCAATAGTTATGGCCACAATACGGGGCACCTTGCGTCTTGGCAATGGCAACCCGTAACACTACCGCTAACCCCCAAAATTGGCAGCGCGTCTTAGGAGGGACATACGGTCATTACAGGCATGGTGGATGGGTTAGCGGCATCGGTCCTCACAGGGTACGAATGCCAATAGCGACATGATTCCCGACGGTCCGTATATTTGAGGCACGAGCGGGAAGACTACTTCGGGCGTCGTTAATTTTTTGTTTTTATTATTGTACAAATAATTAGGATGACCAAAACTTCCGTTTTTCATTCCTATGGGTGGGATTTGCAGTTATCTTTCCAACAAGACCGAGCCCGCGCAATTCTTAGTCTTATAGCGATAGTTATGGCCAATATACGGGGCACCTTGCGTCTTGGCAATGGAAACCCGTGCCACTCCCGCTAACCCCCAAAATTGGCGGTGTGTCTAAGGAGGGACATACGGTCATAACAGGCACGGTGGATGGGTTAGTGGCATGGGTCCTCACAGGGTACGAACGCCAAAAGCGACAAGATTCCCGACGGTACGTATATGTGAGGCTCGAGCGGGAAGACTACTTCGGGTGTCGTTAATTTTTTGTTTTTATTATTTTACGAATAATTAGGATGACCAAAACTTCCGTTTTTTGTTCTTGTGGATGCGATTTGCAGTTATGTTTCCAACAAGACTGAGCCCGCGCAATTCTGAGTCTTATAGCGATAGTTATGGCCAATATACGGGGCACCTTGCGTCTTGGCAATGGGAACCCTTGCCATTCCCGCTAATCCCCAAAATTGGCGGCGCGTCTTAGGAGGGACATATGGTCATCAGAGGCATGGTGGATGGGTTAGTGGCATGGTTCCTCATAGGGTACGAACGCCAGACATGACACGGTTCCCGACACAAGGTATATGTGAGGCATGAGCGGGAAGACCACTTCCGGTGTAGTCAATTTTTTGTTTTTTTTATTTTATAAATACTTAGTAGGACCAAAATATCTATTTCTTGTTCTTGTGGTGTGGAATTTGCAGTTATCTTTCCAACAAGACTGAGCCTGCGCAATTCTAAGTCTTATACCGATAGTTATGGCCAATATACGGGGCACCTTGTGTCTTGTCAATGGGAACCCGTGCCACTCCCGGAAACCCCCAAAATTGGGGGCGCATCTTAGGATTGACATACGGTCATTAGAGCCATGGTGGATGGGTTAGCGGCATGGGTCCTCACAGGGTACGAATGCCAGATGCGACATGATTCCCGACGGTCCGTATATGTGAGGCACGAGCGGGAAGACTACTTCGGGTGTCGTCAATATTTTTCTTTTATTATTTTAGAAACAATTAGCATGACCAAAACTTCTGTTTTTCATTCCTGTGGTGTGGGATTTGCAGTTATCTTTCCAACAAGACCGAGCCCGCAAAATTCTGAGTCCTATAGCGACAGTTATGGCCAATATACGTTTCACCTTGCGTTTTGGCAATGGGAACCCGTGCCACTCCCACTAACCCCCAAAATTGGCGACGCGTCTTAGGAGGGATATACGGTTATTAGAGGCTTGGTGGATGGGTTAGCGGTACGGTTCCTCATCGGGTACGAACGCCAGACGTGACATGGTTCCCGACGGTGGGTATATGTGAGGCATGAGCGGGAAGACTGCTTCGAGTGTCGTCAATTTTTTATTTTTATTATTTTAGAAATACTTAGCACGACCAAAACTTGTGTTTTTCATTCCTGTTGTGTGGGATTTGCAGTTATCTTTCCGACAAGACCGAGCCCGCGCAATTCTGAGTCTTATAGCGATAGTTATGGCCATGATACGGGGCACCTTGCGCCTTGGCAATGGGAACCCGTGCCACTCCCACTAACCCCCAAAATTGGCGGCGCGTCTTAGGAGGGACATACGGTTATTAGAGGCATGGTGGATGGGTTAGCGGCATGTTCCTCACAGAGTACGAACGCCAGACACGACATGGTTCCCGACGGTGGCTATATGTGAGGCACGAGCGGGAAGACTACTTCGGGTGTCGTCAATTTTTTGTTTTTATTACTTTAGAAATAATTATTATGACCAAAACTTTGGTTTTTCATTCCTGTAGTGTGGGATTTGCAGTTATCTTTCAAACAAACCCGAGCCCGCACAATTCTGATTCTTATAGCAATAGTTATGGCCAATATACGGGGCACCTTGCGTCTTGCCAATGGGAACCCGTGCCACAACCGCTAACCCCCAAAATTGGCGACGCGTCTTAGGAGGGACCTACAGTCATCAGAGCCATGGTGGATGGGTTAGCGGCATGGGTCCTCACAGGGTACGGACGCCAGACGCGACATGATTCCCGACGGTCCGTATATTTGAGTCACGAGCGGGAAGACTGCTTCGAGTGTCGTCAATATTTTGTTTTTATTATTTTAGAAATAATTAGGATGACCAAAACTTCCGTTTTTTGTTCCTGTGGTGTGGGATTTGCAGTTATCTTTCCAACAAGACCGAGCCCGCAGAATTCTGAGTCTTATAGCGATAGTTATAGCCAATATACGTGGCACCTTGCGTCTTGGCAATGGGAACCCGTGCCACTCCCGCTAACCCCCAAAATTGGCGGCGCGTCTTAGGATGGACATACGGTTATTAGAGGTATGGTGGATGGGTTAGCGGCATGGTTCCTCATAGGGTACGAACCCTAGACGTGACATGGTTCCCGACGGTGGGTATATGTGAGGCACGAGCGGGAAGACTGCTTCGAGTGTCGTCAATTTTTTATTTTTATTATTTTAGAAATACTTAGCACGACCAAAACTTCTGTTTTTCATTACTGTTGTGTGGGATTTGCAGTTATCTATCCAACAAGACCGAGCCCGCGCAATTCTGAGTCTTATAGCGATAGTTATGGCCAATATACAGGGCACCTTGCGCCTTGGCAATGGGAACCCGTGCCACTCCCGCTAACCCCCAAAATTGCGGGCGCGTCTTAGGAGGGACATACGGTTATTAAAGGCATGGTGGATGGGTTAGCGGCATGTTCCTCATAGGGTACGAACGCCAGACGCGACATGGTTCCCGACGGTGGCTATATGTGAGGCACGAGCGGGAAGACTACTTCGGGTGTCGTCAATTTTTTGTTTTTATTATTTTATAAATAATTAGTATGACCAAAACTTTGGTTTTTCATTCCTGTAGTGTGGGATTTGCAGTTATCTTTCAAACAAACCTGAGCCCGCACAATTCTGAGTCTTATAGCGATAGTTGTGACCAATATACGGGGCACCTTGCGTCTTGCCAATGGGAACCCGTGCCACTAGCGCTAACCCCCAAAATTGGCGGCGCGTCTTAGGAGGGACATACGGTCATCAGAGCCATGGTGGATGGGTTAGCGGCATGGGTCCTCACAGGGTACGGACGCCAGACGCGACATGATTCCCGACGGTCCATATATGTGATGCACGAGCGGGAAGACTGCTTCGAGTGTCGTAAATTTTTTGTTTTTATTATTTTAGAAAGACTTAGAATGACCAAAACTTCTGTTTTTCATTCCTATGCTGTGGGATTTGCAGTTATCTTTCCAACAAGACCGAGCCCGCGCAATTCTGAGTCTTATAGCGATAGTTATGGCCAATATACGGGGCACCTTGCGTCTTGGCAATGGGAACCCGTGCCACTCCCGTTAACCACCAAAATTGGCGGCGCCTCTTAGGAGGGACATACGGTCATTACAGGCATGGTGGCTGGGTTAGCGGCATGGTTCCTCATGGGGTACGAACGCCAAACGCGACTTGGTTCCCGGCGGTGGGTATATGTGAGGCACGAGCAGGAAGACTACATCGGGTGTTGTGAATTTTTTATTTTTATTATATTAGAAATACTTAGTATGTCCAAAACTTCCGTTTTTCATTCCTGTTGTGTTGGATTTGCAGTTATCTTTCCAACAAACCTGAGCCCGCACAATTCTGAGTCTTATAGCGATAGTTATGGCAATGGGAACTTGTGCCACTCCAGCTAACCCCCAAAATTGGCGGCTCGTCTTAGGAGGGACATATGGTCATTAGAGGAATGGTGGATGGGTTAGCAGCATGTGTCCTCACAGGGTACGAACGCCAGCTGCGACATGATTCCCGACGGTCGATATATGTGAGGCACGAGCAGGAAGACTACTTCGGTTGTCGTCAATTTTTTTTTATTGTTTTAGAAATAATTAGGATGACCAAAACTTCTGGTTTTCGTTCCTGTGGTGTGGGATTTGCAGTTATCTTTCCAACAAGACCGAGCCCGCGCAATTCTGAGTCTTATAGCGATAGTTATGGCCAATATACGCGGCACCTTGCGTCTTGGCAATAGGAACCCGTGCCACTCCCGCTAACCCCCAAAATTGGCAGCCCATCTTAGCTGGGACATACGGTCGTTAGAGGCTTGGTGGATGGGTTAGCAGCATGTGTCCTCACAGGGTACGAACGCCAGCTGCGACATGATTCCCGACGGTCGATATATGTGAGGCACGAGCAGGAAGACTACTTCGGTTGTCGTCAAATTTTTTTTATTGTTTTAGAAATAATTAGGATGACCAAAACTTCTGTTTTTCGTTCCTGTGGTTTGGGATTTGCAGTTATCTTTCCAACAAGACCGAGCCCGCGCAATTCTGAGTCTTAAAGCGATAGTTATGGCCAATATACGGGGCACCTTGCGTCGTGGCTATGGGAACCCGTGCCAGTCCCGCTAACCCCCAAAATTGGCGGCGCATCTTACGGTGGATGGGTTAGCGGCACGGTTACTCACTGTGTATGAATGCCAGACGCGACATAGTTCCCGACGGTGGGTATATGCGAGGCATGAGCGGGAAGACCACTTCGGGTGTCATGAGTTTTTTGTTTCTATTATTTTAGAAATACTTAGTATGACTAAAACTTCTGTTTTTTGTTCCTGTGGTGTGGCATTTGCAGTTATATTTTCAACAAGACCGAGCGCGCGCAATTCTGAGTCTTATAGCGATAGTTATGGCCAATATACGGGGCACCTTGCGTCTTGGCAATGGGAACCCATGCCAGTCCCGCTAACCCCCAAAATTGGTGGCGCATCTTAGGAGGGACATACGGTCATTAGAGGCATGGTTGATGCGTTAGCGGAACGGTTCCTCATAGGGTACGAACGCCGGACGCCACATGGTTCCCGACGGTTTGTATATGTGAGGCATGAGCAGGAAGAACACTTCGGGTGCCGTCAATTTTTTGTTTTTTATTATTTTAGAAATACTTAGTGTGACCAAAACTTACTGTTTTTTGTTCCTATGGTGTGGAGTTTGCAGTTATCTTTCTAACAAGACCGAGTCCGCGCAATTCTGAGTGTTATAGCGATTGTTATGGCCAATATACGGGGCACCTTTCGTCTTGTCAATAGGAACCCGTGCCAGTCCCGCTAACCCCCAAAACTGGCGGCGCGTCTTAGGAGGGACATACGGTCATTAGAGGAATGGTGGATGGGTTAGCGGCCTGGTTACTCACTGGGTATGAATGCTAGACGCGATATGGTTCCCAACGGTGGGTATATGTGAGGCATAATCGGGAAGACCACTTCGGGCGTCATCAATTTTTTGTTTTTATTATTTTAGAAATACTTAGTATTACCAAAACTTCTGTTTTTTGTTCCTGTGGTGTGGAATTTGCAGTTATCTTTTCAACAGGTCCAAGCCTGCGCAATTCTGAGTCTTATAGCGATAGTTATGGCCAATATACGGGCACCTTGCATCTTGGCAATGGGAACCCGTGCCACTCCCGCTAACCCCCAAAATTGGCGGTGCGTCTTAGGAGGGACATACGGTCATTAGAGGCATGGTGGATGGGTTAGCGGCATGGTTCCTCATAGGGTACGAACGCGAGACACGACATGGTTAGTGACGGTGGCTATATGTGAGGCACGAACGGGAAGACTACTTCGGGTGTCGTCAATGTTTTGTTTTTATTATTTTCAAAACACTTAGTTTGACCAAAACTTCTGTTTTTACTTCCTGTGGTGTGGGATTTGCAGTTATCTTTCCAACAGGACCGAGCCCGCGCAATTCTGAGTCTTATAGCGATAGTTATGGCCAATATACGGGGCACCTTGCGTCTTGGTAATGGGAACTCGTGCCACTCCCGCTAATACCCAAAATTGGCGGCGCGTCTTATGAGGGACATATGGTCATTAGAGGCATGGTTGATGGGTTAGCGGCACGGTTCCTCAAAGGGCACAAACACCAGACGCTACATGGTTCCCGACGGTGGGTATATGTGAGGCATGAGCAGGAACAACGCTTCGGGTGTCGTCAATTTTTTGTTGTTATTATTTTAGAAATACTTAGTATTACCAAAACTTCTGTTTCTTGTTCCTCTGGTGTGGAATTTGCAGTTATCTTTCTAACAAGACTGAGTCCGCGCAATTCTGAGTCTTATAGCGATAGTTATGGCCAATTTACGGGGCACCTTGCGTCATGGCAATGGGAACCCGTGCCACTCCCGCTAACTCCCAAAATTGGCGGCGCATCTTAGGAGGGACATACGGTCATTAGAGGAATGGTGGATGGGTTAGCGCCATGGTTCCTCACATTGTACGAACGCTAGACGCGACATGGTTCCTGACGGTGGGTATATGTGAGGCACGAGCGGGAAGACTACTTCGGGTGTCGTCAATTTTTTGTTTTTATTATTTTTGAAATACTTAGTATGACCAAACCTTCCATTTTTCGTTCCTGTGGAGTGGGATTTGTGGTTATCTTTCCAACAAGACTGAGCCCGTGCAATTCTGAGTCTTATAGCGATAGTTATGGCCAATATACGGGGCACCTTGCGTCTTGGCAATGGGAACCCGTGCCACTCCCGCTGATCCCCAAAATTGGCGGCGCGTCTTAGGAGGGACATATTGTCATTAGAGGCATGGTTGATGGGTTAGCGGCATGGTTCCTCACAGGGCACGAACGCCGGACGCTACATTGTTCCCGACGGTGGGTATATGTGAGGCATGAGCAGGAAGACCACTTTGGGTGTCGTCAATTTTTTGTTGTTATTATTTTAGAAATACTTAGTATGACCAAAACTTCTGTTTTTTGTTCCTGTGGTGCGGAGTTTGCAGTTATCTTTCCAACAAGACCAAGCCGATGCAATTCTGAGTCTTATAGTGATAGTTATGGCCAATATATGGGGCACCTTGCATATTGGCAATGGGAACCCATGCCACTCCCGCTAACCCCGAAAATTGGCGGCGCGTCTTAGGATCGATATACGGTCAATAGAGGCATGGTGGATGGGTTAGCGGCATGGTTCCTCATAGGGTACGAACGCCAGACGCGACATGGTTCCTGACGGTGGGTATATGTGAGGCACGAACGGGAAGACTACTTCGGGTGTCGTCAATTTATTGTTTTTATTATTTTCGAAATACTTAGTATGACCAAAACTTCCATTTTTACTTCCTATGGTGTGGGATTTGCAGTTATCTATCCAACAAGACCGAGCCCGCGCAATTCTGAGTCTAGTAGCGATAGTTATGGCCAATATACGGGGCACTTTGCGTCTGGGCAATGGGAACCCGTGCCACTCCCGCTGACCCCCAAAATTGGTGGCACGTCTTAGGAGGGACATACGGTGATTAGAGGGACGGTGGATGGGTTAGCAGCATGGTAGATGGGTTAGTGGCACGGTTCCTCATAGGGTACGAACACCAGAAGCGACATGGTTCCCGATGGTGGGATTATCTGAGGCACGAGCGGGAAGACTACTTCGGGTGTCGTCAATTTTTTGTTTTTATTATTTTTGAAATACTTAGTATGACCAAAACTTTTGTTTTTTGTTCCTGTGGTGCGGAGTTTGCAGTTATCTTTCCAACAAGACCAAGCCGATGCAATTCTGAGTCTTATAGCGATAGTTATGGCCAATATACGGGGCACCTTGCATATTGCCAATGGGAACCCATGCCACTCCCGCTAACCCCGAAAATTGGCGGCGCGTCTTAGGATCGATATACGGTCAATAGAGGCATGGTGGATGGGTTAGCGGCTTGGTTCCTCATAGGGTACGAACACCAGACGCGACATGGTTCCTGACGGTGGGTATATGTGAGGCACGAACGGGAAGACTACTTCGGGTGTCGTCAATTTATTGTTTTTATTATTTTCGAAATACTTAGTATGACCAAAACTTCCATTTTTACTTCCTATGGTGTGGGATTTGCAGTTATCTATCCAACAAGACCGAGCCCGCGCAATTCTGAGTCTAGTAGCGATAGTTATGGCCAATATACGGGGCACTTTGCGTCTGGGCAATGGGAACCCGTGCCACTCCCGCTGACCCCCAAAATTGGTGGCACGTCTTAGGAGGGACATACGGTGATTAGAGGGACGGTGGATGGGTTAGCAGCATGGTAGATGGGTTAGTGGCACGGTTCCTCATAGGGTACGAACACCAGAAGCGACATGGTTCCCGATGGTGGGATTATCTGAGGCACGAGCGGGAAGACTACTTCGGGTGTCGTCAATTATTTGTTTTTATTATTTTTGAAATACTTAGTATGACCAAAACTTCTGTTTTTTGTTCCTGTGGTGTGGAGTTTGCAATTATCTTTCCAACAAGACCGAGCCCGCGTATTTCTGGTCTTATAGCAATAGTTATGGCCAACATACGGGGCACCACGCGTCTTGGCAATGCGAACCCGTGCCACTCCCGCTAACCCCCAAAATTCGCGGCGTGTCTTTGGAGGGACATACGGTCATTAGAGGCATGGTTTATGGGATAGCGACATGGTTCCTCACTGGGTACGAATGCTAGACGCGACATGGTTCCCGAAAGTGGGTATATGTGAGGCACAAGCGGGAAGACTACTTCGGGTGTCGTCAATTTTTTGTTTTTATTATTTTAGAAATACTTAGTATGACCAAAACTTCTGTTTTTTGTGCCTGTGGTGTGGGATTTGCAGTTATCTTTCCAACAAGTCTAAGGCCGTGAAATTCAGAGTCTTATAGCGATAGTTATGGCAAATATACGGGGGACCTTGCGTCTTGGCAATGGGTACGCGTGGCACTCCCGCTAACCCCCAAAATTGGCGGCGCATCTTAGGAGGCACATACGGTCATTAGAGGCATGGTGGATGGGTTAGCCGCAAGGTTCCTCATAGGGTGCGAATGCCAGACGCGACATGGTTCCTGACGGTGGGTATATGTGAGGCACGAACGAGAAGACTACTTCGGGTGTTGTCAATTTTCTTTATTATTTTAGAAATACTTAGTATGGCCAAAACTTATGTTTTTTGTTCCTGTGGTGTGGAATTTGCAGTTACCTTTCCAACAACACCGAGTCCGCACAATTCTGAGTCTTATAGCGATAGTTATGGCCAATATACAGGGCACCTTGCGTCCTGGCAATGGGAACCCGTGCCACTCCAGCTAACTCCAAAAATTGGCGGTGCATCTTAGGAGGGACATACGGTCATTAGAGGCATGGCGGATGGGTTAGCGCCATGGTTCCTCACATTGTACGAACGCCAGACGCGACATGGTTCCCGACGGTGGGTATATGTGAGGCACGAGCGGGAAGACTACTTCGGGTGTCGTCAATTTTTTGTTTTTATTATGTTTGAAATACTTAGTATGACCAAACCGTCCATTTTTCGTTCCTGTGGTGTGGAATTTGTGGTTATCTTATAGCGACAGTTACGGCCAATATACGGGGGACCTTGTGTCTTCGCAATGGGAACGCATGCCACTCCCGCTAACCCCAAAAATTGGCGGCGCGTATTACAAGGGACATATGGTCATTAGAGGCATGGTGGATGGGTTAGCGGCACGGTTACTCACTGGGTATGATTGCTAGACGCGATATGGTTCCCGACGGTGGGTATATGTGAGGCATGAGCGGTTAGACCACTTCGGGTGTGATCAATTTTTTGTTTTTATTATTTTAGAAATACTTAGTGTGACCAAAACTTCTGTTTTTTGTTCCTATGGTGTGGATTTTGTAGTTATCTTTCTAACAAGACCGAGTACGCGCAATTCTGAGTGTTATAGCGATTGTTATGGCCAATATACGGGGCACCTTGCGTCTTGGCAATAGGAACCCGTGCCAGTCCCGCTAACCCCCAAAACTGGCGGCGCGTCTTAGTAGGGACATACGGTCATTAGAGGCACGGTGGATGGGTTAGCGACACGGTTACTCACTGGGTATGAATGCTAGACGCGATATGGTTCCCGACGGTGGGTATATGTGAGGCATGAGCAGGAACACCACTTCGGGTGTCGTCAACTTTTTGTTGTTATTATTTTAGAAATACTTAGTATGACCAAAACTTCTGTTTTTTGTTCCTGTGGTGTGGAGTTTGCAGTTATCTTCCCAACAAGACCGAGCCCGCGAAATTCTGGTCTTATAGCGATAGTTATGGCCAATGTACGGGGCACCTTGCGTCTTGGCAATTGGAACCCGTGCCACTCCCGCTAACCCCCAAAATTGGCGGTGCGTCTTAGGAGGGACATACGGTCATTAGAGGCATGGTGGATGGGTTAGTGGCATGGTTCCTCATAGGGTACGAACGCGAGACACGACATGGTTAGTGACGGTGGGTATATGTGAGGCACGAACGGGAAGACTACTTCGGGTGTCGTCAATGTTTTGATTTTATTATTTTCAAAATACTTAGTTTGACCCAAACTTCTGTTTTTACTTCCTGTGGTGTGGGATTTGCAGTTATCTTTCCAACAGGACCGAGCCCGCGCAATTCTGAGTCTTAAAGCGATAGTTATGGCCAATATACGGGGCACCTTGCGTCTTGGCAATGGGAACTCGTGCCACTCCCGCTAATACCAAAAATTGGCGGCGCGTCTTATGAGGGACATATGGTCATTAGAGGCATGGTTGATGGGTTAGCGGCACGGTTCCTCAAAGGGCACAAACACCAGACGATACATGGTTCCCGACGGTGGGTATATGTGAGGCATGAGCAGGAACACCGCTTCGGGTGTCGTTAATTTTTTGTTGTTCTTATTTTAGAAATGCTTAGTATTACCAAAACTTCTGTTTTTTGTTCCTCTGGTGTGGAATTTGCAGTTATCTTTCTAACAAGACCGAGTCCGCGCAATTCTGAGTCTTATAGCGATAGTTATGGCCAATTTACGGGGCACCTTGCGTCTTGGCAATGGGAACCCGTGCCACTCCCGCTAACTCCCAAAATTGGCGGCGCATCTTAGGAGGGACATACGGTCATTAGAGGAATGGTGGATGGGTTAGCGCCATGGTTCCTCACATTGTACGAACGCCAGACGCGACATGGTTCCTGACGGTGGGTATATGTGAGGCACGAGCGGGAAGACTACTTCGGGTGTCGTCAATTTTTTGTTTTTATTATTTTTGAAATACTTAGTATGACCAAACCTTCCATTTTTCGTTCATGTGGAGTGCGATTTGTGGTTATCTTTCCAACAAGACTGAGCCCGTGCAATTCTGAGTCTTATAGCGATAGTTATGGCCAATATACGGGGCACCTTGCGTCTTGGCAATGGGAACCCGTGCCACTCCCGCTAATCCCCAAAATTGGCGGCTCGTCTTAGGAGGGACATATGGTCATTAGAGGCATGGTTGATGGGTTAGCGGCATGGTTCCTCACAGGGCACGAACGCCGGACGCTACATTGTTCCCGACGGTGGGTATATGTGAGGCATGAGCAGGAAGACCACTTCGGGTGTCGTCAATTTTTTGTTGTTATTATTTTAGAAATACTTAGTAAGACCAAAACTTCTGTTTTTTGTTCCTGTGGTGCGGAGTTTGCAGTTATCTTTCCAACAAGACCAAGCCCACGCAATTCTGAGTCTTATAGCGATAGTTATGGCCAATATACGGGGCACCTTGCATATTGGCAATGGGAACCCGTGCCACACCCGCTAACCCCCAAAATTGGCGGCGCGTCTTAGGATCGATATACGGTCAATAGAGGCATGGTGGATGGGTTAGCGGCATGGTTCCTCATAGGGTACGAACGCCAGACGCGACATGGTTCCTGACGGTGGGTATATGTGAGTCACGAACGGGAAGACTACTTCGGGTGTCGTCAATTTATTGTTTTTATTATTTTCGAAATACTTAGTATGACCAAAACTTCGATTTTTACTTCCTATGGTGTGGGATTTGCAGTTATCTATCCAACAAGACCGAGCCCGCGCAATTCTGAGTCTAGTAGCGATAATTATGGCCAATATACGGGGCACTTTGCGTCTGGGCAATGGGAACCCGTGCCACTCCCGCTGACCCCCAAAATTGGTGGCACGTCTTAGGAGGGACATACGGTGATTAGAGGGACGGTGGATGGGTTAACAGCATGGTAGATGGGTTAGTGGCACGGTTCCTCATAGGGTACGAACACCAGAAGCGACATGGTTCCCGATGGTGGGATTATCTGAGGCACGAGCGGGAAGACTACTTCGGGTGTCGTCAATTTTTTGTTTTTATTATTTTTGAAATACTTAGTATGACCAAAACTTCTGTTTTTTGTTCCTGTGGTGTGGAGTTTGCAATTATCTTTCTAACAAGACCGAGCCCGCGTATTTCTGGTCTTATAGCGATAGTTATGGGCAACATACGGGGGACCTTGCGTCTTGGCAATGCGAACCCGTGCCACTCCCGCTAACCCCCAAAATTGGCGGCGCGTCTTTGGAGGGACATACGGTCATTAGAGGCATGGTTTATGGGATAGCGACATGGTTCCTCACTGGGTATGAACGCTAGACGCGACATGGTTCCCGAAAGTGGGTATATGTGAGGCACAAGCGGGAAGACTACTTCGGGTGTCGTCAATTTTTTGTTTTTATTATTTTAGAAATACTTAGTATGACAAAAACTTCTGTTTTTTGTGCCTGTGGTGTGGGATTTGCAGTTATCTTTCCAACAAGTCTAAGGCCGCGAAATTCAGAGTCTTATAACGATAGTTATGGCCAATATAAGGGGGACCTTGTGTCCTGGCAATGGGTACGCGTGGCACTCCCGCTAACCCCCAAAATTGGCGGCGCATCTTAGGAGGCACATACGGTCATTAGAGGCATGGTGGATGGGTTAGCCGCAAGGTTCCTCACAGGGTGCGAATGCCAGACGCGACATGGTTCCTGACGGTGGGTATATGTGAAGGCACGAACGAGAAGACTACTTCGGGTGTCATCAATTTTTTGTTTTTATTATTTTAGAAAAAATTAGTATGGCCAAAACTTCCGTTTTTCGTTCCTGTGGTGTGGCAGTTGCAGTTGTCTTTCCAACAAGACCGAACCCACGCAATTCTTAGTCTAATAGCGACAGTTATGGCGATTATACGGGGCACCTTGTGTCTTGGCAATGGGAACCCGTGCCACCCCCGCAAAACCCCAAAAATGGCGGCGCATCTTAGGAGGGACATATGGTCATTACAGGCATGGTGGATGGGTTAGCGGTATGGTTCCTCATAGGGTACGAACGCCAGACGCGACATGGTTCCCGATGGTGGGTATATGTGAGGCTCGAGCGGGAAGACTACTTCGGGTATCGTCAATTTTTTGTTTTTATTATTTTAGCAATAATTAGTATGAGCAAAACTTCCGTTTTTCGTTCTTGTTGTGTGGGATTTGCAGTTATCTTTCCAACTAGACCGATCCCACGGAATTCTGAGTCTTATAACGATAGTTATGGCCACTATACGGGGCACCTTGCGTCTTGGCAATGGTAACCCATGCCACTCACGCTAACCCCCAAAATTGGGGGCGCGTCTTACGAGGGACATATGTTCAAAAGAGGCATGGTCGATGGGTTAGCGGCATGGTTCCTCACAGGGTATGAATGCCAGACGCAACATGGTTACCGACGGTGGGTATATGTGAGGCACGAGCGGGAAGACTACTTTGGGTGTCGTCAATTTTTTGTTTTTATTATTTTAGAAAAAATTAGTATGGCCAAAATTTCCGTTTTTCATTCCTGTGGTGTGGCAGTTGCAGTTGTCTTTCCAACAAGACCGAACCCACGCAATTCTTAGTCTAATAGCGATAGTTATGGCCAATATACGCGGCACCCTATGTCTTGGCAATGGGAACCCGTGCCACTCCCGCTGACCCCCAAAATTGGCGGCGCATCTTAGGAGGGACATATGGTCATTAGAGGCATGGTGGATGGGTTAGCAGCTGGGTTCCTCACAGGGTACGAACGCCTGACGCGACATGGTTCCTGACGGTGGGTATATGTGAGGCATGAGCGGGAAGACCACTTCGGGTGTCGTCTATTTTTTATTTTTATTATTTTCGAAATACTTAGTTTGACCAAAACATCTATTTCTTGTACTTGTGGTGTGGAATTTGCAGTTATCTTTCCAACAAAACCGAGCCCGTGCAATTCTGAGTCTTATAGCGATAGTTATGGCCAATATATGGGGCACCTTGCATTTTGGCAATGGGAACCCGTGCCACTCCCGCTAACCCCCAAAATTGGCGGCGCGTCTTAGGAGGGACATATGGTCATTAGAGGCATGGTGGATGGGTTAGCGGAATGGGTCCTCACATGGTACGAACGCTAGATGCAACATGATTCCCGACGGTCGGTATATGTGAGGCACGAGCGGGAAGACTACTTCAGGTGTAGTGAATTTTTTGTTTTATTATTTTAGAAATAATTACGATGACCACAACTTCCATTTTTTGTTCCTTTGGTGTGGTATTTGCAGTTATCTTTCCAACAAGACCGAGCCCGCGCAATTCTGAGTCTTATAGCGACAGTTATGGCGATTATACGGGGCACCTTGTGTCTTGGCAATGGGAACCCGTGCCACCCCCGCAAAACCCCAAAAATGGCGGCGCATCTTAGGAGGGACATATGGTCATTAGAGGCATGGTGGATGGGTTAGCGGTATGGTTCCTCATAGGGTATGAACGCCAGACGCGACATGGTTCCCGATGGTGGGTATATGTGAGGCTCGAGCGGGAAGACTACTTCGGGTATCGTCAATTTTTTGTTTTTATTATTTTAGAAATAATTAGTATGAGCAAAACTTCCGTTTTTCGTTCTTGTTGTGTGGGATTTGCAGTTATCTTTCCAACTAGACCGATCCCACGGAATTCTGAGTCTTATAGCGATAGTTATGGCCAATATACGGGGCACCTTGCGTCTTGGCAATGGTAACCCGTGCCACTCCCGCTAACCCCCAAAATTGGTGGCGCGTCTTAGGAGGGACTTATGTTCATTAGAGGCATGGTGGATGGGTTAGCGGCATGGTTCCTCACAGGGTACGAATGCCAGACGCGACATGTTTCCCGACGGTGGGTATATGTGAGGCACGAGCGGGAAGACTACTTCGGGTGTCGTCAATTTTTTGTTTTTTTTATTTCAGAAATAGTTAGTATGGCCAAAACTTCCATTTTTCATTCCTGTGGTGTGGGATTTGCAGTTATCTTTCCAACAAGACGGAGCCCACGCAATTCTTAGTCTTGTAGCGATAGTTATGGCCAATATACGGGGCACCTTGCATCTTGGCAATGGGAACCCGTGCCAGTCCCGCTAACCCCCAAAATTGGTGGCGCATCTTAGAAGGGGCATACGGTCATTAGAGGCATGGTGGTTCAGTTAGTGGCACGGTGGATGGGTTAGTGGCACGGTTCCTCACAGGGTACGAACGCCAGACGCAACATGGTTCCCGACGGTGGGTATATGTGAGGCATGAGCGGGAAGACCACTTCGGGTGTTGTCAAATTTTGTTTTTATTATTTTAGAAATACTTAGTTTGACCAAAACATCTGTTTGTTGTTCTTGTTGTCTGGAATTTACAGTTATCTTTCCAACAAGACCGATCCCACGGAATTCTGAGTCTTATAGCGATAGTTATGGCCAATATACGGGGCACCTTGCGTCTTGGCAATGGTAACCCGTGCCACTCCCGCTAACCCCCAAAATTGGTGGCGCGTCTTAGGAGGGACTTATGTTCATTAGAAGCATGGTGGATGGGTTAGCGGCATGGTTCCTCAGAGGGTACGAATGCCAGACGCGACATGTTTCCCGACGGGGGGTATATGTGAGGCACGAGCGCTAAGACTACTTCGGGTGTCGTCAATTTTTTGTTTTTATTATTTTAGAAATAGTTAGTATGGCCAAAACTTCCATTTTTCATTCCTGTGGTGTGGGATTTGCAGTTATCTTTCCAACAAGACGGAGCCCACGCAATTCTTAGTCTTGTAGCGATAGTTATGGCCAATATACGGGGCACCTTGCGCCTTGGCAATGGGAACCCGTGCCACTCCCGCTAACCCCCAAAATTGGCGGCGCATCTTAGGAGGGACATATGGTCATTAGAGGCATGGTGGTTCGGTTAGTGGCACGGTGGATGGGTTAGTGGCACGGTTCCTCACAGGGTACGAACGCCAGACGCGACATGGTTCCCGACGGTGGGTATATGTGAGGCATGAGCGGGAAGACCACTTCGGGTGTTGTCAAATTTTGTTTTTATTATTTTAGAAATACTTAGTTTGACCAAAACATCTGTTTGTTGTTCTTGTTGTCTGGAATTTACAGTTATCTTTCCAACAAGACCGATCCCACGGAATTCTGAGTCTTATAGCGATAGTTATGGCCAATATACGGGGCACCTTGCGTCTTGGCAATGGTAACCCGTGCCACTCCCGCTAACCCCCAAAATTGGTGGCACGTCTTAGGAGGGACTTATGTTCATTAGAAGCATGGTGGATGGGTTAGCGGCATGGTTCCTCACAGGGTACGAATGCCAGACACGACATGTTTCCCGACGGGGGGTATATGTGAGGCACGAGCGATAAGACTACTTCGGGTGTCGTCAATTTTTTGTTTTTATTATTTTAGAAATAGTTAGTATGGCCAAAACTTCCATTTTTCATTCCTGTGGTGTGGGATTTGCAGTTATCTTTCCAACAAGACGGAGCCCACGCAATTCTTAGTCTTGTAGCGATAGTTATGGCCAATATACGGGGCACCTTGCGCCTTGGCAATGGGAACCCGTGCCACTCCCGCTAACCCCCAAAATTGGCGGCGCATCTTAGGAGGGACATATGGTCATTAGAGGCATGGTGGTTCGGTTAGTGGCACGGTGGATGGGTTAGTGGCACGGTTCCTCACAGGGTACGAACGCCAGACGCGACATGGTTCCCGACGGTGGGTATATGTGAGGCATGAGCGGCAAAACCACTTCGGGTGTTGTCAAATTTTGGTTTTATTATTTTAGAAATACTTAGTTTGACCAAAACATCTGTTTGTTGTTCTTGTTGTGTGGAATTTGCAGTTATCTTTCCAACAAGACTGAGCCCGCGCAATTCTGAGTCTTATAGCGATAGTTATGGCCAATATACGGGGCACCTTGCGTCTTGGCAATGGTAACGTGTGCCACTCCCGCTAAACCCCAAAATTGGTGGCGCGTCTTAGGAGGGACATATGTTCATTATAGGCATGGTGGATGGGTTAGCGGCATGGTTCTTCACTGGGTACGAAAGCCAGACGCGACATGTTTCCCGATGGTGGGTATATGTGAGGCACGAGTGGGAATACTACTTCGGGAGTCGTCAATTTTTTGTTTTTATTATTTTGGAAATAATTAGTGTGGCCAAAACTTCCATTTTTCATTCCTGTGGTGTGGTATTTGCAGTTATCTTTCCAACAAAACTGAGCCCACACAATTCTTAGTCCAATACTGATTGTTATGGCCAATATACAGGGCACCCTGCATCTTGGCAATGGGAACCCGTGCCACTCCCGCTAACCCCTAAAATTGGAGGCGCGTCTTAGGAGGGACATATGGTCATTAGAGGCATGGTGGATGGGTTAGCAACACGATTCCTCCTAGGGTACGAATGCCAGACCCGACATGGTTCCCGACGGTGGGTATATGTCAGGCATCTGCGGGAAAACCACTTCTGGTGTCGTCAATTTTTTATTTTTATTATTTTAGAAATACTTAGTTTGACCAAAACATCTGTTTCTTGTACTTGTGGTGTGGAATTTGCAGTTATATGTCCAACCAGACTCAGCCCGCGCAATTCTGAGTCTTATAGCGATAGTTATGGCAAATATACGGGGCTCCTTGCGTGTTGGCAATGGGAACCCGTGCCACTCCCGCTAACCCCCAAAATTGGCGGCGCGTCTTAGGAGGGACATATGGTCATTAGAGGCATGGTGGATGGGTTAGCGGCATGGTTCCTCATAGGGTATGAACGCCAGACGCGACATGGTTCCCGACAGTGGGTATATGTGAGGCACGAGCGGGAACAATACTTCGGATGTCATCAATTTTTTGTTTTTATTATTTTAGAAATAATTAGTACGACCAAAACTTCAGTTTTTCATTCCTGCAGTGTGGGATTTGCAGTTATCTTTCCAACAAGACCAAGCCCGCGCAATTCTGAGTCTTATATCGATAGTTATGGCCAATATACGGGGCGCCTTGCGTCTGGGCAAAGGGAACCCGTGCCACTCCCGCTAACCCACAAAATTGGTGGCGCATCTTAGGAGGGACATACGGTCATTAGAGCAATGGTGGTTTGGTTAGTGGCATGGTGGATGGGTTGGTGGCACGGTTCCTCACAAGGTATGAACGCCAGACGTGACATGGTTCCCGACGGTGGGTATATGTGAGGCATGAGCGGAAGACCACTTCGGGTGTCGTCAAATTTTTGTTTTTATTATTTTAGAAATAGTTAGTTTGACCAAAACATCTGTTTCTTGTTCTTGTGGTGTGGAATTTGCAGTTATCTTTCCAACAAGACCGAGCCCGCGCAATTCTGAATCTTATAGCTATATTTATGGCCAATATACGGGGCACCTTGCGTCTTGGCAATGGTAACCCGTGCCACTCCCGCAAACCCCCAAAACTAGTGGTGCGTCTTAGGAGGGACATATGATCATTAGAGGCACAGTGGATGGGTTAGCAGCACGGTTCCTCACAGGGTACGAACGCCAGACGTGACATGGTTCCCGACGGTGGGTATATGTGAGGCATGTGCGGGAAAACAACTTCTGGTGTCGTCAATTTTTTACTTTTATTATTTTAGAAATACTTTGTTTGACCAAAACATCTGTTTCTTGTACTTGTGGTGTGGAATTTGCAGTTATCTTTCCAACTAGACTCAGCCCGCGCAATTCTGAGTCTTATAGCGATAGTTATGGCCAATATACGGGGCACCTTGCGTCTTGGCAATGGGAACCCGTGCCACTCCCGCTAACCCCCAAAATTGGCGGCGCGTCTTAGGAGGGACATATGGTCATTAGAGGCATGGTGGATGGGTTAGTGGCATGGGTCCTCATAGGGTACAAACGCCAGATACGACATGCTTTCCGACGGTCGGTATATGCGAGGCATGAGTGGGAAGACCACTTCGGGTGTCATCAATTTTTTGTTTTTATTATTTTAGAAATACTTAGTTTGACCAAAACTTCCGTTTCTTGTACTTGTGGTGTCGAATTTGCAGTTATCTTTCTGACAAGACCGAGCCCGCGCAATTCTGAGTCTTATAGGGATAGTTTTGGCCAATATACAGGGCACATTGCGTCTTGGCAATGGGAACCCGTGCCACTCCCGCTAACCCCCAAAATTGGCGGCGCATCTTAGGAGCGACATACGGTCATTAGAGGCAGGTTGGATGGGTTAGCGGCATGGGTCCTCACAGGTTATGAATGCTAGATGCGACATGATTCCCGACGGTCGGTATATGTGAGGCACGAGCTGGAAGACTACTCCAGGTGTCGTCAATTTTTTGCTTTTATTATTTCAGAAATAATTACGACGACCACAACTTCCGTTTTTCGTTCCTGTGGTGTGGTATTTGCAGTTATCTTTCCAACAAGATTGAGCCCGCACAATTCTGAGTCTTATAGCGAGAGTTATGGCCAATATATGAGGCACCTTGCGTCTTGGCAATGGGAACCCATGCCACTCCCGCTAACCCCCAAAAATGGCGGCGCGTCTTAGGAGGGACATTTGGTCATTAGAGCCATGGTGGATGGGTTAGCGGCATGGTTCCTCATTGGTTACGAACGCCAGACGCCACATGGTTCCCGACGGTGGGTATATGTGAGGCACGAGCGGGAAGACTACTTCGGGTGTCGTCAATTTTTTGTTTTTATTATTTTAGAAATAATAGTATAACCAAAACTTCCATTTTTCATTCGAGTAGTGTGGGATTTGCAGTTATCTTTCCAACAAGACTGAGCCTGCGCAATTCTGAGTCTTATAGCGATTGTTATGGCCAATATACGGGGCACCTTGTGTCTTGGCACTGGGAACCCGTGCCACTCCCGCAAACCCCCAAAATTGGTGGCGCATCTTAGGAGGGACATATGGTCATTAGAGGCATGGTGGTTCGGGTAGTGGCAAGGTGGATGGGTTAGTGGCACGGTTCCTCACAAGGTACGAACGACAGACGCGACATCTGGGGGTGAAAACGGGTAGCATTCGGATACCAGTTCTTTTCATCTTATTTTTCTATAGTAATCAAATGGGACATATAATTTATCATCCAAATCCATATTCTAGTTTTTTATGTCGGACTAGTTAAGATTCATAGAAAATCAACACCAAATTTATTATATATCTACACAAAATGATAGATTCAAAATTCGGGTAACATTCGGATACGGATAGTTTTTTATATTTTCATTCGTATGAAGCAAATAAGGCAAGTAAAAATTTATCTAATTTAATATTCTTATTTGTTGTAATGTCTTTGTTATAATACATAAAAATGGAAACCAAATTTGTTCAATATCTATTTTAAAATAATAGATTCTTTCACACAAGTCGGGTACCCATTTTCATCCCTAGCGACATGGTTCCCGACGGTGGGTATATGTGAGGCAGGAGAGGGAAGACCACTTCGGGTGTCATCAAATTTTTGTTTTTATTATTTTAGTAATACTTAGTATGACCAAAACTTCCATTTTTCATTCCTGTGGTGTGGGATTTGCAGTTATCTTTCTAACAAGACCGAGCCAACGCAATTCTGAGTCTTATAGCGATAGTTGTCGCCAATATACAGGGCACCTAGCGTCTTGGCAATGGGAACCCGTGCCACTCCCGCTAACACCCAAAATTGGTGGCGCATGTTAGGAGGGGCATTCGGCCATTCGAGGCATGGTGGATGGGTTAGCTTCAAGGTTCCCCATAGGGTGCGAACGCAAGACGCGACATGGGTCCCGACGGTTGGTATATGTGAGGGATGAGCGGGAAGTCCACTTCGGGTGTCGTCAATTGTTTGTTTTTATTATTTTAGAAATAATTAGTATGACCAAAACACCTATTTCTTGTATTTGTGGTGTGGAATTTGCAGTTATCTTTCCAACAAGACCAAGCCCGCGCAATTCTGAGTCTTATAGCGATAGTTGTGGGCAATATACGGGGCACCTTGCGTCTGGGCAATGGGAACCCGTGCCACTCCCGCTAACACCCAAAATTGGCGGCGCATCTTAGGAGGGATATACGGTGATTAGAGGGATGGTGGATGGGTTAGCTTTAGGGTTCCCCATAGGGTGCGAACGCAAGACGCGATATGGTTCCCGACGGTTGGTATATGTGAGGCATGAGCGGGAAGTCGACTTCGGGTGTCGTCAATTTTTTGTTTTTATTATTTTAGAAATACTTAATATGACCAAAACATCTATTTCTTGTTTTTGTGGTGTGGAATTTGCAGTTATCTTTCCAACAAGAGCAAGCCCGCGCAATTCTGACTCTTATAGCGATAGTTATGGCCAATATACGGAGCACCTTGCGTCTTGGCAATGGGAACCCGTGCCACTCCCGCTGACCCCCAAAATTGGTGGCGCGTCTGAGGAGGGACATACGGTGATTAGAGGGATGGTGGATGGGTTAGCGGCATGGTAGATGGGTTAGTGGCACGGTTCCTCAAAGGGTACGAACGCCAGATGCCACATGGTTCCCGACGGTGGGTATAAGTGAGGCATGAGCGGGAAGACCACTTCGGGTGTCGTCAAATTTTTGTTTTTATTATTTTACAAATACATAGTTTGACTAAAACATCTGTTTCTTGTTATTGTGGTGTAGAATTTGCAGTTATCTTTCCAACAAGACCGAGCCCGCACAATTCTGAGTCTTATAGCGATAGTTATGGCCAATATACGGGGCACCTAGCCTCTTAGCAATGGCAACCCGTGCCACTCCCGCACCCCCAAAATTGGCCGCGCGACTTAGGAGGGACATACAGTCATTAGATACATGGTGGATGGGTTAGCGGCACGCTTCCTCACAGGGTACGAATGGTAGACACGACATGGTTCCCGACGGTGGCTAAGTGTGAGGCACGAGCCGGAAGACTACTTCAGTGTCGTCAATTTTATTTTATTATTTTAGAAACAATTATGATGACCAAAACTTCCGTTTTTCATTCCTGTAGTGTGGGATTTGCAGTTATCTTTCCCACAAGACTGAGCCCGCGCAATTTTGAGTCTTATAGCGATACTTATGGCCAATATACGGGGCACCTTGCGTCTTGGCAATGGGAACACGTGCCACTCCCGCTAATCCCCAAAATTGGCGGCGCGTCCTATGAGGGACATACGGTCATTAGAGGCACAGTACATGGGTTAGCAGCATGGTGGATGGGGTAGTGGCACAGTTCCTCAGAAGGTACGAATGCCAGATGCGACATGGTTCCCGACGGTGGGTATATGTCGGATATGAGCGGGAAGACCACTTCGGGTGTCGTCAATTGTCTGTTTTTATAATTTCAGAAATACCTAGTTTGACCAAAACATCTGTTTCTTGTTCTTGTGGTGTGGAATTTGCAGTTATCTTTCCAACAAGACCGAGCCCGCGCAATTCTGAGTCTTATAGCGATAGTTATGGTCACTATACGGGGCACCTTGGGTCTTGGCAATGGGAACCCGTGGCACTCCCGCTAACCCCCAAAATTGGCGGCGCGTCTTAGGAGGGACATACGGTCATTAGAGGCATGGTGCATAGGTTAGCGGCATGGTTCCTCACAGGGTACGAACGCCAGACGCGACATGGTTCCCGACGATGTGTATATGTGAGGCACGAGCGGCAAGACTACATCGGGTGTCGTCAATTTTTTGTTTTTATTATTTGAGAAATAATTAGTATGACCAAAACTTCCGTTTTTCATTCCTGTGATGTGGGATTTGCAGTTATCTTTCCAACAAGACTGAGCCCGCGCAATTCTGAGTACTATAGCGATAGTTATGGCCAATATACGGGGCACCTTGTGTCTTGGCAATGGGAACCCGTGCCACTCCCGCTAAGCCCGAAAATTGGCGGCGCGTCTTAGGAGGGACATATGCTCATTAGAGGCTTGGTGGATGGGTTAGCGGCATGGTTCCCCATAGGGTACAAACGCCAGACGCGACATGGTTCCCGACGGCTGGTATATGTGAGGCACGAGCGGCAAGACTACTTCGGGTGTCGTCAATTTATTGTTTTTATTATTTTATAAATAATTAGTATGACCAAAACTTCCGTTTTTCATTCCTGTGCTGTGGGATTTGCAGTTATCTTTCCATCAAGATCGAGCCCGCGCAATTCTGAGTCTTATAGCGATTATTATGGCCAATATACGGGGCACATTGTGTCTTGGCAATGGGAACCCGTGCCACTCCCGCTACCCCCAAAAATTGGTGGCATGTCTTAGGAGAGACATATGGTCATTAGAGGCATGGTGGTTGCATTAGCGGCATTTTCGAAGGGTTAGTGGCATGGTTCCTCATAGGGTACGAACGCCAGACGCAACATGGTTCCCGACGGTGGGTATATGTGAGGCATGAGAGGGAAGACCACTTCGGGTGTCGTCAATTTTTTCTTTTTATTGCATTAGAAATACTTAGTGTCACCAAAACATCTGTTTCTTGTTTTTGAGGTGTGGAATTTGCTATTATCTTTCCAACAAGACAGAGCCCATGCAATTCTGTGTATTATAGCGATAGTTATGGCTTATATACAGGGCACCTTCAGTCTTGGCATTGGGAACCCGTGTTACTCCCGCTAACCCCCAAAATTGGAGGCGCGTCTTAGGAGGGACATACGGTCATTAGAGGCATGGTGGACGGGTTAGCGGCATGGTTCCTCATAGGGTACGAACGCAGGAGGCGACATGTTCCCGACGGTGGGTGTATGTGTGGCATGAGCGGGAAGATCACATCGGGTGTCGTCAATTTTTTGTTTTTACTATTTTACAAATACTTCTTATGGCCAAAACATCTGTTTCTTGTTTTTGCGGTGTGGAATTTGCAGTTATCTTTCTAACAAGACCGAGCCCGCGCAATTCTGAGTCTTATAGCAATAGTTATGGCCAATATACGGGGCACCTTGCGTTTTGGCAATGGGAACCCGTGCCACTCCCGCTAAGCCCCACAATTGCGCTGCGTCTTAGGAGGGACATACAGTCATTACAAGCCTGGTGGATGGGTTAGTGGCATGGGTCCTCATAGGGTAAGAACGCCAGATGTGACATGATTCCCAACGATCGGTATCTGCGAGGCACGAGCGGGAAGACTACTTCAGGTGTCTTCAATTTTTTGTTTTTATTATTTTAGAAATAATTACGATGACCAAAACTTCCGTTTTTCATTCCTGTGGTGTGGTGTTTGCAGTTATCTTTCCAACAAGACTGAGCCCGCGCAATTCTGAGTACAATAGCGCTAGTTATGGCCAATATACGGGGCACCTTGTGTCATGGCAATGGGAACCCGTGCCACTTCCGCAAACCCCCAAAATTGGCGGCGCGTCTTAGGAGGGACATATGGTCATTGGAGGCATGGTGGATGGGTTAGCGGCATGGTTCCTCATAGGATACGAACGCTAGACGCGACATCGTTCCCGATGGCGGGTATATGTGAGGCACAAGCGGCAAGAGTACTTCGGTTGTCGTCAATTTATTGTTTTTTTTATTTTAGAAATAATTAGTATGAACAAAACTTCCGTTTTTCATTCCTGTGGTGTATGATTTGCAGTTATCTTTCCAACAAGACCGAGCCCACACAATTCTGAGTCTTATAGCGATTGTTATGGCCAATATACGTAGCACCTTGTGTCTTGGCAAAGGGAACCCGTGCCACTCCCGCTACCCCCAAAAATTGGTGGTGTGTCTTAGGAGAGACATATGGTCATTAGAGGCATGGTGGTTGGGTTAGCGGCATGGTGGATGGGTTAGTTGCACGGTTCCTCATCGGGTACGAACGCTAGACGCAACATGGTTCCCGATGGTGGGTATATGTGAGGCATGAGAGGGAAGACCACTTCGGGTGTCGTCAATTTTTTTTTTATTATTTCAGAGATACTTAGTATCACCAAAACGTCTGTTTCTTGTTTTTGAGGTGTGGAATTTGCTGTTATCTTTCCAACAAGACCGAGCCCACGCAATTCTGAGTCTTATAGCGATAGTTATGGCCAATATACGGGGCACCTTGCGTCTTGGCATTGGGAACCCGTGTCACTCCCGCTAACCCCCAAAATTGGCGGCGCGTCTTAGGAGGGACATACGGTCATTAGAGGCATGGTGGATGGGTTAATGGCATGGTTCCTCAGAGGGTACGAACGCCGGACGCGACATGGTTCCTGACGGTGGGTATATGTGAGGCATGAGCGGGAAGATGACATCAGGTGTCATCAATTTTTTGTTTTTATTGTTTTAGTAATACTTCGAATGACCAAAACATCTATTTCTTGTTTTTGCGGTGTGGAATTTACTGTTATCTTTCCAACAAGACCGAGCCCGCGCAATTCTGTGTCTTATAGCGATAGTTATGGCCAATATGCGGGGCACCTTGCGTCTTGGCAATGGGAAGCCGTGCCACTCCCGCTAACCCCCAAAATTGGCGGCGCCTATTAGGAGGGACATAAAGTCATTAGAGGCATGGTGGATGGGTTAGCAGCATGGGTCCTCATAGGGTACGAACGCCAGATAAGAAATGATTCCCGACGGTCGTTATATGTGAGGCACGAGCGGGAAGACTACTTCAGGTGTCGTCAATTTTTTGCTTTTATTATTTTAGAAATATTTACGATGACCAAAACTTCTGTTTTTTGTTCCTGTGGTGTGGTATTTGCAGTTATCTTTCCATCAAGACTGAGCCCGCGCAATACTGAGTCTTGTAGCGATAGTTATGGCCAATATACGGGGCACCTCTGTCTTGGCAATGGGAACCCGTGCCACTCCCGCTAACCCCCAAAATTGGCGGCGCCTCTTTGGAGGGACATATGATCATTAGAGGCATGGTGGATGGGTTAGCGATATGTTTCCTCACAGGGTACGAACGCCAGACGTGACATGGTTCCCGACGGTGAGTATATGTGAGGCACGAGCGGAAAGACTACTTCGGGTGTCGTCAATTTTTTGTTTTTATTATTTTAGAAATAGTTAGTATGACCAAAACTTCCGTTTTTCATTCTTGTGGTGTGGGATTTGCAGTTATCTTTCCAACAAGACTGACCCCGCGCAATTCTGAGTCTTATAGCGATAATTATGGCCAATATACGGGGCACCTTGCGTCTTGGCATTGGGAACCCGTGCCACTCCTGCTAACTCCCAAAATTGGCGGCGCGTCTTAGGAGGGACATAAAGTCATTAGAGGCACGGTGGGCATGGTGGGTCCTCACAGGGTACAAATGCCAGGCGCGAGATGGTTCCCGACAGTGGGTATATGTGAGGCACGAGCGGGAAGACTACTTCGGGTGTCGTCAATTTTTTCTTTTTATTATTTTAAGCATACTTAATATCACCAAAACTTCTGTTTCTTGTTTTTGAGGTGTGGAATTTGCTGTTATCTTTCCAACAAGACCGAGCCCGCGCAATTCTGAGTCTTATAGCGATAGCTATGGCCAATATATGGGGCACCGTGCGTCTTGGCAATGGGAAACCGTGCCACACCCACTAAGCCCCAAATTTGGCGGCGCGTCTTAGGAGGGACATATAGTCATTAGAGGCTTGGTGGATGGGTTAGCGGCATGGTCCTCACAGGGTACGAACGCCAGATGCGACATGATTCCTGACGGTCGGTATATGCGAGGCACGAGCTGGAAGACTACTTCAGGTGTCATCAATTTTTTGTTTTTATTATTTTAGAAATAATTACGATAACCAAAACTTCTGTTTTTCATTCCTGTGGTGTGGTGTTTACAGTTACCTTTCCAACAAGACTGAGCCCGCGCAATTCTGAGTCTTATAGCTATAGTTATGGCCAATATACGGGGCACCTTGTGTCTTTGCAATTGGAACCCGTGCCACTCCCGCTAACCCCCAAAATTGGTGGCGCGTCTTAGGAGGGACTTATGTTCATTAGAGGCATGGTGGATGGGTTAGCGGCATGGTTCCTCACAGGGTACGAATGCCAGACGCGACATGTTTCCCGACGGTGGGTATATGTGAGGCACGAGCGGGAAGACTACTTCGGGTGTCGTCAATTTTTTGTTTTTATTATTTTAGAAATATTTACGATTTCAAAAACTTCCGTTTTTCATTCCTGTGGTTTGGTATTTGTAGTTATCTTTCCAACAAAACTGAGCCCGCGCAATATTGAGTCTTATAGCGATAGTTATGGCCAATATACGAGGCACCTGTGTCTTGGCAACGGGAACCCGTGCCACTCCCGCTAACCCCCAAAATTGGCGGCGCATCTTAGGAGGGACATATGAGCATTAGAGGCATGGTGGATGGGTTAGCGATATGGTTCCTCACAGGGTACGAACACCAGACGTGACATGGTTCCCGACGGTGAGTATATGTGAGGCACGAGCGGCAAGACTACTTCTTGTGTCGTCAATTTTTTGTTTTTATTATTTTAGAAATAGTTAGTATGACCAAAACTTCCGTTTTTCATTTTTGTGGTGTGGGATTTCCAGTTATCTTTCCAACAAGACCGAGCCCGCGCAATTCTGAGTCTTATAGCGATAGTTATGGCTAATATACGGGGCACCTTGCGTCTTGGCAATGGGAACCCGTGCCACTCCGGCTAACCCCCAAAATTGGCGGCGCGTCTTAGGAGGGACATACAGTCATTAGAGGCATGGTGGATGGGTTAGCGGAATGGGGCCTCACAGGGTAGTAACGCCAGACGCGACATGGTTCCCGACAGTGGGTATATGTGAGGCACGAGCGGGAAGACTACTTCGGGTGTCGTCAATTTTTTCTTTTTATTATTTTAAGTATACTTAGTATCACCAAAACATCTGCTTCTTGTTTTTGAGGTGTGGAATTTGCTGTTATCTTTCCGACAAGACTGAGCCTTTGCAATTCTGAGTCTTATAGCGATAGTTGTGGCCAATATACGGGGCACCTTGCATCTTGGCAATGGGAACCCGTGCCACTCCCGCTAACCCCAAAAATTGGCGGCGCGTCTTAGGAGGGACATACAGTCATTAGAGGCACGGTGGATGGGTTAGCAGCTTGGGTCCTCACAGGGTACGAACACCAGATGTTCCCGACGGTCGGTATATACGAGGCACGAGCGGGAAGATTACTTCAGGTGTCGTCAATTTTTTGTTTTTATTATTTTAGAAATAATTACGATGACCAAAACTTCCGTTTCTTGTTCCTGTGGTGTGGTATTTGCAGTTATCTTTCCAGCAAGACCGAGCCCGCGCAATTCTGAGTGTTATATCGATAGTTATGGCCAGTATGGGGCGCACCTTATGTCTTGGCAATGGGCACCCGTGCCACTCCCGCTAACCCCAAAATTGGCGGCGTGTCTTAGGAGGGACATATGGTCATTAGAGGCATGGGGGATGGGTTAGGTGCCAATTTTTTGTTTTTATTATTTTAGAAATACTTAGTATCACTAAAACTTTTGTTTTTCGTTCCTGTAGTGTGGGATTTGCAGTTATCTTTCCAACAAACCTGAGCCCGCACAATTCTGTGTCTTATAGCGATAGTGATGGCCAATATACGGGTCACCTTGCGTCTTGGCAATGGGAACCCGTGCCACTCCCGCTAACCTCCAAAAATGGCGGTGCGTCTTAGGAGGGACATACGGTCATTAGAGGCACGGTGGATGGGTTAGCGGCATGGTTCCTCACAGGGTATGAACGCCACACGCGACATGGTTTCCGGCGGTGGGTATATGTGAGGCACGAGCGGGAAGACTACTTCGGGTGTCGTCAATTTTTTATTTTTATTATTTTAGAAATACTTAGTATGACCAAAATTTCCGTTTTTCGTTCCTGTAGTGTGGGATTTGCTGTTATCTTTCCAACAAACCAGAGCCCGTACAATTCTGAGTCTCATAGCGATGGTGATGGCTAATATACGTGGCACCTTGCGTCTTGGCAATGGGAACCCGTGCCGCTCCCGCTAACCCCCAAAATTGGCGACGCGTCTTAGGAGGGACATACGGTCATTAGAGGCATAGCGAATGGATTAGCGGCATAGTTCCTCACCGGGTACGAATGCCACACGCGACATGGTTCCCGACGGTGGGTATATATGAGGCACGAGCGGGAAGACTACTTCCGATGTCGTCAATTTTTTGTTTTTTTTATTTTAAGAATACTTAGTATGACCAAAACTTCCATTTTTCGTTCTTGTAGTGTGGGATTTGCAGTTATCTTTCCAACAAACCTGAGCCCGCACAATTCTGAGTCTTATAGCGATAGTGATGGCCAATATACGGGGCACCTTGCGTCTTGGTAATGGGAACCCGTGCCACTCCCGCTAACCCCCAAAATTGGCGATGCATCTTAGGAGGGACATACGGTCATTAGAGGTACGGTGGATGGGTTAGCAGCATGGTTCCTAATAGGGTACGAATGCCACACACGACATGGTTTCCGACGGTGGGTATATGTGAGGCACGATTGGCAAGACAACTTCGGATGCCATCAATTTTTTGTTTTTTTATTTTAAGAATACTTAGTATGACCAAAACTTCCGTTTTTCATTCTTGTGGAGTGGGATTTGCAGTTATCTCTCCAACAAGACTGAGCCCACGCAATTCTGAGTCTTATAGCGATAGTTATGGCCAATATACAGGGCACCTTACGTCTTGGTAATGAGAACCCGTGCCACTCCCGCTAACGCAAAAAATTGGCGACGCGTCTTAGGAGGGACATACAGTCATTAGAGCCACGGTGGATGGGATAGCGGCACGGTTCCTCACAGGGTACGAACGCCAGACGCGACGTGTTCCAAACAGTGGGTATATGTGAGGCATGAGCGCGAAGACCACTTCGGGTGTCGTCAATTTTTTGTTTTTATTATTTTTCAAATAATTAAAGGATGACCAAAACTTCCGATATTCATTCCTGTGGTGTGGGATTTGTGGTTATCTTTCCAACAAGACCAAGCCCATGCAATTCTGAGTCTTATAGCGACAGTTATGGCCAATATACAGGGCACCTTGCGTCTTGGCAATGGGAACCCGTGCCACTCCCGCTAACCCCCAAAATTGGCGGTGCGTCTTAGGAGGGACATACGGTCATTAGAGCCATGGTGAATGGGTTAGAGGCATGGGTCCTCATAGGGTACGAATGCCAGATGCGACATGATTCCCGACGGTCCGTATATGTGGGGCACGAGCGGGAAGACTACTTCGGGTGTCGTCAATTTTTTATTTTTATTATTTTAGAAATACTTAGTATGACCAAAATTTCCGTTTTTTGTTCCTGTAGTGTGGGATTTGCAGTTATCTTTCCAACAAACTAGAGCCCGTACAATTCTGAGTCTCATAGCGATGGTGATGGCTAATATACGTGGCACCTTGCGTCTTGGCAATGGGAACCCGTGCCGCTCCCGCTAACCCCCAAAATTGGCGGCGCGTCTTAGGAGGGACATATGGTCATTAGAGGCATGGTGGATGGGTTAGCGGCATGGTTCCTCATAGGGTATGAACGCCAGACACGACATGGTTTCCGACGGTGGGTATATATGAGGCACGAGCGGGAAGACTACTTCCGATGTCGTCAATTTTTTGTTTATATTATTTTAGAAATAATTACTATGACCAAAACTTCCGTTTCTCTATCTTGTGGTGTGGGATTTGCGGTTATCTTTCCAACAAGCCCGAGCCCGTGCAATTCTGAGTCTTATAGCGATAGTTATGGCCAATATACAGGGCACCTTTTGTCTTGGCAATGGGAACCCGTGCCACTCCCGCTAAGCCCCAAAATTGGCGGCGCGTCTTAGGGGGGACATATGGTCATTAGAGGCACGGTGGATGGGTTAGCGGCATGGTTCCTCATAGGGTACGAACGCCAGACGCGACATGTTCCTGACAGTGGGTATATGTGAGGCATGAGCGGGAAGACCACTTCGAGTGTCGTCAATTTTTTGTTTTTATTATTTTACAAATAATTAAAGGATGACCAAAACTTCCATTTTCATTCCTGTGGTGTGGAATTTGTAGTTATCTTTCCATCAAGACCAAGCCTGTGCAATTCTGAGTCTTATAGCGATAGTTATGGCCAACATACGGGGCACCTTGCGTCTTGGCAATGGGAACCCGTGCCACTCCCGCTAACCTCCAAAATTGGCGGTGCGTGTTAAGAGGGACATACGGTCATTAGAGCCATGGTGGATGGGTTAGTGGCATGGGTCCTCACAGGGTACGAACGCCAGAAGCGACATGATTCCCGACGGTCCGTATTTGTGAGGCACGAGCGGGAAGACAACTTCGGTTGTCGTCAATTTTTTGTTTTTATTATTTTAAAAATAATTTGGATGACCAAAACATCCGTTTTTCCATCCTGTGGTGTGGGGTTTGTAGTTATCTTTGCAACAAGACCGAGCCCGCGCAATTCTGAGTCTTATAGTGATAGTTATGGCCAATATACGGGGCACCTTGCGTCTTGGCAATGGGAACCCGTGCCACTCCCGCTAAGCCCCAAAATTGGCGGCGCGTCTTTGGAGGGTCATATGGTCATTAGAGGCATGGTGGATGGTTTAGCGGCATGGGTCCTCACAGGGTACGAACGCCAGATGCGACATGATTCCCGACGGTCGATATATGTGAGGCACGAGCGGGAAGACTACTTCGGGTGTCGACAACATTTTGTTTATATTATTTTCAAAATAATTAGGATGACCAAAACTACCATTTTTCATTCCTGTGGAGTTGGATTTGCATTTATCTTTCCAACGAGACCGATCCCGCGCAATTCTGAGTCTTATAGCGATAGTTGTGGCCAATATACGGGGCACCTTGCGTCTTGGCAATGGGAACCCGTGCCACTCCCGCTAAGCCCCAAAATTGGCGGCACGTCTTGAGACTCATCTCGAATTCACTGCTCATCTGTTCAGCAAACTTAGACACCAAAGCGTGAGATGAACCACCAAAAATAATGTCATCAACATATATCTGAACTAGAAGGGTGTCACCGCCACGACTCAACAGAAACAAGGTCTTGTCTACTGAACCCATCACAAAACCAGACTTGAGCAGAAAGGCTTTCAACCTAGCATACCAAGCTCTTGGAGCTTGCTTCAGACCATACAAGGCTTTTCTCAACTTATACACCCGGTCTGGAAACTTGGCACTCTCAAAGCCAGGAGGTTGTCTCACATAAACCTCCTCCTCTATGTAACCGTTTAGAAAGGCTGACTTGACATCCATCTGCTGCAATTTGAAGCCTTTAGAGGCAGCAAAGGCAAGCAAAATCCTAATAGCCTCTAAACGAGCTACAGGAGCAAAGGTTTCCTCATAATCTATCCCCTCCTTCTGACAGAAACCCTGGGCTACCAATCTCACTTTGTTCCTCACAACCATCCCATCCTCACCCTGTTTTTTCTTGAAAACCCACTTGGTTCCTATAGGGTGGCAGTTTGGTGGAGGTTCAACTAAATCCCAGACATGGTTTCTCTCAAAGTTTTCCAACTCCTCATGCATGGCGTTCACCCAACTAGGATCAGATAATGCATGCGACACATCCCGGGGTTCGAAAGAAGCAACAAATGCGGAGTGACAGAAAAAGGCCAGAGAGTTAACCGAAGAACGTGTGACACGCTGGTGTAGGTCTCCAATCATCCTATCTGGAGGGTGATCCCGCTGGACCTGCCGAGATGGAACAATCTCAGAGGTCACCTCCCCTGCGTCCTCAGCGGGGCCAACCTCTGCTCGAGCTTGTGGTCGGGGGAGTGAGGAGGAAGACGTAGGCAAGGGTCCTCCTTCATCTTCAAAGCTCGTAGCAGAGGGGGCAGGAGCTACAGCCGGTGCAGTGGCTCCTGCATCACCAGCATCTACTTCGCCTTCCTGATCTTCAAAGATGGGAGCGCCTTCTTCATCATCACCTGAAAGCTCAAATGCGGGGGTTGTGCAGGGCATAGATTCATCAAAGGAAACTTCACAGGTCTCAACCACTTGTCTAGTATCAAGGATCCACACTCTATATGCCCTAGAGCTAGAGGCGTACCCAAGAAAAATACCATCCAAGCAGCGAGATTCAAATTTGTCCAAATGCCCCCCCTTTTTGAGCACAAAGCATCTGCAGCCAAATGCACGTAGGTGCTTGACACTAGGCTTCCTGCCAAACCGTAGCTCATACGAAGTCTTTCCCAAGAAAGCCCGTAGAAAGATACAATTGGCAATGTAACAGGCCGTATTCATAGCCTCAGCCCAAAAGCGTCGCGGAGTCCTATGCTCATCAAGCATCGTCCGCGCCATCTCTACAAGTGTGCGGTTCTTTCGTTCCACAACACCGTTCTGCGGTGGGATATAAGGACATGAGAATTGGTGATCAAGACCAAGGTCACGACAAAAGGTTTCAAAACGAGAGTTACGAAATTCTTCGCCATTGTAGCTACGGATAGCCCTCATGGCTTTATGACTCTCATTCCTTAACCTCAAGACCAGATCCCGAACAAAACCAAAAGCTTCATCTTTGAATTCCATGAAGAACACCCACGAATAGCGAGAAAAGTCATCCACAACTACAAGCACATACCACTTCCCACTGACCGACTGTACTCGAGCAGGACCAACGGTGTCCATATGTAGCAGCTCACCCGAGTAAGAGGTCATCACCAGATTGACAGGTGCATGAGAAGCGGCAACCATCTTGCCATGACGACAGGGGTGGCATACTAAGTCCTTTTCTGCTTTCAAATTGGGCAATCCTCGGATCAGATCCAATGAGCTCAACCTGACTAGCAGATCAAAACTCAAATGGCCAAGCCTCCTATGCCACTTCCAAATATCAGCAGAAGGACTAGCAACCAAACACCGAGGAGGTCCAGAAACAGATGCAAGGTCAACCTTAAAAACCTGCCCATAGGGCAAAATCCGACAAACAAGGTTTTCCTTAGCATCAAGCACACAAGAGGAACCCTCCTTAAAACGAACCTCAATACCTTCCTTGAGAAGTTGCAAGACGGAGACCAAATTGAACCCCAAATTCCTCACCAAAGCAACTTCTCTCAGGGAAAGCTTACTAGAAAGTGCAACAGAACCAACACCCAACACTTTACCTTGACCATTATCCCCGAATGTGATGTACTCCTTGGTGCTCACGGGGTTGAGGCTGGAGAACCATCTGCGGTGCCCTGTCATGTGCCTAGAGCAACCAGAGTCCATGATCCATATGTCCTCCAGGCCTCGATCCTGCATAATCAAGGAAAGCGAGAGTCAGCAAATGGTCCGGCACTGGGGTTAGTGTAATCGCTGAACCAGTGCCGAGCCATCCACTCAAAAGTGGGGTAAACACAGTCAAAGTAAGCATCATGTCTACCTGGGTACCCACGACCTCTAAAGCGTGAGCTCTCAAACCCTCTACCTCCAAAGCCTCGGTCAGAAAAACCATAGCCGCACTGAAAACGACTAGGAGCTCGACCGGGAAAGCGTCTCTCTCTGCTAGGAACACGGGCCTAAGAACTGCCTCCTCTCTCACCAGCAAAACGGTCTCTCAGCTCACCGCGACGGGGAAGATCCTGCCTACCACCCTGGTAGAACTGATCCTGGTTCCCCCAGGCTCTCTCCTGCCTCTCAACTCGCTTCCTCCTGAAGCAAAACTCCTCCAAGTGGCCATTCCGCTAGCAAAAGTCATAGTGGTAGACAGGGCTCTTGGGAGTGGGTTTAGGCTGAGCCTTAGGCTTAGGTGGAGTAGCCTTGGGTGGAACAGGCTGCTGGACTCTCTCCTTGCTCACTGGAGGCTTGAGAATCTCACTCACTACTCTGTCCAGCTTAGCCTGTGAGGGCTTGGGTGTCCAGAACTGCTTCTTTGGGGCAGCCTTAAGAGGCTCATGGTAAACCCCATCAACAGTAGGGCTAGGCTGAGGAGAGGCAGTCTTAAGCTTAATTGGGGAACTCTTCTTCTCACCCGAAGTACTATCTCCTAACCCAAGTCCACTCATATCACCCTCAGCTCTCTTGGTGCTCTCCAAGATCATCCTAAGTTGGGGCTCTCTAGCATACATCCAACTGAGCACCTCTCTCAAACGGTTGTTCTCATCAACCAAAATCTGTTTCTCCTCTCTCAGATCCTTCAGAACTAAAGTCTGGTCAACACAAGTAGGGCAGTGTAGAGAGGGAATAGAGAAAGCAGACTTCTCTAAGTTCTTAATGGTGGCATCCCTATCCACCAACCTCAACCTCAGAGTGAGACAGTTCTCACAAGTGTCAGGGGATGCTAAAAGCATCTCAAGGTCCGCTCTCAACTGCACAAGCTCACTCTCCAAGGTAGGACAGACCATGCACGCACCCAAAAGCGTGGGTCTAGCCCTTTGCTCCTCCAACTCCTTGAGCTGTCCCTCACACTTCGCCTTCAGCTCAGCTATGTCAATAACGAGGTGGGGACACATCTCACACTCAGTCACATCACTTAAAATAGGCTCATCCAGTTTAGACTGGAGCTTGCCTAACTCTACCTTCAGCCTATCCATTTCCTCTACCTGATGAGCATACTTGCTCTTCTGCTCACAGAGATCTCTCATCAGAGTCTCACAGGTAGGACACTCAGTCTCACTAGGCTGGGCTGACACACTCTTCAGCCTGTCTATCTCAGCTAAAGCATCAGCCAACTTGGCTTTCTGCTTCTGCAGCTTCTTGGCAGCCTTCTCCAACAACCTATCATGGGCTTTCAACTCACGACTATTTGACTCCAACATCTCAAGAATTTCAGCTTGCTCAGGAGTTACCTCTTCATCGGATGAGTCGTTGTCGTTGCCCTTGTCGTCCTTGTCCTCAAGCGCCATGGAGCAAAAGGATCTCCGGTGCATCTTGTGCTTGGGCTTGGACTTGGTGGAGATGAAGCAGAGTCCGGCTGGACCGCCTTGGTCCATCCTCTTGTCCCGCTTGGTGACGATCTCCTCATCGCTTGAGCTCGATGAAGACGAAGAGGAGGAAGACGATCCGCCACACGTACCACCAAGCTCGGCGAAGAAGGCCTTGTCCCGCTTCCGGTTGTCCTTCTGGTAGCTCTTGAAAGCCTTCCGGAAGTTCTTGATCTTGCCGGAGTGGTGCTTGGTGTGGTCATGCTTGCCGGAGTGGTACTTGTTGGAGTCGCGGGAGTGGTTCTTGCCCTTCTTGTAGTAGTCGTTCTGCTTGTTTGGGCATTCGGCAATGAAGTGGCCAACCTCTCTGCACTCGAAGCACTTGGGCCTCTCGCCCCTCTTCTTGCTCATCCGGTTGTCATAGGCGTGCTGAAAGCGGCTAGACACCAGACAAAGCTCATCATCCCCAAGTGATGCCAACTGCTCCTCTGTAACAGACATAAGAGCAGAAAACGAAAAGTTGTGAAGCTGGGGGTTAGAAATGGCCTCACTGGAGGGAGAAGCCAAGGCCAAGCTCTTGGAGCCAGTACAAGCGAGAGAGTCTCTCAACTTGTAATCCACCTCTATGGCCTTGAGCTTACTGTAAAGAATCTCCACTCCAATTGTGTCATAGGCCTCAGACTCGATGATCGAGTTAACCTTGATCTCCCATACCTTCCTGTCCAACGCATACAGCAACTTGACAGCCTGCTGATGGTCGGTGTATGGGATCCTCTCAGGGCTAAAGTTAACACGAAACTTGTTGATGATCGATTGAAAACGACCAAACAAGTCATCGATGGACTCACCAGGCTTCTGAACGAAATTTTCATACTCGCGCCTGTAAGTCTCAACGAGACGCCCCTTGATGGTAGCAGTGCCCTCATGGTGTGCACTCAGCAGGGACCAGATCTGACGGGCAGTCTCAAGGTGGCTCACTTTCTCATAATCAACTGGACCAAGTCCTGAGAAGAGAAAGTTAACAGCTTTGGCGTTCGCCTCATGCTGAGCCACAATCGCTGGGGTAGTGCGCTGGGCAACTGGAAGCACAACAAAGTTCGCACTCTGAGTAGCATCCCATATGTCCTTGCCCTGGCTAAGCAAGAAAGCTCTCATCCTACCCTTCCAGTAGGAGTAGCTATCGGAACCAAGGACCGGAATCTTCCCAGAATGAGTCATAGTAGCTACTGGTTTCTCACCGGTAAAGGTATGAAGAAACCTAACCGGCTCTGATACCAATTGTAGGACCGAGACGTGCGACTAGAGGGGGGGGTGAATAGGAGCACTTGAAATCACAAAATCACAAACCCCCAAGTGAAACCAAAAACTAAGCACTGTCCACTGAACAGATATGTGCCTAGTAGTGTAAGGGTGCCGTCCACTGTGAGGATACGCACCAATGCGAGAAAACTCAAGATCCGAACAAGAGTGACAGCAGAGCAACGGATTTTGCAATATCCGCCACAAGACACTCACCACACCTAGGTGTGTCTCGCTGTCTTACAGTAAGCAAAGAGAACGGTCTTAAGGGAGGAATGCGAAAATCAACAGCAAAATCACAGCGGAAAAACCAACCTGGGAAGAACACAGCAGCTTCCTGACAGGACCGGACTGTCCGGTGTCCAACACCGGATTTTCCGATGGGACCGGACTATCCGGTGCCTGACGCCGGACTGTCCGGTGGCACAGCCTGGACAGTTCCTCTCGCCGGACTGTTTGGTGGGCGCTGCCGGACTATCCGGTGGAACCGGATTGTCCGGTGGCCTCTGCCGGATGGTCCGGTAGGGTCGCAGACAAGATGTTTTCAAATCCAAACTTGATCAAACCTTGTCCAAACTTCACGAAATTCAGCACAGGCTATCTGGACCCTATTTCAATGTTATTCCCAATAGATCAACTCAAGGTAACCACAGAATCAACGGGAATTTCAGATCTTGTGAAATCTCCATTCTTGGGCAAGAAAGGGGAAAACACCAAAGAGGCTTGCTCGTGGCAATCCAGCAGGATTGAGATGAACTAAGTCATGCTCTCCACGTCCTAGCAAGTCCAGAACATCAGCAAAGAAGGGGATTCAAGCTTGCCCAACAAAAACACTCAAAAAGGCAAGGATTGAACCCAAAAACCAAAGTGAGAGGGGGAGGAGAAGAACACAAGGTTGCTGCACGAATTTGCTTCGATTAAGTGCCCAAGATGGGTCTAAAGATTCAGCATACTAGCAGAAATTCGTCCCAAGCAACCACCCTCACCTTCCCTCAAGATTAGGAGGCTAAATCCTACTCTAACCTCTCTAACAATGGAGCTCAAAGCTTAAGGACGAAAATCACCAAGTGAAAACTAATCCTAGTAGCCAAGAGAGCTTCTAATGACCTACGCTGAACCTATTTATACCCGAGTGCTATTTAGACAGTTTTGCACTTAGGTCCCTACAGCTAGACAAACCCTAAGGACTCAAACGAAAGATTACAGGATATTTCGGGACGGACGACCACGATGGAATCTTGATCTTTGTAAGTTCCACGCAATCCTCGGATGTTCTCCACGTGGCCAGTAGTCCAATCCGTGATCCGCCCCCGGTTTTGAAGTCAGAAACCGAAAAACTTTAGGAAGTCTCCGCCTGGGCCGGATTTGGCCCATCTTCTCTATCTTGGTGAGTCATGGCCCAACTCACCAAGGCTTGGGTAGCTTGGTTGACGGTTTTGTGCCGAAACCGCCAAAACCTCCCTCGCACGCCTTCGCGCCACGCATTTGGGTTAGAGCACCGCGGTGGCGCCCGGCATCCCCTGTCCATCGGGGTAGCCTCTCAGTCCTTCTCAGGACTTACTCCTGCCGTCGTCGTGCCGCTCCTCCGTATACCAAACTCCCATGGCCGACAGACGCCGAGTGTGCCTCCAGTCCTTCGGAGGACTTCCCTCTACCTCCAGTCCATCGGAGGGCCTCCTATCCATCGGAGGTCTTGTGCCCAAGTCCTTCTAGGTCTTGCTACTGTTGACAATCACTCATCACTCCAGAGGCAATGGAGCCGGTCCATTGGCTCTCAACGTGCTGTTATCTTTCGAACAGGACCGACCCCACGCAATTCTGTGTCTTACAGCGATAGTTATGGCCAATATACGGGCCACCTTGCGTCTTGGCAATGGGACCACGTGCCACTCCCGCTAACCCCCAAAATTGGCGGCGCGTCTTAGGAGGGACATACGGTCATTACATGCATGGTGGATGGGTTAGCGGCACGGTTCCTCATAGGGTACGAACCCCAGACTCTACATGGTTCCTGACGGTGGGTATATGTGAGGCAAGAGCGCGAAGACTACTTCGGGTGTCGTCAATTTTGTGTTTCTATTATTTTAGAAATACTTAGTATGACCAAAACTTACATTTTTCGTTCCTGTGTGTGGTATTTGTAGTTATCTTACCAACAAGACTGAGCCGACGCAATTCTGAGTCTTACAACGATAGTTATGGCCAATATACGGGGCACCTTGCCTCTTGGCAATGGGAACCCGTGCCACTCCCGCTAACCCCCAAAATTGGCGGCGCGTCTTAGGAGGGACATACGGTCATTAGATGCATGGTGGATGGGTTAGCGGCACGGTTCCTCACAGGGTACAAACGCCAGACTCTACATGGTTCCCGACCGTGGGTATATGTGAGGCACGAGCGGGAAGACTACTTCGGGTGTCGTCAATTTTTTGTTTCTATTATTTTAGAAATGCTCACTATGACCAAAACTTCCGTTTTTCGTTCCTGTGTGTGGGATTTGTAGTTAACTTTCCAACAAGATGGAGCCGACGCAATTCCGAGTCTTACAGCGATAGTTATGGCCAATATACGGGGCACCTTGCGTGTTGGCAATGGGAACCCGTGCCACTCCCGCTAAGCCCCAAAATTGGCCGCGCGTCTTAGGAGGGATGTACGGTCATTAGATGCATGGTGGATGGGTTAGCGGCATGGTTCTTCACAGAGTACGAACGCCAGACTTTACATGGTTCCCGACGGTGGGTATATGTGAGGCAAGAGCGCTTAGACTACTTCGGGTGTGGTCAATTTTTTGTTTCTATTATTTTAGAAATACTTAGTATGACCAAAACTTCCATTTTTCATTCTTGTGGTGTGGGATTTGCTGTTATCTTTCCAACAAGACCGAGCCCGCGCAATTCTGAGTCTTATAGCGATAGTTATGGCCAATATACGGGGCACCTTGCGTCTTGGCAATGGGAACCCGTGCCACTCCCGCTAACTCCCAAAATTGGCGGCTTGTCTTAGGAGGGACATAGGGTCATTAGAGGCATGGTGGATGTGTTAGCGGCACGGTTCCTCACAAGGTACGAACGCTAGACGCGACATGGTTCCCGACGGTGGGTATATGTGAGGCAAGAGCGGGAAGACTACTTCGGTTGTCGTCAATTTTTTCTTTTTATTATTTTTGAAATACTTAGTATGACCAAAACTTCTATTTTTTGTTCCTGTGGTGTGGGATTTGCAGATATCTTTCCAATAAGACCGACCCTGCGCAATTCTGACTCTTATAGCGATAGTTATGGCCAATATACGGAGCACCTTGTGTCTTGGCAATGGGAACCCGTACCGCTCCCGCTAACTTCCATAATTGGCTGTACGTCTTAGGAGGGACATATGGTCATTAGAGGCATGGTGGATGGGTTAGCGGCATGGTTCCTCACAAGGTACGAACGCCAGACTCTTCATGGTTCCCGACGGTGGGTATATGTAAGGCACGAGCGGGAAGACTACTTCGGGTGTCATCAATTTTTTATTTTTATTATTTTAGAAATACATAGTGTGACCAAAACTTCCATTTTTCGTTCTTGTGGTGTGAAATTTGCAGTTATGTTTCCAACAAGACCGAGCCCGCGCAATTCTGAGTCTTATAGCGATAGTTATGGCCAATATACGGGGCACCTTGCGTCTTGGCAATGGGAACCCGTGCCACTCCCTCTAACTCCCAAAATTGGCGGCTTGTCTTAGGAGGGACATAGGGTCATTAGAGGCATGGTGGATGTGTTAGCGGCACGGTTCCTCACAAGGTACGAACGCTAGACGCGACATGGTTCCCGACGGTGCGTATATGTGAGGCAAGAGCGGGAAGACTACTTCGGGTGTCGTCAATTTTTTCTTTTTATTATTTTTGAAATACTTAGTATGACCAAAACTTCTGCTTTTTGTTCCTGTGGTGTGGGATTTGCTGGTATCCTTCCAATAAGACCGACCCTGCGCAATTCTGAGTGTTGTAGCGATAGTTATGGCCAATATACGGGGCACCTTGCGTCTTGGCAATGGGAACCCGTACCGCTCCCGCTAACTTCCATAATTGGCTGTACGTCTTAGGAGGGACATATGGTCATTAGAGGCATGGTGGATGGGTTAGCGGCATGGTTCCTCACAAGGTACGAACGCCAGACTCTTCATGGTTCCCGACGGTGGGTATATGTAAGGCACGAGCGGGAAGACTACTTCGGGTGTCATCAATTTTTTATTTTTATTATTTTAGAAATACATAGTGTGACCAAAACTTCCATTTTTCGTTCTTGTGGTGTGAAATTTGCAGTTATGTTTCCAACAAGACCGAGCCCGCGCAATTCTGAGTCTTATAGCGATAGTTATGGCCAATATACGGGGCACCTTGCGTCTTGGCAATGGGAACCCGTGCCACTCCCTCTAACTCCCAAAATTGGCGGCTTGTCTTAGGAGGGACATAGGGTCATTAGAGGCATGGTGGATGTGTTAGCGGCACGGTTCCTCACAAGGTACGAACGCTAGACGCGACATGGTTCCCGACGGTGCGTATATGTGAGGCAAGAGCGGGAAGACTACTTCGGGTGTCGTCAATTTTTTCTTTTTATTATTTTTTAAATACTTAGTATGACCAAAACTTCTGTTTTTTGTTCCTGTGGTGTGGGATTTGCACGTATCCTTCCAATAAGACCGACCCTGCGCAATTCTGGGTCTTACAGCGATAGTTATGGCCAATATACGGGGCACCTTGCGTCTTGGCAATGGGAACCCGTACCGCTCCCGCTAACTTCCATAATTGGCTGTACGTCTTAGGAGGGACATATGGTCATTAGAGGCATGGTGGATGGGTTAGCGGCATGGTTCCTCACAAGGTACGAACGCCAGACTCTTCATGGTTCCCGAAGGTGGGTATATGTAAGGCACGAGCGGGAAGACTACTTCGGGTGTCATCAATTTTTTATTTTTATTATTTTAGAAATACTTAGTATGACCAAAACTTCCATTTTTCGTTCTTGTGGTGTGAAATTTGCTGTTATGTTTCCAACAAGACCGAGCCCGCGCAATTCTGAGTCTTATAGCGATAGTTATGGCCAATATACGTGGCACCTTGCGTCATGGCAATGGGAACCCGTGCCACTCCCGCTAACTCCCAAAATTGGCGGCTTGTCTTAGGAGGGACATAGGGTCATTAGAGGCATGGTGGATGTGTTAGCGGCACGGTTCCTCACAAGGTATGAACGCTAGACGCGACATGGTTCCCGACGGTGGGTATATGTGAGGCAAGAGCGGGAAGACTACTTCGGGTGTCGTCAATTTTTTCTTTTTATTATTTTTGAAATACTTAGTATGACCAAAACTTCTGTTTTTTGTTCCTGTGGTGTGGGATGTGCAGTTATCTTTCGAACAAGGTCGACCCCACGCAATTCTGGGTCTTACAGCGATAGTTATGGCCAATATACGGGGCACCTTGCGTCTTGGCAATGGGAACCCGTGCCGCTCCCGCTAAGTTCCAAAATTGGCCATACGTGTTAGGAGGGACATATGGTCATTAGAGGTGTTGTGGACGGGTTAGTGGCCTGGTTCCTCACAAGGTACGAACGCTCGGTTCTACATGGTTCCCGAAGGTGGGTATATGTCAGGCAAGAGCGCGAAGACTACTTCGGGTGTCGTCAACTTTTTGTTTCTATTATTTTAGAAATAGTTAGTATGACCAAAACTTCCATTTTTCATTCCTGTAGTGTGGGATTTGCAGTTATCTTTTCAACAAGACTGAGCCCGCGCAATTCTGAGTCTTATAGCGATAGTTATGGCCAATATACGGGGCACCTTGCGTCTTGGCAATGGAAACCCGTGCCACTCCCGCTAACCCCCAAAATTGGCGGCGCGTTTTAGGAGGGACATACAGTCATTAGAGGCATGGTGGATCGGTTAGCGGCATGGTTCCTCACAGGGTACGAACGGCAGACTCTACATGGTTCCTGACGGTGGGTATATGTAAGGCACGAGCGGGAAGACTACTTCTGGTGTCATCAATTTTTTATTTTTATTATTTTAGAAATACTTTGTATGACCAAAACTTCCATTTTTTGTTCTTGTGGTGTGAAATTTGCAGTTATCTTTCCAACAAGACCGAGCCCGCGGAATTCTGAGTCTTATAGTGATTGTTATGGCCAATATACGGGGCACCTTGCGTCTTGGCAATGGGAACCCGTGCCGCTCCCGCTAACTCCCAAAATTGGCGGTATGTCTTAGGAGGGACATAGGGTCATTAGAGGCATGGTGGATGTGTTAGCGGCAGGGTTCCTCACAAGATACGAATGCTAGACGCGACATGGTTCCCGACGGTGGGTATATGTGAGGCACGAGCGGGAAGCCAACTTCGGGTCTCATCAATTTTTTCTTTTTATTATTTTCGAAATACTTAGTATGACCAAAACTTCTGTTTTTTGTTCCTGTGGTGTGGGATGTGCAGTTATCTTTCGAACAAGACCGACCCCACGCTATTCTGAGCCTTACAGCTATAGTTATGGCCAATATACGGGGCACCTTGCATCTTGGTAATGGGAACCCGTACCGCTCCCGCTAGCTTCCATAATTGGCGGTACGTCTTAGGAGGGACATATGGTCATTAGAGCCATGGTAGATGGGTTAGCGGCATGGTTCCTCACAATGTACGAATGCTAGACTCTACATGGTTCCCGACGGTGGGTATATGTGAGGCAAGAGCGCGAAGACTACTTCGGGTGTTATTTTAGAAATACTTAGTATGACGAAAACTTCCATTTTTCATTCTTGTGGTGTGGGATTTGCAGTTATCTTTCCAACAAGACCAAGCCCGCGCAATTCTGAGTCTTATAGCGATAGTTATGGCCAATATACGGGGCACCTTGCGTCTTGGCAATGGGAACCCGTGCCACTCCCGCTAACTCCCAAAATTGGCGGCGTGTCCATGGAGGGACATAGGGTCATTAGAGGCATGGTGGATGTGTTAGCGGCACGGTTCCTCACAAGGTACGAACGCTAGACGCGACATGGTTCCCGACGGTGGGTATATGTGAGGCAAGAGCTGGAAGACTACTTCGGGTGTCGTCAATTTTTTCTTTTTATTATTTTTTAAATACTTAGTATGACCAAAACTTCTGTTTTTTGTTCCTGTGGTGTGGGATTTGCACGTATCCTTCCAATAAGACCGACCCTGCGCAATTCTGGGTCTTACAGCGATAGTTATGGCCAATATACGGGGCACCTTGCGTCTTGGCAATGGGAACCCGTACCGCTCCCGCTAACTTCCATAATTGGCTGTACGTCTTAGGAGGGACATATGGTCATTAGAGGCATGGTGGATGGGTTAGCGGCATGGTTCCTCACAAGGTACGAACGCCAGACTCTTCATGGTTCCCGAAGGTGGGTATATGTAAGGCACGAGCGGGAAGACTACTTCGGGTGTCATCAATTTTTTATTTTTATTATTTTAGAAATACTTAGTATGACCAAAACTTCCATTTTTCGTTCTTGTGGTGTGAAATTTGCTGTTATGTTTCCAACAAGACCGAGCCCGCGCAATTCTGAGTCTTATAGCGATAGTTATGGCCAATATACGTGGCACCTTGCGTCATGGCAATGGGAACCCGTGCCACTCCCGCTAACTCCCAAAATTGGCGGCTTGTCTTAGGAGGGACATAGGGTCATTAGAGGCATGGTGGATGTGTTAGCGGCACGGTTCCTCACAAGGTATGAACGCTAGACGCGACATGGTTCCCGACGGTGGGTATATGTGAGGCAAGAGCGGGAAGACTACTTCGGGTGTCGTCAATTTTTTCTTTTTATTATTTTTGAAATACTTAGTATGACCAAAACTTCTGTTTTTTGTTCCTGTGGTGTGGGATGTGCAGTTATCTTTCGAACAAGGTCGACCCCACGCAATTCTGGGTCTTACAGCGATAGTTATGGCCAATATACGGGGCACCTTGCGTCTTGGCAATGGGAACCCGTGCCGCTCCCGCTAAGTTCCAAAATTGGCCATACGTGTTAGGAGGGACATATGGTCATTAGAGGTGTTGTGGACGGGTTAGTGGCCTGGTTCCTCACAAGGTACGAACGCTCGGTTCTACATGGTTCCCGAAGGTGGGTATATGTCAGGCAAGAGCGCGAAGACTACTTCGGGTGTCGTCAACTTTTTGTTTCTATTATTTTAGAAATAGTTAGTATGACCAAAACTTCCATTTTTCATTCCTGTAGTGTGGGATTTGCAGTTATCTTTTCAACAAGACTGAGCCCGCGCAATTCTGAGTCTTATAGCGATAGTTATGGCCAATATACGGGGCACCTTGCGTCTTGGCAATGGAAACCCGTGCCACTCCCGCTAACCCCCAAAATTGGCGGCGCGTTTTAGGAGGGACATACAGTCATTAGAGGCATGGTGGATCGGTTAGCGGCATGGTTCCTCACAGGGTACGAACGGCAGACTCTACATGGTTCCTGACGGTGGGTATATGTAAGGCACGAGCGGGAAGACTACTTCTGGTGTCATCAATTTTTTATTTTTATTATTTTAGAAATACTTTGTATGACCAAAACTTCCATTTTTTGTTCTTGTGGTGTGAAATTTGCAGTTATCTTTCCAACAAGACCGAGCCCGCGGAATTCTGAGTCTTATAGTGATTGTTATGGCCAATATACGGGGCACCTTGCGTCTTGGCAATGGGAACCCGTGCCGCTCCCGCTAACTCCCAAAATTGGCGGTATGTCTTAGGAGGGACATAGGGTCATTAGAGGCATGGTGGATGTGTTAGCGGCAGGGTTCCTCACAAGATACGAATGCTAGACGCGACATGGTTCCCGACGGTGGGTATATGTGAGGCACGAGCGGGAAGCCAACTTCGGGTCTCATCAATTTTTTCTTTTTATTATTTTCGAAATACTTAGTATGACCAAAACTTCTGTTTTTTGTTCCTGTGGTGTGGGATGTGCAGTTATCTTTCGAACAAGACCGACCCCACGCTATTCTGAGCCTTACAGCTATAGTTATGGCCAATATACGGGGCACCTTGCATCTTGGTAATGGGAACCCGTACCGCTCCCGCTAGCTTCCATAATTGGCGGTACGTCTTAGGAGGGACATATGGTCATTAGAGCCATGGTAGATGGGTTAGCGGCATGGTTCCTCACAATGTACGAATGCTAGACTCTACATGGTTCCCGACGGTGGGTATATGTGAGGCAAGAGCGCGAAGACTACTTCGGGTGTTATTTTAGAAATACTTAGTATGACGAAAACTTCCATTTTTCATTCTTGTGGTGTGGGATTTGCAGTTATCTTTCCAACAAGACCAAGCCCGCGCAATTCTGAGTCTTATAGCGATAGTTATGGCCAATATACGGGGCACCTTGCGTCTTGGCAATGGGAACCCGTGCCACTCCCGCTAACTCCCAAAATTGGCGGCGTGTCCATGGAGGGACATAGGGTCATTAGAGGCATGGTGGATGTGTTAGCGGCACGGTTCCTCACAAGGTACGAACGCTAGACGCGACATGGTTCCCGACGGTGGGTATATGTGAGGCAAGAGCTGGAAGACTACTTCGGGTGTCGTCAATTTTTTCTTTTTATTATTTTAGAAATACTTAGTATGACCAAAACTTCTGTTTTTTGTTCCTGTGGTGTGGGATTTGCAGGTATCTTTCCAATAAGACCGACCCTGCGCAATTCTGAGTCTTATAGCGATAGTTATGGCCAATATACGGGGCACCTTGCGTCTTGGCAATGGAAACCCGTGCCACTCCCGCTAACCCCAAAATTGGCGGCGCGTTTTAGGATGGACATACAGTCATTAGAGGCATGGTGGATCGGTTATCGGCATGGTTCCTCACAGGGTACGAATGCCAGACTCTACATGGTTCCCGACGGTGGGTATATGTAAGGCACGAGCGGGAAGACTACTTCGGGTGTCATCAATTTTTTATTTTTATTATTTTAGAAATACTTAGTATGACCAAAACTTCCATTTTTTGTTCTTGTGGGGTGAAATTTGCAGTTATCTTTCCAACAAGACCGAGCCCGCGGAATTCTGAGTCTTATAGCGATTGTTATGGCCAATATACGGGGCACCTTGCGTCTTGGCAATGGGAACCCGTGCCGCTCCCGCTAACTCCCAAAATTGGCGTTATGTCTTTGGTGGGACATAGGGTCATTAGAGGCATGGTGGATGTGTTAGCGGCATGGTTCCTCACAAGATACGAATGCTAGACGCGACATGGTTCCCGATGGTGGGTATATGTGAGGCACGAGCGGGAAGACTACTTCGGGTGTCGTCAATTTTTTCTTTTTATTATTTTCGAAATACTTAGTATGACCAAAACTTCTGTTTTTTGTTCCTGTGGTGTGGGATGTGCAGTTATCTTTCGAACAAGACCAACCCCACGCTATTCTGAGCCTTACAGCTATAGTTATGGCCAATATACGGGGCACCTTGCATCTTGGTAATGGGAACCCGTACCGCTCCCGCTAGCTTCCATAATTGGCGGTACGTCTTAGGAGGGACATATGGTCATTAGAGCCATGGTAGATGGGTTAGCGGCATGGTTCCTCACAATGTACGAATGCTAGACTCTACATGGTTCCCGACGGTGGGTATATGTGAGGCAAGAGCGCGAAGACTACTTCGGGTGTTATTTTAGAAATACTTAGTATGACGAAAACTTCCATTTTTCATTCTTGTGGTCTGGGATTTGCAGTTATCTTTCCAACAAGACCAAGCCCGCGCAATTCTGAGTCTTATAGCGATAGTTATGGCCAATATACGGGGCACCTTGCGTCTTGGCAATGGGAACCCGTGCCACTCCCGCTAACCTCCGAAATTGGCGGCACGTCTTTGGAGGGACATATGGTCATTAGAGGCATGGTGGAAGGGTTAGCGGCATGGTTCCACACAAGGTACGAACGCTAAACTCTACATGGTTCTCGACGGTGGGTATATGTGAGGCAAGAGCGTGAAGACTACTTCGGGTGTCGTCAATTTTTTGTTTCTTTTATTTTAGAAATACTTAGTATGACCAAAACTTCCATTTTTCATTCTTGTGGTGTGGGATTTGCAGTTATCTTTGCAACAAGACCGAGCCCGCGCAATTCTGAGTCTTATAGCGATAGTTATGGCCAATATACGGGGCACCTTGCGTCTTGGCAATGGGAACCCGTACCGCTCCCGCTAACTTCCATAATTGGCGGTACGTCTTAGGAGGGACATATGGTCATCAGACTCACCGTGGATGGGTTAGCGGCACGGTTACTCACAAGGTATCAACGCCAGACGCGACATGGTTCCCGACAGTGGGTATATGTGAGGCAGAAGCGCGAAGACTACTTCGGGTGTCGTCAATTTTTTGTTTTTATTATTTTAGAAATACTTAGTATGACCAAAACTTCCGTTTTTCGTTCCTATGGGGTGGGATTTGCATTTATCTTTCCAACAAGACCGAGCCCGCGCAATTCTGAGACTTATAGCGATAGTTATGGCCAACATACGGGGCACCATGCGTCTTGGCAATGGGAACCCCTGCCACTCCCGCTAACCCCCAAAATTGGCATCGCGTCTTAGGAGGGATATACGGTCATTAGAGGCTTGGTGGATGGGCTTGCGGCACGGTTCCTCACAGGGTACGAACGTTTGACGTGACATGGGGCAGCTTGCGTCGTGGCAATGGGAACAAGTGCCACTCCAGCTAACCCCAAAAATTGGCGGCACATCTTAGGAGGGTCATAGGGTCACTAGCGGCACGGTGGATGGGTTAGCGATATGGTTTCTCACAGGGTATGAACGCCAGACGCGACATGGTTCCCGACGGTGGGTATATGTGAGGCAAGAGCGCGAAGACTACTTCGGGTGTCGTCAATTTTGTGTTTCTATTATTTTACAAATACTTAGTATGACCAAAACTTCCATTTTTCATTCCTGTGGTGTGGGATTTGTAGTTATCTTTCCAACAAGAGCGAGCCGGTGCAATTCTGAGTCTTATAGCGATAGTTATGTTCAATATACGGGGCACCTTGCGTCTTGGCAATGGGAACCCGTGCCACTCCCGCTAACCGCCAAAATTGGCGGTGCATCTTAGGAGGGACATACGGTCATTAGAAGCATGGTGGATGGGTTGGCGGGATGGTTCCTCATAGGGTACGAACGCCGGTGTGATGCCCTAGGCATCTCCCGAGCATTATCAAGTGCGTACTTTGTTTAATTATTTCTCATAAGCATCATTTCATGTCATACTAATGTGCATTTGAGTAAACATGGAGAAAATAGCTAAGTAGTGCATTCAGTTTCGCAAAAATGATGCTATTATGTGAGCATAACTTAAATCCTAGGGAAGTTTAGGTAGAACTTCTTATACCAAACTTGTAGGTCTTAAGGTGGTAAACAACTTTGTCAATTAGAGCTTGGATGGAAAATGGGCTTAACTAAGTGCAAAGGGACTTTTGGTGTTACCCAACAAACATACTCCAAATCTGGCTTATTTAGAATTCTTCATTTTTCTATAACCTAGATTCCTTTTCATGTAAAGGTCCAATTGGGAAAGTTTTAGGTTATGAAATCTTGAACAACTTTGTCAAAAAGACTTTTGGGAGAAAATGGCTAGAAATAGGACTTTTGAATTATCTAAGGAAAATAGTTCTCAGTCCAAACTGAGAGCTGACAGTTAAACTCGAATTTAAATCAAACTTAGAGCCAGAATTTGAAATTGGTGCTTTTGACAAAGTTGTAGATCTCAAAAGGTACAACATTTCATTCAATTGGGCCCTTTTCAAATTCGGCGCGTAAATTGGTCAAATTTGCGAAAATCAGAAACCTGATTAGTTGGTAAAAGGGATTTTCCTTTTTCGGAATTTCTTTTCTTTTTCGTCTCTATGCCAGGTGGGACCCACCCGTCAGGTCGCCGCGCCAGTGCATTTCATCGGCTCCCTTGCTCCGTGCACCCGGTCCATGCGATTTGTTCTTCATTTCCGACGTTGGCCCCACCTGTCAGAGTCACTGGTCCATGGACTCGGTTCACCCGCGCACCTCCGTCTTCTCTCATCGCCCGCGCGCGCCCACGCGGCGCTGCGCGCCGAGCAGCCGTGGCCACGCGCCGGCCTTCCCGGCCGCCGCGGCCATGTGCCGCTGCCGCACGCGGACAGCGCGCACGTCGCGCCACCGGGCCGAGGGCGAGGCCGACCCTATTTCCCGAGCCCTCCTCCACGCGCTCGAGCTCTCTGTTCTTTTCCCCTTTCGACCTCGCGCGTCCGCCATTGCCGGAGCTCGCGCGAGCTCGCCCCGGCCACTCCTGCCCTCTCCCGAGCTCAACCGTCACCACGCCGGGCTTCGTCGCCCTCGACTCCATCCTACCGCACTAGCCTAGGCCACTGATTTCGTCCCGACGCCGCCCACCGCGCCGCCGGAGCTCGTCGTCCTCTGCTCATCGTCGTCCCACCTCCTCGCGCCCTCTCCCGTCGATTGAAGTAGGGGGTAAGACTCCCCATACTCCTCTCTCTCTCTCCCCGGCACTCCGCGGCGAGCTCCCGAGGCCCCGCAGGGCCAGGATTGGCCGCGCGCCACCGGAGCTTCCCCTCCCGTCGCGAGGAGGAAGACGACGGGAGGAGGAAGATGAACATTTTGCGCTATCGCCCTCCGAGTTTAACAGTTTTATGTTTCCATACCGAGCACTGTGTACTGAGTCTTGTAAATCTTGCACGGGAACCCTCAGAAGCTATGGATAATTATATATAGGTCCCGGATCTGTTTAGTTTCGTTTTAAAATGCTTTTAAAAATGCTGAAACTTCGAAAAATCATAGTAAAGTGGATAAAAATCCAAAAATAGCAAACTTTGTTGCACTGTGTTTCTAATAAATAGATCTACAGGATGGGTATGATGGTTGAGTAGGAAAGGATAGTTTTGCCCCTGTTTTTATTCAAACATGTAAAACCCTAATAAATAGGAAATAAGGACTAAATGATCTCCAAAAATAGCCAAATTTGAGCAGGGACCTTGCTATCATGTGCAGGTTCTGTATAAATTTTGTTGGCCCTAACACTTACTATTGAATTACTATTTTGCCCTTGTCTTGCACTAAGCACATATTAATCTTAAGAAAAAGATTAATATGGTGAATAATGTTTCAAAGTGACTTTAAGTTTGATATAAGCTATAGTTATGGAATAACTTGCTAGAGTTGGAGATGATGCATATAAGGTTTTGACTCTAATTAGAAACTGGTAGAAATAATGCATATTTATGCAAGCTTCGGTCGCTTCACATGAAGCGATGCTACCTCACCACGCACACCCCACGTTATTTTATGTGACAAGCTAAGCTATCGTAGATGATGGCTTGTACGATTTCTTAGTATGAAACAACTTTCGCCTCAATATGCATAACTCTATACCATAAATCATAAGTTCACTGATTTACTGCATTACACTCGCATCATAAAGCAAGCATTGCACTAATACATGCTCCAACTGCATCATGTCATACATATAGATTCCACGAACGTAGAACCACCGCCGAACCAGCCCGACACAGAGGAACCAGAAGAGGAGTTGCACCAGGAACCAGAGGGCCAGCAGCAGGAACCCGACTACGCTCCGGAGGAAGCTACTGACCCTAGTGAAGAAGGTAGGCAGGACCATACTCTACCCAGCAAGTAAATTATATTTGATGATTACGCATATGCATTAGAAGTTGCTTGGAACCAATTGCATTAGACTTCCTGGCCGCCCTGGCCCTAGCACCTATACATAGAGTTCGTAGGACGAGTATGCCTAGAAATTGCTAGGTACGAGTAGACACGAGTGTGTGTACTCGTCACGTAGGTGTTTTCAAAATCACAAAAGCTTACAGTTATATCACTTGTATTTGTTGCTCATGAAGTAAATGGAGACCGGGCGGAGATTTTATTTCAGTATTCACTATTCATGATGTCGCATCCGGACTCCGCCCGAGTCGTATAAGGCCCGTTCGCTGTTCGCCTATTGGTCGGCATAACATTGCTAGAGTGCTTAACCGGGAAATGGGACCGGTGAAGTCTTACCTGGGTTTGTCCGGAGTTTTCGAGGCTCCGCCCATCCACTTGCTGGAGGCCGATGGGCCCGGGGGCGCTTGTACTCGAGGGAGGGCTGACCCGGTGTGGCCGTGGTATCGCTCCTGAGGGGGCACAACCCGGGGGTTAGGTGGGGGCGCTTTGAATCTTGGGACAAGACAGGTGGAGATGGGGGCTATATGTGGGAACGCGATGGCTAGTAAGCATATACCCCTGGCATGATAGTTATTCCCGGGAATTAAAATCGATTCGAATCGCTGATGCCCACCAGGTGTGGGAATGCCAATGCCTTTGACGTTCAACATAGTAATTACTTAAACTCTCGGTATTTTAATACTCATGGTTTTTGGAATACTACATGTTTGAACTGAGTTGTTACCTTACGGAAATTTACTATTATGTTGGCAATCATACAGACAATGAAACTTGTTGTTTATGTTAATTAAGTCGCTGTTAAAAACTAAAAGCTAAGGATCCACTTGCTAGTAAGCTGCTTCGCGTCAGCCGTAAGCCAAATCCATTAAGACCTACTGAGTAATTAGTACTCAGGGTTTGCCCCCACATTTTGAGCGCAGGTATGGAGTTCATGGTGTGCACTTGTGTTGGAGGCGGGGCATGCCCTCATTTAGGATGAGGTGACTGAGTGGCACGAGGGCAACATCGGTGGGCTCGATGTTGTACCTCTAATGCAAAACTTTTGGTGATAACATGGTGACCTATAAACTTATATTTCCGCTGCGAGAAACATTCGAACTTGCCACCTTAAAACTTTATGTTGGACTTGTATTTTATGTAAAATCTGGTTTGTAATTAAGTCTAACTTTATGCTATTCAACTGCCTGTGGTGATGTATCTGTTGTGGCTCCATCGTGGGTCAGATGTGTATGATGTCGGTTCCTCTGGGAAAAGGTAATATCGGGGGTCGAATGACTCTCGACGGACGACCGGGTTTAGGTCTAATCGCACTGCAAGCCAGAGGTGGCAGGTGTGCTTAGCCCGGATTAAATCGGCGGTTCCGCTACAGCTGGTATCAGAGCCGATCATACACAGACAACAGACATATCATCCAGTTTTGATTTGCAAACCTATTTTCGAAAACCCTTTTTCGAAGTATCTATAAAATGAGAGTATCGATATGCCCCTATTAAGGATGTTAGTGAAATACCAGGTGACATCGCTAACATTCTGACCTAGATAGAACTCATGTGCATATTCGGCGCTTTGGGAAGCAACATTTCGGCCATAGCTATCCCCAGTACTGGCGGAGCGCTATTGGGATTTGCGGACTGTTGCGAACCCTGCATTCATGCTGATAGGGCAGAACTCTTTAAGGGGGGTGGTCACGCCATTGGAGTGTTTCGTGACCACTTTTCCTTCAACCAAAATTATAGCTAGATCTTGTTGGCCACCGTTTCTCTCCCCAGCAATTCCCCAGTACTGGAGGAAGACTGGGTGTGTTGAGAGAAATGGCGCCACTACGTCGTCCACCAGACGTAGCTTAAAGAAATTCGTGGGTGCCACTTCTAGGGTTAGAGTGGTAATGATTGGTCATGGTAATGATGATGATATGAGCATGCATTTTTCTGCAGGTACACTAACCACGTGCGAAATTAAGAACGAGTAGAAAACGACTAGTTGCATTAGAGAGTGCCGTGCATATATGTCACCGGATACTCGCTAGTTATATAAATTGTTCATAAAGTGTGTGATGTGAGGACGAATAGGACGAGTCATGCATCATGTTTATTCTTACTTGTTCATACTTGGGGGATTATTGCTAAAAGTCAAATAAGTAAAATGGAAGTCCAATGATGTTTTCCGCACCCATCACCCACTTAACCGTTAAAATTATATGCAACCTATGCCTATCACTGATTAAAGTCTCTTACTTAAAAACAGATGGCCAGGACCAAGCAAACCGCTCGTAAGGCCACCAGTGCGAGGGGACTCCGCGTACAGGAGGGAAGGGCTGCTCCCCTCCCACCAGTGATCCACACCCCTCCTCAGCTTGAGAATGGGATGGTCCACACCCGTTGCCGTGAGGAGAACGGCCTTGCGCAGATTCTTTGTCGGGCTCTGCGTGAGATGAGGCGCAGACCGTGCCCCTTCTTCTCCGTGCAGACAGTGCATGCAGAGGGACACTGCATGGCCAGTGTCGTCCTTCCTTCGAGCCACACCGCGGTCCGGCAGACGATCACCGTCTACGGGGCCAATGAGGAGGACGCCTACGACAAGGTCACCTTAGCAGCCATCACCTCACTCAGCTCCTCGGGTGCAGCAGGGATGTCAGTGCTGCGCTACCTCCCCACCGATGGCTACGACGACGAGTGGCTCCGTCGTCACAACATGCTGGAGGAGCGGATTGACACCAGGCCCTATGCCGCGACCATGCAGTTTGCTCACAGCGTACACGGAATGTACCTCCGTGCCGAGGACCGTGTCTCCCACTACCGCGACCAGCACATGTATGCACAGGACCGTATTGAGGAGCTGGAGGCAGAGTTGGCCGAGGCACAGCAGCGCCTGGCGCAGTACGAGCAGGACCCTTCAGTTGCCCTTGTGGTGGAGGATGAGGACAGCATGGTGTCTGACGCGCGTAACGGGCGTTAGAGAGTTTGATGATAGCACTGTGTGGTGAAGCTTTTTGTAAATGGTGCACGTTATGAGCGATGTTTTGTATTATACCGCTCCGTGCAATTTGCCATGACTGTACTAAACAATGGTGAAGTCGAGAGAACTCACTTATGTACGTCATGTAACCCGATGTAGAACCTTAAGCTAGTGTTTCGATGTGATGGACGAGATGGACCACATATGTACTAAGTAAACCCTTAGTTTGATAAGATTCTATAAGTATGGTTGTAGTAACTGCTGGATGCGCATGGACAATGTGGACTGATGCGATGCCTTTAAGCTTGGAAAATGGCACGATTGAGTTTGAAACTCGGAGCTCAGCCGCTTCTTTTGTGCAAAGCTTAAAAATTTAGGACAACTTTTCTATTGATGATCAGATCTAGTCGGTCGGTTTGGAAATCGAACGATTAAAAGTCAGAAGCTACTGATTACACACGCAAAACTGCGCAACCCGATGATAACGTGCCATTGCTCGGCCTTGCGAGATAAAAGCTAACTGTTTTGTTACAAATTTATCTGTACTCACAAATTACCTACAGTCCTGTGATCTTTCTATCACCATATCTTTGCGCAAGGGCTATTGGACTGAACCCATATGACTCCATTTTGCAGATGGTGAACACTCGCACTGGTCAGTCATCGGGGCAGTCAGCGCAAGGCGCTCCACCCCCGCCGGAGCTGGCCACTTTGGTGGTCCAACAAGCTGAATTGATTCGGTTATTAGCAGAAGACCGCCAGGCCTGTGGGCAACAACAGCCGCGGGAGTACCGGCCACGTGGCATTACTTACCAGGACTTCGAGGGGCTGCGACCCCCAGTTTTCACCAACTGCCCCGAGCCACTGGCGGCAGATGACTGGCTTCGTACCGTCCAGTCCAAGTTCACCCTTCTGCCAGGGATCAATGAGCAAGAGAAGGCTCGATTTGCTGCTCAGCTTCTTCATGGGCCTGCGGGAGCATGGTACGCCACTTTCCTCGCCATGCAGGAGGAGGGCCATGAGCCCACATGGGAGGAGTTCCGTCAGGCTTTTCGGGCCCACTACATCCCGTCAAGTTTGATGGAACAAAAGCGTCGCGAGTTCCGAGACCTCAGGCAGGGCAACAGAACCGTGATGCAATATGTGCAGACCTTTATCCATCTCTCTCAGTATGCTCCGAGAGATGTTGCTACTGAACCGGAGCGGGCCGAGAGACTCCTAGAGGGCCTTGACCCTACCCTCCGGACTCACTTGGCATGGCGCTACCAGAGCTTCACTGAGCTGGTAGACACTGCTCTCGACATGGAGAATCGTCTCCGTGCTGCTAACGAGGATCAGAAGCGCAAAAGGCTAACCAACACATCAGCGACGGGCCCTTCACAGAAGCAGAAGACCGCATACAAACCTCAATAGCAAAATTATCAGCAGCCTCGTTATGTGGTCCGACCCAACCAACCAAGGTGGATCCATCGGGCAACACCGCAGCAACAGTACCCCATCTATCGAGCACCCACACAGTTGCCAGCTCCCCGTGCTCCCATTGTTCCGGGACCGGGCGCTCCTTGTTACAACTGTGGCAAGATCGGCCATTTCAGTAAGGACTGCAGAGCGCCTCGCAGGATCCAAGGTCCTATTCCTGCGGGTGGAAACCATCAGAGCAAGCCGAAGGGATTCGTACCCAAGACAGGTCGAGTGCACTATGTGCACATGGAGCAGATCCCTGCAGGAGAGCCTGTTCTCGCCGGTACGTTCATGGTCAACGGTCAGCCGACCGTCGTGTTATTTGATTCAGGGGCTACTCATACTTTCATTAGTCAGTCATATACATCTAAGCGTGGGGTAAAGACTTCACGTATAAAAGAGAAATATCAAATTACCGCGCCGGGGAACCCAATAAATACAAATCTGATAGTGAAAGGGTTAAGGCTGAGTATAGGAGAGGAAGATTTCACAATCAATCCTGTGGTGCTGCCACACCGGGGGATTGATATTATCTTAGGGATGAATTGGATGACAGAAAATAATGCAGTCCTAGATATTGGCAGCAGGACAGTGCAGTTAAGGTCTAGTGTCAGCGGCAAGATTCTACGAATACACATGCCAAACCAAAAACACATGACCCCCACAGTTAATGCGACTGAACTACAAGAAGTTAAGAAGATACCGGTAGTGTGTGAATTTCCGGACGTGTTTCCGGAAGAACTTCCTGGATTGCCACCAAAACGGGATGTAGAATTTGCCATTGAACTCGTTCCAGGCACGGCACCTGTGTCAAAAAGACCATACAGGATGCCACCTGATGATTTGAAGGAACTGAAAACACAGCTACAAGAACAATTAGACAAAGGGTTCATTAGGCCTAGTTCATCACCGTGGGGTTGTCCAGCTCTCTTTGTTGAGAAAAAGGATCATGGTGGGAAGAGGCTATGTGTTGACTATCGGCCACTGAATGCAGTGACCGTCAAAAACAAATACCCACTGCCACACATCGATATTCTATTTGATCAATTAGCTGGGGCTAAGGTCTTTTCTAAAATTGACCTAAGGTCTGGCTACTATTAGATAAAGATTAGAGAAGAGGATATACCCAAGACAGCATTTTCTACCAGATATGGCTTGTATGAGTACTTGGTCATGTCATTTGGGTTAACCAACGCACCGGCTTTCTTCATGTATATGATGAACTCGGTGTTCATGAATGAACTCGATAAGTTCGTGGTGGTATTCATAGATGACATACTAATCTACTCCAAAAATGAAAAAGAACATGAAGAACATTTAAGAATCGTGCTCACTCGGCTCAGAGAGCATAAGCTTTATGTCAAGTTTAGCAAGTGTGCATTCTGGCTGAAAGAAGTGAGTTTCTTGGGTCACGTACTATCTGAAAAGGGAGTCGCAGTTGATCCTAACAAAATAGAAGATGTGCTAAATTGGAAGCAACCAGAGACTGTGACTGAAATCCGGAGTTTTCTTGGTTTAGCGGGCTACTACCGCCGCTTTATCAAAGATTTCTCCAAAATTGCAAAACCCATGACCTCATTGACCAAGAAAAATGCCAAGTTTATTTGGAATCCAAATTGTGAAGAAGCTTTCCAAACCTTGAAGAAATTGTTAACCTCAGCACCAGTGCTAGCTCAACCAAATATTACCAAGCCTTTTGAGGTGTACTGTGATGCCTCCGGTAATGGGCTTGGCTGTGTCTTGATGCAAGAAGGAAGAGTAATTGCTTATGCCTCCCGTCAATTGAGGAAACATGAAGCCAACTATCCAACACATGACCTTGAGTTAGCCGCAGTCGTTCATGCATTAAAAATATGGAGACACTATTTATTAGGCAACACGTGTCACATCTACACTGATCACAAGAGTCTCAAATATATTTTCACTCAACCTGAAATCAATATGAGGCAGCGACGATGGTTGGAATTGATAAAAGACTATGATCTGGAGATACACTACCATTCGGGCAAGGCCAATGTAGTGGCCGACGCCTTAAGCCGCAAAGTCCATTGCAATATGATAGAAGCCCGAACTACAGCAAGAGTGATCTGCTGTGAGATGAATGACATTGAAACACCTCCGGGACAGCATGCAGAACTCTATAATACAATTATTGAGCCCACCATCAAGGCACAAGTCATAGAAGCTCAGAAGCAAGATAAGGGTATGGCACATATCCGTGAAGGTATTAGTGAAGAGAAGAAGGCGTGTTTCACACTAGATGACCAAGGCGTCCTGTGGTTCAAGAATCGTCTAGTGGTACCCAAGGACATGGAGTTGAGGAAGAGAATACTGGATGAAGCGCACACTTCAATACTCACGATACATCCCGGCAGCAATAAGATGTATCAAGACTTAAAACAGAAATTTTGGTGGACCCGCATGAAGCGGGAGATCGCCAGGTACGTATCTGAGTGCGACGTGTGTAAGAAAGTAAAAGCTGATCACTTAAAGGCCGCTGGAATGCTTCAACCACTGGATGTTCCAGTGTGGAAATGGGAGGATATACACATGGATTTTGTTGTGGGTTTGCCGCGTACCCAAAAGGGATATGATTCTATATGGGTAATTGTCGATCGGCTCACCAAGTCGGCACACTTCTTACCCGTCAAGACTCATTATACTGCCGCTACCTATGCAGAGCTATATATTGCACGGGTTATTTCCCTACATGGGGTGCCCAAGACCATCACTTCCGATCGAGGTTCGATATTTGTGTCCCGCTTTTGGGAACATTTGCAATCCGCTCTCAGAACCACTGTGATTCGAAGTTCAGCATATCACCCTCAAACCAGTGGTCAAGTAGAAAGAGTGAATCAAATTCTAGAAGATATGTTAAGGGCTTGTGCACTGACATATTCCACCAAGTGGGATGAATGCCTCCCCCTGGCGGAGTTTGCTTATAACAACAGCTACCAAAAGAGCTTAGAAATGGCTCCTTTCGAGGCTCTTTATGGTAGGAGATGCAGAACACCACTAAACTGGTCCGAACCAGGAGAGCGTGTTACCTTTGGCCCTGATTTAGTGGCAGAAGCCGAAGAACAAGTGAAACTCATACACCATCATCTCAAAAGAGCACAGTCTAGGCAGAAAAGCTACTCGGATAGAAGGAGGAGGCCGCTAGTCTTTGATGAGGGGGATCATGTGTATCTCAAAGTATCTCCGATGAAAGGGGTACAACGGTTTGGGGTGAAAGGAAAGTTAGCACCAAGGTAGGTTGGTCCATTCAAGATCATTGAAAAGTGCGGAGCCGTCGCTTACCGGTTAGAGTTACCACCACATCTGGGTGCGGTTCACGATGTGTTTCACGTTTCGCAACTAAAGAAGTGCTTAAGAGTGCCTGAGAAAGTGGTAGATACCTCTCAAATTCAAATTGAACCAGATCTCACATACGAAGAACATCCTGTAAAAATCCTCGATCAAAAGCAAAGATCAACCCGTCGGAAAACCATCAACTTTTACAAAGTTCAATGGAGTAATCACTCCGAAGAAGAAGCCACTTGGGAGCAAGAAGAATACCTACACACTAAGTATCCTGGTTTTCTACCATCCACTTTAAATCGGTATGTTACAACAGCTTAACTTCTGGATCTAAACTCAATACATGCACCCAACACTAACTACAACCAATTTAACCACCCACGTCACTTCAAAAATCTCGGGACGAGATTTCTTTAAGGGGGGTGGGTTGTGATGCCCTAGGCATCTCCCAAGCATTATCAAATGCATACTTTGTTTAATTATTTCTCATAAGCATCATTTCATGTCATACTAATGTGCATTTGAGTAAACATGGAGAAAATAGCTAAGTAGTGCATTCAGTTTCGCAAAAATGATGCTATAATGTGAGCATAACTTAAATCCTAGGGAAGTTTAGGTAGAACTTCTTATACCAAACTTGTAGGTCTTAAGGTTCTAAACAACTTTGTCAATTAGAGCTTGGATGGAAAATGGGCTTAACTAAGTGCAAAGGGACTTTTGGTGTTACCCAACAAACATACTCCAAATCTGGCTTATTTAGAATTCTTCATTTTTCTATAACCTAGAGTCCTTTTCCTGTAAAGGTCCAATTGGGAAAGTTTTAGGTTATGAAATCTTGAACAACTTTGTCAAAAAGACTTTTGGGAGAAAATGGCTAGAAATAGGACTTTTCAATTATCTAAGGAAAATAGTTCTCAGTCCAAACTGAGAGCTGACAGTTAAACTCGAATTTAAATCAAACTTAGAGCCAGAATTTGAAATTGGTGCATTTGACAAAGTTGTAGATCTCAAAAGGTAAAACATTTCATTCAATTGGGACCTTTTCAAATTCGGCGCGTAAATTGGTCAAATTTGCGAAAATCAGAAACCTGATTAGTTGGTAAAAGGGATTTTCCTTTTTCGGAATTTCTTTTCTTTTTCGTCTCTATGCCAGGTGGGACCCACCCGTCAGGTCGCCGCGCCAGCGCATTTCATCGGCTCCCTTACTCCGTGCACCCGGTCCATGCGATTTGTTCTTCATTTCCGACGTTGGCCCCACCTGTCAGAGTCACTGGTCCATGGACTCGGTTCACCCGCGCACCTCCGTCTTCTCTCCCCGCCCACGCGCGCCCACGCGGCGCTGCGCGCCGAGCAGCCGTGGCCACGCGCCGGCCTTCCCGGCCGCCGCGGCCACGCGCCGCTGCCGCGCGCGGACAGCGCGCATGGCGCGCCACCGGGGCGAGGGCGAGGCCGACCCTATTTCCCGAGCCCTCCTCCACGCGCTCGAGCTCTCTGTTCTTTTCCCCTTTCGACCTCGCGCGTCCGCCATTGCCGGAGCTCGCGCGAGCTCGCCCCGGCCACTCCTGCCCTCTCCTGAGCTCAACCGTCACCACGCCGGGCTTCGTCGCCCTCGACTCCATCCTACCGCACTAGCCTGGGCCACTGATTTCGTCCCGACGCCGCCCACCGCGCCGCCGGAGCTCGTCGCCCTCTGCTCATCGTCGTCCCACCTCCTCGCGCCCTCTCCTGTCGATTGAAGTAGGGGGTAAGACTCCCCATACTCCTCTCTCTCTCTCCCCGGCACTCCGCGGCGAGCTCCCAAGGCCCCGCAGGGCCGGGATTGGCCGCGCGCCACCGGAGCTTCCCCTCCCGTCGCGAGGAGGAAGACGACGGGAGGAGGAAGATGAACATTTTACGCTATCGCCCTCCGAGTTTAACAGTTTTATGTTTCCATACCGAGCACTGTGTACTGAGTCTTGTAAATCTTGCATGGGAACCCTCAGAAGCTATGGATAATTATATATAGGTCCTGGATCTGTTTAGTTTCGTTTTAAAATGCTTTTAAAAATGCTGAAACTTCGAAAAATCATAGTAAAGTGGATAAAAATCCAAAAATAGCAAACTTTGTTGCACTGTGTTCCTAATAAATAGATCTACAGGATGGGTATGATGGTTGAGTAGGAAAGGACAGTTTTGCCCCTGTTTTTATTCAAACATGTAAAACCCTAAAAAATAGGAAATAAGGACTAAATGATCTCCAAAAATAGCCAAATTTGAGCAGGGACCTTGCTATCATGTGTAGGTTCTGTATAAATTTTGTTGGCCCTAACACTTACTATTGAATTACTATTTTGCCCTTGTCTTGCACTAAGCACATATTAATCTTAAGAAAAAGATTAATATGGTGAATAATGTTTCAAAGTGACTTTAAGTTTGATATAAGCTATAGTTATGGAATAACTTGCTAGAGTTGGAGATGATGCATATAAGGTTTTGACTCTAATTAGAAACTGGTAGAAATAATGCATATTTATGCAAGCTTCGGTCGCTTCACATGAAGCGATGCTACCTCACCACGCACACCCCACGTTATTTTATGTGACAAGCTAAGCTATCGTAGATGATGGCTTGTACTATTTCTTAGTATGAAACAACTTTCGCCTCAATATGCATAACTCTATACCATAAATCATAAGTTCACTGATTTACTGCATTACACTCGCATCATAAAGCAAGCATTGCACTAATACATGCTCCAACTGCATCATGTCATACATATAGATTCCACGAACGAAGAACCACCGCCGAACCAGCCCGACACAGAGGAACCAGAAGAGGAGTTGCACCAGGAACTAGAGGGCCAGCAGCAGGAACCCGACTACGCTCCGGAGGAAGCTACTGACCCTAGTGAAGAAGGTAGGCAGGACCATACTCTACCCAGCAAGTAAATTATATTTGATGATTACGCATATGCATTAGAAGTTGCTTGGAACCAATTGCATTAGACTTCCTGGCCGCCCTGGCCCTAGCACCTATACATAGAGTTCGTAGGACGAGTATGCCTAGAAATTGCTAGGTACGAGTAGACACGAGTGTGTGTACTCGTCACGTAGGTGTTTTCAAAATCACAAAAGCTTACAGTTATATCACTTGTATTTGTTGCTCATGAAATAAATGGAGACCGGGCGGAGATTTTATTTCAGTATTCACTATTCATGATGTCGCATCCGGACTCCGCCTGAGTCGTATAAGGCCCGTTCGCTGTTCGCCTATTGGTCGGCATAACATTGCTAGAGTGCTTAACCGGGAAATGGGACCGGTGAAGTCTTACCTGGGTTTGTCCGGAGTTTTCGAGGCTCCGCCCATCCACTTGCTGGAGGCCGATGGGCCCGGGGGCGCTTGTACTCGAGGGAGGGCTGACCCGGTGCGGCCGTGGTATCGCTCCTGAGGGGGCACAACCCGGGGGTTAGGTGGGGGCGCTTTGAATCTTGGGACAAGACAGGTGGAGATGGGGGCTATATGTGGGAACGCGATGGCTAGTAAGCATATACCCCTGGCATGATAGTTATTCTCGGGAATTAAAATCGATTCGAATCGCTGATGCCCACCAGGTGTGGGAATGCCAATGCCTTTGACGTTCAACGTAGTAATTACTTAAACTCTCGGTATTTTAATACTCATGGTTTTTGGAATACTACATGTTTGAACTGAGTTGTTACCTTACGGAAATTTACTATTATGTTGGCAATCATACAGACAATGAAACTTGTTGTTTATGTTAATTAAGTCGCTGTTAAAAACTAAAAGCTAAGGATCCACTTGCTAGTAAGCTGCTTCGCGTCAGCCGTAAGCCAAATCCATTAAGACCTACTGAGTAATTAGTACTCAGGGTTTGCCCCCACATTTTGAGCGCAGGTATGGAGTTCATGGTGTGCACTTGTGTTGGAGGCGGGGCATGCCCTCATTTAGGATGAGGTGACTGAGTGGCACGAGGGCAACATCGGTGGGCTCGATGTTGTACCTCTAATGCAAAACTTTTGGTGATAACATGGTGACCTATAAACTTATATTTCCGCTGCGAGAAATATTCGAACTTGCCACCTTAAAACTTTATGTTGGACTTGTATTTTATGTAAAATCTGGTTTGTAATTAAGTCTAACTTTATGCTATTCAACTGCCTGTGGTGATGTATCTGTTGTGGCTCCATCGTGGGTCAGATGTGTATGATGTCGGTTCCTCTGGGAAAAGGTAATATCGGGGGTCGAATGACTCTCGACGAACGACCGGGTTTAGTTCGGTCTAACCGCACTGCAAGCCAGAGGTGGCAGGTGTGCTTAGCCCGGATTAAATCGGCGGTTCCGCCACAGCCGGACTCTACATGGTTCCTGACGGTGGGTATATGTGAGGCACGAGCGGGAAGACTACTTCGGGTGTGGTCAATTTTTTGTTTTTATTATTTTAGAAATACTTAGTGTGACCAAAACTTCCGTTTTTTGTAACTGCGGTGTGGGATTTGCAAATATGTTTCCAACAAGACCGAGCCCGCGCAATTCTGAGTCTTATAGCGATAGTTATGGCCAATATACGGGGCACCTTGCGTCTTGGCATTGGGAACCCGTGCCACTCCCGCTAACCCCCAAAATTGGCGGGACGTCTTAGGAGGGACATAGGGTCATTAGACTCACCGTGGATGGGTTAGCGGCATGGTTCCTCACAGGGTATGAATGCCAGACTCTACATGGTTCCCGACGGTGGGTATATGTGAGGCACGAGCGGGAAGACTACTTCGGGTGTCGTCAATTTTTTGTTTTTATTATTTTAGAAATACTTAGTATGACCAAAACTTCCGTTTTTTGTTCCTGCGGTGTGGGATTTGCAGTTATCTTTCCAACAAGACCGACCCCGAGCAATTCTGAGTCTTATAGAGATTGTTATGGCCAATATATGGGGCACCTTGCGTCTTGGCAACGGGAACCCGTGCCACTCCCGCTAAACCCCAAAATTGGCGGCACGTCTTGGGAGGGACATATGGTCATTAGACTCACCGTGGATGGGTTAGCGGCACGGTTCCCCACAGGGTACGAACGCTAGACGTGACATGGTTCCCGACGGTGGGTATATGTCAGGCACGAGCGGGAAGACTACTTCGGGTGTCGTCAGTTTTTTGTTTTTATTATCCTCGAAATACTTAGTATGACCAAAACTTCCGTTTTTTGTTCCTGTGGTGTGGGATTTGTATTATCTTTCCAACAAGACCGACCCTGCGGAATTCTGAGTCTTATAGCGATAGTTATGGCCATTACATGGGGCAGCTTGCGTCTTGGCAATGGGAACAAGTGCCACTCCAGCTAACCTAAAAAATTGGCGTCACATCTTAGGAGGGACATAGGGTCACTAGAGGCACGGTGGATGGGTTAGCGATGTGGCGGAACCGCCGATTTAATCTGGGCTAAGCACACCTGCCACCTCTGGCTTGCAGTGCGATTAGACCGAACTAAACCCGGTCGTCCGTCGAGAGTCATTCGACTCCCGATATTACCTTTTCCCAGAGGAACCGACATCATACACATCCAGCTCACAGTGGAGCCACAACAGATACATCATCTCAGCCAGTTAAATATAGTACATAAACATTGGTTTTACAAACCAGTTCGAAATAAGTTATAGGTTGCAACATAATGCCATACCATAGGCAGGTTTGAATCAGATAGCGGAAGCAAATTTCGAAAACATCTCACCCCGGAAACAAAATACTTTAGAAGACTTCATGCATCGATGATCGAAGCGAGCAGCACCGAGCCCACCGGTACTACCCTCCTCCACGTAGTCGTCCAGATGTCGCCGGTACCTATTCTCAAAAGGTGGGGGCAAACCCTGAGTACTAATTACTCAGTAGGGCTTAATGGATTGGCTTACGGCTGACGCAAAGCTTGCTTACTAGCATGTGGATCCTTAGCCATTGATTTTAAACAGTGGTATATCAACATAGAGTATCAAGATTCATCTTTTGCATATAACTTCATGATAATAACTTGCAGAAATGTAAGCAATACAATACATACATGTAGTGTTTGAAAACACAAGTAACAGATATGATGTATTCAAGTAGTTACTACGTTGCCCATGTGCATTATCAGCATTCCCACACCTGGTGGGCATCAGCGATTCGAATCGATTTTAATTCCCGGGAATAACTATCATGCCAGGGGTATATGCTTACTAGCCATCGCGTTCCCACATATAGCCCCCATCTCCACTTGTTCCATCCCAAGTTCGATTCCAACCCGCCATTCCCTAGGTTTAGCCCCCATGGAGCGATACCACGGCATCCCGGGTCAGCCCTCCCATGAGTCAAGCGCCCCTAGGCCCCATGGTAGGACCAAGTCTCTGTTCTTCGCATGGTTCAAGTAAGACTTTCACCGGTCCCATGTCCCGGTTAAGCACTCTAGCAATGTTATGCCGATCAGCAGGCGAACAGCGAACGGGCCTTACACGACTCGGGTGGAGTCCATTGCAGCACATCATAAACGGTAAATAACTCATAAAATCTCCGCCCGGTCTCCATTTAAATCACAAGCATAAATAACATGTTCACTTTAATAATTTGATATTTTGAAATCACCTATACGACGAGTGACTCCATTTCACTCGTGTCTACTCGCACCTAGCATTTCTAGGCATACTCGTACTACGAACTCTATTATAGGTGCTAGGGCCAGGGCGGCCAGGAGATCTAATGCAATTGTTTTCAATCAACTCCTAATGCGGATGCGTAATGAAACAATCAATTATCATATTAGCTGGGAGAAATCATGGTCCTGCCTACCTTTGCTTATTCTTATCAAAACCAACAAACTAAACTATGTTAGTTTGCTGGGTTGTGGGGCTTTGCCCCAGGCAACCCCTTGAATCACGGACAGATTTAATCAGCGACACACCGTCTTCATCTTGATGGAGAAACCAAACTCCTGCTCGAGAGGTTACCGTAGTTAGAAATCCTATATGCATGATCGAGTGCACAATGGATGCCACGAATGCTCATGATGCTGGGGAATTATGAAAAACAGTGCACCACATGTTAATAAGTCGAAACATGCGACATCCATTTTCCAAAATATTCATTTTAACATATTCCTCATTTAACTTGATATGGTAGCAATTAATTCTATAGCAATACTTTCCGGAACCTAAACTTAACCATTAATTACCATGATTCTTTTCGGGATTTATTTCGCACAATAAAGTCACTTGCTCATATTATTCATTTTAACATGCAACTATTTGTCTTTTTCAAAACAGCAACCAAAACTTACATGCAGAACTTGAAACTTTAAAAATGGACTAAATATGCAACATAGAGCATCTACAAATTTCAGGAGAATATTTGGAGTACTTTTTATGTAGCAAGTATTTCTACTCTTTGTAAAATGCACAAAATACATCCATGAGGGTAAAATGGTAAACTGACAGCATATTCTAGGGTTACCAAAAATCACATAAACCGTAAATAACATGATAAAGCTACCGACCAAGTTTCATGATTTTTGGAGTCCATTTATATCACTTTTGGCATTTGTTTTGTTTTAACATGCATGCAAGATCTAGGGGCAAAACTGTCTTTTCCCACTCAACCATCATACTCATTATGTAGATCTAGTAATTAGGAACACAATGAAGCTTAGTTTGCATTTTTATCGTTTTTCTTTGATTTACTGTGGATTTTCAAAGTTTTCAGCTCATGGAAAAATCAATAACTCGAAAATCCTCACAGCCAGGGACCTGTACATGATTAACCCATAGATGCAGGGGCTAGCACGTAAGAATATCATGACTCATTGAGCAGTACGTGGGTTGGAACCATAAATCAACGAAAGTATAGGGCTAAATCGGAAAAACGCCATCTTTTACCTCTGTTCATCTCCTACCTCGAGCAGGAGGCAGCCATGGCGATGGCGCGCGGCCAATCCCGGCCTACGGAGCGCGGAACGACACCGGAACGGCCGAGTAGAGAGAGGGGAACACGGGGAACTCACCCCCACGACCGGAATCGATGGGGAGGGCTTGTAGGAGGCCGGCGACGGAGCTTTGAAGGCATGGAACTTCGGCGGCGAACTGTGTCGCGGAGGAGTGGAATCGGCGGCCTAGGCTCGGGGAATCGGAGGAGTAGGGCCAGGCGCGGCACGGCACGGAGTTGGAGAGCGCGGGGAGCAAGCGGAGAGGGCTGGAGCTTGAGCTCCAGGCTCGGCAATGGAGGTGGGGCGGGCTTCGCTCTGTAGAAGAACAGGGAGCGAGGCCGAGCGAGTGAAGAGTGAGCGAGGGAGAGAGAGGCGCGGCCTCGGCTTGAGGCTTCGGGAGCGGGCAGGCGGGCAGGGCGACGCGGCGTGCGGTTGGACGCCGGCGGCCGCGTGGCAGCCCTGCTTCTCCCGCCGTGTGGGCACGTCGCGCGCCGGGTGGAGGGAGGAGAGAGGAGGAAGAAGGAGCCGCAGGCGCGGTGGATCGGGTCCATGGACCAACGGTCAGTGACAGGTGGGTCCGGCGGAGAAACTGTACCTCTATTTGATGGACCGGTTTCATGGACGCCGGTCAGCGGCCCCACGTGCGGAAGTCAACATCCGACCGCAGGCGGGTACCTGACATGTGGGTCCCACATGTCATAGACTCAGGGGATGAAAAGAAAAAGCGGAAAAATGAAAAACTCTGTTTGACTGCTGAGACATGTTTTAGAAATTGCGGTTTTTGAACATCCTAAAGGCCGAATTTGACAAAACCCAAAATACAAAAGTTGTTCTACTCTTCCAGCTCTACAACATTGTCAAAAGTCTTGGTACTAGGTTCTATTCAATTTTTGTGAGTTTGAAAGAATTCAATTCTGGAGCTCTAGTTTGACCAACTATTTCTTAAATCTTTAAAATTCTGTTAAGCCTACCTATGGGCATTTTCATAAAGAGTGAGCTATACCAATGTTGCTTAGAATCTCATGAACTACAACTTTGGTATTCAAGTTATGGTAAGATTTTGACTTTTGTTTCAAAAAATTTTGAATTTACTAATCAGGTCTAAGTTTGGCACAATTCACAGTTTCACATAAAATGACCTAAAACTATGTTCAAACCTTTATGCATGTCATGACACAAAATACCAAAGTTATTCCTCATGAAATTGGCTACAAGTTTGGTATGTAAAGTTTTATAAAATTCACAACAGTATTAAAGTTACAACAGCAAATTCAAATACAGTTTTTCAACAAACCGAGTTTAAATACTTCAAATGACCTATCCTATGCATGTTCTCAAGATAAAACACCCTTGAAATGATGTCATTAAGCAAATGATGTCGGTATAATGCACTTGAGATGCCAGGGGCATCACAAGCGACACGGTTTCTCACAAGGTATGAACGCCAGACGCGACATGGTTCCCGACGGTGGGTATATGTGAGGCAAGAGCGCGAAGACTACTTCGGGTGTCGTCAATTTTGTGTTTCTATTATTTTACAAATACTTAGTATGACCAAAACTTCCATTTTTCGTTCATGTGGTGTGGGATTTGTAGTTATCTTTCCAACAAGAGCGAGCCGGTGCAATTCTGAGTCTTATAGCGATAGTTATGTTCAATATACGGGGCACCTTGCGTCTTGGCAATGGGAACCCGTGCCACTCCCGCTAACCGCCAAAATTGGCGGTGCATCTTAGGAGGGACATACGGTCATTAGAAGCATGGTGGATGGGTTGGCGGCATGGTTCCTCATAGGGTACGAACGCCGGACTCTACATGGTTCTCGACGGTGGGTATATGTGAGGCACGAGCGGGAAGACTACTTCGGGTGTCGTCAATTTTTTGTTTTTATTATTTTAGAAATACTTAGTATGACCAAAACTTCCGTTTTTTGTTCCTGCGGTGTGGGATTTGCAGATATCTTTCCAACAAGACCGAGCCCGCGCAATTCTGAGTCTTATAGCGATAGTGATGGCCAATATACGGGGCACCTTGCGTCTTGGCAATGGGAACCCGTACCGCTCCTGCTAACTTCCAAAATTGGCGGCACGTCTTAGGAGGGACATATGGTCATTAGAGGCATGGTGGATGGGTTAGTGGCATGGTTCCTCACAAGGAACGAACGCTAGACTCTACATGGTTCCCGACGGTGGGTATATGTGAGGCAAGAGCGCGAAGACTACTTCGGGTGTCGTCAATTTTTTGTTTCAATTATTTTAGAAATACTTAGTACAACCAAAAGTTCCATTTTTCATTCTTGTGGTGTGGGATTTGCAGTTATCTTTGTAACAAGACAGAGCCCGCGCAATTCTGAGTCTTATAGCTATAGTTATGGCCAATATACGGGGCACCTTGCGTCATGGAAATGGGAACCCGTGCCACTCCCGCTAACCCCCAAAATTGGAGGCACGTCTTGGGAGGGACATATGGTCATTAGACTCACCGTGGATGGGTTCGCGGCACCGTTCCTCACAAGGTATGAACACCAGACGCGACATGGTTCCCGACGGTGGGTATATGTGAGGCAGAAGCACGAAGACTACGTCGGGTGTCGTCAATTTTTTGTTTTTATTATTTTAGAAATACTTAGTATGAACAAAACTTCCGTTTTTCGTTCCTGTGGGGTGGGATTTGCAGTTATCTTTCCAACAAGACCGAGCCCGCGCAATTCTGAGTCTTATAGCGATAGTTATGGCCAATATACGGGGCACCTTGCGTCTTGGCAATTCGAACCCGTACCGCTCCTGCTAACTTCCAAAATTGGCGGTACGTCTTAGGAGGGACATATGGTCATTAGAGGCATGGTGGATGGGTTAGCGGCACGGTTCCTCACAAGGTACGAACGCTAGACTCTACATGGTTCCCGACCTTGGGTATATGTGAGGCAAGAGCGCGAAGACTACTTCGGGTGTCTTCAATTTTTTGTTTCTAGTATTTTAGAAATACTTAGTATGACTAAAACTTACATTTTTCATTCTTGAGGTGTGGGATTTGCAGTTATCTTTGCAACAAGACCGAGCCCGCGCAATTCTGAGTCTTATGGCGATAGTTATGGCCAATATACGGGGCACCTTGCGTCATGGCAATGGGAACCCGTGCCACTCCCGCCAACCCCCAAAATTGGCGGTGCCTCTTAGAAGGGACATACGGTCATTAGAGCCTTGGTGGATGGGTAGCGGTACGGTTCCTCATAGGGTACGAACGCCAGACTCTACATGGTTCCCGACGGTGGGTATATGTGAGGCACAAGCGGGAAGACTACTTTGGGTGTCGTCAATTTTATGTTTCTATTATTTTAGAAATACTTTGTATGACCAAAACTTCCGTTTTTTATTCTTGTGGAGTGGGATTTGCAGTTATCTTTCCAACAAGACCGACCCCGCGCAATTCTGACTCTTATAGAGATAGTTATGGCCAATATACGAGGCACCTTGCGTCTTGGCAATGGGAACCCGTGCCACTCCCGCTAACCCCCAAAATTGGCGGTATGTCTTAGGATGGACATAGAGTCATTAGACTCACCGTGGATGGGTTAGTGGCATGGTTCCTCACAAGGTACGAACGCCAGACGCGACATGGTTCCCGACGGTGGGTATATGTGAGGCAAGAGCGCGAAGACTACTTCGGGTGTCGTCAATTTTTTGTTTTTATTCTTTTAGAAATTGTTAGTATGATCAAAACTTCCGTTTTTTGTTCCTATAGGGTGGGATTTGCAGTTATCTTTCCAACAAGACCGAGCCCGCGCAATTCTGAGTCTTATAGCGATAGTTATGTTCAATATACGGGGCACCTTGCGTCTTGGCAATGGGAACCCGTGCCACTCCCGCTAACCGCCAAAATTGTCGGCGCATCTTAGGAGGGACATACGGTCATTAGAAGCATGGTGGATGGGTTGGCGGCATGGTTCCTCATAGGATACGAACGCCGGACTCTACATGGTTCCCGACGGTGGGTATATGTGAGGCACGAGCGGCAAGACTACTTCGGGTGTCGTCAATTTTTTGTTTTTATTATTTTAGAAATACTTAGTATGACCAAAACTTCTGTTTTTTGTTCCTGCGGTGTGGGATTTGTAGATATCTTTCCAACAAGACCGAGCATGCGCAATTCTGAGTCTTATAGCGATAGTTATGGCCAATATACGGGGCACCTTGCGTCATGGCAATGGGAACCCGTGCCACTCCCGCTAACCACCAAAATTGGCGGCGCGTCTTAGAAGGGACATACGGTCATTAGAGGCAAGGTGGATGGGTAGCGGCATGGTTCCTCATAGGGTACGAACGCCAGACTCTACATGGTTCCCGACGGTGGGTATATGTGAGGCATGAGCGGGAAGACTACTTCGGGTGTCGTCAATTTTTTGTTTCTATTATTTTAGAAATACTTTTTATGTCCAAAACTTCCGTTTTTTGTTCCTGTGGTGTGGGATTTGCAGTTATCTTTCCAACAAGACCGACCCCGCGCAATTCTGAGTCTTATAGAGATAGTGATGGCCAATATACGGGGCACCTTGTGTCTTGGCAATGGGAACCCGTGCCACTCCCTTTAACCCCCAAAATTGGCGGCACATCTTAGGAGGGACATAGGGTCATTAGAGGCATGGTGGATGGGCTTGCGGCACGGTTCCTCACAGGGTACGAATGCTAGACGTGACATGGTTCCCGACGGTGGGTATATGTCAGGCACGAGCGGGAAGACTACTTCGGGTGTCGTCAATTTTTTGTTTCTATTATTTTAGAAAAACTTTTTATGACCAAAACTTCCGTTTTTTGTTCCTGTGGTGTGGGATTTGCAGTTATCTTTCCAACAAGACTGAGCCCGCGCAATTCTGAGTCTTATAGCGATAGTTATGTTCAATATACGGGACACCTTGCGTCTTGGCAATGGGAACCCGTGCCACTCCCGCTAACCGCCAAAATTGGCGGTGCATCTTAGGAGGGACATACGGTCATTAGAAGCATGGTGGATGGGTTGGCGGCATGGTTCGTCATACGGTACGAACGCCGGACTCTACATGGTTCCCGACGGTGGGTATATGTGAGGCACGAGCGGGAAGACTACTTCGGGTGTCGTCAATTATTTGTTTTTATTATTTTAGAAATACTTAGTATGACCAAAACTTCCGGTTTTTCTTTCTGCGGTGTGGGATATGCAGATATCTTTCCAACAAGACCGAGCCCGCGCAATTCTGAGTCTTATAGCTATAGTTATGGCCAATATACGGGGCACCTTGCGTCATGGCAATGGGAACCCGTGCCACTCCCGCTAACCCCCTAAATTGGCGGCGCGTCTTAGAAGGGACATACGGTCATTAGAGGCAAGGTGGATGGGTAGCGGCATGGTTCCTCACAGGGTACGAACGCCAGACTCTACATGGTTCCCGACGGTGGGTATATGTGAGGCATGAGCGGGGAGACTACTTCGGGTGTCGTCAATTTTTTGTTTCTATTATTTTAGAAATACTTTTTATGACCAAAACTTCCGTTTTTTGTTCCTGTGGTGCGGGATTTGCAGTTATCTTTCCAACAAGACCGAGCCTGCGCAATTCTGAGTCTTATAGAGATAGTGATGGCCAATATACGGGGCACCTTGTGTCTTGGCAATGGGAACCCGTGCCACTCCCGCTAACCCCCAAAATTGGCGGCACATCTTAGGAGGGACATAGGGTCATTAGAGGCATGGTGGATGGGCTTGCGGCACGGTTCCTCACAGGGTATGAACGCTAGACGTGACATGGTTCCCGACGGTGGGTATATGTGAGGCACGAGCGGGAAGACTACTTCGGGTGTCGTCAATTTTTTGTTTCTATTATTTTAGAAATACTTTGTTTGACCAAAAGTTCCGTTTTTTGTTCCTGTGGTGTGGGATTTGCAGTTACCTTTCCAACAAGTCCGAGCCGGCGCAATTCTGAGTCTTACAGCAATAGTTATGGCCAATATACAGGGCACCTTGTGTCTTGGCAATGGGAACCTGTGCCACTCCCGCTAACCCCCAAAATTGGCGGCGCGTCTTAGGAGGGACATAGGGTCATTAGAGGCACAGTGGATGGGTTAGTGGTACGGTTCCTCACAGTGTACGAACGCCAGACGCGACATGGTTCTCGACGGTGGGTATATGTGTGGCACGAGCGGGAAGACTACTTCGGCTGTCGTCAATTTTTTTTATGTTATTTTAGAAATACTTAGTATAACCAGAACATCCGTTTTTCATTCCTATGGTGTGGGATTTGCAATTATCTTTCCAACAAGACCGAGCCCGCGCAATTCTGAGTCTTATAGTCATAGGTATGGCCAATATACGGGGCACCTTCCGTCCTGGAAATGCGAACCCGTGCTACTCCCGCTAACCCCCAAAATTTGCAGCGTGTCTTAGGAGGGACATATGGTCATTAGAGGCATGGTGGATGGGTTAAAGGCATGGTTCCTCATAGGGTGCAAATGCCAAAGGCGACATAGTTCCCGACGATGGGTATATGTGATTCACAAGCTGGAAGACTACTTCGGGTGTTGTCAATTTCTTATTTTTATTGTTTTAGAAATACTTAGTATGACTAAAACTTCCATTTTTCATTCCTATGGTGTGGAATTTGTAGTTATCTTTCCAACAAGACTGATCTCGCGCAATTCAGATTCATATAGCGATAGTTATGGCCAATATACGGGGCACCATGCGTCTTGGAAATGGGAACACGTGCCACTCCCAGTAACGCCCAAAACTGGAGGCGCGTCTTAGGGGGGACATACAATCATTAGAGGAATGTTGGATGGCCTAGTGGCATTGTTCCTCATAGGGTACGAATGCCAGACGCGACATGGTTCCCGACGGTGGGTATATGTGAGGCATGAGCGCGAAGACTACTTTGGGTGTCGTCAATTTTTTGTTCTTATAATTTTAGAAATACATACTATGACCAAAACTCCCATTTTTCATTCTTGTGGTGTGGGATTTGCAGTTATCTTTCCAACAAAACCGAGCCCGCGCTATTCTGAGTCTTATAGCGATAGTTATGGCCAATATACGGGGCACCTTGCGTCATGGCAATGGGAACCCGTACCGCTCCTGCTAGCTTCCAAAATTGGCGGTACGTCTTAGGAGGGACATATGGTCATTAGAGGCATGGTGGATGGGTTAGCGTCATGGTTCCTCACAAGGTACAAACGCTAGACTCTACATAGTTCCCGACGGTGGGTATATGTGAGGAAAGAGCACGAACACTACTTCGGGTGTCGTCAATTTTTTGTTTCTATTATTTTAGAAATACTTAGTATGACCAAAACTTCCATTTTTCGTTCCTGTGGTGTGGGATTTGGAGTTATCTTTCCAATAAGAGCGAGCCGGCACAATTCTGAGTCTTATAGCGATAGTTATGTTCAATATACGGGGCACCTTGCGTCTTGGCAATGGGAACCTGTGCCACTCCCGCTAACCGCCAAAATTGGCGGTGCATCTTAGGAGGGACATACGGTCATTAGAAGCATGGTGGATGGGTTGGCGGCATGGTTCGTCATACGGTACGAACGCCGGACTCTACATGGTTCCCGACGGTGGGTATATGTGAGGCACGAGCGGGAAGACTACTTCGGGTGTCGTCAATTATTTGTTTTTATTATTTTAGAAATACTTAGTATGACCAAAACTTCCGTTTTTTCTTTCTGCGGTGTGGGATATGCAGATATCTTTCCAACAAGACCGAGCCCGCGCAATTCTGAGTCTTATAGCGATAGTTATGGCCAATATACGGGGCACCTTGCGTCATGGCAATGGGAACCCGTGCCACTCCCGCTAACCCCCAAAATTGGCGGCGCGTCTTAGAAGGGACATACGGTCATTAGAGGCAAGGTGGATGGGTAGCGGCATGGTTCCTCATAGGGTACGAACGCCAGACTCTACATGGTTCCCGACGGTGGGTATATGTGAGGCATGAGCGGGAAGACTACTTCGGGTGTCGTCAATTTTTTGTTTCTATTATTTTAGAAATACTTTTTATGTCCAAAACTTCCGTTTTTTGTTCCTGTGGTGTGGGATTTGCAGTTATCTTTCCAACAAGACCGACCCCGCGCAATTCTGAGTCTTATAGAGATAGTGATGGCCAATATACGGGGCACCTTGTGTCTTGGCAATGGGAACCCGTGCCACTCCCTTTAACCCCCAAAATTGGCGGCACATCTAAGGAGGGACATAGGGTCATTAGAGGCATGGTGGATGGGCTTGCGGCACTGTTCCTCACAGGGTACGAATGCTAGACGTGACATGGTTCCCGACGGTGGGTATATGTCAGGCACGAGCGGGAAGACTACTTCGGGTGTCGTCAATTTTTTGTTTCTATTATTTTAGAAAAACTTTTTATGACCAAAACTTCCGTTTTTTGTTCCTGTGGTGTGGGATTTGCAGTTATCTTTCCAACAAGACTGAGCCCGCGCAATTCTGAGTCTTATAGCGATAGTTATGTTCAATATACGGGGCACCTTGCGTCTTGGCAATGGGAACCCGTGCCACTCCCGCTAACCGCCAAAATTGGCGGTGCATCTTAGGAGGGACATACGGTCATTAGAAGCATGGTGGATGGGTTGGCGGCATGGTTCGTCATACGGTACGAACGCCGGACTCTACATGGTTCCCGACGGTGGGTATATGTGAGGCACGAGCGGGAAGACTACTTCGGGTGTCGTCAATTATTTGTTTTTATTATTTTAGAAATACTTAGTATGACCAAAACTTCCGTTTTTTCTTCCTGTGGTGTGGGATTTGGAGTTATCTTTCCAACAAGACTGAGCCCACGCAATTCTGAGTCTTAGCCATAGTTATGGCCAATATACGGGGCACTTTGCGTGTTGGCAATGGGAAGCTGTGCCGCTCCCGGTAACCCCCAAAATTGACGGCGCGTCTTACGAGGGACATACGGTCATTAGTGGCAGGGTGGATGGGTTAGTGGCATGGTTCGTCACACGATAGCAACGCCAGACGCGACATGGTTCCCGACGATGGGTATATGTCAGGCACGAGCGGGAAGACTACTTCGGGTGTCGTCAATTTTTTATTTTTATTATTTTAGAAATACTTAGTATATCCAAAACTTCCGTTTTTCATTCCTGTGGTGTGGGATTTGCAGTTATCTTTCCAACAAGACTGAGACCGCGCAATTATACGTCTTATACCGATAGTTATGGCCAACATACGGGGCACCTTGCGTCTTGGCAATGGAAACCCGTGCCAGTCCCGCTAACACCCAAAATTGGCGTTGCGTCTTAGGAGGGACACACGGTTATTAGAGGTACAATTGACGAGTTAGAGGCTTGGTTCCTCATAGGGTACGAACGCCAGACGCGACATGGTTCCCGAGGGTGGGTATATGTGAGGCACGAGCGGGAAGACTACTTCCGGTGTCGTCAATTTTTTGTTTTTATTTTTTTAAATACTTAATATGACCAGAACTTCCTTTTTTCATTCCTGTAGAGTAGGATTTACAGTTATCTTTCCAACTAGACTGAGCCCACGCAATTCTATGTCTTATAGAGATAGTTATGGCCAATATACGGTGCAACTTGCGTCTTGGCAATGGGAACCCGTGCCACTCCCGCTAACCCCGATCAATGGCGGCGCATCTTAGGAGGGACATACGGTCTCTAGAGGCATGGTGGATGGGTTAGCGGCAAGGTTCCTCATAAGCTATGAACGTCAGACGCGACATAGTTCCCGACGGTGGGTATATGTGAGGCACGGGCGGGAAGACTACTTCGGGTGTCGTCAATTTTTTGTTTTTTTATTTTTGAAATACTTAGTGTGACCAAAACTTCTGTTTTTCATTCCTGTGGTTTGGGATTTGCAGTTATCTTTCCAGAAAGACTGACCCCGCGCAATTCGGAGTCTCATAGCGATTGTTATGGCTAATATACCAGGCACCTTGCGTCTTGGCAATGGGAACCCGTGCCACTCCCGCTAACCCCAAAGTTTGCGGCGCGTCTTAGGTGGGATATACGGTCATTAGTGGCACGGAGGATGGATTAGTGGCATGGTTCCTCACAGGGTACGAACGCCTGACGTGACATGGTTCCCGACGGTGGGTATATGTGAGGCACAAGCGGGAAGACTACTTCGGGTGTCGTCACTTTTTTGTTTTTATTAGTTTTGAAATACTTATTATGACCAAAACTTCCTTTTTCATTTTTGTGGAGTGGGATTTCTAGTTATCTTTCCAACAAGACCGAACCCCCGCAATTCTGAGTCTTATAGCGATAGTTATGGCCAATATCCTGGGCACCTAGCGTCTTGGCAGTGGGAACCCATGCCTCTCCCGCTAACCCCCAAAATTGGCGGTGCATCTTAGGAGGGACATACGGTCTCTAGAGGCATGGTGGATGGGTTAGCGGCAATGTTCCTCAAAAGCTATGAACGTCAGACGCGACATAGTTCCCGACGGTGGGTATATGTGAGGCACGGGCGGGAAGACTACTTCGGGTGTCGTCAATTTTTTGTTTTTATATTTTTGAAATACTTAGTGTGACCAAAACTTCTATTTTTCATTCTTGTGGTGTGGGATTTGCAGTTATCTTTCCAGAAAGACTAACCCCGCACAATTCTGAGTCTCATAGCGATTGTTATGGCTAATATACCAGGCACCTTGCGTTTTGGCAATGGGAACCCGTGCCACTCCCGCTAACCCCAAAATTTGCGGCGTGTCTTAGGAGGGACATACGGTCATTAGTGGCATGGAGGATGGATTACTGGCATGGTTCCTCACAGGGTACGAACGCCTGACGTGACATGGTTCCCGACGGTGGGTATATGTGAGGCATGAGCGGGAAGACTACTTCGGGTGTCGTCGATCTTTTGCTTTTATTATTTTAGAAATACTTAGTATGACCAAAACTTCCATTTTTCATTCCTGTGGTGTGGGATTTCTAGTTATCATTCCAACAAGACCAAGCCCGCGCAATTTTGAGTCTAATAGCGATAGTTATGACCAATATACGAGGCACAATGCTTCTTGGCAATGGGAACCCGTGCCACTCCCGCTAACCCCCAAAATTGGCGGCACGTCATAGTCAGGAGATACGGTCATTAGAGGCATGTTGGCTGGGTTAGCAGCACGGTTCCTCACAAGGTACGAACGCCAGACGTGACATGCTTCCCAACGATGATTATATGTGAGGCACGAGCGGGAAGACTATTTCGGGTGCCATCAATTTTTTGTTTTTATTATTTTTGAAATACTTAGTATGACCAAAACTTCCATTTTTCATTCCTGTTGTGTGGGATTTGCAGTTATCTTTCCAACAAGACCGAGCCCGCACAATTCTGAGTCCCATAGTGATTGTAATGGCCAATATACCGGGCACCTTGCGTCTTGGCAATGGGAACCTGTGCCACTCCCGCTAACCCCAAAATTGAAGGCGCGTCTCAGGAGGGCCATACGGTCATTAGAGGCATGGTGGATGGGTTAGCAGCATGGTTCCTCACAGGGTACGAACGCCAGACGTGACATGGTTCCCGACGGTGGGTATATGTGAGGCACGAGAGGGAAGACTACTTCGGGTGTTGTCAATTTTTTGTTTTTATTATTTCTGAAATACTTAGTATGACCAAAACTTCCGTTTTTCATTCCTGTGGTGTCGGATTTCCAGTTATCTTTCTAACAAGACCGAGCCTGCGCAATTCTGAGTCTTATAGCGATAGTTATGGCCAATATACTAGGCACCTAGCGTCTTGGCAATGGGAACCCATGCCACTCCCGCTAACCAACCAAAATTTGCGGTGTGTCTTTGGAGGGACATACGGTCTCTAGAGGCTTGGTGGATGGGTTAGCAGCAAAGTTCCTCATAAGGTAGGAACGCCAGACGCGACATGGTTCCCGACGGTGGGTATATGTGAGGCACGAGCAGGAAGACTACTTCGGGTGTCGTCAATTTTTTGTTTTTTTTATTTTAGAAATACTTAGTATCACCAAAACTTCCATTTTTCATTCCTGTGGTGTGGGATTTGCAGTTATCTTTCCAACAAGACCGAGCCCGCGCAATTTTGAGTCTAATAGCGATAGTTATGGCCAATAAACGAGGCACAATGCTTTTTTGCAATGGGAACCCGTGCCACTCCCGCTAACCCCCAAAATTGGCGGGACGTCATAGTCAGGAGATACGGTCATTAGAGGCATGTTGGATGGGTTAGCAGCACGGTTCCTCACAAGGTACGAATGCCAGACGTGACATGCTTCCAAACGATGATTATATGTGAGGCACGAGCGGGAAGACTATTTCGGTTGCCGTCAATTTTTTGTTTTTATTATTTTTGAAATACTTAGTATGACCAAAACTTCCATTTTTCATTCCTGTGGTGTGGGATTTGCAGTTATCTTTCCAACAAGACCGAGCCCGCACAATTCTGAGTCCCATAGTGATTGTAATGGCCAATATACCGGGCACCTTGCGTCTTGGCAATGGGAACCTGTGCCACTCCCGCTAACCCCAAAATTGAAGGCGCGTCTCAGGAGGGCCATACGGTCATTAGAGGCATGGTGGATGGGTTAGCAGCATGGTTCCTCACAGGGTACGAACGCCAGACGCGACATGGTTCCCGACGGTGGGTATATGTGAGGCACGAGAGGGAAGACTACTTCGGGTGTTGTCAATTTTTTGTTTTTATTATTTCTGAAATACTTAGTATGACCAAAACTTCCGTTTTTCATTCCTGTGGTGTTGGATTTCCAGTTATCTTTCTAACAAGACCGAGCCTGCGCAATTCTGAGTCTTATAGCGATATTTATGGCCAATATACTAGGCACCTAGCGTCTTGGCAATGGGAACCCATGCCACTCCCGCTAACCCCCAAAATTTGCGGTGTGTCTTTGGAGGGACATACGGTCTCTAGAGGCTTGGTGGATGGGTTAGCGGCAAAGTTCCTCATAAGGTACGAACGCCAGACGCGACATGGTTCCCGACGGTGGGTATATGTGAGGCACGAGCAGGAAGACTACTTCGGGTGTCGTCAATTTTTTGTTTTTTTTATTTTAGAAATACTTAGTATCACCAAAACTTCCATTTTTCATTCCTGTGGTGTGGGATTTGCAGTTATCTTTCCAACAAGATCGAGCCCGCGCAATTCTGAGTCTTATAGCGATAGTTATGGCCAATATCCTGGGCACCTAGAGTCTTGGCAGTGGGAACCCATGCCTCTCCCGCTAACCCCCAAAATTGGCGGTGCATCTTAGGAGGGACATACGGTCTCTAGAGGCATGGTGGATGGGTTAGCGGCAAGGTTCCTCAAAAGCTATGAACGTCAGACGCGACATAGTTCCCGACGGTGGGTATATGTGAGGCACGGGCGGGAAGACTACTTCGGGTGTCGTCAATTTTTTGTTTTTATATTTTTGAAATACTTAGTGTGACCAAAACTTCTATTTTTCATTCTTGTGGTGTGGGATTTGCAGTTATCTTTCCAGAAAGACTAACCCCGCACAATTCGGAGTCTCATAGCGATTGTTATGGCTAATATACCAGGCACCTTGCGTTTTGGCAATGGGAACCCGTGCCACTCCCGCTAACCCCAAAATTTGCGGCGTGTCTTAGGAGGGACATACGGTCATTAGTGGCATGGAGGATGGATTACTGGCATGGTTCCTCACAGGGTACGAACGCCTGACGTGACATGGTTCCCGACGGTGGGTATATGTGAGGCATGAGCGGGAAGACTACTTCGGGTGTCATCGATCTTTTGCTTTTATTATTTTAGAAATACTTAGTATGACCAAAACTTCCATTTTTCATTCCTGTGGTGTGGGATTTCTAGTTATCATTCCAACAAGACCAAGCCCGCGCAATTTTGAGTCTAATAGCGATAGTTATGACCAATATACGAGGCACAATGCTTCTTGGCAATGGGAACCCGTGCCACTCCCGCTAACCCCCAAAATTGGCGGCACGTCATAGTCAGGAGATACGGTCATTAGAGGCATGTTGGCTGGGTTAGCAGCACGGTTCCTCACAAGGTACGAACGCCAGACGTGACATGCTTCCCAACGATGATTATATGTGAGGCACGAGCGGGAAGACTATTTCGGGTGCCATCAATTTTTTGTTTTTATTATTTTTGAAATACTTAGTATGACCAAACCTTCCATTTTTCATTCCTGTTGTGTGGGATTTGCAGTTATCTTCCAACAAGACCGAGCCCGCACAATTCTGAGTCCCATAGTGATTGTAATGGCCAATATACCGGGCACCTTGCGTCTTGGCAATGGGAACCTGTGCCACTCCCGCTAACCCCAAAATTGAAGGCGCATCTCAGGAGGGCCATACGGTCATTAGAGGCATGGTGGATGGGTTAGCAGCATGGTTCCTCACAGGGTACGAACGCCAGACGTGACATGGTTCCCGACGGTGGGTATATGTGAGGCACGAGAGGGAAGACTACTTCGGGTGTTGTCAATTTTTTGTTTTTATTATTTCTGAAATACTTAGTATGACCAAAACTTCCGTTTTTCATTCCTGTGGTGTGGGATTTCCAGTTATCTTTCTAACAAGACCGAGCCTGCGCAATTCTGAGTCTTATAGCGATAGTTATGGCCAATATACTAGGCACCTAGCGTCTTGGCAATGGGAACCCATGCCACTCCCGCTAACCCCCAAAATTTGCGGTGTGTCTTTGGAGGGACATACGGTCTCTAGAGGCTTGGTGGATGGGTTAGCAGCAAAGTTCCTCATAAGGTACGAACGCCAGACGCGACATGGTTCCCGACGGTGGGTATATGTGAGGCACGAGCAGGAAGACTACTTCGGGTGTCGTCAATTTTTTGTTTTTTTTTATTTTGGAAATACTTAGTATCACCAAAACTTCCATTTTTCATTCCTGTGGTGTGGGATTTGCAGTTATCTTTCCAACAAGACCGAGCCCGCGCAATTTTGAGTCTAATAGCGATAGTTATGGCCAATAAACGAGGCACAATGCTTTTTTGTAATGGGAACCCGTGCCACTCCCGCTAACCCCCAAAATTGGCGGGACGTCATAGTCAGGAGATACGGTCATTAGAGGCATGTTGGATGGGTTAGCAGCACGGTTCCTCACAAGGTACGAATGCCAGACGTGACATGCTTCCAAACGATGATTATATGTGAGGCACGAGCGGGAAGACTATTTCGGTTGCCGTCAATTTTTTGTTTTTATTATTTTTGAAATACTTAGTATGACCAAAACTTCCATTTTTCATTCCTGTGGTGTGGGATTTGCAGTTATCTTTCCAACAAGACCGAGCCCGCACAATTCTGAGTCCCATAGTGATTGTAATGGCCAATATACCGGGCACCTTGCGTCTTGGCAATGGGAACCTGTGCCACTCCCGCTAACCCCAAAATTGAAGGCGCGTCTCAGGAGGGCCATACGGTCATTAGAGGCATGGTGGATGGGTTAGCAGCATGGTTCCTCACAGGGTACGAACGCCAGACGCGACATGGTTCCCGACGGTGGGTATATGTGAGGCACGAGAGGGAAGACTACTTCGGGTGTTGTCAATTTTTTGTTTTTATTATTTCTGAAATACTTAGTATGACCAAAACTTCTGTTTTTCATTCCTGTGGTGTTGGATTTCCAGTTATCTTTCTAACAAGACCGAGCCTGCGCAATTCTGAGTCTTATAGCGATAGTTATGGCCAATATACTAGGCACCTAGCGTCTTGGCAATGGGAACCCATGCCACTCCCGCTAACCCCCAAAATTTGCGGTGTGTCTTTGGAGGGACATACGGTCTCTAGAGGCTTGGTGGATGGGTTAGCGGCAAAGTTCCTCATAAGGTACGAACGCCAGACGCGACATGGTTCCCGACGGTGGGTATATGTGAGGCACGAGCAGGAAGACTACTTCGGGTGTCGTCAATTTTTTGTTTTTTTTATTTTAGAAATACTTAGTATCACCAAAACTTCCATTTTTCATTCCTGTGGTGTGGGATTTGCAGTTATCTTTCCAACAAGACCGAGCCCGCGCAATTCTGAGTCTTATAGCGATAGTTATGGCCAATATCCTGGGCACCTAGCGTCTTGGCAGTGGGAACCCATGCCTCTCCCGCTAACCCCCAAAATTGGCGGTGCATCTTAGGAGGGACATACGGTCATTAGAGGCATGTTGGATGGGTTAGCAGCATGGTTCCTCACAGGGTACAAACTCCAAACGTGACATGCTTCCCAACGATGATTATATGTGAGGAACGAGCAGGAAGACTACTTCGGGTGTCGTCAACTTTTTGTTTTTATTATTTTAGAAATACTTAGTATGACCAAAACTTCCATTTTTCATTCCTGTGGTGTGGGATTTGCAGTTATCTTTCCAACAAGAATGAGCCCGCGCAATTCTGAGTCTTATAGCGATAGTTATGGCCAATATACGGGGCACCTTGTGTCTTGGCAATGGAAACTGGTGCCACTCCCGCTAACCCCCAAAATTGGCTACGCGTCTTAGGAGGGACATACGGTCATTAGAGGCATGGGGGATGGGGTAGCGGCATGGTTCGTCACAGGGTACGAACACTAGAATCTACATGGTTCCCGACGGTGGGTATATGTAAGGCACGAGCGGGAAGACTACTTCGGGTGTCGTCAATTTTTTCTTTTTATTATTTTCGAAATACTTAGTATGACCAAAACTTCTGTTTTTTGTTCCTGTGGTGTGGGATGTGCAGTTATCTTTCGAACAAGACTGACCCCACGCAATTCTGAGTCTTACAACGATAGTTATGGCCAATATACGGGGCACCTTGCGTCTTGGCAATGGGAACCCGTACCGCTCCTGCTAACTTCCATAATTGGCGGTATGTCTTAGGAGGGACATATGGTCTTTGGAGTCATGGTGGTTGGGCTAGCGGCACGGTTCCTCACAAGGTACGAAAGCTAGACTCTACATGGTTCCCGAAGGTGGGTATATGTGAGGAAAGAGCGCGAAGACTACTTCGGGTGTCGTCAATTTTTTGTTTCTATTATTTTAGAAATACTTAGTATGACTAAAACTTCCATTTTTCATTCTTGTGGTGTGGGATTTGCAGTTATCTTTTCAACAAGGCTGAGCCCGCGCAATTCTGAGTCTTATAGCGATAGTTATGTTCAATATACGGGGCACCTTGCGTCTTTGCAATGGGAACCCGTGCCACTCCCGCTAACCCCCAAAATTGGCGGCGCGTCTTAGGCGGGACAAATGGTCATTAGATGCCTGGTGGATGGGTTGGCGGCACGGTTCCTCACAGGGTACGAACGCCAGACTCTACATGGTTCTCGACGGTGGGTATATGTGAGGCACGAGCGGGAAGACTACTTCGGGTGTCGTCAATTTTTTGTTTTTTTTATTTTAGAAATACTTAGTATCACCAAAACTTCCATTTTTCATTCCTGTGGTGTGGGATTTGCAGTTATCTTTCCAACAAGACCGAGCCCGCGCAATTTTGAGCTAATAGCGATAGTTATGGCCAATATATGGGGCACCTTGTGTCTTGGCAATGGGAACCCGTGCCACTCCCGCTAACCCCCAAAATTGTCGGCGCGTCTTAGGAGGGACATACGGTTATTAGAGGCATGGTGCATGGGTTAGTGGCATGGTTCCACACCAGGTACGAACACCAAACGCGGCATGGTTCCCGACGGTGGGTATATGTAAGGCACGAGCGGGAAGACTACTTCGGGTGTCGTCAATTTTTTATTTTTATTATTTTAGAAATACTTATTATGGCCAAAAGTTCCATTTTTTGTTCCTATGGTGTGGGATTCGCAGATATCTTTCCAACAAGACCGACCCCGCGCAATTTCGAGTCTTGTAGAGATAGTTATGGCCAATATACGGGGTACCTTGCATCTTGGCAATGGGAACCCGTACCGCTCCCGCAAACTTCCATAATTGGCGGTACGTCTTAGGAGGGACATATGGTCATTAGAGGCATGGTGGATGGGTTAGTGGCATGGTTCCTCACATGATACGAACGCTAGACTCTACATGGTTCCCTACGGTGGGTATATGTGAGGCAAGAGCGCGAAGACTACTTCGGGTGTCGTTAATTTTTTGTTTCTATTATTTTAGAAATACTTAGTATGACCAAAACTTCCATTTTTCATTCTTGTGGTGTGGGATTTGCAGTTATCTTTCCAACAAGACCGAGCCCGCGCAATTCTGAGTCTTATAGCCATAGTTATGGCCAATATACGGGGCACCTTGCGTCTTGGCAATGGGAACCCGTGCCAATCCCGCTCACCCCCAAAATTGGCGCCATGTCTTAGGAGGGACATAGGGTCATTAGACGCACCGTGGATGGGTTAGCAGCCTGGTTCCTCACAAGGTATGAATGCCAGACGGGACATGGTTCCCAACGGTGGGTTTGTGTGAGGCAAGAGCGCGAGGACTACTTCAAGTGTCGTCAATTTTTTGTTTCTATTATTTTAGAAATAATTAGTATGACCAAAACTTCCATTTTTCGTTCCTGTGGTGTGGGATTTGTAGTTATCTTTCCAACAAGACCGAGCCGGCGCAATTCGGAGTCTTACAGCGATAGTAATGGCCAATATACGGGGCACCTTGCGTCTTGGCAATGGGAACCCGTGCCACTCCCGCTAACCCCCGAAATTGGCGGCGTGTCTTAGGAGGGACATACGGTCAATAGAGGCATGGTGCATGGGTTAGCGGCATAGTTCCCGACGGTGGGTATATGTGAGGCACGAGCGGGAAGACTACTTCGGGTATCGTCAATTTTTTCTTTATATTATTTTAGAAATACTCAGTATGACCAAAAGTTCCGTTTTTTGTTCCTGTGGTGTTGGAATTGCAGATATCTCTCCAACAAGAAAGACCCAGCGCAATTCTGAGTCTTATAGCGATAGTTATGGCCAATATACGGGGCACCTTGCGTCTTGGCAATGGGAACCCGTACCGCTCCCTCTAACTTCCATAATCGGCGGTACGTCTTAGGAGGGACATATGGTCATTAGAGGCATGGTGGATGGGTTAGTGGCATGGTTCCTCACAAGGTACGAATGCTAGACTCTACATGGTTCCCGACGGTGGGTATATGTGAGTCAAGAGCGCGAAGACTACTTCAGGTGTCGTCAATTTTTTGGTTCTATTATTTTAGAAATACTTAGTATGACCAAAACTTCCAGTTTTCATTCTTGTGTGTGGGATTTGCAGTTATCTTTCCAACAAGACCGAGCCCGCGCAATTCTGAGTCTTATAGCGATAGTAATGGCCAATATACGGGGCACCTTGCGTCTTGGCAATGGGTACCCGTGCCACTCCCGCTAACCCCCAAAATTGGCGGCGCATCTTAGGAGGGACATACGGTCATTAGAGGCATGGTGGATGGGTAGCGGCATGGTTCCTCATAGGGTACGAACGCCAGACTCTACATGGTTCCCGACATTGGGTATATGTGAGGCACGAGCAGGAAGACTACTTCGAGTGTCGTCAATTTTTTGTTTTTATTATTTTAGAAATAATTAGTATGACCAAAACTTCCGTTTTTTGTTCCTGTGGTGTGGGATTTTCAGTTATCCTTCCAACAAGACCGACCCCGGGCAACTCTGGGACTTATAGAGATAGTAATGGCCAATATACGGGGCACCTTGCGTCTTGGCAATGGGAACCTGTGCCACTCCCGCTAACACCCAAAATTAGCGGCATGGTTCCTCACAAGGTACGAACGCCAGACGCGACATGGTTGCCGACGGTGGGTATATGTGAGGCAAGAGCGCGAAGACTACTTCGGGTGTCGTCTTATTTTTTGTTATTATTATTTTAGAAATACTTAGTATGACCAAAACTTCCGTTTTTCATTCCTGTGGGGTGGGATTTGCAGTTATCTTTCCAACAAGACCGAGCCCGTGCAATCCTGAGTCTTATAGCGATAGTTATGGCCAATATACGGGGCAGCTTGCGTCTTGGCAATGGGAACCCGTGCCACTCAGGCTAACCCCCAAAATTGGCATCGCGTCTTAGGAGGGATATACGGTCATTAGAGGCATGGTGGATGGGTTAGCGGCATGGTTCCTAACAGGGTACGAGTACTAGACGCGACATGGTTCCCCACGGTGGGTATATGTGAGGGACGAGCGGGAAGACTACTTCGAGTGTCGTCAAGTTTTTGTTTTTATTATTTTAGAAATACTTAGTATGCCCAAAACTTCCATTTTTTGTTCCTGTGGTGTGGGATTTGCAGTTACCTTTCCACCAAGACTATGCCCGCGCAATTCTGAGTCTTATAGCGATAGTTATGGCCAATATACGGGGCACCTTGTGTCTAGGCGATGGGAACCCGTGCCACTCCTGCTAAACCCCAAAATTGGCGGCGCATCTTACAAGGGACATACGGTCATTAGAGGTATGGTGGATGGGTTGGCGGCACGATTCCTCATAGGTTACGAATGCAGACGCGACATGGTTCCCGACGATGGGTATATGTGAGGCACGAGCGGGAATACTACTTCCGGAGTCGTCTAATTTTTTTTATTATTTTAGAAATACTTAGTATGACCAAAAGTTCCATTTTTCATTCTTGTGGTGTGGGATTTGCAGTTATCCTTCCAACAAGACCGAGCCCGCACAATTCGTAGTCTTATAGCGATAGTTATGGCCAATATACGGGGCAGCTTGCGTCTTGGCAATGGGAACCCGTGCCACTAACGCTAACACCCAAAATGGGCGGCGTGTCCTAGGAGACACACACGGTCGTTAGAGGCATGATGGATGTGTTAGCGGCTTGGTTCCTCAGAGGGTACGAACGGCAGACGCGACATGGTTCGCGACGGTGGCTATATGTGAGGCACGAGCGGGAAGACTACTTCGGGTGTCATCAATTTTTTTTTATTATTTTAGAAATTCTTAGTACGACCAAAAGTTCCATTTTTCCTTCCTGTGGTGTGGGATTTGCAGTTATCTTTCCAACAAGACTGAGCCCGCGCAATTATGAATCTTATAGCGATAGTTGTGGCCAATATACGGGGCACCTTGCATCTTGGCAATGGGAACCCGTGCCACTCCTGCAAACCCCCAAAATTGGCGGCGCATCTAAGGAGGGACATAAGGACATTAGAGGCAGGGTGGATGGGTTAGCGGCACAGTTCCTCATAGGGTACGAATGCTAGAGGCGACATGGTTGCCGACGGTGGGTATATGTGAGGCACGAGCGGGAACACTACTTCGGGTGTCGTCAATTTTTTATTTTTATTATTTTAGAAATACTTAGTATGACCAAAACTTCCATTTTTCATTCTTGTGGTGTGGGATTTGCAGTTATCTTTCCAACAAGACCGAGCGCGCGCAATTCTGAGTCTTATAGCGATAGTTATGGCCAATATACGGGGCAGCTTGCGTCTTGGCAATGGGAACCCATGCCACTCAGGCTAACCCCCAAAATTGGCATCGCGTCTTAGGAGGGATATACGGTGATTAGAGGCATGGTGGATGGGTTAGCGGCATGGTTCCTAACAGGGTACGAGTACTAGACGCGACATGGTTCCCCACGATGGGTATATGTGAGGGACGAGCGGGAAAACTACTTCGAGTGTCGTCAAGTTTTTGTTTTTATTATTTTAGAAATACTTAGTATGCCCAAAACTTCCATTTTTTGTTCCTGTGGTGTGGGATTTGCAGTTACCTTTCCACCAAGACTGTGCCCGCGCAATTCTGAGTCTTATAGCGATAGTTATGGCCAATATACGGGGCACCTTGTGTCTTGGCGATGGGAGCCCGTGCCACTCCTGCTAAACCCCAAAATTGGCGGCGCATCTTACAAGGGACATACGGTCATTAGAGGTATGGTGGATGGGTTAGCGGCACGATTCCTCATAGGTTACGAATGCAGACGCGACATGGTTCCCGACGATGGGTATATGTGAGGCACGAGCGGGAATACTACTTCCGGAGTCGTCTAATTTTTTTTATTATTTTAGAAATACTTAGTATGACCAAAACTTCCATTTTTCATTCTTGTGGTGTGGGATTTGCAGTTATCTTTCCAACAAGACCGAGCCCGCACAATTCGTAGTCTTATAGCGATAGTTATGGCCAATATACGGGGCAGCTTGCGTCTTGGCAACGGGAACCCGTGCCACTAGCGCTAACACCCAAAATTGGCGGCGTGTCCTAGGAGACACACACGGTCGTTAGAGGCATGATGGATGTGTTAGCGGCTTGGTTCCTCAGAGGGTACGAACGTCAGACGCGACATGGTTCCTGACGGTGGGTATATGTGAGGCACGAGCGGGAAGACTACTTCGGGTGTCGTCATTTTTTTTTATTATTTTAGAAATACTTAGTACGACCAAAAGTTCCATTTTTCCTTCCTGTGGTGTGGGATTTGCAGTTATCTTTCCAACAAGACTGAGCCCGCGCAATTATGAATCTTATAGCGATAGTTGTGGCCAATATACGGGGCACCTTGCATCTTGGCAATGGGAACCCGTGCCACTCCTGCAAACCCCCAAAATTGGCGGCGCGTCTTAGGAGGGACATAAGGACATTAGAGGCATGGTGGATGGGTTAGCGGCACAGTTCCTCATAGGGTACGAACGCTAGAGGCGACATGGTTGCCGACGGTGGGTATATGTGAGGCACGAGCGGGAACACTACTTCGGGTGTCGTCAATTTTTTATTTTTATTATTTTAGAAATACTTAGTATGACCAAAACTTCCATTTTTCATTCTTGTGGTGTGGGATTTGCAGTTATCTTTCCAACAAGACCGAGCGCGCGCAATTCTGAGTCTTATAGCGATAGTTATGGCCAATATACGGGGCAGCTTGCGTCTTGGCAATGGGAACCCGTGCCACTCAGGCTAACCCCCAAAATTGGCATCGCGTCTAAGGAGGGATATACGGTCATTAGAGGCATGGTGGATGGGTTACCGGCATGGTTCCTAACAGGGTACGAGTACTAGACGCGACATGGTTCCCCACGGTGGGTATATGTGAGGGACGAGCGGGAAGACTACTTCGAGTGTTGTCAAGTTTTTGTTTTTATTATTTTAGAAATACTTAGTATGCCCAAAACTTCCATTTTTTGTTCCTGTGTTGTGGGACTTGCAGTTACCTTTCCACCAAGACTGTGCCCGCGCAATTCTGAGTCTTATAGCGATAGTTATGGCCAATATACGGGGCACCTTGTGTCTTGGCGATGGGAACCCGTGCCACTCCTGCTAAACCCGAAAATTGGCGGCGCATCTTACAAGGGACATACGGTCATTAGAGGTATGGTGGATGGGTTAGCGGCACGATTCCTCATAGGTTACGAATGCAGACGCGACATGGTTCCCGACAATGGGTATATGTGAGGCACGAGCGGGAATACTACTTCCGGAGTCGTCTAATTTTTTTTATTATTTTAGAAATACTTAGTATGACCAAAACTTCCATTTTTCATTCTTGTGGTGTGGGATTTGCAGTTATCTTTCCAACAAGACCGAGCCCGCACAATTCGTAGTCTTATAGCGATAGTTATGGCCAATATACGGGGCAGCTTGCGTCTTGGCAATGGGAACCCGTGCCACTAGCGCTAACACCCAAAATTGGCGGCGTGTCCTAGGAGACACACACGGTCGTTAGAGGCATGATGGATGTGTTAGCGGCTTGGTTCCTCAGAGGGTACGAACGGCAGACGCGACATGGTTCCTGACGGTGGGTATATGTGAGGCACGAGCGGGAAGACTACTTCGGGTGTCGTCATTTTTTTTTATTATTTTAGAAATACTTAGTACGACCAAAAGTTCCATTTTTCCTTCCTGTGGTGTGGGATTTGCAGTTATCTTTCCAACAAGACTGAGCCCGCGCAATTATGAATCTTATAGCGATAGTTGTAGCCAATATACGGGGCACCTTGCATCTTGGCAATGGGAACCCGTGCCACTCCTGCAAACCCCCAAAATTGGCGGCGCGTCTTAGGAGGGACATAAGGACCTTAGAGGCATGGTGGATGGGTTAGCGGCACAGTTCCTCATAGGGTACGAACGCTAGAGGCGACATGGTTGCCGACGGTGGGTATATGTGAGGCACGAGCGGGAACACTACTTCGGGTGTCGTCAATTTTTTATTTTTATTATTTTAGAAATACTTAGTATGACCAAAACTTCCATTTTTCATTTTCTTGTGGTGTGGGATTTGCAGTTATCTTTCCAACAAGACCGAGCCCGCGCAATTCTGAGTCTTATAGCGATAGTTATGGCCAATATACGGGGCAGCTTGCGTCTTGGCAATGGGAACCCGTGCCACTCAGGCTAACCCCCAAATTTCTGTTTTTTGTTCCTGTGCTGTGGGATTTGCAGTTATCTTTCCAACTAGACAGAGCCCGCGTAATTCTGAGTCTTATAGCGATAGTTATGGCCAATATACGGGGCACCTTGCGTCTTGGCAATGGGAACCCGTGCCACTCCCGCTAACCCCCAAAATTGGCGGCGCGTCTTAGGAGGGACATACGGTCACTAGAGGCATGGTGAATGGGTTAGCGGCACGGTTCCTCACAGGGTACAAACGCCAGACGCGACATGGTTCCCGACGGTGGATATATGTGAGGCACGATCGGGAAGACTACTTCCCGTGTCGTCAATTTTTTGTTTTTATTATTTTAGAAATACTTAGTAAGACCAAAAATTCAATTTTTCATCCCTGTGGCGCGGGATTTACAGTTATCTTTCCAACAAGACCGAGCCCGCGCAATTCTGACTCTTATAGCGATAGTAACGGCCAATATACGGGGCACCTTGCGTCTTGGCAATAGGAACCCGTGCCACTCCCGGTAAAGCCCAAAATTGGCGGCACGTCTTAGGAGGGATATACGGTGATTAGAGGTATGGTGGATGGGTTAGCGGCATGATTCCCGATGGTGGATATATGTGAGGCACGATCGGGAAGACTACTTCGGGTGTCGTCAATTTTTTGTTTTTCTTATTTTAGGAATACTTTGTATGACCAAAACTTCTGTTTTTCGTTCCTGTGGTGTGGGATTTGCAGTTATCTTTTCAACAAGACCGAGCCCGCACAATTCTGAGTCTTATAGCGATAGTAATGGCCAATATACGGGGTACCTTGCGTCTTGGCAATCGGAACCCGTGCCAGTCCCGCTAACCCCCAAAATTGCCGGCACGTCTTAGGAGGGATATACGGTCATTAGAGGTATGGTGGATGGGTTAGCGGCATGGTTCCCGATGGTGGATATATGTGAGGCACCATCGGGAAGACTACTTCGAGTGTCGTCAATTTTTTGTTTTTCTTATTTTAGAAATACTTTGTATGACCAAAACTTCTGTTTTTCGTTCCTGTGGTGCAGGATTTGCAGTTATCTTTCCTACAAGACTGAGCCCGCTTAATTCTGAGTCTTATAGCGATAGTTATGGCCAATATACGGGGCACCTTGCGTTTTGGCAATGGGAACCTGTGCCACTCCCGCTAACCCCCAAAATTAGCGGCGCATCTTAGGAGGGACATACGGTCATTAGAGGCATAGTGGATGGGTTAGCGGCACGGTTCCTCACAGTGTACGAATATAGCGATAGTTATGGCCAATATACGGGGCACCTTGCATATTGGCAATGGGAACGCGTGCCACTCCCGCTAACCCCGAAAATTGGTGGCGCATCTTAGGAGGGACATAAGGTCATGAGAGGCAGGGTGGAAGGGTTAGTGGCATGGTTCCTCACAGGGTACGAACGCCAGATGCGACATGGTTCCTGACGGTTGATATATGTGAGGCACGATCGGGAAGACTACTTCGGGTGTCGTCTATTTTTTGTTTTTATTATTTTATAAATACTTAGTATGACCAAAAATTCTGTTTTTCGTTCTTGTGGTGTGGGATCTGCAGTTATCTTTCCAACAAGACCGAGCCCGCTTAATTCTGAGTCTTATAGCGATAGTTATGGCCAATATACGGGCACCTTGCGTCTTGGCAATGGGAACCCGTGCGACTCCCGCTAACCCCCTAAATTAGCGGCGCGTCTTAGGAGGGACATATGGTCAATAGAGTTATGGTGGATGGGTTAGCGGCATGGTTCCTCACACTGTACGAACGCCAGACGTGACATGGTTCCCGACGGTGGATATATGTGAGGCACGATAGGGAAGACTGCTTCGGGTGTCGTCAATTTTTTGTTTTTACTATTTTAGAAATACTTAGTATGACCTAAAATTCTGTTTTTCATTCCTGTGGTGTGGGATTTGCTATTATCTTTCCAACAAGACCGAGCCCGCGCCATTCTGAGTGTTATAGCGATAGTTATGGCCAATATACGGGGCACCTTGCGTCTTTGCAATCGGAACCCGTGCCACTCCTACTAACCCCCAAAATTGGCGTCGTGTCATTGGAGGGGCATACGGTCATTATAAGCATGGTGGATGGGTTAGCTGCATGGTTCCTCACAGGGTACGAACACCAGATGCGACATGGTTCCCGACGGTGGATATATGTGAGGCACGATCGGGAAGACTACTTGGGGTGTCGTCAATTTTTTGTTTTTCTTATTTTAGAAATACATTGTATGGCCAAAACTTTTGTTTTTCGTTCCTGTGGTGTGGGATTTGCAGTTATCTTTCCAACAAGACCGAGCCCGCGCAATTCTGAGTCTTATAGCGATAGTTATGGCCAATATACGGGGCACCTTGCGTCTTGGCAGTGGGAACCCGTGCCACTCCCGCTAAACCCCAAAATTAGCGGCGCGTCTTAGGAGGGACATATGGTCATTAGAGTTATGGTGGATGGGTTAGCGGCACGGTTCCTCACACTGTACGAACGCCAGACGTGGCATGGTTCCCGACGGTGGATATATGTGAGGCACGATCGGGAAGACTGCTTCGGGTGTCGTCAATTTTTTGTTTTTACTATTTTAGAAATACTTAGTATGACCACAAATTCTGTTTTTCATTCCTGTGGTGTGGGATTTGCTGTTATCTTTCCAACAAGACCGAGCCCGCGCAATTCTGAGTCTTATAACGATAGTTATGGCCAATATACGGGGCAACTTGGGACTTGGCAATGGGAACCCGTGCTACTCCCGCAAACCCCCAAAATTGGCGGCGCGTCTTAGGAGGGACATACGGTCATTAGAGGCATTGTGGACGGGTTAGCGGCACGACATGGTTCCCGACGGTGGATATATGTGAGGCACGATCGGGAAGACTACTTGGGGTGTCGTCAATTTTTTGTTTTTCTTATTTTAGAAATACATTGTATGGCCAAAACTTTTGTTTTTCGTTCCTGTGGTGTGGGATTTGCAGTTATCTTTCCAACAAGACCGAGCCCGCGCAATTCTGAGTCTTATAGCGATAGTTATGGCCAATATACGGGGCACCTTGCGTCTTGGCAGTGGGAACCCGTGCCACTCCCGCTAAACCCCAAAATTAGCGGCGCGTCTTAGGAGGGACATATGGTCATTAGAGTTATGGTGGATGGGTTAGCGGCACGGTTCCTCACACTGTACGAACGCCAGACGTGGCATGGTTCCCGACGGTGGATATATGTGAGGCACGATCGGGAAGACTGCTTCGGGTGTCGTCAATTTTTTGTTTATACTATTTTAGAAATACTTAGTATGACCACAAATTCTGTTTTTCATTCCTGTGGTGTGGGATTTGCTGTTATCTTTCCAACAAGACCGAGCCCGCGCAATTCTGAGTCTTATAACGATAGTTATGGCCAATATACGGGGCAACTTGCGACTTGGCAATGGGAACCCGTGCTACTCCCGCAAACCCCCAAAATTGGCGGCGCGTCTTAGGAGGGACATACGGTCATTAGAGGCATTGTGGACGGGTTAGCGGCACGACATGGTTCCCGACAGTGGATATATGTGAGGCACGAGCGGGAAGACTACTTCGGGTGTCGTCAATTTTTGTTTTTATTATTTTAGAAATACTTAGTATGACCAAAAATTCTGTTTTTCATTCCTGTGGTGTGGGATCTACAGTTATCTTTCCAACAAGACCGAGCCCGCGCAATTCTGAGTCTTATAGCGATAGTTATGGCCAATATACCGGGCACCTTGCGTCTTGGCAATGGGAACCCGTGCCACTCTCGCTAACGCCCTCGCTAACCCCCAAAATTGGCGGCGCGTCTTCGGCGGGACATACGGTCATTAGAGGCCTGGTGGATGGGTTAGCGACACGGTTCCCCACAGTGTACGAATATTGCGATAGTTATGGCCAATATACGGGGCACCTTGCATATTGGCAATGGGAACGCGTGCCACTCCCGCTAACCCCCAAAATTGGTGGCGCGTCTTAGGAGGGACATACGATCATTAGAGGCATGGTGGAAGGGTTAGCGGCATGGTTCCTCACAGGGTACGAACACCAGACGCGACATGGCTCCCGACGGTGGATATATGTGAGGCACGATCGGGAAGACTACTTCGGGTGTCGTCAATTTTTTGTTTTTATTATGTTAGAAATACATAGTTTGACCAAAAATTTTATTTTTCGTTCCTGTGGTGTGGGATCTGCAGTTATCTTTCCAACAAGACCGAGCCCACTTAATTCTGAGTCTTATAGCGATAGTTATGGCCAATATACGGGGCACCTTGCGTCTTGGCAACGGGAACCCGTGCCACTCCCACTAACCCTCAAAATTGGCGGCACGTCATAGGAGGGACATACGGCCATTATAAGCATGGTGGATGGGTTAGCTGCATGGTTCCTCACAGGGTACGAACACCAGACGCGACATGGTTCCCGACAGTGGATATATGTGAGGCACGATCGGGAAGACTACTTTGGGTGTCGTCAATTTTTTGTTTTTCTTATTTTAGAAATACTTTGTATGACCAAAACTTCTGTTTTTCTTTCCAGTGGTGTGGGATTTGCAGTTATCTTTCCAACAAGACCATGCCCGTGCAATTCTTAGTCTTATAGGGATTGTTATGGCGAATATAAGGGGCACCTTGCGTCTTGGCAATGGGAACCCGTGCCACTCCCGCTAACCCCCAAAATAGGCGGTGCATCTTAGGACGGACTGTGGCGGAACCGCCGATTTAATCCGGGCTAAGCACACCTGCCACCTCTGGCTTGCAGTGCGATTAGACCGAACTAAACCCGGTTGTCCGTCGAGAGTCATTTGACTCCCGATGTTACCTTTTCCCAGAGGAACCGACATCATACACATCCAGCCCACAATGGAGCCACAACAGATACATCATCTCAGGCAGTTGAATATGACATATAAAAACTTATTTTTCAAACCGGTTCGAAATAATAACACAAGTCTCATCATATTACCATACGAAAGGCAAGTTTGAAACGGATGGCGGAAGCGAATTTGAAAACATCTCACAGCGGAACGAAATACTTTACTAGTCTTCATGCAACGTTGATCGAGATGAGCAACACCGAGCCCACCGGTACTACTCTCCTCCAAGCAGATGTCCAGATGTCGCCGGTGCCTGTTCTCAAAAGGTGGGGGCAAACCCTGAGTACTAATTACTCAGTAGGACTTAATGGATTGGCTTACGGCTGACGCAAAGCTTGCTTACTAACCTTTGGATCCTTAGCCATTGATTTTAAACAGTGGTATATCAATATAAAATATCAAGATTCATCTTTGGCATATAACTCCATAACAACTTGTAGAAATGTAAGCAATACAATACAAACATGTTGTATTTGAAAACATGAGTAACGGACATAATATATTCAAGTAGTTACTACGCTGCCCGACAGTGATATTGGCATTCCCACACCTGGTAGGCATCAGCGATTCGAATCGATTTTTAATTCCCGGGAATAACTATCATGCCAGGGGTATATGCTTACTAGCCATCGCGTTCCCACATATAGCCCCAATCTTAACCTGCCTTGTCCCAAGTTTGATTCACTCCCGCCTAGCCCCCGGGTTGTGCCCCCATGACGAGCCTGCCGACATCTCGGTCTCCCCGTCATGAGTACCAAGCTCCCCCGGGCCACCTTCCTCTCAACCAGCGGGTAGGAACGTGTCTCTGTGCTTCGGACGAGCCCAGGAAAGACTTTTCCGGTCCCATTTCCCGGATAAGCATTCTAGCAATGTTATGCCGATCAGCAAACGAACAGCGGACGGGCCTTATGCGACTCGGGCGGAGCCAAACACACACCACATAATAAAATTATTCTCCGCCCGGTCTCCATTTAAATCATGAGCATAATATTACTTTCTCAATAGTAATAGTTTTGTAACCTTTGAAATCACCTACGCGACGAGTGACTCCTTTCACTCATGTCTACTCGCACCTAGCAGAGCCTGGGCAACTCGTCCTACGAACTCTATATATAGGTGCTAGGGCCAGGGCGGCCAGGAGATCTAATGCAATTGTTTTCAATCAACTCCTAATGCGGATGCGTAATGAAACCATCAATCATCATATTAGCGGGGAGAATTCATGGTCCTGCCTACCTTTGCTTATTTTTATCAAAACCAACAAACTAAACTATGTTAGTTTGCCGGGTTGTGGGGCTTTGCCCCAGGCAACCCCTTGATCACTTGGACAACTCCTCCTTCCAAACACGACTGATGGACTCTCCAGGTCGTGTCTGGGGCTTACTTGACCTTCTGGACCACCGTTGCTCGAAGTAGTTCCTCACACTTGCTTCTCAATCACGTATCTGCAATAAGCGTCGCTATATGAATGCTATGCATGACATAGTGAATGAGATGCACGATCCTCAAGCATACAACTGATTAAGCAAAAATATGAGGCAAACACCTAGTTACGCATGTAATGGATTACTAGCTCAATCAAAACATCCCGACTGACACTAGCATTAATACTACTTGTATGGACCCGAAGCAATCGTGTATGTGCAACCTCACAAGAACATATACAAAAATTAAGTTGTTAATCATAAAGCTAATATGGTGATGTGAGCCGATAAAACATGCAGTAGTTATTTAGTCATTATGATTACTATAGAAAATGTGGGGGTTTTTATTGGATATACTGGTCTCACATTTTTTATTATTTATGTAAAATTGCATTATTTCTACTATTTTCAAATCAGAGTCACCACCTTACATGCACCACCTCCTACTCTAGCAATGAGTCATGTTCATAACCTAGAGCTCATATTAAGCCCCTAAAGTCACATGGAGCATTTTTCTCCATAGCAACCTTTTCCTAAATTAATATATGCTTAAATATAAGACAAGGGCAAAATAGTAATTAAACAGTTAATGCTAGGGCTACCCAAAATTTATACAGAGCCTATACAGGTTAATAAGGTCTCTGCCCAAATTTCATAATTTTTGAGGTTCATTTTACCCACATTTCCTATTTATCAAGGTTTTTCATGCATGCACAATAACAGGGGCAAAAAGGTCTTTTCCTACTCAACCATCATATCCATTCTATAGATCTACTTAATAGGAATACAATGCAACAAAGTTTGTATTTTTCTGATTTTTATTTGATTTATTACGAATTTCCAAAGTTTTCAGCCTAATAAAACACATTAAATCGAAAATCCTAATGACCAGGGACCTTAATACGATTAACTATGGACTTCAGGGACCTGTATGGAAGACATTCAAGACTCAGTGAATAGTACACAACAGAAAGTGCAAAAATAGACAAACTCAGGGGGTTTTCGGCAAACCGGCATTCTTCTACCTTCGGTCGACAGAGCGAGGCGCGCGGTCGCCGGGGTTCTCGCGCGCGGCGCGTCGCGTGGAGGCGCCGACTTGGAGCCGACGAGGTCCGGGGACGCGTTCCTAGCGTGGGGCTTCCTTTCCCCTAAGACGGTGTCGTGAGAAGAGGCCGGAGTGCGCGAGGAACGCCGGTGAACCGGACGTGGAGCCGGGCGACGCGGAGGACGGGGCGGCGGCTCGATCTGGTGGAAGAGTGGGGGACCGGCGTCTCGGGGCAGGGCGCGAGCTGCGCGGTGACGAGGGGAGCTCGGAGGGGGCGGATTGCAGGCTCGGGGATAGCTCCGGGATGGTCCTCCACGGCGAGACACGGTGGACCGGGTCACCGCGTGGAAGCGCTTGTGGACGAGGCCGTTAGAGGCGCTGTAGGTGGCCCGGACCTTGGGGAATCGGCGGAGGATGGTGGCGTGGGTGTGGTGCTTGCGGCCGTTGAACGGGAGGAGCACCGGAGGAGGCGGGGCGCGAGCTCAGTGCTCGGCCATGGCGGCGTCGGCGCTGGGCAGTTCCGGCAGCGCGAGCCACGGGGAGGGCGCGGTTGAGAGCGGAGGAGGTCTGTGAGCGAGGGAAGGGACTGAGTTCTCTGCTCTTGTCCGCGGCGCGAGGTGGCGCGGGCAGGGCGGTGCGTGGCCGCGGCGCGGCAGGGTGGGCGGCGCGTGCCCGCGGTGGCCAGTGGCGCGTGGCCGGCTGCGCTGGACGCCGGCGCCGCGTGGCGGGTGGGTCGGCCGAGTGGGACCCACTCGTCAGTGACACGAAGGAAAAATAAATTCGGGAAAAAGAAAAATGCTGTTTGACTGCTGAGACATGTTTTAAAAATTGTTGTTTTTGAACATCCTAGAGGACGAATTTGACAAAACCCAAAATACAAAAGTTGTTCTACTCTTCCAGATCTACAACTTTGTCAAAAGGAGTAATATCAGATTCCAAGTTTAAATATGATTAAATTTGAATTTAACCTGCTGACTCCAGTTTGACCAAGGTTTAATGCAAACTTAGAAATTCCTAAAGTCTATTTTATGCTCATTTTCAGAGAAAGAGTATTATACCAATGTTGTGTAGTTTTTAAATATCTACAACTTTCTTATATGATGTTTTGCATGATAGGGACTTTTGTTCCTTTGAAATTTGAATTTTCCTTACCGATCAAGTTTAGGCAGATTTCTGCTTTTTCATTAATCGACTCAAAACTCCACCTAAACCATTGTGCTTGTTACCACACCCAATAACAAAGTTGATCTACATAAAATTCTCTACAAGTTTGTTATAGAGAGTTTGGTTCCAATCACATTATATTTTACACTATAGTCACAAATGCATTCAGGGGTTTTGCATATTTCACTGAAATTTTTTGACTTCATGATTTACTAGCCTAGTTGTTGCTCTTCTCTAAACATTATTAAGCCAAATCCTTGACTACCGCTAATCTAATCACGTGTTAAAACTTTCGAGATGCCGGGGGCATCACAACCCACCCCCCTTAAAGAAATCTCGTCCCGAGATTTGGATGAGGCACAGCGGTATAACCTAGCGTGTATTACAAATGGTATGGGCATTGTGGATTCGTGTCTTTTTAAATTCACATGGTAATATCCCAATTTTTCATTCGTTGGCTTTGTCAACTAGCTTGTGAATGGTTAGTGCCTCTTTAACACAAGTAGTCACAAAGCGTCATCTATTAGGCTAGGGTGGTCTCTCTAAGACACTCGATGAGTCGTGCTATATAAGAGAGCGAATGAACAAACCATGAAGAGAATGTGGTCAGTGAGCAAGTGACTGTGATTGAAGCAAAGGAATGGAGTCATTTGCTGACTTTGATACTAATATTTGAAACATGGGAAGTACCTGATTTATCCAAATAATGAAGGCAATGTGTACACAGTCGGAAATTGAATAAGGCAGAGTCTTTTGATTGCAAGGAGTATCATCGGATGCGTTTTTGAGAGACACATTCATTTTATTTGACAGGGACTGTGTCCACATATAGAATTCCAAGTTAACATGTTTTCAAAGAGTAAGATGTGGTGAAACGTAGCACATTCTACTCATTAGGACAAGAAAGGCACAAGAGGGAGAAGATAGACCGTATTCGCCTAAACAAGGTGATGATCTGTATGATTTCTTAGCGTGGGTCATGATCGATCAAAAAAATGGCAGTAGCTGACGTGCTCTTACTAGCGAAACAAAATGCTAGTAAGCTCTCTCCTAAGAGGAAGAAAACCACTCATAAATAAATGACGATAAGACAAGAGCACTAGCCGAGGACAAAAGCTAGTGTGGAGGATGTTCGTAAAGTACACCCTCGGGGAATAAGGTTTAACGAATGGATAGAAAATATCGACGGAGTTAGTGAGAACGAAGTTGACTGTTCCCACCAATCTTCGGAGGCAAGGTCAAACATGGATATGAATTAATACGAGCAAGTCATAGGGTTGAGACGGATCATCCCCATTGGTCAAGAAGGCAAGATGAAACAAGGCAATGGAAAAAATGTGATGAGATGGTGGAAATAAGACTGATCATTTCCACAGAAGCAACGAAAAGGGTGTGGATAAGCAGTGGGTGGAGGTTGGCTATTCCCTCACTCAAGAAAGGCAAGGTGAAACAAGGCAATGAAAAGATACTTACAGGATAGGGGAAATGAAATCGATCATCCCCACGAATCAAGAGTAGCGAGATCAAAAACCCGTTTATAAATGTTCCACTATTGAAGCAATGTCATGCCTTCGCATGTCCTAATGCCAGCGCGAACCTAGTAGCACAACTATGTGACGGCCGTACACATAGGACTCCAGGTACCGTCGAGGCATCCAAGACTGTCTAAGGAGACATCACAACAAGAGTGGCTCAACCATTTCACTTACAGAGTCATAATCACTACAAAGTTTTGATAAATAAAGAGGAAGTCCGATGTGATATAAGAGCTTAGGGCGCTTGATTCCCATTGTAAGTGAAGTTCCTTGATTTGCAAAGTTTTGGAGCAAGAAATTAACGAACAGTGGAATACAGTGCAAATAGACTAGGATTTCTTCGATCACAAGGGTTCGAAGTGCATGAACGACAAGGGTTTTAAAGAAAAAGTTACCAAAGCTCCATGTGCTATCACTATAAGACTAGGAGTACATTTAACCATAGGAACGAGATACAAGTTGACTCTATAGAGCCGGACACCCGAGGTCTTTCTGATCCACGAATGTTGGAACATTCTAATACAAAAGTTTGTCCCAAATTTTATCATACTAATTGGTACCCAGCTAGTACTGCCTAAATGTGAGATTGATGCGTCCTGGACGAAGACCGGTTTCTTCTTTTAGCCATGTCGGTGCAGTGTTAGGCTTCACATGGGAGATGCCATGGAACAGTAGTCTAGATCTTCCACCGAGTATAAGGACATCGCCGGATCCGAGGTTGATCTTAGTCGCTCTATCCTTGTCTCAAGTATCGCTGAACAGGAATTCTGCCGTGTCTCCTAGGGAGATTGAGATGATAGGTAGACCTTGGTTGATGCTTCTTCCTGATTCATCCTTATCTTGATGGAGTCCGAGCTTCCCGACGTTGTTGTAGTAGTTAATGATGCATATGTCAGGATTGATTTGAGGAAATTCGCTTGCAGTTGAATTTGCAGTTTGAGCAATTGTCTTGAAAACTTCTGGTATCACAGGGACTTGGGCACCATCGCATGGACGTGATGGCCCATAGAGACCTGTAGTTGGATCCCAATTCTTCCCTAGACACATCATCCGTAATTTCATCTTGGTTCCGTTTTTAAAACTAGGCCTATAGAATCCTCCTGGACCAATACCTAGTTGTCGACACATACGAACTATCTTAACTTGATCTTCAGGCTGGACGAATCCCTTCAATAAAACCAGACCAGGTCGCAGATGTTGAACTGAAGTCGTGTTAGTAGAAGATTCTCCCGCTTTTCTCTTCTTCTTGAAACTTGCAGGGGCTGTTATTTTAGCCTTCGTGGGCTCGGGGTGATCAGGACATAAGTCAAAAGGCTGCGACATCTGTGGCAGGAAAAACAAGGCTTCCGTAAGTTCAAGGATTTTGAAAACTTGGTGTGGTCTTGGCGTATTCCGCGTTTACATGATCGGAACAGATGATGGCACCTCTGAGGGTCGATCAATGGATTCTAAAGATCTTAGGAAGCGGTAGTCGTACATTAGTCTATACTCTACCTCAGTTGTGTAGAAAGTTTTGGTTAGTTTTATTTTGAAACAGTTTAAGTTTCCGGATTTGCGAGCTACGGAAAATCTGTGCAAACAGTTTCTGTATGCTCGGATTCTTCCCTTTACTTTACCAAGCCATACCCCACTACCTAATCATCTCCTTGGTATATGAAGAATACTAAAAAGCGTTTGCATAGTTGTTAACAAAGACCATTACATACTGGGTTTTCATATAATGAGGTTGGAATACGTTGTAGTCTCGAAAACTTTGAGACGGGTTTGATTTTTTAACCGATCGACACATTTATTGTATTTGACCTGCATTTATTAGACGTTCCATATTTAGAATGAATGATGTGTAGAAAAATTGTGACAACCTAAGCGTACTAGTCGAGTCGCTTGCTTGGTTTCTACTAGTTCTATTTGTCCTTTGAGCTACGTATCAATACAATAGTAACACACACTCAACGCAATATGCTCCTAGTCACTCTTAAGTAACAAAAACAATGCATGAGAGATAAGACATGATGCCATGATGCATGATTCGCCCTATCCGGTCTCACATCACACACCTTATGTATAATTTACATATCTAGCGAGTACTCGGTGACATATATGCACGGCACTCCCTAATGCAACTAGTCGTTCTCTACTCGTTCTTAATTTCGCACGTGGTTAGTGTACCTACAGAAAAATGCATGCTCATACCAACATCATCACCATGACCAAACATTACCACTCTAACCCTAGAAGTGGTATCCACGAATTTCTTTAAACTACGTCTAGTGGACGACGTAGTGGCGCCATTTCTCTTAACACACCCAGTGTTCCTCCAGTACTGGGGAATTGCTGGGGAGAGAAACGGTGGCCAACAAGATCTAGCTATAATTTTGGTCGAAGGAAAAATGGTCACGAAACACTCCAATAGCGTGACCACCCCCCTTAAAGAGTTCTGCCCTATCAGCATGAATGCAGGGTTCGCAACAGTCCGCAAATCCCAATAGCGCTTCGCCAGTACCGGGGATAGCTATGGCCGAAATGTTGCTTCCCAAAGCGCCGAATATGCATATGAGTTCTATCTAGGTCAGAATGTTAACGATGTCACCTGGTATTTCACTAACATCCCTAATATGGGCATATCGATACTCTCATTTTTCAAATACTTCGAAAAGGGTTTTCAAAAATAAGTTTGCAAATCAAAACTGGATGATATGTCTGTTGTCTGCGTATGATCGGCTCTGATACCAGCTGTGGCGGAACCGCCAATTTAATCCGGGCTAAGCACACCTGCCACCTCTGGCTTGCAGTGCGATTAGACCGAACTAAACCCGGTCGTCCGTCGAGAGTCATTCGACTCCCGATGTTACCTTTTCCCAGAGGAACCGACATCATACACATCCAGCCCACAATGGAGCCACAACAGATACATCATCTCAGGCAGTTGAATATGACATATAAAAACTTATTTTTCAAACCGGTTCGAAATAATAACACAAGTCTCATCATATTACCATACGAAAGGCAAGTTTGAAACGGATGGCGGAAGCGAATTTGAAAACATCTCACAGCGGAACGAAATACTTTACTAGTCTTCATGCAACGTTGATCGAGATGAGCAACACCGAGCCCACCGGTACTACTCTCCTCCAAGCAGATGTCCAGATGTCGCCGGTGCCTATTCTCAAAAGGTGGGGGCAAACCCTGAGTACTAATTACTCAGTAGGACTTAATGGATTGGCTTACGGCTGACGCAAAGCTTGCTTACTAACCTTTGGATCCTTAGCCATTGATTTTAAACAGTGGTATATCAATATAAAATATCAAGATTCATCTTTTGCATATAACTCCATAACAACTTGTAGAAATGTAAGCAATACAATACAAACATGTTGTATTTGAAAACATGAGTAACGGACATAATATATTCAAGTAGTTACTATGCTGCCCGACAGTGATATTGGCATTCCCACACCTGGTAGGCATCAGCGATTCGAATCGATTTTTAATTCCCGGGAATAACTATCATGCCAGGGGTATATGCTTACTAGCCATCGTGTTCCCACATATAGCCCCAATCTTAACCTGCCTTGTCCCAAGTTTGATTCACTCCCGCCTAGCCCCTGGGTTGTGCCCCCATGACGAGCCTGCCGACATCTCGGTCTCCCCGTCATGAGTACCAAGCTCCCCCGGGCCACCTTCCTCTCAACCAGCGGGTAGGAACGTGTCTCTGTGCTTCGGACGAGCCCAGGAAAGACTTTTTCGGTCCCATTTCCCGGATAAGCATTCTAGCAATGTTATGCCGATCAGCAGACGAACAGCGGACGGGCCTTATGCGACTCGGGCGGAGCCAAACGCACACCACATAATAAAATTATTCTCCGCCCGGTCTCCATTTAAATCATGAGCATAATATTACTTTTTCAATATTAATAGTTTTGTAACCTTTGAAATCACCTACGCGACGAGTGACTCCTTTCACTCGTGTCTACTCGCACCTAGCAGAGCCTGGGCAACTCGTCCTACGAACTCTATATATAGGTGCTAGGGCCAGGGTGGCCAGGAGATCTAATGCAATTGTTTTCAATCAACTCCTAATGCGGATGCGTAATGAAACCATCAATCATCATATTAGCGGGGAGAATTCATGGTCCTGCCTACCTTTGCTTATTTTTATCAAAACCAACAAACTAAACTATGTTAGTTTGCCGGGTTGTGGGGCTTTGCCCCGGGCAACCCCTTGATCACTTGGACAACTCCTCCTTCCAAACACGACTGATGGACTCTCCAGGTCGTGTCTGGGGCTTACTTGACCTTCTGGACCACCGTTGCTCGAAGTAGTTCCTCACACTTGCTTCTCAATCACGTATCTGCAATAAGCGTCGCTATATGAATGCTATGCATGACATAGTGAATGAGATGCACGATCATCAAGCATACAACTGATTAAGCAAAAATATGAGGCAAACACCTAGTTACGCATGTAATGGATTACTAGCTCAATCAAAACATCCCGACTGACACTAGCATTAATACTACTTGTATGGACCCGAAGCAATCGTGTATGTGCAACCTCACAAGAACATATACAAAAATTAAGTTGTTAATCATAAAGCTAATATGGTGATGTGAGCCGATAAAACATGCAGTAGTTATTTAGTCATTATGATTACTATAGAAAATGTGGGGGTTTTTATTGGATATACTGGTCTCACATTTTTTATTATTTATGTAAAATTGTATTATTTCTACTATTTTCAAATCAGAGTCACCACCTTACATGCACCACCTCCTACTCTAGCAATGAGTCATGTTCATAACCTAGAGCTCATATTAAGCCCCTAAAGTCACATGGAGCATTTTTCTCCATAGCAACCTTTTCCTAAATTAATATATGCTTAAATATAAGACAAGGGCAAAATAGTAATTAAACAGTTAATGCTAGGGCTACCCAAAATTTATACAGAGCCTATACAGGTTAATAAGGTCTCTGCCCAAATTTCATAATTTTTGAGGTTCATTTTACCCACATTTCCTATTTATCAAGGTTTTTCATACATGCACAATAACAGGGGCAAAAAGGTCTTTTCCTACTCAACCATCATATCCATTCTATAGATCTACTTAATAGGAATACAATGCAACAAAGTTTGTATTTTTCTGATTTTTATTTGATTTATTACGAATTTCCAAAGTTTTCAGCCTAATAAAACACATTAAATCGAAAATCCTAATGACCAGGGACCTTAATACGATTAACTATGGACTTCAGGGACCTGTATGGAAGACATTCAAGACTCAGTGAATAGTACACAACAGAAAGTGCAAAAATAGACAAACTCAGGGGGTTTTCGGCAAACCGGCCTTCTTCTACCTTCGGTCGACAGAGCGAGGCGCGCGGTCGCCGGGGTTCTCGCGCGCGGCGCGTCGCGTGGAGGCGCCGACTTGGAGCCGACGAGGTCCGGGGACGCGTTCCTAGCGTGGGGCTTCCTTTCCCCTAAGACGGTGTCGTGAGAGGTGGCCGGAGTGCGCGAGGAACGCCGGTGAACCGGACGTGGAGCCGGGCGATGCGGAGGACGGGGCGGCGGCTCGATCTGGTGGAAGAGTGGGGGACCGGCGTCTCGGGGCAGCGCGCGAGCTGCGCGGTGACGAGGGGAGCTCGGAGGGGGCGGATTGCAGGCTCGGGGACAGCTCCGGGATGGTCCTCCATGGCGAGACACGGTGGACTGGGTCACCGCGTGGAAGCGCATGTGGACAAGGCCGTTAGAGGCGGTGTAGGTGGCCCGGACCTTGGGGAATCGGCGGAGGATGGTGGCGTGGGTTGGTGCTTGCGGCCGTTGAACGGGAGGAGCACCAGAGGAGGCGGGGCGCGAGCTCAGTGCTCGGCCATGGCGGCGTCGGCGCTGGGCAGTTCCGGCAGCGCGAGCCACGGGGAGGGCGCGGTTGAGAGCGGAGGAGGTCTGTGAGCGAGGGAAGGGACCGAGTTCTCTGGTCTTGTCCGCGGCGCGAGGTGGCGCGGGCAGGGCGGCGCGTGGCCGCGGCGTGGCAGGGCGGGCGGCGCGTGCCCGCGGTGGCCAGCGGCGCGTGGCCGGCTGCGCTGGACGCCGGCGCCGCATGGCGGGTGGGTCGGCCGAGTGGGACCCACTCGTCAGTGACACGAAGGAAAAATAAATTCGGGAAAAAGAAAAATGCTGTTTGACTGCTGAGACATGTTTTAAAAATTGTTGTTTTTGAACACCCTAGGGGACGAATTTGACAAAACCCAAAATACAAAAGTTGTTCTACTCTTCCATATCTACAACTTTGTCAAAAGGAGTAATTTCAGATTCCAAGTTTAAATATGATTAAATTTGAATTTAACCTGCTGACTCCAGTTTGACCAAGGTTTAATGCAAACTTAGAAATTCCTAAAGTCTATTTTATGCTCATTTTCAGAGAAAGAGTATTATACCAATGTTGTGTAGTTTTTAACTATCTACAACTTTCTTATATGATGTTTTGCATGATAGGGACTTTTCTTCCTTTGAAATTTGAATTTTCCTTACCGATCAAGTTTAGGCAGATTTCTGCTTTTTCATTAATCGACTCAAAACTCCACCTAAACCATTGTGCATGTTACCACACCCAATAACAAAGTTGATCTACATAAAATTCTCTACAAGTTTGTTATAGAGAGTTTGGTTCCAATCACATTATATTTTACACTATAGTCACAAATGCATTCAGGGGTTTTGCATATTTCACTGAAATTTTTTGACTTCGTGATTTACTAGCCTAGTTGTTTCTCTTCTCTAAACATTATTAAGCCAAATCCTTGACTACCGCTAATCTAATCACGTGTTAAAACTTTCGAGATGCCGGGGGCATCACAACCTACCCCCCTTAAAGAAATCTCGTCCCGAGATTTGGATGAGGCACAGCGGTATAACCTAGCGTGTATTAGAAAGGGTATGGGCATTGTGGATTCGTGTCTTTTTAAATTCACATGGTAATATCCCAATTTTTCATTCGTTGGATTTGTCAACTAGCTTGTGAATGGTTAGTGCCTCTTTAACACAAGTAGTCACAAAGCGTCATCTATTAGGCTAGGGTGGTCTCTCTAAGACACTCGATGAGTCGTGCTATATAAGAGAGCGAATGAACAAACCATGAAGAGAATGTGCGTCTTGGCAATGGGAACCTGTGCCACTCCCGCCAACCCCCAAAATTGGCGGCGCCTCTTAGGAGGGACATACGGTCATTAGAGGCATGGTCAATGGGTTAGCGGCATGGTTCCTCATAGGGTACAAACGCCAGACGCGACATGGTTCCCGACGGTGGATGTATGTGAGGCACGAACGGGAAGACTACTTTGGTTGTCGTCAATTTTTTGTTTTTATTATTTTAGAAATGCTTAGTATGACCATAAATTCGCTTTTTCACTCTGGTGGTGTGGGATTTGCAGTTATCTTTCCAACAAGATCGAGCCCGCGCGATTCTGAGTCGTATAGCGATAGTTATGGACAATATACGGCGCACCTTGCGTCTTGGCAATGGGAACCCGTGCCACTCCCGCTAACCCCCAAAATTGGCGGCGCATCTTAGGCGGGACATACGGTAATTAGAGGCACAGTGGATGGGTTAGCACGAACGCGAAGACTACTTCGGGTGTCGTCAATTTTTTGTTTTTATTATTCTAGAAACAATTAGTATGACCAAAAATTCTGTTTTTCATTCCTTTTGTGTGGGATTTCAGTTGTCTTTCCAGCAAGACCGAGCCCGCGCGATTCTGAGTCGTATAGCAATAGTTATGACCAACATACGGCGCACCTTGCGTCTTTGCAATGGGAACCCGTGCCACTCCCGCTAACCCCCCAAATTGGCCGCGCATCTTAGGAGGGACATATGGTCATTAGAGGCATGGTGGGTGGGTTAGCGGCATGGTTCCTCATAGGGTACGAATGCCAGACGCGACATGGTTCCCGACGGTGGATATATGTCAGGCACGATCGGGAAGACTACTTCGGGTGTCATCAATTTTTTGTTTTTATTATTCTAGAAATAATTAGTAGCACCAAAAATTCTGTTTTTCAATCCTATGGTGTGGGATTTGCAGTTGTCTTTCCAACAAGATTGAGCCCGCGCGATTCTGAGTCGTATAGCGATAGTTATGGCCAATATACGGGGCACCTTGCGTCTTGGCAATGGGATCGCGTGCCACTCCCGCTAACCCCCAAAATTGGCGGCGCGTCTTAGGAGGGACATACGGTCATTAGAGGCATGGTGGATAGGTTAGCGGCATGGTTCCTCATAGTGTACGAAGGCGAGACGCGACATGGTTCCCGACGGTGGATATATGTGAGGCACGTGCGGGAAGACTACTTTGGGTGTCATCAATTTTTTGTTTTTATTATTCTAGAAATAATTAGTAGCACCAAAAATTCTGTTTTTGATTCCTATGGTGTGGGTTTTGCAGTAGTCTTTCCAACAAGACCGGGCCCGCGCAATTCGGAGTCTTATAGCGATAGTTATGGCCAATATACGGGGCACCTTGCGTCTTGGCAATGGGAACCCGTGCCACTCCCGCTAACCCCGAAAATTGGCGGCGCGTTTTAGGAGGGACATACGGTCTTTAGAGGCATGGTGGATGGGTGAGCGGCACGGTTCCTCGCAGTGTACGAACGCGAGACGCGACATGGTTCCCGACGGTGCATATATGTGAGGCACGTGCGGGAAGACTACTTCGGGTGTCGTCAATTTTTTGTTTTTATAATTTTAGAAATACTTAGTATGGCCAAAACTTCAGTTTTTTGTTCCTGTGGTGTGGGATTTGCAGGTATCTTTCCAACAAGACCGAGCCCGCGTAATTCCGAGTCTTATAGCGATAGTTATGACCAATATACAGGGCACCTTGCGTCTTGGCAATGGGAACCCATGCCACTCCCGCTAACCCCCAAAATTGGCGGCGCGTCTTAGGAGGGACATACGGTCTTTAGAGGCATGGTGGATGGGTTAGTGGCAGGGTGGATGGGTTAGCGACATGGTTCCTCACAGGGTACGAACGCTAGACGCGACATGGTTCCCGACGGTGGATATATCTGAGGCACGAGCGGGAAGACTACTTCGGGTGTCGTCAATTTTTTGTTTTTATTATTTTAGAAACACTTAGTATGACCAAAACTTCAGTTTTTTGTTGCTGTGGTGTGGGATTTGTAGTTATCTTTCCAACAACACCGAGCCCGCGCAATTCTGAGTCTTATAGCGATAGTTGTGGCCAATATACGGGGCACCTTGCGTCTTGCCAATGGGAACCCATGCCACTCCCGCTAACCCCCAAAATTGGCAGCGTGTCTTAGGATGGATGTACGGTCATTAGAGGCATGGTGGATTGGTTAGCGGCATAGTTCCTCATAGGGTACGAACGCTAGACGCGACATGGTTCCCGACGGTGGATATACGTGGGGCACGAGCGGGAAGACTACTTCAGGTGTCATCAATTTTTTGTTTTTATTATTTTCGAAATACTTAGTATGGCCAAAACTTCTGTTTTTCATTCTTGTGGTGTGGGATTTGCAGTTATCTTTCCAAGAAGACCGAGCCCGCGCAATTCTGAGTCTTATAGCGATAGTTATGGCCAATATACGAGGCACCTTGCTTCTTGCCAATGGGAACCCGTGCCACTCCCGCTAACACCCAAAATTGGCAGCGCGTCTTAGGAGGGATGTATAGTCATTAAAGGCATGGTGGATGGGTTAGCGGCACGGTTCCTCACTGTGTACGAACGCCAGACGCGACAAGGTTCCCGATGGAGGATATATGTGAGGCAGGAGCGGGAAGACTACTTCGGGTGTCGTCAAATTTTTTTTTATTATTTTAGAAATATTAGTATGGCCAAGACTTCTGTTTTTCGTTCCTGTGGTGTGGGATTTGCAGTTACCCTTCTAACAACACTGAGCCTGCGCAATTCTGAGTCTAATAGCGATAGTTATGGCTAATATACGCGGCACCTTGCGTCTTGGCAATGCGAACCCGCGCCACACCCACTAACGCCCAAAATGGGCGGCGCATCTTAGGAGGGACATACGGTCATTAGAGGCACGGTGGATGGGTTAGCGGCATGGTTCCTCATAGTGTACGAACACCAGACGCGACATGGTTCCCGATGGTGGATATATGTGAGGCACGAGCGGGAAGACTACTTCGGGTGTCGTCAATTTTTTGTTTTTGTTATTTTCAAAATACTTAGTATGACCAAAGCTTCCGTTTTTCATTCCTGCGGTGTGGGATTTGCAGTTATCTTTCCAACAAGATTGAGCCCGCTGAATTCTGAGTCTTACAGCGTTAGTTAAGGCCAGTATACGGGGCACCTTGCGTCTTGGCAAAGGGAACCCGTGCCTCTCCCGCTAACCCCCAAAATTGGCGGCGCATCTTCGGAGGGACATACGGTCATTAGAGGCATGGTGGATGGGTTAGCGGCATAGTTCCTCACAATGTACGAATGCCAGACGCGAGATGGTTCCCGACGGTGGATATATGCAAGGCACGAGTGGGAAGACTACTTCGGGTGTTGTCAATTTTTTGTTTTTATGATATTAGAAATATTAGTATGGCCAAAACTTCAGTTTTTTGTTCCTGTGGTGTGGGATTTGCAGTTATCTTTCCAACAAGACCGAGCCCGCGCAATTCTGAGTCTTATAGCGATAGTTTTGGCCAATATGAGGGGCACCTTGCGTCTCGGCAATGGGAACACGTGCCACTCCCGCTAACCCCAAAAATTAGCGGCGCGTCTTAGGAGGGATATACGGTCATTAGAGTCATGGTGGATGGGTTAGCAGCACGGTTCCTCACAGTGTACCAACGCCAGACGCCACATGGTGCCCGACGGTCGATATATGTTTAGGACGAGCGGGAAGACTACTTCGGGTGTCGTCAATTCTTTGTTTTTATTATTTTAGAAATACTGAGTATGGCCAAAACTTCTGTTTTTCGTTCTTGTGGTGTGGGATTTGCAGTTATCTCTCCAAGAAAACCGAGCCCGCGCAAGTCTGAGTCTTATAGCGATAGTTATGGCCAATATACGGGGCACCTTCCGTCTTGGCAATGGGAACCCGTGCCACTCCCGCTAACCACCAAAAATTGGCAGCGCCTCTTAGGAGGGACAAACGGTCATTAGAGGCATGGTGGATGGGTTAGAGGCATGATTCCCGACGGGGGATATATGTGAGGCACGAGCGGGAAGACTACTTCGGGTATCGTCAATTTTCTGTTTTTTTATTTTAGGAATACTTAGTATGACCAAAACTTCCATTTTTCATTCCTGTGGTGTGCGATTTGTAGTTATCTTTCCAACAAGATGGAGCCCGCGCAATTTTGAGTCTTGTAGCGATAGTAATGGCAAATATACGGGGCACCTTGCGTCTTGGCAATCAGAACCCATGCCAATCCCAGTAACCCCAAAAATTGGCGGCACGTCTTAGGAGGGACATACGGTCATTAGAGGCATGGTGGATGGGTTAGCGGCACGGTTCCTCACTTTGTACGAACGCCAGACGCGACAAGGTTCCCGATGGTGGATATATGTGAGGCACGAGCGGGAAGACTACTTCGGGTGTCATCAATTTTTTGTTTTTATTATTTTAGAAATAATTAGTATGACCAAAACTTCTGTTTCTTGTTCCTGTGGTGTGGGATTTGCCGTTATCTTTCCAACAAAACCGAGCCCGCGCAATTCTGAGTCTAATAGCAATAGTTATGGCCAATATAAGGGGCACCTTGTGTGTTGACAATGCGAACCCATGACACTCCCGGTAACGCCCAGAATTGGCGGCGCATCTTAGGAGGGACATACGGTCATTACTGGCATGGTGGATGAGTTAGCAGCACGGTTCCACACAGGGTATGAATGCCAGACCCGACATGGTTCCCGACGGTGGATATGTGTGAGGCACGAGCGGGAAGAATACTTCGTGTGTCGTCAATTTTTTGTTTTTATTATTTTAGAAATATTAGTATGGCCAAAACTTCTGTTTTTCATTACTGTGGTGTGGGTATGCAGTTATCGTTCCAACAAGACTGAGCCCGCGCAATTCTGAGTCTAATAGCGATAGTTATGGCCAATATAAGGGGCACCTTGCGTGTTGGCAATGGGAACCCGTGCCACTCCCGCTAACCCCCAAAATTGGCGGCGCGTCTTAGGAGGGACATATGGACATTAGAGGCACGGTGGATGGCTTGCGGCATAGTTCCTCATAGTGTACGAACGCCAGACACGACATGGTTCCCAACGGTGGATATATGCGAGGCACGAGCGGGAAGACTACTTCGGGTGTCATCAATTATTTGTTTTTATTATTTTAGAAATATTAGTATGGCCAAAACTTCTATTTTTCGTTCCTGTGGTATGGGATATGCAGTTATCCTTCCAACAAGACCGAGCCCGCGCAATTTTGAGTCTAATAGCGATAGTTATGGCCAATATACGGGGCACCTTGCGTGTTGGCAATGGGAACCCGTGCCACTCCCGCTAACCCCCAAAATTGGCGGCGCGTCTTAGGAGGGACATACGGTCATTGGAGGCACGGTGGATGGGTTAGTGCCATCGTTCAACACAGGGTACGAACGCCAGACGCGACATGGTTCCCGACGGTGGATATATGGGAGGCACGAGCGGGAAGACTACTACGGGTGTCATCAATTTTTTGTTTTTATTATTTTAGAAATATTAGTATGGCCAAAACTACTATTTCTCATTCCTGTGGTGTGGGATTTGCAGTTATCTTTCCAACAAGACCGAGCCCGCGCAATTCTGAGTCTTATAGCGATAGTTATGGCCAATATAAGGGGCACGTCGCGTCTTGGCAATGCGAACCCGCGCCACACCCACTAACGCCCAAAATGAGCGGCGCATCTTAGGAGGGACATACGGTCATTAGAGTCATGGTGGATGGGTTAGCAGCACGGTTCCTCACAGTGTACCAACGCCAGATGCGACATGGTGCCCGACGGTCGATATATGTTTGGGACGAGCAGGAAGACAACTTCGGGTGTCGTCAATTTTTTGTTTTTATTATTTTAGAAATACTTAGTTTGACCAGAACTTCCGTTTTTCATTCCAATGGTGTGGGATTTGCAGTTATCTTTGCAACAAGACTGAGCCCGCGCAATTCTGAGTCTTATAGCGATAGTTATGGCCAATATACGGGGCACCTTGCGTCTTGGCAATGGGAACCCGTGCCACTCCCGCTATCACCCAAAATTAGCTGCGCATCTTAGGCGGGACATACGGTAATTAGAGGCACAGTGGATGGGTTAGCAGCATGGTTCCTCATAGGGTACGAATGCCAAACGCGAAATTGTTCCTGACGGTGGATATATGTGAAGCACGAGCAGGAACACTACTTCGGGTGTCATCAATATTTTATTTTTATTATTTTAGAAATATGCGGTATGACCAAAACTTCCGTTTTTTGTTCCTGTGGTGTGGGATTTGCAGTTATCTTTCCAACAAGGCTGAGCCCTCGCAATTCTGAGTCTTCTAGCGATAGTTATGGCCAATGTACGGGGCACCTTGCATCTTGGTAAAGGGAACCCGTGCCACTCCCGCTAATACCCAAAATTGGCGGCCCATCTTAGGAGGGACATACGGTATGATGGATGGGTTTGCGGCATGGTTCCTCATAGGGTACGAACGCCAGACGCGACATGGTTTCTGACTGTGGATATATGTGAGGCACGAGCGGGAAGAATACTTCGGGTGTCGTCAATTTTTTTTATTATTATTTTAGAAATAATTAGTATGACGAAAACTTCCATTTTTTATTCCTGTGGTGTGGGATTTGCAGTTATCTTTCCAACATGACCGAGCCCACGCAATTCTGAGTCTTATAGCGATAGTTGTGGCCAATATACGGGACACCTTGTGCCTTGGCAAGGAGAACCCGTGCCACTCCCGCTAACCCCCAAAATTGGCGGCGCGACTCAGGAGGTACAAACGGTCATTAGAGGCATGGTGGATGGGTTAACGGCACGGTTCTTCATAGGGTATCAACGCCAGACGCGACATGGTTCCCGACGGGCGATATATGTGAGGCACGAGTGGGAAGACTACTTCGGGTGTCGTCAATTTTTTGTTTTTATTATTTTAGAAATACTCATTACGGCCAAAACTTCCATTTTTCATTCCTGTGGTGTCGGATTTGCAGTTATCATTCTAACAAGACTGAGCCCACGTAATTCTGAGTCTTATACCCATAGTTATGGCCAATATAAGGGTTACCTTGCGTCTTGGAAATGGGAACCCATGCGACTCCCGCTAACCCCCAAAATTGGCGGCGCGTCTTAGGCGGGACATACGGTCAACGGAGGCATGGTGGATGGGTTAGCGGCATGGTTCCACATAGGGTACGAACGCCAGATGCGACATGGTTCCCGACGGTGGATATATGTGAGGCACGAGCGGGACGACTACTTCGGGTGTCGTCAATTTTTTGTTTTGATTATTTTATTAATACATAGTATGAATAGAACTTCTGTTTTTCGTTCCTGTGGTGTGGGATTTGCAGTTATCTTTCCAAAAAGACCAAGCCCGCGCAATTCTGAGTCTTATAGCGATAGTTATGGCCAATATAAGGGGCACCTTGCGTCTGGTCAATGGGACCCCTGCCACTCCTGCTAACCCCGAAAATTGGCGGCGCGTCTTAGGAGGGCATACGGTCATTAGAGGCATGGTGGATGGGTTAGCTGCATGGTTCGTCATAGGGTACGAATGCCAGAACAAACATGGTTCCCGACGGTGGATATATGAGAGGCAGAAGCAGGAAGACTACTTCGGGTGTCGTCAATTTTTTGTTTTTATTATTGTAGAAATACTTAGTATGACCAAAACTTCTGTTTTTCATTCCTGTTGTGTGGGATTTGCAATTATGTTTCCAACTAGACCGCGCCCGCGCAATTCCAAGTCTTAAAGCCATAGTTATGGCCAATATACAGGGCACCTTGTGTCTTGGCAATGGGAACCCGTGCCACACCCGCTAACCCCCAAAATTGGCGGCGCGTCTTAGGAGGGAGATACGGTCATTAGAGGCATGGTGGATGGGTTAGCGGCATGGTTCCTCACAGGGTACGAACGCCAGGCGCGACATGGTTCCCGACGGTGGATATATGTGAGGCACGATCGGGAAGACTACTTCAGGTGTCGTCAAATTTTTGTTTTTATTATTTTTGAAATACTTAGTATGACAAAAAATTCTGTTTTTCCTTCCTGTGGTGTGGGATTTGCAGTTATCTTTCCAACAAGACCGAGGCCACGCAATTCTGAGTCGTATAGCAATAGTTTTGGCCAATATACGGGGCACCTTGCGTCTTGGCAATGGGAACTCGTGCCACTCCCGCTAACACCCAAAATTGGCGGCGCAACTTAGGAGGGACATACGGTCATTAGTGGCATGGTTTATGGGTTAGCGGCACGGTTCCTCAAAGGGGAAGAACGCCAGACACGACATGGTTCCCCATGGTGGATATATGTGAGGCACGAGCGGGAAGACTACTTCGGGTGTCATCAATTTTTTGTTTTTATTATTTTAGAAATACTTAGGGTGACCAAAACTTTTGTTTTTCGTTCCTGTGGTGTGAGATTTGCAGTTATCTTTCCAACAAGACCGAGGCCGCGCAATTCTAAGTCTTATAGTGATAGTTATGGCCAATATACGTGGCACCATGCGTCTTGGCAATGGGAACCCGTGCCACTCCCGCTAACCCCCAAAATTGGCGGCGCGTCTTAGGAGGGACATACGGTCATTAGAGGCATGGTGGATGGGTGAGCAACATGGTTCCTCATAGTGTACGAACGCCAGACGCGACATGGATCCCAACGGTGGATATATGTGAAGCACGAGCGGGAAGGCTACTTCGGGAGTCGTCAATTTTTTGTTTTTATTATTTTAGAAATACTTAGTATGACCCAAAATTCTGTTTTTCATTCCTGTGGTGTGGGATTTGCAGTTATCTTTCCAACAAGACCGAGCCCGCGCAATTCTGAGTCTTATAGCGATAGTTATGACCAATATACGGGGCACCTTGCGTCTTCACAATGGGACCCCTACCACTCCTGCTAACCCCGAAAATTGGCGGCGCGTCTTAGGACGGCATTCGGTCATTAGAGGCATGGTGGATGGGTTAGCGGCATGGTTCGTCACAGTGTACGAATGCTAGACGCAACATGGTTCCCGACGGTGGATATATGTGAGGCACGAGCAGCAAGACTACTTCGGGTGTCATTAATTTTTTGTTTTTATTGTTGTAGAAATACTTAGTATGACCAAAACTTCCGTTTTTCATTCCTGTTGTGTGGGATTTGCAGTTATGTTTCCAACAAGATGGAGCCCGCCAAATTCTGAGTCTTATTGCAATAGTTATAGCCAATATACGGGGCACCTTGTGTCTTGGCAATCGGAACCTGTGCCACACCCGCTGACCACCAAAAATGGCGGCGCGTCTTAGGAGGGACATACGGTCATTAGAGGTATGGTGGATGGGTTAGCGGCATGGTTCTTCACAGGGTACGAACGCTAGACGCGACATGGTTCCCGACGATGGATATATGTGAGGCACCATCGCTAAGACTACTTCGGGTGTCGTCAATTTTTTGTTTATATTATTTTTGAAATACTTAGTATGACCAAAAATTCTGTTTTTCATTCTTGTAGTGTCGGATTTGCAGTTATCTTTCCAACAAGACCGAGCCCACGTAATTCTGAGTCTTGTAGCGATAGTTTTGGCCAATATACGGGGCACCTTGCGTCTTGGCAATGGGAACTCGTGCCACTCCCGCTAACCCCCAAAATTGGCGGTGCATCTCAGGAGGGACATATGGTCATTAGAGGCATGGTAGATGGGTTAGCGGGATGGTTCCTCACAGGGTACGAATGGCAGACGCGACATGGTTCCCGACGGTGGATATATGTGAGGCACGAGCGGGAAGACTACTTCGGGTGTCATCAATTTTTTGTTTTTATTATTTTAGAAATACTTAGTATGACCAAAACTTTTGTTTTTCATTCTCGTGGTGTGGGATTTGCAGTTATCTTTCCAACAAGACCGAGCCCGCGCAATTCTGATTATTATAGCAATAGTTATGGCCAATATACGGGGCACCTTGCGTCTTCACAATGCGACCCCTGCCACTCCCGCTAACCCCGAAAATTGGCGGCGCGTCTTAGGAGGGCATTCGGTCATTAGAGGCATGGTGGATGGGTTAGCGGCATGGTTCGTCACAGTGTACGAACGCCATACGCCACATGGTTCCCGGCGTTGGATATATGTGAGGCACGAGCAGGAAGACTACTTCGGGTGTCGTTAAGTTTTTGTTTTTATTATTGTAGAAATACTTAGTATGACCAAAACTTCTGTTTTTCGTTCCTATTGTGTGGGATTTGCAGTTATGTTTCCAAGAAGACAAAGGCCCAATATAGCGACATTCGGAGCCTTATAGCGATAGTTTTGGCCAATATACGGGGCACCTTGCGTCTTGGCAATGGGAACCCGTGCCACTCCCGCTAACCCCCAAAATTGGCGACGCGTCTTAGCAGGGACATACGGTCATTAGAGGCATGGTGGATGGGTTAGTGGCATGGTTCGTCATAGGGTACGAACACCAGACCCGACATGGTTCACGACGATGGATATATGTGAGGCACGAGCGGGAAGACTACTTCGGGTGTCGTCAATTTTTTGTTTTTATTATTTTAGAAATACTTAGTATGACCAAAAATTCTGTTTTTCATTCCTGTGGTGTGGGATTTGCAGTTATCTTTCCAACAAGACCGAGCCCGCGCAATTCTGAGTCTTATAGCGATAATTATGGCCAATATACGGTTCACCTTGCGTCTTGGCAATGGGAACCCCTGCCACTCCAGCTAACCCCCAAAATTGGCGGCATGGTGGATGGGTTAGCGGCATGGTTCCTCACAGGGTACGAACACCAGACGCGACATGGTTCCCGACGGTGGATATATGTGAGGCACGAGCGGGAAGACTACTTCGGGTGTCGTCAATTTTTAATTTCTATTATTTTAGAATTACTTAGTCTGACCAAAAATTCCCGTTTTCATTCCTATGGTCTGGGATTTGCAGTTATCTTTCCAACAAGACCGAGCCCGCGCAATTCTGAGTCTTATAGCGATAGTTGTGGCCAATATATGGGCCACCTTGCGTCTTGGCAGTGGGAACCGTGCCACTCCCGCTAACCCCCAAAATGGGCGGCGCGTCTTAGGAGGGACGTACGGTCATTAGAGGCATGATGGACGTGTTAGCGGCATGGTTCCTCACAGTGTATGAACGCCAGACGCGACATGGTTCCCGACGGTGGATATATGTGAGGCACGAGCGGGAAGACTACTTCGGGTGTCGTCAATTTTTTTTTTATTATTTTAGAAATACTTAGTATGACCAAAACTTCGGTTTTTCATTTCTGTGGTGTGGGATTTGCTGTTATCTTTCCAACAAGAGCGAGCCCGCGCAATTCTGTGTCTTATAGCGATAGTTGTGCCAATATACGGGGTGCCTGGCGTCTCAGCAATGGGAACCCGTGCCACACCCGCTAACCCCCAAAATTGGCGGCCCATCTTAGGAGGGACATACGGTCATTAGATTCATAGTGGATGGGTTAGCGGCACGTTTCCTCACAGTGTACGAACGCCAGACGCGACATGGTTCCCGACGGTGGATATATGTGAGGCACGAGCGGGAAGACTACTTCGGGTGTCGTCAATTTTTTGTTTTTATTATTTTAGAAATACTTAGTATGACCAAAACTTCTGTTTTTCGTTTCTGTGGTGTGGGATTTGCTGTTATCTTTCCAACAAGACCAAGCCCCCACAATTCTTAGTCTAATAGTGACAGTTGTGGCCAATATACGGGGCACTTGGCGTCTCGGCAATGGGAACCCGTGCCACACCCGCTAACCCCAAAAATTGGCGGCGCGTCTTAGGAGGGACATACAGTCATTAGAGTCACATTGGTTGGATTAGCGGCATGGTTCCTCACAATGTACGAACGCCAGACACGACATGGTTCTCGACGGTGGATATATGTGAGGCACGAGCGGGAAGACTGCTTTGGGTGTCGTCAATTTCTTGTTTTCATTATTTTAGAAATACTTAGTATGACCCAAAATTCTGTTTTCCCACCTGTAGTGTGGGATTTGCAGTTATCTTTCCAACAAGACCGAGCCCGCGCAATTCTGAATCTTATAGCAATAGTTATGGCCAATATACGGGGCACCTTGCGTCTTGGTAATGGGAACCCGTGCCGCTCCCACTAAACCCCAAAGTTTGCGGCGCGTCTTAGGAGGGACATACGGTCATTAGAGGCATGATGGACGTGTTAGCGGCACCGTTCCTCACAGTGTATGAACGCCAGACGTGACATGGTTCCCGACGGTGGATATTTGTGAGGCACGAGTGGGAAGACCACTTCGGGTGTCGTCAATTTTTTGTTTTTATTACTTTAGAAATACATAGTATGACCCAGAATTCTGTTTTTCCTTCCAGTGGTGTGGGATTTGCAGTTATCTTTCCAACAAGACCGAGCCCGCGCAATTCTGAGTCTTATAGCGATAGTTATGGCCAATATACGGGGCACCTTGCGTCTTGGCAATGGGAACCCGTGCCACTCCCGCTAACCCCCAAAATTGGTGGCGTGCCTAAGGAGGGACATACGGTCATTAGAGGCATGGTGGATGGGTCAGCAACATGGTTCCCGACGGTGGATATATGTGAGACACGAGCGGGAAGACTACTTCGGGTGTCGTCAATTTTTTGTTTTCATTATTTTAGAAATACTTAGTATGACCAAAACTTCCATTTTTCGTTCCTGTTGTGTGGGATTTGCAGTTATCTTTCCACCAAGACCGAGCCCGCGCAATTCTGAGTCTTATAGAGAAAGTTATTTCCAATATATGGGGCACCTTGCGTCTTGGCAATGGGAACCCGTGCCATTCCCGCTAACCCCCTAAATTGGCGGCGCGTCTTAGGAGGGACATACGAACATTAGAGGCATGGTGGATGGGTTAGCGGCATGGTTCCTAATAGGGTACGAACGCCAGACACGACATGGTTCCCAACGGTTGATATATGTGAGGCACGAGCGGGAAGACTACTTCGGGTGTCGTCAATATTTTGTTTTCAATATTTTAGAAATACTTAGTATGACCAAAACTTCCATTTTTGATTCCTGTTGTGTGGGATTTGCAGTTATCTTTCCAACAAGACCGAGCCCGCGCAATTCTGAGTCTTATAGTGAAAGTTATTTCCAATATACGGGGCACCTTGCGTCTTGGCAATCGGAACCCGTGCCATTCCCGCTAAACCCCAAAATTGGCGGCCCGTCTTAGGAGGGACATACGGTCATTAGAGGCATGGTGGATGGGTTAGCAACATGGTTCCTCAGAGGGTACGAATGCTAGACGCGACAAGGTTCCCGACTGTGGATATATCTAAGGCACGAGCGGGAGGACTACTTCGGGTGTCGTCAATTTTTTGTTTTTATTATTTTAGAAATACTTAGTATGGCCAACACTTCCATTTTTCGTTCCCGTGGTGTGGGATTTGCAGTTATCTTTCCAACAAGACTGAGCCCGCGCAATTCTGAGTCTTATAGCGATAGTTATGGCCAATATACGCGGTACCTTGTGTCTTGGCAATGGGAACCCGTGCGACTCCCGGTAACCCGCAAAATTGGCGGCGCGTCTTAGGAGGGACATACAGTCATTAGAGGAACGGTGGATGGGTTAGCGGCATGGTTCCTAATAGGGGACGAACGCCAGACACGACATGGTTCCCGACGGTGGATATATGTGAGGCACGAGCGGGAAGACTACTTCTGGTGTCGTCAATTTTTTGTTTTCATTATTTTAGAAATACTTAGTGTGACCAAAACTTCCATTTTTCGTTCCTGTTGTGTGGGATTTGCAGTTATCTTTCCAACAAGACCGAGCCCGCGCAATTCTGAGTCTTATAGTGAAAGTTATTTCCAATATACGGGGCACCTTGCGTCTTGGCAATGGGAACCCGTGCCATTCTCGCTAACCCCCAAAATTGGCGGCACGTCTTAGGAGGGACATACGGTCATTAGCGGCATGGTGGATGGGTTAGCAGCATGGTTCCTCAGAGGGTACGAACGCTAGACGCGACAAGGTTTCCGATTGTGGATATATCTGAGGCACGAGCGGGAAGACTACTTCGGGTGTCGTCAATTTTTTGTTTTTATTATTTTAGAAATACTTAGTATTGCCAAAACTTCCATTTTTCATTCTGGTGGTGTGGGATTTACAGTTATCTTTCCAACAAGACTGAGCCCGCGCAATTCTGAGTCTTATAGCGATAGTTATGGCCAATATACGCGGTACCTTGTGTCTTGGCAATGGGAACCCGTGCCACTCCCGGTAACCCCCAAAATTGGCGGCGCGTCTTCGGAGGGACATACAGTCATTAGAGGAGTGGTGGATGGGTTAGCGGCATGGTTCCTAATAAGGTACGAACGCCAGACACGACATGGTTCCCAACGGTGGATATATGTGAGCCACGAGCGGGGAGACTACTTCGGGTGCCGTCAATTTTTTGTTTTCAATATTTTAGAAATACTTAGTATGACCAAAACTTCCATTTTTGATTCCTATTGTGTGGGATTTGCAGTTATCTTTCCAACAAGACTGAGCCCGCGCAATTCTGAGCCTTATAGTGAAAGTTATTTCCAATATACGGGGCACCTTGCGTCTTGGCAATGGGAACCCGTGCCATTCCCGCTAACCCCCAAAACTGGCGGCGCGTCTTAGGAGGGACATACGGTCATTAGAGGCATGGTGGATGGGTTAGCAGCATGGTTCCTCATAGGGTACGAACGCTAGACGCGACATGGTTCCCGACGATGGATATATCTGAGGCACGAGCGGGAAGACTACTTCGGGTGCCGTCAATTTTTTTTTATTATTTTAGAAATAGTTAGTATGACCAAAACTTCCGTTTTTCGTTCGTGTGGTGTGGGATTTGCAGCTATCTTTCCAACAAGACCGAGCCCGCGCAATTCTGAGTCCTATAGCGATAGTTATGGCCAATATACGGGCACCTTGCGTCTTGGCAATGGGAACCCGTGCCACTCCAGGTAACCCCCAAAATTGGCGGAGCGTCTTAGGAGGGACATACGGTCATTAGAGGCATGGTGGATGGGTTAGCGCCATGGTTCCTCGCAGGGTACGAATGTCTGAAGCGAGATGGTTCCCGACGATGCATATATGTGAGGCACGAAAGGGAAGACTACTTGGGGTGTCGTCAATTTTTTGTTTTTATTATTTTAGAAATATTAGTATGACCAAAACTTCCGTTTTTCATTCCTGTGGTGTGGGATTTGCAGTTATCCTTCCAATAAGACCGAGCCCGCGCAATTCTGAGTCCTATAGCGATAGTTATGGCCAATATATGGGGCACCTTGCGTCTTGGCAATGGGAACCCGTGCCACTCCCGCTAACCGCCAAAATTTGTGGCGCGTCTTAGCAGGGACATACGGTCATTAGAGGCATGGTGGATGGGTTAGCGGCACAGTTCCTCATAGTGTACTAACGCCAGACACGACATGGTTCTCAACGGTGGATATACGCTAGACAACTTCGGGTGTCGTCAATTTTTTGTTTTTATGATATTAGAAATATTAGTATGGCCAAAACTTCTTTTTTTCATTCCTGTGGTGTGGGATTTGCAGTTATCTTTCCAACAAGTCCGAGCCCACACAATTCTGAGTCTTATAGTGATAGTTTTGACCAACATACGGGGCACCTTGCGTCTTGGCAATGGGAACCCGTGCCACTCCCAGTAACCCGAAAAATTGGCGGCACGTCTTAGGAGGGACATACGGTCATTAGAGGCATGGTGGATGGGTTAGCGGCATGGTTCCTCACAGGGTACAAACGCCAGACGCGACATGGTTCCCGATGGTGGATATATGTGAGGCACGAGCGCGAAGACTACTTCGGGTGTCGTCAATTTTTTTTTAAGATATCAGAAATATTAGTTTGGCAAAAACTTCTATTTTTCATTCTTGTGGTGTGGGATTTGCAGCTATCTTTCCAACAAAACTGAGCACGCGCAATTCTGAGCCTTATAGCGATAGTTATGGCCAATATACGGGGCACCTTGCGTCTTGGCAATGGTAACCCGTGCCACTCCCGCTAACGCCCAAAATTGGCGGCGCGTCTTAGGAGGGACACATGGTCATTAGAGGCAAGGTGGATGGGTTAGCGGGGTGGTTCCTCATAGGGTACGAATGCCGGACGCGACATGGTTCCCGACGGTGGAAATATGTGAGGCACGAGCGGGAAGACTACTTCAGTTGTCGTCAATTTTTTGTTTTTATTATTTTAGAAATACTTAGTATGGCGAAAACTTCCGTATTTCATTCCTATGTGGGACCTGCAGTTATCTTTCCAACAAGACAGAGCCCGTGCAATTCTGAGTCTTATAGCGGTAGTTATGGCCAATATACGTGGCACCTTGTGTCTTGGCAATGGGAACCCGTGCCACTCCCGGTAACCCCCAAAATTGGCGGCGCGTCTTAGGAGGGACATACGGTCGTTAGAGGCACGGTGGATGGATTAGCGGCATGGTTCCTAATCGGGTACGAACACCAGACATGACATGGTTCCCAACGGTGGATATATGTGAGGCACGAGCGGGAAGACTATTTCGGGTGTCGTCAATTTTTTGTTTTCATTATTTTAGAGATACTTAGTATGACCAAAACTTCCATTTTTCATTCCTGTTGTGTGGGATTTGCAGTTATCTTTCCAACAAGAACGAGCCCGCGCAATTCTAAGTCTTATAGCGAAAGTTACTTCCAATATACGGGGCACCTTGCGTCTTGGCAATGGGAACCCGTGCTATTCCCGCTAACCCCCAAAATTGGCGCCGCGTCTTAGGAGGGACATACGGTCATTAGAGGCATGGTGCATGGGTTAGCAGCATGGTTCGTCAGAGGGTACGAATGCTAGACGCGACATGGTTTCCGATTGTGGATATATCTGAGGCACGAGGGGAAGACTACTTCGGGTGTCGTCAATTTTTTGTTTTTATTATTTTAGAAATACTTAGTATGGCCAAAACTTCCATTTTTCATTCTTGGTTGTGGGATTTATAGTTATCTTTCCAACAAGACTGAGCCCGCGCAATTCTGAGTCTTATAGCGATAGTTATGGCCAATATACGCGGTACCTTGTGTCTTGGCAATGGGAACCCGTGCCACTCCCGGTAACCCCCAAAATTGGCGGCGCGTCTTAGGAGGGACATACGGTCATTAGAGGCATGCTGGATGGCTTAGTGGCATGGTTCCTCGTAGGGTACGAATGCCAGACACGACATGGTTGCCGACGGTGGATATATCTGAGGCACGAGCGGGAATACTACTTCGGGTGTCGTCAATATTTTGTTTTTATTATTTTAGAAATACTTAATATGAGCAAAACTTCCGTTTTTCATTCCTGTGGTGTGGGATTTGCAGTTATCTTTCCAATAAGACCGAGCTTGCGCAATTCTGAGACTCATAGCGTCTTGGGAATGGGAACCCGTGCCACGCTCTCTAACCCCCAAAATTGGCGGCGCGTCTTAGGAGGACCTACGGTCATTAGAGGCACGATGGATGGGTTATCGGCATAGTTCCTCACAGTGTAGAAACGTCGGACGCGGCATGGTTCCCGACGGTTGATATATGCGAGGCACGAGCGGGAAGACTACTTTGGGTGTCGTCAATTTTTTGTTTTTATGATATTAGAAGTATTAGTGTGGCCAAATCTTCTGTTTTTCATTCCTGTGGTATGGGATTTGTAGTTATCTTTCCAACAAGACCGAACCCGCGCAATTCTAAGTGTAATAGCGATAGTTATGGCCAATATACGGGGCACCTTGCGTCTTGGCATTGGGAACCCGTGGCACTCCCGCAAACCCCCAAAATTGGCGGCGCGTCTTAGGAGGGACATACGGTCATTAGAGGCATAGTGGGTGGGTTAGCAGCATGGTTCCTCATAGGGTACGAACGCTGGACCCGACAAGGTTCCCGACGGTGGATATATCTGAGGCACGAGCGGGAACACTACTTCGGGTGTCGTCAATTTTTTGTTTTCATTATTGTAGAAATACTTAGTATGACCAAAACTTCCGTTTTTTTATTCCTGTGGTGTGGGATTTGCAGTTATCTTTCCAACAACACTGAGCCCGTGCAATTCTAAGTCTTGTAGCGATAGTTATGGCCAATATACGGGGCACCTTGCGTCTTGGCAATGGGAACCCGTGCCACTCCCGCTAACCCCCAAAATTGGCGGCGCGTCTTAGGAGGGACAAAAGGTCATAAGAGGCATGGTGGATGGGTTAGGAGGCACAAAAGTTCATTAGTGGCACCGTGGATGGCTTAGTGGCATGGTTCCTCACAGGGTACGAATGCCAGACGCGACATGGTTGCCGACGGTGGATATATGTGAGGCACGAGCGGGAAGACTACTTCGGGTGTTGTCAATTTTTTGTTTTTATTATTTTAGAAATACTTAGTATGACCAAAACATCCGTTTTTCATTCCTGTGGTGTGGGATTTGCGGTTATTTTTCCTACAAGACCGAACCCGCACAATTCTGAGTCATATAGCGATAGTTAAGGCCAATATATGGGGCGCCTTGTGTCTTGGCAATGGGAACCCGTGCCACTCCCGCAAACCCCAAAAATTGGCGGCGCGTCTTAGGAGGGACAAAAGTTCATAAGTGGCATGGTGGATGGGTTAGTGGCACGGTTCCTCACAGGGTACGAACGCCAGACGGGACATGGTTCCCGACGGTGGATATATGTGAGGCACGAGCGGGAAGACTACTTCGGGTGTCGTCAATTTTTTGTTTTTATTATTTTAGAAATACTTAGTATGACCAAAACTTCCGTTTCTCATGCTTGTGGTGTGGGATTTGCAGTTATCTTTCCAACAAGACTGAGCTCGCAGAATTCTGAGTCTTATAGCGATAGTTATGGCCAATATACGGGCCACCTTGCGTCTTGGCAATGGGAACACGTGCCACTCCCGCTAACCCCCAAAATTGGCGGCGCGTCTTAGGAGGGACATATGGTCATTAGAGGCAATGTGGATGGGTTAGCGGAACAGTTACTCACAGGGTACGAATGCTAGACGCGACATGGTTGCCGACGGTGGATATATGTGAGGCACGAGCGGGAAGACTACTTCGGGTGTTGTCAATTTTTTGTTTTTATTATTTTAGAAATACTTAGTATGACCAAAACTTCCGTTTCTCATTCCTGTGGTGTGGGATTTGCGGTTATCTTTCCAACAAGACCGAACCCGCGCAATTCTGAGTCTTATAGCGATAGTTATGGCCAATATACGGGGCACCTTGCTTCTTGGCAATGGGAACCCGTGCCACTCCCGCTAACCCCCAAAATTGGCGGCCCGTCTTAGGTGGGACATACGGTCATTAGAGGCAAAGTGGATGGGTTAGCGGCACAGTTCCTCGCAGTGTATGAACGCCAGACGCGGCATGGTTCTCGATGGTGGATATATGTGAGGCACGAGCGGGAAGACTACTTCGGGTGTCGTCAATTTTTTGTTTTTATTATTTTTGAAATACTTAGTATGACCAAAACTTCCGTTTTTCATGCCTGTGGTGTGGGATTTGCAGTTATCTTTCCAACAAGACCGAACCCACGCAATTCTGAGTCTTATAGCTATAAATATGGACAATATACGGGGCACCTTGCGTCTAGGCAATTGGAACCCGTGCCACTCCCGCTAACCCCCAAAATTGGCGGCGCGTCTTAGGAGGGACATACGGTCATTAGAGGCATAGTAATGGGTTAGCGGCACAGTTCCTCGCAGTGTATGAACGCCAGACGCGACATGGTTCTCGACGGTGGATATATCTGAGGCACGAGCGGGAAGACTACTTCGGGTGTCGTCAATTTTTTGTTTTTATTATTTTTGAAATACTTAGTATGACCAAAACTTCCGTTTTTCATGCCCGTGGTGTGGGATTTGCAGTTATCTTTCCAACAAGACCGAACCCGCGCAATTCTGAGTCTTATAGCTATAAATATGGCCAATATACGGGGCACCTTGCGTCTTGGCAATTGGAACCCGTGCCACTCCCGCTAACCCCCAAAATTGGCGGCGCGTCTTAGGAGGGACATACGGTCATTAGAGGCATAGTAATGGGTTAGCAGCATAGTTCCTCGCAGTGTATGAACGCCAGACGCGACATGGTTCTCGACGGTGGATATATCTGAGGCACGAGCGGGAACACTACTTGGGGTGTCGTCAATTTTTTGTTTTTATTATTTTTGAAAGACTTAGTATGACCAAAACTTCCGTTTTTCATGGCTGTGGTGTGGAATTTGCAGTTATCTTTCCAACAAGACCGAACCCGCGCAATTCTGAGTCTTATAGCGATAGTTATGGCCAATATACGGGGCACCTTGCTTCTTGGCAATAGGAACCCGTGCCACTCCCGCTAACCCCCAAAATGGGCGGCCCGTCTTAGGTGGGACATACGGTCATTAGAGGCAAAGTGGATGGGTTAGCGGCATAGTTCCTCGCAGTGTATGAACGCCAGATGCGGCATGGTTCTCGATGGTGGATATATGTGAGGCACGAGCGGGAAGACTACTTCGCGTGTCGTCAATTTTTTGTTTTTATTATTTTTGAAATACTTAGTATGACCAAAACTTCCGTTTTTCATGCCTGTGGTGTGGGATTTGCAGTTATCTTTCCAACAAGACCGAACCCACGCAATTCTGAGTCTTATAGCTATAAATATGGACAATATACGGGGCACCTTGCGTCTTGGCAATTGGAACCCGTGCCACTCCCGCTAACCCCCAAAATTGGCGGCGCGTCTTAGGAGGGACATACGGTCATTAGAGGCATAGTAATGGGTTAGCGGCACAGTTCCTCGCAGTGTATGAACGCCAGACGCGACATGGTTCTCGACGGTGGATATATCTGAGGCACGAGCAGGAAGACTACTTCGGGTGTCGTCAATTTTTTGTTTTTATTATTTTTGAAATACTTAGTATGACCAAAACTTCCGTTTTTCATGCCCGTGGTGTGGGATTTGCAGTTATCTTTCCAACAAGACCGAACCCGCGCAATTCTGAGTCTTATAGCTATAAATATGGCCAATATACGGGGCACCTTGCGTCTTGGCAATTGGAACCCGTGCCACTCCCGCTAACCCCCAAAATTGGCGCCGCGTCTTAGGAGGGACATACGGTCATTAGAGGCATAGTGGATGGGTTAGCGGCACAGTTCCTCGCAGTGTATGAACGCCAGACGCTACATGGTTCTCGATGGTGGATATATGTGAGGCACGAGCGGGAAGACTACTTCGGGTGTCGTCAATTTTTTGTTTTTATTATTTTTGAAATACTTAGTATGACCAAAACTTCCGTTTTTCATGCCTGTGGTGTGGGATTTGCAGTTATCTTTCCAACAAGACCGAACCCGCGCAATTCTGAGTTTTATAGCGATAGTTATGGCCAATATACGGGGCGCCTTGCGTCTTGGCAATGGGAACCCGTGCCACTCCCGCTAACCCTGAAAATTGGCGGCGCGTCTTAGGAGAGACAAAAGTTCATTAGAGGCATGGTGGATGGGTTAGTGGCACGGTTCCTCACAGTGTACGAACGCCAGACGCGACATGGTTCACGACGGTGGATATATGTGAGGCACGAGCGGGAAGACTACTTCGAGTGTCATCAATTTTTTGTTTTTATTCTTTTAGAAATACATTGTATGCCCAAAACTTCCATTTCTCATTCCTGTGGTGTGGGATTTGCGGTTATCTTTCCAACAATACTGAGCCCGCGCAATTCTGAGTCTTATAGCGATAGTTATGGCCAATATACGGGCCACCTTGCGTCTTGGCAATGGGAACACGTGCCACTCCCGCTAACCCCCAAAATTGGCGGCGCGTCTTAGGAGGGACATACGGTCATTAGAGGCAATGTGGATGGGTTAGCGGAACAGTTACTCACAGGGTACGAATGCTAGACGCGACATGGTTGCCGACGGTGGATATATGTGAGGCACGAGCGGGAAGACTACTTCGGGTGTCGTCAATTTTTTGTTTTTATTATTTTAGAAATACGTTGTATGACCAAAACTTCCGTTTTCATTCCTGTGGTGTGGGATTTGCAGTTATCTTTCCAACAAGACCGAACCCGCGCAATTCTGAGTCTTATAGCGATAGTTATGGCCAATATACGCGGCGCCTTGCGTCTTGGCAATTGGAACCCGTGCCACTCCCGCTAACCCCCAAAATTGGCGTCTTAGGAGGGACATACGGTCATTAGAGGCATAGTGGATGGGTTAGCGGCACAGTTCCTCGCAGTGTATGAACGCCAGACGCCACATGGTTCACGACGGTGGATATATGTGAGGCACGAGCGGGAAGACTACTTCGGGTGTCGTCAATTTTTTGTTTTTATTATTTTAGAAATACTTTGTATGCCCAAAACTTCCGTTTCTGATTCCTGTGGTGTGGGATTTACGGTTATCTTTCAACCAAGAGTGAGTCCACGCAATTCTGAGTCTTATAGCGATAGTTATGGCCAATATAAGGGCCACCTTGCGTCTTGGCAATGGGAACACGTGCCACTCCCGCTATCCCGCAAAATTGGCGGCGCGTCTGAGGAGGGACATACGATCATCAGAAGCATGGTGGATGGGTTAACGGCAGAGTTCCTCACAGGGTACGAAGGCCAGACGCGACATGGTTCCCACGGTGGGTATATGTCAGGCACGAGCGGGAAGACTACTTCGGGTGTCGTCAATTTTTTGTTTTTATTATTTTAGAAATACTTTGTATGCCCAAAACATCCGTTTCTCATTCCTGTAGTGTGGGATTTGCGGTTATCTTTCCAATAAGACTGAGCCTGCGCAATTCTGAGTCTTATAGCGATAGTTGTGGCCAATATACGGGCCACCTTGCGTCTTGGCAATGGGAACACGTGCCACTCCCGCTAACCCCCAAAATTGGCAGCGCGTCCTCGGAGGGAGCTACGGTCATTAGAGGCAATGTGGATGGGTTAGCGGAATAGTTACTCACATGGTACGAATGCCAGACGCGACATGGTTGCCGACGGTGGATATATGTGTGGCACGAGCGGGAAGATTACTTCGGGTGTCGTCAATGTTTTGTTTTTACTATTTTAGAAATACTTTGTATGCCCAAAACTTCCGTTTCTGATTCCTGTGGTGTGGGATTTACAGTTATCTTTCAAACAAGAGCGAGTCCACGCAATTCTGAGTCTTATAGCGATAGTTATGGCCAATATAAGGGCCACCTTGCGTCTTGGCAATAGCAACACGTGCCACTCCCGCTAACCCCCAAAATTGGCGGCGCATCTTAGGAGGGACATACGGTCATCAGAGGCATGGTGGATGGGTTAGCGGCACAGTTCCTCATGGGGTTCCCACGTTGGGTATATGTGAGGCACGAGCGGGAAGACTACTTCGGGTGTCGTCTATTTTTTGTTTTTATTGTTTTAGAAATACTTAGTATGACCAAAACTTCCGTTTTTCATTCCTGTGGTGTGGGATTTGCGGTTATCTTTCCAAAAATACCGAGCCCGCGCAATTCTAAGTCTTATATCGATAGTTACGGCCAATATATGGGGCACCTTCCGTCTTGGCAATGGGAACGCGTGCCACTCCCGCTACCCCCCAAAATTCGCGGCGCGTCTTAGGAGGGACCTACGGTCATTAGAGGCATGGTGGATGGGTTAGCGGCATGGTTTCTCATAGGGTACGAACGCCAGACGCGACATGGTTCCCGACGGTGGGTATATGTGAGGCACGAGCGGGAAGACTACTTCGGGAGTCGTCAATTTTTTGTTTTTATTATTTTAGAAACACTTAGTATGACCAACACTTCTGTTTTTCATTCCTGTGGTGTCGGATTTGCAGTTATCTTCCAACAAGACTGAGCCTGCGCAGTTCTGTGTCTTATAACGATAGTTATGGCCAATATACGGGGCACCTTGCGTCTTGGCATTGGGAACCCGTGCCACTCCCGCTGAACGCCAAAATTGGTGGCGCGTCTTAGGAGGTACATACGGTCAATAGAGGCATAGTGGATGGGTTAGTGGCATGGTTCCTCACAGTGTACAAACGCCAGACGCGACATGGTTCCCGATGGTGGATATATTTGAGGCACGAGCGGGAATACTACTTCGGGTGTCGTCAATTTTTTGTTTTTATTATTTTTGAAATACTTAGTATGACCAAAACTTCCGTTTTTTGTTCCTGTGGTGTGGGATTCGCAGTTATCTTTCCAACAAGACCGAGCCCGCACAATTCTGAGTCTTATAGCGATAGTTATGGCCAATATATGGGGCACCTTGTGTCTTGGCAATGGGAACCCGTGCCACTCCCGCTAACTTCCAAAATTGGCGGCTCGTCTTAGGAGGGACATACAGTCATTAGAGGCATGGTGGATGGGTTAGCGGTACAGTTCCTCACGGTGTACGAACGCCAGATGAGACAAGGTACCCGACGGTGGATATATGCGAGGCACGAGCGGGAAGACTACTTCGGGTGTCGTCAATTTTTTGTTTTTATGATGTTACAAATATTAGTATGGCCAAAACTTCTGTTTTTCATTCCTGTGGTGTGGGATTTGCTGTTATCTTTCCAACAAGACCGAGCCCGTGCAATTCTGAGTCTTATAGCGATAGTTATGGCCATTATACGGGGTACCTTGCGTCTTGGAAATGGGAACCCGTCCCACTCCCGGTAACCCCCAAAATTGGCGGCGCGTCATAGGTCGGACATACGGTCATTAGAGGCATGGTGGATGGGTTAGCGGCATGGTTCCTCACATGGTACGAACGCTAGACGCGACATGGTTCCCGATGGTGGATATATGTGGGGCACGAGCGGGAAGACTACTGCGGGTGTCGTCAAGTTTTTGTTTTTATTATTTTAGAAATACTTAGTATGACCAAAACTTCAGTTTTTCGTTCCTGTGGTGTGGGATTTGCAGTTATCTTTCCAACAAGACTGAACCCGCACAATTCTGAGTCTTACAGCGATAGTTATGGCCAATATACGGGGCACCTTGTGTCCTGGCAATGGGAACCCGTGACACTCCCGGTGACCCCAGAAATTGGCGGCGCATCTTAGGAGGGACATACAGTCATTAGAGGCATGGTGGATGGGTTAGCGACATGGTTCCTCATAGGGTACGAACGCTAGACGCGACATGGTTCCCGATGGTGGATATATGTGAGGCACGAGCGGGAAGACTACTTCGGGTGTCGTCGATTTTTTGTTTTTATTATTTTAGAAACACTTAGTATGACCAAAACTTCCTTTTTTCATTCCTGTGCTGTGGGATTTGCAGTTATCTTCCCAACAAGACCGAGCCCGCGCAATTCTGAGTCTCATAGCGTTGTTAGGGCCAATATACCGGGAACCTTGCGTCTTGGCAATGGGAACACGTGCCACTCTCTCTATCCCACAAAATTGGCGGCGCGTCTTTGGAGGGACATACGGTCATTAGAGGCACGGTGGATGGGTTAGCGGCACAGTTCCTCATAGTGTACAAACGCCAGACGCGACATAGTTCCCGACGGTTGATATATGCAAGGCATGAGCGGGAAGACTACTTTGGTTGTCGTCAATTTTTTCTTTTTATGAAACTAGAAATATTAGTATGGCCAAAACTTCTGTTTTTCATTCCTGTGGTCTGGGATTTGCAGTTATCTTTCCAACAAGACCGAACCCGCGCAATTCTAATTGTAATAGCGATAGTTATGGCTAATATACGGGGCACCATGCGTCTTGGCTATGGGAACCGGTGCCACTCCCGCTGACCGCCAAAATTGGTGGTGCGTCTTAGGAGGTACATACGGTCATTACAGGCATAGTGGATGGGTTAGCGGCATGGTTCCTCTGAGTGTACAAACGCCAGACCCAACATGGTTCCCGACGGTGGATATATGTGTGGCACGAGCGGGAAGACCACTTTGGGTGTCTTCAATTTTTTGTTTTTATTATTTTAGAAATTCTTAGTATGACCAAAACTTTCGTTTTTAATTCCTGTGGTGTGGGATTTGCAGTTATCTTTCCAACAAGACTGAGCCCGCACAATTTTGAGTCTTATAGCGATAGTTGTGGCCAATATATGAGGCACCTTGCGTCTTGGCAATGGGAACCCGTGCCACTCCCGCTAACGCCCGAAATTGTCGGCGCGTCATAGGAGGGACATACGGTAATTAGAGGTATGGTGGATGGGTTAGCAGCATAGTTTTTCACAGGGTACGAACGCAAGACAGGACATGGTTCCCGACGGTGGATATATGCAAGGCTCGAGCGGGAAGGCTACTTCGGGTGTCGTCAATTTTTTGTTTTTATCATATTAGAAATATTAGTATATCCAAAACTTCTGTTTTTCATTCCTGTGGTGTGGGAATTGTAGTTATCTTTCCAAGAAGACCGAGCCCGTGCAATTCTGAGTCTTATTGCGATAGTTATGGCCAATATACGGGGCACCTTGCGTCTTGGCAATGGGCACCCGTCCTACTCCCGGTAACCCCCAAAATTGGCAGCGTGTCTAAGGTGGGACATGCAGTCATTAGAGGCATGATGGATTAGTTAGCAGCATGGTTCATCACAGTGTACGAACGCCAGACGTGACAAGGTTCCCGACGGTGGATATACGTCAAGCACAAGCTCGAAGACTAGTTCGGGTGTCGTCAATTTTTTGTTTTTATTATTTTAGAAATACTTAATATGACCAAAACTTCCATTTTTTATTCCTGTGGTGTGGGATTTGCAGTTATCATTCCAACAAGACCGAGCCCGCGCAATTCTGAGTCTTATAGCGATAGTTATGTCCAATATATGGGGCACCTTGTGTCTTGGCAATGGGAACTCGAGTCACTCGCGCTAAACCCCAAAATTGGCGGCGGGTGTTAGGAGGGACATACGGTCATTAGAGGCACGGTGGATGGGTTAGTGGCATAGTTCCCCACAGTCTACGAACGCCAGACGCAACATGGTTCCCGACGGTGTTTATATGTGAGGCACGAGCGGTAAGACTACTTCGGGTGTCATCAACTTTTTGTTTTTATTATTTTAGAAATATTAGTATGGCCAAAAGTTTTATTTTTCGTTTTTGTGGTTTGGGATTTGCAGTTATCTTTGTATCAAGACTGGACCTGCGCAATTCTGAGTCTAATAGCGATAGTTATGGCCAATATACGGGGCACCTTGCGTCTTGGCAATGGGAACCCGTGCCACTCCCGCTAACCCCCAAAATTGGTGGCATGTCTTAGGAGGTGCATACAGTCATTAGAGGCACAGTGGATGGGTTAGAGGCATGGTTCCTCATAGTGTACAAATGCCAGACGCGATGTGGTTCCCGATGGTGGATATATATGTGGCACGAGCGGAAAGACAACTTCGGGTGTCTTCAATTTTTTGTTTTTATTATTTTAGAAATACTTAGTATGACCAAAACTTTCATTTTTCATTCCTGTGGTGTGGGATTTGCACTTATCTTTCCAACAAGACCGAGCCCACGCAATTCTGTGTCTTATAGCAATAGTTATGGCCAATATACGGGCAACTTGGGTCTTGGCAATGGGAAGCCGTGCCACTCCCGCTAACCCGCAAAATAGGCGGCGCATCTTAGGTGGGACATACGGTCATTAGAGGCATGGTCGATGGGTTAGCAACACAGTTCCTCATAGGGTACTAACGCCAGACGCGACTTGGTTCCCGACGGTGGATATATGCGAGCCACGAGCGGGAAGACTACTTCGCGTGTCGTCAATTTTTTGTTTTTATGATATTAGAAATATTAGTATGGCCAAAACTTCTGTTTTTCGTTGCTGTGGTGTGGGATTTGCAGTTATCTTTCCAATAAGACCGAGCCCGTGCCATTCTGAGTCTTATAGCGATAGTTATGGCCAATATACGGGGCACCTTGCGTCTTGGCAATGGGAACCCGTCACACTCCTGGTAACCCCAAAAATTGGCGGCACGTCATAGGAGGGACAAACGGTCATTCGAGGCATTGTGGATGGGTTAGTAGCATGGTTCCTCACAGTGAACGAACGCTAGACGTGACAAGGTTCCCGACGGTGGATATATGCGAGGCATGAGCGTGGAGACTACTTCGGGTGTCGTCAACTTTTTGTTTTTATTATTTTAGAAATACTTAATATGACCAAAACTTCCGTTTTTCATTCCTATCTTGTGGGATTTGCAGTTATCTTTCCAACAAGACCGAGCCTGCACAATTCTGAGTCTTAAAGCGTTAGTTATGGCCAATGTACGGGGCACCTTGCGTCTTGGTAATGGGTACCCGTGCCACTCCTGCTAACCCTGAAAATTGGCGGCGCATCTTAGGAGGGACAAAATTTCATTAGAGGCATGGTGGATGGGTTAGTGGCATGGTTTCTCATAGGGTACAAATGCAAGACGCGACATGGCTCCCGACGGTGAGTATATGTGAGGCACGAGCGGGAAGACTGCTTCGGGAGTTGTCAATTTTTTGTTTTTTTTATTTTAGAAATACTTAGTATCACCAAAACTTCCGTTTTTCATTCCTGTGGTGTGGGATTTGCAGTTATCTTTCCAACAAGACCGAACCCATGCAATTCTGAGTCTTATAGCGATAGTTATGGCCAATATACGGGGCAGCTTGCGTCTTGGCAATTGAAACCCGTGCCACTCCCGCTAACCCCCAAAATTGGCGGCGCGTCTTAGGATGGACATATGGTCATTAGAGGCATAGTGGATGGGTTAGCGACACAGTTCCTCGCAGTGTAGGAACGCCAGACGCGACATGGTTTCCGACGGTGGATATATGTGATGCATGAGCGGGAAGACAACTTCAGGTGTCGAAATTTTTTTGTTTTTATTATTTTAGAAATACATAGTTTGACCAAAACTTCCATTTTTCATCCCTATGGTGTGGGATTTGCAGTTATCTTTCCAACAATACCGAACCCAATCAATTCTGAGCCTTATAGCGATACTTATGGCCAATATACGGGGCACCTTGCGTCTTGGCAATGGACCCGTGCCACTCCCGCCAACCCCCAAAATTGGCGACTCCTCTTAAGGAGGGACATATGGTCATTAGAGGCATGGTGGATGGGTTAGCGGCATGGTTCCTCACAGGGTACGAACGCCAGACGTGACATGGTTCCCGACGGTGGATATATGTGAGGCACGAGCGGGAGGACTACTTTGGGTGTCGTAAATTTATTTTTATTATTTTAGAAATAGTTACTATGACCAAAACGTCCGTTTTTCATTCCTATGTTGTGGGATTTGCAGTTATCTTTCCAACCAGACCGAGCCTGCGCAATTCTGAGTCTTGTAACGATAGTTATGGCCAATATACGGGGAACCTTGCGTCTTGGCAATGGGAACCCGTGCCACTCCTGCTAACCCCGAAAATTGGCGGCGCGTCTTAGGAGGGACAAAAGTTCATTAGAGGCATGGTGGATGGGTTAACGGCAAGGTTCCTCATAGGTTACGCACGCCAGACGTGACATGGTTCCCGACGGTGGATATATCTGAGGCACGAGCGGGAAGACTACTTCGGGTGTCGTCAATTTTTTGTTTTTTATTTTTTTAGAAATACTTAGTATATCCCAAACTTCCGTTTTTCATTCCGGTGACGTGAGATTTGCTGTTATCTTTCCAACAAGATTGAGCCCACACAATTTTGAGTCTTATAGCGATACTTAGTCCGAATATACGGGGCACATTTCGTCTTGCCAATGGGAAACCGTGCCACGCCTATTAACCCCCAAAATTGGCCGTGCGTCTTAGGAGGGACATACGGTCATTAGAGGCATGGTGGATGGGTTAGCGGCATGGTTCCTCATAGGGTACGAACGCCAGACGCCACATGGTTCCTGACGGTGGGTATATGTGCGGCACGAGCGGGAAGACTACTTCGGGTGACGTCAATTTTTTGTTTTTATTATTTTAGAAATACTTTGTATGCCCAAAACTAGCGTTTCTCATTCCTGTGGTGTGGGATTTGCAGTTATCTTTCCAACAAGACCGAGCCCGCGCAATTCTGACTCTTATAGCGATAGTTATGGCCAATATACGGGGCACCTTGCATCTTGGCAATGGGAACCCGTGCCACTCCCGCTAACCCCCAAAATTGGTGGCGCCTCTTAGGAGGTGCATACGGTCATTAGAGGCACAGTGGATGGGTTAGAGGCATGGTTAATCGCAGTGTACAAATGCCATACGCGATGTGGTTTCGGATGGTGGATATATATGTGGCACGAGCGGTAAGACTACTTCGGGTGTCATCAATTTTTTGTTTTTATTATTTTAGAAATACTTAGTACGACCAAAACTTCTGTTTTTCATTCCTGTGGTGTGGGATTTGCAGTTATCTTTCCAACAGGACCGAGCCCACACAATTCTGTGTCTTATAGCAATAGTTATGGCCAATATACGGGCAACTTGGGTATTGGCAATGGGAACCCGTGCCACTCCCGCTAACCCGCAAAATAGGCGGCGCATCTTAGGTGGGACATACGGTCATTAGAGGCATGGTGGATGGGTTAGCAGCACAGTTCCTCACCGGGTACGAACGACATTCGCGACATGGTTCCCGACGGTGGATATATGTGAGGCACGAGCGGGAAGACTACTTTGGCTACTTCGGGTGTCGTCAATTTTTTGTTTTTATGATATTAGAAATATTAGTATGGCCAAAACTTCTGTTTTTTGTTCCTGTGGTGTGGGATTTGCAATTATCTTTGCAATAAGACCGAGCCCGTGCAATTCTGACTCTTATAGCGATAGTTATGGCCAATATACGGGGCACCTTGCGTCTTGGCAATGGGAACCCGTGCCACTCCCGCTAACCCCCAAAATTGGCGGCGTGTCTTAGGAGGGACATACGGTCATTAAAGGCATGGTGGATAGGTTAGCGGCATGGTTCCTCACAGGGTACGAACGCCAGACGCAACATGGTTCCCGACGGTGGGTGTATGCGAGGCACGAGCGGGAAGACTACTTCGGGTGTCGTCAATTTTTTGTTTTTATTATTTTAGAAATACTTAATATGACCAAAACTTCCATTTTTCATTCCTATGGTGTGGGATTTGCAGTTATCTTTGCAACAAGACCGAGCCTGCATAATTCTGAGTCTTATAGCGATAGTTATGGCCAATATACGGGGCACCTTGCGTAGCGATGCCGCTGGACAAGGAATGGGTGACCCGCACCCATACCCATAAATCAGCCATCCCCAATTAACCCATACCCAAAACAAACAGGTAATACCCAATGGACATGGATAACCGTATGGATAACTCCTCGATTCCTGCCTCCTCGCTTGCTTCCTGTTTCGTGGCGGATAACTCCATCTCGCTTGCTTCCTAGTCGTAGCCATGCACACGCGAGGACCACGACAAGCTTGCTAGGCACGCTAGCTACCTTCAAGTTGGGGAAGACGACGATGGTTAAGGTCCTCGCCTGCGAGCTCTCTGGGTTTCATCGGCTCATCGCCGTCCTCCGCATCCTCGCAGTTCGAGTCTCCGGTGCTACCTCCGGAAGACCGGAACCTATGGTAGTTCTCTCGCCGCCGCCGCCATAGATGGCCATGGCTCTCTCATCAGTTACACGGCGCCGGAGTCATCGTCGTCAAGACAGTCCATGCTAGCTCGGCTCCTTTCACGATCAGAAATCCAGTCGCGTCAGCTTGAGCTTTGGTGGTGCTCGGCCATCACGACGGCCAGCACTCAGCGCAGTGGCACCGTTGTGGTCCGCCTGAGTCCACGTCTAGGCCAAGCTCGTGGAGGTGTCTCAATGTCCACGGGTAAACAGGTAATGCCTGTGTTTTATTCGATCCATACCCAACTTCATATGGATAATCCATACCCTACCCAAATGAAGCAGGTATGGGTTTGGATACGGATGAAGGGTATCCAGCGGCATCCCTAACCTTGCGTCTTGGCAATGGGATCCCGTGTCACTCCCGCTAACCCCGAAAATTCGTGGCGCATCTTAGGAGGGACAAAAGTTCATAAGAGGCATGGTGGATGGGTTAGTGGCATGGTTTCTCACAGGGTGCGAAAGCTAGACGCGACATGGTTCCCGACGGTGGATATATGTGAGCCACGAGCGGGAAGACTACTTCGGGAGTCATCAATTTTTTGTTTTTATTATTTTAGAAATACTTAGTTCAATGACCAAAACGTCCGTTTTTCATTCCAGTGGTGTGGGATTTCCAGTTATCTTCAAAACAAGACCGAGCCCATGCAATTCTGAGTCTTATAGCGATAGTTATGGCCAATATACGGGGCACCTTGCGTCTTGGCAATGGGAACCCGTGCCACTCCCGCTAACCCCCAAAATTGGCGGCGTGTCTTAGGAGGGACATACGGTCATTAAAGGCATGGTGGATAGGTTAGCGGCATGGTTCCTCACAGGGTACGAACGCCAGACGCAACATGGTTCCCGACGGTGGATATATGTGAGGCACGAGCGGGAAGACTACTTCGGGTGTCGTCAATTTTTTGTTTTTATTATTTTAGAAATACTTAGTATGACCAAAACATCCGTTTTTCATTCCTGTGCTATGGGATTTGCAGTTATCTTTGCAACAAGACCGAGCCCGCGATATTCGGAGTCTTATACCGATAGTTATGGCCAATATACGGGGCACCTTGCGTCTTGGCAATGGGAATCCGTGCCACTCCCGCTAACCCCCAAAATTGGCTACGCGTGTTAGGAGGGACATACGGCCATTAGAGGCATGGTGGATGGGTTAGCGGCACGGTTCCTCACATGGTACGAATGCCAGACGCGACATGGTTCCCGACGGTGGATATATGTGAGCCACGATAGTGAAGACTACTTCGGGTGTCGTCAATTTTTTCTTTTTATTATTTTAGAAATACTTAGTATAACCAAAACTTCCATTTTTAATTCCTGTGGTGTGGGATTTGCAGTTATCTTTCCAACAAGACTGAGCCCACGCAATTCTGAGTCTTATAGTGATAGTTGTGGCCAATATACGGGGCACCTTGCGTCTTGGCAATGGGAACCCGTGCCACTCCCACTAACCCCCAAAATTGGCGGCGTGTCTTAGGAGGGACATACGGTCATTAGAGGCATGGTGGATTGGTTAGTGGCAAGGTTCCTCACAGGGTACGAACACCAGACGCGACATGGTTCCCGACGGTGGGTATATGTGAGCCACGAGCGGGAAGACTACTTCGGGTGTCGTCAATTTTTTGTTTTTATAATTTTTGAAATACTTAGTATGACTAAAACTTCCGTTTTTCATTCCTGTGATGTGGGATTTCCAGTTATCTTTCCAACAAGACCAAGCCCATGCAATTCTGAGTCTCATAGCGATAGTTATGGCCAATATACTGGGCACCTAGCGTCTTGGTAATGCGGACCCGTGCCAGTCCCGCTAACCCCCAAAATTGGCAGCACATCTTAGCAGGGACATACGGTCAATAGAGGCATGGTGGATGGGTTTGCAGCATGTTTCCTCGTAGGGTATGAACGCCAAACGCGACATGGTTCCCAACGGTGGGTATATGTGAGGCACGAGCGGGAAGACTACTTCGGGTGTCGTCAATTTTTTGGTTTTATTATTTTTGAAATACGTAGTATGACCAAAACTTCCGTTTTTTAGTCCTGTGGTGTGGGATTTGCAGTTATCTTTCCAACAAGACTAAGCTTGCACAATATTGAGTCTCATAGCGATTGTTATGGCCAATATACCGGGAACCTTGCGTCTTGGCAATTGGAACCCGTGCCACTCCCGCTGTAGGACCGAGACATGCGACTAGAGGGGAGGGTGAACAGGAGCACTTGAAATCACAAAATCGCAAACCCCCAAGTGGTAACAGAAACCAAGCACCGTCCACTGAACAGATACGTGCCTAGCAGCGCAAGGGTGCCATCCACTGTGAGGATACGCACAAATGCAAGAAAGCTCAAGATCCGAACAAGAATGACAGCGGAGTAACGGATTTTGCAATAACCTCCACAAGACACTCACCGCACCGAGGTGCGTCTCACTGACTCACAGTAAGCAAAGTTAATGGTCTTCAAGGAGGAATACGAAAATCCATAGCAAAATCACAGCGGAAAAACCAAACTGGGAAGAACACAGCAGCTCCGAGGCAGGACCGGACTGTCCGGTGGCCAACACCGGATTGTCCGGTTGGACCGGACTATCTGGTGCCTGACACTGGACTGTCCGGTGTCACGGCCTAGACAGTGCCCCATGCCGGACTGTCCGGTGGGCTTTGCCGGACTATCCAGTGGAACCGTACTGTCCGGTGGCCACTACCGGATGGTCCGGTAGGGTCGCAGAGAAGACGTTTTCAAACCAAACTTGATCAAACCTTGTCCAAACTTCACGAAATTTAGCACATGTTATCTAGACCCTATTTCAAAGTTATTCCCAACAGATCAACTCAAGATAACCACGAAATCACCGGGAATTTCAGATCTTGTGAAATAGCCATTCTTGGGCAAGAAAGGGGAAAACACAAAAGAGGCTTGCTCGTGGCAATCTAGTAGGATTGAGATGAACTAAGTCATGATCTCCACGTCCCAGCAAATCCAGCAAGGAAAGGGATTCAAGCTTGCCCAACAAAAACACCCAAAAAGCAAGGATTGAACCCAAAAACCAAAGAGAGAGGGCGAGGAGAAGAACACAAGGTTCATGCACGAATTTGCTTCGATTAAGTGCCCAAAGTGGGTCTAAAGATTCAGCATACAAGCAGAAATTCGTCCCAAGAAACCACCCTCACCTTCCCTCAAGATTAGGAGGCTAAATCCTACTCTAACCTCCCTAACAATGGAGCTCAAAGCTTAAGGATGAAAATCACCAAGTGAAGACTAATCCTAGCAGCCAAGAGTCACTCTAATGACCTGCCTTGGACCTATATATACCCGAGTGCTATTAAGACAGTTTTGCACTTAGGTCCCTATAGCTAGACAAACCCTAAGGACTCAAATGAAAGATTATAGGATATTTCGGGACGGACGACCATGATGAAGTCTCGATCTTTGTAAGTTCCACGCAATCCTCGGATACTCTCCACGTGGACAGTAGTCCAATCCGCGATCCGCCCTCGGTTTTGAAGTCAGAAACCGGGAAACTTTAGGAAGTCTCCGCCTGGGCTGGATTTGACCCATCTTCACCATCTTGGCGAGTCGTGGCCCAACTCACCAAGGCTTGGGTAGCTTTGGGTGACACTTTTGAGCCGAAGCCGCCAAAGCCTCCCTCGCACGCCTTCGTGCCACGCATTCGGGTTGGAGCACCGCGGTGGCGCCCGGCATCCCCTGTCCATTAGGGCAGCCTCGCAGTCCTTCGGAGGACTTACTCCTGCCATCGCCATGCCGCCCCTCCGTATATTGAACTCCCATAGCCGACAAACGCCGACTGTGCCTCCAGTCCTTCGGAGGACTTTCCTCTACCTCCAGTCCATCGGAGGGCCTCCTGTCCATCGGAGGTCTTGTGCCCAAGTCCTTCCGGGTCTTGCTACTGTTGACAATCACTCATCACTCCGAGGCAATGGAGCCGGTCCATTGGCTCTCAATCTCCCCCTTGATGAGTGCATTGTCAACACCTTCAACCTGTAACCTAAAATAGAACAAAGACAAAAGAAAAAGCATAAAACCGAAAAGAAAGAAGAAAAAGAAGAAGTTGCTCAAGATGCCCAAAAACCGAATACTGGCAGAAAAGGGCAGTTTGAGACAACAAAAACAAAGTCAAAGATCGACCCCCTAAGACAAGGGAAACCGCTCAACGTAGTCGATCAAACTAAAGCATGACCCCTCAAGAAAGAGGCAAACTGGCTCAACACAGTCATGCTAAGGCAAAACATCGGCTCCTCCAGAAAGAGGAAAAAGGCTCAACACACTGATGCAAGAGCATGCTAAAAGCTCAATACTCCCCCTCAACTAGATCTCTACAGAGTCCTCCCCCTTGGTCCAACATCTCTCTCTCCTCAAGGGTCAACATATCTCCCCCTTGTTGACAATGGACACATCAAGGGTTCATAGAACTCAACTCCCCCTGAAATGGACAACTCGCCCTCAAAATATGCCATGAAATGCAGGAAGTGTACCATGAAGAGCTCAGCAGGGATGAAAAGCTAGTAAATACAAGTTCTAGCATACAGAGCAAGTGAGGGCAAGGAAGCATGCAAACTGGCTCAATTGAATCTATCTTATACAGATCAGGAGCATGTCTTGCAGGGTTGTTGAAAAGAAAGCATCACCAACATGAATAGCATCTAGCAAGATAGGCATGAATAGCAAGATACTAGCAAAACATACAAGGTGTGCTACTCTCAACCAAGGCATCTACAATAGGCCATAAGCAGTTTAAAGACTTGCAGATTTCAGATTTAGCAATTTTGAATCTTCTAGCAAATCAGATCATGTGCTAGGGGTTATTCACTTGTCGTTGCCACTTCTTACCAACCAATGCCAAGCCTAGGTTCAGAAAACCATCAGAAGCTTAAGACAAGGTTTTGGTCATACACAGCCTAGTCCAAGTTCAAGCCAAAGTGCATAGGCAAGCTATCTCAAACTAGATCAGTGTGACAAGTAAACCCTCCTGGATCTTTTCAATTTAGCTCATAGGACACCAGTTGTAAGCCACATGCATTCAGATTTTAGATTAGAACAAGGTGCCATAAATGCTTAGGCATCAGTGTAACATAGGCATACGACTAGCATATCCAAGCATGAAAAGATAGCATAGCATTCAATATTCCTACACATGCTAGGTAGCCAAGTCAAGTGGTGATCATGGTTTTTGATTTTGAAGAAGCAAAAATAACTGAGCTCACAAAAGATATTAGACAGATTCAAGGAGCTTAGCCAGCCATGATCATGCAAGCAACTGTACAATCTAGCACAAGCAAGTACTAACTTGTCATACCAGAAGAGCTCTAGTGCTAGTGAAAGTGAAAATGCATATGTTACAATGCAATGCATGGTATGAGACAAAATGCAAGAAAAGCAAAGAGAAGCAAAGAAAGAAAAGGCAAAGCAAAACCTAAACTATATCAAAGTTACCCCAACCTAAAAGGGGTAACAAACACCAAGCTCCCCACACAAGGGAGCAAATATGCTCAGGTCTAAGGGCTTGGTGAAGATATCAGCCAACTGATTCTCAGTCTCTACATGGATCAAGTCAATATCTCCCTTCTCATAGTGATCTCTCAAGAAGTGAAACCTCACGTCTATGTGTTTGGTTCTGGAGTGCAGGACGGGGTTCTTAGCTACAGAAATAGCAGAAGTAGAGTCTACTAGGAGAGGGATCTTCCTCAAACTGAGACCAAAGTCGCTCAAGGTGGACTTTATCCAAAGCAGCTGGGAGCAGCAACTAGCAGCAGCAATGTATTCAGCTTCTGTGGTGGAAGTGGCTACGCTAGATTGCTTGCATGAGGACCAAGAGACAAGAGAAGAACCAAGAAACTGATAGGTGCCAGAAGTAGACTTGCACTCAAGCCGACAACTCGCAAAGTCAGCATCTGAATACCCTTTAAGAGAGAGCAACGAAGCTGAAGAGAACCAAAGTCCAAGCTCCGGAGTGTATTTCAGGTACCTGAAGATACGCTTCACCGCTTGACGATGTGATAGCCTTGGTGAGGCCTGAAAACGCGCACAGAGGCAGACCGCGAACTGAATGTCCGGCCTGGTCGCCGTCAGGTACAGAAGTGAGCCGATCATCCCTCGGTACTCTCTTTGGTCCACCACCTCCCCTTCTTCATCCGCATTAAGAACTGTCTGTGTTGACATGGGAGTCGCCATGGGCTTGAGATCTCCCTTATCAAACTTCCTCAGAATGTCCTTCGTGTACTTGGCTTGATGGATGAAGGTTCCTTCTGGGCCTTGCTTGATCTGAAGCCCGAGAAAGAACTGAAGCTCACCCATGAGACTCATCTCGAATTCACTGCTCATCTGTTCAACAAACTTAGACACCAAAGTGTGAGATGAACCACCAAAGATAATGTCATCCACATATATCTGAACTAGAAGGGTGCCACCGCCACGACTGAACAGAAACAAAGTCTTGTCTACTGAACCCATCACAAAACCAGACTTGAGCAGAAAGGCTTTCAACCTAGCATACCAAGCTCTTGGAGCTTGCTTCAGACCATACAGGGCTTTTCTCAACTTATACACCCGGTCTGGAAACTTGGCACTCTCAAAGCCAGGAGGTTGTCTCACATATACCTCCTCCTCAATGTAACCATTTAGAAAGGCTGACTTGACATCCATCTGCTGCAATTTGAAGCCTTTAGAGGCAGCAAAGGCAAGCAAAATCCTAATAGCCTCTAAACGAGCTACAGGAGCAAAGGTTTCCTCATAATCTATCCCCTCCTTTTAACAAAAAAACCTAGGCTACCAATCTTGCTTTGTTCCTCACAACCATCCCATCCTTACCCTGTTTGTTCTTGAAAACCCACTTGGTTCCTATAGGGTGGCAGTTTGGTGGAGGTTCAACTAAATCCCAGACATGGTTTCTCTCAAAGTTCTGCAACTCCTCATGCATGGCATTCACCCAAATAGGATCAGATAATGCATGTGACACATCCCGAGGTTCGAAAGAAGCAACAAATGCAGAGTGATAGAAAAAGGCTAGAGAGTTAACCGAAGAGCGTGTGACACACTGGTGTAGATCTCCAATCATCTTGTCTAGAGGGTGATCCCGCTGGACCTGCCGAGATGGAACAATCTTGGAGGTCACCTCCCTTGCGTCCTCAGCTGGGCCAACCTCTGCTCGAGCTTGCGGTCGGGGAAGTGAGGAGGAAGCCGTAGGCAAGGGTCCTCCTTCATCTTCAGAGCTCGTAGCAGAGGGGGCAGGAGCTGTAGCCGGTGCAGTGGCTCCTGCATCACCAGCATCTACTTCGCCTTCATCATCTTCAAAGATGGGAGCGCCTTCTTCATCATCACCTAAAAGCTCAAATGCAGGGGTTGTGCAAGGCATAGACTCATCAAAGGAAACTTCACAGGTCTTAACCACTTGTCTAGTATCAAGGATCCACACTCTATATGCCCTAGAGCTAGAGGCGTACCCAAGAAAAATACCATCCAAGTAGCGAGATTCAAATTTGTCCAAAAGCCCCCCCTTTTTGAGCACAAAGCATCTGCAGCCAAATGCACGCAGGTGCTTGACGCTAGGCTGCCTACCAAACTGTAGCTTGTACGAAGTCTTTCCCAAGAAAGCCCGTAGGAAAATACGGTTGGCAATGTAATAGGCCATATTCATAGCCTCAGCCCAAAAGCGTCGCGGAGTCCTAAACTCATCGAGCATCGTCCGCGCCATCTCTACAAGTGTCCGGTTCTTTCATTCCACAACACCGTTCTGCGGTGGGGTATATGGAGATGAGAATTGGTGATCAAGACCAAGGTCACGACAAAAGGTTTCGAAACGAGAGTTACGAAATTCTCCGCCATTGTCGCTGCGGATAGCCCTCATGGCTTTATGACTCTCATTGCTTAACCTCAAGACCAGATCCCGAACAAAACCAAAAGCTTCATCTTTGAATTCCATGAAGAACACCCACGAATAGCGAGAAAAGTCATCCACAACTACAAGCACATACCACTTCCCACTGACCGACTGTACTCGAGCAGGACCAATAGTGTCCATATGTAGCAGCTCACCTGAGTAAGAGGTCATCACCTGATTTACAGGTGCATGAGAAGCGGCAACCATCTTGCCAGGACGACAGGGGTGGCATACTAAGTCATTTTCTGCTTTCAAATTGGGCAATCCTCGGATCAGTTCCATCGAGCTCAACTTGACTAGTAGATCAAAACTCAAATGGCCAAGCCTCCTATGCCACTTCCAAATATCAGCAAAAGGAATAGCAACCAAACACCGAGGAGGGCCAAAAACAGATGCAAGGTCAACCTTAAAAACATGCCCATAGGGCAAAATCCGACACACAAGGTTTTCCTTAGCATCAAGCACACAAGAAGAACCCTCCTTAAAATGAACCTCAAACCCTTCCTTGAGAAGTTGTGAGACAGAAACCAAATTGAACCCCAAATTTCTCACTAAAGCAACTTCTCTCAGGGAAAGCTTGCCAGAAAGAGCAACAGCACCAACACCCAACACTTTACCTTGACCATTATCCCCGAATGTGATGTACTCCTTGGTGCTCACGGGGTTGAGGCTGGAGAACCATTTGCGGTGCCCTGTCATGAGCCTAGAGCAGCCGGAGTCCATGATCCATATGTCCTCCAGGCCTCAATCCTGCAAAATCAAGGAAAGCGAGAGTGAGCAAATGGTCCGGCACTAGGGTTAGTGTAACTGCTGAACCAGTGCCGAGCCATCTGCTCAAAAGTGGGGTAAACACAGTCAAAGCAAGCATCACATCTACCTGGGTACCCACGACCTCTAAAGTGTGAGCTCTCAAAACCTCTACCTCCAAAGCCTTGGTCAGAAGATGCATAGCCGCGCTGAAAATGACTAGGAGCTCGACCGAGAAAGCGTCTCTCTCCATTAGGAACACGGGCCTGAAAGCTGCCTCCTCTCTCACTAGCAAAGCGGTCTCTGATCTCACTGTGACGGGGAGGATCCTGCCTACCACCTTGGTAGAACTGATCCTGGTTCCCCCAGGCTCTCTCCTGCCTCTCAACTCACTTCCTCCTGAAGCAAAACTCCTCCAAGTGCCCATTCCGCTGGCAAAAGTCACAGTGGTAGACAAGCCTCTTGGGAGTGGGTTTAGGCTGAGCCTTGGGCTTAGGTGGAGTAACCTTGGGTGGAACAGGCTGTTGGACTCTCTCCTTGCTCACTGGAGGCTTGAGAATCTCAGTCACTACTCTGTCCAGCTTAGCCTGTGAGGGCTTGGGTGTCCAGAACTGCTTCTTTGGGGCAGCCTTAAGAGGCTCATGGTAAACCCCATCAACAGTAGAGCTAGGCTGAGGAGAAGCAGTCTTAAGCTTAATTGGGGAACTCTTCTTCTCACCTGAGGTACTGCAAACTCCTAACCCAAGTCCACTCATATCACCCTCAGCTCTCTTGGTGCTCTCCAAGATCATCCTAAGTTGGGGCTCTCTAGCATACATCCAACTGAGTACCTCTCTCAAACGGTTGTTTTCATCAACCAAAGTCTGTTTCTCCTCTCTCAGATCCTTCAGAACTAAAGTCTGGTCAGCACAAGTAGGGCAGTCTAGAGAGGGAATAGGGAAAGCAGACTTCTCTAACTTCTTAATGGTGGCATCCCTATCAACCAACACCAACCTCAGAGTGAGACAGTTCTCACAAGTGTCAGGGGATGCTAAAAGCATCTCAAGGTCAGCTCTCAACTGCACAAGCTCACCCTCCAAAGTAGGACAGACCATGCACGCACCCAAAAGCGTGGGTCTAGCCCTAAGCTCCTCCAACTCCTTGAGCTATCCCTCACACTTCACTTTCAGCTCAACTATATCAACAGCTAGGTGGGGGCACATCTCACACTCAGTCACATCACTCAAACTAGGCTCATCCAGTATAGACTGGAGCTTGCCTAACTCTACCTTCAGCCTATCCATCTCCTCTACCTGATGAGCATACTTGCTCTTCTGCTCACAGAGATCTCTCATCAAAGTCTCATAGGTAGGACACTCAGACTCACTAGGCTGGGCTGACACACTCTTCAGCCTTTCTATCTCAGCTAAAGCGCCAGCCAACTTGGCTTTCTGCTTCTGCTGCTTCTTGGCTGCCTTCTCCAACAACTTATCCTGGGCTTTCAACTCACGACTATTTGACTCCAATATCTCAAGAATTTTAGCTTGCTCAGGAGTTACCTCTTCCTCGGAGGAGTCGTTGTCGTTGCCCTTATCGTCCTTGTCCTCAAGCACCATAGAGCAAAAGGATCTCTGGTGCATCTTGTTCTTGTACTTGGACTTGGTGGAGGCAAAGCAGAGTCCAGCTGCACCGCCTTGGTCCCTCCTCTTGTCCCGCTTGGTGAAGATCTCCTCATCGCTTGAGCTTGACGAAGATGAGGAGGACGAAGACGATCCGCCACAGAAACCACCAAGCTCAGCGAAGAAGGCCTTGTCCCGCTTCTGGTTGTCCTTCTAGTAGCTCTTGAAAACCTTCCAGAAGTTCTTGATTTTGCCAGAGCGGTGATTGGTGTGGTCGTGCTTGCCGGAGTGGTACTTGTTGGAGTCGCGGGAGTGGCTCTTGCCCTTCTTGTAGTAGTCGTTCTGCTTGTTTGGCCATTCGGCAATGAAGTGGCCGACGTCTTCGCACTCGAAGCACTAGGGCCTCATGCCCCTCTTCTTGCTCATTCGGTTGTCATAGGCGCATTGAAAGCGTCTAGACACCAGACAAAGCTCATCATCCCCAAGTGACGCCAACTGCTCCTCTGTAACAGACATAAGAGCAGAAAACGAAAAGTTATGAAGCTGGGGGTTAGAAACGGCCTCACTGGAGGGTGAAGCCAAGGCCAAGCTCTTGGAGCCAGTACAAGCGAGAGAATCTCTCAACTTGTAATCCACCTCTGTGGCCTTGAGCTTGCTGTAAAGAGTCTCCACTCCAATTGTGTCATAGGCCTCAGACTCGATGATCGAGTTAACCTTGATCTCCCATACCTTCTTGTCCAACGCATACAGCAACTTGACAGCCTGCTGATGGTCGGTGTATGGGATCCTCTCAGGGCTAGAGTTAACGCGCAACTTGTTGATGATCGATTGAAAACGACCAAACAAGTCATCGATGGACTCACCAGGCTTCTGCACGAAATTTTCATACTCGCGCCTGTAAGTCTCAACGAGACGCCCCGTGATAGTAGCAGTGCCCTCATGGTGTGCATTCAGCAGGGACCAGATCTGACGGGCAGTCTCAAGATGGCTCACTTTCTCATAATCAACTGGACCAAGTCCTGAGAAGAGAAAGTTAACAGCTTTGGAGTTCGCCTCATGCTGAGTCACAATCGCTGGGGTGGTGCACTAGGCAACTGGAAGCACCACAAAGTTCGCACTCTGAGTAGCATCCCATATGTCCTGGCCCTGGCTAAGCAAGAAAGCTCTCATCCTACCCTTCCAGTAGGAGTAGCAATCGGAACCAAGGACCGAAATCTTCCCAGAGAGAGTCATAGTCGCTACTGGTTTCTCAGCGGTAAAGGTATGAAGAAACCTAACCAGCTCTGATACCAATTGTAGGACCGAGACGTGCGACTAGAGGGGGGGGTGAATAGGAGCACTTGAAATCACAAAATCACAAACCCCCAAGTGGTAACCAAAACTAAGCAATGTCCACTGAACAGATACGTGCCTAGCAGCGCAAGGGTGCCGTCCACTGTGAGGATACACACAAATGCAAGAAAGCTCAAGATCCGAACAAGAATGACAGCGGAGCAACGGATTTTGCAATAACCTCCAGAAGACACTCACCGCACCAAGGTGCGTCTCACTGACTCACAGTAAGCAAAGAGAATGGTCTTAAAGGAGGAATACGAAAATCTATAGCAAAATCACAGCAGAAAAACCAAACTGGGAAGAACACAGCAGCTCCCTGGCAGGACCGGACTGTCTGGTGGCCAACACCGGATTGTCCGGTAGGACCGGACTATCCGGTGCCTGACGCCGGACTGGCCGATGTCATAGCCTGGACAGTGCCCCATGCCAGACTGTCCAGTGGGCTCTGCCAGACTATCCGGTGGAATCGGACGGTCCGGTGGCCACTGCCAGATGGTCCGGTAGGGTCGTAGAGAAGACGTTTTCAAACCAAACTTGATCAAACCTTGTCCAAACTTCACGAAATTTACCACAGGTTATCTGGACCCTATTTCAAAGTTATTCCCAACAGATCAACTCAAGATAACCCATGCCACTCCTACTAATCCCCAAAATTGGCGGCGCGTCTTAGGAGGGACATACGGTCTCTAGAGGCATGGTGGATGGGTTAGCGGCAATGTTCCTCATAAGGTACAAACGCTAGATGCGACATGGTTCCCAACGGTGGGTATATGTGAGGCACGAGCGGGAAGACTACTTCAGCTGTCATCAATTTTTTTTTATTATTTTAGAAACACTTAGTATGACCAAAACTTCCATTTTTCATTCCTGTGGTGTGGGATTTGCAGTTATCTTTCCAACAAGACTGAGCCCGCGCAATTCTGAGTCTCATAGCGATTGTTATGGCCAATAAACCGGGCAACTTGCGTCTTGGCAATGGGAACCCGTGCCACTCCCGCTAACCCCAAAATTGGCGGCGCGCCTTAGGAGGGACATACAGTCATTAGAGGCATGGTGGATGGGTTAGCGGCATGGGTCCTCATAGGGTACGAACGCCAGACGCGACATGGTTCCCGACGGTGGGTATATGTGAGGCACGAGCGGGAAGACTACTTTGGGTGTCGTCAATTTTTTGCATTTATTATTTTAGAAATACTTAGTACGACCAAAACTTCCATTTTTCATTCCTATGGTTTGGGATTTGTAGTTATCTTTGCAACAAGACCGAGCCCGCGCAATTCTGAGTCTAATAGCGATAGTTATAGCCAATATACGGGGCGCATTGCGTTTTGGCAATGGGAACCCGTGCCACTCCCGCTAACGCCCCAAAATTGGCGGCTCATCTTAGGAGGGACATACAGTCATTAGAGGCATGTTGGGTGGGTTAGCAGCATGGTTCCTGACAGGGTACGAACGCCAAACGCGACATGGTTCCCGACGGTGGGTATATGTGAGGCACGAGTGGGAAGAATACATCGGGTGTTGTCAATTTTTTGTTTTTATAATTTTTGAAATACCTAGTATGACCAAAACTTCTGTTTTTCATTCCTGTGGTGTGGGATTTGCATTTATCTTTCCAAAAAGACCGAGCCCACGCAATTCTGAGTCTTATAGCGGTAGTTATGGCCAATATATTGGGCACCTAGCGTCTTCGCAATGGGAACCCATGCCACTCCCGCCAACCCCCAAAATTGGCGGCGCGTGTTAGGAGGGACATACGGTCTCTAGAGGCATGGTGGATGGGTTAGCGGCAAGGTTCCTCATAAGGTAGAAACGCCAGACGCGATATGGTTCCCGACGGTGGGTGTATGTGAGGCACGAGCGGGAAGACTACTTCGGTTGTCGTCACTTTTTTGTTTTTATTATTTTAGAAATACTTAGTATGACCAAAACTTCCGTTTTTCATTCCTGTGGTGTGGGATTTGTAGTTATCTTTCCAACAAGACTGAGCCCACGCAATTCTGAGTCTCATAGCGATTGTTATGGCCAATATACCGGGCAACTTGCGTCTAGGCAATGGGAACCTGTGCCACTACCGCTAACCCCAAAATTGGCGGCGCGCCTTAGGAGGGACATACGGTCATTAGAGGCATGGTGGATGGGTTAGCGGCATGAGTCCTCATAGGGTACGAACGCCAGACGCGACATGGTTCCCGACGGTGGGTATATGTGAGGCACGAGCGGGAAGACTACTTCGGGTGTCGTCAATTTTTTGTATTTATTATTTTATAAATACTTAGTATGACCAAAACTTCCATTTTTTGTTCCTACGGTGTGGGATTTGTAGTTTTATTTCCAACAAGACCGAACCTGTGCAATTCTGAGTCTAATAGCGATAGTTATAGCCAATGTACGGGGCACATTGCGTCTTGGCAATGGGAACCCGTGCCACTCCCGCTAACCCCCCAAAATTGGCGGCGCGTCTTAGGAGGGCCATACAGTCAATAGAGGCATGGTGGGTGGGTTAGCAACATGGTTCCTCACAGGGTACGAACGCCAAACACGACATGGTTCCCGACGGTCGGTATATGTGAGCCACGAGCGGGAAGACTACTTCGGGTGTCGTCAAATTTTTTTTTATTATGTTTGAAATACTTAGTATGAACAAAACTTCCGTTTTTTATTCTTGTGGTGTGGGATTTGCAGTTATCTTTCCAACAAGACTGAGCCCGCGCAATTCTCAGTCTTATAGCGATAATTATGGCCAATATACGGGGCACATTGCGTCTTGGCAATGGGAACCCCTGCCACTCCCGCTAAATCCCAAAATTGGCGGCGCGTCTTAGGAGGGACATACAGTCATTAGAGGCATGGTAAATGGGTTAGCGTTACTGTTCCTCACAGGGTACAAACGCCAAACACGACATGGTTCCCAACGGTGGGTATATGTGAGGCACGAGCGGGTAGACTACTTCGGGTGTCATCAATTTTTGTTTTTATTATTTTTGAAATACTTAGTATGACCAAAATATCCATTTTTCATTGATGTGGTGTGGGATTTGTAGTTATCTTTCCAACAAGACTAAGCCCGCGCAATTCTGAGTCTTATAGCGATAGTTATGGCCAATATACGGGGCACATTGCGTCTTGGCAATGGGAACCGGTGCCACTCCCGCTAACCCCCAAAATTGGCGGCGCGTCTTAGGAGGGACATACAGTCAATAGAGGCATGGTGGGTGGGTTAGCACCATGGTTCCTCACAGGGTACGAACGCCAAACACGACATGGTTCCCGACGGTGGGTATATGTGAGGCACGAGCGGGAAGACTACTTCGGGTGTCGTCAAATTTTTTTTTTATTATTTTTGAAATACTTAGTATGAACAAAACTTCTGTTTTTTATTCTTGTGGTGTGGGATTTGCAGTTATCTTTCCAACAAGACTGAGCCCGCGCAATTCTGAGTCTTATAGCGATAGTTATGACCAATATACGGGGCACATTGCGTCTTGGCAATGGGAACCCCTGCCACTCCCGCTAAATCCCAAAATTGGCGGCGCGTCTTAGGAGGGACATACAGTCATTAGAGGCATGGTAGATGGGTTAGCATTACTGTTCCTCACAGGGTACAAACGCCAAACGCGACATGGTTCCCAACGGTGGGTATATGTGAGGCAAGAGCGGGTAGACTACTTCGGGTGTCGTCAATTTTTGTTTTTATTATTTTTGAAATACTTAGTATGACCAAAATATCCATTTTTCATTGATGTGGTGTGGGATTTGTAGTTATCTTTCCAACAAGACTAAGCCCGCGCAATTCTGAGTCTTATAGCGATAGTTATGGCCAATATACGGGGCACATTGCGTCTTGGCAATGGGAACCGGTGCCACTCCCGCTAACCCCCAAAATTGGCGGCGCGTCTTAGGAGGGACATATAGTCATTAGAGGCATGGTGGATGGGTTAGCAGCATCGGTCCTCACAGGGTACGAACGCCAGACGTGACATGGTTCCCGACGGTGGGTATATGTGAGGCACGAGCGGGAAGACTACTTCGGGTGTCATCAATTTTTTACATTTATTAATTTAGAAATACTTAGTATGACCAAAACTTCCATTTTTCATTACTATGGTGTGGGATTTCTAGTTATCTTCCCAACAAGACCGAGCCCGCACAATTCTGAGTGTAATAGCGATAGTTATAGCCAATATACGGGGCACATTGTGTCTTGGCAATGGGAACCCGTGCCACTCCCGCTAACCCCCCAAAATTGGCGGCGCGTCATAGGAGGGACATACAATCATTAGAGGCACGGTGGATGGATTAGCAGCATGGTTCCTCATAGGGTACGAACGCCAAACGCGACATGGTTCTCGATGGTGGGTATCTGTGAGGCACGAGCGGGTAGACTACTTCGGGTGTCGTCAATTTTTTGTTTTTATTATTTTTGAAATACTTAGTATGACCAAAACTTCCGTTTTTTATTCCTGCGGTGTGGGATTTGCAGTTTTCTTTCCTACAAGACTGAGCCCGCGCAATTCTAAGTCTCAGAGCGATTGTTATGGCCAATATAAGGGGCACCTTCCGTCTTGGCAATGAGAACCCGTGCCACTCCCTCTAACCCCCAAAATTGGAGGCGCGTCTTAGGAGGGACATACGGTCATTACAGGCAAGGTGGATGGGTTAGGGGCATGGTTCCTCATAGGGTACAAACGCCAAACGTGACATGGTTCCTGACGGTGGGTTTATGTGAGGCACGAGCGGGAAGACTACTTCGGGTGTCGTCAATTTTTTGTTTTTATTATTTTTGAAATACTTAGTATGACCAAAACTTCTGTTTTTCATTCCTGTGGTGTGGGATTTGCAATTATCTTTCCAACAAGACTGAGCCGGCACAGTTCTGAGTCTCATAGCGATTGTTATGGCCAATATACGGGGCACCTTGCGTCTTGGCAATGAGAACCCGTGCCACTCCCTCTAACCCCCAAAGTTGGCGGCGTGTCTTAGGAGGGACATATGGTCATTACAGGCATGGTGGACGGGTTAGCGGCATGGTTCCTCACAGGGTACGAACGCCAGACGCGGCAAGGTTCCCGACGGCAGATATATGTGAGGCACGAGCGGGAAGACTACTTTGGGTGTCGTCAACTTTTTTTTATTATTTTAGAAATACTTAGTATGACCAAAACTTCCGTTTTTCATTTCTGTGGTGTGGGATTGGCAGCTATCTTTCCAACAAGACCGAGCCCGTGCAATTCTGAGTCATATAGACATAGTTATGGCTAGTATACGGGGCAGCTTGCGTCTTGGCACTCCCGCTAACCCCCAAAGTTGGTAGCTCGTCTTAGGAGGGACATACGGTCATTAGAGGCATGGTGGATGGGTTAATGGCACGGTTCCTCACAGGGTACGAACGCCAGGCGCGACATGGTTCCTGACGGTGGATATATGTGAGGCACGAGCGGGAAGACTACTTCGGGTGTCTTCAATTTTTTGCTTTTATTATTTTAGAAATACTTAGTATAACCAAAACTTCCAATTTTCGCTCCTAACCAAAACTTCCAATTTTCGCTCCTGTGGTGTGGGATTTGAAGTTATCTATCCAACAATACTGAGCCCGCGCTATTCTGAGTCTAACAGCGATAGTTACGGCCAATATACATTGCACCTTGCGTCTTGGCATTGGGAACCCTTGCCACTCCCGCTAACCCCCAAAATTGGCAGTGCATCTTAGGAGGGACATACAGTCTCTAGAGGTATGGTGGATGGGTTAGCGGCAAGGTTCCTCATAAGGTACGAACACCAGACGCAACATGGTTCCCGACGGTGTGTATTTGTGAGGGACAAGCGTGAAGACTACTTGGGGTGTCGTCAATTTTTTGTTTTCATTTTTTTTGAAATACTTAGTATGACCAAACCTTCTGTTTTTCAGTCCTGTGGTGTGGGATTTGCAGTTATCTTTCCAACAAGACCGAGCCCGCGCAATTCTAAGTCTTATAGCGATTGTTATGGCCAATATCCAGGGCACCTTGCGTCTTGGCAATGAGCACCCGTGCCACTCCCGCTAACCCCCAAAATTGGCGGCACGTCTTTGAAGGGACATACGGTCATTAGAGGCATGGTGGATGGGTTAGTGGCATGCTTCCTCACGGGGTACGAACGCCAGACGCGACATGGTTCCCGACGCTGGGTATATGTGAGGCACGAGCGGGAAGACTACTTCGGGTGACCTCAATTTTTTGTTTTTCTTTTTTTTGGAATACTTGGTATATCCAAAACATCTGTTTTTCATTCCTGTGGTGTGAGATTTGCAGTTATCTTTCCAACAAGACCGAGCCCGTGCAATTCTGAGTCTTATAGCGATAGTTATGGCCAATATATGGGGCACCTTGCGCCTTCGCAATGGGAACCCGTGCCACTCCCGCTAACCCCCAAAATTGGCGGTGCGTCTTAGGAGGGACATACGGTCATTAGAGGTATGGAGGATGGGTTAGCGGCATTGTTCCTCACAGGTATCGAACGCCAGACGCGACTTGGTTCCCGACGGTGGGTATATGTGAGGCGCGAGCGGGAAGACTACTTCGGGTGTCGTCAATTTTTTCTTTTATTATTTTAGAAATACTTAGTATGACTAAAACTTCCATTTTTCATTCCTGTGGTGTGGGATTTGCAATTATCTTTCCAACAAGATCGAGCCCGCGCAATTCTGAGTCTTATAGCGATAGTTATGGCCAATATTCGAGGCACCTTGCGTCTTTGCAATGGGAACCCGTGCCACACCCGCTAACCCCCAAAATTGTCGGCGCGTCTTAGGAGGGACATAATGTCATTAGAGGCATGGTGGATGGCATAGCGGCATGGTTCCTCGTAGGGTACGAACGGCATGATTCCCGACAGTGGGTATATGTGAGGCACGAGCGGGAAGACTACTTCGGGTGTCGTCAATTTTTTGTTTTTATTTTTTTAGAAATACTTAGTATGACGAAAACTCCAATTTTTTGTCCCTGTAGTGTGGGATTTGCAGTTAGCTTTCCAACAAGACCAAGCCCGCGCAATTCTGAGTCTTGTAGCGATAGTTATGGCCAATATACGGGGCGCCTTGTGTCTTGGCAATGGGAACCCGTGCCACAACCGCCATCCCCCAAAATTGGAGGTGCGCCATCGTGGATGGGTTAGTGGCACAGTTCCTCACAAGGTACGAACGCCAGACGCGACATGGTTCCCGACGGTGGATATATGTGAGGCACTTTTTTGTTTTTATTATTTTAGAAATACTTAGTATGACCAAAACTTCCGTTTTTCATTCCTATGGTGTGGGATCTGCTGTTATCTTACCGACAAGACCGAGTCCGTGCAATTCTGAGTATTATAGCGATAGTTATGGCCAATATATGGGGCACCTTGAGTCTTGGCAATGGGAACCTGTGCCACTCCCGCAGACCCCCAAAATTAGCGGCTCGTCTTAGGAGGGACAGACGGACATTAGAGGCACGGTGGATGGGGTAGCGGCATGGTTCGCCATAGGGTATGAACGCCAGACGTGACATGGTTCGTCATAGGGTACGAACGGCAGACGCGACATGGTTCCCGACGGTGGGCATATGTGCCGCACGAGCGGGAAGACTACTTTGGGTGTCGTCAATTTTTTATTTTTATTATTTTAGAAATACTCAGTATGACCAAAACTTCCGTTTTTCATTCCTGTGGTGTGGGATTTGCAGTTATCTTTCCAACAAGACCGAGCCCGCGCAATTCTGAGTCTTTTAGCGATAATTATGGCCAATATACGGGGCACCTTGCGGCTTGGCAATGGGAACCCGTGCCACTCACGCTAACCCCCAAAATTGGTGGCGCGTCTTAGGAGGGACATAAAGTCATTAGAGGCACGGTGGATGGGTTAGCGGCACGGTTCCTCACAGGGTATGAACGCCATGGCTCCCGACGGTGGGTATATGTGAGGCACGAGCGGGAGGACTACTTCAGGTGTCGTCAATTTTTTGTTTTTATTATTTTAGAAATACTTAGTGTAACCAAAACATCCGTTTTTCATTCCTGTGGTGTGGGATTTGCAGCTATCTTTGCAACAAGACCGAGCCCGCGCAATTCTGAGTCTTATAGCGATAGTTATGGCCAATATACGGCGCACAATCATTCTTGGCAATGGGAACCCGTGCCACTCCTGGTAACCCCCAAAATTAGCGGCGCGTCTTAGGAGGGACATACGGTCATTAGAGGCATGGTGGATGGGGTAGCGGCATGGTTGCTCGCAGGGTACGAACGCCAGACACGACATGGTTCCCGACGGTGGGTACATGTGAGGCACGAGGAGGAAGACTACTTCGGGTGTCGTCAATTTTTTGTTTTTATTTTTTTAGAAATTCATAGTATGATGAAAACTCCCATTTTTCATTCCTGTAGTGTGGGATTAAAAGTTATCTTTCTAACAAGACTGAGTACGCGCAATTCTGTGTGTTATAGCGATAGTTATGGCCAATATACGGGGCACCTTGCGTCTTGGCAATGTGAACCCGTGCCACTCCCACTAAACGCCAAAATTGGCGACGTGTCTTAGGAGGGACATACGGTAATTGGAGGCATGGTGGATTCATTTGCGGCATGGTTCCTCATAGGGTACGAACTCCAGACTCGACATGGTTCCCGACGCTGGGTATATGAGAGGCACGAGGGGGAAGACTACTTCGGGTGTCGTCAATTTTTTGTTTTTATTATTTTAGAAATACTTACTATGACCAAAACTTCCGTTTTTCATTCCTATGGTGTGGGATCTGCAGTTATCTTTCCAACAAGACCGAGCCCACGCAATTCTGAGTCTAATAGCGATAGTTGTGGCCAATATACGGGGCACATTGTGTCTTGGCAATGGGAACCCGTGCCACTCCCGCTAACCCCCAAAATTGGTGGCGCGTCTTAATTAGGTGGGACATACAGTCATTAGAGGCATGGTGGATGGGTTTGTGGCTTGGTTCTTCATAGGGTATGAACGCCAGACGTGACATGGTTCCCGACGAATGGTATATGCGCGGCAAGAGCGGGAAGAGTACTTCGGGTGTCGTCAATTTTTTGTTTTTATTATTTTAGAAATACTTAGTATGACCAAAACTTCCATTTTTCATTCCTGTGGTGTGGGATTTGCAGTTATCTTTCCAACAAGACCGAGCATGCGCAATTCTGAATCTTATAGCGATAGTTATGGCCAGTATACAGGGCACCTTGCGTCTTGGCAATGGGAATCCGTGCCACTCCTGCTAAACGCCAAAATTGGCGGCGTGTCTTAGGAGGGATATACGGTCATTAGAGGCATGGTGGATGGGTTAGCGACATGGTTCCTCTCAGGGTATGAGCGCTAGACGCGACATGGTTCCCGACGGTGGGTATATGTTAGGCACGAGTGGGAAGACTTCTTCCGGTGTTGTCAATTTTTTGTTTTTATTATTTTAAAAACACTTAATGTGACCAAAACTTCTGTTTTTTGTTCCTGTGGTGTGGGATTTACAGTTATCTTTCCAACAAGATAGAGCCCGCGCAATTCTGAGTCTTATAGCGATAGTTATGGCGAATATACGGGGCACCTTGCGTCTTGGCAATGCGAACGCGTGCCAGAACCGCTAACCCCAAAAATTGGCGGCGCTTCTTAGGAGGGACATACAGTTATAAGAGGCTTGTTGGATGGGTTAGCGGCATGGTTCCTTTTAGGGTACGAACGCGAGATGCGACATGGTTCCCGACGGTGGGTATATGTGAGGCACGAGCTGGAAGACTACTTCGGGTGTCGTCAATTTTTTGTTTTTATTATTTTAGAAACACTTAGTATGACCAAAACTTCTGTTTTTCATTCCTGTTGTGTGGGATTTGCTGTTATCTTTCCAACAAGACCGAGCCCGCGCAATTCTGAGTCTTATAGCGATAGTTATGGCCAATATACGGGGCACCTTGCGTCTTGGCAATGGGAACCAGTGCCACTCCCGCTAACCTCCAAAATTGGCGTCGCATCTTAGGAGGGACAATCGGTCATTAGAGGCATGGTGGATGGGTTTGTGGCTTGGTTCTTCATAGGGTATGAACGCCAGACGTGACATGGTTCCCGACGAATGGTATATGCGCGGCAAGAGCGGGAAGAGTACTTCGGGTGTCGTCAATTTTTTGTTTTTATTATTTTAGAAGTACTTAGTATGACCAAAACTTCCGATTTTCATTCCTGTGGTGTGGAATTTGCAGTTGTCTTTCCAACAAGACTGAGCCCACGCAATTCTATGTCTTATAGCGATAGTTATGGCTAATATTCGAGGCACCTTGCGTCTTGGCCATGGGAACCCGTGCCCCTCCCGCTAACCCCCAAAGTTGGTGTCGCATCTTAGGAGGGACATATGGTCACTAGAGGCATGGTGGATGGGTTAGCGGCACGGTTCCTCATAGGCTACAAACGCCAGACGCGACATGGTTCCTAACGGTGGGTATATCTGAGGCACGAGCGGGAAGACTACTTCGGGTGTCGTCAATTTTTTGTTTTTATTATTTTAGAAATACTTAGTTTGACTAAAACATCCGATTTTCATTCCTGTGGTGTGGAATTTGCAGTTATCTTTGCAACAAGACCGAGCCCACGCAATTCTGAGTATTATAGCGATAGTTGTGGCCAATATACGGCGCACTTTGCGTCATGGCAATGACAACCCGTGCCACTCCCGCTAAACCCCAAAATTGGCGTTGCCTCTTAGGAGGGACATACGGTCATTAGAGGCATGGTGGATGGGTTAGCGGCATGGTTCCTCAGAGGGTACAAATGCCAGACGCGACATGGTTCCTGACGGTGGGTATATGTGAGGCACGGGCGGGAAGACTAATTCGGGTGTCTTCAATTTTTTTGTTTTTTTTTGAAATACTTAGTATATGCAAAACTTCCATTTTTCATTCCTGTGCTATGGGATTTGCAGTTATCTTTCCAATAGGACCGGGCCCGCGCAATTCTCAGTCTTATAGCGACAGTTATGGCCAATATACGGGGCACCTTGCGTCTTGGCAATGGGAACCCGTGCCACTCCCGCTAACCCCCAAAGTTGGCGTCACATCTTAGGAGGGACATACGGTCACTAGAGGCATGGTGGATGGGTTAGCGGCACGGTTCCTCACAGGGTACAAACGCCAGACGCGACATGGTACCGACGGTGGGTACATGTGAGGCACGAGCGGGAAGACTACTTCGGGTGTCGTCAATTTTTTGGTTTTCTTACTTTAGAAATACATAGTTTGAGCAAAACTTCCGATTTTCGTTCCTGTGGAGTGGAATTTGTAGTTATCTTTCTAACAAGACCGAGCCCACGCAATTCTATGTCTTATAGCGATAGTTATGTTTAATATTCGAAACAACTTGCGTCTTGGCAATGGGAACCCGTGCCACTCCCGCTAACCCCCAAAGTTGGCGTCGCATCTTAGAAGGGACATATGGTCACTAGAGGCATGGTGGATGGGTTAGTGGCATGGCTCCTCATAGGGTACAAACGCTAGACGCGACATGGTTCCTGACGGTGGGTATATGTGAGGCACGAGCGGGAAGACTACTTCGGGTGTCGTCAATCTTTTGTTTCTATTATTTTAGAAATACTTAGTATGACCAAAACTTCTGATTTTCATTCCTGTGGTGTGGCATTTGCAGTTATCTTTCCAACAAGACCGAGCACACACAATTCCATGTCTTATAGCGATAGTTATGGCTAATATACGAGGCACCTTGCGTCTTGGCAATGGGAACCCGTGCCAATCCCGCTAACCCCCAAAATTGGCGTCGCATCTTAGGAGGGACATACGGTCTTTAGAGGCATGGTGGATGGGTTAGTGGCATGGTTCCTCAGAGGGTACAAACGCCAGACGCGACATGGTTCCCGATGGTGGGTATATGTGAGGCACGAGTGGGAAGACTACTTCGGGTGTCGTCAACTTTTTGTTTTTATTATTTTTGAAATACTTAGTATGACCAAAACTACTATTTTTCATTCCTGTGGTGTGGGATTTGCAGTTATCTTTCAAACAAGACTGAGCCCGCGTAATTCTTAGTCTTATAGCGATAGTTATGGCCAATATTCGTGGCACCTTGCGTCTTGGCAATGGGACCTCGTGCCACTCCCACTAACCCCCAAAATTGGCGGCGCGTCTTAGGATTGATATACAATCATTGTAGGCATGGTGGATGGGTTAGCGGCATGGTTCCTCACATGGTACGAATGCCAAACGTGACATGGTTCCCGATGGGGGATATATGTGAGACACGACTGGGAAGACTACTTCGGGTGTCGTCAATTTTTTGTTTTTATTATTTTAGAAATACTTAGTATGACCAAAAGTTCCGTTTTTCATTCCTGTGGTGTGGCATTTCCAATTATCTTTCCAACAAGACCGAGCCCGCACAATTCTGAGTCATATAGCGATAGTTATGGCCAATATACGGGGCACCTTGCATCTTTGAAATGGGAACCCGTGCCACTCCCGCTGTCCCCCAAAATTGGCGGCGTGTCTTAGGAGGGACATATGGTCATTGGAGGCATGGTGGATGTGTTAGCGGCATGGTTCCTCATAGGGTACGAATACCAGACGTGACATGGTTCCCGACGGTGGATATATGTGAGGCACGAGCGTGAAGACTACATCGGGTGTCATCAATTTTTTTTTATTATTTTAGAAATACTCAGTATGACCAAAACTTCTAATTTTCGTTCCTGTGGTGTGGGATTTGCCGTTATCTTTCCAACAAGACAGAGCCCGCGCAATTCTGAGTCTTATAGCGATAGTTATGGCCAATATACGGGGTACGTTGTGTCTTGGCAATGGGAAGCCGTGCCACTCTCGCTAACCCCCAAAATTGGCGGCGCGTGTTAGGAGGGACATACGGATATTAGAGGCATGGTGGATGGGGCAGCGACATGGTTCCTCACATGGTATGAACGCCAGACGCGACATGGTTCCTAACGGTGGATATATGTGAGGCACGAGCGGGAAGACTACTTCGGGTGTCATCAATTTTTTGTTTTTATTATTTTAGAAATACTTAGTATGACCAAAATTTCTGATTTTCATTCCTGTGGTGTGGAATTTGCAGTTATCTTTCCAACAAGACCGAGCCGACGCAATTCTATGTCTTGTAGCGATAGTTATGGCTAATATACGAGGCACCTTGCGTCTTGGCAATGGGAACCCGTGCCAATCCCGCTAACCCCCAAAATTGGCGTCGCATCTTAGGAGGGACATACGGTCTTTAGAGGCATGGTGGATGGGTTAGCGGCATGGTTCCTCAGAGGGTACAAACGCCAGACGCGACATGGTTCCCGATGGTGGGTATATGTGAGGCACGAGTGGGAAGACTACTTCGGGTGTCGTCAACTTTTTGTTTTTATTATTTTTGAAATACTTAGTATGACCAAAACTACTATTTTTTATTGCTGTGGTGTGGGATTTGCAGTTATCTTTCAAACAAGACTGACCCCGCGTAATTCTTAGTCTTATAGCGATAGTTATGGCCAATATTCGTGGCACCTTGCGTCATGGCAATGGGACCTCGTGCCACTCCCACTAACCCCCAAAATTGGCGGCACGTCTTAGGATTGATATACAATCATTGTAGGCATGGTGGATGGGTTAGCGGCATGGTTTCTCACATGGTACGAATGCCAAACGCGACATGGTTCCCGATGGGGGATATATGTGAGACACGACTGGGAAGACTACTTCGGGTGTCGTCAATTTTTTGTTTTTATTATTTTAGAAATACTTAGTATGACCAAAAGTTCCGTTTTTCATTCCTGTGGTGTGGCATTTCCAATTATCTTTCCAACAAGACCGAGCCCGCACAATTCTGAGTCATATAGCGATAGTTATGGCCAATATACGGGGCACCTTGCATCTTTGAAATGGGAACCCGTGCCACTCCCGCTGTCCCCCAAAATTGGCGGCGTGTCTTAGGAGGGACATATGGTCATTGGAGGCATGGTGGATGTGTTAGCGGCATGGTTCCTCAAAGGGTACGAATACCAGACGCGACATGGTTCCCGACGGTGGATATATGTGAGGCACGAGCGTGAAGACTACATCGGGTGTCATCAATTTTTTTTTATTATTTTAGAAATACTCAGTATGACCAAAACTTCTGTTTTTCGTTCCTGTGGTGTGGGATTTGCCGTTATCTTTCCAACAAAACAGAGCCCGCGCAATTCTGAGTCTTATAGTGATAGTTATGGCCAATATACGGGGTACGTTGTCTCTTGGCAATGGGAAGCCGTGCCACTCTCGCTAACCCCCAAAATTGGCGGCGCGTGTTAGGAGGGACATACGGATATTAGAGGCATGGTGGATGGGGTAGCGACATGGTTCCTCACATGGTATGAATGCCAGACGCGACATGGTTCCTAACGGTGGATATATGTGAGGCACGAGCGGGAAGACTACTTCGGGTGTCATCAATTTTTTGTTTTTATTATTTTAGAAATACTTAGTATGACCAAAAATTCTGTTTTTCATTCCTGTGGTGTGGGATTTGCAGTTATCTTTCCAACAAGACAGAGCCCGCGCAATTCTGAGTCTTATAGCGATAGTTATGGCCAATATACGGGGCACCTTGCGTCTTGGCAATGGGAACCCGTGCCACTCTCGCTAACCCCCAAAATTGGCGGCACGTGTTAGGAGGGACATACGGTCATTAGAGGCACGGTGGATGGGTTAGCGGCACGGTTCCTGACAGGGTACGAACGCCAGACGCGATATGGTTCCCGACGGTGGATATATGTGAGGAACGAGCGGGATGACTACTTCGGGTGTCGTCAATTTTTTTAATAATTTTAGAAATACTTTGTATGACCAAAACTTCCATTTTTCATTCCAGTGGCATAGGATTTGCTGTTATGTTTCCACCATGACTGAGCCCGCGCAATTCTGAGTCTTATAAAGATAGTTATGGCCAATATACGGGGCATGTTGCGTCTTGGCAATGGGAACCCGTGCCACTCTCGCTAACTCCCAAAATTGGCGGCGCGTGTTAGAAGGGACATATGGATATTAGAGGCATGGTAGATGGGTTAGCGAAATGGTTCCCGACGGTTGATATATGTGAGGCACGAGCGGGAAGACTACTTCGGCTGTCATCAATTTTTTGTTTTTATTATTTTAGAAATACTTTGTATGACCAAAAATTCTGTTTTTCATTCCTATGCTGCGGGATTTGTAGTTGTCTTTCCAACAAGATAGAGCCCGCGCAATTCTGACTCTTATAGCGATAGTTATGGCCAATATACGGGGCACCTTGCGTCTTGGCAATGGGAACCCGTGCCACTCCCGCTAACCCCCAAAATTGGCGGCATGTCTTAGGAGGGAAATACAGTCATTTGAGGCATCGTGGATGGGTTAGCGGCACGGTTCCTTAGAGGGTACGATCGCCAGACGCGACATGGTTCCCGATGGTGGATATATGTGAGGCACGAAGAGGAAGACTACTTCTGGTGTCGTCAATTTTTTGTTTTTATTATTTTAGAAATACTTAGTATGACCAAAACTTCCGTTTTTCGTTTCTGTGGTATGGGATTTGCAGTTATCTTTCCAACAAGAGCTATCCCACGCAATTTTGAGTCTTATAGCGATAGTTATGGCCAATATACGGGGCACCTTGCGTCTGGGCAATGGGAACCCATGCCGCTCCTCCTAACCCCCAAAATTGGCGGCGCGTCTTAGGAGGGACATACAGTCTCTAGGGGCATGGTGGATGGGTTAACGGCAAGGTTCCTCATAAGGTATGAACGCCAGACGCGACATGGATCACGACGGTGGGTATATGTGAGGCACGAGCGGGAAGACTACTTTGGGTATCATCAATTTTTTGTTTTTTTTTATTTTAGAAATACTTAGTATGACCAAAACTTCCGTTTTTCGTTCCTGTGGTATGTGATTTGCTAGTATCTTTCCAACAAGAGCTATCCCATGCAATTCTGAGTCTTATAGCGATAGTTATGGCCAATATACGGGGCACCTTGCGTCTGGGCAATGGGAACCCATGCCGCTCCTCCTAACCCCCAAAATTGGCGGCACGTCTTAGGAGGGACATACGGTCTCTAGGGGCATGGTAGATGGGTTAGCGGCAAGGTTCCTCATATGGTAGGAACGCCAGACGCGACATGGTTCACGACCGTGGGTATATGTGAGGCACGAGCGGGAAGACTACTTTGGGTATCATCAATTTTTTGTTTTTAATATTTTAGAAATACTTAGTATGACCAAAACTTCCGTTTTTCATTCCTATGGTGTGGGATTTGCAGTTATCTTTCCAACAAGACCGAGCCCGGGCAATTCTGAGTCTAATAGCGATAGTTATGGCCAATATACGGGGCACATTGCGTCTTGGCAATGGGAACCCGTGCCACTCCCGCTAACCACCCAAATAGGTGACGCGTCTTAGGAGGGACATACGGTCATTAGAGGCATGGTGGATGGGTTTGCAGCATGGTTCCTCACAGGGTTCGAATGCCAAACGCGACATGGTTCCCGATGGTGGGTATATGTGAGCCACGAGCAGGAAGACTACTTCGTGTGTGGTCAATTTTTTGTTTTTATTATTGTTGAAATACTTAGTATGATCAAAAGTTTCGTTTTTCATTCCTGTGGTGTGGCATTTCTAGTTATCTTTCCAACAAGACCGAGCCCGCGCAATTCTGAGTCTTATAACGATAGCCATGGCCAATATCCGGGGCACCTTGCGTCTGGCCAATGGAAACCCATGCCGCTCCTGCTAACCCCCAAAATTGGCGGCGCGTCTTAGGAGGGACATACGGTCTCTATGGGCATGGTGGATGGGTTAGCAGCAAGGTTCCTCACAAAGTTACGAACGCCAGATGCGACATGGTTCACGACGGGGGGTATATGTGAGGCACGAGCGGAAGACTACATCGGGTGTCATCAATTTTTTGTTTTTATTATTTTAGAAATACTTAGTATGACCAAAATGTAGGACCGAGACTTGCGACTAGAGGGGGGGGGGTGAATAGGAGCACTTGAAATCACAAAATCACAAACCCCCAAATGAAACCAGATACTAAGCACCGTCCACTGAACAGATACGTGCCTAGCAGCGCAAGGGTGCCGTCCACGGTGAGGATACGCACCAATGCAAGAAAGCTCAAGATCTGAACAAGAGTAACAGCGGAGCAACGGATTTGGCAATATCGGCCACAAGACACTCACCACACCTAGGTGTGTCTCACTGACTTTCAGTAAGCAAAGAGAATGGTCTTAAGGGAGGAATGCGAAAATCCGCAGCAAAATCACAGCGGAAAAACCAACCTGGGACGAACACAGCAGCTCCCTGACAAGACCAGACTGTCCGGTGGCCAACACCGGATTGTCCGATGGGACCGGACTATCCGGTACCTGTTGCCTGACTGTCCGGTGGCACTGCCCGGACAACGCCTCACGCTGGACTGTCCGGTGGGCGCTGCCGGACTGTCCGGTGGCCTCTGCCGGATGGTCCGGTAGGGTCGCAGAAAGTTTGATTTCAAATCATAACTTGATCACACCTTGCTCAAACTTCACGAAATTTAGCTCAGGTTATCTAGACCCTATTTCAAAGTTATTCCCAACAGATCAACTCAAAGTAACCACAGAATCAGCGGGAATTTCAGATCTTGTGAAATCTCCATTCTTGGGCAAGAAAGGGGAAAACACAAAAGAGGGTTGCTCGTGGCAATCCAGCAGGATTGAGATGAACTAAGTCATGATATCCACGTCCTAGCAAGTCCAGAACATCAGCAAGGAAAGGGATTCAAGCTTGCCCAACAATAACACCCAAAAAGGCAAAGATTGAACCCAAAAACCAAAGTGAGAGGGGGAGGAGAAGAACACAAGGTTGCTGCACGAATTTGCTTCGATTAAGTGCCCAAAATGGGTCTAAAGATCCAGCATACAAGCAGAAATTCGTCCCAAGCAACCACCCTCACCTTCCCTCAAGATTAGGAGGCTAAATCCTACTCTAACCTCTCTAACAATGGAGCTCAAAGCTTAAGGACGAAAATCACCAAGTGAAAACTAATCCTAGCAGCCAAGAGACCTTCTAATGACCTACACTGATCCTATTTATACCCGAGTGCTATTTAGACAGTTTTGCACATAGGTCCGTACAGCTAGACAAACCCTAAGGACTCAAACGAAAGATTACAGGATATTTCGGGACGGACGACCACGATGGAATCTTGATCTTCGTAAGTTCCACGCAATCCTCGGATGCTCTCCACGTGGCCAGTAGTCCAATCCGCGATCCGCCCCCGGTTTTGAAGTCAGAAACCGGGAAACTTTAGGAAGTCTCCGCCTGGGCCGGATTTGGCCCATCTTCTCTATCTTGGCGAGTCGTGGCCCAACTCACCTAGGCTTGGGTAGCTTGGGTGACGGTTTTAAGCCGAAGCCGCCAAAGCCTCCCTCGCACGCCTTCGCGCCACGCATTCGGGTTGGAGCACCGCGATGGCGCCCGGCATCCCCTGTCCATCGGGGTAGCCTCGCAGTCCTTCGGAGGACTTACTCCTACCGTCGTCGTACCGCTCCTCCATATACCGAACTCCCAAGGCCGACAGACGCCGAGTGTGCCTCTAGTCCTTCAGAGGACTTCCCTCTACCTCCAGTCCATCGGAGGGCCTCCTGTCCAACGGAGGTCTTGTGCCCAAGTCCTTCTGGGTCTTGCTACTGTTGACAATCACTCATCACTCCAGAGGCATTGGAGCCGGTCCATTGGCTCTCACAAAACTTCCGTTTTTCATTCCTGTGGTGTGGGATTTGCAGTTATGTTTCCAACAAGACCGAGCCCGTGCAATTCTGAGTCTAATAGCGATAGTTATGTTCAATATACGGGGCACATTGCGTCTTGGCAATGGGAACCCGTGCCACTCCCGCTAACCCCCAAAATTGGCGGTGCGTCTTAGGAGGGACATACGGTCTCTAGAGGCATGGTGGATGGGTTAGCGCCAAGGTTTCTCATAAGGGACGAACGCCAGACGTGACATGGTTCACGACGGTGGGCATATGTGAGGCACGAGCGGGAAGACTACTTCGGGTGTCGTCAATTTTTTGTTTTTATTATTTTAGAAATACGTAGTATGACCAAAACTTCCGTTTTCCATTCCTATGGTGTGGGATTTGCAATTATCTTTCCAACAAGACCAAGCCCGCTCAATTCTGATTCTCATAGCGATTGTTATGGCCAATATACCGGGCACCTTGAGTCTTGGCAATGGGAACCCGTGCGACTCACAATAACCCCAAAACTGGCGGCGCGTCTTAGGAGGGACATACGGTCATTAGAGGGATGGTGGATGGGTTAGCAGCATGGGTCCTTATAGGGTACAAATGCCAGACGCGACATGGTTCCCGACGGTGGGTATATGTGATGCACGAGCGGGAAGACTTCTTTGGGTGTCGTCAATTTTTTACATTTATTATTTTAGAAATACTTAGTATGACCAAAACTTCCATTTTTCGTTCCTGTGGTGTCGGATTTGTAGTTATCTTTCCAACAAGACCGAGCCCGGGCAATTATGAGTCTAATAGCGATAGTTATGGCCAATATACGAGGCACATTGCGTCTTGGCATTGGGAACCCGTGCCACTCTCGCTAACCCCAAAAATTGGCGGCGCGTCTTAGGAGGGACATACAGTCATTAGAGGGATGGTGGATGGGTTAGCGGCAAGGTTCCTCATAGGGTACGAACACCAAACGTGACATGGTTCCCGACGCTGGGTATATGTGAGGCACGAGCGGGAAGACTACTTTGGGTGTCGTTAATTTTTTGTTTTTATTATTTTTGAAATACTTAGTACGACCAAAACTTCCGTTTTTCATTCCTGTTATGTGGGATTTGTAGTTATCTTTCCAACAAGACCGAGCCCGCACAATTCTGACTCTTATTGCGAAAGTTATGGCCAATATACTGGGCACCTAGCGTCTTGGCAATGGGAACCCATGCCACTCCCGCTAACCCCCAAAATTGGCAGCGCATCTTAGGAGGGACATACGGTCTCTAGAGGCATGGAGGATGGGTTAGCGGCATGGTTCCTCATATGGTACGAACGCCAGACGCGACATGGTTCCCGACGGTGGGTACATGTGAGGCATGAGCAGGAAGACTACTTCGGGTGTCATCAATTTTTTGTTTTTATTATTTTAGAAATACGTAGTATGTCCAGAATTTCCATTTTTCTTTCTTGTGGTGTGGGATTTGCAGTTATCTTTCCACCAAGGCTGAGCCCGCGCAATTCTGAGTCTTATAGCGATAGTTATGGCCAATAAACTGGGCACCTAGCGTCTTGGGAATGGGAACAGATGCCACTCCCGCTAACCCCCAAAATTGGCGGCGCGTCTTTGGAGGGACATACGGTCTTTAGAGGTGTGGAGGATGGGTAAGCGGCAAGGTTCCTCATATAGTACGAACGCCAGACGCGACATGGTTCCCGACGGTGGGTATATGTGAGGCACGAACGGGAAGACTACTTTGGGTGTGGTCAATATTTTGTTTTTATTATTTTTGAAATACTTAGTACAACCAAAACTTCCATCTTTCATTCCTGTTATGTGGGATTTTGAGTTATCTTTCCAACAAGACCGAGCCCGCGCAATTCTGAGTCTAATAGCGATAGTTATGGCCAATAAACTGGGCACCTAGTGTCTTGGCAATGGGAACACATGCCACTCCCGCTAACCCCCAAAATTGGCGGCGCGTCTTTGGAGGGACATTCGGTCTTTAGAGGCATGGTGGATGGGTTAGCGGCAAGGTTCCTCAGAAGGTAGGAACGCGAGACGCGACATGGTTCCCGACGGTGGGTGTAGGTGAGGCACGAGCGGGAAGACTACTTCGGGTGTCGTAAATTTTTTGTTTTTAGTACTTTAGAAATACTTAGTATGACCAAAACCTCCATTTTTCATTCCTGTGGTGTGGGATTTGCAGTTATCATTCCAAACAAGACCGAGCCCGCGCAATTCTGAGTCTCATAGCTATTGTTATGGCCAATATACCGGGCACAATGCGTCTTGGCAATGGGAACCCATGCCTCTCCCGCTCACCCCAAAATTGGCGGCGCGTCTTAGGAGGGACATACGGTATCTAGAGGCATACTGAATGGGTTAGCGGCAAGGTTCCTCATAAGGTACGAACGCCAAACGCGACATGGTTCCCGACGGTGGGTAGTTTTGAGGCACGAGCGGGAAGACTACTTCGGGTGTCGTCAATTTTTTGTTTTTATTATTTTTGAAATACTTAGTATGACCAAAACTTCCGTTTTTCATTCCTGTGGTGTGGGATTTGCATTTATCTTTCCAAAAAGACCGAGCCCGCGCAATTCTGAGTCTTATAGCGATAGTTATGGCCAATATACGGGGCACATTGCGTCTTGGCAATGGGAACCCGTGCCACTCCTGCTAACCCCCAAAATTGGCGGCGCGTCTTAGGAGGGACATATGGTCATTAGAGGCACTGTGGATGGGTTAGCAGCATGGTTCCTCACAGGGTACGACCGCCAAACGCGACAAGGTTCCCGACGGTGGGTATATCTGAGGCACGAACGGGAAGACAACTTCGGGTGTCGTCAATTTTTTGTTTTTATTATTTTTGAAATACTTAGTATGACCAAAACTTCCGTTTTTCATTCCTGTGGTGTGAGATTTGCAGTTATCTTCCCACCAAGACCGAGCCCGCGGAATTCTGAGTCTCATAACGATTGTTATGGCCAATATACCGGGAACTTGAATCTTGGCAATGGGAACCCGTGCGACTCACAATAACCCCAAAACTGGTGGCGCGTCTTAGGAGGGACATACGGTCATTAGAGGCATGGTGGATGGGTTAGCAGCATGGGTCCTTATAGGGTACAAATGCCAGACGCGACATGGTTCCCGACGGTGGGTATATGTGAGGCACGAGCGGGAAGACTTCTTCGGGTGTCGTCAATTTTTTACATTTATTATTTTAGAAATACTTAGTATGACCAAAACATCCATTTTTCGATCCTGTGGTGTCGGATTTGTAGTTATCTTTCCAACAAGACCGAGCCCGCACAATTATGAGTCTAATAGCGATAGTTATGGCCAATATACGAGGCACATTGCGTCTTGGCATTGGGAACCCGTGCCACTCTCGCTAATCCCAAAAATTGGCGGCGCGTCTTAGGAGGGACATACCGTCATTAGAGGGATGGTGGAAGGGTTAGCGGCAAGGTTCCTCATAGGGTACGAACACCAAACGCGACATGGTTCCCGACGGTGGGTATCTGTGAGGCACGAGCGGGAAGACTACTTTGGGTGTCGTCAATTTTTTGTTTTTATTATTTTTGAAATACTTAGTACGACTAAAACTTCCGTTTTTCATTCCTGTTATGTGGGATTTGCAGTTATCTTTCCAACAAGGCCGAGCCCGCGCAATTCTGAGTCTTATAGCGATAGTTATGGCCAATATACTAGGCACCTAGCGTCTTGGCAATGGGAACCCATGCCCCTCCCGCTAACCCCCAAAATTGGCGGCGCATCTTAGGAGGGACATACGGTCTCTAGAGGCATGGAGGATGGGTTAGTGGCAAGGTTCCTCATATGGTACGAACACCAAACGCGACATGGTTCCCGACGGTGGGTATATGTGAGGCACGAGCGGGAAGACTACTTTGGGTGTCGTCAATTTTTTGTTTTTATTATTTTTGAAATAATTAGTATGACCAAAACTTCCGTTTTTCAGTTCTGTTATGTGGGATTTGTAGTTATCTTTCCAACAAGACCGAGCCCGCACAATTCTGAGTCTTATAGCGATAGTTATGGCCAATATACTAGGCACCTAGCGTCTTGGCAATGGGAACCCATGCCACTCCCGCTAACCCCCAAAATTGGCGGCGCAACTTCGGAGGGACATACGGTCTCTAGAGGCATGGAGGATGGGTTAGCGGCAAGGTTCATCATATAGTACGAACGCCAGACGCGACATGGTTCCCGACGGTGGGTATATGTGAGGCACGAGCGGGAAGACTACTTTGGGTGTCGTCAATATTTTGTTTTTATTATTTTTGAAATACTTAGTACAACCAAAACTTCCATCTTTCATTCCTGTTATGTGGGATTTTGAGTTATCTTTCCAACAAGACCGAGCCCGCGCAATTCTGAGTCTTATAGCGATAGTTATGGCCAATAAACTGGGCACCTAGTGTCTTGGCAATGGGAACACATGCCACTCCCGCTAACCCCCAAGATTGGCGGCGCGTCTTTGGAGGGACATTCGGTCTTTAGAGGCGTGGTGGATGGGTTAGCGGCAAGGTTCCTCAGAAGGTAGGAACGCGAGACGCGACATGGTTCCCGACGGTGGGTGTAGGTGAGGCACGAGCGGGAAGACTACTTCGGGTGTCGTCAATTTTTTGTTTTTAGTACTTTAGAAATACTTAGTATGACCAAAACCTCCATTTTTCATTCCTGTGGTGTGGGATTTGCAGTTATCATTCCAAACAAGGCCGAGCCCGCGCAATTCTGAGTCTCATAGCTATTGTTATGGCCAATATACCGGGCACATTGCGTCTTGGCAATGGGAACCCATGCCTCTCCTGCTCACCCCAAAATTGGCGGCGCGTCTTAGGAGGGACATACGGTCTCTAGAGGCATGCTGAATGGGTTAGCGGCAAGGTTCCTCATAAGGTACGAACGCCAAACGCGACATGGTTCCCGACGGTGGGTATTTTTGAGGCACGAGCGGGAAGACTACTTCGGGTGTCGTCAATTTTTTGTTTTTATTATTTTTGAAATACTTAGTATGACCAAAACTTCCGTTTTTCATTCCCGTGGTGTGGGATTTGCATTTATCTTTCCAAAAAGACCGAGCCCGCGCAATTCTGAGTCTTATAGCGATAGTTATGGCCAATATACGGGGCACATTGCGTCTTGGCAATGGGAACCCGTGCCACTCCCGCTAACCCCCAAAATTGGCGGCGCGTCTTAGGAGGGACATATGGTCATTAGAGGCACTGTGGATGGGTTAGCAGAATGGTTCCTCATAGGGTACGACCGCCAAACGCGACATGGTTCCCGACGGTGGGTATATCTGAGGCACGAACGGGAAGACAACTTCGGGTGTCGTCAATTTTTTGTTTTTATTATTTTTGAAATACTTAGTATGACCAAAACTTCCGTTTTTCATTCCAGTGGTGTGAGATTTGCAGTTATCTTCCCACCAAGACCGAGCCCGCGGAATTCTGAGTCTCATAGCGATTGTTATGGCCAATATACCGAGCAACTTGAATCTTGGCAATGGGAACCCGTGCCACTCACAATAACCCCAAAATTGGCGGCGCGTCTTAGGAGGGACATACGGTCATTAGAGGCATGGTGGATGGGTTAGCGGCATGGGTCCTCACAGGGTACTAATGCCAGACGCGACATGGTTCCCGACGGTGGGTATATGTGAGGCACGAGCGGGAAGACTACTTCGGGTGTCGTCAATTTTTTACATTTATTATTTTAGAAATACTTAGTATGACCAAGACTTCCATTTTTCATTCCTGTGGTGTGGGATTTGTAGTTATCTTTCCAACAAGACCGAGCCCGCGCAATTATGAGTCAAATAGCGATAGTTATGGCCAATATACAAGGCACATTGCGTCTTGGCAATGGGACCCCGTGCCACTCCCGCTAACCCCCAAAATTGGTGGCGCCTCTTAGGAGGTGCATACGGTCATTAGAGGCACAGTGGATGGGTTAGAGGCATGGTTAATCGCAGTGTACAAATGCCATACGCGATGTGGTTTCGGATGGTGGATATATATGTGGCACGAGCGGTAAGACTACTTCGGGTGTCATCAATTTTTTGTTTTTATTATTTTAGAAATACTTAGTACGACCAAAACTTCTGTTTTTCATTCCTGTGGTGTGGGATTTGCAGTTATCTTTCCAACAGGACCGAGCCCACACAATTCTGTGTCTTATAGCAATAGTTATGGCCAATATACGGGCAACTTGGGTATTGGCAATGGGAACCCGTGCCACTCCCGCTAACCCCCAAAATTGGCGGCGCGTCTTAGGAGCAACATACAGTCATTAGAGGTGTGGTGGATGCGTTAGCGGCATGGATCCTCATAGGGTACAAAGGCCAAACGCGACATGGTTCCCGACGGTGGGTATATGTGAGGCACGAGCGGAAAGACTACTTTGGGTGTTGTCAATTTTTTGTTTTTATTATTTTTCAAATACTTAGTGTGACCAAAACTTCCGTTTTTCATTCCTGTTATGTGGGATTTGCAGTTATCTTTCCAACAAGACCGAGCCCGTGCAATTTTGAGTCTTATAGCGATTGTTATGGCCAATATAGTGGGCGCATAGCTTCTAGGCAATGGGATCCCATGCCACTCCCGCTAACCCCCAAAATTGGCGGCGCGTCTTAGGAGGGACATACGGTCTCTAGAGGCATGGAGGATGGGTTAGCAGCAAGGTTGCTCATATGGTACGAACGTCAGACGCGACATGGTTCCCGACGGTGGGTATATGTGAGGCACGAGAAGGAAGACTACTTCGGGTGTCGTCAATTTTTTACATTTATTATTTTAGAAATGATTAGTATGACCAAAACTTCCATTTTTCGTTCCTGTGGTGTCGGATTTGTAGTTATCTTTCCAACAAGACCGAGCCCGCGCAATTATGAGTCTAATAGCGATAGTTATGGCCAATATACGAGGCACATTGCGTCTTGGCATTGGGAACCCGTGCCACTCTCGCTAACCCTAAAAATTGGCGGCGCGTCTTAGGAGAGACATACAGTCATTAGAGGCATGGTGGATGGGTTAGCGGCAAGGTTCCTCATAGGGTACGAACACCAAACGCGACATGGTTCCCGACGGTGGGTATATGTGAGGCACGAGCGGGAAGACTACTTTGGGTGTTGTCAATTTTTTGTTTTTATTATTTTTGAAATACTTAGTACGACTAAAACTTACATTTTTCATTCCTGTTATGTGGGAATTGCAGTTATCTTTCCAGCAAGGCCGAGCCCGCGCAATTCTGAGTCTTCTAGCGAAAGTTATGGCCAATATACTTGGCGCCTAGCGTCTTGGCAATGGGAACCCATGCCACTCCCGCTAACCCCCAAAATTGGCGGCGCATCTTAGGAGGGACATACGGTCTCTAGAGGCATGGAGGATGGGTTAGCGGCAAGGTTCCTCATATGGTACGAACACCAAACGCGACATGGTTCCCGACGGTGGGTATATGTGAGGCACGAGCGGGAAGACTACTTTGGGTGTCGTCAATTTTTTGTTTTTATTATTTTTGAAATACTTAGTATGACCAAAACTTCCGTTTTTCATTCCTGTTATGTGGGATTTGTAGTTATCTTTCCAACAAGACCGAGCCCGCACAATTCTGAGTCTTATAGCGATAGTTATGGCTAATATACTGGGCACCTAGCGTCTTGGCAATGGGAACCCATGCCACTCCCGCTAACCCCCAAAATTGGCGGCGCATCTTAGGAGGGACATACGGTCTCTAGAGGCATGGAGGATGGGTTAGCGGCAAGGTTCCTCATATGGTACGAACGCCAGACGCGACATGGTTCCCGACGGTGGGTACATGTGAGGCATGAGCAGGAAGACTACTTCGGGTGTCATCAATTTTTTGTTTTTATTATTTTAGAAATACGTAGTATGTCCAAAATTTCCATTTTTCATTCTTGTGGTGTGGGATTTGCACTTATCTTTCCACCAAGGCCGAGCCCGTGCAATTCTGAGTCTTATAGCGATAGTTATGGCCAATAAACTGGGCACCTAGCGTCTTGGCAATGGGAACCCGTGCCACGCCCGCTAACCCCCAAAATTGGCGGCACATCTTAGGAGGGACCTACAGTCATTAGAGGCGTGGTGGCAGGGTTAGTAGCACGGTTCCCGATGGTCGGTATATGTAAGGTACGGGTGGCAAGACTGCTTCGGGTGTCGTCAGTTTTTTGTTTTTATTATTTTTGAAATACTTAGTATGACCAAAACTTCCATTTTTCATTCCCGTGGTGTGGGATTTGTGGTTATCTTTTTAACAACACTGAGCCCACGCAATTCTGAGTCTCATAGCGATTGTTATGGCCAATATACCGGGCACCTTGCCTCTTGGCAATGGGAACCCATGCCACTCACGCTGACCCCGACGGTGGGTATATGTGAGGCACGAGCGGGAAGACAACTTTGGGTGTCGTCAATTTTTTGTTTTTATTATTTTTGAAATACTTAGTATGACCAAAACTTCCATTTTTCGTTCCTGTGGTGTGGGATTTGTAGTTATCTTTCCAACAAGACCGATTTCGCGCAATTCTAAGTCTAATAGCGATAGTTTTGGCCAATATACGGGGCACATTGCGTCTTGGCATTGGGAACCCGTGCCACTCCCTCTAACCCCCAAAATTGGCGGCGCGTCTTAGGAGGGACATACAGTCATTAGAGGCACGGTGGATGGGTTAGCAGCACGGTTCCTCACAGGGTACGAACGCCAAACGCCACATGGTTCCCGACGGTGGGTATATGTGAGGCACGTGCGGGAAGACTAGTTCGGGTGTCGTCAATTTTTTGTTTTTTTTTTATTTTTGAAATACTTAGTATGACCAAAACTTCAAATTTTCATTCCTGTGGTGTGGCATTTGCAGTTATCTTTCCAACAAGACCGAGCCCACGAAATTCTAAGTCTCATAGCGATAGTTATGGCCAATATACCGGGCAACTTAAGTCTCGGCAATGGGAACCTGTATCACTCCCGCTAACCCCCAAAATTGGCGGTGCATCTTAGGAGGGACCTACAGTCATTAGAGGCGTGGTGGAAGGGTTAGCAGCACGGTTCCTGACGGTCAGTATATGTGAGGCACGAGCGGGAAGAGAACTTCGGGTGTCGTCAATTTTTTGTTTTTATTTTTTTTTCAAATACTTAGTATATCCAAAACTTCCGTTTTTCATTCCTGTGGTGTGGGATTTGCAGTTATCTTTCCAACAAGACTGAGCCCGTGCAATTCTGAGTCTCATAGCGATTGTTATGGCCAATATACCGGGCACCTTGCGTCTTGGCAATGGGAACCCGTGCCACTCACGCTGTCCCCGACGGTGGGTATATGTGAGGCACAAGCGGGAAGACTACTTCGGTTGTCGTCATTTTTTTGTTTTTATTATTTTTGAAATACTTAGTATGACCAAAACTTCCATTTTTTGTTCCTGTGGTGTGGGATTTGTAGTTATCTTTCCGACAAGACCGAGCACGCGCAATTTTGAGTCTAATAGCGATAGTTATGGCCAATATACGGGGTACATTGCGTCTTGGCAATGGGAACCCGTGCCACTCCCGCTAACCCCCAAAATTGGCGACACGTCTTAGGAGGGACATACAGTCATTAGAGGCATGGTGTATGGGTTAGCAGCACGGTTCCTCACAGGGTATGAACGCCAAACGCCACATGGTTCCCGACGGTGGGTATATGTGAGGCACGTGCAGGAAGACTACTTCGGGTGTCGTCAATTTTTTGTTTTTTTTATTTTTGAAATACTTAGTATGACCAAAACTTCAAATTTTCATTCCTGTGGTGTGGCATTTGCAGTTATCTTTCCAACAAGACCGAGCCCACGCAATTCTGAGTCTCATAGTGATAGTTATGGCCAATGTACCGGGCAACTTGAGTCTCGGCAATGGGAACCCGTATCACTCCCGCTAACCCCCAAAACCGGCGGCGCATCTTAGGAGGGACATACAGTCATTAGAGGCATGGTGGATGGGTTAGCGGCATGGTTCCTCACAGGGTATGAGCGCCAGACGCGAAATGGTTCCCGACGGTGGGTGTATGTGAGGCACGAGCAGGAAGATTACTTCGGGTGTCATCAATTTTTTGTTTTTGTTTTTTTTTGAAATACTTAGTATATCCAAAACTTCCATTTTTCATTCCTGTGGTGTGGCATTTGCAGTTTTCTTTCCAACAAGACCGAGCCGGCGCAATTCTAAGTCTTAAAGCTATAGTGATGGCCAATATACGGGGCACCTTGCGTCTGGGCAATGGGAACCCGTGCCACTCCCACTAACCCCCAAAATTGGCGGTGCATCTTAGGAGAGACATACGGTCATTAGAGGGACAGTGGATGGGTTAGTGGCACGGTTCCTCATAGGGTACGAACACCAGACGCAACATGGTTCCCGGCAGTGGGTATTTGTGAGGCACGAGCGGGAAGACTACTTCGGGTGTCATCAATTTTTTGTTTTTATTATTTTTGAAATACTTAGTAGGACCAAAACTCCCGTTTTTCATTCCTGTGGTGTGGGACTTGCAGTTATCTTTCCAACAAGACTGAGCCCGCGCAATTCTGTGTCTTATAGCGATAGTTATGGCCAATATACGGGGAACATTGCGCCTTGGCAATGGGAAGCCGTGCCACTCCCGCTAACCCCCAAAATTGGCGGCGCATCTTAGGAGGGAAAAACGGTCATTAGAGGCATGCTGGATGGGTTAGCGCATGGTTCCTCACAAGGCACGAACGCTAGACACGACTTGGTTCCTGAAAGTGGCTATATGTGAGGTACGAGGGGGAAGACTACTTCGGGTGACGTCAATTTTTTTATTATTATTTTAGAAACAATTATTATGACCAAAACTTCCATTTTTCATTCCTATTGTGTGGGATTTGGACTTATCTTTCCAACAAGACCGAGCCCGTGCAATTCTGAGTCTTGTAGCGATAGTTATGGCCAGTATACTAGGCACATTTCGTCTTGGCAATGAGAAACCGTGCCTGTCCCGCTAACCCCCAAAATTGGCGCCGCATCTTAGGAGGGACATACGGTCATTAGAGGCATGGTGGATGAGTTAGCGGCACAGTTTCTCATGGCGTACAAACGCCAGACGTGACACGGTTCCCGACGGTGGGTATATGTGAGGCACGAGTGGGAATACTACTTCGGGTGTCGTCAATTTTTTGTTTTTATTATTTTAGAAATACTTAGTTTTACCAAAACTTCCGTTTTCCATTCCTGTGGTGTGGGATTTGTAGTTATCTTTCCAACAAGCCTGAGCCCGCGCAATTCTGTGTCTTATAGCGATAGTTATGGCCAATATACGGGGCACCTTGCGTCTTGGCAATGGGAACCCGTGCCACTCCCGCTAACCACCAAAATTAGCGGCGCGTCTTAGGAGGGACATATGGTCATTAGAGGGATGGTGGATGGGTTAGCGGCATGGTTCCCCATGGGGTACGAATGCCAGACGCAACATGGTTCCCGACGATGGGTATATGTGAGGCACAGTGGGAAGACTACTTCGGGTGTCGTCAATTTTTTGTTTTTATTATTTTAGAAATACTTAATATGACCAAAACTTCTGTTTTTCATTCCTGTGGTGTCGGATTTGCAGTTATCTTTCCAACAAGGCTGAGCCCACGCAATTCTGAGTCTTATAGCGATAGTTATGGCCAATATACGGGGAACATTGCGTCTTGGCAATGGGAACCCGTGCCACTCCCGCTAACCCCCAAAATTGGCGGCGCATCTTAGGAGGGAAAAACGGTCATTAGAGGCATGCTGGATGGGTTAGCGCATGGTTCCTCACAAGGCACGAACGCTAGACGCGACTTGGTTCCTGACAGTGGGTATATGTGAGGTACGAGGGGGAAGACTACTTCGGGTGACGTCAATTTTTTTATTATTATTTTAGAAACACTTAGTATGACCAAAACTTCCGTTTTTCATTCCAATTGTGTGGGATTTGGAGTTATCTTTCCAACAAGACCGAGCCCGTGCAATTCTGAGTCTTGTAGCGATAGTTATGGCCAATATACTAGGCACATTTCGTCTTGGCAATGAGAAACCGTGCCAGTCCCGCTAACCCCCAAAATTGGCGCCGCATCTTAGGAGGGACATAGGGTCATTAGAGGCATGGTGGATGGGTTAGCGGCACAGTTTCTCATGGCGTACAAACGCCAGACGTGACACGGTTCCCGACGGTGGGTATATGTGAGGCACGAGTGGGAATACTACTTCGGGTGTCGTCAATTTTTTGTTTTTATTATTTTAGAAATACTTAGTATTACCAAAACTTCCGTTTTTCATTCCTGTGGTGTGGGATTTGTAGTTATCTTTCCAACAAGACTGAGCCCGCGCAATTCTGTGTCTTATAGCGATATTTATGGCCAATATATGGGGCACCTTGCGTCTTGGCAATGGGAACCCGTGCCACTCCCGCTAACCACCAAAATTAACGGCGCGTCTTAGGAGGGACATATGGTCATTAGAGGGATGGTGGATGGGTTAGCGGCATGGTTCCCCATGGGGTACGAATGCCAGACGCAACATGGTTCCCGACGATGGGTATATGTGAGGCACGAGTGGGAAGACTACTTCGGGTGTCTTCAATTTTTTGTTTTTATTATTTTAGAAATACTTAATATGACCAAAACTTCTGTTTTTCGTTCCTGTGGTGTCGGATTTGCAGTTATCTTTCCAACAAGGCTGAGCCCCCGCAATTGTGAGTCTTATAGCGATAGTTATGGCCAATATACGGGGAACATTGCGTCTTGGCAATGGGAACCCGTGCCACTGCCGCTAACCCCCAAAATTGGTGGCGCATCTTAGGAGGGAAAAACGGTCATTAGAGGCATGCTGGATGGGTTACCGCATGGTTCCTCACAAGGCACGAACGCTAGACGCGACTTGGTTCCTCACAGTGGGTATATGTGAGGTACGAGGGGGAAGACTACTTCGGGTGACGTCAATTTTTTTATTATTATTTTAGAAACACTTAGTATGACCAAAACTTCCGTTTTTCATTCCAATTGTGTGGGATTTGGAGTTATCTTTCCAACAAGACCGAGCCCGTGCAATTCTGAGTCTTGTAGCGATAGTTATGGCCAATATACTAGGCACATTTCGTCTTGGCAATGAGAAACCGTGCCAGTCCCGCTAACCCCCAAAATTGGCGCCGCATCTTAGGAGGGACATACGGTCATTAGAGGCATGGTGGATGGGTTAGCGGCACAGTTTCTCATGGCGTACAAACGCCAGACGTGACACGGTTCCCGACGGTGGGTATATGTGAGGCACGAGTGGGAATACTACTTCGGGTGTCGTCAATTTTTTGTTTTTATTATTTTAGAAATACTTTGTATTACCAAAACTTCCGTTTTTCATTCCTGTGGTGTGGGATTTGTAGTTATCTTTCCAACAAGACTGAGCCCGCGTAATTATGTGTCTTATAGCGATAGTTATGGCCAATATACGGGGCACCTTGCGTCTTGGCAATTTGAACCCGTGCCACTCCCGCTAACCCCAAAAATTGGCGGCGCGTCTTAGGAAGGACATACGGTCATTAGATACATGGTGGAGGGGTTAGCGGCATGGTTCCTCATAGGTACGAATACCAGATGCAACATGGTTCCCGATGCTGGGTATATTTGTGGCGCGAGCGGGAAGACTACTTCGGGTGTCATCAATTTTTTGGTTTTATTTTTTTTGAAATACTTTGTATTTCCAAAACTTCTGTTTTTCATTCCTGTGGTGTGGGATTTGCACTTATCTTTCCAACAAGACCGAGCTTGCGCAATTTTGAGTCTTATAGCGATAGTTATGGCCAATATACGGGTTACTTTGCGTCTTGGCAATGGGAACCCGTGCCACTCCCGCTAACCCCTAAAATTGGCGGCGCATCTTAGGAGGGACATACGCTCATTAGAGGGGCGGTGGATGGGATAGCGGCATGGTTCCTTATAGGGTACAAACGCTAGACGCGACATGGTTCCCGACCGTGGGTATATGTGAGGCACGAGCGGGAAGACTACTTCCGGTGTCATTAATTTTTTGTTTTTATTATTTTAGAAATACTTAGTATGACCAAAACTTCAATTTTTCATTCCTGTGGTGTTGGATTTGCAGTTATCTTTCCAACAAGACTGAGCCCACGCAATTCTGAGTCTTATAGTGATAGTTATGGCCAATATACGAGGCGCCTTGTGTCTTGGCAATGGGAACCCGTGCCACTCCCGCAAACCCCCAAAATTGGCGTTGCGCCTTAGGAGGGATATATTGACGGCACTTAAGCACGCCAAACCTTATAGTGCAAACGCACCGTATCGTGGTAGCTTTTCCCCCAGGATGTGTATCTTGGGTTTTATCAATCTAGGGATACTTGTGTTTAAGATACTATCTATATAATATTAACTGAATTACCAACGAGTTCTAATAGATCTAAAACAAGCTTTAAAAAATAATTAAGGCTATTCTAATTATATTCTACTATATATTCTAAATAAGGTTTAAACCATTGCATAAGATGATAAAACAAGGTTTAGGCTATAAACGTGAGAACGATAGGTTTAACATGGCAAAAGGATCCACAAGAGATATGAGACAAACAACCTTTACACTAAGAACCACCTTGAAACTAGATCTAGTCATAAAGCATAGAATAAACATGATTATGAATGTCGAGGACCTGCCCGAACCTTTCCCCGGGCTCTACATTCACTAGTAACCAGGTAATCGACGAACTAGCAAACCCCAACCATCTCTAAGCATGAGTACATTCAATCAACTAGTTAAAGTAAAAAGATCTACTAAAAGAACTTGAAAACGTTTAATGCTGGCCAGCATATCATGTTGGAATTAAGCATTGCAAAGATATGGATCATAAATCATGTATAAACAACAAGCTAGGTCTAAAAGACAATCTTTATTGATCGAATAACAAGGTTTCATCAAAGTATCAAAGGAAGTACAAGGAATTACTCGAGATACATTGTAAACTCTGAAGCATAGTCATCGGGATGAACTCGACGAAGGACATGTCGAAAGATGACCTTGGGATCTCGTCGGGAAGCGCCTGGTCAGCCGACCAGACCCCTAGGGGTCGATCGACCAGCCTGCTTCCTGCGTCCTCTTGCTTCCGCCTTTCACCGAGATGGACTTCTCACCGAGTTGAACACTTTTCGCCCCCGACCATTGCCCTAGACTCTCGACTTGTAACGAATAATGTGGTGGACAACTCTCCTCTTCCCTTGGGAGGTTCTATATTTATACCTCGGAGGGAACCCAATACATGGAATCTATTAGATCAGTTCTAAGGGTTCTAAAACAACTAAAACTCCTATTTCCATGTATATACAAGTTTCCAAAGGAGTCCCGGATGTCCATGTCCTTCCTTGCTTGGAGATGAAGCTTCCATCCTTTCCTTCCCGAATTGGACTCTTCCATATTCGGCAGCTTTTAGTATTTCGACCATAACTTCCTCATCTAAAGCCCAAATGAGGCAAACTCAAACTATAGATTGTAGAGCTCGAAGAGATCTACAACTTTGATATTCAAACTTTCTTCATTTGATGTTGTTAAGGTCTCCGAATTGGGCTTACAATCTGCTGCTGTCATGAATTTCGAGAAGATTTCAGGATTTAGTCTTTCAAGCAAACTTTATCTTTCCAAGGCTCTTTTCTTGTTGGGCTTCTTCCTCAATTGGGCTTTAGTTAGTCCTTACTTAAAAACCCGTTCCAATAGCATAAATCTTTTCTTCGAGAAATTCCCAAATATCCTCAATTATTCCCTATTTTCCTGCAAAAATGAATATTGCACAAAAACAAAGAGCATTCTCGAAAACGGGGTTATTTGTTAGTAAAGTAAGAGTAAATGATAAGATTGACTCTCGAAAAGATATAAAATCATATGAAAATAGAGCATAATTTTAGTACATAATGAGCGTTAACAATATCCCCACACTTAGATCATGCTAGTCCTTGAGCAAAAGATCAATAAAAAGAACTTAACTATATTTAAGCAAATTCTAAACAATCACTTTTCAAAAATAACCATGCTTTAGAAATCATTCAAATCATAACATGGATCTTTTCAGATTAATTTTTATGCATATAGATCCCCCACAAAGTTTATCTTAGTCAAATGAATCATAACAATGCCAAAGTCTTTTTTAGAATCATGATACAGGGTTTTTTTAGAACAAAGTCTTTCAAAGATCAAGGAATTACTATATCCCAAAATGTTAAGCTCTCAAATAGGCACTCTTATAAGTGGCTAATCTATAAAATTACTCTCTTTCTCTTATCTCACAAGAGTTTAAGGGGATATTGGTAAAGGCTTAGCAAAGGTGCTTATTCTATTGTCTAGCTAAGGTATCTCCCTAAAGATTATTCAATCAACTTTTAAACTACCTTGGTCATCGAAATTTAGAGAAGAAATTATAAGTAAGGACAAGGAAAAAGGAGATATAGATAGTGGACACGTGCAAATGAAGTGAAATAATTTCTGAAAATTTGCACATGGTCGGAAAAGTAAGAGGTTTTGCTCGGTATATTTAACAAGATTATAAAACTTCCTTCACTTTACTCCTCCAACTTTCCTAATTCTACCTTTTTTTTCTTTCTCCCCTTTCTCCATTTCCTAATTCTACCTTTTTAATAATCGACCACTTGGTCATTTTTTCTCTCCCTCTTTTCTTTTTACTGGGCGCCATCTCTCTCCCTCTCTTTTTTTTAATTATGGCACCACCTCCCCTTTTCACCACCTTTTTGGATAAATTGCTTCTTACGAAAGATTATTATTTGAGCAAAAATTTTACTCTATATAGGCAAAGATAAAATAATGAGATGAAATTGGCTAAAAGGATTAAAGAAATTGCTCTATTATTGTAAGCAATTGGATATATAAAAGGCTAGCAAAGGGAAGAAAATAGATGACAAAGCTAATTCTAAGTGATCAAAATATCTAAAGGGATCAAACTTAACCAAATTCATATAAGTCAACTTGCTTTTTAAACTAGTTTTTTTAAATCTAAGCTCTACTAGGAAATTTAGCTCTTTCTTAACATAGGGATGTAATTCTTGATCCAAGAGAAAGAAATTTTAATGAAAAGATAATACTCGTCTAATCTTTTTCTTAATTAAACCTTGGCAAAGCTATAAATCATTAGCCTTTAATAAAGATATGGGTTATGCAACTTTAATCAATCTAGCAATCACCATATTAATCAAATCATGAAATTTTAAACAAGATTAATCATCAAAGTAAAAATAAAGAACAAATTTAAATAAAGCAAAGTAATTTATTCAATCACACACTTTATTAAAATAAAAGACCATTTACATAGACTTTTTAAAAGACAACTGACTCTTAAACTAACTCTAATCTAGACATCTTAACTAACGGGGAAACTCTACCAATATCCCCAACCTTAGACTAAAGCATAGCTCCTAATCACTAGTATACCAGTGAGTATCATCCACTGGTCCATCAAGAGGATCTTCACCAGGCAGGTATTTGGGTGGTGGTGAAAATGGCTCTTCTGGCTCTTCCCAAGTGTCGTCTGGTTGATAGTTTCCTCCTTCCAGTGCCACCACACGGCCCCAAATAGCATCAAGAATGCGCCTTTGACTCTCATAAATCCTTTGGAGGTTGTTTACTTGCCCCTTTAGGTTGTCAACGAAATTGTTAACTCTATTCCTAGTGCTTTCTATTTTCTCCTAAAGCCTCTCCTCTGGATCATTGATTACATCAATAATATCCTCACTCTTTTCTTGTTAAAGTAGATGGCTTCTCTACATGTTGGGCAACAATTCACTCCATCCTCTGCTCCAATATGATATGTATTGAAACAAGGAACGATAGTGACGGAGTTTACCTCTTCAGTCTCTGATCCTTGGTCATGGCTAAAGCTCATAGATCGATCCTCACTTAAATAAATCGTTCCTCCGGAACGGACAGGGCTTTCTTGATAGTTTAATCTGGGCATCTCCCCAATCCTTAAGGATCTCCTAACCTTCATCCTCGTTGGTTTGGTTGGGAGGTTGCCCATGTGCTTTGAGACTTCCCGCTTTTTGGCTAATCCAAGCAGCCTTGCCTCTTCCTCTTCGTCGTCGAAGACTACTCGCCAAAAGTTGCGGCGAAAACCCCAGTAGACAGGGCTGGTCGGCCGACTTGGTCCCTCTTGGTCGGCCAACCAGGCCCCCTCCAGCTGCGCCTCGGCTTCCTTCTTCACGAGCTACATCTCCATCGCTTCGAAATTTGTCGTGGCTAGGTTTGGATGTGTTTTGAGTTCGATTCCTTGTACCTACCCATGGTTTTATACCCTGGAGGTTGATGAAATTTGGAAACTAAAACAGCGATTCCGATCCGAGCTCTTCTCTAAATTTACTTGGTATACAACGTGGACTCTGCCGACAAAATTTGGAAGCAAAACGCTTCGGGAAACCCCCTAGTCGGCCGACTAACCCCCCTAGGGCTCGTCCGACCTGGGCCTTTTCTTGCGCGAAAAGTCTCCAAGTTTTGTCGGTAACTTTATTTCCTAATTTTAAATAAAAATAGACCTAAATTTTTTAGAAAAACCGAAACTAAACGTAACTATTTACATACAAAGGTGGGAAAGCTATGGAAAACTAGAGATTATGGCCATGGTAATGTATCCTAACCTCCTTGAATTCATTTGTGTCAATATAATTGACTTCAAATTTATCTCCTTCAAGGAACACCTTAAGTCTTTGACCATTTACCATAAATTTGTTTCCCTCTAGATCCATAATAGTAACTGCTCCAGTAGGTGACATGTCATGCACTATCTAAGGTCCATCCCATTTGCTTTGTAATTTTCCTTTCCCGAATAATTTAAATCTTGAATTAAAAAGAAGAACCTTGTCACCTTGCTTAAAATCTTTCCTCAGGATTCTTTTATCAAACCATCTCCTAACCCTTATCTTATAAATAGTTGCATTATGATAAGCTTGCAATCTTGCCACATCAAGGGTAATGAGCTGAATCCTTCTTTTGACTAAAGTAGCATCTAAATCCAAATTTAATTCCTTAATCGCCCAATAAGCTTTATGCTCCATTTCTACTGGCAAATGACAAGTTTTTCCATAAACTAATTGATAAGGTGTCATCCCTATAGGGGCTTTAAACAAAGTCCTATATGCCCAAAGAGCATCGCTAAGCTTATTTGACCAATTTTTACCTCCTTTAATTACTGTCTTTTTAAGAATTTCTTTTAATTGTTTATTTGATGTTTCGGCTTGGCCAGTTGTTTGTGGGTGATAGGCTGTGGAAACTCTATGTTCTATTCCCATTTTCTCTAAATAATTAGTAAACTCTTTACCAATAAAATGCGATCCTCCATCAGAAATGATGACTCTAGGGACTCCATATCTTGGAAAGATATTATTTCTAATCATTTCTATGGACTCATGTGTAGTCGCCTTTTTACATGGTAAAGCTTCTACCCATTTTGAGACATAATCCACAGTCACCAAAATGTATTCATATCCATGTGAATTTTCAAATGGACCCATAAAATCCATTCCCCAAACATCAAACAAATCAATTTGTAGATTATAAGTGAGAGGCATTGAATTTCTAGATGTAACCTTTCCAGTCCTCTAAGACTCTGGACAATAAGCAACAAACTTCCTTGCATCTTCATGCATTCCTGGCTAATAAAACCCACTCCCCAATATCTTAGCTTGGGTTCTGAAATGTCCATGATGCCCTCCATATTCTGCAGCGTGGCATTTTCTAAGAATTTCTCCTCTCTCCTCTATAGGCACGCATCTCCTAAGGACTCCATCAGGGCCAAACCTATATAGGTAAGGGGCGCTCCAATAAAACTTTTTAGCTTCGGCTAGGACTTTTCTTTTGGAATTATAGTTAAGATGAGTTAGTGGCTCCTTTTTAATGCCTCTTATAACGTCTATCATCCATGAATCTTTATCTAAAACTGCATAAAGGGTATCGTCTCTTAAAGCATCATCTATTGGTGGTCCACCCTTATCATGGTTCATTCTAGATAAATGATCCGCCACTACATTCTCAACTCCCTTCTTGCCTCTAATCTCTACATCAAATTCTTGTAACATTAAAATCCATCTAATTAAACGAGGTTTAGCATCTTTTTTTTGGAAGCAGGTATTTGATAGCAGCGTGATCAGTGTAAACTATAACCTTTGAATTAACTATATAAGATCTAAATTTCTCAAAGGAAAAAACTACTGCTAACAACTTCTTCTCCGTAGTAGCATAATTTACTTGAGCTTCATTAAGAGTTTTGCTGGCATAATAAATGGCATGTTCTTTTCCGTCCTTTCTTTGCCCCAGCACAGCTCCTACTGCATAATCACTTGCATCGCACATGATTTCAAAAGGTAGATTCCAATCTGGTGGTTGAATGATAGGTGCACTAATAAGTAATTCCTTAATTTTTTTGAAAGCAACCTCACATTCTTCTGTGAACTCGAAAGGAATGTCCTTTTAAAGCAAGAAAGTAAGTGGTTTAGCTATTTTAGAAAAGTCTTTAATGAATCTCCTATAGAATCCAGCATGACCGAGAAAACTTCTTAGAGATTTAACATCATTAGGTGGTGGCAATTTTTCTACTGTTTCTATTTTGGCTTTATCTACTTCAATTCCTTTCTCAGAAATGATATGTCCCAACACAAGTCCTCTTCTAACCATGAAGTGACACTTCTCCCACTTTAGCACTAAGTCAACCTCTTCACACCTCTTCAGCACCCTCTCTAAATTCCTTAAACAGTGGTCAAAACTCGTGCCATGAACTGAGAAATCGTCCATAAAAACTTCCATGATATCTTCAATAAAATCGGAGAATATAGCCATCCCATACCTTTTGAAAGAAGCAGGTGCATTACAAAGACCAAAAGGCATTCTCCTATAGGCGAATGTTCCGTATGGACAAGTAAAGGTAGTTTTGTGTTGATCATCTGGATGAATAGGGATTTGAAAGAAACCAGAATATCCATCTAAATAGCAAAAATGGGTATTCTTAGCAAGTCTCTCTAACATCTCGTACATAAAAGGTAAAGGAAAGTGATCTTTTTTAGTGGCTTTATTAAGCTTCCGGTAATCAATGCACATTCTCCAACCAGTCATTGTTCTTTGTGGGATTAATTTATTTTTATCATTTTTAACTACGGTTAATCCTCCTTTCTTAGGAACACAATGAACAGGGCTTACCCACTCACTAGTTGGTACTGGGTAGATAATTCCAGCGTTTAAAAGTTTGATGACTTCCTTTTTAACTACAGACCTCATTTCGTTACTCAACCTCCTTTGATTGTCAACTACTGGTTTGTGGTCTTCCTCCATTGGAATGCCGTGAGTACAAAATGCTGGATTGATTCCTTTTAGATCTGCTAGAGAATTACCAGTTGCCTTCTTGTGTTTCCTCAACACTTCCAGCAGCCTCTCTACTTCTTCTGGATTTAGCTCGTCACTAATGACTACTGGGTAGGTTTTATCTTTTCCTAAAAACTCATATCTAAGTCCATCAGGTACTGGCTTTAACTCTACATCTGGTGCCTCCTGTTGATTAAGGTCACCTAGTGGCTCTACTGTGGCGGAACCGCCGATTTAATCCGGGCTAAGCACACCTGCCACCTCTGGCTTGCAGTGCGATTAGACCGAACTAAACCCGGTCGTCCGTCGAGAGTCATTCGACCCCCGATATTACCTTTTCCCAGAGGAACCGACATCATACACATCTGACTCACGATGGAACCACAACAGATACATCATCACAGGCAGTTGAATAGCGGGAAATTAAGCTTAGTTACAAACCAGCTTTTACATAAAATACTAGTTCAACATAATGTCATAAGGTAGCAAGTTTGAAAGTTTCTCGCAGCGGAAAATATAAGTTTAGATCACCATGTTATCACCAAAAGTTTTGCATTAGAGGCACAACATCGAGCCCACCGATGTTGCCCTCGTACCACTCAGTCACCTCATCCTAAATGAGGGCATGCCCCGCCTCCAACACAGGTGCACACCATGAATTCCATACCTGCGCTCAAAATGTGGGGGCAAACCCTGAGTACTAATTACTCAGTAGGTCCTAATGGATTTGGCTTACGGCTGACGCGAAGCAGCTTACTAGCAAGTGGATCCTTAGCTTTTAGTTTTTACAGCAACTTAATTAACATAAACAACAAGTTTCATTGTCTGTATGATTGCCAACATAACAGTAAATTTCCGTAAGGTAACAACTTAGTTCAAACATGTAGTATTCCAAAAACCATGAGTATTAAAATACCGAGAGTTTAAGTAATTACTACGTTGCCCGACAGTGATATTGGCATTCCCACACCTGGTGGGCATCAGCGATTCGAATCGATTTTTAATTCCCGGGAATAACTATCATGCCAGGGGTATATGCTTACTAGCCATCGCGTTCCCACATATAGCTCCCATCTCCACCTGTCTTGTCCCAAGATTCAAAGCGCCCTCACCTAACCCCCGGGTTGTGCCCCCTCAGGAGCGATACCACGGCCGCACCGGGTCAGCCCTCCCTTAGGAGCGATACCACGGCCGCACCGGGTCAGCCCTCCCTCGAGTACAAGCGCCCCCGGGCCCATCAGCCTCCAGCAAGTGGATGAGCGGAGCCTCGAAAACTTCGGACAAACCCAGGTAAGACTTCACCGGTCCCATTTCCCGGTTAAGCACTCTAGCAATGTTATGCCGATCAGCAGACGAACAGCGAACGGGCCTTAAACGACTCGGGCGGAGTCCGGGTGCAACATCATGAATAGTAAATACTGAAATAAAATCTCCGCCCGGTCTCCATTTACTTCATGAGCATCAATTACAAGTGATATAACTGTAAGCTTTTGTGATTTTGAAAACACCTACGTGACGAGTCCACACACTCGTGTCTACTCGTACCTAGCAATTTCTAGGCATACTCGTCCTACGAACTCTATGTATAGGTGCTAGGGCCAGGGCGGCCAGGAAGTCTAATGCAATTGGTTCCAAGCAACTCCTAATGCATATGCGTAATCATCAAGTATAATTTATTTGCTGGGTAGAGTATGGTCCTGCCTACCTTCTTCACTAAGGTCAGTAGCTTCCTCCGGAGCGTAGTCGGGTTCCTGCTGCTGGCCCTCTGGTTCCTGGTGCAACTCCTCTTCTGGTTCTTCCGCGACGGGTTGGTTCGGCGGTGGTTCTTCGTTCGTGGAATCTATATGTATGACATGATGCAGTTGGAGCATGTATTAGTGTAATGCTTGCTTTATGATGCGAGTGTAATGCAGTAAATCAGTGAACTTATGATTTATGGTATAGAGTTATGCATATTGAGGCGAAAGTTGTTTCATACTAAGAAATCGTACAAGCCATCATCTACGATAGCTTAGCTTGTCACATAAAATAACGTGGGGTGTGCGTGGCGAGGTAGCATCGCTTCATGTGAAGCGACCGAAGCTTACATAAATGTGCATTATTTCTACCAGTTTCCAATTAGAGTCAAAACCTTACATGCATCATCTCCAACTCTAGCAAGTTACAACATAACTATAGCTCATATCAAACTTAAAGTCATTTTGAAACATTATTCACCATATTAATCTTTTTCTTAAGTTTAATATGTGCTTAGTGCAAGACAAGGGCAAAATAGTAATTCAATAGGAAGTGTTAGGGCCAATTTATACAGAACCTACACATGATAACAAGGTCCCTGCTCAAATTTGGCTATTTTTGGAGATCATTTAGTCCTTATTTCCTATTTATTAGGGTTTTACATGTTTGAATAAAAACAGGGGCAAAACTGTCCTTTCCTACTCAACCATCATATCCATCCTGTAGATCTATTTATTAGGAACACAGTGCAACAAAGTTTGCTATTTTTGGATTTTTATCCACTTTACTATGATTTTTCAAAGTTTCAGCATTTTTAAAAGCATTTTAAAACGAAACTAAACAGATCCAGGACCTATATATAATTATCCATAGCTTCTAAGGGTTCCCGTGCAAGATTTACAAGACTCAGTACACAGTGCTCGGTATGGAAACATAAAACTGTTAAACTCGGAGGGCGATAGCGCAAAATGTTCATCTTCCTCCTCCCGTCGTCTTCCTCCTCGCGACGGGAGGGGAAGCTCCGGTGGCGCGCGGCCAATCCCGGCCCTGCGGGGCTCGGGAGCTAGCCGCGGAGTGCCGGGGAGAGAGAGAGAGGAGTATGGGGAGTCTTACCCCCTACTTCAATCGACGGGAGAGGGCGCGAGGAGGTGGGACGACGATGAGCAGAGGGCGACGAGCTCCGGCGGCGCGGTGGGCGGCGTCGGGACGAAATCAGTGGCCTAGGCTAGTGCGGAAGGATGGAGTCGAGGGCGACGAAGCCCGGCGTGGTGACGGTTGAGCTCGGGAGAGGGCAGGAGTGGCCGGGGGCGAGCTCGCGCGAGCTCCGGCAATGGCGAATGCGCGAGGTTGAAAGGGGAAAAGAAAAGAGAGCTCGAGCGCGTGGAGGAGGGCTCGGGAAATAGGGTCTGCCTCGCCCTCGCCCCGGTGGCGCGCCGTGCGCGCTGTCCGCGCGCGGCAGTGGCGCGTGGCCACGGCGGCCGAGAAGGCCGGCGCGTGGCCACGGCCGCTCGGCGCGCAGCGCCGCGTGGGCACGCGCGGGCGGGGAGAGAAGAGGGAGGTGCGCGGGTGAACCGGGTCTATGGACCACTGTGGCTGACAGGTGGGGTCAATCCCAGGAATAGGGAGTACGGTGTATGGACTCGGTGCATCCGGCGAGGGAGCGGGGAGTCCATCCGTGCGCTGGCGCGGGCGGGCCTGACAGGTGGGTCCCGCTTGTCATAGAGACGAGAAAATAAAAGAAAAATCGAAAAAGACAAACCCCCTTTGACCAACTGATCAGGTTTCTGAATTTCGCAAATTTGACCAATTTAGGAGCCGAATTTGAAAAGGACCCAATTGAATGAAATGTTGTACCTTTTGAAATCTACAACTTTGTCAAAAGGACCTATACCAGATTCTAAGTATAAAATGATTTAAATTTGCAATTAACTTGCTGACTCCTGTTTGACCATTTGAAACCCCCAACTTGGAAATTATAAAAGTCCATTTTAGGTGCATTTTCATGAAAGGTGAAATATACCAATGTTGCATAGAATCTCATGAACTACAACTTTGGTATTCATGACATGGCAAGATTTTGAATTTTGTTTCACAAAATTTTGAATTTACCAAACAGGGCTGAATTTGGCAGAAGTCACATTTTCACATAAAATGACCCAAAACTAGATTTCAACACTCATGCATGCCAAAACACAAAATACCAAAGTCATTCCTTATGGGATTGCCTACAAGTTTGGTAGGTAAGGTTTTATAAAAATCACAATTGTATTTAAGTTATATCCGCAATACAAACACAGCTTTTCTGAAAACTAAGTTTAGTTGCTCAATTGACCTAATTTATGCATGCTCTTCAAGATAAAATGCCTTTGAAAAGATGTCATTATGCTAATGATTTTAGTGTAATGCACTTGAGATGCCTAGGGCATCACAACCCACCCCCCTTAAAGAAATCTCGTGCCGAGATTTTAATGTGACGTGGAAGGTGAAGTTGGTTGTAGTCAATGTTGAGTGCATGTATTGAGTTTAGATCCTAAAGTTAAGCTGTTGTAACATACCGTTTTGAAGTGGATGGTAGAAAACCAGGATACTTAGTGTGTAGGTATTCTTCTTGCTCCCAAGTGGCTTCTTCTTCGGAATGATTACTCCATTGAACTTTGTAAAAGTTGATTGTTTTCCGACGGGTTGATCTTTGTTTTTGATCGAGGATTTTTATAGGATGTTCTTCGTATGTGAGATCTGGTTCAATTTGAATTTGAGAGGTATCTACCACTTTCTCCGGCACTCTTAAGCACTTCTTTAGTTGCGAAACGTGAAACACATCGTGAACCGCAGCCAGATGTGGTGGTAACTCTAATCGGTAAGCGACGGCTCCGCACTTTTCATTGATCTTGAATGGACCGACGTACCTTGGTGCTAACTTTCCTTTCACCCCAAACCGTTGTATCCCTTTCATTGGAGATACTTTGAGATACACATGATCCCCCTCATCAAAGACTAGTGGCCTCCTCCTTTTATCCGAGTAACTTTTCTGTCTGGACTGTGCTCTTTTGAGATGGTGGTGTATGAGTTTCACTTGTTCTTCGGCTTCTACCACTAAATCAGGGCCAAAGGTAACACGCTCTCCTGGTTCAGACCAGTTTAGTGGTGTTCTGCATCTCCTACCATAAAGAGCCTCGAAAGGAGCCATTTCTAAGCTCTTTTGGTAGCTATTGTTATAAGCGAACTCCGCCAGGGGAAGGCATTCATCCCACTTGGTGGAATATGTTAGTGCACAAGCCCTTAACATATCCTCTAGAATTTGATTCACTCTTTCTACTTGACCACTGGTTTGAGGGTGATATGCTGAACTTCGAATCACAGTGGTTCCGAGAGCGGATTGCAAATGTTCCCAAAAGCGGGACACAAATATCGAACCTCGATCGGAAGTAATGGTCTTGGGCACCCCATGTAGGGAAATAACCCGTGCAATATATAGCTCTACATAGGTAGCGGCAGTATAATGAGTCTTGACGGGTAAGAAGTGTGCCGACTTGGTGAGCCGATCGACAATTACCCATATAGAATCATATCCCTTTTGGGTACGCGGCAAACCCACAACAAAATCCATGTGTATATCCTCCCATTTCCACGCTGGAACATCTAGTGGTTGAAGCATTCCAGCGGCCTTTAAGTGAGCAGCTTTTACTTTCTTACACACGTCGCACTCCGATACATATCTGGCGATCTCCCGCTTCATGCGGGTCCACCAAAACTTTTGCTTCAAGTCTTGGTACATCTTGTTGCTGCCCGGATGTATCGTGAGTATTGAAGTGTGCGCTTCGTCCAGTATTCTCTTCCTCAACTCCCTGTCCTTGGGTACCACTAGACGATTCTTGAACCACAGGACGCCTTGGTCATCAAGTGTGAAACACGCCTTCTTCTCTTCACTAATACCTTCACGGATATATGCCATACCCTTATCTTGCTTCTGAGCTTCTATGATTTGTGCCTTGATTGTGGGCTCAATAATGATATTATAGAGTTCTGCATGCTGTCCCGGAGGTGTTTCAATGTTATTCATCTCACAGCAGATCACTCTTGCTGTAGGTCGGGCCTCTATCACATTGCAATGGACTTTGCGGCTTAAGGCATCGGCCACTACATTGGCTTTGCCTGGATGGTAGTGTATCTCCAGATCATAGTCTTTTATCAACTCTAACCATCGTCTCTGCCTCATATTGATTTCAGGTTGTGTGAAAATATATTTGAGACTCTTATGGTCAGTGTAGATGTGACATGTGTTGCCTAACAGATAGTGTCTCCATATTTTTAGTGCATGAACGACTGCAGCTAACTCAAGGTCATGTGTTGGATAGTTGGCTTCATGTTTCCTCAATTGACGGGAGGCATAAGCAATTACTCTTCCTTCTTGCATCAAGACACAACCAAGCCCATTACCGGAGGCATCACAGTACACCTCAAAAGGCTTGGTAATATCTGGTTGAGCTAGCACTGGTGCTGAGGTTAACAATTTCTTCAAGGTTTGGAAAGCTTCTTCACAATTCGGATTCCAAATGAACTTGGAATTTTTCTTGGTCAATGAGGTCATGGGTTTTGCAATTTTGGAGAAATCTTTGATAAAGCGGCGGTAGTAGCCCGCTAAACCAAGAAAACTCCGGATTTCAGTCACGGTCTCTGGTTGCTTCCAATTTAGCACATCTTCTACTTTGTTAGGATCAACTGCGACTCCCTTTTCAGATAGCACATGACCCAAGAAACTCACTTCTTTCAGCCAGAATGCACACTTGCTAAACTTGGCATAAAGCTTATGCTCTCTGAGCCGAGTGAGCACGATTCTTAAATGTTCTTCATGTTCTTTCTCATTTTTGGAGTAGATTAGTATGTCATCTATGAATACCACCACGAACTTATCGAGTTCATTCATGAACACCGAGTTCATCATATACATGAAGAAAGCCGGTGCGTTGGTTAACCCAAATGACATGACCAAGTACTCATACAAGCCGTATCTGGTAGCGAATGCTGTCTTGGGTATATCCTCTTCTCTAATCTTTATCTGATAGTAGCCAGACCTTAGGTCAATTTTAGAAAAGACCTTAGCCCCAGCTAACTGATCAAATAGAATGTCGATGTGTGGCAGTGGGTATTTGTTTTTGACGGTCACTGCATTCAGTGGCCGATAGTCAACACACAGCCTCTTCCCACCATGATCCTTTTTCTCAACAAAGAGTGCTGGACAACCCCACGGTGATGAACTAGGCCTAATGAATCCTTTGTCTAATTGTTCTTGTAGCTGTGTTTTCAATTCCTTCAAATCATCAGGTGGCATCCTGTATGGTCTTTTTGACACAGGTGCCGTGCCTCGAACGAGTTCAATGGCAAATTCTACATCCCGTTTTGGTGGCAATCCAGGAAGTTCTTCCGGAAATACGTCCGGAAATTCACACACTACCGGTATCTTCTTAACTTCTTGTAGTTCAGTCGCATTAACTGTGGGGGTCATGTGTTTTTGGTTTGGCATGTGTATTCGTAGAATCTTGCCGCTGACACTAGACCTTAACTGCACTGTCCTACTGCCAATATCCAGGACTGCATTATTTTCTGTCATCCAATTCATCCCTAAGATAATATCAATCCCCCGGTGTGGCAGCACCACAGGATTGATTGTGAAATCTTCCTCTCCTATACTCAGCCTTAACCCTTTCACTATCAGATTTGTATTTATCGGGTTCCCCGGCGCGGTAATTTGATATTTCTCTTTTATACGTGAAGTCTTTACCCCACGCTTAGATGTATATGACTGACTAATGAAAGTATGAGTAGCCCCTGAATCAAATAACACGACGGTCGGCTGACCGTTGACCATGAACGTACCGGCGAGAACAGGCTCTCCTGCAGGGATCTGCTCCATGTGCACATAGTGCACTCGACCTGTCTTGGGTACGAATCCCTTCGGCTTGCTCTGATGGTTTCCACCCGCAGGAATAGGACCTTGAATCCTGTGAGGCGCTCTGCAGTCCTTACTGAAATGGCCGATCTTGCCACAGTTGTAACAAGGAGCGCCCGGTCCCGGAACAATGGGAGCACGGGGAGCTGGCAACTGTGTGGGTGCTCGATAGATGGGGTACTGTTGCTGCGGTGCTGCCCGATGGATCCACCTTGGTTGGTTGGGTCGGACCACATAACGAGGCTGCTGATAATTTTGCTGTTGAGGTTTGTTTGCGGTCTTCTGCTTCTGTGAAGGGCCCGTCGCTGATGTGTTGCTTAGCCTTTTGCGCTTCTGATCCTCGTTAGCAGCACGGAGACGATTCTCCATGTCGAGAGCAGTGTCTACCAGCTCAGTGAAGCTCTGGTAGCGCCGTGCCAAGTGAGTCCGGAGGGTAGGGTCAAGGCCCTCTAGGAGTCTCTCGGCCCGCTCCGGCTCAGTAGCAACATCTCTCGGGGCATACTGAGAGAGGTGGATAAAGGTCTGCACATACTGCATAACGGTCCTGTTTCCCTGCCTGAGGTCTCGGAACTCACGTCACTTTTGTTCCATCAAACTTGCCGGGATGTAGTGGGCCCGGAAAGCCTGACGGAACTCCTCCCATGTGGGCTCATGGCCCTCCTCCTGCATGGCGAGGAAAGTGGCGTACCATGCTCCCGCAGGCCCATGAAGAAGCTGAGCAGCAAATCGAGCCTTCTCTTGCTCATTAACCCCTGGCAGAAGGGTGAACTTGGACTGGACAGTACGAAGCCAGTCATCTGCCGCCAGTGGCTCGGGGCAATTGGTGAAAACCGGGGGTCACAGCCCCTCGAAGTCCTGGTAAGTAATGCCACGTGGCCGGTACTCCCGCGGCTGTTGTTGCCCACGGGCCTGGCGGTCTTCTGCTAATAACCGAATCAATTCAGCTTGTTGGACCACCAAAGTGGCCAGCTCCGGCGGGGGTGGAGCGCCTTGCGCTGACTGCCCCGATGACTGACCAGTGCGAGTGTTCACCATCTGCAAAATGGAGTCATATGGGTTCAGTCCAATAGCCCTTGCGTAGAAATATGGTGACAGCAAGATCATAGGACTATAGGCAATTTGTGAGTACAAGTAAACTTGTAATAAAACAGTTAGACTCTATCTCGCAAGGCCAAGCTTAACGGCATCGCATCATTCACATTGTCCATGCGCATTCAGCAGTTACTACAACCATACTTATAGAGTCTTAATAAACTAAGGGTTTACTTAGTACACACGTGGGCCATCTCGTCCATCACATCGGAACACTAGCTTAAGGTTCTACATTGGGTTACATGACGTACATAAGTGAGTTCTCTCGACCTCACCACTGTTTAGTACAGTCATGGCAAACTGCACGGAGCGATATAGTACAAAACATCGCTCACAACGTGCACCATTTACAAAAAGCTTCACCACACAGTGCTATTGTCAAACTCTCTAATGCCCGTTACGCGCGTCAGACACCATGCTGTCCTCATCCTCCACCACAGGGGCAACTGAAGGGTCCTGCTCGTACTGTGCCAGGCGCTGCTGTGCCTCGGCCAACTCTGCCTCCAGCTCCTCAATACGGTCCTGTGCATACATGTGCTGGTCGCGGTAGTGAGAGACACGGTCCTCGACACGGAGGTACATCCCGTGTACGCTGTGAGCAAACTGCATGGTCGCAGCATAGGGCCTGGTGTCAATCCGCTCCTCCAGCATGTTGTGACGACGGAGCCACTCGTCGTCGTAGCCGTCGGTGGGGAGGTAGCGCAGCACTGACATCCCTGCTGCACCCGAGGAGCTGAGTGAGGTGATGGCTGCTAGGGTGACCTTGTCGTAAGCGTCCTCCTCATTGGCCCCGTAGACAGTGATTGTCTGCCGGACCGCGGTGTGGCTCGAAGGAAGGACAACACTGGCCATGCAGTGTCCCTCCGCGTGCACTGTCTGCACGGAGAAGAAGGGGCACGGTCTGCGCCTCATCTCTCGCAGAGCCCGACAAAGGATCTGCGCGAGGCCGTTCTCCTCACGGCAACGGGTGTGGACCATCCCATTCTCAAGCTGAGGAGGGGTGTGGGTCACTGGTGGGAGGGGAGCAGCCCTTCCCTCCTGTACGCGGAGTCCCCTTGCACTGGTGGCTTTACGGGCGGTTTGCTTGGTCCTGGCCATCTGTTTTTAAATAAGAGACTTTAATCAGTGATAGGCATAAGTTGCATATAATTTCAACGGTTACGTGGGTGATGTGTGCAAAAGATATCTTTGGACTTTCATTTTACTTATTTGACTTTTAGCAATAATCCCCCAAGTATGAATAAGTAAAAGTAAACATGCTGCATGACTCGTCCTATTCGTTCTCACATCACACACCTTATGTATAATTTATATAACTAGCGAGTATCCGGTGACATGTATGCACGGCACTCTCTAATGCAACTAGTCGTTTTCTACTCATTCTTACTTTCGCACGTGGTTAGTGTACCTGCAGAAAAATGCATGCTAGATACCAACATCATTACCATGACCAATCATTACCACTCTAACCCTAGAAGTGGCACCCACGAATTTCTTTAAGCTACGTCTGGTGGACGACGTAGTGGCGCCATTTCTCTCAACACACCCAGTGTTTCTCTAGTACTGGGAAATTACTGGGGAGAGAAACGGTGGCCAACAAGATCTAGCTATAATTTTGGTTGAAGGAAAAATGATCACGAAACACTCCAATGGCGTGACCACCCCCCTTAAAGAGTTCTGCCCTATCGGCATGAATGCAGGGTTCGTAACAGTCCGCAAATCCCAATAGCGCTCCGCCAGTACTGGGGATAGCTATGGCCGAAATGTTGCTTCCCAAAGCGCCGAATATGCATATGAGTTCTATCTAGGTCAGAATGTTAGCGATGTCACCTGGTATTTCACTAACATCCTTAATATGGGCATATCGATACTCTCATTTTTCAAATACTTCGAAAAGGGTTTTCGAAGATAGGTTTGCAAATCAAAACTGGATGATATGTCTGTTGTCTGTGTATGATCGGCTCTGATACCAGCTGTGGCGGAACCGCCGATTTAATCCGGGCTAAGCACACCTGCCACCTCTGGCTTGCAGTGCGATTAGACCGAACTAAACCCGGTCGTCCGTCGAGAGTCATTCGACCCCCGATATTACCTTTTCCCAGAGGAACCGACATCATACACATCTGACTCACGATGGAGCCACAACAGATACATCATCACAGGCAGTTGAATAGCGGGAAATTAAGCTTAGTTACAAACCAGCTTTTACATAAAATACTAGTTCAACATAATGTCATAAGGTAGCAAGTTTGAAAGTTTCTCGCAGCGGAAAATATAAGTTTAGATCACCATGTTATCACCAAAAGTTTTGCATTAGAGGCACAACATCGAGCCCACCGATGTTGCCCTCGTACCACTCAGTCACCTCATCCTAAATGAGGGCATGCCCCGCCTCCAACACAGGTGCACACCATGAATTCCATACCTGCGCTCAAAATGTGGGGGCAAACCCTGAGTACTAATTACTCAGTAGGTCCTAATGGATTTGGCTTACGGCTGACGCGAAGCAGCTTACTAGCAAGTGGATCCTTAGCTTTTAGTTTTTACAGCAACTTAATTAACATAAACAACAAGTTTCATTGTCTGTATGATTGCCAACATAACAGTAAATTTCCGTAAGGTAACAACTTAGTTCAAACATGTAGTATTCCAAAAACCATGAGTATTAAAATACCGAGAGTTTAAGTAATTACTACGTTGCCCGACAGTGATATTGGCATTCCCACACCTGGTGGGCATCAGCGATTCGAATCGATTTTTAATTCCCAGGAATAACTATCATGCCAGGGGTATATGCTTACTAGCCATCGCGTTCCCACATATAGCTCCCATCTCCACCTGTCTTGTCCCAAGATTCAAAGCGCCCTCACCTAACCCCCGGGTTGTGCCCCCTCAGGAGCGATACCACGGACGAACCGGGTCAGCCCTCCCTTAGGAGCGATACCACGGCCGCACCGGGTCAGCCCTCCCTCGAGTACAAGCGCCCTCGGGACCATCGGCCTCCAGCAAGTGGATGAGCGGAGCCTCGAAAACTTCGGACAAACCCAGGTAAGACTTCACCGGTCCCATTTCCCGGTTAAGCACTCTAGCAATGTTATGCCGATCAGCAGACGAACAGCGAACGGGCCTTAAACGACTCGGGCAGAGTCCGGGTGCAACATCATGAATAGTAAATACTGAAATAAAATCTCCGCCCGGTCTCCATTTACTTCATGAGCATCAATTACAAGTGATATAACTGTAAGCTTTTGTGATTTTGAAAACACCTACGTGACGAGTCCACACACTCGTGTCTACTCGTACCTAGCAATTTCTAGGCATACTCGTCCTACGAACTCTATGTATAGGTGCTAGGGCCAGGGCGGCCAGGAAGTCTAATGCAATTGGTTCCAAGCAACTCCTAATGCATATGCGTAATCATCAAGTATAATTTATTTGCTGGGTAGAGTATGGTCCTGCCTACCTTCTTCACTAAGGTCAGTAGCTTCCTCCGGAGCGTAGTCGGGTTCCTGCTGCTGGCCCTCTGGTTCCTGGTGCAACTCCTCTTCTGGTTCTTCCGCGACGGGTTGGTTCGGCGGTGGTTCTTCGTTCGTGGAATCTATATGTATGACATGATGCAGTTGGAGCATGTATTAGTGTAATGCTTGCTTTATGATGCGAGTGTAATGCAGTAAATCAGTGAACTTATGATTTATGGTATAGAGTTATGCATATTGAGGCGAAAGTTGTTTCATACTAAGAAATCGTACAAGCCATCATCTACGATAGCTTAGCTTGTCACATAAAATAACGTGGGGTGTGCGTGGCGAGGTAGCATCGCTTCATGTGAAGCGACCGAAGCTTACATAAATGTGCATTATTTCTACCAGTTTCCAATTAGAGTCAAAACCTTACATGCATCATCTCCAACTCTAGCAAGTTACTCCATAACTATAGCTCATATCAAACTTAAAGTCATTTTGAAACATTATTCACCATATTAATATTTTTCTTAAGTTTAATATGTGCTTAGTGCAAGACAAGGGCAAAATAGTAATTCAATAGGAAGTGTTAGGGCCAACAAAATTTATACAGAACCTACACATGATAACAAGGTCCCTGCTCAAATTTGGCTATTTTTGGAGATCATTTAGTCCTTATTTCCTATTTATTAGGGTTTTACATGTTTGAATAAAAACAGGGGCAAAACTGTCCTTTCCTACTCAACCATCATATCCATCCTGTAGATCTATTTATTAGGAACACAGTGCAACAAAGTTTGCTATTTTTGGATTTTTATCCACTTTACTATGATTTTTCAAAGTTTCAGCATTTTTAAAAGCATTTTAAAACGAAACTAAACAGATCCAGGACCTATACATAATTATCCATAGCTTCTGAGGGTTCCCGTGCAAGATTTACAAGACTCAGTACACAGTGCTCGGTATGGAAACATAAAACTGTTAAACTCGGAGGGCGATAGCGCAAAATGTTCATCTTCCTCCTCCCGTCGTCTTCCTCCTCGCGACGGGAGGGGAAGCTCCGGTGGCGCGCGGCCAATCCCGGCCCTGCGGGGCTCGGGAGCTCACCGCGGAGTGCCGGGGAGAGATAGAGGAGTATGGGGAGTCTTACCCCCTACTTCAATCGATGGGAGAGGGCGCGAGGAGGTGGGACGACGATGAGCAGAGGGCGACGAGCTCCGGCGGCGCGGTGGGCGGCGTCGGGACGAAATCAGTGGCCTAGGCTAGTGCGGAAGGATGGAGTCGAGGGCGACGAAGCCCGGCGTGGTGACGGTTGAGCTCGGGAGAGGGCAGGAGTGGCCGGGGGCGAGCTCGCGCGAGCTCCGGCAATGGCGGACGCGCGAGGTTGAAAGGGGAAAAGAAAAGAGAGCTCGAGCGCGTGGAGGAGGGCTCGGGAAATAGGGTCGGCCTCGCCCTCGCCCCGGTGGCGCGCCGTGCGCGCTGTCCGCGCGCGGCAGTGGCGCGTGGCCACGGCGGCCGAGAAGGCCGGCGCGTGGCCACGGCCGCTCGGCGCGCAGCGCCGCGTGGGCGCGCGCGGGCGGGGAGAGTAGAGGGAGGTGCGCGGGTGAACCGGGTCTATGGACCACTGTGGCTGACAGGTGGGGTCAATCCTAGGAATAGAGAGTACGGTGTATGGACTCGGTGCATCGGGGGAGGGAGCGGGGAATCCATCCGTGCGCTGGCGCGGGCGGGCCTGATAGGTGGGTCCCGCTTGTCATAGAGACGAGAAAATAAAAGAAAAATCGAAAAAGACAAACCCCCTTTGACCAACTGATCAGGTTTCTGAATTTCGCAAATTTGACCAATTTAGGAGCCGAATTTGAAAAGGACCCAATTGAATGAAATGTTGTACCTTTTGAAGTCTACAACTTTGTCGAAAGGACCTATACCAGATTCTAAGTATAAAATGATTTAAATTTGCAATTAACTTGCTGACTCCTGTTTGACCATTTGAAACCCCCAACTTGGAAATTATAAAAGTCCATTTTAGGTGCATTTTCATGAAAGGTGAAATATACCAATGTTGCATAGAATCTCATGAAATACAACTTTGGTATTCATGACATGGCAAGATTTTGAATTTTGTTTCACAAAATTTTGAATTTACCAAACAGGGCTGAATTTGGCAGAAGTCACATTTTCACATAAAATGACCCAAAACTAGATTTCAACACTCATGCATGCCAAAACACAAAATAACAAAGTCATTCCTTATGGGATTGCCTACAAGTTTGGTAGGTAAGGTTTTATAAAAATCACAATTGTATTTAAGTTATATCCGCAATACAAACACAGCTTTTCTAAAAACTAAGTTTAGTTGCTCAATTGACCTAATTTATGCATGCTCTTCAAGATAAAATGCCTTTGAAAAGATGTCATTATGCTAATGATTTTAGTGTAATGCACTTGAGATGCCTAGGGCATCACATCTACCGGAAGGTCTCGGGTTTCTTCTATGTTTTGTTCTAGTTGATTAGTTGCTTCGGTTGCTTCTTCAGAGAAAAATCCTTCGTCTTCTCCCTCTAAGACTAGATTTAAAGGTTCTCTAGAAGCATTAATATAATTAATACTCTCTATCTCCTCTATATCTGGAGTGAGATTAATGGGCACTTAGATGCCAGTAAGAAATCAAAGTCATATTTTAATCCATTAACATTAAGTGTGACTTTTCCTTTTTCATTATTAACTACGGCATTAACCAACTTAAGAAAAGGTCTACTAAAAATTAACTTAATATTATCATCATAAACATTAATGACATAGAAATCAGTTGGAATAATTTTTGCAGCAAAGTTAACTTCAACATTTTTAAATAAGCCTACAGGTTTAATTACTTCGTTACTAGCAAGTTTAATTCTAAGATTAGTGGAAATTAAGCATGGTTTATCACATAATTTAGAATAAACTTCATAACTCATTGTACTTACCTGGGCTTCCATAGCGCAGTGTATGTTGTTGAAGACTTCTTTGTTGATGGAGCAAGAAATTCCAGTTGAAGATTCGTTGGCTGGTAGCTGAACGATAACCTTCTCAGTAAGCGATGACTCCAGCTTGGTCCCGATCACTTGCTTTACTTCAAAGACAAAGTCACTATCTAGCTCCTCTTCTTGGAATAATTTCTGCAGCACTTCCCTTGTATCTTGACTATCATCGCTCCTCCTTAGTGGTACTTCTGGTGGGAACAACTCCTCTTCTTCCACTAAGTCTTCCGTCGGGAGTGGTCCTGCACACTTTAGTGTATCTCCAAACTCCACTGGCATCCAGCTCATCTTCTCGAACTCTGTCAAAGGTTTTGCACTTGCAAGACATCTGTAATCACTCTTGGTCTCCCCTTGAGGTGCAAAACTTCCATAATCCTCCTCATCAGAGGCATAAGATATTGTAGTCTTTTTGACAGGTGGTTGTTCCTCAAAGATGGCAGGTGTAGACGCCATATGGTCTCTTGGCTCTTTCACTCTGTTGTCCTTCCTGTCTCTATTGCCCTTGCATGCCATGCAGATATCTGACAGAATCTTGCTAGCTTCACTCAATGTCTTGCTTAACAATGAACCTCCAATGGTAATGTTTACCTTCTCTAAAGTTTCTAACGTCAGACCATAGTAGAAAGTATGAATATGCACGTCTGGCGTTATTCCAAGTAGTGGTCCTTGTGTAAGCATGTCATCGAGTCTCTCCCAGGCTTCGTCGATATATTCATTCCATCTTTGCTTGAAGTGGAAAATCTGCTTCCTCAGCTTGTACACTTTTAGTGGTGAGAAAAATCTTGCGAGAAATTTCTGCTCAAGAATTTCACAATCTCCTTCGGCTTCAATTGAGGCAGCTTGGTACCATTTGTTGGCTTTGTCTACAAGGGTAAATCGAAAGAGATTCCACTTAACTCACTCCACTGGGACTCCTTCTTGATAGAAAGTGTGGCACACTTGCTTGAGCTTCTCTAGGTGCTTGTATGGATTCTCGTCGTCTTCTCCACTGAATGGATCAGCGGTAGCAATCTAGATAATTCCTGGCTTTAGCTCGTACGGTCCTAACTCTAGCTTCTTGTTGGATCCTTGAAACTAGAGGTCTACAGCTTTTGGAGTTAAGCGTTTCCCAAGTGTCAAGAGCTCCCATTCTTCAGACATTGGAGTCATATCTAAAACTAATTTCACTAACAAAAATACGAAACGAAAAACCTATGACAGCAAAGTTGCTGGATTAGTTAAACTAATAAAGTTATGAACAAGAACAAATAAAGCTAAGCAATTAAAACTAAAATTTATTAAACTAAACTGAACATAAAATAATGATTAAAGTACTAATAAAAGCAAAAACTATAAGCATGCTTAGTAAAACGAGATTAAACACACAATTAACAAAACAAAAAAAATTAACTATCAAAACAAGTAGCAACAAAGTTAATAAAAGATTTATAATAACTTAAACGATAATTAGGATCCCCGGCAATGGCGCCAGAAAAGTTTGTTTACGGCATTTAAGCACGCCAAACCTTATACTGCAAGCGCACAGTATCGTGGTAGCTTTTCCCCAGGATGGGTATCTTGGGTTTTATCAATCCAGGGATAATTATGTTTAAGATACTATCTATCTAATATTAACTGAATTACCAACTAATTCTAATAGATCTAAAACAAGCTTTAAAAGATAATTAAAGCTATTCTAATTATATTGTACTATATATTCTAAATAAGGTTTAAACTATTGCATAAGATGATAAAACAAGGTTTAGGCTATAAACGTGAGAACGATAGGTTTAACATGGCAAAAGAATCCACAAGAGACATGAGACAAACAACCTTTACACTAAGAACCACCTTGAAACTAGATCTAGTCATAAAGCATAGAATAAACATGATTATGAATGTTGAGGACCTACTCGAACCTTTCCCCGGGCTCTACTGTCACTAGTAACCAGGTAATCGACGAACTAGTAAACCCCAACCATCTCTAAGCATGAGTACATTCAATCAACTAGTTAAAGTAAAAAGATCTACTAAAAGAACATGAAAACGTTTAATGCAGGCCAGCATATCATGTTGGAATTAAGCATTGCAAAGATATGGATCATAAATCATGTATAAACAACAAGCTAGGTCTAAAAGACATTCTCTATTGATCGAATAACAAGGTTTCATCAAAGTATCGAAGGAAGTACAAGGAGTTACTCGAGATACATTGTAAACTCTGAAGCATAGTCGTCGGGATGAACTCGACGAAGAACATGTCGAAAGATGACCTCGGGATCTCCTCGGGAAGCGCCGGGTCGGCCGACCAGACCCATAGGGGTCGGTCCACCGGCCTGCTTCCTGCCTCCTCTTGCTTCCACCTTTCGCCGAGATGGACTTCTCACTCAGTTGAACACTTCTCGCCCCCGACCTTTGCCCTAGACTCTCGACTTGTAATGAATAATGCTATGGACAACTCTCCTCTGCCCTTGGGAGGCTCTATATTTATAGCCCAGAGGGAACCCTATACATAGAATCAATTAGGTCAGTTCTAAGAGTCCTAAAGCACCTAAAACTCCTATTTCCCCCTGAAACACCTAAAACTCCTATTTCCAAGAATATACAAGTTTCCAAAAGAGTCCCGGTCGTCCATGTCCTTCCTTGCTTGGAGATGAAGCTTATATCCTTTCCATCCCGAATTGGAATCTTCCATATTCTGCAGCTTTTAGTATTTTGACCATAACTTCCTCATCCGAAGCCCAAATAAGGCAAACTCAAACTCTAAATTATAGAGATCAACGAGATCTACAACTTTGGTACTCAAACATTCTTTATTTGATGTCGTTAATGTCTCCAAATTGGGCTTACAAGCTGCTGCTGTCATGAATTTCGAGTAGATTTCAGGATTTAGTCCTTCAGGCAAACTTTATCTTTCCAAGGCTCTTTTGTTGTTGGACTTCTTCCTCAATTGGGCTTTAGTTAGTCCTTACTTCAAAACCCGTTCTAATAGCATAAATCCTTTCTTCGAGAAATTCCCAAACATCCTCAATTATTCCCTATTTTCCTGCAAAAATGAATATTGCACAAAAATAAAGAGAATTCTCGAAAACGGGGTTATTTGTTAGTAAAATAAGAGTAAACGGTAAGATTGACTCTCGAAAAGATATAAAATCATATGAAAATAGATCATAATTTTAGTACATAACGAGCATCAACAATATCCCCACACTTAGATCTCGCTAGTCCTCGAGCAAAAGATCGATAAAAAGAACTTAACTATATTTAAGCAAATTCTAAGCAATCACTTTTCAAAAATAACCATGCCTTAGAAATCATTCAAATCATAACATGGATCTTTTCATATTAATTTTTATGCATATAGAACCCCACCAAGTTTATCTTAGTCAAATGAATCATAACAACGCCAAAGCCTTTTTTAGAATCATCATAGAAGATTTTTTTAGAACAAAGTCATTAGGCATAATTTTAGTACATAACGAGCGTCAACAGGACATACGGTCATTAGAGGCATGATGGATGGGTTAGCGGCACAGTTCCTCACAGAGTACGAACACCAGACGCGACAAGGTTCCCGACGGTGGGTATATGTGAGGCACGAGCAGGAAGACTACTTCGGGTGTCGTCAATTTTTTGTTTTTATTATTTTAGAAATAATTAGTATGACCAAAACTTTTGTTTTTCATTCCTGTAGTGTGGGATTTGCAGTTTTCTTTCCAACAAGACCGAGCCCGCGCAATTCTGAGTCATATACTGATACTTATGGCCACTATATGGGGCACCTTGCGTCTTGCCAATCGGAACCCGTGCCACTCCCGCTAACCCCCAAAATTGGTGGCGCATCTTAGGAGGGACATACGGTCATTAGAGGCATGGTGGATGGGTTAGTGGCACGATTCCACAAAGGGTATCAACGCCAGACGCGACATGGTTCCCGACGGTGGGTATTTTTGAGGCACGAGCGGGAAGACTACTTCGGGTGTCGTCAATTTTTTGTTTTTATTATTTTAGAAATACTCAGTAGGACCAAAACTTCCATTTTTCATTTCTTTGGTGTGGGATTTGCAGTTATCTTTCCAACAAGACCGAGCCCACGCAATTCTGAGTCTTATAGCGATAGTTGTGGCCAATATACGGGGCACATTGCGTCGTGCCAATGGGAACCCGTGCTACTCCCGCTAACCCCCAAAATTGGCGGCGTGTCTTAGGAGGGACATACGGTCATTAGAGGCATGGTGGATGGGTTAGCAGGATGGTTGCTCATAGGGTACGAACGCCAGACGCGACAGGATTCCCGACGGTGTGTATAAGTGAGGCACGAGCGGGAAGACTACTTCGGGTGTCATCAATTTTTTGTTTTTATTTTTTTTTGAGATACTTAGTATGCCCAAAACTTCTGTTTTTTGTTCCTGCGGTGTGGGATTTGCAGTTATCTTTCGAACATGACCGAGCCCACGCAATTCTGAGTGTTATAGCGATAGTTACGGCCAATATACGGGGCACCTTACGACTTGGCAATGGGAACCCGTGCCACTCCCGCTAACCCCCAAAATTGGCGGTGCGTCTTAGGAGGGACATACGGTAATTAGAGGCATGGTGGATGGGTTAGCGGCATGGTTCCTCACAGGGTACGAATGCCAGAAGCGACATGGTTCCCGACGGGGGATATATGAGAGGCACGATCGGGAAGACTACTTCGGGTGTCGTCAATTTTTTGTTTTTATTAGTTTAGAAATACTTAGTATGACCAAAACTTCCGTTTTTCATTCCCGCAATGTGGGATTTGCAGTTATCATTCCAAGAAGACCGAGCCCACGCAATTCTGAGTCTTATAGCGATAGTTATGGCCAATATACGGGGCTCCTTGCATCTTGCCAATAGGAACCGGTGCCACTCCCGCTAACCCCCAAAATTGGCAGCGCATCTTAGGAGGGACATACAGTCATTAGAGGCATAGTGTGGGATTTGCAGTTGTCTTTCCAACTAGGCTGAGCCCGCGCAATTCTGTGTCTTATAGCTATAGTTATGGCCAATATACGGGGCACCTTGCGTCTTGCCAATGGGAAACCGTGCCGCGCCCACTAACACCAAAAAATGGCGGCGCATCTTTGGAGGGACATACAGTCATTAGAGGCATGGGGGATTGGTTAGCGGCATGGTTCCTCATAGGGTACGAACGCCAGACGCCACAAGGTTCCTGACGATTTGTATATGTGAGGTACGATCAGGAAGACTACTTCGGGTGTCGTCAATTTTTTGTTTTTATTTATTTTTGAAATACTTAGTATATCCAATGCTTCCATTTTTCATTCCTGTGATGTGGGATTTGCAATTATCTTTCCAACAAGACTGAGCCCCCGCAATTCTGAGTCTTATAGCGATAGTTATGGCCAATATACGGGGTACCTTGCGTCTTGGCAATGGGAACCCGTGTCACTCCTGCTAACCCCCAAAATTGGCGGCACATCTTATGAGGGACATACGGTTATTAGAGGCAAGGTGGATGGGTTAGCAGCATGGTTCCTCACAGGGTAGGAACTCCAGACGCGACATGGTTCTCGACGGGGGATATATGTGAGGCACGAGCGGGAAGACTACTTCGGGTGGCGCCAATTTGTTGTTTTTATTATTTTAGAAATACTTAGTATGACCAAACTTCTGTTTTTCGTTCCTGTGGTGTGGGATTTGCTGTTATCTTTCCAATAAGACCGAGCTCGCGCAATTCTGAATCTTATCGCGATAGTTATGACCAATATACGGGGCACCTTGCGTCTTGGCAATGGGAACCCGTGCCACTCCCACTAACCCCAAAATTGGTATGGGGTTTGCAGTTATCTTTCCAACAAGATCAATTCCGTGCAATTCTGAGTCATACAGCGATAGTTATGGCCAATATACGGGGCACCTTGCGTCTTGCCAATGGGAACCCGTGCCACTCCCGCTAACCCCCAAAATTGGCGGCGCGTCTTAGGAGGGACATACGGTCATTAGAGGCATGGTGGATGGGTTAGCGGCATGGTTCCTCACAGGGTACGAATGCCAGAAGCGACATTGTTCCCGACGGGGGATATATGTGAGGCACGATCGGGAAGACTACTTCGGGTGTCGTCAATTTTTTGTTTTTCTTATTTTAGAAATACTTAGTATGACCAAAACTTCCGTTTTTCATTCCTGTGGTGTCGGATTTGCTGTTATATTTCCAACAAGACCAAGCCCGTGCAATTTTGAATCTTATTGCGATAGTTATGACCTATATACGGCGCACCTTGCTTCTTGGCAATGAGAACCCGTGCCACTCCCGCTAACCCTCAAAATTGGCGGCACTTCTTAGGAGGGACATACAAGAATTAGAGGCACGGAGGATGGTTTAGTGGCATGGTTTCTCATAGGGTACGAACGCCAGTCGCGACATGGTTCCCGACGAGGGATATAGGTGAGGCACGAGCGGGAAGACTACTTCGGGTGCCGCCAATTTTTTGTTTTTGTTATTTTAGAAATACTTAGTATGACCAAACTTTTGTTTTTCATTCCTGTGGTGTGGGATTTGCTGTTATCTTTCCAACAAGACCGAGCCCGCGCAATTCTGAATCTTATAGCGATAGTTATGACCAATATACGTGGCACCTTGCGTCTTGCCAATGGGAAACCGTGTCACTCCTGCTAACCCTCAAAATTGGCGGCACGTCTTAGGAAGGACATACAGTCATTAGAGGCATGGTGGATGGGTTAGTGGCACTGTTCCTCACTGGGTACGAACGCCAGACGCGACATGGTTCCCGACGATGGATATATGTGAGGCACAAGCGGGAAGACTACTTCGAGTGTCATCAATTTTTTTGTTTTTTTTATTTTTGAAATACTTAGTATGACCAAAACTTCCATTTTTCATTAATGTGGTGTGGAATTTGCAGTTATCTTTCCAACAAGACCAAGCCCGTGCAATTCTGAGTCATATAGCGACAGTTATGGCCAATATACGGGGCACCTTGCGTCTTGCCAATGGGAACCCGTGCCACTCCCACTAACAATAAAATTGACGGCACGTCTTAGGAGGGACATACGGTTATTAGAGGCATCGTGGATGGGTTAGTGGCATGGTTCCTCATAGGGTAGGAACACCAGACGCGACATGGTTCCCGACGGGGGATATAGGTGAGGCACGAGCGGAAAGACTACTTCAGGTGCCGCCAATTTTTTGTTTTTATTATTTTAGAAATACTTAGTATGACAAAACTTTTGTTTTTCGTTCCTGTGGTGTGGGATTTTCTGTTATCTTTCCAACAAGACCGAGCCCGCGCAATTCTGAATCTTATAGCTATAGTTATGACGAATATACGGGGCACCATGCGTCTTGGCAATAGGAACCCGTGCCACTACCGCTAATCCTCAAAATTGGCAGCACATCTTAGAAGGGACATAAAGTCATTCGAGGCATGGTGGATGGGTTAGTCGCACGGTTCCTCACAGGGTACGAACGCCAGACGCGACATGGTTGCCGACGGGGGATATATGTGAGGCACGAGCGGGAAGACTACTTCAGGTGTCGCTAATTTTTTATTTTTTTTATTTCAGAAATACTTAGTATGACCAAACTTTAGTTTTTCATTCCTGTGGTGTGGGATTTGCGGTTATCTTTCCAACAAGACTGAGCCCGCGCAATTCTGAATCTTATAGTGATAGTTATGGCCAATATATGGGGCACCATGCGTCTTGGCAATGGGAACCCGTGTCACTCCCGCTAACGCCCAAAATTGGCGGCATGTCTTAGGAGGGATATACGGTCATTAGAGGCAAGGTGGATGTGTTAGCGGCACGGTTCCTCACAAGGTACGAACGCTAGACGCGACATGGTTCCCGACGGTTGGTATATGTGAGGCACGAGCGGGAAGACTACTTCGGGGGTCGTCAATTTTTTGTTTTTTTTATTTTAGAAATACTTAGCATGAACAAAACTTCTATTTTTCATTCCTGTCATGTGGCATTTGCAGTTGTCTTTTCAACAAGACTAAGCCCGTGCAATTCTGAGTCTTATAGCGATAGTTATGGCCAATATACGGGGCACCTTGCGTCTTGCCAATGGGATCCCGTGCCACACCCGCTAACCCCAAAATTTGGCTCCGCATCTTTGGAGGCACATACAGTCATTAGAGGCATGGTGGATTGGTTAGTGGCATGTTTCCTCATACGGTACGAACGCCAGACGCCACATGGTTCTCGACGGTGGGTATATGTGAGGAACGATCGGGAAGACTACTTCGGGTGTCGTCAATTTTTTGTTTTTACTTTTTTTGAAGTACTTAGTGTGACCAAAACTTCCATTTTTAATTCCTGTGGTGTGGGATTTACAGTTATCTTTCCATCAAGATCGAGCCCGCACAATTCTGTGTCTTATAGCGATAGTTATGGCCAATATACGGGGAACCTTGGCTCGTGACAATAGGAACCCGTGCCACTCCCGCTAACCCCCAAAATTCGTGGCACATCTTAGGAGGGACATATGGTTATTAGAGGCATGGTGGATGGGTTAGCAGCATAGTTCCTCATAGGGTATGAACGCCAGACACGACATGGTTTCCGACGGTCGGTATATCGGAGGTACGAGCGGGAAGACTCCTTCGGGTGTCGTCAATTTTTTGTTTTTATTTTTTTTGAAATACTTAGTGCATCCAAAAATTCTGTTTTTCATTCCTGTGGTGTGGGATTTGAAGTTATCTTTACAACAAGACCGAGCCGGTGCAATTCTGAGCCTTATAGCGATAGTTATGGCCAATATACGGGGCACCTTGCGTCTTGACAATAGGAACCCGTGCCACTCCCGCTAACCCCTAAAATTGGGGGCGCATCTTAGGACGGACATACGGTCATTAGAGGCATGGTGGATCGGTTAGCGGCATGGTTCCTCAAAGGGTACGAACGCCAGACGCGACATGGTTTCCGACGGTGGGTATATGTGAGGCACGAGCGGGAAGACTACTTCGGGTGTCGTCAATTTTTTGTTTTTATTATTTGAGAAATACTTAGTATGACCAAAAATTCTGGGTTTTGCAATTATCTTTACAACAAGACCGAGCCCACGCAATTCTGAGTCTTATAGCGATAGTTATGGCCAATATTCGGGGCACCTTGTGTCTTGGCAATGGGAACCCGTGCCACTCCCGCTAACCCCCAAAATTGGCGGCGCGTCTTAGGAGGGACATACAGTCATTACAGGCATTGTGGAAGGGTTAGCGGCATGGTTCCTCACAGGGTACGAACACCAGAGGCGACATGGTTCCCGACGGTGGATATACGTGACGCACAAGCGGTAAAGACTACTTCAGGTGTCATCAATTTTTTGTTTTTTTTATTTAAGAAATACTTAGTATGACCAAAACTTCCATTTTTCATTCCTGTGGTGTGGGATTTGCAGTTATCTTTCCAACAAGACCGAGCACGCGCAATTCTGTGTCTTATAGCGATAGTTATGGCCAATATACGGGGCACCTTGCGTCTTGGCAATGGGAACCCGTGCCACTCCCACTAACCCCCAAAAATGGCGGCGCATCTTAGGAGGGACATATGGTCATTAGATGCATGGTGGACGGGTTAGCGGCACGGTTCCTCATAGAGTACGAACGCCAGACGCGACATGGTTCCCGACGGTGGATATATGTGAGGCACGAGCGGGAAGACTACTTTGGCTGTCATCAATTTTTTGTTTTTATTATTTTAGAAATACTTAGTATGACCAAATATTCTGTTTTTCGTTCCTGCAGTGTGGGATTTGCAGTTATCTTTCCATCAAGACCGAGCCCACGCAATTATGAGTCTTACAGCGATAGTTATGGCCAATATATGAGGCACCTTGCGTCTTGGCAATGGGAACCCGTGCCACTCCCGCGAACCCCCAAAATTGGCGGCGCGTCTTAGGAGGGACATAAGGTCATTAGAGACATGGTGGATGGGTTAGCGGCATGGTTCCTCACTGGGTACAAACGCCAGATGCGACATGGTTCCTGAGGGTGGATATATGCGAGGCACGATCAGGAAGACTACTTCGGTTGTGGTCAATTTTTTGTTTTTATTATTTTAGAAATACTTAGTTTGACCAAAACTTCTGTTTTTCATTCTAGTGGTGTGGGATTTGCAGTTATCTTTCCAACAGGACCGAGCCCACGCAATTCTGAGTCTTCTAGCGATAGTTATGGCCAATATACAGGGCACCTTGCGTCGTCGCAATGGGAACCCGTGCCACACCCGCTAACCCCCAAAATTGGCGGTGCGTCTTAGGAGGGACATACGGTCATTAGAGGCATGGTGGATGGGTTAGTGGCACGGTTCCTCATAGTGTACGAGCGCCAGACGCGACATGCTTCCCGACGGTGGATATATGTGAGGAACGAGCGGGAAGACTACTTCGGGTGTCGTCAATTTTTTGTTTTTATTATTTTAGAAAAACTTAGTGTGACCAAAAATTCTGTTTTTCATTCCTGCGGTGTGGGATTTGCAGTTATCCTTCCAACTAGACTGAGCCCGTGCGTGTTAGCAATGGGAACCTGTGCCACTCCCGCTAACCCCCAAAATTGGCGGCGCCTTTTAGGAGGAACATACGGTCATTAGAGGCGTGGTGGATGGGGTAGCAGCGTGCTTCCTCACACGGTACGAATGCCAGACACGACAAGGTTCCCGACGGTTTATATATGTGATGCTCGAGCGGGAAGACTACTTCTGGGGTCCTCTATTTTTTGTTTTTATTATTTTAGAAAAACCTAGTAAGACCAAAAATTCTATTTTTCATCCTATGGTGTGGGATTTGCAGTTATCTTTCTAACAAGACCGAGGCCGCGCAATTCTGAGTCGTATAACGATAGTTATGGCCAATATACGGGGCACCTTGCGTCTTGGCAATGGGAACCCGTGCCACTCCCGCTAACCTCCAAAATTGGCGTCGTGTCTTAGGTGGGACATAAGGTCACTAGAGGCATGGTGGATCTGTTAACGGCACAGTTCGTCACAGCATACGAACGCCAGATGCGACATGGTTCCCGACGGTGGATATATGTGGCGCACGAGTGGGAAGACTACTTCGGGTGTCGTCAATTTTTTGTTTTTTTTTGAAATACTTAGTTTATCCAAAACTTCTATTTTTCATTGCTATGGTGTTGGATTTGTAGTTATGTTTCCAACAAGACCGAGCCCACGCAATTCTGAGTCTTATAGCGATAGTTATGGCCAATATACGGGGCACCTCGGGTCTTGCCAATGGTAACCCGTGCCACTCCCGCTAACCCCCAAAATTGGCGGCGCGTCTTAGGAGGGACATATGTTCATTAGAGGCATGGTGGATGGGTTAGCGGCTTGGTTCCACACAGGGTACGAAGGCCAGACGCGACATGGTTCCCGACGGTGGGTATATGTGAGGCACAATCGGTAAGACAACTTCGGGTGTCGTCAATTTTTTGTTTTTATTTTTTTTGAAATACTTAGTATATCCCAAACTTCCGTTTTTCATTCCTGTGACATGAGATTTGTAGTTACCTTTCCAACAAGACTAAGCCCGCGCAATTCTGAGTCTTATATCGATAGTTATGGCCAATATATGGGGCACCTTGCGTCCGGGCAATGGGAACCCGTGCCACTCCCGCTAACCCCCAAAATTGGCGGCGCATCTTAGGAGGGACATACGGTCATTAGAGGCATGGTGGATGGATTAGTGGCACAGTTCCTCATAGGGTACGAATGCCAGACGCGACATGGTTCCCGACGGTGGATATATGTGAGGCACGAGCGGGAAGACTACTTCGCATGTTGTCAATTTTTTGTTCTTATTATTTTAGAAATACTTAGTATATGCCAAACTTCCGTTATTCATTCCTGTGACGTGAGATTTGCAGTTATCTTTCCAACAAGAGTGAGCCTGCGCAATTCTGAGTCTTATATCGATAGTTATGTCGAATATACGGGGCACATTGCGTCTTGCCAATGGCAACCCGTGCCACGCCTGCTAACCCCCTAGATTGGCCGTGCGTCTTAGGACGGACATATGGTCATTAGAGGCAATGTGGATGGGTTAGCGGCACAGTTCCTCATAGGGTACGAACACCAGACGCGACATGGTTCCGGACGGTGGATATATGTGTAGCACGAGTGGGAAGACTACTTCGGGTGTCGTCAATTTTTTGTTTTTATTTTTTTAGAAATACTTAGTATGACCAAAACTTCTATTTTTCATTCTTGTGGTGTGGGATTGTAGTTATCTTTCCAACAAGACCGAGCCCATAGAATTCTGACTCTTATAGCGATAGTTATGGGAAATATACGGGGCACCTTCCGTCATGCCAATGGGAACCCGTGCCACTCCCGCTAACCCCCGAACTTGGTGGCGCGTGTTAGGAGGGACATACGGTCATTAGAGGCATGGTGAATGGGTCAGTGGCATATTTCCTCACACGGTACGAACGCTAGACACGACATGGTTCCCGACGGTGGATATATGTGAGGCACGAGCGGGAACACTACGTTGGGTGTCGTGAAATTTTTGTTCTTATTATTTCAGAAATACATAGTTTGACTAAAACTTCCATTTTTCGCTCCTATGCAGTGGGATTTGTCATTATCTTTCCAACAAAACTGAGCCCGCACAATTCTGAGTCTTATAGCGATAGTTATGGCCAATATACGGGGCACCTTGCGTCTTGGCAATGGGAACCCGTGCCACTCCCACTAACCCCCAAAATTGGCGGTGCATCTTAGGAGGGACAAAAGGTCATTAGAGGCATGGTGGATGGGTTAGCGGCACAGTTCCTCACAGTGGACGAACGCCAGACACGACATGGCTCCCGACGGTGGATATATGTGAGGCACAACCAGGAAGACTACTTCGGGTGTCGTCAATTTTTTGTTTTTATTATTTCAGAAATACTTAATATGACCAAAACTTCCATTTTCCATTCCTGTGGTGTGGAATTTGCAGTTATCATTCCAACAAAACCGAGCCCTCGCAATTCTGAGTCATATAGCGATAGTTATGGCCAATATACGGGGCACCTTGCGTCGTGCCAATGGGAACTTGTGCCACTCCTGCTAACCCCCAAAATTGTCCGTGCGTGTAAGGAGGGACACAAGGTCATTAGAGGAATGGCGGATGGGATAGTGGCACGGTTCCTCACAGGGTACGAATGCCAGACGCGACATGGTTCCCGACGGTGGGTATATGTGGCGCACGAGCGGAAAGACTACTTCGGGTGTCGTCAATTTTTTGGTTTTATTATTTCAGAATACTCAGTATGACCAAAACTTCCGTTTTTCATTCCTGTGGTGTGAGATTTGCAATTATCTTTCCAACAAGACCGAGTCTGCGCAATTCTATGTCTCATAGCGATAGTTATGACCAATATACGGGGCACCTTGCTTCTTGGCAATGGGAACCCGTGCCACTCCCGCTAACATCCAAAATTGGCGGCGCGTCACAGGAGGGACATACGGTCAATAGTGGCATGGTGGATTGGTTAGTGGCACGGTACTTCATAGGGTACGAACGCCAGACGCAACATGGTTCCCGACGGTGGATATATGTGATGCACGAGCGGGAAGACTACTTCGGGTGTCGTCAAATTTTTGTTTTTATTATTTCAAAAATACATAGTTTGACTAAAACTTCCATTTTTCGTTCCTATGGAGTGGGATTTGTCATTATCTTTCCAACAAAAACGAGCCCGCGCAATTTTGAGTCTTATAGCGATAGTTATGGCCAATATACGGGGCACCTTGCGTCTCAGCAATGGGAACCCGCGCCACTCCCGCTAAACCGCAAAATTGGCGGCGCAGCATGGTTCCTCATAGGGTACGAACGCCCGACGTGACATGGTTTCCGACGGTGGATATATGTGGTGCACGAGCGGGCAGACTACTTAGTCCAACCAAAACTTCCATTTTTTATTCCTGTGTTGTGGGATTTTCAGTTACATTTCCTACAAGACTGAGCCCGCGCAGTTCTGAGTTTTATAGCTATAGTTATGGCCAATATACGGGGCACCTTGCGTCTTGGGAATCGGAACCCGTGCCACTCCCGCTTCCCCCAAAATTGGCGGCGCGTCTTAGGAGGGACAAAAGGTCATTAGAGGCACGATGGATGGGTTAGCGGCACGGTTCCCCACAGTGTATGGACGCCAGATGTGACATGGTTCCCGACGGTGGAGATATATGTGAGGCACCAGCGAGAAGACTACTTCGGGTGTCGTAATTTTTTGTTTTTATTAGTTTAGAAATACTTAGGATGACCAAAACTTCCGTTTTTCGTTCCTGTGGTGTGGGATTTGCAGTTATCTTTCCAACAGGACCGAGCCAATTCTGAGTCTTATAGCGATAGTTATGGCCAATATATGGGGCACCTTGCGTGTTGGCAATGGGAACCCGTGCCACTCCCACTAACCCCCAAAATTGGCGGCGCGTCTTAGGAGGGACATACGGTTATTAGTGGCATGGTGGATGGGTTAGCATCATGGTTCCTCATAGGGTACGAACGCTAGACGCGACATGGTTCCCGACGGTGGATATATGTGGGGCACGAGCGGGAAGACTACTCCGGGAGTGGTCAATTTTTTTGTTTTTATTATTTCAGAAATACTTAGTCCAACCAAAACTTCCGTTTTTTGTTCCTGTGGTGTGGGATTTTCAATTACCTTTCCAACAAGACTGAGGCCGCGCAATTCTGAGTTTTATAGCTATAGTTATGGCCAATATACGGGGCACCTTGTGTCTTGGCAATCGGAACCCATGCCACTCCCGCTAACCCCCAAAATTGGCGGTGCATCTTAGGAGGGACAAAAGGTCATTAGAGGCACGGTGGATGGGTTAGCGGTACAGTTCCTCATAGTGTATGAACGCCAGACGCGACATGGTTCCCAACTGTGTATATATGTGAGGCACGAGCGGGAAGACTACTTCGGGTGTCGTCAATTTTTTGTTTTTATTATTTTAGAAATACTCAGTATGACCAAAACTTGCGTTTTTTGTTCCTGTGGTGTGGGATTTGGAGTTATCATTCCAACAAAACCAAGCCCACGCAATTTTGAGTCTTATAGCGATAGTTATGGCCAATATATGGGGCACCTTGCGTCTTGGCAATGGGGGTACCCGTGCCACTCCAGCTAACCCTCAAAATTGGCGGCATGTCTTAGGAGGGACGTACAGTCATTATAGGCATGGTGGATGGGTTCGTGGCATGGCTCCTCATAGGGTACGAATGCCAGACTCGACATGGTTCCCGACGGTGGATATATGTGAGGCACGAGCGGGGAGACTACTTCGGGTATCGTCAATTTTTTGTTTTTATTATTTCAGAAATACTTAGTATGACCAAAACTTCCGTTTCTCATTCCTATGGTGTGGAATTTGCAGTTATCTTTCCAACATGACCGAGCACGCGCAATTCTTAATCTTGTAGCGATAGTTATGGCCAATATACGGGGCACCTTGCGTCTTGGCAATTGGAACCCGTGCCACTCCCGCTAACCCCCAAAATTGGCGGCCCGTCTTAGGAGGGACATATGATCATTAGAGGCATCGTGGATGGGTTAGCAGCACTGTTCCTCACAGAGTACGAACGCCAGACGCGACATGGTTCCCGACGGTGGATATATGTGACGCACGAGCGGGAAGACTACTTCGGGTGTCGTCAATTTTTTTTATTATTTTAGAAATACCTAGTATGACCAAAACTTCCATTTTTTTTCCTATATTGCGGAATTTGCAGTTATCTTTCGAACAAGACCGAGCCCGCAAAATTCTGAGTCTTATAGCGATAGTTATGGCCAATATACAGGGCACCTTGCGTATTGGCAATGGGAACCCGTGCCACTCCCGCTAACCCCCAAAATTGGCAGCGCGTCTTAGGAGGGACATACGGTCATTAGAGGCAGAGTGGATGGGCTAGCGGAACGGTTCCTCACAGTGTATGAACGCTAGACGCGACACGGTTCCTGACGGTGGATATATGTGAGGCACGAGCGGGAGAAACTACTTCGGGTGTCGTCAATTTTTGTTCTTATTATTTTAGAAATACTTAGTATGACCAAAAATTCTGTTTTTCGTTCCTGTGGTGTGGGATTTGCTATTATCTTTCCAACAATACCGAGCCCGCGCAATTCTGAGTCGTATAGTGATAGTTTTGGCCAATATACGGTGCACCTTGAGTCTTGGCAATGGGAACCCGTGCCACTCCCGCTAACCCCCAAAATTGGTGGTGCATCTTAGGAGGGACATACGGTCATTAGAGGCATGGTGGATGGGTTAGCGGCATGGTTCCTCACAGAGTACGAACGCCAGACACGACATCGTTCCCGACGGTGGATATATGTGAGGCACGAGCGGGAAGACTACTTCGGGTGTCGTCAATTTTTTGTTTTTATTATTCTCGAAATACTTAGTATGACCAAAACTTCCGTTTTTTGTTCCTGTGGTGTGGGATTTGTATTATCTTTCCAACAAGACCGACCCTGCGCAATTCTGAGTCTTATAGCGATAGTTATGGCCAATATACGGGGCACTTTGCGTCTTGGCAATGGGAACCTGTGCCACTCCCGCTAACCCCCAAAATTGTTGGCGCGTCTTAGGAGGGACATATGGTCATTAGCGGCATGGTGGATGGGTTAGCGGCATGGTTCCTCACAGGGTACGAACGCCAGACGCGACGTGGTTCCCGATGGTGGATATATGTCAGGCACGATCGGGAAGGCTACTTCGGGTGTCGTCGATTTTTTGTTCTTATTATTTTTGAAATACTTAGTATGAGCAAAAATTATGTTTTCCGTTCCTGTGATGTGGGATTTGCAGTTATCTTTCCAACAAGACTGAGCCCGCGCAATTCTGAGGCTTATAGCGATAGTTATGGCCAATATACGGGGCACCTTGCGTCTTGGCAATGGGAACCCGTGCCACCCCCGCTAACCCCCAAAATTGTAGGCACGTCTTAGGAGGGACATACGGTCATTAGAGGCATGGTGGATGGGTTAGCAGCTTGGTTCCTCATAGGGTACGAACGCCAGACGCGACATGGTTCCCGACGGTGGATATATGTGAGGCACGAGCGGGAAGGCTACATTGGGGGTCGTCAATTTTTTGTTTTTATTATTTTAGAAATTCATAGTATGAGCAAAAATTCTGTTTTTCATTCCTGTGGTGTGGGATTTGCAGTTGTCTTTCCAACAAGTACGAGCCCGCGCAATTCTAAGTCGTGTAGCAATAGTTGTGGCCAATATACGAGGCACCTTGCGTCTTGGCAATGGGAACCCGTGCCACTCCCGCTAACCCCCAAAATTGTTGGCGCATCTTAGGAGGGACATACGGTCATTAGAGGCTTGGTGGACAGGTTAGCGACATGGTTCCTGACAGGGTACGAATGCCAGACGCGACATGGTTCCCGAAGGTGGGTATATGTGAGGCACGAGCGAGAAGACTACTTCGGGGGTCGTCAATTTTTTTTATTATTTTAGAAATACTTAGTATGAATAAAAATTCTGTTTTTCGTTCTTATGGTGTGGGATTTGCAGTTGTCTTTGCAACAAGACCGAGCCCGCGCAATTCTGAGTCGTATAGCGATAGTTACGGCCAATATACGAGGCACCTTGCGTCTTCGCAATGGGAACCCGTGCCACTCACGCTAACCCCCAAAATTGGCGGCGCATTTTAGGAGGGAAAACAGTCATTAGAGGCATAGTTCCTGACAGGGTACGAACACCAGACGCGACATGGTTCCCGACGGTGGATATATGTGAGGCACGATTGTGATGACTACTTGGGGTGTCGTCAATTTTTTGTTTTTATTATTTTAGAAATTCATAGTATGAGCAAAAATTCTGTTTTTCATTCCTGTGGTGTGGGATTTGCAGTTGTCTTTCCAACAAGTACGAGCCCGCGCAATTCTAAGTCGTGTAGCAATAGTTGTGGCCAATATACGAGGCACCTTGCGTCTTGGCAATGGGAACCCGTGCCACTCCCGCTAACCCCCAAAATAGTTGGCGCATCTTAGGAGGGACATACGGTCATTAGAGGCATGGTGGATGGGTTAGCTGCATGGTTCCTGATTGGGTACGAACGCCAGACGCGACATGGTTCCCGACGGTGGATATATTTGAGGCACGAGCGGGAAGACTACATCGGGGGTCCTCAATTTTTTGTTTTTATTATTTTAGAAATACTTAGTATGACCAAAAATTCTATTTTTCATTCCAGTGGTGTGGGATTTGCAGTTGTCTTTCCAACAAGAACGAGCCCGCGCAATTCTGAGTCGCGTAGCGATAGTTGTGGCCAATATACTAGGCACCTTGCGTCTTGGCAATGGGAACCCGTGCCACTCCCGCTAACCCCCAAAATTATTGGCGCGTCTTAGGAGGGACATACGGTCATTAGAGGCATGGTGGACGGGTTAGCGGCATGGTTCCTCACAGGGTACGAACGCCAGACGCGACATGGTTCCCGACGGTGGATATATGTGAGGCACGAGCGAGAAGACTACTTCGGGGGTCGTCAATTTTTTGTTTTTATTGTTTTAGAAATACTTAGTATGAATAAAAATTCTGTTTTCCGTTCTTATGGTGTGGGATTTGCAGTTGTCTCTCCAACAAGACCGAGCCCGCGCAATTCTGAGTCGTATAGCGATAGTTATGGCCAATATACGGGGCACCTTGCGTCTTCGCAATGGGAACCCGTGCTACTCACGCTAACCCCCAAAATTGGCGGCGCATCTTAGGAGGGACATACAGTCACTAGAGGCATAGTTCCTGACAGGGTACGAACGCCAGACGTGACATGGTTCCCGACGGTGGATATATGTGAGGCAGGATCGGGAAGACTACTTGGGGTGTCGTCAATTTTTTGTTTTTATTATTATAGAAACACTTAGTTTGACCAAAACTTCTGTTTTTCATTCCTGTGGTGTGGGATTTGCAGTTTTCTTTCCAACAAGACCGAGCCCACGCAATTCTAAGTCTTATAACGATAGTTATTTCCAATATACGGGGCACCTAGCGTCTTGGCAATGGGAACCCGTGCCACTCCCGCTAACCCCCAAAATTGTTGGCGCGTCTTAGGAGGGACATACGGTCATTAGAAGCAAGGTGGATGGGTAAGCAGCTTGGTTCCTCATAGGGTACGAATGCCAGACGCGACATGGTTCCCGACGGTGGATATATGTGAGGCACGAGCGGGAAGACTACTTTGGCTGTCATCAATTTTTTGTTTTTATTATTTTAGAAATACTTAGTATGACCAAATATTCTGTTTTTCATTCCTGCAGTGTGGGATTTGCAGTTATCTTTCCATCAAGACCGAGCCCACGCAATTATGAGTCTTACAGCGATAGTTATGGCCAATATATGAGGCACCCTGCGTCTTGGCAATGGGAACCCGTGCCACTCCCGCGAACCCCCAAAATTGGCGGCGCGTCTTAGGAGGGACATAAGGTCATTAGAGACATGGTGGATGGGTTAGCGGCATGGTTCCTCACTGGGTACAAACGCCAGATGCGACATGGTTCCTGAGGGTGGATATATGCGAGGCACGATCAGGATGACTACTTCGGGTGTCGTCAATTTTTTGTTTTTATTATTTTAGAAATACTTAGTTTGACCAAAACTTCTGTTTTTCATTCTAGTGGTGTGGGATTTGCAGTTATCTTTCCAACAGGACCGAGCCCACGCAATTCTGAGTCTTCTAGCGATAGTTATGGCCAATATACAGGGCACCTTGCGTCGTCGCAATGGGAACCCGTGCCACACCCGCTAACCCCCAAAATTGGCGGTGCGTCTTAGGAGGGACATACGGTCATTAGAGGCATGGTGGATGGGTTAGTGGCACGGTTCCTCATAGTGTACGAGCGCCAGACGCGACATGCTTCCCGACGGTGGATATATGTGAGGAACGAGCGGGAAGACTACTTCGGGTGTCGTCAATTTTTTGTTTTTATTATTTTAGAAAAACTTAGTGTGACCAAAAATTCTGTTTTTCATTCCTGCGGTGTGGGATTTGCAGTTATCCTTCCAACTAGACTGAGCCCGTGCAATTCTGAGTCTTATAGCGATAGTTATGGCCTATATACGGGGCACCTTGCGTGTTAGCAATGGGAACCTGTGCCACTCCCGCTAACCCCCAAAATTGGCGGCGCCTTTTAGGAGGAACATACGGTCATTAGAGGCGTGGTGGATGGGGTAGCAGCATGCTTCCTCACACGGTACGAATGCCAGTCACGACATGGTTCCCGACGGTTTATATATGTGATGCTCGAGCGGGAAGACTACTTCTGGGGTCCTCTATTTTTTGTTTTTATTATTTTAGAAAAACCTAGTAAGACCAAAAATTCTATTTTTCGTTCCTATGGTGTGGGATTTGCAGTTGTCTTTCTAACAAGACCGAGCCCGCGCAATTCTGAGTCGTATAACGATAGTTATGGCCAATATACGGGGCACCTTGCGTCTTGGCAATGGGAACCCGTGCCACTCCCGCGAACCCCCAAAATTGGCGGCGCGTCTTAGGAGGGACATAAGGTCATTAGAGACATGGTGGATGGGTTAGCGGCATGGTTCCTCACTGGGTACAAACGCCAGATGCGACATGGTTCCTGAGGGTGGATATATGCGAGGCACGATCAGGAAGACTACTTCGGGTGTCGTCAATTTTTTGTTTTTATTATTTTAGAAATACTTAGTTTGACCAAAACTTCTGTTTTTCATTCTAGTGGTGTGGGATTTGCAGTTATCTTTCCAACAGGACCGAGCCCACGCAATTCTGAGTCTTCTAGCGATAGTTATGGCCAATATACAGGGCACCTTGCGTCGTCGCAATGGGAACCCGTGCCACACCCGCTAACCCCCAAAATTGGCGGTGCGTCTTAGGAGGGACATACGGTCATTAGAGGCATGGTGGATGGGTTAGTGGCACGGTTCCTCATAGTGTACGAGCGCCAGACGCGACATGCTTCCCGACGGTGGATATATGTGAGGAACGAGCGGGAAGACTACTTCGGGTGTCGTCAATTTTTTGTTTTTATTATTTTAGAAAAACTTAGTGTGACCAAAAATTCTGTTTTTCATTCCTGCGGTGTGGGATTTGCAGTTATCCTTCCAACTAGACTGAGCCCGTGCAATTCTGAGTCTTATAGCGATAGTTATGGCCTATATACGGGGCACCTTGCGTGTTAGCAATGGGAACCTGTGCCACTCCCGCTAACCCCCAAAATTGGCGGCGCCTTTTAGGAGGAACATACGGTCATTAGAGGCGTGGTGGATGGGGTAGCAGCATGCTTCCTCACACGGTACGAATGCCAGTCACGACATGGTTCCCGACGGTTTATATATGTGATGCTCGAGCGGGAAGACTACTTCTGGGGTCCTCTATTTTTTGTTTTTATTATTTTAGAAAAACCTAGTAAGACCAAAAATTCTATTTTTCGTTCCTATGGTGTGGGATTTGCAGTTGTCTTTCTAACAAGACCGAGCCCGCGCAATTCTGAGTCGTATAACGATAGTTATGGCCAATATACGGGGCACCTTGCGTCTTGGCAATGGGAACCCGTGCCACTCCCGCGAACCCCCAAAATTGGCGGCGCGTCTTAGGAGGGACATAAGGTCATTAGAGACATGGTGGATGGGTTAGCGGCATGGTTCCTCACTGGGTACAAACGCCAGATGCGACATGGTTCCTGAGGGTGGATATATGCGAGGCACGATCAGGAAGACTACTTCGGGTGTCGTCAATTTTTTGTTTTTATTATTTTAGAAATACTTAGTTTGACCAAAACTTCTGTTTTTCATTCTAGTGGTGTGGGATTTGCAGTTATCTTTCCAACAGGACCGAGCCCACGCAATTCTGAGTCTTCTAGCGATAGTTATGGCCAATATACAGGGCACCTTGCGTCGTCGCAATGGGAACCCGTGCCACACCCGCTAACCCCCAAAATTGGCGGTGCGTCTTAGGAGGGACATACGGTCATTAGAGGCATGATGGATGGGTTAGTGGCACGGTTCCTCATAGTGTACGAGCGCCAGACGCGACATGCTTCCCGACGGTGGATATATGTGAGGAACGAGCGGGAAGACTACTTCGGGTGTCGTCAATTTTTTGTTTTTATTATTTTAGAAAAACTTAGTGTGACCAAAAATTCTGTTTTTCATTCCTGCGGTGTGGGATTTGCAGTTATCCTTCCAACTAGACTGAGCCCGTGCAATTCTGAGTCTTATAGCGATAGTTATGGCCTATATACGGGGCACCTTGCGTGTTAGCAATGGGAACCTGTGCCACTCCCGCTAACCCCCAAAATTGGCGGCGCCTTTTAGGAGGAACATACGGTCATTAGAGGCGTGGTGGATGGGGTAGCAGCATGCTTCCTCACACGGTACGAATGCCAGTCACGACATGGTTCCCGACGGTTTATATATGTGATGCTCGAGCGGGAAGGCTACTTCTGGGGTCCTCTATTTTTTGTTTTTATTATTTTAGAAAAACCTAGTAAGACCAAAAATTCTATTTTTCGTTCCTATGGTGTGGGATTTGCAGTTGTCTTTCTAACAAGACCGAGCCCGCGCAATTCTGAGTCGTATAACGATAGTTATGGCCAATATACGGGGCACCTTGCGTCTTGGCAATGGGAACCCGTGCCACTCCCGCGAACCCCCAAAATTGGCGGCGCGTCTTAGGAGGGACATAAGGTCATTAGAGACATGGTGGATGGGTTAGCGGCATGGTTCCTCACTGGGTACAAACGCCAGATGCGACATGGTTCCTGAGGGTGGATATATGCGAGGCACGATCAGGAAGACTACTTCGGGTGTCGTCAATTTTTTGTTTTTATTATTTTAGAAATACTTAGTTTGACCAAAACTTCTGTTTTTCATTCTAGTGGTGTGGGATTTGCAGTTATCTTTCCAACAGGACCGAGCCCACGCAATTCTGAGTCTTCTAGCGATAGTTATGGCCAATATACAGGGCACCTTGCGTCGTCGCAATGGGAACCCGTGCCACACCCGCTAACCCCCAAAATTGGCGGTGCGTCTTAGGAGGGACATACGGTCATTAGAGGCATGGTGGATGGGTTAGTGGCACGGTTCCTCATAGTGTACGAGCGCCAGACGCGACATGCTTCCCGACGGTGGATATATGTGAGGAACGAGCGGGAAGACTACTTCGGGTGTCGTCAATTTTTTGTTTTTATTATTTCAGAAAAACTTAGTGTGACCAAAAATTCTGTTTTTCATTCCTGCGGTGTGGGATTTGCAGTTATCCTTCCAACTAGACTGAGCCCGTGCAATTCTGAGTCTTATAGCGATAGTTATGGCCTATATACGGGGCACCTTGCGTGTTAGCAATGGGAACCTGTGCCACTCCCGTTAACCCCCAAAATTGGCGGCGCCTTTTAGGAGGAACATACGGTCATTAGAGGCGTGGTGGATGGGGTAGCAGCATGCTTCCTCACACGGTACGAATGCCAGACACGACATGGTTCCCGACGGTTTATATATGTGATGCTCGAGCGGGAAGGCTACTTCTGGGGTCCTCTATTTTTTGTTTTTATTATTTTAGAAAAACCTAGTAAGACCAAAAATTCTATTTTTCGTTCCTATGGTGTGGGATTTGCAGTTGTCTTTCTAACAAGACCGAGCCCGCGCAATTCTGAGTCGTATAACGATAGTTATGGCCAATATACGGGGCACCTTGCGTCTTGGCAATGGGAACCCGTGCCACTCCCGCTAACCTCCAAAATTGGCGTCGTGTCTTAGGTGGGACATAAGGTCACTAGAGGCATGGTGGATGGGTTAACGGCACAGTTCGTCACAGCATACGAACGCCAGATGCGACATGGTTCCCGACGGTGGATATATGTGGCGCACGAGCGGGAAGACTACTTCGGGTGTCGTCAATTTTTTGTTTTTTTTTTGAAATACTTAGTTTATCCAAAACTTCTATTTTTCATTGCTATGGTGTTGGATTTGTAGTTATGTTTCCAACAAGACCGAGCCCACGCAATTCTGAGTCTTATAGCGATAGTTATGGCCAATATACGGGGCACCTCGGGTCTTGCCAATGGTAACCCGTGCCACTCCCGCTAACCCCCAAAATTGGTGGCGCGTCTTAGGAGGGACATATGTTCATTAGAGGCATGGTGGATGGGTTAGCGGCTTGGTTCCACACAGGGTACGAAGGCCAGATGCGACATGGTTCCCGACGGTGGGTATATGTGAGGCACAATCGGTAAGACTACTTCGGGTGTCGTCAATTTTTTGTTTTTATTTTTTTAGAAATACTTAGTATATCCCAAACTTCCGTTTTTCATTCCTGTGACGTGAGATTTGTAGTTACCTTTCCAACAAGACTAAGCCCGCGCAATTCTGAGTCTTATATCGATAGTTATGGCCAATATACGGGGCACCTTGCGTCCGGGCAATGGGAACCCGTGCCACTCCCGCTAACCCCCAAAATTGGCGGCGCATCTTAGGAGGGACATACGGTCATTAGAGGCATGGTGGATGGATTAGTGGCACAGTTCCTCATAGGGTACGAATGCCAGACGCGACATGGTTCCCGACGGTGGATATATGTGAGGCACGAGCGGGAAGACTACTTCGCATGTTGTCAATTTTTTGTTCTTATTGTTTTAGAAATACTTAGTATATGCCAAACTTCTGTTATTGATTCCTGTGACGTGAGATTTGCAGTTATCTTTGCAACAAGACTGAGCCTGCGCAATTCTGAGTCTTATATCGATAGTTATGTCGAATATACGGAGCACATTGCGTCTTGCCAATGGCAACCCGTGCCACGCCTGCTAACCCCCTAGATTGGCCGTGCGTCTTAGGACGGACATATGGTCATTAGAGGCAATGTGGATGGGTTAGCGGCACAGTTCCTCATAGGGTACGAACACCAGACGCGACATGGTTCCGGACGGTGGATATATGTGTAGCACGAGTGGGAAGACTACTTCGGGTGTCGTCAATTTTTTGTTTTTATTTTTTTAGAAATACTTAGTATGACCAAAACTTCTATTTTTCATTCTTGTGGTGTGGGATTGTAGTTATCTTTCCAACAAGACCGAGCCCATAGAATTCTGACTCTTATAGCGATAGTTATGGGAAATATACGGGGCACCTTCCGTCATGCCAATGGGAACCCGTGCCACTCCCGCTAACCCCCGAACTTGGTGGCGCGTGTTAGGAGGGACATACGGTCATTAGAGGCATGGTGAATGGGTCAGTGGCATATTTCCTCACACGGTACGAACGCTAGACACGACATGGTTCCCGACGGTGGATATATGTGAGGCACGAGCGGGAACACTACGTTGGGTGTCGTGAAATTTTTGTTCTTATTATTTCAGAAATACATAGTTTGACTAAAACTTCCATTTTTCGCTCCTATGCAGTGGGATTTGTCATTATCTTTCCAACAAAACTGAGCCCGCACAATTCTGAGTCTTATAGCGATAGTTATGGCCAATATACGGGGCACCTTGCGTCTTGGCAATGGGAACCCGTGCCACTCCCACTAACCCCCAAAATTGGCGGTGCGTCTTAGGAGGGACAAAAGGTCATTAGAGGCATGGTGGATGGGTTAGCGGCACAGTTCCTCACAGTGGACGAACGCCAGACACGACATGGCTCCCGACGGTGGATATATGTGAGGCACAACCAGGAAGACTACTTCGGGTGTCGTCAATTTTTTGTTTTTATTATTTCAGAAATACTTAATATGACCAAAACTTCCATTTTCCATTCCTGTGGTGTGGAATTTGCAGTTATCATTCCAACAAAACCGAGCCCTCGCAATTCTGAGTCATATAGCGATAGTTATGGCCAATATACGGGGCACCTTGCGTCGTGCCAATGGGAACCTGTGCCACTCCTGCTAACCCCCAAAATTGTCCGTGCGTGTTAGGAGGGACACAAGGTCATTAGAGGAATGGCGGATGGGATAGTGGCACGGTTCCTCACAGGGTACGAATGCCAGACGCGACATGGTTCCCGACGGTGGGTATATGTGGCGCACGAGCGGAAAGACTACTTCGGGTGTCGTCAATTTTTTGGTTTTATTATTTCAGAATACTCAGTATGACCAAAACTTCCGTTTTTCATTCCTGTGGTGTGAGATTTGCAATTATCTTTCCAACAAGACCGAGTCTGCGCAATTCTATGTCTCATAGCGATAGTTATGACCAATATACGGGGCACCTTGCTTCTTGGCAATGGGAACCCGTGCCACTCCCGCTAACATCCAAAATTGGCGGCGCGTCATAGGAGGGACATACGGTCAATAGTGGCATGGTGGATTGGTTAGTGGCACGGTACTTCATAGGGAACGAACGCCAGACGCAACATGGTTCCCGACGGTGGATATATGTGATGCACGAGCGGGAAGACTACTTCGGGTGTCGTCAAATTTTTGTTTTTATTATTTGAAAAATACATAGTTTGACTAAAACTTCCATTTTTCGTTCCTACGGAGTGGGATTTGTCATTATCTTTCCAACAAAACCGAGCCCGCGCAATTTTGAGTCTTATAGCGATAGTTATGGCCAATATACGGGGCACCTTGCGTCTCGGCAATGGGAACCCGCGCCACTCCCGCTAAACCCCAAAATTGGCGGCGCAGCATGGTTCCTCATAGGGTACGAACGCCCGACGTGACATGGTTTCCGACGGTGGATATATGTGGTGCACGAGCGGGCAGACTACTTAGTCCAACCAAAACTTCCATTTTTTATTCCTGTGTTGTGGGATTTTCAGTTACATTTCCTACAAGACTGAGCCCGCGCAGTTCTGAGTTTTATAGCTATAGTTATGGCCAATATACGGGGCACCTTGCGTCTTGGGAATCGGAACCCGTGCCACTCCCGCTTCCCCCAAAATTGGCGGCGCGTCTTAGGAGGGACAAAAGGTCATTAGAGGCACGATGGATGGGTTAGCGGCACGGTTCCCCACAGTGTATGGACGCCAGATGTGACATGGTTCCCGACGGTGGAGATATATGTGAGGCACCAGCGAGAAGACTACTTCGGGTGTCGTAATTTTTTGTTTTTATTAGTTTAGAAATACTTAGGATGACCAAAACTTCCGTTTTTCGTTCCTGTGGTGTGGGATTTGCAGTTATCTTTCCAACAGGACCGAGCCAATTCTGAGACTTATAGCGATAGTTATGGCCAATATATGGGGCACCTTGCGTGTTGGCAATGGGAACCCGTGCCACTCCCACTAACCCCCAAAATTGGCGGCGCGTCTTAGGAGGGACATACGGTTATTAGTGGCACGGTGGATGGGTTAGCATCATGGTTCCTCATAGGGTACGAACGCTAGACGCGACATGGTTCCCGACGGTGGATATATGTGGGGCACGAGCGGGAAGACTACTTTGGGAGTGGTCAATTTTTTGTTTTTATTATTTCAGAAATACTTAGTCCAACCAAAACTTCCGTTTTTTGTTCCTGTGGTGTGGGATTTTCAATTACCTTTCCAACAAGACTGAGGCCGCGCAATTCTGAGTTTTATAGCTATAGTTATGGCCAATATACGGGGCACCTTGTGTCTTGGCAATCGGAACCCATGCCACTCCCGCTAACCCCCAAAATTGGCGGTGCATCTTAGGAGGGACAAAAGGTCATTAGAGGCACGGTGGATGGGTTAGCGGTACAGTTCCTCATAGTGTATGAACGCCAGACGCGACATGGTTCCCAACTGTGTATATATGTGAGGCACGAGCGGGAAGACTACTTCGGGTGTCGTCAATTTTTTGTTTTTATTATTTTAGAAATACTCAGTATGACCAAAACTTGCGTTTTTTGTTCCTGTGGTGTGGGATTTGGAGTTATCATTCCAACAAAACCAAGCCCACGCAATTTTGAGTCTTATAGCGATAGTTATGGCCAATATATGGGGCACCTTGCGTCTTGGCAATGGGGGTACCCGTGCCACTCCAGCTAACCCTCAAAATTGGCGACATGTCTTAGGAGGGACGTACAGTCATTAGAGGCATGGTGGATGGGTTCGTGGCATGGCTCCTCATAGGGTACGAATGCCAGACTCGACATGGTTCCCGACGGTGGATATATGTGAGGCACGAGCGGGGAGACTACTTCGGGTATCGTCAATTTTTTGTTTTTATTATTTCAGAAATACTTAGTATGACCAAAACCTCCGTTTCTCATTCCTATGGTGTGGAATTTGCAGTTATCTTTCCAACATGACCGAGCACGCGCAATTCTTAATCTTGTAGCGATAGTTATGGCCAATATACGGGGCACCATGCGTCTTGGCAATTGGAACCCGTGCCACTCCCGCTAACCCCCAAAATTGGCGGCCCGTCTTAGGAGGGACATACGATCATTAGAGGCATCGTGGATGGGTTAGCAGCACTGTTCCTCACAGAGTACGAACGCCAGACGCGACATGGTTCCCGACGGTGGATATATGTGACGCACGAGCGGGAAGACTACTTCGGGTGTCGTCAATTTTTTTTATTATTTTAGAAATACCTAGTATGACCAAAACTTCCATTTTTTTTCCTATATTGCGGAATTTGCAGTTATCTTTCGAACAAGACCGAGCCCGCAAAATTCTGAGTCTTATAGCGATAGTTATGGCCAATATACAGGGCACCTTGCGTATTGGCAATGGGAACCCGTGCCACTCCCGCTAACCCCCAAAATTGGCGGCGCGTCTTAGGAGGGACATACAGTCATTAGAGGCAGAGTGGATGGGCTAGCGGAACGGTTCCTCACAATGTATGAACGCTAGACGCGACACGGTTCCTGACGGTGGATATATGTGAGGCACGAGCGGGAGAAACTACTTCGGGTGTCGTCAATTTTTGTTCTTATTATTTTAGAAATACTTAGTATGACCAAAAATTCTGTTTTTCGTTCCTGTGGTGTGGGATTTGCTGTTATCTTTCCAACAATACCGAGCCCGCGCAATTCTGAGTCGTATAGTGATAGTTGTGGCCAATATACGGTGCACCTTGAGTCTTGGCAATGGGAACCCGTGCCACTCCCGCTAACCCCCAAAATTGGTGGTGCGTCTTAGGAGGGACATACGGTCATTAGAGGCATGGTGGATGGGTTAGCGGCATGGTTCCTCATAGAGTACGAACGCCAGACACGACATCGTTCCCGACGGTGGATATATGTGAGGCACGAGCGGGAAGACTACTTCGGGTGTCGTCAATTTTTTGTTTTTATTATTCTCGAAATACTTAGTATGACCAAAACTTCTGTTTTTTGTTCCTGTGGTGTGGGATTTGTATTATCTTTCCAACAAGACCGACCCTGCGCAATTCTGAGTCTTATAGCGATAGTTATGGCCAATATACGGGGCACTTTGCGTCTTGGCAATGGGAACCCGTGCCACTCCCGCTAACCCCCAAAATTGTTGGCGCGTCTTAGGAGGGACATATGGTCATTAGCGGCATGGTGGATGGGTTAGCGGCATGGTTCCTCACAGGGTACGAACGCCAGACGCGACGTGGTTCCCGATGGTGGATATATGTCAGGCACGATCGGGAAGGCTACTTCGGGTGTCGTCGATTTTTTGTTCTTATTATTTTTGAAATACTTAGTATGAGCAAAAATTATGTTTTCCGTTCCTGTGATGTGGGATTTGTAGTTATCTTTCCAACAAGACTGAGCCCGCGCAATTCTGATGCTTATAGCGATAGTTATGGCCAATATACGGGGCACCTTGCGTCTTGGCAATGGGAACCCGTGCCACCCGCGCTAACCCCCAAAATTGTAGGCGCGTCTTAGGAGGGACATACGGTCATTAGAGGCATGGTGGATGGGTTAGCAGCTTGGTTCCTCATAGGGTACGAACGCCAGACGCGACATGGTTCCCGACGGTGGATATATGTGAGGCACGAGGGGGAAGGCTACATTGGGGGTCGTCAATTTTTTGTTTTTATTATTTTAGAAATTCATAGTATGACCAAAAATTCTGTTTTTCATTCCTGTGGTGTGGGATTTGCAGTTGTCTTTCCAACAAGTACGAGCCCGCGCAATTCTAAGTCGTGTAGCAATAGTTGTGGCCAATATACGAGGCACCTTGCGTCTTGGCAATGGGAACCCGTGCCACTCCCGCTAACCCCCAAAATTGTTGGCGCATCTTAGGAGGGACATACGGTCATTAGAGGCTTGGTGGACAGGTTAGCGACATGGTTCCTGACAGGGTACGAATGCTAGACGCGACATGGTTCCCGAAGGTGGGTATATGTGAGGCACGAGCGAGAAGACTACTTCGGGGGTCGTCAATTTTTTTTATTATTTTAGAAATACTTAGTATGAATAAAAATTCTGTTTTTGGTTCTTATGGTGTGGGATTTGCAGTTGTCTTTGCAACAAGACCGAGCCCGCGCAATTCTGAGTCGTATAGCGATAGTTACGGCCAATATACGAGGCACCTTGCGTCTTCGCAATGGGAACCCGTGCCACTCACGCTAACCCCCAAAATTGGCGGCGCATTTTAGGAGGGAAAACAGTCATTAGAGGCATAGTTCCTGACAGGGTATGAACACCAGACGCGACATGGTTCCCGACGGTGGATATATGTGAGGCACGATCGTGATGACTACTTGGGGTGTCGTCAATTTTTTGTTTTTATTATTTTAGAAACACTTAGTATGACCAAAACTTCTGTTTTTCATTCCTGTGGTGTGGGATTTGCAGTTTTCTTTCCAACAAGAGCGAGCCCGCGCAATTCTAAGTCTTACAACGATAGTTATTTCCAATATACGGGGCACCTTGCGTCTTGGCAATGGGAACCCGTGCCACTCCCGCTAACCCCCAAAATTGTTGGCGCGTCTTAGGAGGGACATACGGTCATTAGAGGCATGGTGGATGGGTTAGCGGCATGGTTCCTGATTGGGTACGAACGCCAGACGCGACATGGTTCCCGACGGTGGATATATTTGAGGCACGAGCGGGAAGACTACATCGGGGGTCGTCAATTTTTTGTTTTTATTATTTTAGAAATACTTAGTATGACCAAAAATTCTATTTTTCATTCCAGTGGTGTGGGATTTGCAGTTGTCTTTCCAACAAGAATGAGCCCGCGCAATTCTGAGTCGCGTAGCGATAGTTGTGGCCAATATACGAGGCACCTTGCGTCTTGGCAATGGGAACCCGTGCCACTCCCGCTAACCCCCAAAATTATTGGCGTGTCTTAGGAGGGACATACGGTCATTAGAGGCATGGTGGATGGGTTAGCGGCATGGTTCCTCACAGGGTACGAACGCCAGACGCGACATGGTTCCCGAAGGTGGATATATGTGAGGCACGAGCGAGAAGACTACTTCGGGGGTCGTCAATTTTTTGTTTTTATTGTTTTAGAAATACTTAGTATGAATAAAAATTCTGTTTTCCGTTCTTATGGTGTGGGATTTGCAGTTGTCTTTCCAACAAGACCGAGCCCGCGCAATTCTAAGTCGTATAGCGATAGTTATGGCCAATATACGGGGCACCTTGCGTCTTCGCAATGGGAACCCGTGCTACTCACGCTAACCCCCAAAATTGGCGGCGCATCTTAGGAGGGACATACAGTCACTAGAGGCATAGTTCCTGACAGGGTACGAACGCCAGACGCGACATGGTTCCCGACGGTGGATATATGTGAGGCAGGATCGGGAAGACTACTTGGGGTGTCGTCAATTTTTTGTTTTTATTATTATAGAAACACTTATTATGACCAAAACTTATGTTTTTCATTCCTGTGGTGTGGGATTTGCAGTTTTCTTTCCAACAAGACCGAGCCCACGCAATTCTAAGTCTTATAACGATAGCTATTTCCAATATACGGGGCACCTAGCGTCTTGGCAATGGGAACCCGTGCCACTCCCGCTAACCCCCAAAATTGTTGGCGCGTCTTAGGAGGGACATACGGTCATTAGAAGCAAGGTGGATGGGTAAGCAGCTTGGTTCCTCATAGGGTACGAATGCCAGACGCGACATGGTTCCCGACGGTGGATATATGTGAGGCACGAGCGGGAAGACTACATCGGGGTTCGTCAATTTTTTGTTTTTATTATTTTAGAAATACTTAGTATGACCAAAAATTCTGTTTTTCATTCCTGTGGTGTGGGATTTGCAGTTGTCTTTCCAACAAGAACGAGCCCGCGCAATTCTGAGTCGTGTAGCGATAGTTGTGGCCAATATACGAGGCACCTTGCGTCTTGGCAATGGGAACCCGTGCCACTCCCGCTAACCCCCAAAATTATTGGCGCGTCTTAGGAGGGACATACGGTCATTAGAGGCATGGTGGACGGGTTAGCGGCATGGTTCCTCACAGGGTACGAACGCCAGACGCGACATGGTTCCCGAAGGTGGATATATGTGAGGCACGAGCGAGAAGACTACTTCGGGGGTCGTCAATTTTTTGTTTTTATTGTTTTAGAAATACTTAGTATGAATAAAAATTCTGTTTTCCGTTCTTATGGTGTGGGATTTGCAGTTGTCTTTCCAACAAGACCGAGCCCGCGCAATTCTGAGTCGTATAGCGATAGTTATGGCCAATATACGGGGCACCTTGCGTCTTCGCAATGGGAACCCGTGCCACTCACGCTAACCCCCAAAATTGGCGGCGCATCTTAGGAGGGACATACAGTCACTAGAGGCACAGTTCCTGATAGGGTACGAACGCCAGACGCGACATGGTTCACGACGGTGGATATATGTGAGGCAGGATCGGGAAGACTACTTGGGGTGTCGTCAAGTTTTTGTTTTTATTATTTTAGAAACACTTAGTATGACCAAAACTTTGTTTTTCATTCCTGTGGTGTGGGATTTACAGTTTTCTTCCAACAAGACCGAGCCCGCGCAATTCTAAGTCTTATAACGATAGTTATTTCCAATATACGAGGCACCTTGCGTCTTGGCAATGGGAACCCGTGCCATTCCCGCTAACCCCCAAAATTGTTGGCGCGTCTTAGGAGGGACATATGGTCATTAGAAGCATGGTGGATGGGTTAGCAGCTTGGTTCCTCATAGGGTACGAGCGCTAGACGCGACATGGTTCCCGACGGTGGATATATGTGAGGCACGAGCGGGAAGACTACATCGGGTGTCGTCAATTTTTTGTTTTTATTATTTTAGAAATACTTAGTATGACCAAAAATTCTGTTTTTCATTCCTGTGGTGTGGGATTTGCAGTTGTCTTTACAACAAGAATGAGCCCGCGCAATTCTGAGTCGTGTAGCGATAGTTGTGGCTAATATACGAGGCACCTTGCGTCTTGGCAATGGGAACCCGTGCCACTCCCGGTAACCCCCAAAATTGTTGGCGCGTCTTAGGAGGTACATACGGTCATTAGAGGCATGGTGGACGGGTTAGCGGCATGGTTCCTCATAGGGTACGAACGCCAGACGCGACATGGTTCCCGAAGGTGGATATATGTGAGGCACGAGCGAGAAGACTACTTCGGGGGTCGTCATTTTTTGTTTTTATTATTTTAGAAATACTTAGTATGAACAAAAATTCTGTTTTTCATTCTTGTGGTGTTGGATTTGTAGTTGTCTTTCTAACAAGACCGAGCCCGCGCAATTCTGAGTCGTATAGCGATAGTTATGGCCAATATACGGGGCACCTTGCGTCTTCGCAATGGGAATCCGTGCCACTCACGATAACACCCAAAATTTGCGGCGCATCTTAGGAGGGACATACAGTCATTAGAGGCATAGTTCCTGACTGGGTACGAATGCCAGACGCGACATGGTTCCCGACGGTGGATATATGTGAGGCACGAGCGGGAAGACTACTTCGGGTGTCGTCAATTTTTTGTTTTTATTATTTTAGAAATAATTAGGATGACCAAAAATTCTGTTTTTCTTTCCTGTGGTGTGGGATTTGCAGTTGTCTTTCCAACAAGACCGAGCCCGCGCAATTCTGAGTCGTATAGCGATAGTTATGGCCAATATACGGGGCACCTTGCGTCTTCGAAATGGGAACCCGTGGCACTCCCGCTAACCGCCAAAATTGGCGGCGTGACTTAGGAGGGACATACGGTCATTAGAGGCATGGTGGATGGGTTAGTGACATGGTTCCTCACAGGGTAGGAACGCCAGACGCGACATGGTTCCCGACGGCGGATATATGTGAGCCCCGAGCGGGAAGACTACTTCGGGGGTCGTCCATTTTTTGTTTTTATTATATTAGAAATACTTCGTATGACCAAAAGTTCTGTTTTTCATTCCTGTGGTGTGGGATTTGCAGTTATCTTTCCAATAAGACCGAGCCCGCGCAATTCTGAGTCTTATAGCAATAGTTATGGCCAATATACGGGGCACCTTGGGTCTTGGCAATGGGAACCCGTGCCACTCCCGCTAACCCCCAAAATATGCGTTGCATCTTAGGAGGGACATACGGTCATTAGAGGCTTGGTGGATGGGGTAGCGGCATAGTTCCTTACTGTGTACGAACGCCAGTCGCGACATGGTTCCCGACGATGGATATATGTGAGGCACGAGCGGTAAGACAACTTCGGCTGTCGTCAATTCTTTGTTTTTATTATTTTAGAAATACTTAGTGTGACAAAAAATTTCATTTTTAATTCCTGTGCTGTGGGTTTTGCAGTTATCTTTCCAACAAGATCGAGCCCGCGCAATTCTGAGTCTTATAGCAATAGTTATGGCCAATATACGGGGCACCTTGCGTCTTGGCAATGGTAACCCGTGCCACTCCCGCTAACCCCCAAAATAGGCGTCACATCTTAGGAGGGACATACGGTCATTAGAGGCATGGTGGATGGGTTAGCGGCACAGTTCCTCACACTGTACGAACGCCCGACGCGACATGGTTCCCGACGGTGGATATATGTGAGGCACGATCAGGAAGACTACTTCGGGGGTCATCCATTTTTTTATTATTTTAGAAATACTTAGTATGTCCAGAAATTCTGTTTTTCATTCCTATGGTGTGGGATTTGCCGTTATCTTTCCAACAAGACCGAGCCCGCGCAATTCTGAGTCTTATAGTGATAGTTATGGACAATATAGGGGGCACCTTGCATCTTGGCAATGGGAACCCGTGCCACTCCCGCTAACCGCTAAAATTGGCGGCGTGTCTTAGGAGGGACATACGGTCATTAGAGGCATGGTGGATGGGTTAGCGGCATGCTTCCTCATAGGGTACGAACTCCGGACGCGACATGGTTCCCGACGACGGATATATGTGAGCCCCGAGCGGGAAGACTACTTCGAGGGTCGTCCATTTTTTGTTTTTATTATATTAGAAATACTTCGTATGACCAAAAGTTCTGTTTTTCATTCCTGTGGTGTGGGATTTGCAGTTATCTTTCCAACAAGACCGAGCCCGCGCAATTCTGAGTGTTATAGCAATAGTTATGGCCAATATACGGGGCACCTTGCGTCTTGGCAATGGGAACCCGTGCCACTCCCGCTAACCCCCAAAATATGCGTCGCATCTTAGGAGGGACATACGGTCATTAGACGCATGGTGGATGGGTTAGCGGCACAGTTCCTCACTGTGTACGAACGCCAGTCGCGACATGGTTCCCGACGCTGGATATATGTGAGGCACGAGCAGTAAGACAACTTCGGTTGTCGTTAATTTTTTGTTTTTATTATATTAGAAATACTTATTGTGTCAAAAAATTTCATTTTTCATTCCTGTGCTGTGGGTTTTGCAATTATCTTTCCAACAAGACCGAGCCCGCGCAATTTTGAGTCTTATAGCAATACTTATGGCCAATATACGGGGCACCTTGCGTCTTGGCAATGGGAACCCGTGCCGCTCCTGCTAACCCCCAAAATAGGCGATGTATCTTAGGAGGGACATACGGTCATAAGAGGCATGGTGGATGGGTTAGCGGCGCAGTTCCTCACAGTGTACGAATGCCAGACGCGACATGGTTCCCGACGGTGGATATATGTGAGGCACGATCGTGATGACTACTTGGGGTGTCGTCAATTTTTTGTTTTTATTATTTTAGAAACACTTAGTATGACCAAAACTTCTGTTTTTCATTCCTGTGGTGTGGGATTTGCAGTTTTCTTTCCAACAAGAGCGAGCCCGCGCAATTCTAAGTCTTATAACGATAGTTATTTCCAATATACGGGGCAGCTTGCGTCTTGGCAATAGTTATGGCCAATATACGGGGCACCTTGCGTCTTGGCAATGGGAACCCGTGCCACTCCCGCTAACCCCCAAAATATGCGTCGCATCTTAGGAGGGACATACGGTCATTAGAGGCATGGTGGATGGGTTAGCGGCACAGTTCCTCACTGTGTACGAATGCCAGTCGCGACATGGTTCCCGACGATGGATATATGTGAGGCACGAGCAGTAAGACAACTTCGGTTGTCGTCAATTTTTTGTTTTTATTATATTAGAAATACTTAGTGTGACAAAAAATTTCATTTTTCATTCCTGTGCTGTGGGTTTTGCAGTTATCTTTCCAACAAGACCGAGCCCGCGCAATTTTGAGTCTTATAGCAATACTTATGGCCAATATACGGGGCACCTTGCGTCTTGGCAATGGGAACCCGTGCCTGTCACACCCGGTTTTCAATGATCCAAAACCGTGCATACTATACATGCGCCAGGAACGAGTCTCACATGTATAGGACAAATTGTCATCACAGGACATGTCATAATATAACGTTTAACGATTACATCATAAGTATTATTACCATAACAGGCACTTGTCTTTAACATAAAGTACGTAAAAGCGGAAGCGTAAACGGAAAGCAACTAGAGCCGCCACAGGGACGTCCACTGGAAGAGCGAAGAACCTAGACTTCTTGATAATCCTCCGTATCTCCATTGACTGAGCAGCGGTTGGATTTGTCCCCCCAACAAGGAGTAAACGGAAAAGAACAAGCGTGAGCACACAACTCGTACTCAACAAGTATAACAGAACCATGAGGCTCTAAGGTTAGCTGACTCCACTGCATTGCTTTTAATTGGTCAAATTTTATTAAAGCTATTTACTAAAGTGAGTAGAGAATCTTTTATCTCAAAGATATTGCATGGAAGAAATTAAGCATCATGATTAACCAGGATGTTACCAAAAACCATCCATAACCCAACTAATCACATAAAGGATCTGGGCCGCTCATAACCGTGAGCACGGCTGATGCATCAGTTTTACACTCTCGAGAGGTTGCACATCTTTACCCACAAGTCGTGAGCTACGCTAGTGGTTCATCACATACCTTAGATGAGATGACTAGCAAGCCACACTACGAAGCCTTTACAAAGATTATGTTAGTAAGGTGTAACCGCTAAGGTTTCAGGTTATGCAACGGTGGAGCAAGCCTCAAGGGGAGAAGAACACATCACACTCAACCCAAGCAGCGCGAGGGCCACAGAAGCACACCTCCCCTCTTGCCCCGCAGGTAAGTTACTCCCAGACTAAAACAATCTAATTAATCAGCTAAGACCGTCCCATACCAGTCTTATGGTAGTGCTGTTGTCCCAGGTTGTCGCTTTGCGAACCGGTCCTTATGGAAAGTGGCTATGAGCAAAACCACTAAGCACAATGCTCATGCCCCCTAACCAAGTTGCTAAAAAAACAAATTTTAAATGAGACATGCACCACTCAAGCACATGGCACAGAGGGTCACGCTCAAACAATTAATTGCATAGATCCATTAATCAACATTAATTAAAAACATAGCATAGGTGTATGTTGGCGCAGCACCTAGCAAAAACTTAACCACATGCAACCCAAAAGGTTCACATTGAGATCAAAGTGGCTAATGTATCGTCCTTATAGGCATACAAGATCAACACATGCATATGCAATGAATTAAAGGTGATAGGTGTTGCTCATGTTATACTTGCCTTCCTCAAGGTACTCTTGCTGCTGCTCACAAATGTCAAAAGGTGGCTCCTCGTTCACCTCAGACAGATCAACGTCTACTTACGTCCAAACGTCACACAAGCATCCATATACGAGCATACATGCAAACAATGGACAAAAGATAAGAAACAGTACACCAATACATCAAAACAGAACACAAAACTAGTTTAGAACTGTTCTACATATTACCACGGTCACGTGAGCGCAAGAATCGCCCAAAACGGAGTTAAAACGGAAAAGTTATGGCCAAAACAAGGTTCTAGGGACCTATTTATGAAGAAAACTCAAAATCTGGGCTGTTTTGGAAAAACTAGGGACCAATTCTGTAATTTCAGGAAAGATCCGAGGTCTAAAGCACAAAAACACAGCCCCTGGACTGCGGGTTCTATTTTTCAATAGCGCAGGGGCTAAAACATTAAAAACTGGGCCGATCTGTAATTAGTTTTGAACTGGCGTGGACCGCGGGTTGATTTAGGAAAAACCGAGGGTCTCTTTAACAAAAAGGCGGCGACGACCGCGGTTGACCGGTCACCATCTGGTCCGGACGGTCGGATCTAGATCTAACGGCTGAGATGAGATCGGATCACGTTATAATCTCGTGCATCCGTTCTGGATCGGACGGCTGAGGTTGAAAGGCGAGGTTTCGCCGGCGGCGACCATCGGGGACGGCGGCGCATCGCCAGAGCTCGCGATGCCCGGTGTTCCGGGGCGCGATTCGGGACCGGACCTAGCTAGAAAGCAAGACGGGACCACGGCGAAGCTCACCGTGGGGTTGTCGACGACCGGGAGCTGCCGGAGGATGGTCGGCGACGAGCGGAGGCGGCGGAGCGGCTCGGGGCTTCGCGGAGAGCTCGGTCGGAGCGTCCACGGGCGCCGAGAGCTAGCGCAACGGGGTCGCGAGGTCCTGCAGAGCACGGCGGAGGGGTTAGGGCGGCGGAAGCGTGACCCCAGAGGGCGAATTGCACCTCGCCGGCGTTACTCACCTCGGACGGTGGCGGCGGAATTGAGCGGCTCGCGACGGCTAGGGCTCGATTGCGGCTGCTGGCGAGGTTGAGGGGGAAAGGGCGAAGCCCGGCGTGCTATTTATAGGACCGGAGCGGCTCGGAAGGGGGCGGCGCAGTAAGGAAGGCGGCGGCCGGAGCTTCCTTCGGCGCGCGCTCTCGGGAAGGAAGGGAATCCTTCGATTCCTTTGGGGATTCGGTGCGCAGGAGAGCGAGGAACACGGGGAAGGCGGCGGAGGGAGCTCTCCTCCTCGGAGTCGGCCGGCGTAGAGAAGGAAAGAAATCGGCCGAAAAAGGAAAGTCGCCGTCGCCGAAAAAGGAAAGGCGAGAGGTCGGGGATGACAGGTGGGTCCCGCCTGTCAGCGGCTCGACGGGCGCGGGTCCGCCTGTCAGTGGCGCGAGGGAGAGAGACGGCGCGAGCGGGAGGCCGGCTGGGCCGCCTCGCCTGGGCCGGCTCGGGTGAGGGCGCGGGTGGGCCGAGCGGGTGAGGTGGGCCGGTTTCTCCTTTTTCTTTTTCCTGCATTTTCCCTCTCTTTTCTATTTCTCTCCTTTTCTTTTAAACTCAAAAACAAACTACAAATTCAAATAAATTTGAATTCAAACCTTATGCCATTCATCAAAATAAAAAATATGCTCCAGCATGAATGCACAAACATGTTGACCTTAGGATATATTGCAATATTTAGTTCAAAAGATAATGAAAAATGCATACTAGGCACAATAAATCCTAGAAAATAAATAAAGCATATTGAATTTATTATAAAATGTTGGAAATTAAATTTAGGGTGTTACAGACCTACCCCCCTTGCAAGGAATCTCGCCCCGAGATTCACATAGGCTGGTTAGCAAAGAGATCAGGGTATGCTGCCCTCAACTCATCCTCCCTTTCCCAAGTAGCTTCCTCCTCTGTGTGGTATTTCCATTGCACTCGGCACATCTTGGTCTTCTTATTCCGGGTCACCCTCTCAGATGTTTCCAGAATCTTTATAGGGTGCTCAGTGTAGGTCAAGTCCTCCTGCACTTCCAACCCTTCTAAAGGCGCCTGCTCCTCTGGTATTCTCAAGCACTTCTTCAGCTGCGAGACATGGAATACATCGTGCACACCTGGAAGACTAGAAGGTAACTCTAAGCGATAAGCCACTTCTCCTCTCTTTTCTAGTACCTTGAATGGTCCAACGTATCTGGGTGCTAGTTTTCCCTTCATGTTGAATCTGCGTACTCCCCGCATAGGTGACACCTTCAGATACACAAAGTCACCTTCCTTGAACGTGAGATCTCTCCGTCTGACATCTGCATAGCTTTTCTGCCTAGACTGAGCAATTCTCAAGTTCTCTCGAACTATCCGTACTTGTTCCTCCGCATCCTTGATAATGTCTAGGCCAAACACTTGTTTCTCTCCTTTCTGATCCCAGAGCAAGGGAGTCCTACACCTTCTACCATACAAAGCTTCAAATGGTGATTTCTTGATACTGACCTGATAACTGTTGTTGTAGGAGAACTCGGCATAAGGTAAGCACTTGTCCCAACTTGTGCCATATTGGATGACACACGCTCGCAACATATCTTCCAGTATTTGATTGGTCCTTTCTGTCTGACCGTCTGTCTGCGGATGGTAAGCTGTGCTGAAACGAAGCTTGGTATCCAGTGAATCATGCAATTGCTCCCAAAAGCGAGAAGTGAACTGTGATCCCCTATCGGATATAATCCTCTTAGGAACCCCATGCAAACACACAATCCTAGAGATGTATAGTTCTGCCAACCTTGCCCCGGAGTAGGTAGTATTCACAGGTATGAAGTGGGCGACCTTGGTCAGACGATCCACTACTACCCATATGGAGTTGTAACCTTTCTGGGTGCGAGGTAACCCAACAATAAAGTCCATGCTGATTTCCTCCCATTTCCATTCTGGAATTTTCAACGGTTGCAATAGTCCTGCTGGCCTCTGATGTTCTGCCTTGACCCTCTGACAAGTGTCACAAATTGCCACATACTCTGCTACGGCACGTTTCATTCCAAACCACCAGAATCTCTCCTTGAGGTCATAATACATCTTAGTACTCCCGGGATGGATAGAGTAAGCTGTATCATGGGCCTCACTCAGGATCAACTTCTTGATTCTGTCCACATCTGGCACACAAATCCGGTTCTTGTACCATACTGTACCTTGCTCATCTTCCCTGAAGTTGGGCGCTTTGCCTATCTGGATCTGCTCGCGTATCGCCTGGATCTTCTCGTCCTGGGCTTGATGTCTTCGAATTTCTTCTTCCAGAGTTGGTTCGGCTTCAAAGGTAGCTGCAGTATGATGCACAAAACCCAAACTCAAACTTTCGAACTCCTCACATAACTCACGTGGCATCTGGAATGCTATGGCCATGTTGACGTAGCTTCTTCTGCTCAAAGCATCAGCCACCACGTTGGCTTTCCCTGGATGATAATGTATCTCCAAGTCGTAGTCCTTGATCAGTTCTAACCATCTACGCTGCCTCATGTTCAGCTCATTCTGAGTGAAGATATACTTAAGACTCTTGTGATCCGTGTATATCTCACATCTTTGCCCAAAAAGATAGTGACGCCATATCTTAAGTGCATGGACCACTGCTGCTAACTCCAAGTCATGTGTAGGATAATTTACCTCATGCTTGCGTAGCTGTCGGGAGGCATAGGCAATCACCTTTCCTTCTTGCATCAGCACACAACCCAGACCGTCGCCTGAAGCATCACAATATACTGTGAACCTTTTCTGCAGATCTGGCAATGTCAGCACGGGTGCGGTGGTCAGCTTCTTCTTCAACTCTTCAAAAGCTGCTTGCCTCTCCTTGTTCCAGATGAACTCAGCATCCTTCTCAAGCAACGTGGTCATCGGCTTGGCAATCTTCGAGAAATTCTCTATGAATCTCCGGTAATATCCTGCTAAGCCCAAAAATCCACGTACTTCCTTGACAGTCTGTGGCACCTTCCAATCCAACACTGATATGACCTTGCCAGGGTCTACTGAGATTCCCCCCTTAGAGATGATATGACCAAGGAATGGTACCTCGTCAATCCAGAACTCACACTTGCTCAACTTTGCATATAGCTTGTGATCCCTCAATCTCTGCAGAACTATACTCAAGTGCTCCTCATGTTCCTCCTCGGTTTTGGAGTAGATCAGGATATCATCAATGAATACCACCACGAACTTGTCCAAATAATCCATGAACACCTTATTCATTAAACTCATGAAGAAAGCAGGGGCATTAGTCAGACCAAAAGACACCACAGTATACTCATAGAGACCATACTTTGTGATGAAAGCAGTCTTAGGAATATCTGAGGGACGGATCTTCAACTGGTGGTAGCCAGATCTCAGGTCTACTTTGGAGAATACACAGGCACCTTGCAACTGATCAAACAAATCATCAATGCGTGGCAGAGGATACTTGTTCTTAATAGTCACCTCGTTCAATGCACGATAATCCACACACATCCGTCGAGCAGGCCCTTCCTTCTTATCAACAAACAGAACAGGAAAAGCCCACGGAGAGGTACTATGGCGAATAAATCCCTTTGCTAGCAGCTCATCTATGTTTTGTTTAACTTCCTCATGTTCTGGGGGTGCCATTCTATATGGTCTTTTAGATATAGGAGCAGTACCAGGTAAAAGGTCTATAGAAAACTCAATGTCTCGGTCAGGCGGCATACCTGGTAACTCTTCCGGGAAGACATCAGGATATTCACACACTACTCGAATGCCATCTGTAGGTTGGACCTCCATCCGATGCAGATAACCGGAGGGTTTGGATGCGCCGACTCTTACTTCCTGGCCATCTGGCGTTGTCATATGAACAGTCCTCTTGGCACAGTCAATTCTGACTCCCCATTTGGTCAATGTTTCCATTCCCAGGATGACGTCGATGCCCATCGGTTCTATGACTAACAGACTAGTATGAAACTCTAACCCCCTTATGTTAATCCCGACTCTGGTACAGATCACATGGGTTCTTATTTCCCCTCCAGGAGAAGTAATTATCATATCCTTTTTCAACATGCTAATGGGTATTTTATGTTGTTCAGCAAAGGATTTGGTAATAAAGGAGTGGGTGGCACCAGTATCAAATAGTACGGTAGCAGGATGAGAGTTGACCAAGAACGTACCGATCATGACGTTTGGGGCCTCAGCTGCAGTTTCTGCCGTCACATGGTTCACCTTTCCTTGCCACGGCGCCTTGGCGTTCCCATTGTTGCGCCCCTGAGCTTGCGGCTGCTGGACCGGTCCTGGTCTCTGCGGGTTGGGGGCTGTCTTCTGAGGGCAGACATTGGCATAGTGCCCCAGGTCACCGCACTTGTAGCAACTTCTGCCAATGACAGGAGCCTGAGCTGGTGCAGGGGGGTTAGGCTGCCCCTGACGCTGAGCTTGATATGCAGGGCGAGGAGGCTGATTCTGGTAGCGTTGCCCCTGGGCCGTCTGCTGCCCCTGGTGGTTCTGCGGGTATCCTGGCCGCGGTGGCTGCTGCTGTTGTTGGTAGCGGGGGCGGGTGTTGCTCCCGGACGGTGCAGGTATGAGCTTCCTCTTCCTTTCCTCCATCTCCCGATGTTTGCGTTCTGTAAGGAGCGCACGATCTACCAGGTGATTGAAGCTGGGGAAGGTGAAGTTCATGAGGTGGAACTGCAGGGTGTCATTGAGCCCTTCCATGAAGTGCTCCTGTTTATCGCCATCCTCAGCGACCTCTGCTGTGGCGTACCTTGCAAGCTGCAGGAACTTGTCACGATACTCAGTGACGGACATGCTCCCTTGCTTGAGCGAGAGGAACTCCTTCTTCTTCATCTTCATGGTCCCAGCCGGTACGTGGTGACTCCTGAAGTTCTCTCTAAACTGAGCCCAGGTGAAAGCATCGCGATCCTGCTGGCGGTACGACTCCCACCAATCCAAAGCAGCACCACGAAGTTGTCCTGCAGCATACAGGACTCTCTCTCGGTCATCGCACTGGGCGATCTCCAGCTGTCTCTCCACAGCACGAAGCCAGTCATCAGCCTGTAGTGGATCTGCAGCGTGGGAGAAGGTTGGGGGATGCCCCTTCATGAAATCGCCACGCCTGTCCCTAGGCGGAGGAGGTGGTGGTGGCGCCTGCACCTGAGCTTGTTGTAGGGCCAAGATGGCATTGTTCACTGTGGCCATCATCTACGTTTGCATGGCAAAGAACTGCTCGGCCGTCAGTGGTGGTGGATTGGGCAACGGGTGGTCGGGATGGTCGTGGCCCTGGTTACTTCCTTGGGCGCCCCTAGCACCACGTCCTCTAGTTCCAACCATCTGTGGCAACAAAAGAAAGTCCATAAGGATTTATATCCCTCTCACAAGGTGAAGTAGATTTTGAGATTGCAGGTTGGTCATTAGCCCATGATGAACGAGCGTCAGCTAGATGAGGTAGAGAGGAGTAATAGAGTAGTTGTTCATCCCAACTGACTATTTTTATTAAACTCAACTCAAACTGGTTTGACTATGGACAATCCCCATAGTTGGACATGATCAAGCAACCAAAATGCCAACTCAAACATAGTTCACAAGCACAAACAACCAAACACTGAACTAGACTCAAAGCGTTTATAGACCAACTCGACTCAAACGTACTAGCGATGTGAAGCAAAGATAAGGGTAATCCTAATCCTCATGGAAAAGAATCCTAGTGGCACCATTTAGTTCCCCCTTGCGGGTCCTCTTGCGGGATTTGCACTGGGACGGAGTCACGTCTGGCACTCGAGGCTTTGGTCCTTGGAGGCCGGCAAGTGTAGCTTCAAGTTCTGCCACCCTCTTGGTCTTGCGGTGAAACTCGTCCAACACTATGTCGTGGGCGGAGTTGAGGGCCGCGATGTACCGTGCCATCTTCCTTACCCTCTGGTCATCCTCCAACACCATCGAAGCGATCTCGTGCCCAGCTTGGCCTTCTATGCGGCGAGGGAAGTAGCGAAAACAGGTCTGGCTCAACGAGGTACGGTGGTCGTAGCAGATGGCTCCCAGAGCTTGGCGTGCAGCATCTTCAATGGCAGCTTCCATCGTCTCATGGATCGTCACGCTGCAGTAATCACCCACAATGGTCTTCCCTCCGTGGATGAGGTTGTAGCGTTCGATCAACGCATTGGCCACCCATCTGTCAGGTAGAATCGGGTGCGTACTCTGAGTGGCGAAGTAGGAGGTGGTGAAGTTGTTGAGGCCGATTTCCTGGAGGCACTCCCGAAGCAGTCCGGGAAAGTTGAGACCGTTGCCTGGGTGGGTATGGTCGATGTTGACCCAGGTGGCGATCACCCTCTCTCTTTTGACAGCAGGTCCTTGATTATCGTCTATCTGAACGGCAATGTGATGTGACCACTCAGGTGCTTCTACCTCTGGTTCAGGGGCTGGATTCTCCTCTGGATCCTCTTCTGTGTTCTCAGTGAAAGAGCTGGCTTCACTGGGGTCTTCAGAGTCATCTCCCACTAGGATGGGTTCCTGTAGAGGCGGGGGTGGCACTAGATCTTCTGGTTCTGGGTTCCGTGGTGCCAAGGGAACATGGTAGCCTTGCGGGGGTGCACCGGTTTGCTTGCGGGCGGTCAGTCTGGTACGGGCCATCTACAAAGAAAACGACCAAGATTGGGTTAAGATCAGTTCTAAAAAAGGAGTTAAGAGAATTGAAAATAATGTAGGAACATAGGGTTGTAGTGTAATCTTAAAGAAAAGAAAACTTTTAAAAACAGGAGGAAGAGAAGGAGGAAATCCTTAAATTTCGACCCGCACTAACTAGGCTTCCGTCCTACAGTCGACACGGCTCTGATACCAATCTGTCACACCCGGTTTTCAATGATCCAAAACCGTGCATACTATACATGCGCCAGGAACGAGTCTCACATGTATAGGACAAATTGTCATCACAGGACATGTCATAATATAACGTTTAACGATTACATCATAAGTATTATTACCATAACAGGCACTTGTCTTTAACATAAAGTACGTAAAAGCGGAAGCGTAAACGGAAAGCAACTAGAGCCGCCACAGGGACGTCCACTGGAAGAGCGAAGAACCTAGACTTCTTGATAATCCTCCGTATCTCCATTGACTGAGCAGCGGTTGGATTTGTCCCCCCAACAAGGAGTAAACGGAAAAGAACAAGCGTGAGCACACAACTCGTACTCAACAAGTATAACAGAACCATGAGGCTCTAAGGTTAGCTGACTCCACTGCATTGCTTTTAATTGGTCAAATTTTATTAAAGCTATTTACTAAAGTGAGTAGAGAATCTTTTATCTCAAAGATATTGCATGGAAGAAATTAAGCATCATGATTAACCAGGATGTTACCAAAAACCATCCATAACCCAACTAATCACATAAAGGATCTGGGCCGCTCATAACCGTGAGCACGGCTGATGCATCAGTTTTACACTCTCGAGAGGTTGCACATCTTTACCCACAAGTCGTGAGCTACGCTAGTGGTTCATCACATACCTTAGATGAGATGACTAGCAAGCCACACTACGAAGCCTTTACAAAGATTATGTTAGTAAGGTGTAACCGCTAAGGTTTCAGGTTATGCAACGGTGGAGCAAGCCTCAAGGGGAGAAGAACACATCACACTCAACCCAAGCAGCGCGAGGGCCACAGAAGCACACCTCCCCTCTTGCCCCGCAGGTAAGTTACTCCCAGACTAAAACAATCTAATTAATCAGCTAAGACCGTCCCATACCAGTCTTATGGTAGTGCTGTTGTCCCAGGTTGTCGCTTTGCGAACCGGTCCTTATGGAAAGTGGCTATGAGCAAAACCACTAAGCACAATGCTCATGCCCCCTAACCAAGTTGCTAAAAAAACAAATTTTAAATGAGACATGCACCACTCAAGCACACGGCACAGAGGGTCACGCTCAAACAATTAATTGCATAGATCCATTAATCAACATTAATTAAAAACATAGCATAGGTGTATGTTGGCGCAGCACCTAGCAAAAACTTAACCACATGCAACCCAAAAGGTTCACATTGAGATCAAAGTGGCTAATGTATCGTCCTTATAGGCATACAAGATCAACACATGCATATGCAATGAATTAAAGGTGATAGGTGTTGCTCATGTTATACTTGCCTTCCTCAAGGTACTCTTGCTGCTGCTCACAAATGTCAAAAGGTGGCTCCTCGTTCACCTCAGACAGATCAACGTCTACTTACGTCCAAACGTCACACAAGCATCCATATACGAGCATACATGCAAACAATGGACAAAAGATAAGAAACAGTACACCAATACATCAAAACAGAACACAAAACTAGTTTAGAACTGTTCTACATATTACCACGGTCACGTGAGCGCAAGAATCGCCCAAAACGGAGTTAAAACGGAAAAGTTATGGCCAAAACAAGGTTCTAGGGACCTATTTATGAAGAAAACTCAAAATCTGGGCTGTTTTGGAAAAACTAGGGACCAATTCTGTAATTTCAGGAAAGATCCGAGGTCTAAAGCACAAAAACACAGCCCCTGGACTGCGGGTTCTATTTTTCAATAGCGCAGGGGCTAAAACATTAAAAACTGGGCCGATCTGTAATTAGTTTTGAACTGGCGTGGACCGCGGGTTGATTTAGGAAAAACCGAGGGTCTCTTTAACAAAAAGGCGGCGATGACCGCGGTTGACCGGTCACCATCTGGTCCGGACGGTCGGATCTAGATCTAACGGCTGAGATGAGATCGGATCACGTTATAATCTCGTGCATCCGTTCTGGATCGGACGGCTGAGGTTGAAAGGCGAGGTTTCGCCGGCGGCGACCATCGGGGACGGCGGCGCATCGCCGGAGCTCGCGATGCCCGGTGTTCCGGGGCGCGATTCGGGACCGGACCTAGCTAGAAAGCAAGACGGGACCACGGCGAAGCTCACCGTGGGGTTGTCGACGACCGGGAGCTGCCGGAGGATGGTCGGCGACGAGCGGAGGCGGCGGAGCGGCTCGGGGCTTCGCGGAGAGCTCGGTCGGAGCGTCCACGGGCGCCGAGAGCTAGCGCAACGGGGTCGCGAGGTCCTGCAGAGCACGGCGGAGGGGTTAGGGCGGCGGAAGCGCGACCCCAGAGGGCGAATTGCACCTCGCCGGCGTTACTCACCTCGGACGGTGGCGGCGGAATTGAGCGGCTCGCGACGGCTAGGGCTCGATTGCGGCTGCTGGCGAGGTTGAGGGGGAAAGGGCGAAGCCCGGCGTGCTATTTATAGGACCGGAGCGGCTCGGAAGGGGGCGGCGCAGTAAGGAAGGCGGCGGCCGGAGCTTCCTTCGGCGCGCGCTCTCGGGAAGGAAGGGAATCCTTCGATTCCTTTGGGGATTCGGTGCGCAGGAGAGCGAGGAACACGGGGAAGGCGGCGGAGGGAGCTCTCCTCCTCGGAGTCGGCCGGCGTAGAGAAGGAAAGAAATCGGCCGAAAAAGGAAAGTCGCCGTCGCCGAAAAAGGAAAGGCGAGAGGTCGGGGATGACAGGTGGGTCCCGCCTGTCAGCGGCTCGACGGGCGCGGGTCCGCCTGTCAGTGGCGCGAGGGAGAGAGACGGCGCGAGCGGGAGGCCGGCTGGGCCGCCTCGCCTGGGCCGGCTCGGGTGAGGGCGCGGGTGGGCCGAGCGGGTGAGGTGGGCCGGTTTCTCCTTTTTCTTTTTCCTGCATTTTCCCTCTCTTTTCTATTTCTCTCCTTTACTTTTAAACTCAAAAACAAACTACAAATTCAAATAAATTTGAATTCAAACCTTATGCCATTCATCAAAATAAAAAATATGCTCCAGCATGAATGCACAAACATGTTGACCTTAGGATATATTGCAATATTTAGTTCAAAAGATAATGAAAAATGCATACTAGGCACAATAAATCCTAGAAAATAAATAAAGCATATTGAATTTATTATAAAATGTTGGAAATTAAATTTAGGGTGTTACAGACCTACCCCCCTTGCAAGGAATCTCGCCCCGAGATTCACATAGGCTGGTTAGCAAAGAGATCAGGGTATGCTGCCCTCAACTCATCCTCCCTTTCCCAAGTAGCTTCCTCCTCTGTGTGGTATTTCCATTGCACTCGGCACATCTTGGTCTTCTTATTCCGGGTCACCCTCTCAGATGTTTCCAGAATCTTTATAGGGTGCTCAGTGTAGGTCAAGTCCTCCTGCACTTCCAACCCTTCTAAAGGCGCCTGCTCCTCTGGTATTCTCAAGCACTTCTTCAGCTGCGAGACATGGAATACATCGTGCACACCTGGAAGACTAGAAGGTAACTCTAAGCGATAAGCCACTTCTCCTCTCTTTTCTAGTACCTTGAATGGTCCAACGTATCTGGGTGCTAGTTTTCCCTTCATGTTGAATCTGCGTACTCCCCGCATAGGTGACACCTTCAGATACACAAAGTCACCTTCCTTGAACGTGAGATCTCTCCGTCTGACATCTGCATAGCTTTTCTGCCTAGACTGAGCAATTCTCAAGTTCTCTCGAACTATCCGTACTTGTTCCTCCGCATCCTTGATAATGTCTGGGCCAAACACTTGTTTCTCTCCTTTCTGATCCCAGAGCAAGGGAGTCCTACACCTTCTACCATACAAAGCTTCAAATGGTGATTTCTTGATACTGACCTGATAACTGTTGTTGTAGGAGAACTCGGCATAAGGTAAGCACTTGTCCCAACTTGTGCCATATTGGATGACACACGCTCGCAACATATCTTCCAGTATTTGATTGGTCCTTTCTGTCTGACCGTCTGTCTGCGGATGGTAAGCTGTGCTGAAACGAAGCTTGGTATCCAGTGAATCATGCAATTGCTCCCAAAAGCGAGAAGTGAACTGTGATCCCCTATCGGATATAATCCTCTTAGGAACCCCATGCAAACACACAATCCTAGAGATGTATAGTTCTGCCAACCTTGCCCCGGAGTAGGTAGTATTCACAGGTATGAAGTGGGCGACCTTGGTCAGACGATCCACTACTACCCATATGGAGTTGTAACCTTTCTGGGTGCGAGGTAACCCAACAATAAAGTCCATGCTGATTTCCTCCCATTTCCATTCTGGAATTTTCAACGGTTGCAATAGTCCTGCTGGCCTCTGATGTTCTGCCTTGACCCTCTGACAAGTGTCACAAATTGCCACATACTCTGCTACGGCCCGTGCAATTCTGAGGCTTATAGCGATAGTAATGGCCAATATACGGGGCACCTTGCGTCTTGGCAATGCAAACCCTTGCCACTCCCGCTAACCCCCAAAATTCGCGGCGCGTCTTAGGAGGGACATACGTTCATTAGAGGCATGGTGGATGGGTAAGCGGCATGGTTCCCGACGGTGGATGTATGTGAGGCACGATCAGGAAGACTACTTCGGGGGTCGTCCATTTTTTGTTTTCTTATTTTAGAAATACTTAGTATGACCAAAAATTCTGTTTTTCGTTCCTGTGGTATGGGATTTGCAGTTATCTTTCCAACAAGACCGAGCCCGCGCAATTCTGAGTCCTATAGCGATAGTTACGGCCAATATACGGGGCACCTTGCGTCATGATAATGGGAACCCATACTAGTCCCGCTAACCCCCAAAATAGGCGGCGCATCTTAGGATGGACATACGGTCATTAGAGGAAAGGTGGATATGTTAGCGGCATAGTTCCTCACAGTGTACGAACGCTAGACGTGACATGGTTCCCGACGGTGGATATATGTGAGGCACGAGCGGGAAGACAACTTCGGTTGTCGTCAATTTTTTGTTTTTATTATTTTAGAAATAATTAGTATGAACAAAAATTCTATTTTTCATTCCTGTGGTGTGGGATTTGCAGTTATCTTTCCAACATGACCGAGCCCGTGCAATTCTTAGTCTTATAGCGATAGCTATGACCAATATACGGGGCAACTTGCGTCTTGGCAATGGAACCCGTGCCACTCCCGCTAACCGCCAAAATTGGCGGCGTGTCTTAGGAGGGACATACGGTAATTAGAGGCATGGTGGATGGGTTAGCAGCAAGGTTCCTCATAGGGTACGAACGCCAGACGCGACATGGTTCCCGACGGTGGATATATGTGAGCACGAGCGGGAAGACTACTACGGGTGTCGTCAATTTTTTGTTTTTATTGTTTTAGCAATACTTAGCATGACCAAAAATTCTGTTTTTCATTCCTGTGGTGTGGGATTTCTAGTTATCTTTCCAACAAGACCGAGCCTGCGCAATTCTGAGTCTTATAGCGATAGTTATGGCCACTATACGGGGCACCTTACGTCTTGGCAATGGGAACCCGAGCCACACCCGCTAACCCCAGAAATTAGCTGGGCGTCTTAGGAGGGACATACGGTCAATAGAGGCATGGTGGATGGGTTAGCGGCAAGGTACCTCACAGTGTATAAACTCCAGACGCGACATGGTTCCCGACGGTGGATATATGTGAGACACGAGCGGGAAGGCAACTTCGGGTGTCGTCAATTTTTTGTTTTTATTATCTTTGAAATTTTTAGTATGACCAAAAATTCTGTTTGTCATTCCTGGGGTGTGGGATTTGCAGTTATCTTTCCAACAAGACCGAGCCCGCGCAATTCTGAGTCTTATATCGATAGTTATGGCCACTATACAGGGCACCTTGCGTCTTGGCAATGGGAACCCGAGCCACTCCCGCTAAACCCAAAAATTAGCTGCGCGTCTTAGGAGGGACATACGGTTAATAGAGGCATGGTGGATGGGTTAGCGGCAAGGTACCTCACAGGGTACGAACTCCAGACGCGACATGGTTCCCGACGGTGGATATATGTGAGACACGAGCGGGAAGGCAACTTCGGGTGTCGTCAATTTTTTGTCTTTATTATCTTTGAAATTTTTATATGGCCAAAAATTCTGTTTTTCATTCCTGTGGTGTGAGATTTGCAGTTACCTTTCCAACAAGACCCAGCCCGCACAATTCTGAGTCTTATAGCGATAGTTATGGCCAATATACGGGGCACCTTGCGTCTTGGCAATGGGAACCCGTGCCACTCCCGCTAACCACCAAAATTGGCGGCACGTCTTAGGAGGGACATACGGTCATTAGAGGCATGGTGGATGGGTTAGCTGCATGGTTCCTCACAGGGTACGAACACCAAACGCGACATGGTTCCCGAAGGTGGATATATGTGAGGCACGAGCGGGAAGACTACTTCGGATGCCGTCCATTTTTTTTTTTATTATTTTTGAAATATTTAGTATGACCAAAAATTCTGTTTTTCGTTCCTGTGGTGTGGGATATGCAGTTATCATTCCAACAAGACCGAGCCCGCGCAATTATGAGTCTTATAGTGATAATTATGACAAATATACGGTTCACCTTGCGTCTTGGCAATGGGAACCCGTGCCACTCCCGCTAATCCCCAAAATTGGTGGCACATCTTAGGAGGGAGATACGGTCATTAGAGGCATGGTGGATGGGTTAGCGGCATGGTTCCTCACAGGGTACGAATACCAGACGCGACATGGTGCCCGACGGTGGATATATGTGAGGCACGAGCGGGAAGACTACTTCGGGTGTCGTCAATTTTTTGTTTCTATTATTTTAGAAATACTTAGTATCACCAAAAATTTCGTTTTTCATTCCTGTGGTCTAGGATTTGCAGTTATCTTTCCACCAAGACCGAGCCTGTGCAATTCTGAGTCTTATAGCGATAGTTTTGGCCAATATACGGGGCACCTTGAGTCTTGGCAATGGGAACCCCTGCCACTCCCGCTAACCCCCAAAATTGGCGGCACGTCTTAGGAGGGACATACGGTCATTAGAGGCATGGTGGATGGGTTAGCTGCATGGTTCCTCACAGGGTACGAACGCCAGACGCGACATGGATATATGTGAGGCACGAGCGGGAAGACTACTTCGGGTCTCGTCCATTTTCTATTTTTATTATTTTTGAAATATTTAGTATGACCAAAAATTCTGTTTTTCGTTCCTGTGGTGTGGGATTTGCAGTTATCTTTCCAACAAGACCGAGCCTGCGCAATTCGGAGTCTTATAGTGATAATTATGGCCAATATACGGTTCACCTTCCATCTTGGCAATGGGAACCCGTGCCACTCCCGCTAATCCCCAAAATTGGCGGCGCCTCTTAGGAGTGACATACGGTCATTAGAGGCATGGTGCATGGGTTAGCGGCATGGTTCCTCACAGGGTACGAATACCAGACGCGACATGGTGCCCGACGGTGTATATATGTGAGGCACGAGCGGGAAGACTACTTTGGGTGTCGTCAATTTTTTGTTTCTATTATTTTAGAAGTACTTAGTATCACCAAAAATTTCGTTTTTCATTCCTGTGGTCTGGGATTTGCAGTTATCTTTCCAACAAGACCGAGCCTGTGCAATTCTGAGTCTTATAGCGATAGTTTTGGCCAATATACGGGGCACCTTGAGTCTTGGCAATGGGAACCCCTGCCACTCCCGCTAACCCCCAAAATTGGCGGCACGTCTTAGGAGGGACATACGGTCGTTAGAGGCATGGTGGATGGGTTAGCTGCATGGTTCCTCGCAGGGTACGAACACCAGACGCGACATGGATATATGTGAGGCACGAGCGGGAAGACTACTTCGGGTGTCGTCCATTTTTTATTTTTATTATTTTTGAAATATTAAGTATGACCAAAAATTCTGTTTTTCATTCCTGTGGTGTGGGATTTGCAGTTATCTTTCCAACAAGACCGAGCCCGCGCAATTCGGAGTCTTATAGTGATATTTATGGCCAATATACGGTTCACCTTGCATCCTGGCAATGGGAACCCGTGCCACTCCCGCTAATCTCCAAAATTGGCGGCGCCTCTTAGGAGGGACATAAGGTCATTAGAGGCATGGTGCATGGGTTAGCGGCGTGGTTCCTCACAGGGTACGAATACCAGACGCGACATGGTGCCCGACGGTGGATATATGTGAGGCACGAGCGGGAAGACTACTTCGGGTGTCGTCAATTTTTTGTTTCTATTATTTTAGAAATACTTAGTATCACCAAAAATTTCGTTTTTCATTCCTGTGGTCTGGGATTTGCAGTTATCTTTCCAACAAGACCGAGCCGGTGCAATTCTGAGTCTTATAGCGATAGTTTTGGCCAACATACGGGGCACCTTGAGTCTTGGCAATGGGAACCCCTGCCACTCCCGCTAACCCCCAAAATTGGCGGCACGTCTTAGGAGGGACATATGGTCATTAGAGGCATGGTGGATGGGTTAGCTGCATGGTTCCTCACAGGGTACGAACACCAGACGCGACATGGATATATGTGAGGCACGAGCGGGAAGACTACTTCGGTTGTCGTCCATTTTTTATTTTTATTATTTTTGAAATATTTAGTATGACCAAAAATTCTGTTTTTCATTCCTGTGGTGTGGGATTTGCAGTTATCTTTCCAACAAGACCGAGCCCGCGCAATTCGGAGTCTTATAGTGATAATTATGGCCAATATACGGTTCACCTTGCATCTTGGCAATGGGAACCCGTGCCACTCCCGCTAATCCCCAAAATTGGTGGCGCCTCTTAGGAGGGACATGCGGCCATTAGAGGCATGGTGCATGGGTTAGCGGCATGGTTCCTCACAGGGTACGAATACCAGACGCGACATGGTGCCCGACGGTGGATATATGTGAGGCACGAGCGGGAAGACTACTTCGGGTGTCGTCAATTTTTTGTTTCTATTATTTTAGAAATACTTAGTATCACCAAAAATTCCGTTTTTCATTCTTGTGGTCTGGGATTAGCAGTTATCTTTCCAACAAGACCGAGCCCGTGCAATTCTGAGTCTTATAGCGATAGTTATGGCCAATAAACGGGGCACCTTGCGTATTGGCAATGGGAACCCGTGCCACTAGCGCTAACCCCCAAAATTGGCGGCGCGTCTTAGGAGGGACAAAAGGTCATTAGAGGCTAGGTGGATGGGTTAGCGGCATGGTTCCTCACAGGGTACGAACACGAGACGCGACATGGTTCCCGACGTTGGATATATGTGAAGCACGAGCGGGAAGACTACTTCGGGTGTCGTCAATTTTTTGTTTTTATTATTTTAGAAATACTAAGTATGATAAAAAATTCCATTTTTCGTCCCTGTGGTGTGGGATTTGCAGTTAGCTTTCCAACAAGACCGAGCCCGCGCAATTCTGAGTCTTATAGCGATAGTTATGGCCAATATACGGGGCACCTTGCTTCTTGGCAATGGGAACCCCTGCCACTCCCGCTAACCCCCAAAATTTGCAGCGCGTCTTAGGAGGGACATACGGTCATTAGAGTCATGGTGGATGGGTTAGTGGCATGACATGGTTCCCGACGTTGGATATATGTGAAGCACGAGCGAGAAGACTACTTCGGGTGTCATCAATTTTTGGTTTCTATTATTTTAGAAATACTAAGTATGACCAAAAATTTTATTTTTTATTCTTGTGGTGTGGGATTTGCAGTTATCTTTCCAACAAGATTGAGCCCGCGCAATTCTGAGTCTTATAGCGATAGTTATGGCCAATAAACGGGGCACCTTGCGTCTTGGCAATGGGAACCCCTGCCACTCCCGCTAACCCCCAAAATTAGCAGCGCGTCTTAGGAGGGACATACGGTCATTAGAGGCTTAGTGGATAGGTTAGTGGCATGGCTCTGCACAGGGTACGGACGCCAGACGCGACATGGTTCCCGGTGGTGGATATATGTGAGGCACGAGCGGGAAGACTACTTCGGGTGTCGTCAATTTTTTGTTTTTATTATTTTAGAAATACTTAGTGTGACCCAAAATTATGTTTGTCCTTCATGTGGTGTGGGATTTGCAGTTATCTTTCGAACAAGACCGAGCACGCGCAATTCTGAGTCTTAGAGCGATAGTTGTGGCCAATATACGGGGCACCTTGAGTCTTGGCAATCGGGACCCGTGCCACTACCGCTAACCCCAAAAATTGGCGGCGCGTCTTAGGAGGGACATACGGTCATTAGAGGCATGATGGACGTGTTAGCGGCATGGCTCCTCACAGTGTACGAACGCCAGACCCGACATGGTTCCCGACGGTGGATATATGTGAGGCACGAGCGGGAAGATTACATCGGGTGTCGTCAATTTTTTGTTTTTATTATTTTAAAAATACTTAGTATGACCAAAACTTCTGTTTTTCATTTCTATGATGTGGGATTTGCAGTTATCTTTCCAACAAGACCGAGCACGCGCAATTCTGAGTCTTATAGCGACAGTTGTGGCCAATATACGGGGCAGCTGGCGTCTCGGCAATGGGAACCCGTGCCACACCCGCTAAACCCCAAAATTGGCGGCGCGTCTTAGGAGGGACATACAATCATTAGAGTCACGGTGGATGGGTTAGTTGTATGGCTCCTCACAGTGTACGAACGCCAGACGCGACATGGTTCCCGACGGTGGATATATGTGAGGCACGAGCGGGAAGACTGCTTCGGGTGTCGTCAATATTTTTTTTTATTATTTTAGAAATACTTAGTATGACCCAAAATTCTGTTTTTCCTGCCTGTAATGTGGGATTTCCAGTTATCTTTCTAACAAGACCGAGCCCCCGCAATTCTGAATCTTATAGCAATAGTTATGGCCAATATACGGGGCACCTTGCGTCTTGGCAATGGGAACCCGTGCAACTCCCGCTGACCCCAAAAATTGGCGGCGCATCTTAGGAGGGACATACGGTCATTAGCGGCATCGTTCCTCATAGTGTATGAATGCCAGACCTGACCTGGTTCCCGACGGTCGATATATGTGAGGCACGAGTGGGAAGACTACTTTGGGCGTCATCAATTTTTTGTTTTTATTGTTTTAGAAATACTTAGTATGACCAAAAATTCCATTTTTCATTCTTGTGGTGTGGGATTTGTGATTATCTTTGCAACAAGACCGAGCCCGCTCAATTCTGAGTCATATAGCGATAGTTATGGCCACTATACGGGGCACCTTGCGTCCTGGCAATGGGAACCCGAGCCACTCCCGCTAAACCCAAAAATTAGTTGCGCGTCTTAGGAGGGACATACGGTCAATAGAGGCATGGTGGATGGGTTAGCGGCAGGGTACCTCACAGGGTAGGAACTCCAGACGCGAAATGGTTCCCGACGGTGGATATATGTGAGACACGAGCGGGAAGGCAACTTCAGGTGTCGTCAATTTATTGTTTTTATTATCTTTGAGATTTTTGGTATGACCAAAAATTCTGTTTTTCATTCTTGTGGTGTGGGATTTGCAGTTATCTTTCTAACAAGACCGAGCCCCCACAATTCTGACTCTTATAGCGATAGTTATGGCCAATATACGAGGCACCTTGCGTCTTGGCAATGGGAACCCGTGCCACTCCCGCTAACCCCCAAAATTGGCGGCGCATCTTAGGAGCGACGTACGGTCAATAGAGGCATGGTGGATGGGTTAGGGGCATGGTTCCTAACAGGGTACGAATACCAGACGCGACATGGTGCCCGACGGTGGATATATGTGAGGCACGAGCGGGAAGACTACTTCGGGTGTCGTCAATTTTTTATTTTTATTATTTTAGAAATACTTAGTATGACCCAAAATTCTGTTTGTCCTTCCGGTGGTGTGGGATTTGCAGTTATCTTTCCAACAAGATCGATCCCGCGCAATTCTGAGTCCTATAGCGATAGTTATGGCCAATAAACATGGCACCTTGCGTCTTGGCAATGGGAACCCGTGCCACTCCCGCTAAGCCCCAAAATTGGCGGTGCGTCTTTGGAGGGACATACGGTCATTAGAGGCATGCTGGATGGGTTAGCGGGATGGTTCCTCGGAGGGTACGAACACCAGACGCGACATGGTTCCCGACGGTGGATATATGTGAGGCACGAGCGGCAAGACTACTTCGGGTGTCGTCAATTTTTTTTTATTATTTTAGAAATACTAAGTATGACCAAAAATTCCATTTTTCATTCCTGTGGTCTGGGATATGTGGTTATCTTTCCAACAAGACCGAGCCCGCACAATTCTGAGTCTTATAGCGATAGTTGTGGCCAATATACGGGGCACCTTGTGTCTTGGCAATGGTAACCCGTGCCACTCTCGCTAACCCCCAAAATTGGCGGTGCGTCTTAGGAGGAACATATGGTCATTAGGGGCATGGTGGATGGGTAAGTGGCATGGTTCCTCCCAAGGTACAAATGCCAGAGAAGACATGGTTCCCGATGGTGGATATATGTGAGGCACGAGTGGGAAGACTACTTCGGGTGTCGTCAATTTTTGGTTTTTATTATTTTAGAAATATTTAGTATGACCAAAAATTCTATTTTTCATTCTTGTGGTGTGAGGTTTGCAATTATCTTTCCAACAACACCGAGCCCGCGCAATTCTGAGTCTTATAGCGATAGTTACGGCCAATATACGGGGCACCTTGCGTCTTGGCAATAGGAACCCGTGCCACCCCCGCTAACACCCAAAATTAGCGGCACGTCTTAGGATGGACATACGGTCATTAGAGGCATGGTGGACGGGTTAGCGGCACGGTTCCTCATAGTGTACGAATGCCAGACGCGACATGGTTCCTGACGGTGGACATATGTGAGGCACGAGCGGGAAGACTACTTCTGGTGACGTCAATTTTTTTTATTTTAGAAATACTTAGTATGACCAAAACTTCTGTCTTTCATTTCTCTGGTGTGGGATTTGCTGCTATCTTTCCAACAAGACCGAGCCCGCGCAATTCTGAGTCTTACAGCAATAGTTATGTCCAATATACGTGGCACCTGGCGTGTGGGCAATGGGAAGCCGTGCCACACCCGCTAACCTCAAAAATTGGGGCGCGTCTTAGGAGGGACATACGGTCATTAGACGCACGGTGGATGGGTTAGCGGCACGGTTCCATACAGTGTACGAATGCCAGACGCGGCATGGTTCCCGACCGTGGATATATGTGAGCCACGAGCGGGAAGACTACTTTGGGTGTCGTCATGTGGTGTGGGATTTGTAGTTATCTTTTCAATAAGACTGAGCCCGCGCAATTCTGAGTCTTATAGCGATAGTTATAGCGAATATACGGGGCACCTTGAGTCTTGCCAATGGGAACCCGTGCCACTCCCGCTAACCCCCAAAATTGGCGGCGCATCTTATGAAGGACATACGGTCATTAGAGGCATGGCGGATGGGTTAGCGGCACCGTTCCTCATAGTGTTCTAACACCGGATGCAACAAGGTTCCCGACGGTGGATATATGTGAGGCACGAGCGGGAAGACGACTTCAGGTGTCGTCAATTTTTTGTTTTTTTTTTATTTTAGAAATACTTAGTATGACGAAAAATTCTATTTTTCGTTCCTGTGGTGTGAGATTTGCAGTTATCTTTCCAACAAGACCGAGCCCGCGCAATTCTGAGTCTTATAGCGATAGCTATGGCCAATATACAGGGCACCTTGCGTCTTGGCAATGGGAACCCATGCCACTCCCGCTAACCCCCAAAATTGGCGGCGGGGTCTTAGGAGGGACATACGGTCATTAGAGGCATGGTGGATGGGTTAGCGGCACCGTTCCTCACAGTGCTCAAACGCCAGACGTGACATGGGTCCCGACGGTGGATATATGTGAGGCACGAGCGGGAAGACTACATCGGGTGTCGTCAATTTTTTGTTTTTATTATTTTAGAAATACATAGTATGACCCAAAATTCTGTTTTTCCTTCCTGTGGTGTGGCATTTGCAGTTATCTTTCCAACAAACCGAGCCCGCGCAATTCTGAGTCTTATAGGGATAGTTATGGCCAATATACGGGGCACCTTGCGTCTTGGCAATGGGAACCCGTGCCACTCCCGCTAACCCCCAAAATTGGCGGCGCATCTTAGGAGGGACATACGGTCATTAGAGGCATGGTGGATGGGATAGCGGCACGGTTTCTCACAGTGTACGAATGCCAGACGTGACATGGTTCCCGACGGTCGATATATGTGAGGCACGAGCGGGAAGACTATGGGCTTGTTTGTTTCCGTTTTTGTGGGTATCGTTTATCTGCACCACAAGTTTTTCTATGAATCGGCTTTGTATAGAATCTACACGGGCAAAATCAACCCGTTTGGCATTCGTTGATTAAAGAAGAAGCCCGACCAAGCTACGGAGGACAACGACGAGCGTGGAGGAGGACCAGCGTCCCGGCGGCGTAGAGGAGGATGAGCGGACTGCCGACGCAGAGGAGGACGAGGTGGAGGCGGGCTGGTGTCCTTAGAGGTGAAGGCGCCTGCGGACGTGGAGGCGCCATCCGAAGCAGAGGAGGACGCGCGGGGCGATGGTGAGGAGGACGACGCGCGGAGGCTATCGGGGGGCCGCACGGCAGGCTGCGTGCGGTGGCCAGCAGGAGGCTGGAGGCACCGGCGGAGGCGGAGGTTGGAGGCGCCGGCGAAGGCGGAGGCAGTCGCAGAGGGGCTGGCGGGCGGACGCGCTTGGGGCGGAGGGGCCGGCGGGGAGAGAAGCTAGAGGTGGAGGTGGACACGATCGCGGAGGGGCCAGAGGGAGGTCGTGGGGGCACCGACGGAGGCGGTCACAAAGGGGCCGGCGGGCGGAGGCGGACGCGGTCGCTCGCGTTGGGAGAGAGGTTGCCAGGACTCTGTGTACGGGAAAAGCGAGATTTGCACAAGAGGAAGGATTCTAGGATAAGTTTGCTTACAGAAGAATCGGTGCGTTTGGGTGGGATTCTTCGTTTTTCTCCACGAGAATCGGAAATAAGCGTAACCAAACTCGCCCAACTTCGGGTGTCGTCAATTTTTTGTTTTTATTATTTTAGAAATACTTAGTACGACAAAAAATTCCATATTTCATTCCTGTGGTGTGGGATTTGTAGTTATCTTTCCAACAAGACCGAGCCCACACAATTCTGAGTCTTATAGCGATAGTTATGGCCAATATACGGGGCACCTTGCGTCTTGCCAATGGGAACCCGTGCCACTCCCGCTAACCCCAAAATTGGCGGCGCGTCTTAGGAGGGACATACGGTCATTAGAGGCACATTGGATGGGTTAGTGTCATGGTTCCTCACAGGGTAGGAACGCCAGACGCGACATGGTTCCCGACGGGGGATATATGTGAGGCACGAGCGGGAAGACTACTTCGGGTGTCGTCAATTTTTTGTTTTTATTATTTTAGAAATACTTAGTATGACCAAAAATTCTGTTTTTCGTTCCTGTGGTGTGGGATTTGCAGTTGTCTTTCCAACAAGACCGAGCCCGCGCAATTCTGAGTCGTATAGCGATAGTTATGGCCAATATAAGGGGCACCTTGCGTCTTGGCAATGCGAACCCGTGCCACTCCCGCTAACCCCCAAAATTGGCGGCGCATATTAGGAGAGACATATGGTCATTGGAGGCAAGGTGGGTGGGTTAGCAGCATGGTTCCTCAACGCGACATGGTTCCCGACGGTGGGTATATGTGAGGCACGAGCGGGAAGACTTCTTCGGGTTTCGTCCATTATTTGTTTTTATTGTTTCAGAAATAATTAGTACGACCAAAACTTCCATTTTTCGTTCCTGTGGTGTTGGATTTGCAGTAATCTTTCCAACAAGACTGAGCCCGCGCAATTCTGAGTCTTACAGCGATAGTTATGGCCAATATACGGGGCACCTTGCGTCTTGGCAATGGGAACCCGTGCCATTCCTGCTAACCCCCAAAATAGGCGGCGTGTCTTAGCAGTGACATACGGTCATTAGAGACATGGTGGATGGGTTAGCAACATGGTTCCTTACAGGGTAGAAATGCCAGACGCGACATGGTTCCCGACGGTGGATATATGTGAGGCAAAATCGGGAAGACTACTGCGGATGTCATCAATTTTTTGTTTTCATTATTTTAGAAATACTTAGTACTACCAAAACTTCTGTTTTTCGTTCCTGTGGTGTGGGATTTGCAGTTATCTTTCCAACAAGACCGAGCCTGCGCAATTTTGAGTGTTATAGTGATAGTTATGCCAATATACGAGGCACCTTGCGTCTTGGCAATGGGAACCCGTGCCACTCCCGCTAACCCCAAAAATTTGCAACATGTCTTAGGAGAGACATTTGATCATTAGAGTCTTGGTAGATGGGTTAGCGGCATGGTTCCGCACTGGCTACGAACGCCAGACACGATATGGTAGACGACGGTGGGTATATGTGAGGCACGCGCATCTTAGGAGGGATACTTGATCATTAGAGTCACAGTGGATGGGTTAGCAGCACGGTTCCTCACAGGGTACGAACGGCAGACACGACATGGTTCCCGACGGTGGGTATATGTGAGGCACGAGCGGGAAGACTACTTCGTGTGTCGTCAATTTTTTGTTTTTGTTATTTTAGAAATACTTTGTATGACCAAAACTTCCATTTTTCATTCCTGTTGTGTGGGATTTGCAGTTATCTTTCCAACAAGATCGAGCCCGCGCAATTCTGAGTCTTATAGCGATAGTTATGGCCAATATACGGGGCACCTTGCGTCATGGCAATGGGAACCCGTGCCACTCCCGCTAACCCCCAAAATTGGTGGCCCGTCTAAGGAGGAACATACGGTCATTAGAGGCATGGTGTATGGGTTAGCGGCACGGTTCCTCATAGGGTACGAGCGCCAGACGCGACATCGTTCCCGACGGTGGATATATGTGAGGCTCGAGCGGGAAGACTACTTCGGGTGTCGTCAACTTTTTGTTTTCAATATTTTAGAATTACTTAGTATGACCAAAACTTCCATTTTTCATTCCTATGGTGTGGGATTTGCAGTTATCTTGCCAACAAGTCCGAGCCCGCGCAATTCTGAGTCTTATAGCGATAATTATGGCCAATATACGAGGCACCTTGCGTCATGGCATTGGGAACCCGTGCCACTCCCGCTAACCCCCAAAATTGGCGGCGCATCTTAAGAGGGGCATACGGTCATTAGAGGCACGTTGGATGGGTTAGATGCATGGTTCCTCATAGGGTATGAGCGCCAGAAGCGACATGGTTCTCGACGATGGATATATATGAGGCACGAGCGGGACGACTACTTCGGGTGTCGTCAATTTTTTGTTTTTATTATTTTAGAAATACTTAGTATGACCAAATCTTCCGTTTTTCATTCCTGTGGTGTGGGATTTGTAGTTATCTTTCTAACAATACCGAGCCCGCGCAATTCTGAGTCTTATAGCGATAATTATGGCCAATATACGAGGCACCTTGCGTCATGGCAATGGGAACCCGTGCCACTCCCGCTAACCCCCAAAATTGGCGGCGCTTCTTAAGAGGGGCAGACTATCATTAGAGGCACATTGGATGGGTTAGTGGCATGGTTCCTCACACGGTACGAACGCCAGACGCGACATGGTTCCCGACGGTGGGTATATGTGAGGCACGAGCGGGAAGACTACTTCGGATGTCGTCAATTTTCTGTTTCTATTATTTTAGAAATACTTAGTATGACCAAAACTTCTATTTTTTTTTCCTGTGGTGTGAGATTTGCAGTTATCTTTCCAACAAGACCGAGCCTGCGCAATTCTGAGTCATCTAGCGATAGTTATGGCCAATATATGGGGCACCTTGCGTCTTGGCAATGGGAACCCGTGACACAACCGCTCACCCCCAAAATTGGCGGCATGTCTTAGGAGGGACATAGGGTCATTAGAGGCACAGTGGATGGGTTAGCGGCACGGTTCCTCACAAGGTACTAATGCCAGACGCGACATGGTTCCCGACGGTGGGTATATGTGAGGCAAGAGCGCGAAGACTACTTCGGGTGTCGTCAATTTTGTGTTTCTTTTATTTTAGAAATACTTAGTATGACCAAAACTTCCGTTTTTTGTTCCTGTGGTGTGGGATTTGTAGTTATCTTTCCAACAACACCGAGCCCACGCAATTCTGTGTCTTAGAGCGATAGTTATGGCCAATATACGGGGCACCTTGCGTCTTGGCAATGGGAACCCGTGACACTCCCGCTCACCCCCAAAATTGGCGGCATGTCTTAGGAGGGACATAGGGTCATTAGAGGCACAGTGGATGGGTTAGCGGCACGGTTCCTCACAAGGTACGAACGCCAAACGCGACATGGTTCCCGACGGTGGGTATATGTGAGGCAAGAGCGCGAAGACTACTTCGGTTGTCATCAATTTTGTGTTTCTATTATTTTATAAATACTTAGTATGACCAAAACTTCCATTTTTTGTTTCTGTGGTGTGGGATTAGTAGTTATCTTTCCAACAAGAGCGCGCTGGCGCAATTCTTAGTCTTATAGCGATAGTTATGTTCAATATACAGGGCACCTTGCGTCTTGGCAATGGGAACCCGTGCCACTCACGCTAACCCCAAAAATTGGCGGCACGTCTTAGGAGGGACATACGTGTAATACTCCGTATTTAAAACACCTAAGTGCATTGCATTTTACCCTAATTTTCTTTTAAAAATTTGATTCAAATTTAAATTTGAGGCCTTTTTAAAAATTTGGAGTTTTCCAAGGACAAAAATGTGAAAGGGTAGTTTAAATTAAGCCCTTGCACTTTTGTATTTGGAACCATATCGAAAAAGGTCAAAATCCAGGGTTAAAAATGAAAAAGGTAAAAGTAAAAAAAAAGAGAAAGGGGAAACTCCGCGCGGGACGCGCCCGCTAGGCGAAGCCCAGCCGGGGACGGCGGCCCGCGTGGCTGCCAGCCCACCCGCTGTGATGCCCCCGGCATCTCAAAAGTTTTAACACGTGATTAGATTAGCGGTAGTCAAAGATTTGGCTTAATGATGTTTAGAGAAGAGCAACAACTAGGCTAGTAAATCACGAAGTCAAAAATTTTCAGTGAATTATGCAAAACCCCTGAATGCATTTGTGATTATAGTTCAAAATATAATGTGTTTTGGACCAAACTCTCTATAACAAACTTGTACAAAATTTCATGAGGAATAACTTTGGTATTATGTGTGTTGACAGGCATAAAGGTTTGCAAGGTGTTTTAGCTCATTTTGTATCTTCTAGTGAATTCTGTCCAAATAGACCTGAATGGAAAATTCAAATTTTGAGCAACCAAAAGACATGATCATGCAAAACATCATATATGAAAGTTGTATATAATTAAAAACTACACAACATTGGTATAATACTCTTTCTCTGAAAATGAGCATAAAATAGACTTTAGGAATTTCTAAGTTTGCATTAAACCTTGGTCAAACTGGAGTCAGCAGGTTAAATTCAAAATTAATCATATTTAAACTTGGAATCTGATATTTCTCCTTTCGAAAAAGTTGTAGATATGGAAGAGTAGAACAACTTTTGTATTTTGGGTTTTGTCAAATTCGGCCCCTAGGATGTTCAAAAACAACAATTTCTAAAACATGTCTCAGCAGTCAAACAGCATTTTTTCTTTTTCCCGAATTTATTTTTCCTTCGTGTCACTGACGAGTGGGTCCCACTCGGCCGACCCACCCGCCACGCGGCGCCGGCGTCCGGCGCTGCCGGCCCCGCGCCACTTGCCACCGCGGGCACGCGCCGCCTGCCCTGCCACCGCCGGCCACGCGCCGCCTGCCCGCGCCTTGCCCGGCCTGCCCCGCACCCGGCCTCACCTGGGCGCTTTCGCGGCTTCCTCCGCGCGTTCCCTCACTTGCTCGCCCTCTCCTCTCTGCTCTCTCTTGCGTGGGGGAGCCTGGCCACCATTGCCGGCCGAGTCCGAGCTCAAAGCTCGCCGGGCCTCCTCTTCTGGGCCCCCTCCAGCCCATCCAACGCGCGCGCCACCATCGCCTCCATCCCCGCTGCGAACCCCAAGACCCCGCCCTTCTCCGTGGCTCCTAGGGCCCCTCCCACGGGCGTTGCCGCCATGGCCGCCACGGTGAGCTCGGCCTCCCCGTGGGGCACCCCCTCCGCCGCCTCCTCCCACGGCAAGGAAGGCACCGCTGGACGTGTCGCCGTCACGAGCACCTCATGCGTGTGCCTCCGGCACCGGATCCCTTCCCCATCGCCGGACCGAGGCCGCACCGCCGCTCACTGTCACTCCGCCGGTGCCTCGGTTCACGACCCGTTCCCCATCCACTCGTTCCTCCCCGCGCGACACCATTAGGGGGAAACGAAGCCCCACGGCCGGGGACACCTTCCTGGACCCGCTCGGCTCCAAGTACGGCTCCACAGCCGCCAGCGCAAGCCGCCATCCCCTCCCCTGCGCGTTCGGCCGGAGGAAGAAGAAAGGCAGGGAGAAGAAGGTTAATTTTCAAAAGCACCCTGCGCTTCTGTTTATTTTCTTTCAAGTACGGTGCGCTATTCACTGAGTCATCAGATCCTTACGCCCTAGCCCCTGATGTTAATAGATAATCACGTTTAGGTCCCTGACTGTTATGATTTTCGATTTATTGAATATCTATAAACAGAAAACTTTAAAAATTCATAGTAAATCATAGAAAAATCAGAAAAATACAAACTAAGTTGCATTTTTACCCTTGTTAAAATATCTATCTGCTGGGTATGATGGTTGAGTTGGAAAGTACCAAATTGCCCTGATTTTATGCAAGCATGAAAAACCCTAATAAATAAGAAATAAGGACTAAATGATCTCCAAAACTTGCCAAAATTGAACAGCAGTGTTGTTAGGGTATGTAAGCTCACTAGGATTTTTGGTAGCTCAAATGTTCACTGTTTAATTACCATTTTGCCCCTACATGTGATTTTAGCATGGAAATAAATGAGGAAATGTTGTTTATATAGAAATTAAGCTCTAAATAGTTGTATATATTTTATTTGTGCTCCCTATAGCATAAAGAGCTCCCTGTTGAAATGGGATACCATGCATGTCAAAAATAGTTAGTGTTTTGAAATTGATAAGTTCATGCATGTTTAAATTAATATATAGAAAGTATAGGTTAAATGGAGGTCAAAACTTCTGGATTTAGGGCAGCAACATTGCTAGTATGACCTAGGCTTAGTATAAGAATTTGATAGCTTAAATGCTTGCTGTATATTTACTATTTTACCCTTGCCTAGTAAACAAGCATATCTTTTTAACAAAGGAAAAAGGGTTCTAGATAAAAGTAAGCTTCGGTCACTTCACACTAAGCGATACTACCTCGCCACACGCACCCACGTTGTTATATGTGACAAACTAAGCTATCATAGGTGATGGCTTGTACGATTTCTTAAGGTTAAACAAGCTTTATCACGAAAATACATAATATTATTCCATAACCCTTAAATTCTTGCATTGCACTCGCATCCTGAAGTAAGCATTGCACTAAAACATGCTCCAATTGCATCGTGTCATGCATATAGATTCCGCGAACGAGGAACCACCACCGAACCAACCCGTCGCGGAGGAGCCCGAGGAGGAGCTGCACCCAGAGCCAGAGAATCAATAACAAGAGCCCGACTTCGCTCCGGAAGAAGCTACTGACCCTAACGAGGAAGGTAGGCAGGGCCATACTCAACCCAGCAAACAAATTATACTTGTTGATTACGCATATGCATTAGGAGGGCTTGGAAACAATTGCATTAGACTCCCTGGCCGCCCTGGCCCTAGCACCTATATATAGAGTTCGTAGGACGAGTTGCCTAGGCTCTGCTAGGTGCGAGTAGACACGAGTGAAAGGAGTCACTCGTCACGTAAGTGATTTCAAAGCTTACAAAACTTTTACTATTGAGAAAGTAATACTATGCTCATGATTTAAATGGAGACCGGGCGGAGAATAATTTTATTATGTGGTGTGCGTTTGGCTCCGCCCGAGTCGCATAAGGCCCGTTCGCTATTCGCCTATTGGTCGGCATAACATTGCTAGAGTGCTTAACCGGGAAATGGGACCGGTAAAGTCTTTCCTGGGCTCGTCCGAAGCACAGAGACACGTTCCTACCCGCTGGTTGAGAGGAAGGTGGCCCGGGGGAGCTTGGTACTCATGACGGGGAGACCGAGATGTCGGCAGGCTCGTCATGGGGGCACAACCCGGGGGCTAGGCGGGAGTGAATCGAACTTGGGACGAGGCAGGTTAAGATCGGGGCTATATGTGGGAACGCGATGGCTAGTAAGCATATACCGCTGGCATGATAGTTATTCCCGGGAATTGAAATCGATTCGAATCGCTGTTGCCCACCAGGTGTGGGAATGCCAATGCCTTTGACGTTCAACGTAGTAATTACTTAACTCTTGGTGTTTAATACTCATGGTTTTGGAATACCACATGATTGATTTGAATTGTTTACATTACTGCAAGTTACAGTTATGTTGAAGGTTCTACAAATGTTGAAAACTTACTATTTATGTTACACATGTTACTGTTTAAAACTAAAGGCTAAGGATCCACTTGCTAGTAAGCCGCTTCGCGTCAGCCGTAAGCCATTTTCCATTAAGACCTACTGAGTAATTAGTACTCAGGGTTTGCCCCCACATTTTGAGCGCAGGTATGGAGTTCATGGTGTGCACTTGTGTTGGAGGCGGGGCATGCCCTCATTTAGGATGAGATGACATAAGTGGCACGAGGGTAACATCGGTGGGCTCGATGTTGTACCTCTAATGCAAAACTTTTGGTGATAACATGGTGACCCCTAAACTTATATTTCCGCTGCGAGAAACTTTCAAACTTGCTACCGTATAACATTATGTTGGACTTATATTTTATGTAAAACTGGGTTGTAACTAAGTCTAATTTTATGCTATTCAACTGCCTGTGATGATGTTTCTGTTGTGGCTCCATCGTGAGTCAGATGTGTATGATGTCGGTTCCTCTGGGAAAAGGTAATATCGAGGGTCGAATGACTCTCGACGGACGACCGGGTTTAGTTCGGTCTAATCGCACTGCAAGCCAGAGGTGGCAGGTGTGCTTAGTCCGGATTAAATCGGCGGTTCCGCCACACCCGCCACCCACGCCCCCTGTCAGGCGGCGCTGACAGGTGGGACCCGCGGGCGGCGGGGTCTTCTTCTCCGCCTCGCCGAGCGGGAGAGGCTGCTCGCTGCTCCCCGACCGCGCCAATGCCGCGCCCGCGCCCTCACCGCGCCGTCACTGCTGCGCCACCCCGCCGCTCTGCTCCGCACCACCTCGCGACTCCTCCGTCCCGCGCCGATCACAGCTATCCCGCGCCGTGCCTCCCCATGCTCCGGTGGCGTCACCGAGGTGAGCGCCACGCCGTTCCACCCATTCCCACCCCTCTGGTTCCCCCAAGCCCGAACTAGCAGGCGCATCGGGTGCGCCACACCCACGCGCACGTCGCGCGGGGGAGGGTTGGCCCCGATGGCCCCTGTCGCCGCCGTGGGGCAGCCTCGCCGCCATGGCGCGGGCGAGCGCCTTGGCCGCTCCGTCTGCGGCGGCCGGCGTAGGGCAATGAGAAAGTGGGAAGAAGGGAAAAGGGGGGGAAGAAAGCGGGACTCGCGCCGCGCCCGAGGCCTCCGCCGGCGAGGCCTCTCGGCCTCCGCCGCTCCGGATGGTCGCCAGCACTGCCGGAGCGGCGGCGCGCAGAGCGCGTCGCGCTTGCGTGGCGCGCCGTGCGCTGCGCGCCGAGCGCTGGGCGGCCGGGCGAGCCCGCGGGGCCGCCTGCCGGCCCGCGCGGCTGCTACGCCGAGCCGAAAGCGGGGGAGTTGGGCCTCGCTTGGGGAAAAAGGCCGCCGGCCCACTCTAGGCTGGGCCAGGCCGAAAGGGAGTCCACGCGATTTTTGGAGGGGGAAATTAGAACTTTTTATTTTGTTTTTTTAGTGTGCTGGGCCGAATTTCAATTTGTAATTCTGTTTTCTTTTTCTTATTAATTTAAATTGATTATTTGTTTTACTTTAATATTAATCTTTTTATATTAATTATTAAAATTATTTATTAATTCATATAAATATTTTGGGTATTTCTAAAAAGAAATGAAATTAAAGTTTATATAATTTTAAAAAAATTAGCCTTTAATTAAAAATGCAGAAAAATTCATAAAATGTATTAAAAATATAGAATTAATTCTAAAATGTTTTTAAATTTCTCAAAAATTTCTAGAAAATCCATTTAAGGTTTTAAAAATTATTTAAAAATATTTAAAAATACCATGTAATTCATTTGAACCCTAGGGCAATCAATTACACACGAAAATACAGATGTTTAACCCCAACCACCCTTTTTCTTTAGAAAACTGTGCATTTTACTTTTTCAACAAGTTGATCATCCTCATACTTTTAAAACTCCTGCATGTCATCAACCTAGGCACGTTGGTCCCGCCACTTCCAGTTGAAGAGTCTTCCACCGTAGCGGAAACTCCGGAAGCCGGTGTGGCCGAGACGTCCTTCACACCAGCAGGAGGAGACTCCGAGTCACCGACAGAGACAGACCCCGTGACCCAAGGCAAGCCCCGGTGCATGTAACCATTTTTTTTATTATGGGTCTTTAAATTAAATCAGAGTTATGCTTATTCATTAGAGTTAGGAATTGATTGAAACCCTAGAGCATGATTACTCATTATCCAGCATAAAATCCTATACTCAGTAGATGGCTTAGGTGGCATAGGCCTAGAACGGAATTCTTTTATAGCAATTTATTGGTTAAGAATAAGAAGAATGTTAATAATTTGACAGGAATGCGGCGGGATCAGTTTCGCTTTCGTACTTTACATGTTATGATTATTTGCTATGGACCCTGATCCTGCCTATGTCGCATAAGGCCGTCCGATGTGTGGCCTGGTTGGGCCGAACGCGCCTCATTCACTTGCCGTCCTTAACGGGCTCCGGTAAGCCTCGCGTCCTGTTGTACCTAAGCGCGGAACTAGACGAGACCAACTGGAAGGAGGAGGTTGGGCAGGTGTCGAAGGACTGACACCCAGGTTCGGTGAGGATGGTTCCGGTTAGGTGGCACTGGATGTTCGGTTGTCGTATGTGGGGTCGGTGTACACACATATGACGGGTGTCTGAGTATCCCTCTCGAGAGGTGGAAAAATCGATTCGAATCGCCTGTGTCTTGCCGGTTGTAAGCTGCCTGATCGCGACCAACATCGTAGTAAGAGAATTAATCCTGTTAATCAAGAATGCTTGACAAAATGTTTGTTCTTGTTGGTTAGTAGATTAAGAATAACTTAGTCCGGCCAGGTAATAACTAAAAGATCAACCAAATTCTAAGAGCTAAGGCTTCACTATTAGGCCTGCCGCAGTGTGGGTTGACCTAACCACCCCGGCTATAGGCTGGAGAGTCGGGTTTCGACCTAGTGGTCGGGTAAGTCTTGCTGAGTAATTAGTACTCAGGCTTCTTGCCTATTCTTTTTTTACATGAGCAAAATATACTTGGTTCGAATGGGATCCTTACCTTACTCCTCCCTTCTTCTAAAACAAGCTTTCATACGCCTTGAGCAGAGTAAGAGGTTGTTGGAGAAAAACTTGTGATCTATGTTAACTTTGTTAAAATGGCTGAAGAACTTATCAGCCAGGATGTAATAATTACGAAACTATATGTGTAATATTTCAACTCTATGTAATAAAATGGCTCTGTATATTGTAACCTGTGGACTCCTTCGAGAGTCGCCCCAAAAATCAAGCTTGATCCAGATAGGAAGGCCAAGTCAGGATACCTACATCATGAAGGACTACCGAGGTTACTCCGGATCTGGTGATTAAGAACTAAATCTAGGTTAATCTGGGCAGTTCTGCCACAATACGGTCATTAGAGGCATAGTGGATGGGTTAGCGGCACGGTTCCTCACAAGGTACGAATGCCAGACTCTACATGGTTCCCAACGGTGGGTATATGTGAGGCACGAGGGGGAAGACTAATTTGGGTGTCGTCAATTTTTTTGTTTTTATTATTTTAGAAATACTTAGTATGACCAAAACTTCAGTTTTTCATTCCTGTGGTGTGGGATTTGCAGTTATCTTTCCAACAAGACCGAGCCCGCACAATTCTGAGTCTTATAGCAAAAGTTATGGCCAACATACGGGGCACCATGCGTCTTGGCAATGGGAACCCATGCCACTCCTGCTAACCCGCAAAATTGGCGGCATGTCTTAGGAGGGAGATAGGGTCATTAGAGGCACGGTGGGTGGATTAGCGGCACGGTTCCTCACAAGGTACGATCGCCAGACGCGACATGGTTCCCGACGGTGGGTATATGTGAGGCAAGAGCGTGAAGACTACTTCGGGTGTCGTCAATTTTTTGTTTCTATTATTTTAGAAATACTTAGTATGACCAAAACTTCCATTTTTCGTTCTTGTGGTGTGGGATTTGTAGTTACCTTTCCAACAAGACCGAGCCGGCGCAATTGTGAGTCTAACAGCGATAGTTATGGCCAATATACGGGGCACTTTGCGTCTTGGCAATGGGAACCCGTGCCGCTAACTCCCAAAATTGGCGGTACGTCTTAGGAGGGACATAGGGTCATTAGAAGCATGATGGATGTGTTAGCGGCACGGTTCCTCACAAGGTACGAACGCTAGACGCGACAGGGTTCCCGACGGTTGGTATATGTGAGGCACGAGCGGGAAGACTACTTCAGGTATCGTCAATTTTTTCTTTATATTATTTTAGAAATACTCAGTATGACCAAAAGTTCCGCTTTTTGTTCCTGTGGTGTTGGATTTGCAGATATCTTTCCAACAAGACTGACCCAGCGCAATTCTGAGTCTTATAGTGATAGTTATGGCCAATATACGGGGCACCTTGCGTCTTGGCAATGGGAACCCGTACCGCTCCTGCTAACTTCCATAATCGGCGGTACGTCTTAGGAGGGACATATGGTCATTAGAGGCATGGTGGATGGGTTAGCGGCATGGTTCCTCACAAGGTACGAATGCTAGACTCTACATGGTTCCCGACGGTGGGTATATGTGAGGCAAGAGCGCGAAGACTACTTTGGGTGTCGTCAATTTTTTGTTTCTCTTATTTTAGAAATACTTAGTACGACCAAAACTTCCATTTTTCATTCTTGTGGTGTGGGATTTGCTGTTAGCTTTCCAACAAGACCGAGCCCACACAATTCTGAGTCTTACAGCGATAGTTATGTTCAATATACGGGGCACCTTGCGTCTTGGCAATGGGAACCCGTGCCACTCCCGCTAACCCCCAAAATTGGCGGCGCGTCTTAGGAGGGACATACAGTCATTAGACGCATGGTGGATGGGTAGTGGCACGGTTCCTCATAGGGTATGAATGCCACACTCTACATGGTTCCCGACGGTGGGTATATGTGAGGCACGAGCGGGAAGACTACTTCGGGTGTCGTCAATTTTTTGTTTTTATTATTTTAGAAATACTTAGTATGACCAAAAATTCTGTTTTTTGTTCCTGTGGTGTGGGATTTGTATTATCTTTCCAACAAGACCGGCCCCGCGCAATTCTGAGTCTTCTAGCGATAGTTCTGGCCAATATATGGGGCAGCTTGCGTCATGGCAATGGGAACAAGTGCCACTCCTGCTAAGCCCAAAAATTGGCGGCACGTTTTAGGAGGGACATAGGGTCATTAGTGGCACGGTGGCTGGGTTAGCGACACAGTTTCTCACAAGGTATGAACGCCAGACGCGACATGGTTCCCGACGGTGGGTATATGTCAGTTAAGAGCGCGAAGACAACTTCGGGTGTCGTCAATTTTGTCTTTCTATTATTTTAGAAATACTTAGTATGACCAAAACTTCCATTTTTCGTTCCTGTGTGTGGGATTTGTAGTTATCTTTCCAACAAGACTGAGCCGGCGCAATTCTGAGTCTTACAGCGATAGTTATGGCCAATATATGCGGCTCCTTGCGTCTTGGCAATGGGAACCCATTCCACTCCCGCTAACCCCCAAAATTGGCGCCGCGTCTTAGGAGGGACATATGGTCATTAGAGGCATGGTGGATGGGTTAGCGACACGGTTCCTCACAAGGTACGAACGCTAGACGCGGCATGGTTCCTCACATTGTACGAACGCCAGATGCGACATGGTTCCCGACAGTGGGTATATGTGAGGCAAGAGCGCGAAGACTACTTTGGGTGCCGTCAATTTTTTGTTTCTATTATTTTAGAAATACTTAGTATGACCAAAACTTCCATTTTTCATTCTTGTGGTGTGGGATTTGCAGTTATCTTTCCAACAAGACTGAGCCCGCGCAATTCTGAGTCTTATAGCGATAGTTATGTTCAATATACGGGGCACATTGCGTCCTGGCAATGGGAACCCGTGCCACTCCCGCTAACCCCCAAAATTGGCGGTGCGTCTTAGAAGGGACATACAGTCATTGGACGCATGGTGGATGGGTAGCGGCAGGGTTCCTCATAGTGTACGAATGCCACACTTTACATGGTTCCCGACGGTGGGTATATGTGAGGCACGAGCGGGAAGACTACTTCGGTTGTCGTCAATTTTTTGTTTTTATTATTTTAGAAATACTTAGTATGACCAAAACTTCCGTTTTTTGTTCCTGTGTTGTGGGATTTGCAGTTCTCTTTCCAACAAGACTGACCCCGCGCAATTCTGAGTCTTATAGAGATAGTTATGGCCAATATACGGGGCACATTGCGTCCTGGCAATGGGAACCCGTGCCACTCCCGCTAACCCCCAAAATTGGCGGTGTATCTTAGGAGGGACTTTAGACTCACCGTGGATGGGTTAGTGGCATGGTTCCTCACATGGTACTAACGTCAGACGCGACATGGTTCCCGACGTTGGGTATATGTGAGACAAGAGCGCGAAGACTACTTCGGGTGTCGTCAATTTTTTGTTTTTATTATTTTAGAAATAGTTAGTATGATCAAAACTTCCATTTTTCGTTCCTGTGGGGTGGGACTTGCAGTTATCTTTGCAACAAGACTGAGCCCGCGCAATTCTGAGTCTTATAGCGATAGTTATGGCCAACATACGGGGCACCTTGCGTCTTGCCAATGGGAACCCATGCCACTACCGCTAACCCCCAAAATTGGCATCGCATCTTAGGAGGGATATACGGTCATTAGAGGCATGGTGGATGGGCTTGCGTCATGGTTCCTCAGAGGGTACGAACGCTAGACGTGACATGGTTCCTGACGGTGGGTATATGTCAGGCACGAGCGGGAAGACTACTTCGAGTGTCGTCAATTTTTTGTTTTTATTATTTTAGAAATAGTTAGTATGACCGAAACTTCCGGTTTTCGTTCCTGTGGGGTGGGATTTGCAGTTATCTTTCCAACAAGACCGAGCCCGCGCAATTCTTAGTCTTATAGCGATAGTTATGGCCAACATACGCGGCACCTTGCGTCTTGGCAATGGGAACCCGTGCCACTGCCGCTAACCCCCAAAATTGGCATCGCGTCTTTGGAGGGATATACGGTCATTAGCGACATAGGTCCTCACAGGGTACAAACGCCAGACACGACATGGTTCCCGACGGTGGGTATATGTGAGGCACGAGCGGGAAGACTACTTCGGGTGTCGTCAATTTTTTGTTTTTATTATTTTAGAAATAGTTAGTATGACCAAAAGTTTCGTTTTTCATTCCCGTGGTGTGGGATTTGTAGTTATCTTTCCAACAAGACTGAGCCCGCGCATTTCTAAGTCTCATAGCGATAGTTATGGCCAATATACGGGGCACCTTGCGTCTTGGCAGTGGGAACCCGTGGCACCATACGGTCATTAGATGCACAGTGGATGGGTAAGCAGCACGGTCCTCACAGGGTACGAACGCTAGACGCGACAAGGTTCCCAACGGTGGATATATGTGAGGCACGAGCGGGAGGACTATTTCGGGTGTCGTCAATTTTTCTTCTATTATTTTCGAAATCCTTAGTACGACCAAAACTTCCATTTTTCATTCCTGTGGTGTGGGATTTGCAGTTATCTTTCCAACAAGACTGAGCCAGCGCAATTCTGAGTCTTATAGCGATAGTTATGGCCAATATACGGGGCACCTTGCGTCTTGGCAATGGGAACCCGTGCCACTCCCGTTAACCCCCAAAATTGGCGGCACATCTTAGGAGGGACATAGGGCCATTAGAGGCACGGTGGATGGGTTAGCGGCATGGTTCCTCACAAGGTACGAACGCCAGACGCGACATGGTTCCCGACGGTGGTTATATGTGAGGCAAGAGCTCGAAGACTACTTTGGGTGTCGTCAATTTTTTGTTTCTATTATTTGAGAAATACTTAGTATGACCAAAGCTTCCGTTTTCATTCCTGTGGTGTGGGATTTGCAGTTACCTTTCCAACAAGACCGAACCGGCGCAATTCTGAGTCTTACAGTGATAGTTATGGCCAATATACGGGGCACCTTGCATCTTGGCAATGGGAACCTGTGCCACTCTCGCTAACCCCCAAAATTGGCGGCGCGTCTTAGGAGGGACATAGGGTCATTAGAGGCATAGTGGATGGGTTAGTGGCACGGTTCCTCACAGTGTACGAACGCCAGACGCGACATGGTTCCCGATGGTGGGCATATGTGTGGCACGAGCGGGTAGGCTACTTCGGCTGTCGTCAATTTTTTGTTTATATTATTTTAGAAAGACTTAGTATGACCAGAACATCCGTTTTTCATTCCTGTGGTGTGGGATTTGCAATTATCTTTCCAACAAGACCGAGCCCGCGCAATTCTGAGTCTTATAGTCATAGGTATGGCCAATATACGGGGCACCTTCCGTCCTGGCAATGCGAACCCGTGCTACTCCCGCTAACCCCCAAAATTTGCAGCGCATCTTAGGAGGGACATACGGTCATTAGAGGCATGGTGGATGGGTTAGCGACATAGGTCCCCACAGGGTACAAACGCCATACACGACATGGTTCCCGACGGTGGGTATATGTGAGGCACGAGCGGGAAGACTACTTCGGGTGTCATCAATTTTTTGTTTTTATTATTTTAGAAATAGTTAGTATGACCAAAAGTTTCGTTTTTCGTTCCCGTGGTGTGGGATTTGTAGTTATCTTTCCAACAAGACTGAGCCCGCGCATTTCTAGGTCTCATAGCGATAGTTATGGCCAATATACGGGGCACCTTGCGTCTTGGCAGTGGGAACCCGTGGCACCATACGGTCATTAGATGCACAGTGCATGGGTAAGCAGCACGGTCATCACAGGGTACGAACGCTAGACGCGACAAGGTTCCCAACGGTGGGTATATGTGAGGGACGAGCGGGAGGACTATTTCGGGTGTCGTCAATTCTTTTTCTATTATTTTAGAAATCCTTAGTATGACCAAAACTTCCATTTTTCATTCCTGTGGTGTGGGATTTGCAGTTATCTTTCCAACAAGACTGAGCCAGCGCAATTCTGAGTCTTATAGCGATAGTTATGGCCAATATACGGGGCACCTTGCGTCTTGGCAATGGGAACCCGTGCCACTCCCACTAGCCCCCAAAATTGGCGGCACGTCTTAGGAGGGACATAGGGTCATTAGAGGCATGGTGGATGGGTTAGCGGCATGGTTCCTCACAAGGTATGAACGCCAGACGCGACATGGTTCCCGACGGTGGGTATATGTGAGGCAAGAGCTCGAAGACTACTCCGGGTGTCGTCAATTTTTTTATTATTATTTTAGAAATACTTAGTAGGACCAAAACTACCGTTTTTCGTTGCTGTGATCTGGGATTTGCAGTTATCTTTCCAAGAAGCCTGAGCCCGCGCAATTCTAAGTCTTAGGGCGATTGTTATGCCAATATACGTGGCGCCTTCCGTCCTGGCAATGGGAACCCGTGCCACTCCCGCTAACCCCCAAAATGGGCGGCACGTCTTAGGAGGGACATAGGGCCATTAGAGGCACGGTGGATGGGTTAGCGGCATGGTTCCTCACAAGGTATGAACGCCAGACGCGACATGGTTCCCGACGGTGGGTATATCTGAGGCAAGAGCTCGAAGACTACTTCGGGTGTCGTCAATTTTTTGTTTCTATTATTTTAGAAATACTTAGTATGACCAAAACTTTCGTTTTCATTCCTGTGGTGTGGGATTTGCAGTTACCTTTCCAACAAGACCGAGCCGGCGCAATTCTGAGTCTTACAGTGATAGTTATGGCCAATATACGGGGCACCTTGCATCTTGGCAATGGGAACCTGTGCCACTCCCGCTAACCCCCAAAATTGGCGGCGCGTCTTAGGAGGGACATAGGGTCATTAGAGGCATAGTGGATGGGTTAGTGGCACGGTTCCTCACAGTGTACGAACGCCAGACGCGACATGGTTCCCGATGGTGGGCATATGTCAGGCACGAGCGGGAAGACTACATCGGGTGTCGTCAATTTTTTGTTTATATTATTTTAGAAATACTTAGTATGACCAAAACTTCAGTTTTTCATTCTGTGGTGTGAGATTTGCAGTTATCTTCCCAACCAGACCGAACCCGCATAATTCTGAGTGTTATAGCAATAGTTATGGCCAATATACGGGGCACCTTGCGTCTTGGCATTGGGAACCCGTGCCACTCCCTGTAACCCCCAAAACTGCGCATCTTAAGGGGCACATACAGTCATTAGAGGAATGGTGGATGGGCTAGCGGCACGGTTCCTCATAGGGTATGAACGCCAGACGCGACATGGTTCCCGACGGTGGGTATATGTGAGGCACGAGCGGGAAGACTACATCGGGTGTCGTCAATTTTTTGTTTTTATTATTTTTGAAATACATCCTTTGACCAAAACTTTCGTTTTTCATTCCTGTGGTGTGGGATTTGCAGTTATGTTTCCAACAAAACTGAGCTCGTGCAATTCTGAGTTTTATAGTGATAGTTATGGCCAATACAAGAAGCACCTTGCGTGTTGGCATTTGGATCCCGTGCCACTCCCTGTAACCCCCAAAATTAGCGGCGTGTCTTAGGAGGGACATATGGTCATTAGAGCAATGGTGGATGGGTTAGTGGTACTGTTCCTCACAGGGTACAAAGGCCAGATGTGACATGGTTCCCGACGGTGGGTATATGTGAGGCACGAGCGGGAAGACTACTATGGGTGTCATCAATTTTTTGTTTTCATTATTTTAGAAATACTTGGTATGACCAAAACTTCCTTTTTTCATTCCCGTGGTGTGGGATTTGAAGTTATCTTTCCAACAAGACCGAGCCCGCACAATTCTGAGTCTTATAGCGATAGTTGTGGCCAATATACGGGGCACCTTGCGTCTTGGCAAAGCGAATTCGTGCCACTCCTGCTAACCCCCAAAATTGGCAACACGTCTTAGGAGCGACATACGGTCATTAGAGGCATGGTGGACAGGTTATTGGCATGGTTCTTCACAGGGTACAAACTCCAGACGCGACAAGGTTCGCGACGGTGGGTATATGTGAGGCACGAGCGGGAAGACTACTTCGGGTGTTGTCAATTTTTTGTTTTTATTATTTTAGAAATACTTAGAATGACTAAGACTTCCGTTTTTCATTCCTGTGGTGTGGGATTTGCAGTTATCTTTCCGACAGGACTGATCTCGCGCAATTCTGATTCTTATAGCGATAGTTATGGCCAATATACGGGGCACCTTGCGTCTTGGCATTGGGAACCTGTGCCACTCCATCTAACCCCCAATATTGGCGGCGCGTCTTAGGAGGGACATACGGTCATTAGAGGACTGGTGGATGGGTAAGCGGCACGGTTCCTCTTAGGGTACGAATGCGAGACGCTACATGGTTCCCTACGGTGGGCATATGTGAGGCACTAGCGGGAAGACTACTTTCGGTGTCGTCAATTTTTTGTTTTTATTATTTTAGAAATACTTGTTATTACCAAAACTTCCGTTTTTCATTCCTGTGGTGTGGGATTTGCAGTTATCTTTCCAACAAGACCGAGGCCGCACAATTCTGAGTGTTATAGCGATAGTTATGGCCAATATACGGGGCACCTTGCGTCTTGGCAATGGCATCCCGTGCCACTCCGTCTAACCCCCAAAATTGGCATCGCGTCTTAGGAGGAATATATGGTCATTAGAGGCATTGTGGATGGGTTAGCGGCACGGTTCTTCACAGGGTACGAAAGACAGGTGCGACATGGTTCCCGACGGTGGGTATATGTGAGGCACGAGCAGGAAGACTACTTCGGGTGTCATCAATTTTTTGTTTTCATTATTTCAGAAAAACTTCGTATGACCAAAACTTCCTTTTTTCATTCCGGTGGTGTGGGATTTGCAGTCATCTTTCCAACAAGACCGAGCCTGCACAATTCTGAGTCTTATAGCGATAGTTATGGCCAATATACGGGGCACCTTGTGTCTTGGCCAAGCGAACTTGTGCCACTCCCGCTAACCCCCAAAACTGGCGGCGCGTTTTAGGAGGGACATATGGTCATTAGAGGCATGGTAGATGGGTTAGCGGCATGGTTCTTCACAGGGTATGAACACCATACACGACACGGTTCGCGAGGGTGGGTATATGTCAGGCACGAGCTGGAAGACTACTTCGGGTGTTGTCAATTTTTTGTTTTTATTATTTTAGAAATACTTAGTATTAGTAAAACTTCCGTTTTTCGTTAATATGGTGTGGGATTTTTAGTTATCTTTCCAACAAGACTAATCTCGCGCAATTCTGATTCATATAGCGATAGTTATGGCCAATATATGGGGCACCTTGCGTCTTGGCAATGGGAACCCGTGCCGCTCCCGGTAACCCCCAAAATCGGCGGCGCGTCATACGAGGGACATACGGTCATTAGTGGTAGGGTGGATAGGTTAGGGGCATGGTTCGTCACACGATACCAATGCCAGACGCGACATGGTTCCCGACGGTGGGTATATGTGAGGCACGAGCGAGAAGACTACTTCGGGTGTCGTCAATTTTTTATTTTTGTTATTTTAGAAATACTTAGTATGACCGAAACTTCCGTTTTTTATTCCTATGGTGTGAGATTTGCAGTTATCTTTCCAACAAGACCGAGACCGCGCAATTATGCGTCTTATACCGATAGTTATGGCCAATATACGGGGCACCTTGCGTGTTGGCAATGGGAAACCGTGCCACTCCCGCTAAGCCTGATCAATGGCGGAGCGTCTTAGGAGGGACATAGGGTCATTAGAGGCATGATGGATGGGTTAGCGGCATGGTTCCTCATAGGGTACGAACGCCAGACGCGACATGGTTCCCGACGGTGGGTATATGTGAGGCACGAGCTGGAAGACTACTTCGGGTGTCGTCAATTTTTTGTTTTTATTATTTTAGAAATACTTAGTATGACCAAAACTTCAGTTTCTCATTCCTGTGGTGTGGGATTTGCAGCTATCTTTCCAAGAAGACCGAGCCCGCGCAATTCTGAGCCTTCTAGCGATAGTTATGGCCAATATATGGGGCCGCTTGCGTCTTGGCAATGGGAACCCGTGCCACTCCTGCAAACCCCCAAAATTGGCGGCGCATCTTAGGAGGGACACAGGGTCATTAGAGGCTTGGTGGACGGGTTAGCGGCATGGTTCCTCATAGGGTATGAACGCCAGACGCGACATGGTTCCCGACGGTGGGTATATGTGAGGCACGAGTGGGAAGACTACTTCGGGTGTCATCAATTTTTTGTTGTTATTTTTTTCATATACTTAGTATGACCAAAACTTCCTTTTTTTTGTTCCTGTGGTGTGGGATTTGCAGCTATCTTTCCAACAAGACCGAGCCCGCGCAATTCTGAGCCTTCTAGCGATAGTTATGGCCAATATACGGGGCCGCTTGCCTCTTGGCAATGGGAACCCGTGCCACTCCTGCAAACCCCCAAAATTGGCGGTGCGTCTTAGGAGGGAGACACGGTCATTAGAGGCTTGGTGGATGGGTTAGCGGCATGGTTCCTCATAGGGTACGAACGCCAGACGCGACATGGTTCCCGACGGTGGGTATATGTGAGGCACGAGTGGGAAGACTACTTCGGGTGTCGTCAATTTTTTGTTGTTATTTTTTTCATATACTTAGTATGACCAAAACTTCCGTTTTTTGTTCCTGCGGTGTGGGATTTGCAGTTATCTTTCCAACAAGACCGATCCCGCGCAATTCTGAGTCTTATAGACAAAGTTATGGGCAATAAACCGGGCACCTTACGTCTTGGCAATTTGAACCCGTGCCACTCCAGCTAACCCCAATAATTGGCGGCACTTGTTAGGAGGGACGTACGGTCATTAGAGGCATGGTGGATGGGTTAGCGGCATTGTTCCTCACAGGGTACGAAGGCCAGACGCGACATGGTTCCCGACGGTGGGTATATGTGAGGCACGAGCGGGAAGACTACTTCGGGTGTCGTCAATTTTATTATTTTGTTACTGTGGTGTGGGATTTGCAATTATCTTTCCAACATGACCGAGCCCGCGCAATTCTGAGTCTTATAGCGATAGTTATGGCCAATATACGGGGCACCTTGCGTCTTGGCAATGGGAACCCGTGCCACTCCCACTAACCCCGAAAATTGGCGGCATGTCTTAGGAGGGACACACGGTCATTAGAGTCATGATGGATGGGTTAGCGGCATCGTTCCTCATAGGGTACGAACGCCTGACGCGACATGCTTCCCGATGGTGGGTATATGTGTGGCACGAGCGGGTAGACTACTTCGGGTGTCGTCAATTTATTGTTTTAATTATCTTAGAAATACTTAGTATGACCAAAACATCCATTTTTCGTTCCTGTGGAGTGGGATTTGTAGTTACCTTTCCAACAATACCGAGCCCGCGCAATTCTGAGTCTTATAGTGATAGTTATGGACAATATACGGGGCACCCTGCGTCTTGGCAATGGGAACCCGTGCCACTCCAGCTAACCCCAATAATTGGCGGCACTTGTTAGGAGGGACGTACGGTCATTAGAGGCATGGTGGATGGGTTAGCGGCATTGTTCCTCACAGGGTACGAAGGCCAGACGCGACATGGTTCCCGACGGTGGGTATATGTGAGGCACGAGCGGGAAGACTACTTCGGGTGTCGTCAATTTTTTGTTTCTATTATTTTAGAAAAACATAGTATGACAAAACTTCCGTTTTTCCTTCCTGTGGTGTGGGATTTGTAGTTATCTTTCGAACAAGTCCGAGCCCACGCATTTCTTAGTCTTATAGCGATAGTTATGGCTAATATACGGGCAGCTTGCGTCTTGGCAATGGGAACTCGTGCCAGTCCCGCTAACCCCCAAAACTGGCGGCGGCTTAGGAGGGACATACGGTCATTAGAGGCACAGTGGATGGGTTAGCAGCATGGTTCCTCACGGGGTACGAACGCCAGATGCGACATGGTTCCCGACGGTGGGTATTTGTGAGGCACGAGCGGGAGCACTACTTCGGGTGTCGTCAATTTTTTTGTTTTTATTATTTTAGAAATACTTAGTGTGTGCAAAACTTCCGTTTTTCATTCCTGTGGTGTGCGATTTGCAGTTCTCTTTCCAACAACACCGAGCCCGCGCAATTCTGAGTCTAATAGCGATAGTTATGACCAATATACGGGGCACCTTGCGTCTTGGCAATGGGAACCCGTGCCACTCCCGCTAATCCCCCAAATTGGCTGAGCGTCTTAGGAGGGTCATACGGTCTTTAGAAGCATGGTGGATGGGTTAGCAGCGTGGTTCCTCACACGGTACGAACGCCAGATGGGGCATGGTTCCCGACGGTGGGTATATGTGAGGCACGAGCGGGAAGACTACTTCGGGAGTCGTCAATTTTTGGTTTTTATTATTTTAGAAATACATAGTTTGTCCAAAACTTCCGTTTTTGTTCCTATGGTGTGGGATTTGCAGGTATCTTTCCAACAAGACCGAGCCTGCGCAATTCTGAGTCTTACACTGATAGTTATGGCCAATATACGGGGCAGCTTGCGTCTTGGCAATGGGAACCCGTGCCACTCCCGCTAACCCCCAAAATTGGCGGCGCGTCTTAGGAGGGACACACGGTCGTTAGAGGCACGGTCGATGAGTTAGCGGCATGGTTCCTCACAGGGTACGAATGCCAGATGCGACATGGTTCCCGACGGTGGGTATATGTGAGGCACGAGCGGGAAGACTACTTCGGGTGTCTTCAATTTTTTGTTTTTATTATTTTAGAAATACATAGTGTGACCAAAACTTTCATTTTTCATTCCTGTGGTTTGGGATTTGCAGTTATCTTTCCAACAAGGCCGAGCCCGCGCAATTCTAAGTCTTATAGCTATAGTTATGACTAATATACGGGGCACCTTGCGTCTTGGCAATGGGAACCCGTGCCACTCCCGCTAATCCCCCAAATTGGCGGCGCATCTTAGGAGGCACATACGGTCATTGGAAACATGGTGGATGGGTTAGCAGCACGGTTCCTCAGAGGGTACGAACGCCAGACGCGACATGGTTCCCGACGGTGGGTATTTGTGAGGCACGAGCCGGAAGACTACTTCGGGTGTCGTCAATTTTTTGTTTTTATTATTTTAGAAATACTTAGTATGACCAAAAGTTTCTTTTTTCTTTCCTGTGGTGTGGGATTTGCAGTTATCTTTGCAACAAGACTGAGCCCGCGCAATTCTGAATCCTATAGCGACACGGTTCCTCACAAGGTACGAACGCTAGACGCGACATGGTTCCCGACGGTGGGTATATGTGAGGCACGAGCGGGAAGACTACTTCGGGTGTCGTCAATTTTTTCTTTTTATTATTTTCGAAATACTTAGTATGACCAAAACTTCTGTTTTTTGTTCCTGTGGTGTGGGAGGTGCAGTATCTTTCGAACAAGACTGACCCCACGCAATTCTGAGTCTTACAGCGACAGTTATGGCCAATATACGGGGCACCTTGCGCCTTGGCAATGGGAACCCGTGCCGCTCCCGCTAACTTCCAAAATTGGCCATACGTCATAGGAGGGACATATGGTCATTTGAGGCATGGTGGATGGGTTAGCGGCATGGTTCCTCACAAGGTACGAACGCTAGGTTCTACATGGTTCCCGAAGGTGGGTATATGTCAGGCAAGAGCGCGAAGACTACTTCGGGTGTCGTCATCTTTTTGTTTCTATTATTTTAGATACACTTGGTATGACCAAAACTTCCATTTTTCATTCCTGTGGTGTGGGATATGCAGTTATCTTTCCAACAAGACTGAGCCCGCGCAATTCTGAGTCTTATAGCGATAGTTATGGCCAATATACGGGGCACCTTGCGTCTTGGGAATGGAAACCCGTGCCACTCCCGCTAACCCCCAAAATTGGCGGCGCGTTTTAGGATGGACATACAGTCATTAGAGGCATAGGGGATGGGTTAGCGGCATGGTTCCTCACAGGGTACGAACACTAGAATCTACATGGTTCCCGACGGTGGGTATATGTAAGGCACGAGCGGGAAGACTACTTTGGGTGTCGCCAATTTTTTATTTTTATTATTTTAGAAATACTTAGTATGACCAAAACATCCATTTTTCGTTCTTGTGGTGTGAAATTTGCAGTTATCATTCCAACAAGACCGAGCCCGCGCAATTCTGAGTCTTATACCAATAGTTATGGCCAATATACGGGGCACCTTGCGTCTTGGCAATGGGAACCCGTGCCACTCCCGCTAACTCCCAAAATTGGTGGAACGTCTTAGGAGGGACATAGGGTCATTAGAGGCATGGTGGATGTGTAAACGACACGGTTCCTCACAAGGTACGAACGCTAGACGCGACATGGTTCCCGACGTTGGGTATATGTGAGGCACGAGCCGGAAGACTACTTCGGGTGTCGTCAATTTTTTCTTTTTATTATTTTCGAAATACTTAGTATGACCAAAACTTCTGTTTTTTGTTCCTGTGGTGTGGGATGTGCAGTTATCTTTCGAACAAGACAGACCCCACGCAATTCTGAGTCTTACAACGATAGTTATGGCCAATATACGGGGCACCTTGCGTCTTGGCAATGGGAACCCGTACCGTTCCCGCTAACTTCCATAATTGGCGGTATGTCTTAGGAGGGACATATGGTATTTGGAGTCATGGTGGTTGGGTTAGCGGCACGGTTCCACACAAGGAACGAACACCAGACGTGGCATGGTTCCCGACGGTGGGTATATGTGAGGCACGAGCGGGAAGACTACTTCGAGTGTCGTCAATTTTTTATTTTTATTATTTTAGAAATACTTATTATGACCAAAAGTTCCATTTTTTGTTCCTATGGTGTGGGATTTGCAGATATCTTTCCAACAAGACCGACCCCGCGCAATTCCGAGTCTTATAGCGATAGTTATGGCCAATATATAGGGCACCTTGCCTCTTGGCAATGGGAACCCGTACCGCTCCCGCAAACTTCCATAATTGGCGGTACGTCTTAGGAGGGACATAGGGTCATTAGAGGCATGGTGGATGGGTTAGTGGCATGGTTCCTCACATGGTACAAACGCTAGACTCTACATGGTTCCCGACGGTGGGTATATGTGAGGCAAGAGCGCGAAGACTACTTCGGGTGTCGTCAATTTTTTGTTTCTATTATTTCAGAAATACTTAGTATGACCAAAACTTCCATTTTTCATTCTTGTGGTGTGGGATTTGCAGTTATCTTTCCAACAAGACCGAGCCCGCGCAATTCTGAGTCTTATAGCGATAGTTATGGCCAATATACGGGGCACCTTGCGTCTTGGCAATGGGAACCCGTGCCACTCCCGCTAACCCCCAAAATTGGCGCCATGTCTTAGGAGGGACATAGGGTCATTAGACGCACCGTGGATGGGTTAGCAGCATGGTTCCTCACAAGGTATGAATGCCAGACTTGACATGGTTCCCGACGGTGGGTTTATGTGAGGCAAGAGCGCGAGGACTACTTCAGGTGTCGTCAATTTGTTGTTTCTATTATTTTAGAAATAATTAGTATGACCAAAACTTCCATTTTTCGTTCCTGTGGTGTGGGATTTGTAGTTATCTTTCCAACAAGACCGAGCCGGTTCAATTCTGAGTCTTACAGCGATAGTTATGGCCAATATACGGGGCACCTTGCGTCTTGGCAATGGGAACCCGTGCCACTCCCGCTAACCCCCGAAATTGGCGGCGTGTCTTAGGAGGGACATACGGTTAATAGAGGCATGGTGCATGGGTTAGCGGCACGGTTCCTCACAATGTACGAATGCCAAACGCGGCATGGTTCCCGACGGTGGGTATATGTGAGGCACGAGCGGGAAGACTACTTTGGGTATCGTCAATTTTTTCTTTATATTATTTTAGAAATACTCAGTATGACCAAAAGTTCCGTTTTTTGTTCCTGTGGTGTTGGATTTGCAGATATCTTTCCAACAAGACTGACCCAGCGCAATTCTGAGTCTTATAGCGATAGTTATGGCCAATATACGGGGCACCTTGCGTCTTGGCAATGGGAACCCGTACCGCTCCTGCTAACTTCCATAATCGGCGGTACGTCTTTGGAGGGACATATGGTCATTAGAGGCATGGTGGATGGGTTAGCGGCATGGTTCCTCACAAGGTACGAACGCTAGACTCTACATGGTTCCCGACGGTGGGTATATGTGAGTCAAGAGCGCGAAGACTACTTCGGGTGTCGTCAATTTTTTGGTTCTATTATTTTTGAAATACTTAGTATGACCAAAACTTCCAGTTTTCATTCTTGTGGTGGGGATTTGCTGTTATCTTTCCAAGAAGACCGAGGCCGCGCAATTCTGAGTCTTATAGCGATAGTAATGGCCAATATACGGGGCACCTTGCGTCTTGGCAATGGGTACCCGTGCCACTCCCGCTAACCCCCAAAATTGGCGGCGCATCTTAGGAGGGACATACGGTCATTAGAGGCATAGTGGATGGGTAGCGGCATGGTTCCTCATAGGGTATGAACGCCAGACTCTACATGGTTCCCGACGGTGGGTATATGTGAGGCACGAGCGGGAAGACTACTTCGAGTGTCGTCAATTTTTTGTTTTTATTATTTTAGAAATAATTAGTATGACAAAAACTTCCGTTTTTTGTTCCTGTGGTGTGGGATTTTCAGTTATCTTTCCAACAAGACCGACCCCGCGCAATTCTGGGACTTATAGAGATAGTTATGGCCAATATACGGGGCACCTTGCGTATTGGCAATGGGAACCTGTGCTACTCCCGCTAACACCCAAAATTAGCGACATGGCTCCTCACAAGGTACGAACGCCGGACGCGACATGGTTGCCGACGGTGGGTATATGTGAGGCAAGAGCGCGAAGACTACTTCGGGTGTCGTCTTATTTTTTGTTTTTATTATTTTAGAAATACTTAGTATGACCAAAACTTCCGTTTTTCATTCCGGTGGGGTGGGATTTGCAGTTATCTTTCCAACAAGACCGAGCCCATGTAATCCTGAGTCTTATAGCGATAGTTATGGCCAACATACGGGGCACCTTGCGTCTAGACAATGGGAACCCGTGCTACTCCCGCTAATCCCCAAAATTGGCATCGCGTCTCAGGAGAGATATACGGTCATTACAGGCATGGTGGATGGGCTTGCGGCATGGTTCCTCATAGGGTACGAACGCTAGACATGACATGGTTCCCGACGGTGGGTATATGTCAGGCACGAGCGGGAAGACTACTTCGGGTGTCGTCAATTTTTTGTTTTTATTATTTTAGAAATACTTAGTATGGCCAAAACTTGCACTTTTTCTTCCTGCGGTGTGAGATTTGCAGTTATCTTTCCAACAAGACTGACCCCGCGCAATTCTAAATCTTATAGAGATAGTTATGGCCAATATACGGGGCACCTTGCGTCTTGGCAATGGGAACCCGTACCGCTCCTGCTAACTTCCAAAATTGGTGGTACGTCTTAGGAGGGACATATGGTCATTAGAGGCATGGTGGATGGGTTAGCGGCATGGTTCCTCACAAGGTACGAACGCTAGACTCTACATGGTTCCCGACGGTGGGTATATGTGAGGCAAGAGCGCGAAGAATACTTCGGGTGTCGTCAATTTTTTGTTTCTATTATTTTAGAAATACTTAGTGTGACCAAAACTTCCATTTTTCATTCCTGTGGTTTGGGATTTGCAGTTATCTTTCCAACAAGACTGTGCCCGCGCAATTATGAGTCTTATAGCGATAGTTATGGCCAATATACGGGGCACCTTGCGTCTTGGCAATGGGAACCCGTGCCACTTCCGCTAACCTCCAAAATTGGCGGCGCATCTTAGGAGGGACATACGGTCATTAGAGGCATGGTGGATGGGTAGCGGCACGGTTCCTCATAGGGTACAAACGCCGGACTCTACATGGTTCCCGATGGTGGGTATATGTGAGGGACGAGCGGGATAACTACTTCGGGTGTCGTCAATTTTTTGTTTTTATTATTTTAGAAATACTAAGTATGACCAAAACATCCGTTTTTTGTTCCTGCAGTGTGGGATTTGCAGTTATCTTTCCAACAACACCGACACCGCGCAATTCTGAGTCTTATAGAGATAGTTATGGCCAATATACGGGGCACCTTGCGTCTTGGCAATGGGAACCCGTGCCACTCCCGCTAACCCCCAAAATTGGCGGCATGTCTTAGGAGGGACATAGGGTCATTAGATTCACCGTGGATGGGTTAGCGGCACGGTTCCTCACAAGGTATGAACACCAGACGCGACATGGTTCCCGACGGTGGGTATATGTGAGGCAAAAGCGCGAAGACTATTTCGGGTGTCGTCAATTTTTTGTTTTTATTATTTTAGAAATACTTAGAACGAGCAAAACTTCCGTTTTTCGTTCCTGTGGGGTGGGATTTGCAGTTATCTTTCCAACAAGACTGAGCCCGCGCAATTCTGAGTCTTATAGCGATAGTTATGGCCAACATACGGGGCACCTTGCGTCCTGGCAATCGGAACCCGTGCCACTTCCGCTTACCCCCAAAATTGGCATCGCGTCTTAGGAGGGATATACGGTCATTATAGGCATGGTGGATGGGCTTGCGGCACGGTTCATCACAACGTACGAACGCTAGACGTGACATGGTTCCCGACGGTGGGTATATGTCAGGCATGAGCGGGAAGACTACTTCGGGTGTCGTCAATTTTTTGTTTTTATTATTTTCGAAATATTTAGTATGACCAAAACTTCCGTTTTTTGTTCCTGTGGTGTGGGATTTGCAGTTATGTTTCCAACAAAACAGAGCTCGTGCAATTCTGTGTTTTATAGTGATAGTTATGGCCAATATACGAGGAACCTTGCGTGTTGGCATTAGGATCCCGTGCCACTCCCTGTGACCCCCAAAATTTGCGGCGTGTCTTAGGAGGGACATACGGTCATTAGAGCAATGGTGGATGGGTTAGTGGCACCGTTCCTCACAGGGTACAAATGCCAAACGTGACATGGTTCCCGACGGTGGGTATATGTGTGGCACGAGCGGGAAGACTACTTCGGGTGTCATCAATTTTTTGTTTTCATTATTTTAGAAATACTTGGTATGACCAAAACTTCCTTTTTTCATTCCTGTGGTGTGGGATTTGCAGTTATCTTTCCAACAGGACCGAGCCCGCGCAATTCTGGGTCTTATAGCGATACTTATGGCCAATATACGGGGCACCTTGCGTCTTGGCAATGGGAACCCGTGCCACTCCCGCTAAACCCCAAAATTGGCGGCGCGTTTTAGGAGGGACATACGGTCATTAGAGGCATGGTGGATGGGTTAGCGGCATGGTTCCTCATAGGGTACGAACGCTAGACGCGACATGGTTCCCTACGGTGGGTATATGTGAGGGACGAGCGGGAAGACTGCTTCGGGTGTCGTCAATTTTTTATTTTTTTTATTTTAGAATAACTCAGGATGACTAAAACTTCCATTTTTCATTCCTGTGCTGTGGGATTTGTAGTTATCTTTCCAACAAAACCGAGCCCGCGCAATTCTGAGTCTTATAGCGATAGCTTTGGCCAATATACGCGGCACCTTGCGTCTTGGCATTGGGAACCCGTGCCACTCCCACTAACCCCCAAAATTGGCGCTGCGACTTAGGAGGGACATACGGTCATTAGAGGTATGGTGGATGGGTAAGCAGCACCGTTCCTCTTAGGGTACTAATGCCAGACGCGACATGGTTCCCGACGGTGGGTATATGTGAGGCACGAGCGGGAAGACTACTTCGGTTGTCGTCAATTTTTTGTTTTTTTATTTTATAAATGCTTAGTATGACCAAAACTTCCGTTTTTCATTCCTGTGGTGTGGGATTTGCAGTTATCTTTCCAACAAGACCGAGCGCGCGCAATTCTGAGTCTTATAGCGATAGTTCTGGCTAATATACGGGGCACCTTGCGTCTTGGTAATGGGAACCCGTGCCACTCCCTCTAACCCCCAAAATTGGCGGCGCGTCTTAGGAGGGACGCCAGACGCGGCATGGTTCCCGACAGTGGTAATATGTGAGGCACGAGCGGGAAGACTACTTCGGGTGTCGTCAATTTTTTGTTTTTATTATTTTAGAAGTACTTAGTATGAACAAAACTTCTTTTTTTCGTTCCTGTGGTGTGGGATCTGGAGTTATCTTTCCAACAAGACCGAGCCCGCGCAATTATGAGTCTTATAGGCATAGTTATGGCCAATATACGGGGCACATTGCATCTTGGCAATCGGAACCCATGCCACTCCCTCCAACCCCCATAATTGGCGACGCGTCTTAGGAGGGACATATGGTCAATAGATGAATGGTGGATGGGTTAACGGCTGGGATCCTCACAAGGTATGAATGCCAGACTCGACGTGGTTCCCGACGGTGGGTATATGTGAGGCACAAGTGGGAAGACTACTTCGAGTGTCGTCAATTTTTTGTTTTTATTATTTTAGAAATACTTCATATGAACAGAAGTTCTGTTTTTCATTCCTGTGGTGCGCGATTTGCAGTTATATTTCCAACAAGACCGAGCCCGCGCAATTCTGAGTCTTATAGACATAGTTATGGCCAATAGACGAGGCACATTGCGTCTTGGCAGTAGGAACCCGTGCCACTCCCTCTACCCCCAAAATTGGCGGCGCATCTTAGGAGGGACATATGGTCATTAGAGGAATGGTGGTTGGGTTAGCGGCATGGTTCCTCACGGGGCACGAATGCCTGACTCGACATGGTTCTCGACGGTGGGTATATGTGAGGCACGAGCGGGAAGACTACTTCGGGTGTCGTCAATTTTTTGTTTTTATTATTTTAGAATTACTTCGTATGACCAAAACTTCTATTTTTCATTCCCGTGGTTAGGGATTTGCAGTTATCTTTGCAACAAGAATGAGCCCGCGCAATTCTGAGTGTTATAGCGATAGTTATGGCCAAAATACGGGGCAGCTTGCGTCTTGGCCATGGGATCCCGTGCCACTCCCGCTAACCACCAAAATTGGTGGCGCGTCTTAGTAGGGACATATGGTCACTAGAGGCACAGTGGATGGGTTAGCGGCATGGTTCCTCATAGGGTACGAATGCCAGACGCGACATGGTTCCCGACGGTGGGTATATGTGAGTCACGAGCGGGAAGACTACTTTGGGTATCGTCAATTTTTTGTATTTATTATTTTAGAAATACTTGGTATGACCAAAACTCCCATTTTTCATTCCTGTGGTGTGGGATTTGTAGTTATCTTTCCAACAAGACTGAGCCCGTGCAATTCTGAGTCTTATAGCGATAGTTATCGCCAATATACCGGGCACCTTGCGTCTTGGCAATGGGAACCCGTGCCACTCCCGCTAACACCCAAAATTGGCGGCGCATCTTACGAGGGACATATGGTCATTAGAGGCATGGTGGATGGGTTAGCGGCATGGTTCCTCAAAGGGTATGAATGCCTGACGCGACAAGGTTCCCGAAGGTGGGTATATGTGAGTCACGAGCGGGAAGACTACTTCGGGTGTCGTCAATTTTCTATTTTTATTGTTTTAGAAATACTTGGTATGACCAAAACTTCAGTTTTTGATTCCTGCGGTGTGGGATTTGCAGTTATCTTTCCAACAACACTGACCCCGCGCAATTCTGAGTGTTATAGCGATAGTTATGGCCAAAATACGGGGCACCCTACGTCTTGGCCATGGGAAACCGTGCCACTCCCGCTAACCCCCAAAATTGGCGGTGCGTCTTAGGAGGGACCTACGGTCGGTAGAGGCATAGTGAATGGGTTAGCGGCATGGTTCCTCAGAGGGTATGAACGCCAGACGCGACATGGTTCCCGACGGTGGGTATATGTGAGGCACGAGCGGGAAGACTACTTCGGGTATCATCAATTTTTTGTTTTTTTATTTTAGAAATACTTAGTATGCGAAAACTTCCGATTTTCAATCCTGTGGTGTGGGATTTGCAGTTATCTTTCCAACAAGACCGTGCCCGCGCATGTCTTAGTCTTATAGAGATAGTTATGGCCAATATACGGGGCACCTTGTGTCTTGGCGATGGAAACCCGTGCCACTCCTGCTAAACCCCAAAATTGGCGGCGCATCTTACAAGGGAAATACGGTCATTAGAGGTATGGTGGATGGGTTAGCGGCATGGTTCCTCATTGGGTACGAACGCTAGACGCGACATGGTTCTCGACGGTGGGTTTATGTGAGGCACGAGCGGGAAGACTACTTCGGGTGTCGCCAAAACTTCTGTTTTTCATTCCTGTGATGGGGGATTTGCAGTTATCTTTCCTACAACACCAAGCCCGCGCAATTCGGAGTCTTATAGACATAGTTATGGCCAATATACGGGGCAGCTTTACGTCTTGGCAATGGGAAGCCGTGCCGCTCCCGGTAACCCCCAAAATTGACGGCGGGTCTTAGGAGGGACATAAGGTCACTAGAGGCAGGGTGGATGGGTTAGCGGCATGGTTTGTTACAAGGTACGAATGCCAGACGCAACATGGTTCCTGATGGTGGGTATATGTGATGCACGAGAGGGAAGACTACTTCGGGTGTCGTCAATTTTTTGTTTTTATTATTTAAGAAATACTTAGTACGACCGAAACTTCCGTTTTTCGTTCCTGTGGTGTGGAATTTGCAGTTATCTTTCCAACAAGACCGAGCCCGCGCAATTCTGAGTGTTATAGCGATAGTTATGGCCAATACATTCGGCACCTTGCGTCTTGGCAATGGCAACCCGTGCCACTTCTGCTAACCAGCAAAATTGGCGGCGCGTCTTAGGAGGGACATACGGACATTAGAGGTATGGTGGATGGGTTAGCAGCACGGTTCCTCATAGGGCACGAACGCTAGAGGCGACATGGTTCCCGACGGTGGGTATATGTGAGGCACGAGCGGGAAGACTACTTCGGGAGTCGTCAATTTTTTGTTTTTATTATTTAAGAAATACTTAGTATGACCGAAATTTCGGTTTTTTGTTCCTGTGGTGTGGGATTTGTAGTTATCTTTCCAACAAGACTGAGCCCGCGCAATTCTGAGTGTTATAGCGATAGTTATGGCCAATATACGGGGCACCTTGCATCTTGGCAATGGCAACCCGTGCCAATCCTGCAAACCCCCAAAATTGGCGGCGCGTCTTAGGAGGGACATAAGGACATTAGAGGCATGGTGGATGGGTTAGCGGCACGGTTCCTCATAGGGTACAAACGCTAGAGGCGACATGGTTCCCGACGGTGGGTATATGTGAGGCACGCGCGGGAACACTACTTCGGGTGTCATCAATTTTTTATTTTTATTATTTAAAAAATACTTAGTAAGAGCAAAACTTCCGTTTTTCATTCCTGTGGTGTGGGATTTGCAGCTATCTTTCCAACAAGACCAAGCCCGTGCAATTCTGAGCCTTATAGCGATAGTTATGGCCAATATACGGGGCAGATTGCGTCTTGGCAATGAGAACCCGTGCCACTCCCGCTAACCCCGATCATTGGCGGGGTGTCTTAGGAGGGACATACGGTCATTAGAGGCACGATGGATGGGTTAGCGGCACGATTCCTCATAGGGTACGAATGCAGACGCGACATGGTTCCCGACGATGGGTATATGTGAGGCACGAGCGGGAATACTACTTCCGGAGTCGTCTAATTTTTTTTATTATTTTAGAAATACTTAGTATGACCAAAACTTCCATTTTTCATTCCTGTGGTGTGGGATTTGCAGTTATCTTTCCAACAAGACCGAGCCCGCACAATTCGGAGTCTTATAGCGATAGTTATGGCCAATATACGGGGCAGCTTGCGTCCTGGCAATGGGAACCCATGCCACTAATGCTAACACCCAAAATTGGCGGCGTGTCTTAGGAGACACACACGGTCGTTAGAGGCATGATGGATGTGTTAGCGGCTTGGTTCCTCAGAGGGTACGAACGGCAGACGCGACATGGTTCCCGACGGTGGGTATATGTGAGGCACGAGCGGGAAGACTACTTCGGGTGTCATCAATTTTTTTTTATTATTTTAGAAATACTTAGTATGACCAAAAGTTCCATTTTTCCTTCCTGTGGTGTGGGATTTGCAGTTATCTTTCCAACAAGACTGAGCCCGCGCAATTATGAATCTTATAGCGATAGTTATGGCCAATATACGGGGCACCTTGCGTCTTGGCAATGGGAACCCGTGCCACTCCTACAAACCCCCAAAATTGGCGGCGCGCCTTAGGAGGGACATAAGGGCATTAGAGGAATGGTGGATGGGTTAGCGGCACAGTTCCTCATAGGGTACGAACACTAGAGGCGACATGGTTGCCGACGGTGGGTATATGTGAGGCACGAGCGGGAACACTACTTCGGGTGTCGTCAATTTTTTATTTTTTTATTTTAGAAATACTTAGTATGACCAAAACTTCCATTTTTCATTCTTGTGGTGTGGGATTTGCAGTTATCATTCCAACAAGACCGAGCCCGCGCAATTCTGAGTCTTATAGCGATAGTTACGGCCAATATACGGGGCAGCTTGCGTCTTGGCAATGGGAACCCGTGCCACTCAGGCTAACCCCAAAAATTGGCATCGCTTCTTAGGAGGGATATACGGTCATTAGAGGCATGGTGGATGGGTTAGCGGCATGGTTCCTAATAGGGTACGATACTAGACGCGACATCGTTCCCCACGGTGGGTATATGTGAGGGACGAGCGGGAAGACTACTTCGAGTGTCATCAAGTTTTTGTTTTTATTATTTTAGAAATACTTAGTATGCCCAAAACTTCCATTTTTTGTTCCTGTGGTGTGGGATTTGCATTTACCTTTCCACCAAGACTGTGCCCGCGCAATTCTGAGTCTTATAGCGATAGTTATGGCCAATATACGGGGCACCATGCGTCTTGGCAATGGGAACCCTTGCCACTACCGCTAACCACCAAAATTGGCGGCGCATCTTAGGAGGGATAAACGGCCATTAGAGGCATGGTGGATGGGTTAGCGGCACAGTTCCTCACAGGTGACGAACGCCAGACTCTACATGGTTCCTCACAGGGTACAAACGCCAGACGCGACATGGTTCCGACGGTGGGTATATGTGAGGCACGAGCCGGAAGACTACTTCGGGTGTCGTCAATTTTTTGTTTTTATTATTTTAGAAATACTTAGTATGACCAAAACTTCTGTTTTTCATTCCTGTGGTGTGGGATTTGCAGTTATCTTTCTAACAAGACTGAGCCCACACAATCCTTAGTCTTGTAGCGATAATTATGGCCAATATACAGGGCACCTTATGTCTTGGCAATGGGAAACCGTGCCACTCCCGCTAACCCCCAAAATTGGCGGCGCGTCTTAGGAGGGACAGACGGTCATTAAGGCATGGTTGATGGGTTAGTGGCACGGTTTCTCGCAGGGTACAAACGCCAGACTCTACATGGTTCCCGACGGTGGGTATATGTGAGGCACGAGCGGTACGACTACTTCGGGTGTCATCAAATTTTTGTTTTCATTATTTTAGAAATCCTTAGTCTGACCAAAACTTCCAGTTTTCATACGAGGCACCTTGCGTCTTAGCAATGGAAACCCGTGCCAGTCCCGCTAACACCCAAAATTCGCGGTGCGTCTTAGGAGGGACATACGGTCATTAGAGGCATAGTGGATGGGTTAGAGGCACGGTTCCTCACAGGGTACGAACGCCAGACACTACATGGTTCCCGACGGTGGGTATATGTGAGGCACAAGCGGGAAGTCTACTTCGGGTGTCGTCAATTTTTTGTTATTATTATTTTAGAAATACTTAGTATGACCAAAACATCCATTTTTCGTTCCTGTGGTGTGGGATTTGTAGTTATCTTTCCAACAATACTGAGCCCGCGCAATTCTGAGTCTTATAGCGATAGTTATAGCCAATATACGGGGCACCTTGCGTCTTGGCAATGGGAACCCGTGCCACTCCTGCTAAACCCCAAAATTCGTGACGCGTCTTAGGAGGGACATGCAGTCATTAGAGGCATGGTGGATGGGTTAGTGGCATGGTACCTTACAGGGTATGAACGCCAGACGTGACATTGGTTCCCGACGGTGAGTATATGTGTGGCACGAGCGGGAAGACTACTTTGGGTGTTGTCAATTTTTATTTTTTATTATTTTAGAAAAACTTAGTATGGCCAAAACATCCATTTTTCATTCCTGTGGTGCGGGATTTGCAGTTATCTTCCCAATAAGACCGAGCCCACGCAATTCCGAGTCTTATAGCGATAGTTATAGCCAATATACGGGGCACCATGCGTCTTGGCAATGGGAACCCGTGCCACTCCCGCTAACCGCCAAAATTGGCCGCATGTCTTAGGAGACACATACGGTCATTAGAGGCATGGTGGATGGGTTAGCGGCATGGTTCCTCACATGGTATGAACGCCAAACCCGACATGGTTCCCGACGGTGGGTATATTTGAGGCACGAGCAGGAAGACTACTTCGGATGTCGTCTATTTTTTGTTTTTATTATTTTAGAAATACTTAATATGACCAAAACTTCCATTTTTCATTCCTGTGGTGTGGGATTTGCAGTTATCTTTCCAACAAGACCGAGCCCGCGCAATTCTGAGTCTTATAGCGATAGTTATGGCCATTATGTGAGGCACCTTGCGTCTTGGCAATGGGAACCCGTGCCACTCCCGCTAAACCCCAAAATTGGCGGCGCGTCTTAGGGGGGACATACGGTCATTAGAGGGATGGTGGATGGGTTAGCGATGCGGTTCCTCACATGGTACGAAGGCCAGACACGACATGGTTCCCGACAGTGGGTATATGTGAGGCACGAGCGGGAAGACTACTTCGGGTGTCGTCAATTTTATGTTTTTATTATTTTAGAAATACTTAGTATGACCAAAAATTCCATTTTGCATTCCTGTAGTGTGGGATTTGCAGTTATCTTTCCAACAAGACCGAGCCCGCGCAATTCTGAGTCTCATAGCGATAGTTATGGCCAATATACGGGGCACCTTGCGTCTTGGCAATGGGAACCCGTGCCACTCCCGCTAACCCCCAAAATTGTTGGCGCATGTTAGGAGGGACATAAGGTCACTAGAGTCATGGTGGGATTTGTAGTTATCTTTCCAACAAGACCGAGCCGGCGCAATTCTGAGTCTTATAGCGATAGTTATGGCCAATATACGGGGCACCTTGCGTCTTGATAATGGGAACCCGTGCCGCCCCCGCTAACCACCAAAATTTGCGGCGCATCTTAGGAGGGACAAACGGTCAGTAGATGCATGGTGGATGGGTTAGCTGCACGGTTCCTCACATTGTACGAACGCCAGACTCGACATGGTTCCCGACGGTGGATATATGTGAGGCACGAGCGGGAAGACTACTTCGGGTGTCGTCAATTTCTTGTTTTTATTATTTTAGAAATACTTAGTATGACCAAAAATTCCATTTTTCATTCCTGTGGCATGGGATTGACAGTTATCTTTCCATGAAGACCGACCCCGCGCAATTCCGAGTCTTATAGCGATAGTTATGGCCAATATACGGGGCACCGTGCGTCCTAATAATGGGAACCCGTGCCACTCCCGCTAACCCCCAAAATTGGCAGTGCGTCTTAGGAGGGACATACGGTCATTAGAGGCAGGGTGGATGGGTTAGCGGCACGGTTCCCCACAGTTTACGAACGCCAGACGTGACATGGTTCTTGACGGTGGATATATGTGAGGCACGAGCGGGAAGACTACTTCGGGTGTCGTCAATTTTTTGTGTTTATTATTTTAGAAATACTTAGTATGACCAAAACTTCCATTTTTCATTCCTGTGGTGTGGGATTTGCAATTATCTTTCCAACCAGACCGAGCCCGCGCAACTCTGAGTCTTATAGCAATAGTTATGGCCAATATACGGGGCACCTTGCGTCTTGATAATGGGATCCCGTGCCACCCCCGCTAATCCCCCAAATTTGCGGCGCGTCTTAGGAGGGAGATACGGTCAGTAGAGGCATCGTGGATGGGTTAGCGGCTTGGTTCCTCACATTGTACGAATGCCAGACTCGACATGGTTCCCGACGATGGATATATGTGAGGCACGAGAGGGAAAACTACTTCGGGTGTCGTCAATTTTTTATTTTTATTATTTTAGGAATACTTAGTATGACCAAAAATTCCATTTTTCATTGCTGTGGTGTGGGATTTGCAGTTATCTTTCCAATAAGACCGAGCCCGCGCAATTCTAAGTCTTAGAGTGATAGTTATTGTCAATATACGAGGCACCTTGCGTCTTGATATTGGGAACCCGTGCCACTCCTGCTAACCCCCTAAATTAGCGGTGCGTCTTAGGTGGGACATACGGTCATTAGAGGCATGGTGGATGGGTTAGCGGCTGGGTTCATCACATTGTACGATCGCCAGACGCGACATGGTTCCCGACGGTGGATATATGTGAGGCACGAGCGGGAAGACTACTTCGGGTGTCGTCAATTTTTTGCTTTTCTTATTTTAGAAATACTTAGTATGACCAAAAATTCTGTTTTTGGTTCCTGTCGTGTGGGATTTGCAGTTATCTTTCCAACAAGACCGAGCCCGCGCAATTCTGAGTCTTATATCGATAGTTATGGCCAATATACGGGGCACCTTGCGTCTTGATAATGGGAACCCGTGCCACCCCCGCTAACCCCCAAAATTGGCGGCGCATCTTAGGAGGGACATACGGTCATTAGAGGCATGGTGGATAGGTTAGCGGCACGGTTCCTCACAGTGTACGAACGCCAGAGGCGACGTGGTTCCCGACGGTGGATATATGTGAGGCACGAGCGGGAAGACTACTTCGGGTGTCGTCAATTTTTTGGTTTTATTATTTTAGAAATACGTATTAAGACCAAAAATTCTGTTTTTCGTTCCTGTGGTGTGGGATTTGCAGTTATCTTTCCAACAAAACCGAGGCCGCGCAATTCTGAGTATTATAGCGATAGTTGTGGCCAATATACGGCGCACGTTGCGTTTTGATAATGGGAACCCGTGCCACTCCCCCTAACCCCCAAAATAGGCGGTGCGTCTTAGGAGGGACATACGGTCAGTAGAGTCATGGTGGATGGGTTAGCAGCACGGTTCCTCACATTGTACGAACGCCAGACGCGACATGGTTCCCGACGGTGGATATATGTGAGGCACGAGCGGCAAGACTACTTCGGGTGTCGTCAATTTTTTGTTTTTATTATTTTAAAAATACGTAGTATGACCAAAAATTCTTTTTTTCGTTCCTGTGGTGTGGGATTTGAAGTTATGTTTCCAACAAGACCGAGCCCGCGCAATTCTGAGTCTTATAGCGATAGTTATGACCAATATACGGGGCACCTTGCGTCTTGATAATGGGAACCCGTGCCACCCCCGCTAACCCCCAAAATTGGCGGCGCGTCTTAGGAGGGACATACGGTCATTAGAGGCAAGGTGGATGGGCTAGCAGCATCATTCCTCATAGGGTACGAACGCCAGACGCGACATGGTTCCCGACGTTGGACATATGTGAGGCACGAGCTGGAAGACTACTTCGGGTGTCGTCATTTTTTTATTATTATTTTAGAAATACTTAGTATGACCAAAAATTCCATTTTTCATTCCTGTGGTATGGGATTTGCAGATATCTTTCCAACAAGACTGAGCCCGTGCAATTCTGAGTCTTATAGCGATAGTTATGGCCAATATACGGGGCACCTTGCGTCTTGGCAATGGGCACCCATGCCACTCCCGCTAACACCCAAAATTGGCAGCACGTCTTAGGAGGGACATACGGTCATTAGAGGCACGGTGCATGGGTTAGCGGCATGGTTCCTCACAGGGTACGAACGCCAGACGCGACATCCTTCCTGACGGTGGACATACGTGAGGCAAGAGCGGGAAGACTACTTCGGGTGTCGTCAATTTTTTGTTTTTATTGTTTTATAAATACTAAGTATGACCAAAAATTCTGTTTTTCGTTCCTGTGGTGTGGGATTTCCAGTTATCATTCCAACAAGACTGAGCCCGCGCAAGTCTAAGCCTTATAGCGATAGTTATGGCCAATATACGGGGCACCTTGCGTCTTGATAATGGGAACCCGTGCCACTCCCGCTTACCACCAAAATTGGCGGCGCATCTTAGGAGGGACATACGGTCATTAGAGGCATGGTGGATGGGTTAGCGGGACGGTTCCTCACATTGTACGAACGCCAGACGCGACATGGTTCCCGACGATGGATATATTTGAGGCACGAGCGGGAAGACTACTTCGGGTGTCGTCAAATTTTTGTTTTTATTATTTTAGAAATACTTAGTATGACTAACAATTCTGTTTTTCATTTCTGTGGTCTGGGATTTGCAGTTATCTTTCCAACAAGACCGAGCCCGCGCAATTCTGAGTCTTATAGCGATAGTTATGGCCAATATAAAGGGCACCTTGCGTCTTGGCAATGGGAACCCGTGCCACTCCCGCTAACCCCCAAAATTGGCGGCGCATCTTAGGAGGGACATACGGTCATTAGAGGCATGGTGGATGGGTTAGCAGCATCGTTCCTCATAGGGTACGAACGCCAGACGCGACATGGTTCCCGACGTTGGACATATGTGAGGCACGAGCTGGAAGACTACTTCGGGTGTCGTCATTTTTTTATTATTATTTTAGAAATATTTAGTATGACCAAAAATTCCATTTTTCATTCCTGTGGTATGGGATTTGCAGATATCTTTCCAACAAGACTGAGCCCGTGCAATTCTGAGTCTTATAGCGATAGTTATGGCCAATATACGGGGCACCTTGCGTCTTGGCAATGGGCACCCATGCCACTCCCGCTAACACCCAAAATTGGCGGCACGTCTTAGGAGGGACATACGGTCATTAGAGGCATGGTGCATGGGTTAGCGGCATGGTTCCTCAGAGGGTACGAACGCCAGACGCGACATCCTTCCTGACGGTGGACATACGTGAGGCACGAGCGGGAAGACTACTTCGGGTGTCGTCAATTTTTTGTTTTTATTGTTTTATAAATACTTAGTATGACCAAAAATACTGTTTTTCGTTCCTATGGTGTGGGATTTCCAGTTATCATTCCAACAAGACTGAGCCCGCGCAATTCTAAGCCTTATAGCGATAGTTATGGCCAATATACGGGGCACCTTGCGTTTTGATAATGCGAACCCGTGCCACTCCCGCTTACCACCAAAATTGGCGGCGCATCTTAGGAGGGACATACGGTCATTAGAGGCATGGTGGATGGGTTAGCGGGACGGTTCCTCACATTGTACGAACGCCAGACGCGACATGGTTCTCGACGATGGATATATTTGAGGCACGAGCGGGAAGACTACTTCGGGTGTCGTCAATTTTTTGTTTTTATTATTTTAGAAATACTTAGTATGACTAACAATTCTATTTTTCATTTCTGTGGTCTGGGATTTGTAGTTATCTTTCCAACAAGACCGAGCCCGCGCAATTCTGAGTCTTATAGCGATAGTTATGGCCAATATAAAGGGCACCTTGCGTCTTGGCAATGGGAACCCGTGCCACTCCCGCTAACCCCCAAAATTGGCGGCGCATCTTAGGAGGGACATACGGTCATTAGAGGCATGGTGGATGGGTTAGCAGCATCGTTCCTCATAGGGTACGAACGCCAGACGCGACATGGTTCCCGACGGTGGATATATGTGAGGCACGAGCGGCAAGACTACTTCGGGTGTCGTCAATTTTTTGTTTTTATTATTTTAGAAATACGTAGTCTGACCAAAAATTCTTTTTTTCGTTCCTGTGGTGTGGGATTTGAAGTTATGTTTCCAACAAGACCGAGCCCGCGCAATTCTGAGTCTTATAGCGATAGTTATGACCAATATACGGGGCACCTTGCGTCTTGATAATGGGAACCCGTGCCACCCCCGCTAACCCCCAAAATTGGCGGCGCGTCTTAGGAGGGACATACGGTCATTAGAGGCAAGGTGGATGGGCTAGCAGCATCGTTCCTCATAGGGTACGAACGCCAGACGCGACATGGTTCCCGACGTTGGATATATGTGAGGCACGAGCTGAAAGACTACTTCGGGTGTCGTCATTTTTTTTATTATTATTTTAGAAACACTTAGTATGACCAAAAATTCTATTTTTCATTCCTGTGGTATGGGACTTGTAGATATCTTTCCAACAAGACTGAGCCCGTGCAATTCTGAGTCTTATAGCGATAGTTATGGCCAATATACGGGGCACCTTGCGTCTTGGCAATGGGCACCCGTGCCACTCCCGCTAACACCCAAAATTGGCGGCACGGCTTAGGAGGGACATACGGTCATTAGAGGCATGGTGCATGGGTTAGCGGCATGGTTCCTCAGAGGGTACGAATGCCAGACGCGACATCCTTCCTGACGGTGGATATACGTGAGGCACGAGCGGGAAGACTACATCGGGTGTCGTCAATTTTTTGTTTTTCTTATTTTATAAATAATTAGTATGACCAAAAATTCTGTTTTTCGTTCCTGTGGTGTGGGATTTCCAGTTATCATTCCAACAAGACCGAGCACGCGCAATTCTTAGCCTTATAGCGATAGTTATGGCCAATATACGGGGCACCTTGCATCTTGATAATGGGAACCCGTGCCACTCCCGCTTACCACCAAAATTGGCGGCGCATCTTAGGAGGGACATATGGTCATTAGAGGCATGGTGGATGGGTTAGCGGCACGGTTCCTCACATTGTACGAACGCCAGACGCGACATGGTTCCCGACGATGGATATATGTGAGGCACGAGCGGGAAGACTACTTTGGGTGTCATCAATTTTTTGTTTTTATTATTTTAGAAATACTTAGTATGACTAAAAATTCTATTTTTCATTTCTGTGGTCTGGGATTTGCAGTTATCCTTCCAACAAGGCCGAGCCCGCGCAATTCTGAGTCTTGTAGCGATAGTTATGGCCAATATACGGGGCACCTTGCGTCTTGGCAATGGGCACCCGTGCCACTCCCGCTAACCCCCAAAATTGGCGGCGCGTCTTAGGAGGGACAAACGGTCCTTAGAGGCATGGTGGATGGGTTAGCGGCATGGTTCCTCACATTGTACGTACGCCAGACGCGACATGGTTCCCGACGGTGGATATATGTGAGGCACGAGCGGGAAGACTACTTCGGGTGTCATCAATTTTTTATTTTTATTATTTTAGAAATACTTAGTAGGACTAAAAATTGTATTTTTCATTTCTGTGGTCTGGGATTTGCAGTTATCTTTCCAACAAGACCGAGCCCCCGCAATTTTGAGTCTTATAACGATAGTTATGGCCAATATACGGGGCACCTTGCGTCTTGGCAATGGGAACCCGTGCCACTCCCGCTAACCCCCAAAATTGGCGGCACCTCTCAGGAGGGACATACGATCGTTAGAGGCATGGTGGATGGGTTAGCGGCATGGTTCCTCACATTGTACGAACGCAAGACGCGACATGGTTCCCGACGGTGGATATATGTGAGGCACGAGCGGGAAGACTACTTCGGGTGTCGTCAATTTTTTGTTTTTATTATTTTAGAAATACTTAGTATGACCAAAAATTCTATTTTTCGTTTCTGTTGTGTCGGATTTGCTGTTATCTTTCCAACAAGACCGAGCCCGCGCAATTCTGAGTCTTATAGCGATAGTTATGGCCAATATACGGGGCACCTTGCGTCTTGGCAACGGGCACCCGTGCCACTGCCGCTAACCCCCAAAATTGGCGGCGCGTCTTAGGAGGGACATACGGTCATGAGATTCATGGTGCATGGGTTAGCGGCATGGTTCCTCATAGGATACGAACGCCAGACGCGACATGCTTCCCAACAGTGGATATACGTGAGGCACGAGCGGGAAGACTACTTCGGGTGTCGTCAATTTTTTGTTTTTATTATTTTATAAATACTTAGTATGACCAAAAATTCTGTTTTTCGTTCCTGTGGTGTGGGATTTCTAGTTATCATTCCAACAAGACCGAGCCCGCGCAATTCTAAGCCTTATAGCGATAGTTATGTCCAATATACGGGGCACCTTGCGTCTCGATAATGGGAACCCGTGCCACTCCCGCTTTCCACCAAAATTGGCGGCGCGTCTTAGGAGGGACATATGGTCATTAGAGGCATGGTGGATGGGTTAGCGGCACGGTTGCTCACATTGTGCGAACGCCAGACGCGACATGGTTCCCGACGATGGATATATGTGAGGCACGAGCGGGAAGACTACTTCGGGTGTCGTCCATTTTTTGTTTTTATTATTTTAGAAATACTTAATATGACTAAAATTTCTATTTTTCGTTTCTGTGGTTTGGGATTTGCAGTTATCTTTCCAACAAGACCGAGCCCGCGTAATTCTAAGTCTTATAGCGATAGTTGTGGTCAATATACGGGGCACCCTGCGTCTTGGCTATGGGAACCCGTGCCACTCCCGCTAACCCCCAAAATTTGCGGCGCGTCTTCGGAGGGACAAACGGTCATTAGAGGCACGGTGCATGGGTTAGCGGCATGGTTCCTCATAGGGTACGAATGCCAGACGCGACATGCTTCCCGACGGTGGATATACGTGAGGCACGAGCGGGAAGACTAATTCGAGTGTCTTCAATTTTTTGTTTTTATTATTTTAGAAGTACTTAGTGTGACCAAAAATTCAATTTTTCATTCCTGTGGTGTGGGATTTACAGTTATCAATCCAACAAGACCGAGCCTGCGCAATTCGGAGTCTTATAGCGATAGTAATGGTCAATATACGGGGCACCTTTCGTCTTGGCAATGGGAACCCGTGCCACTCCCGCTAACCCCCAAAATTTGCGGCACGTCTTAGGAGGGACAAACGGTCAGTAGAGGCATGGTGGATGGGTTAGCAGCATGGTTCCTCACATTGTACGAACGCCAGACGCGACATGGTCCCCCACGGTGGATATATGTGAGGCACGAGCGGGAAGACTACTTCGGGTGTCGTCAATTTTTTGTTTTTATTATTTTAGAAATATTTAGTATGACCAAAAATTCTATTTTTCATTCTGGTGGTGTGGGATTTACAGTTATCTTTCCAACAAGACCGAGCCCGCGCAATTCTGAGTCTTATGGCGATAGTTATGCCCAATATACGGGGCACCTTGTGTCCTGGCAATAGGAATCCGTGCCACTCCCACTAAACCCCAAAATTGGTGGCGCGTCTTAGGAGGGACATACGGTCATTAGAGGCTTGGTGGATGGGTTAGCTGCTGAGAGCCAATGGACTGGCTCCATTGCCTCTGGAGTAATGAGTGATTGTCAACAGTAGCAAGACCCAGAAGGACTTGGGCACAAGACCTCTGATGGATAGGAGGCCTTCCAATGGACTGGAGTTAGAGGGAAGTCCTCCGAAGGACTGGAGGCACACTCGGCATCTGTAGGCCGTGGGAGTTCGGTATATGGAGGAGCGGCATGACGACGGCAGGAGTAAGTCCTCCGAAGGACAGCGAGGCTGCCCTAATGGACAGGGGATGCCGGGCGCCACCGCGGTGCACCAACCCTAATGCGTGGCGCGAAGGCGTGCGAGGGAGGCTTTGGCGGCTTCGGCTCAAAACCGTCACCCAAGCTACCCAAGCCTTGGTGAGTTGGGCCACGACTCGCAAAGATAGAGAAGATCGGCCAAATCCGGCCTAGGCGGAGACTTCCTAAAGTTTCTCGGTTTCTGACTTCAAAACCAGGGACGGATCGCAGATTGGACTACTGGCCACGTGGAGAGCATCCGAGGATTGCGTGGAACTTACGAAGATCAAGACTTCATCGTGGTCGTCCGTCCAGAAATATCCTTTAATCTTTCGTTTGAGTCCTTAGGGTTTGTTTAGCTGTAGGGACCGAAGTGCAAAACTATCTAAATAGCACTCGGGTATAAATAGGTCCAAGGCAGGTCATTAGAGGAACTTTTGGCTACTAGGATTAGTTTTCACTTGGTGATTTTCGTCCTTAAGCTTTGAGCTCCATTATTAGAGAGGTTAGAGTAGGATTTAGCCTCCTAATCTTGAGGGAGGGTGAGGGAGGTTGCTTGGGATGAATTTCTGCTTGTATGCTGAATATTTAGACCCACCTTGGGCACTTAATCGAAGAAAATTCGTGCAGCAACCTTGTGTTCTTCTCCTCCCCCTTTCTATTTGGTTTTTGTGTTCAATCCTTGCCTTTTTGGGTGTTTTTGTTGGGCAAGCTTGAATCCCCTTCCTTGTTGATGTTTTGGACTTGCTAGGACGTGGAGATCAAGACTTAGTTCATCTCAATCCTGCTGGATTGCCACGAGCAAGCCTCTTTTGTGTTTTCCCCTTTCTTGCCCAAGGATGGCCATTTCACAAGATCTGAAATTCCCGCTGATTCCGCGGTTACCTTGAGTTGATCTTTTGGGGATAACTTTGAAATGGGGTCCAGATAACCTGTGCTAAATTTCGTGAAGTTTGGACAAGGTTTGATCAAGTTTGGATTTGAAAAAGTCTTTTCTGCGACCCTACCGGACCATCCGGCAGAGGCCACCGGACAGTCTGGTTCCACCGGATAGTCCGGCAGTGGCCACCGGACAGTCCGGTGAGAGGCACTGTCTAGGCCGTGCCATAGGATAGTCCGGCATCAGGCACCGGATAGTCCGGTCACACCTGACATTCCGGTGTTGGTCACCGGATAGTCCGGTCCTGCGAGGGAGCTGCTGTGTTCTTCCAAGTTTGGTTTTTCTGCTGTGATTTTGCTACGGATTTTCACATTCCTCCCTTAAGACCATTCTCTTTGCTTACTGTGAGTCAGTGAGATGCACCTAGGTGTGGTGAGTGTCTTGTGGCGGTTATTGCAAAATCCGTTGCTCCGCTGTCACTCTTGTTTGGATCTTGAGATTTCTTGCATTGGTGCGTATCCTCACAGTGGACGGCACCCTTGCGCTGCTTGGCACGTATCTGTTTAGTGGACGGTGCTTAGTTTCGGTTTCCACTTGGGGGTTTGTAATTTTGTGATTTCAAGTCCTCCTATTCACCCCCCCTCTAGTCGCACGTCTCGGTCCTACAATTGGTATCAGAGCCGGTTAGGTTTCTTCATACCTTACCAGTCAGAAACCAGTAGCGACTATGACTCACTCTGGGAAGATTCCAGTCCTTGGTTCCGATGGCTACTCCTACTGGAAGGGTAAGATGAGAGCTTTCTTGCTTAGCCAGGGCCAGGACATATGGGATGCTCCTCAGAGTTCGAACTTTCTTGTACTTCCAGTTGCCCAGCGCACCACCCAGCGATTGTGGCTCAGCATGAGGCGAACGCCAAAGCAGTTAACTTTCTCTTCTCAGGACTTGGTCCAGTTGATTATGAGAAAGTGATCCACCTTGAGACTGCCCGTCAGATCTGGTCCCTGCTGAGTGCACACCATGAGGGCACTGCTACCATCAAGGGGCGTCTCGTTGAGACTTACAGGCGCGAGTATGAAAATTTTGTTCAGAAGCTTGGTGAGTCCATCGATGACTTGCTTGGTCATTTTCAATCGATCTTCAATGAGTTGCACGTTAACTCCAGCCCTGAGAGGATCCCATACACCGACCATCAGCAGGCTGTCAAGTTGCTGTATGCGTTGGACAGGAAGGTATGGGAGATCAAGGTTAACTCGATCATAGAGTCTGAGGCCTATGACACAATTGGAGTGGAGACTCTTTACAGCAAGCTCAAGGCCACAGAGGTGGATTACAAGTTGAGAGATTCTCTCGCTTGTACTGGCTCCAAGAGCCTGGCCTTGGCTTCTCCCTCCAGTGAGGCCGTTTCTAACCCCCAGCTTCACAGCTTTTCGCTTTCTGCTCTTATGTCTGTTACAGAGGAGCAGTTGGCGTCACTTGGGGATAATGAGCTTTGTCTGGTGTCTAGCCGCTTTCAGCGCGCCTATGACAACCGGATGAGCAAGAAGAGGGGCGAGAGGCCCAAGTGCTTCGAGTGCGGAGAAGTCGGCCACTTTATTGCCGAATGCCCAAACAAGCAGAACGACTACTACAAGAAGGGCAAGAACCACTCCCGCGACTCCAACAAGTACCACTCTAGCAAGCGTGACCACACCAAGCACCACTGCGGCAAGATCAAGAACTTCCGGAAGGCTTTCAAGAGCTACCAGAAGGACAACCGGAAGTGGGACAAGGCCTTCTTCGCCGAGCTTAGTGGTCTGTGTGGCGGATCGTCTTCCTCCTCCTCGTCTTCGTCGAGCTCAAGCGATGAGGAGATTGTCACCAAGCGGGACAACAGGAGGGACCAAGGTGGTCCAGCTAGACTCTGCTTCATCTCGACCAAGTCCAAGCGCAAGCACAAGATGCACCGGAGATCCTTTTGCTCCATGGCGCTTGAGGACAAGGACGACAAGGGCAACGACAATGACTCCTCCGATGAAGAGGTAACTCCTGAGCAAGCTAAAATTCTTGAGATGTTGGAGTCAAATAGTCGTGAGTTGAAAGCCCAGGATTGGTTGTTGCAGAAGGCAGCCAAGAAGCTGTAGAAGCAGAAAGCCAAGTTGGTTGATGCTTTAGCTGAGATAGAGAGGCTGAAGAATGTGTCAGCCCAGCCTAGTGAGACTAAGTGTCCTACCTGTGAGACCTTGATGAGAGATCTCTATGAGCAGAAGAGCAAGTATGCTCATCAGGTAGAGGAGATGGAAAGGCTGAGGTAGAGTTAGGCAAGCTCCAGTCTAAACTGGATGAGCCTATTTTGAGTGATGTGACTGAGTGTGAGATGTGTCCCCACCTAGCTATTGACATAGCTGAGCTGAAAGTGAGGTGTGAGGGACAGCTCAAAGAGTTGCAAGAGCTTAGGACTAGACCCATGCTTTTGGGTGCATGCATGGTCTGTCCTACTTTGGAGAGTGAGCTTGTGTAGTTGAGAGCTGACCTTGAGATGCTTTTAGCATCCCCTGACACTTGTGAGAACTGTCTCACTCTGAGGTTGATGTTGGTGGATAGGGATGCCACCATTAAGAAGTTAGAGAAGTCTGCTTTCCCTATTCCCTCTCTAAACTGCCCTACTTGTGCTGACCAGACTTTAGTTCTGAAGGATCTGAGAGAGGAGAAACAGACTTTGGTTGATGAGAACAACCGGTTGAGAGAAGTGCTCAGTTGGATGTATGCTAGAGAGCCCCAACTTAGGATGATCTTGGAGAGCACCAAGAGAGCTGAGGGTGATATGAGTGGACTTGGGTTAGGAGAGAGTAGTACTTCAGGTGAGAAGAGGAGTTCCCCAATTAAGCTTAAGACTGCCTCTCCTCAGCCTAGCCCTACTGTTGATGGGGTTTACCATGAGCCTCTTAAGGCTGCCCCAAAGAAGCAGTTCTGGACACCCAAGCCATCACAGGTTGAGCTGGACAGAGTAGTGACTGAGATTCTCAAGCCTCCAGTGAGCAAGGAGAGAGTCCAGCAGCCTGTTCCACTCAAGGCTACTCCACCTAAGCCCAAGGCTTAGCCTAAACCCACTCCCAAGAGGCCTATCTACCACTATGACTTTTGCCAGCGGAATGGCCACTTGGAGCAGTTTTGCTTCAGGAGGAAGCGAGTTGAGAGGCAGGAGAGAGCCTGGGGGAACCAGGATCAGTTCTACCAGGGTGATAGGCAGGATTCTCCCCGTCGCGGTGAGATGAGAGACCGCTTTGCTGGTGAGAGAGGAGGCGGCTTTCAGGCCCGTGTTTCTAGTGGAGAGAGACGCTTTCTCGGTCGAGCTCCTAGTCGTTTTCAGCGCGGCCATGGATCTTCTGACCGAGGCTTTGGAGGTAGAGGGTTTGAGAGCTCACGCTTTAGAGGTTGTGGGTACCCAGGTAGACGTGATGCTTACTTTGACTGTGTTTACCCCACTTTTGAGCAGATGGCTCGGCACTGGTTCAGCTGTTACACTAACCCTAGTGCCGGACCATTTGCTCACTCTCGCTTTCCTTGATTTTGCAGGATCGAGGCTTGGAGGACATATGGTCATGGACTCCGGTTGCTCTAGGCACATGACAGGGCACCGCAGATGGTTCTCCAGCCTCAACCCCATGAGCACCAAGGAGTACATCACATTCGGGGATAATGGTCAAGGTAAAGTGTTGGGTGTTGGTTCTGTTGCTCTTTCTAGCAAGCTTTCCCTGAGAGAAGTTGCTTTGGTGAGGAATTTGGGGTTCAATTTGGTTTCTGTCTCGTAACTTCTCAAGGAAGGGTTTGAGGTTCGTTTTAAGGAGGGTTCCTCTTGTGTGCTTAATGCTAAGGAAATCCTTGTTTGTCGGATTTTGCAATATGGGCAGGTTTTTAAGATTTACCTTGCATCAGTCTCTGGACCAACTCGGTGTTTGGTTGCTAGTCCTTCTGCTGATATTTGGAGGTGGCATAGGAGGCTTGGCCATTTGAGTTTTGATCTGCTAGTCAGGTTGAGCTCAATGGATCTGATCCGAGGATTGCCCAATTAGAAAGCAGAAAAGGACTTAGTATGCCACCCCTGTCGTCATGGCAAGATGGTTGCCGCTTCTCATGCACCTGTCAATCAGGTGATGACCTCTTACTTGGGTGAGCTGTTACATATGGACATGGTTGGTCCTGCTCGAGTACAGTCGGTCAGTGGGAAGTGGTATGTGCTTGTAGTTGTGGATGACTTTTCTCGCTATTCGTGGGTGTTCTTCATGGAATTCAAAGATGAAGCTTTTGGTTTTGTTCGGGATCTGGTCTTGAGGTTAAGGAATGAGAGTCATAAAGCTATGAGGGCTATCTGCAGCGACAATGGCGGAGAATTTCGTAACTCTCATTTCGAAACCTTTTGTCGTGACCTTGGTCTTGATCACCAATTCTCATCTCCTTATACCCCACCGCAGAACGTTGTTGTGGAACGAAAGAATCGCACAATTGTAGAGATGGCGTGGACGATGCTTGATGGGCATAGGACTCCGCGACGCTTTTGGGCTGAGGCTATGAATACGGCCTGTTACATTGCTAACCACATTTTCCTATGGGCTTTCTTGGGAAAGACTTTGTACGAGCTACGGTTTGGTAGGCAGCCTAGCGTCAAGCACCTGCGTGCATTTGGCTGCAGATGCTTTGTGCTCAAAAAGGGGGGCATTTGGACAAATTTGAATATCGCTGCTTGGATGGTATTTTTCTTGGGTATGCCTCTACCTCTAGGGCATATAGAGTGTGGATCCTTGATACTAGACAAGTGGTTGAGACCTGTGAAGTTTCCTTTGATGAATCTATGCCTTGCACTGTGATGCCCTAGGCATCTCAAATGCTTTGCACTAAAAACATTAGCATAATGATATCTTTTCACTTGAAAAGCATGCATAAGCTAGGCCAATTGAGCAACTAAACCTAGTTTTCAGAAAAAGCTGTGTTTGAATTGTGGATATAACTTTAAGGCCATTGTGTTTTTCATAAAACCTTACATACCAAACTTGTAGGTAATCCCATAAGGAATGACTTTGGTATTTTGTGCTTTAGCATGCATGAATGTTGAAATCCAGTTTTGGGTCATTTTATGTGAAAATGTGACTTTTGCCGATTTCAGCCCTGTTTGGTAAATTCAAAATTTTGTGAAACAAAATTCAAAATCTTGCCATGTCATGAATACCAAAGTTGTAGATCATGAGATTCTATGCAACTTTGGTATAGTTCACCTTTCATGAAAATGCACCTAAAATGGACTTTTATAATTTCCAAGTTGGGGGTTTTAATTGGTCAAACAGGAGTCAGCAAGTTATTTTCAAATTTAAATCATTTTGTATTTGGAATCTGGTATAGGTCCTTTTGACAAAGTTGTAGATTTCAAAATGTACAACATTTCATTCAATTGGGTCTTTTTCAAATTCGGCTCCTAAATTGGTCAAATTTGCAAATTTCAGAAACCTAATCAGCTGGTCAAAGGGGGTTTAGCTTTTTTCGATTTTCTTTTATTTTCTCGTCTGTATGACAGGCGGGACCCACCTGTCAGCCCCGCCCGCGCCAGCGCACGGACCCGCTCCCTCGCTCGATGCACCGAGTCTATACACCGTACTCACAAATCCTGGGATTGGCCCCACCTGTCAGCCACCGTGGTCCATAGACCGGGTTCACCCACGCGCCTCTCTTTTCTCTCCCCGCCCGCGCGCGCCCACGCGGCGCTGCGCGCCGAGCGGCCGTGGCCACGCGCCGGCCGTCCCGGCCGCCACGGCCACGCGCCACTGCCGCGCGCGGACAGCGCGCGCGCGACGCGCCCCCGGGGCGAGGGCGAGGCCGGCCCTATATCTCGGGTTCTCCTTCCCGAACTCGAGTTTTCTGCTTTTCCCTTCCGACCTCGCGCGTCCGCCATTGCCGGAACCCGCGCGAGCTCGCCCCCAGCCATCTCCGCCCACTCCCGAGCTCAACCGTCACCGCGCCGAGCTTCGCCGCCCTCGACTCTACCTTTCCGTCTAGACCGCGTCGCCCGAGACCCTCCCACTTCGGCGTATTGCACCGCCGGACCTCGCCGGCCAGGGGCACTCGTCGCCGACCCTCCCCGCGATCTCCCCCGCCGTCTGAGGTAGTGGGTAAAGCTCCCCGTCTTCTCCTCTCTCTCCCCGGCACTCCGCGGCGAGCTCCCGAGCCCCGCAGGGCCGGGATTGAGCGCGCGCCGCCGGAACTCCCCCTCCCGTCGCGAGGAGGAAGACGACGGGAGGAGGAAGACGGACATTTTGCTATACCGCCCTCCGGGTTTAACAGTTTTATGTTTCCATACCGGGCACTGTGTACTGAGTCTTGTAAATCTTGCACAGGAACCCTCAGAAGCTATAGATATTTACAGATAGGTCCTGGATCTGTTTAATTTCGATTAAAATGCTTTTAAAAAAGGCTGAAACTTTGAAAAATCATAGTAAAGTGTATAAAAATCCAAAAATAGCAAACTTTGTTGCATTTTGTTCCTAATAAATAGATCTACAGAATGGGTATGATGGTTGAGTAGGAAAAGACAGTTTTGCCCCTGTTTTTGTGGAAGCATGAAAAACCTTGATAAATAGAAAATATGGCTAAAATGAACTCCAAAAATTGTGAAATTTGGGCAGAGACCTTTTTATTCTGTGTAGGCTCTATGAAAATTTTGGTAGCTCAAATGACCACTGCTAATTACCATTTTGCCCCTACATGTGTTTTTAGCATGGAAAATAAATGAAGAAATGTTGTTTATATAAAAATTAGGTTCTAAATGGTTATACCTAGTTTATTGTGCTCCTTATGGCATAAAAGAGTTCTAGATGGTAGTAGACATCGATCTTTTCGCATAAATCGATGCAACTCAGTCACACACCACGTTATTTTATGTGACAAGCTAAGCTGTCGTAGATGATGGCTTGTACGATTTCTTAGTGCGAAACCACTTTCGCCTCAATATGCGTAACTCTTTTCCATACATCATGATTCACCGCATCGCATCTACATCTGCATCGTGAAGAAGCATTACAGTAATACATACTCCTTTTGCATCCTGATATGCATATAGATTCTGCGAACGAAGAACCACCACTGGACCAACCGATCGTGACGGAGCCAGAAGAGGAACTGCACCCAGAGCCAGAGGACCAGCAGCAGGAACCCGACTACGCTCCGGAGGAAGCTACTGACCCTAGTGAAGAAGGTAGGCAGGATCATACTCTACCCAGCAAATAAATTATACTTGATGATTACGCATATGCATTAGGAGTTGTTTTGAAACAATTGCATTAGACTTCCTGGCCGCCCTGGCCCTAGCACCTACACATAGAGTTCGTAGGACGAGTATGCCTAGAAATTGCTAGGTACGAGTAGACACGAGTGTGTGTACTCGTCGCGTAGGTATTTTCAAAACCAAAAGCTTACAGTTATATCACTTGTATTTGTTGCTCATGAAGAAAATGGAGACCGGGCGGAGATTTTGTTTCAGTATTTACTATTCGTGATGTCGTATCCGGACTCCGCACGAGTCGCATAAGGCCTGTCCGCTGTTCGTCTGCTGATCGGCATAACATTGCTAGAGTGCTTAACCGGGAAATGGGACCGGTAAAGTCTTACCTGGGTTGTCCGAAGTTTTCAAGGCTCCGCTCATCCACTTGCTGGAGGCCGATGGGCCCGGGGGCGCTTGTACTCGAGGGAGGGCTGACCCGGTGCGACCATGGTATCGCTCCTAAGGGAGGGCTGACCTGGTGCGGCCGTGGTATCGCTCCTGAGGGGGCACAACCCGGGGGTTAGGTGAGGGCGCTTTGAATCTTGGGACAAGACAGGTGGAGATGGGGGCTATATGTGGGAACGCGATGGCTAGTAAGCATATACCCCTAGCATGATAGTTATTCCCGGGAATTAAAAATCGATTCGAATCGCTGATGCCCACCAGGTGTGGGAATGCCAATATCACTGTCGGGCAACGTAGTAATTACTTAAACTCCCGGTACCTTAATACTCATGGTTTTTGGAATACTACATGTTTGAGCTGAGTTGTTATCTTGCAAAGACTTACTACTATGTTGGCAATCATAGAGACAATGAAACTTGTTATTTATGTTAATTAAGTTGCTGTTAAAAACTAAAAGCTAAGGATCTACTTGTTAGTAAGCTGCTTCGCGTCAGCCGTAAGCCAAATCCGTTAAGACCTACTGAGTAATTAGTACTCAGGGTTTGCCCCCACATTTTGAGCGCAGGTATGGAATTCGTGGTGTGCACCTGTGTTGGAGGCGGGGCATGCCCTCATGTAGGATGAAGTGACTAAGTGGCACGAGGACAACATCGGTGGGCTCGATGTTGTACCTCCAATGCAAAACTTTTGGTGATAACATGGTGACCTAAACTTATATTTTCCGCTGCGAGAAACTTTCAAACTTGCTACCGTATAATATTATGTTGGACTGGTATTTTATGTAAAAACTGGTTTGTAAATAAATCTACTTTTATGCTATTTAGCTGCCTGTGATGATGTTTCTGTTGTGGCTCCATCGTGAGTCGGATGTGTATGATGTCGGTTCCTCTGGGAAAAGGTAATATCGGGAGTCGAATGACTCTCGACGGACGACCGGGTTTAGTTCGGTCTAATCGCACTGCAAGCCAGAGGTGGCAGGTGTGCTTAGCCCGGATTAAATCGTCGGTTCCGCCACAGCTGGTATCAGAGCCGATCATACACAGACAACAGACATATCATCCAGTTTTGATTTGCAAACCTATTTTCGAAAACCCTTTTCGAAGTATTTGAAAAGTGAGAGTATCGATATGCCCCTACTAAGGATGTTAGTGAAATACCAGGTGACATCGCTAACATTCTGACCTAGATAGAACTCATGCGCATATTCGGCGCTTTGGGAAGCAACATTTCGGCCATAGCCATCCCCAGTACTGGTGAAGCGCTATTGGGATTTGCGGACTGTTGCGAACCCTGCATTCATGCTGATAGGGCAGAACTCTTTAAGGGGGGTGGTCACGCTATTGGAGTGTTTCGTGACCACTTCTCCTTTAACCAAAAATTATAGCTAGATCTTGTTGGCCACCGTTTCTCTCCCCAGCAATTCCCCAGTACTGGAGGAAGACTGGGTGTGTTGGGAGAAATGGCGCCACTACGTCGTCCACCAGACGTAGCTTAAAGAAATTCGTGGGTGCCACTTCTAGAGTTAGAGTGGTAATGATTGGTCATGGTAATGATGATGATATGAGCATGCATTTTTCTGCAGGTACACTAACCACGTGCGAAATTAAGAACGAATAGGGAACGACTAGTTGCATTAGAGAGTGCCGTGCATATATGTCACCGGATACTCGTTAGATATATACATTATACATAAGGTGTGTGATGCAAGAACGGATAGGACGAGTCATGCATCATGTTTACTTTTACTTGTTCATACTTAGGGGTTTATCGCTAAAAGACAAATAAGTAAAATGAAGGTCCAATGATGTTTTCCGCACCCATCACCCACTTAACCGTTAAACTTATATGCAACCTATGCTTATCACTGTTTAAAATCTCTTTTAAAAACAGATGGCCAGGACCAAGCAAACCGCTCGTAAGGCCACCAGTGCGAGGGGACTTCGCATACAGGAGGGAAGGGCTGCTCCCCTCCCACCAGTGACCCACACCCCTCCTCAGCTTGAGAATGGGATGGTTCACACCCGTTGCCGTGAGGAGAACGGCCTTGCGCAGATCCTTTGTCGGGCTCTGCGTGAGATGAGGCGCAGGCCGTGCCCTTTCTTCTCAGTGCAGACAGTGCACGCGGAGGGACACTGCATGGCCAGTGTCGTCCTTCCTTCGAGCCACACCGCGGTTCGGCAGACGCTCACCGTCTACGGGGCCAATGAGGAGGACGCTTACGACAAGGTCACCCTAGCAGCCATCACCTCACTCAGTTCTTCGGGTGCAGCAGGGATGTCAGTGCTGCGCTACCTCCCCACCGACGGTTACGACGACGAGTGGCTCCGTCGTCACAACATGCTGGAGGAGCGGATTGACACCAGGCCCTATGCTGCGACCATGCAGTTTGCTCACAGTGTACACGGGATGTATCTCCATGCCGAGGATCGTGTCGCCCACTACCGTGACCAGCACATGTATGCACAGGACCGTATTGAGGAGCTGGAGGCAGAGTTGGCTGAGGCACAGCAGCGCCTAGCGCAGTACGAGCCGGATCCTTCAGTTGCCCCTGTGGTGGAGGATGAGGGCAGCATGGTGTCTGACGCGCGTAACGGGCGTTAGAGAGTTTGGCAATGGCACTGTGTGGAGAAGCTTTTTGTAGATGGTGCACGTTGTGAGCGATGTTTTGTACTATATCGCTCCGTGCAGTTTGCCATGACTGTACTAAACAGTGGTGAGGTCGAGAGAACTCACTTATGTACGTCATGTAACCTAATGTAGAACCTTAAGTTAGTGTTCCGAGGTGATGGATGAGATGGCCCATGTGTGTACTAAGTAAACCTTTAGTTTATTAAGACTCTATAAGTATGGTTGCAGTAACTGTTGAGTACGCATGGATGATGCGAATGATGCGATGTCGTTAAGCTTGGCCTTGAGAGATAAAGTCTAACTGCTTTGTTACAAGTTTACCTGTGCTCACAAATTGCCTATAGTCCTATAATCTTGCTGTCACCGTATTTCTGCACATGGGCTATTGGGCTGAACCCATATGATTCCATTTTGCAGATGGTGAACACTCGCACGGGGCAGTCATCAGGGCAGTCAGCGCAAGGCGCTCCACCCCCGCCGGAGCTGGCCACTTTGGTGGTCCAACAAGCTGAGCTGATTCGGCTATTAGCAGAAGACCGTCAAGCCCGTGGGCAACAACAGCCGCGGGAGTACAGGCCACGTGGCATTACTTACCAGGACTTCGAGGGGCTGCGACCCCCGGTCTTCACCAACTGCCCAGAGCCACTGGCGGCAGACGACTGGCTTCGCACTGTCCAGTCCAAGTTTACCCTTCTGCCAGGGATCAATGAGCGAGAGAAGGCTCGATTTGCTGCTCAGCTTCTTCATGGGCCTGCGGGAGCGTGGTACGCCACTTTCCTCGCCATGCAGGAAGAGGGCCATGAGCCCACATGGGAGGAGTTCCGACAAGCTTTCCGGGCTCACTACATCCCGGCAAGTTTGATGGAGCAAAAGCGTCGCGAATTCCGAGACCTCAAGCAGGGCAACCGGACCGTGATGCAATATGTGCAGACTTTTATCCACCTCTCACAGTATGCTCCGAGAGATGTTGCTACTGAACCGGAGCGGGCCGAGAGACTCCTAGAGGGCCTTGACCCTACCCTCCGGACTCACTTGGCACGGCGTTACCAGAGCTTCACTGAACTGGTAGACACTGCTCTTGACATGGAGAATCGTCTCCGTGCTGCTAACGAGGATCAGAAGCGCAAAAGGATAGCCAACACATCAGCGACGGGCCCTTCACAGAAGCAGAAGACCACGTACAGACCTCAACAGCAAAATTATCAGCAGTCTCGCTATGTGGTCCGACCCAACCAACCAAGGTGGATTCATCGGGCGGCACCGCAGCAACAGTACCCCATTTATCGAGCACCCGCACAGTTGCCAACTCCCCGTGCTCCCATTGTTCCGGGACCGGGCGCTCCTTGTTACAACTGCGGCAAGATCGGCCATTTCATTAAGGACTGCAGAGCGCCTCGCAGGATCCAAGGTCCTGTTCCTGCGGGTGGAAACCAACAGAACAAGCCGAAGGGATTCGTACCCAAGACAGGTCGAGTGCACTACGTGCACATGGAGCAGATCCCTGCAGGAGAGCCTGTTCTCGCCGGTACGTTCATGGTCAACGGTCAGCCGACCGTCGTGTTATTTGATTCAGGAGCTACTCATACTTTCATTAGTCAATCATATACATCTAAGCACGGGGTAGAGACTTCACGTATAAAAGAGAAATATCAAATCACCGCGCCTGGGAACCCGATAAATACAAATCTGATAGTAAAAGGGTTAAGGCTGAGTATAGGAAAGGAAGATTTCATAATCAATCCTGTGGTGCTGCCACACCGGGGGATTGATATCATCTTAGGGATGAATTGGATGACAGAAAACAATGCAGTCCTGGATATTGGCAGCAGGACAATGCAGTTAAGGTCTAGTGTCAGCGGCAAGATTCTACGGATACACTTGCCAAACCAAAAACACATGACCCCCACGGTCAATGCGACTGAACTACAAGAGGTTAAAAAGATACCAGTAGTGTGTGAATTCCCGGACGTGTTTCCAGAAGAACTTCCGGGACTACCACCAAAACGGGATGTAGAATTTGTCATTGAGCTCGTTCCAGGTACGGCACCTGTGTCAAAAAGACCATACAGGATGCCACCTGATGATTTGAAGGAATTGAAAGTACAGCTACAAGAACAATTAGACAAAGGGTTCATTAGGCCTAGTTCATCACCGTGGGGTTGTCCAGCTCTCTTTGTTGAGAAAAAGGATCATGGTGGGAAAAGATTGTGCGTTGACTATCGGCCACTGAATGCAGTGACCGTCAAAAACAAATACCCACTACCACACATCGACATTCTATTTGATCAGTTAGCCGGGGCTAAGGTCTTTTCTAAAATTGACCTAAGGTCTGGCTACTATCAGATGAAGATTAGAGAAGAGGATATACCCAAGACAGCATTCTCTACTAGATACGGCTTGTATGAGTACTTGGTCATGTCATTTGGACTAACCAACGCACCGACTTTCTTCATGTATATGATGAACTCGGTGTTCATGAATGAACTCGATAAGTTCGTGGTGGTATTCATAGATGACATACTAATCTACTCCAAAAATGAAAAAGAACATGAAGAACATTTGAGGGTCGTGCTCACTCGGCTCAGAGAGCATAAGCTTTATGCCAAGTTTAGCAAGTGTGCATTCTGGCTGAAAGAAGTGAGTTTCTTGGGTCATGTGCTATCTGAAAAGGGAGTAGCAGTTGACCCTAATAAAGTAGAAGATGTGCTAAATTGGAAGCAACCAGAGACTGTGACTGAAATCCGGAGTTTTCTTGGTTTAGCGGGCTACTACCGCCGCTTTATCAAAGATTTCTCCAAAATTGCAAAACCTATGACCTCTTTGACCAAGAAAAATGCCAAGTTCATTTGGAATCCGAAATGTGAAGAAGCTTTCCAAACCTTGAAGAAATTGTTAACTTCAGCACCAGTGCTAGCTCAACCAGATATTACCAAGCCTTTTGAGGTGTACTATGATGCTTTCGGTAATGGACTTGGTTGTGTCTTGATGCAAGAAGGAAGAGTAATTGCTTATGCCTCCCGCCAACTGAGGAAACATGAAGCCAACTATCCAACACATGACCTTGAGTTGGCTGCAGTCATTCATGCACTAAAAATTTGGAGACACTATCTGTTAGGCAACACATGTCACATCTACACTGACCATAAGAGTCTCAAATATATTTTCACCCAACCCGAAATCAATATGAGGCAGAGGCGATGGTTAGAGTTGATAAAAGATTATGATCTGGAGATACACTACCACCCAGGCAAGGCCAATGTGGTAGCAGATGCACTAAGCCGAAAAACTCATTGCAATGTGATAGAGGTCCGACCTACAGCAAGAGTAATCTGCTGTGAAATGAGTGACATTGAAACACCTCCAGGACAGCCTGCAGAACTCTATAGTATCATTATTGAGCCCACAATCAAGGCACAAGTCATAGAAGCTCAGAAGCAAGATAAGGGTATGGCACATATCCGTGAAGGTATTAGTGAAGAGAAGAAGGCGTGTTTCACGCTTGATGACCAAGGCGTCCTGTGGTTCAAGAATCGTCTAGTGGTACCCAAGGACATGGAGTTGAGAAAGAAGATACTGGACGAAGCGCACACTTCAATACTCACGATACATCCAGGCAGCAATAAGATGTACCAAGACTTGAAGCAAAAGTTTTGGTGGACCCGTATGAAACGAGAAATCGCCAAGTATGTGTCTGAGTGCGACGTGTGCAAGAAAGTAAAAGCTGATCACTTAAAATCCGCTGGAATGCTTCAGCCGCTGGATATTCCAGCATGGAAATGGGAGGATATACACATGGATTTTGTGGTGGGTTTGCCTCGTACCCAAAAAGGATATGATTCCATATGGGTAATTGTCGATCGGCTCACCAAGTCGGCACACTTCTTACCCGTCAAGACTCATTATACTGCCGCCACCTATGCAGAGCTATATATTGCACGAGTTATTTCCCTACATGGGGTACCCAAGACCATCACTTCCGATCGAGGTTCGATATTTGTGTCCCGCTTTTGGGAACATTTACAATCCGCTCTCGGAACCACTGTGATTCGAAGTTCAGCATATCACCCTCAAACCAGTGGTCAAGTAGAAAGAATAAATCAAATCCTAGAGGACATGTTAAGGGCCTGTGCACTAACTTACTCCACCAAGTGGGATGAGTGTCTACCCTGGGCAGAGTTTGCTTACAACAATAGCTACCAAAAGAGCTTAGAAATGGCTCCTTTCGAAGCTCTTTATGGTAGGAGATGCAGAACACCACTAAACTGGTCCGAACCAGGTGAACGTGTTACCTTTGGCCCTGATTTAGTGGTAGAAGCTGAAGAACAAGTGAAACTCATACACCACCATCTCAAAAGAGCACAATCCAGACAGAAAAGTTACTCGGATAAAAGGAGGAGGCCATTAGTCTTTGATGAGGGGGATCATGTGTATCTCAAAGTATCTCCGATGAAAGGGGTACAACGGTTTGGGGTGAAAGGAAAGTTAGCACCAAGGTACGTCGGTCCATTCAAGATCATTGAAAAGTGCGGAGCCGTCGCTTATCGGTTAGAACTACCACCACATCTGGCTGCAGTTCATGATGTGTTTCACGTCTCCCAACTAAAGAAGTGCTTAAGAGTGCCGGAGAAAGTGGTAGATACCTCTCAAATTCAGATTGAACCAGATCTCACATACGAAGAACGTCCCATAAAAATCCTCGATCAAAAGCAAAGATCAACCCGTCGGAAAACAATCAACTTTTACAAAGTTCAATGGAGTAATCATTCCGAAGAAGAAGCTACATGGGAGCAGGAAGAATACCTACACACTAAGTACCCTGGTTTTCTGCCATCCACCTCAAATCGGTACGTTACAACAGCTTAGCTTCTGGGTCTAAACTCAATACGTGCACCCAACACTAACTACAACCAGTTTAACCACCCACGACACTTCAAAAATCTCGGGACGAGATTTCTTTAAGGGGGGTGGGTTGTGATGCCCTAGGCATCTCAAATGCTTTGCACTAAAAACATTAGCATAATGATATCTTTTCACTTGAAAAGCATGCATAAGCTAGGCCAATTGAGCAACTAAACCTAGTTTTCAGAAAAAGCTGTGTTTGAATTGTGGATATAACTTTAAGGCCATTGTGTTTTTCATAAAACCTTACATACCAAACTTGTAGGTAATCCCATAAGGAATGACTTTGGTATTTTGTGCTTTAGCATGCATGAATGTTGAAATCCAGTTTTGGGTCATTTTATGTGAAAATGTGACTTTTGCCGATTTCAGCCCTGTTTGGTAAATTCAAAATTTTGTGAAACAAAATTCAAAATCTTGCCATGTCATGAATACCAAAGTTGTAGATCATGAGATTCTATGCAACTTTGGTATAGTTCACCTTTCATGAAAATGCACCTAAAATGGACTTTTATAATTTCCAAGTTGGGGGTTTTAATTGGTCAAACAGGAGTCAGCAAGTTATTTTCAAATTTAAATCATTTTGTATTTGGAATCTGGTATAGGTCCTTTTGACAAAGTTGTAGATTTCAAAATGTACAACATTTCATTCAATTGGGTCTTTTTCAAATTCGGCTCCTAAATTGGTCAAATTTGCAAATTTCAGAAACCTAATCAGCTGGTCAAAGGGGGTTTAGCTTTTTTCGATTTTCTTTTATTTTCTCGTCTGTATGACAGGCGGGACCCACCTGTCAGCCCCGCCCGCGCCAGCGCACGGACCCGCTCCCTCGCTCGATGCACCGAGTCTATACACCGTACTCACAAATCCTGGGATTGGCCCCACCTGTCAGCCACCGTGGTCCATAGACCGGGTTCACCCACGCGCCTCTCTTTTCTCTCCCCGCCCGCGGCGCGCCCACGCGGCGCTGCGCGCCGAGCGGCCGTGGCCACGCGCCGGCCGTCCCGGCCGCCGCGGCCACGCGCCACTGCCGCGCGCGGACAGCGCGCGCGTGACGCGCCACCGGGGCGAGGGCGAGGCCGGCCCTATATCTCGGGTTCTCCTTCCCGAACTCGAGTTTTCTGCTTTTCCCTTCCGACCTCGCGCGTCCGCCATTGCCGGAACCCGCGCGAGCTCGCCCCCAGCCATCTCCGCCCACTCCCGAGCTCAACCGTCACCGCGCCGAGCTTCGCCGCCCTCGACTCTACCTTTCCGTCTAGACCGCGTCGCCCGAGACCCTCCCACTTCGGCGTATTGCACCGCCGGACCTCGCCGGCCAGGGGCACTCGTCGCCGACCCTCCCCGCGATCTCCCCCGCCGTCTGAGGTAGTGGGTAAAGCTCCCCGTCTTCTCCTCTCTCTCCCCGGCACTCCGCGGCGAGCTCCCGAGCCCCGCAGGGCTGGGATTGAGCGCGCGCCGCCGGAACTCCCCCTCCCGTCGCGAGGAGGAAGACGACGGGAGGAGGAAAACGGACATTTTGCGATACCGCCCTCCGGGTTTAACAGTTTTATGTTTCCATACCGGGCACTGTGTACTGAGTCTTGTAAATCTTGCACAGGAACCCTCAGAAGCTATAGATATTTACAGGTCCTGGATCTGTTTAATTTCGATTAAAATGCTTTTAAAAAAGGCTGAAACTTTGAAAAATCATAGTAAAGTGTATAAAAATCCAAAAATAGCAAACTTTGTTGCATTTTGTTCCTAATAAATAGATCTACAGAATGGGTATGATGGTTGAGTAGGAAAAGACAGTTTTGCCCCTATTTTTGTGCAAGCATGAAAAACCTTGATAAATAGAAAATATGGCTAAAATGAACACCAAAAATTGTGAAATTTGGGCAGAGACCTTTTTATTCTGTGTAGGCTCTATGAAAATTTTGGTAGCTCAAATGACCACTGCTAATTACCATTTTGCCCCTACATGTGTTTTTAGCATGGAAAATAAATGAAGAAATGTTGTTTATATAAAAATTAGGTTCTAAATGGTTATACCTAGTTTATTGTGCTCCTTATGGCATAAAAGAGTTCTAGATGGTAGTAGACATCGATCTTTTCGCATAAATGGATGCAACTCAGTCACACACCACGTTATTTTATGTGACAAGCTAAGCTGTCGTAGATGATGGCTTGTACGATTTCTTAGTGCGAAACCACTTTCGCCTCAATATGCGTAACTCTTTTCCATACATCATGATTCACCGCATCGCATCTACATCTGCATCGTGAAGAAGCATTACAGTAATACATACTCCTTTTGCATCCTGATATGCATATAGATTCTGCGAACGAAGAACCACCACTGGACCAACCGATCGTGACGGAGCCAGAAGAGGAACTGCACCCAGAGCCAGAGGACCAGCAGCAGGAACCCGACTACGCTCCGGAGGAAGCTACTGACCCTAGTGAAGAAGGTAGGCAGGATCATACTCTACCTAGCAAATAAATTATACTTGATGATTACGCATATGCATTAGGAGTTGTTTTGAAACAATTGCATTAGACTTCCTGGCCGCCCTGGCCCTAGCACCTACACATAGAGTTCATAGGACGAGTATGCCTAGAAATTGCTAGGTACGAGTAGACACGAGTGTGTGTACTCGTCGCGTAGGTATTTTCAAAACCAAAAGCTTACAGTTATATCACTTGTATTTGTTGCTCATGAAGAAAATGGAGACCGGGCGGAGATTTTGTTTCAGTATTTACTATTCGTGATGTCGTATCCGGACTCCGCCCGAGTCGCATAAGGCCCGTCCGCTGTTCGTCTGCTGATCGGCATAACATTGCTAGAGTGCTTAACCGGGAAATGGGACCGGTAAAGTCTTACCTGGGTTGTCCGAAGTTTTCAAGGCTCCGCTCATCCACTTGCTGGAGGCCGATGGGCCCGGGGGCGCTTGTACTCGAGGGAGGGCTGACCCGGTGCGACCATGGTATCGCTCCTAAGGGAGGGCTGACCTGGTGCGGCCGTGGTATCGCTCCTGAGGGGGCACAACCCGGGGGTTAGGTGAGGGCGCTTTGAATCTTGGGACAAGACAGGTGGAGATGGGGGCTATATGTGGGAACGCGATGGCTAGTAAGCATATACCCCTAGCATGATAGTTATTCCCGGGAATTAAAAATCGATTCGAATCGCTGATGCCCACCAGGTGTGGGAATGCCAATATCACTGTCGGGCAACGTAGTAATTACTTAAACTCCCGGTACCTTAATACTCATGGTTTTTGGAATACTACATGTTTGAGCTGAGTTGTTATCTTGCAAAGACTTACTACTATGTTGGCAATCATAGAGACAATGAAACTTGTTATTTATGTTAATTAAGTTGCTGTTAAAAACTAAAAGCTAAGGATCTACTTGTTAGTAAGCTGCTTCGCGTCAGCCGTAAGCCAAATCCGTTAAGACCTACTGAGTAATTAGTACTCAGGGTTTGCCCCCACATTTTGAGCGCAGGTATGGAATTCGTGGTGTGCACCTGTGTTGGAGGCGGGGCATGCCCTCATGTAGGATGAAGTGACTAAGTGGCACGAGGACAACATCGGTGGGCTCGATGTTGTACCTCCAATGCAAAACTTTTGGTGATAACATGGTGACCTAAACTTATATTTTCCGCTGCGAGAAACTTTCAAACTTGCTACCGTATAATATTATGTTGGACTGGTATTTTATGTAAAAACTGGTTTGTAAATAAATCTACTTTTATGCTATTTAGCTGCCTGTGATGATGTTTCTGTTGTGGCTCCATCGTGAGTCGGATGTGTATGATGTCGGTTCCTCTGGGAAAAGGTAATATCGGGAGTCGAATGACTCTCGACGGACGACCGGGTTTAGTTCGGTCTAATCGCACTGCAAGCCAGAGGTGGCAGGTGTGCTTAGCCCGGATTAAATCGTCGGTTCCGCCACATGCACAACCCCTGCATTTGAGCTTTCAGGTGATGATGAAGAAGGCGCTCCCATCTTTGAAGATGAGGAAGGCGAAGTAGATGCTGGTGATGCAGGAGCCACTGTACCGGCTGTAGCTCCTGCCCCCTCTGCTACGAGCTCTGAAGGTGAAGGAGGACCCTTGCCTACGGCTTCCTCCACACTCCCTCGACCACAAGCTAGAGCAGAGGTTGGTTCCGCTGAGGACGTAGGGGAAGTGACCTCCGGGATTGTTCCATCTCGGCAGGTCCAGCGGGATCACCCTCCAGACAGGATGATTGGAGATCTACACCAACGTGTCACACGCTCTTCGGTTAACTCTCTAGCCTTTTTCTGTCACTCTGCATTTGTTGCTTCTTTCGAACCCCGGGATGTGTCACATGCATTATCTGATCCTAGTTGGGTGAACGCCATGCATGAGGAGTTGGAAAACTTTGAGAGAAACCATGTCTGGGATTTAGTTGAACCTCCACCAAACTGCCACCCTATAGGAACCAAGTGGGCTTTCAAGAACAAACAGGGTGAGGATGGGATGGTTGCAAGGAACAAAGCGAGATTGGTAGCCTAGGGTTTCTGTCAGAAACAGGGGATAGATTATGAGGAAACCTTTGCTCCTATAGCTCATTTAGAGGCTATTTCGATTTTGCTTGCCTTTGCTGCCTCTAATGGCTTCAAATTGCAGCAGATGGATGTCAAGTCAGCCTTTCTAAATGGTTACATAGAAGAGGAGGTTTATGTGAGACAACCTCCTGGCTTTAAGAGTGCCAAGTTTCCAGACCAGGTGTATAAGTTGAGAAAAGCCCTGTATGGTCTGAAACAAGCTCCCAGAGCTTGGTATGCTAGGTTGAAAGCCTTTCTACTCAAGTCTGGTTTTGTGATGGGTTCAGTAGACAAGACTTTGTTTCTCTTGAGTCGTGGCGGTGACACCCTTCTAGTTTAGATATATGTTGATGACATTATCTTTGGTGGTTCATCTCACGCTTTGGTGTCTAAGTTTGCTGAATAGATGAGCAATGAATTCGAGATGAGTCTCATGGGTGAGCTTCAGTTCTTTCTCGGGCTTCAGATTAAGCAAGGCCCAGAAGGAACCTTCGTCCATCAAGCCAAGTACACGAAGGACATTTTGAGGAAGTTTGACAAGGGAGATCTCAAGCCCATGGCGACTCCCATGTCAACACAGACAGCTCTTGATGCGGATGAAGAAGGGGAGGTGGTGGACCAAAGAGAGTATCAAGGGATGATCGGCTCACTTCTGTACCAAACGGCGACCCGGCCGGACATTCAGTTCGCGGTTTGCCTCTGTGCACGTTTTCAGGCCTCACCAAGGCTATCACACCGTCAAGCGGTGAAGCACATCTTCAGGTATCTGAAATACACTCCTGAGCTTGGACTTTGGTTTTCTTCAGCTTCGTTGCTCTCTCTTAGAGGGTATTCGAATGCTGACTTTGCGGGTTGTCGGCTAGAGCGCAAGTCTACTTCCGGCACCTGCCAGTTTCTCGGTTCCTCTCTTGTTTCTTGGTCCTCACACAAGCAATCTAGCGTAGCCACTTCCACCTTGAGCGACTTTGGTCTCAGTTTTAGGAAGATCCCTCTCCTAGTAGACTCTACTTCTGCTATTTCTATAGCTAAGAACCCCGTCTTGCACTCCAGAACCAAACACATAGACGTGAGATTTCACTTCTTGAGAGATCACTACGAGAAGGGAGATATAGACTTGATCCATGTAGAGACTGAGAACCAGTTGGCCGATATCTTTACCAAGTCCTTAGACCTGAGCATATTTGCTCACTTGCGTGGGGAGCTTGGTGTTTGTTGCCCCTTTTAGGTTGGGGTAACTTTGGTATAGTTTAGGTTTTTCTTTGCTTTTTCTTTCTTTTCTTTCTTTGTTTCTCTTGGCTTCTCTTGCATTTTGTCTCATACCATGCATTGCATTGTAACATATGCATTTTCACTTTCACTAGCACTAGAGCTCTTCTGGTATGCCAAGTTAGTACTTGCTTGTGCTAGATTGTACAGTTGCTTGCATGATCATGGTTGGCTAAGCTCCTTGAATCTGTCTAATATCTTTTGTGAGCTTAGTCACTTTTGCTTCTTCAAAATCAAAAAACCATGATCACCACTTGACTTGGCTACCTAGCATGTGTAGGAATGTTGAATGCTATGCTATCTTTTCATGCTTGGATATGCTAGTCATATGCCTGTGTTACACTGATGCCTAAGCATTTATGGCGCCTTGTTCAAATGTAAAATCTGAATGAATGTGGCTTACAAGTGGTGTCCTATGAGCTAAATTGAAAAGATCCAGGAGGGTTCACTTGTCACACTGATCTAGTTTGAGATAGCTTGCCTTTGCACTTTGGCTTGAACTTGGACTAGGCTGTGTATGACCAAAACCTTGTCTTAAGCTTCTGATGGTTTTCTGAACCTAGGCTTGGCATTGGTTGGTAAGAAGTGGCAACGACAAGTGAATAACCCTTGGCACATGATCTGATTTGCTTAAAGTTCAAAATTGCTAAATCTGAAATCTGCAAGACTCTAAACTGCTTATGGCCTGTTGTAGATACCTTGGGTGAGAGTAGCACACCGTGTATGTTTTGCTAGCATCTTGCTGTTCATTCCTATCTTGCTAGATGCTATTCATGTTGGTGATGCTTTCTTTTCAACAACCCTGGAAAACATGCTCCTGATTTGTATAAGATAGATTCAATTGAGCTTGTTTGCATGCTTCCTTGCCCTCACTTCCTCTGTATGCTAGAACTTGTATTTACTAGCTTTTCATCCCTGCTGAGCTCTTCGTGGTACACTTCCTGCATTTCATGGCATATTTTGAGGGGGAGTTGTCCATTTCAGGGGGAGTTGAGTTCTATGAACCCTTGATGTGTCCATTGTCAACAAGGGGAGAGATGTTGACCCTTGAGGAGAGAAAGATATTGGACCAAGGGGGAGGACTCTGTAGAGATGTAGTTGAGGGGGAGGTTGAGCTTTTAGCATGCTCTTGCATCGGTGTGTTGAGCCTTTTGCCTCTTTCTGGAGGAGCCGATGCTTTGCCTTAGCATGACTGTGTTGAGCCTGTTTGCCTGTTTCTTGAGGGGTCATGCTTTAGTTTGATCGACTGCGTTGAGCGGTTTTCCTTGTCTTAGGGGGTCGATCTTTGACTTTGTTTTTGTTGTTGTCTCAATTTGCCCTTTTCTGCCAGTATTTGGTCTTTGGGCATCTTGAGCAACTTCTTCTTTTTCTTCTTTCTTTTCGGTTTTACGCTTTTCTTTTTGTCTTTGTTCAATTTCAGGTTACAGGTTGAAGGTGTTGACAATGCACTCATCAAGGGGAAGATTGAGAGCCAATGGACCGGCTCCATTGCCTCTGGAGTGATGAGTGATTGTCAACAGTAGCAAGACCCAGAAGGACTTGGGCACAAGACCTCCGATGGACAGGAGGCCCTCCGATGGACTGGAGGTAGAGGGAAGTCCTCTGAAGGACTGGAGGCACACTCGGCGTCTGTCGGCCATGGGAGTTCAGTATACGGAGGAGCAACACGATGACGGCAGGAGTAAGTCCTCGGAAGGACTGCGTGGTTGCTCCGATGGACAGGGGATGCCGGGCGCCACCGCGGTGCTCCAACCCGAATGCGTGGCGCGAAGGCATGCGAGGGAGGCTTTGGCGGCTTCGGCTCAAAACCGTCACCCAAGCTACCCAAGCCTTGGTGAGTTGGGCCACGACTCGCCAAGATAGAGAAGATGGGCCAAATCCGGCCCAGGCGGAGACTTCCTAAAGTTTCCCGATGTCTGGCCTCAAAACCGGGGGCGGATCGCGGATTGCACTACTGGCCACATGGAGAGCATCCGAGGATTGCGTGGAACTTACGAAGATCAAGACTTCATCGTGGTCGTCCGTCCCGAAATATCCTGTAATCTTTCGTTTGAGTCCTTAGGGTTTGTCTAGCTGTAGGGACCGAAGTGCAAAACTGTCAAAATAGCACTCGGGTATAAATTGGTCCAAGGCAGGTCATTAGAGGAACTCTTGGCTGCTAGGATTAGTTTTCACTTGGTGATTTTCGTCCTTAAGCTTTGAGCTCCATTGTTAGAGAGGTTAGAGTAGGATTTAGCCTCCTAATCTTGAGGGAAGGTGAGGGTGGTTGCTTGGGACGAATTTTTGCTTGTATGCTGAATATTTAGACCCATCTTGGGCACTTAATCGAATAAAATTCGTGCAGCAACCTTATGTTCTTCTCCTCCCCCTCTCTCTTTGGTTTTTGGGTTCAATCCTTGCCTTTTTGGGCGTTTTTGTTGGGCAAGCTTGAATCCCCATCCTTGCTGATGTTTTGGACTTGCTTGGACATGGGGATCTCGACTTAGTTCATCTCAATCCTACTGGATTGCCACGAGCAAGCCTCTTTTGTGTTTTCCCCTTTCTTGCCCAAGGATGGCCATTTCACAAGATCTGAAATTCCCACTGATTCCGCGGTTACCTTGAGTTGATCTTTTGGGGATAACTTTGAAATGGGGTCCAGATAACCTGTGCTAAATTTCGTGAAGTTTGGACAAGGTTTGATCAAGTTTGGATTTGAAAATGTCTTTTCTGCGACCCTACCGGACCATCCGGCAGAGGCCACCGGACAGTCTGGTTCCACCGGATAGTCCGGCAGTGGCCACCGGACAGTCCGGTGAGAGGCACTGTCCAGGCCGTGCCATAGGATAGTCCGGCATCAGGCACCGGATAGTCCGGTCACACCTGACATTCCGGTGTTGGTCACCGGATAGTCCGGTCCTGCCAGGGAGCTGCTGTGTTCTTCCAAGTTTGGTTTTTCTGCTGTGATTTTGCTACGGATTTTCACATTCCTCCCTTAAGACAATTCTCTTTGCTTACTGTGAGTCAGTGAGACGCACCTAGGTGTGGTGAGTGTCTTGTGGCGGTTATTGCAAAATCCGTTGCTCCGCTATCACTCTTGTTCGGATCTTGAGCTTTCTTGCATTGGTGCGTATCCTCACAGTGGACGGCACCCTTGTGCTGCTAGGCACGTATCTGTTCAGTGGACGGTGCTTAGTTTCGGTTTCCACATTGGGGTTTGTGATTTTGTGATTTCAAGTGCTCCTATTCACCCCCCTCTAGTCACACGTCTTGGTCCTACAGCTGCATGGCTCCTCACTGGGTACGAACGCCGGACGCGTCATGGTTCCCGACGGTGGATATATGCGAGGCACGATCGGGAAGACTACTTGGGGTGTCGTCAATTTTTTGTTTTTATTATTTTAGAAATACTTAGTGTGACCAAAAATTCTGTTTTTCGCTCCTGTGTAGTGGGATTTGCTGTTATCCTTCCAACAAGACTGATCCCACGCAATTCTGAATCTTATAGCGATAGTAATGGCCAATATGTGGGGCACCTTGCGTCTTGGCAATGGGAACCCATGCCACTCCTGCTAACCCCCAAAATTGGCGACGCCTCTTAGGAGGGACATACGGTCATTAGAGGCTTGGTGGATGGGTTAGCGGCATTGTTCCTCACAGGGTATGAACACCAGACGCGACATGGTTCCCAACGGTGGATATATGTGAGGCACTAGCGGGAAGACTACTTCGGGTGTCGTCAATTTTTTGTTTTTATTATTTTAGATACACTTAGTATGACCAAAATTTCTGTTTTTTGTTCCTGTGCTGTGGGATTTGCAGTTATCTTTCGAACTAGACAGAGCCCGCGTAATTCAGAGTCTTATACCGATAGTTATGGCCAATATACGGGGCACCTTGCGACTTGGCAATGGGAACCCGTGCCACTCCCGCTAACCCCCAAAATTGGCGGCGTGTCTTAGGAGGGACATACGGTCACTAGAGGTATGGTGAATGGGTTAGCGGCACGGTTCCTCACAGGGTACAAACGCCAGACGCGACATGGTTCCCGACGGTGGATATATGTGAGGCACGATCGGGAAGACTACTTCCCGTGTCGTCAATTTTTTGTTTTTATTATTTTAGAAATACTTAGTAAGACCAAAAATTCAATTTTTCATTCCTGTGGCGTGGGATTTACAGTTATCTTTCCAACAAGACCGAGCCCGCGCAATTCTGACTCTTATAGCGATAGTAATGGCCAATATACAGGGCACCTTGCGTCTTGGCAATGGGAACCCGTGCCACTCCCGGTAAAGCCCAAAATTGGCGGCACGTCTTAGGAGGGATATACGGTGATTAGAGGTATGGTGGATGGGTTAGCGGCATGGTTCCCGATCACGGATATATGTGAGGCACGATCGGGAAGACTACTTCGGGTGTCATCAATTTTTTGTTTTTCTTATTTTAGAAATACTTTGTATGACCAAAACTTCTGGTTTTCGTTCCTGTGGTGTGGGATTTGGAGTTATCTTTCCAACAAGACCGAGCCCGAGCAATTCTGAGTCTTATAGCGATAGTAATGGCCAATATACGGGGCACCTTGCGTCTTAGCAATGGGAACACGTGCCACTCCCGCTAACCCCCAAAATTGGCGGCACGTCTTTGGAGGGAGATACGGTCATTAGAGGTATGGTGGATGGGTTAGCGGCATGGTTCCCGATGGTGGATATATGTGAGGCACGATCGGGAAGACTACTTCGAGTGTTGTCAATTTTTTGTTTTTCTTATTTTAGAAATACTTTGTATGACCAAAACTTCTATTTTTCATTCCTGTGGTGTGGGATTTGCAGTTATCTTTCCAACAAGACTGAGCCCGCTTACTTCTGAGTCTTATAGCGATAGTTATGGCCAATATACGGGGCACCTTGTGTTTTGGCAATGGGAACCTGTGCCACTCCCGCTAACCCCCGAAATTAGCGGCGCGTCTTAGGAGGGACATACGGTCACTAGAGGCATAGTGGATGGGTTAGCGGCACGGTTCCTCACAGTGTACGAATATAGCGATAGTTATGGCCAATATACGGGGCACCTTGCATATTGGCAATGGGAACGCGTGCCACTCCCGCGAACCCAAAAATTGGTGGCGCATCTTAGGAGGGACATAAGGTCATGAGAGGCATGGTGGAAGGGTTAGTGGTATGGTTCCTCACAGGGTACGAACGCCAGAAGCGACATGGTTTCCGACGGTTGATATATGTGAGGCACGATCGGGAAGACTACTTCGGGTGTCGTCTATTTTTTGTTTTTATTATTTTAGAAATACTTAGTATGGCCAAAAATTCTGTTTTTCGTTCTTGTGGTGTGGGATCTGCAGTTATCTTTCCAACAAGACCGAGCCCGCTTAATTCTGAGTCTTATAGCGATAGTTATGGCCAATATACGGGCACCTTGCGTCTTGTCAATGGGAACCCGTGCCACTCCCGCTAACCCCCAAAATCGGCGGTGCGTCATAGGAGGGATATACGGTCATTATAAGCTAGGTGGATGGGTTAGCTGCATGGTTCCTCACAGGGTACGAACACCAGACGCGACATGGTTCCCGACGGTGGATTTATGTGAGGCACGATCGGGAAGACTACTTTGGGTGTCGTCAATTTTTTGTTTTTCTTATTTTAGAAATACTTTGTATGACCAAAACTTCTGTTTTTCATTCCTGTGGTGTGGGATTTGCAGTTATCTTTCCAACAAGACCGAGCCCGCTTAATTCTGAGTCTTATAGCGATAGTTATGGCCAATATACGCGGCACCTTGCGTTTTGGCAATGGGAACCGGTGCCACTCCCGCTAACCCCCAAAATTAGCGGCGCGTCTTAGGAGGGACATACGGTCATTAGAGGCATAGTGGATGGGTTAGCGGCACGGTTCCTCACAGTGTACGAATATAGCGATAGTTATGGCCAATATACGGGGCACCTTGCATATTGGCAATGGGAACGCGTGCCACTCCCGCTAACCCCGAAAATTGGTGGCGCATCTTAGGAGGGACATAAGGTCATGAGAGGCATGGTGGAAGGGTTAGTGGCATGGTTCTTCACAGGGTACGAACGGCAGACGCGACATGGTTCCCGACGGTTGATATATGTGAGGCACGATCGGGAAGACTACTTCGGGTGTCGTCTATTTTTTTTTATTATTTTAGAAATACTTAGTATGACCAAAAATTCTGTTTTTCGTTCTTGTGGTGTGGGATCTGTAGTTATCTTTCCAACAAGACCGAGCCCGCTTAATTCTGAGTCTTATAGCGATAGTTATGGCCAATATACGGGGCACCTTGCGTTTTGGCAATGGGAACCGGTGCCACTCCCGCTAACCCCCAAAATTAGCGGCGCGTCTTAGGAGGGACATACGGTCATTAGAGGCATAGTGGATGGGTTAGCGGCACGGTTCCTCACAGTGTACGAATATAGCGATAGTTATGGCCAATATACGGGGCACCTTGCATATTGGCAATGGGAACGCGTGCCACTCCCGCTAACCCCGAAAATTGGTGGCGCATCTTAGGAGAGACATAAGGTCATGAGAGGCATGGTGGAAGGGTTAGTGGCATGGTTCTTCATAGGGTACGAACGCCAGACGCGACATGGTTCCCGACGGTTGATATATGTGAGGCACGATCGGGAAGACTACTTCGGGTGTCGTCTATTTTTTTTTATTATTTTAGAAATACTTAGTATGACCAAAAATTCTGTTTTTCGTTCTTGTGGTGTGGGATCTGTAGTTATCTTTCCAACAAGACCGAGCCCGCTTAATTCTGAGTCTTATAGCGATAGTTATGGCCAATATATGGGCACCTTGCCTCTTGGCAATGGGAACCCGTGCCACTCCCGCTAACCACCAAAATTGGCGGTGCGTCATAGGAGGGATATACGGTAATTATAAGCAAGGTGGATGGGTTAGCTGCATGGTTCCTCATAGGGTACGAACACCAGACGCGACATGGTTCCCGACGGCGGATATATGTGAGGCACGATCGGGAAGACTACTTTGGGTGTCGTCAATTTTTTGTTTTTCTTATTTTAGAAATACTTTGTATGACCATAACTTCTGTTTTTCATTCCTGTGGTGTGGGATTTGCAGTTATCTTTCCAACAAGACCGAGCCCGCGCAATTCTGAGTCTTATAGCGATAGTTATGGCCAATATACGGGGCACCTTGCGTCTTGGCAGTGGGAACCTGTGCCACTCCCGCTATGCCCCAAAATTAGCGGCGCATCTTAGGAGGGACATACGGTCATTAGAGTTGTGGTGGATGGGTTAGCGGCATGGTTCCTCACACTGTACGAAGGCCAGACGTGCCATGGTTCCGACGGTGGATATATGTGAGGCACGATCGGAAAGACTGCTTCGGGTGTCGTCAATTTTTTGTTTTTACTATTTTAGAAATACTTAGTATGACCAAAAATTCTGTTTTTCATTCCTGTGGTGTGGGATTTGCTGTTATCTTTCCAACAAGACCGAGCCCGCGCAATTCTGAGTGTTATAGCGATAGTTATGGCCAATATACGGGGCACCTTGCGTCTTTGCAATGGGAACCCGTCCCACTCCTGCTAACCCCCAAAATTGGCGTCGTGTCATAGGAGGGACATACGGTCATTAGAGGCATGGTGGATGGGTTAGTTGCAAGGTTCCTCACAGGGTACGAACACCAGACGCGACATGGTTCCCGACGGTGGATATATGTGAGGCACGATCGGGAAGACTACTTTGGGTGTCGTCAATTTTTTGTTTTTCTTATTTTAGAAATACTTTGTATGACCAAAACTTCTGTTTTTCGTTCCTGTGGTGTGGGATTTGCAGTTATCTTTCCAACAAGACCGAGCCCGCGCAATTCTGAGTCTTATAGCGATAGTTATGGCCAATATACGGGGCACCTTGCGTCTTCGCAATGGGAACCCGTGCCACTCCCGCTAACCCCCAAGATAGGTGGCGCATCATAGGAGGGGCATACGGTCATTATCAGCGTGGTGGATGGGTTAGCTGCATGGTTCCTCACAGGGTACGAACACCAGACGCGACATGGTTCCCGACGGTAGATATATGTGAGGCACGATCGGGAAGACTACTTTGGGTGTCGTCAATTTTTTGTTTTTCTTATTTTAGAAATACATTGTATGACCAAAACTTCTGTTTTTCGTTCCTGTGGTGTGGGATTTGCAGTTATCTTTCCAACAAGACCGAGCCCGCGCAATTCAGAGTCTTATAGCGATAGTTATGGCCAATATACGGGGCACCTTGCGTCTTGGCAATGGGAACCCGTGCCACTCCCGCTAAGCCCCAAAATTAGCGGCGCGTCTTAGGAGGGACATATGGTCATTAGAGTTATGGTGGATGGGTTAGCGGCATGGTTCCTCACACTGTACGAAGGCCAGACGTGACATGGTTCCCGACGGTGGATATATGTGAGGCACGATCGGAAAGACTGCTTCGGGTGTCGTCAATTTTTTGTTTTTACTATTTTAGAAATACTTAGTATGACCACAAATTCTGTTTTTCATTCCTGTGGTGTGGGATTTGCTGTTATCTTTCCAACAAGACCGAGCCCTCGCAATTCTGAGTGTTATAGCGATAGTTATGGCCAATATACGGGGCACCTTGCGTCTTTGCAATGGGAACCGTGCCACTCCTGCTAACCCCCAAAATTGGCGTCGTGTCATAGGAGGGACATACGGTCATTAGAGGCATGGTGGATGGGTTAGGTGCAAGGTTCCTCACTGGGTACGAACACCAGACGCGACATGGTTCCCGACGGTGGATATATGTGAGGCACGATCGGGAAGACTACTTTGGGTGTGGTCAATTTTTTGTTTTTCTTATTTTAGAAATACTTTGTATGACCAAAACTCTGTTTTTCGTTCCTGTGGTGTGGGATTTGCAGTTATCTTTCCAACAAGACCGAGCCCGCGCAATTCTGGGTCTTATAGCGATAGTTATGGCCAATATACGGGGCACCTTGCGTCTTGGCAATGGGAACCCGTGCCACTCCCGCTAACCCCCCAAATAGGCGGCGCATCATAGGAGGGGCATACGGTCATTATAAGCATTATAGGAGGGACATACGGTCATTAGAGGCATGGTGGATGGGTTTGCGGCATGGTTCCTCATAGGGTACGAACGCCAGACGTGACATGGTTACCAACGGTGGATATATGTCAGCCACGATCGTGAAGACTACTTCGGGTGTCGTCAATTTTTTGTTTTTATTATTTTAGAAATACTTAGTTTGACCAAAAATTCTGTTTTTCGTTCCTGTGGTGTGGGATCTGCAGTTATCTTTCCAACAAGACTGAGCCCGCTTAATTCTGAGTCCTATAGCGATAGTTATGGCCAATATACGGGGCACCTTGCGTCTTGGCAATGGGAACCCGTGCCACTCCCACTAACCCTCAAAATTGGCGGCGCGTCATAGGAGGGACATACGGTCATTATAAGCATGGTGGATGGGTTAGCTGCATGGTTGCTCATAGGGTACGAACACCAGACGCTACATGGTTCCCGACGGTGGATATATGTGAGGCACGATCGGGAAGACTACTTTGGGTGTCGTCAATTTTTTGTTTTTCTTATTTTAGAAATACTTTGCATGACCAAAACTTCTGTTTTTCGTTCCTGTGGTGTGGGATTTGCAGTTATCTTTCCAACAAGACCGAGCCCGCGCAATTCTGAGTCTTATAGCGATAGTTATGGCCAATATACGGGGCAACTTGCGACTTGGCAATGGGAACCCGTGCGACTCCCGCAAACCTCCAAAATTGGCGGCGCATCTTAGGATGGACTTACGGTCATTAGAGGCATTGTGGACGGGTTAGTGGCACGACATGGTTCCCGACAGTGGATATATGTGAGGCACGAGCGGGAAGACTACTTCGGGTGTCATCAATTTTTTGTTTTTATTATTTTAGAAATACTTAGTATGACCAAAAATTCTGTTTTTCATTCCTGTGGTGTGGGATCTGCAGTTATCTTTCCAACAAGACCGAGCCCGCGCAATTCTGAGTCTTATAGCGATAGTTATGGCCAATATACCGGGCACCTTGCGTCTTGGCAATGGGAACCCGTGCCACTCTCTCTAACCCCCAAAATTGGTGGCGCATCTTCGGCGGGACATACGGTCATTAGAGGCCTGGTGGATGGGTTAGCGGCACGGTTCCTCACAGTGTACGAATATTGCGATAGTTATGGCCAATATACGGGGCACCTTGCATATTGGCAATGGGAACGCGTGCCACTCCCGCTAACCAACAAAATTGGTGGCGCGTCTTAGGAGAGACATACGATCACTAGAGGCATGGTGGAAGGGTTAGCGGCATGGTTCCTCACAGGGTACGAACACCAGACGCGACATGGTTCCCGACGGTGGATATATGTGAGGCACGATCGGGAAGACTTCTTCGGGTGTCGTCAATTTTTTGTTTTTATTATTTTAGAAATACATAGTTTGTCCAAAAATTCTGTTTTTCATTCCTGTAGTGTGGGATCTACAGTTATCTTTCCAACAAGACCGAGCCCGCTTAATTCTGAGTCTTATAGCGATAGTTAAGGCCAAAATACGGGGCACCTTGCGTCTTGGCATTGGGAACCCGTGCCACTCCCACTAACCCTCAAAATTGGCAGCGCGTCATAGGAGGGACATACGGTCATTATATGCGTGGTGGCTGGGTTAGCTGCATGGTTCCTCACAGGGTACGAACAACAGACGCGACATGGTTCCCGACGGTGGATATATGTGAGGCACGATCGGGAAGACTACTTTGGGAGTCGTCAATTTTTTGTTTTTCTTATTTTAGAAATAATTTTTATGACCAAAACTTCTGTTTTTCGTTCCTGTGGTGTGGGATTTGCAGTTATCTTTGCAACAAGACCGAGCCCGCGCAATTCTGAGTCTTATAGCGATAGTTATGGCCAATATACGGGGCAACTTGCGACTTGGCAATGGGAACCCGTGCCACTCCCGCAAACCCCCAAAATTGGCGGCGCGTCTTAGGAGGGACATACGGTCATTAGAGGCATTGTGGACGGGTTAGCGGCACGACATGGTTCCCGACAGTGGATATATGTCAGGCACGAGCGGGAAGACGACTTCGAGTGTCGTCAATTTTTTGTTTTTATTATTTTAGAAATACTTAGTATGACCAAAAATTCTGTTTTTCATTCCTGTCGTGTGGGATTTGCAGTTATCTTTCCAACAAGACCGCGCCTGCGCAATTCTGAGTCTTATAGCGATAGTTATGGCCAATATACGGGGCACCTTGCATCTTGGCAATGGGAACCCGTGCCACTCGCGCTAACAGCCAAAAGAGGCGGCGCATCTTAGGAGGGACATACGGTCATTAGAGGCATGGTGGATGGGTTAGCGTCATGGTTCCTCATGGGGTACGTATGCCAGACGCTACATGGTTCCCGATGGTGGATATATGTGAGGCAAGAGCGGGAAGACTACTTCGGAGGACGTCAATTTTTTGTTTTTATTATTTTAGAAATACTTAGTATGACCAAAATTTTTGTTTTTCATTCCTGTGGTGTGGGATTTTCAGCTATCTTTCCAACAAGACTGAGCCCGCGCTATTCTGAGTCTTATAGCGATAGTTATGGCCAATATACGGGGCACCTTGCGTCTTGGCAATGGGAACCCGTGCCACTCCCGCTAACCCCCAATATAGGAGGGACATACGGTCATTAGAGGCATGGAGGATGGGTTAGCGGCACAGTTCCTCATAGTGTACGAACGCCAGACGCGACATGGTTCCCGACGGTGGATATACGTGAGGCACGAGCGGGAAGACAACTTCGGGTGTCATCAATTTTTTGTTTTTATTATTTTAGAAATACTTAGTACGACCAAAAATTCCATTTTTCATTCTTGTGGTGTGGGATTTGCAGTTATCTTTCCAACAAGACTGAGCCCGCGCAATTCTGAGTCTTATAGCGATAGTTATGGCCAATATACGGCGCACCTTGCGTCTTAGCAAGGGGAACCCGTGCCACTCCCGCTAACCCCCAATATTGGCCGCACGTCTTAGGAGGGACATACGGTCATTAGAGGCATGGTGGATGGGTTAGCGGCATCGTTCCTCGCAGGGTACGAACGTGAGACGCGACATCGTTGCCGACGGTGGATACCTGTGAGGCACGAGTGGGAAGACTACTTCGGGTGTCGTCCATTTTTTGTTTTCATTATTTTAGAAATACTTAGTATGACCAAGAATTCTATTTTTCGTTCCTGTGAGGTGGGATTTGCAGTTATCTTTCGAACAAGACCGCGCCCGCGCAATTCTGAGTCTTATAGGGATAGTTATGGCCAATATACGGGGCACCTTGCGTCTTGGCAATGGGAACCCGTGGCACTCCCGCTAACTGCCAAAATTGGCAGCGTGTCTTAGGAGGGACATTCGGTCATTAGAGGCATGGTGCATGGCTTAGCGGCATGGATCCTCACAGGGTACGAACGCCAGACGCGACATGGTTCCCAACGGTGGATATATGTGAGCCACGAGCGGGAAGACTACTTCGGGGTCGTCAATTTTTTGCTTTTTTTATTTTAGAAATACTTAGTATGACCAAAAATTCTGTTTCTCGTTCCTGTGGTGTGGGATTTGAAGTTAACTTGCCAACAAGACCGAGCCCGCGCTATTCTGAGTCTTATAGCGATAGTTATGGCCAATATATGGGGCAACTTGCGTCATGGCAATGGGAACCCGTACCACTCCCGCTAACCCCCAAAATAGGCGGTGCATCTTACGACGGACATACGGTCATTAGAAGCATGGTGGATGGGTTAGCGGCACAGTTCCTCACAGTGTACGAATGCCAGACGCGACATGGTTACCAACGGTGGATATATGTGAGCCACGAGCGGGAAGACAACTTCGGGTGTCATCAATTTTTTGTTTTTATTATTTTAGAAATACTTAGTATGTCGAAAAATTTCATTTTTCATTCCTGTGGTGTGGGATTTGCAGTTATCTTTCCAACAAGACCGTGCCCGTGCAATTCTTAGTCTTATAGGGATAGTTATGGCGAATATACGGGGCACCTTGCGTCTTGGCAATGGGAACCCGTGCCACTCCCGCTAACCCCCAAAATAGGCGGCGCATCTCAGGAGGTACATATGGTCATTAGAGGCATGGTGGATGGGTTTGCGGCATGGTTCCTCATAGGGTACGAACGCCAGACGCGACTTGGTTACCAACGGTGGATATATATGAGCCACGAGCGGGAAGACAACTTCGGGTGTCGTCAATTTTTTGTTTTTATTATTTTAGAAATACTTAGTATGTCCAAAAATTCCATTTTTCATTCCTGTGGTGTGGGATTTGCAGGTATCTTTCCAACAAGACCGTGCCCGTGCAATTCTTAGTCATATAGGGATAGTTTTGGCGAATATACGGGGCACCTTGCGTCTTGGCAATGGGAACCCGTGCCACTCCCGCTAACCCCCAAAATAGGCGGTGCATCTTACGATGGACATACGGTCATTAGAAGCATGGTGGATGGGTTAGCGGCACAGTTCCTCACAGTGTACGAACGCCTGACGCGACATGGTTCCCGACGGTGGATATATGTGAGGCACCAGCGGGAAGACAACTTCGGGTGTCGTCAATTTTTTGTTTTTATTATTTTAGAAATACTTAGTATGACCAAAAATTCCATTTTTCATTCCTGTGGTGTGGGATTTGCCGTTATCTTTCCAACAAGACCGAGCCCGCGCAATTCTGAGTCTTATAGCGATAGTTATGGCCAATATACGGGGCAACTTGCGTCTTGGCAATGGGAACCCGTGCCACTCCCGCTAACCCCCAAAATAGGTGGCGCATCTCAGGAGGGACATACGGTCATTAGAGGCATGGTGGATGGGTTAGCGGCATGGTTCCTCATACAGTACGAATGCCAGTAGCGACATGGTTCCCAACGGTGGATATCTGTGAGCCACAAGCGGGAAGACAACTTCGGGTGTCGTCAATTTTTTTATTTTATTGTTTTAGAAATACTTAGTATGACCAAAAATTCCATTTTCCATGGCTGTGGTGTGGGATTTCCGGTTATCTTTACAACAAGACTGAGCCCGCGCGAATCTGAGTCGTATAGCGATAGTTATGGCCAATATACGGCGCACCTTGCGTCTTGGCAATGGGAACCCGTGCCACTCCCGCTAACCCCCAAAATAGGCCGTGCATCTTAGGAGGGACATACGGTCCTTAGTGGCATGGTGGATGGCTCAGCGGCATAGTTCCTCACAGTGTACGAACGCCAGACGCGACATGGTTCGTGACGGTGGAGATATGCGAGGCACGAGCAGGAAGACTACTAAGTATTTTAGAAATACTTAGTATGACCAAAAATTCCATTTTTCATTCCTGTCGTGTGGGACTTGCAGTTATCTTTCCAACAAGACCGAGCCCGCGCAATTCTGAGTCTTATAGCGATAGTAATGGCCAATATACGGTGCACCTTACGTCTTGGCAATGGGAACCCGTACCACTCCCGCTAACTCCCAATATTGGCAGCGCATTTTAGGAGGGACATAATGTCATTAGAGGCCTGGTGGATGGGTTAGCGGCATGGTTCCTCATAGGGTACGAACGCCAGACGCGGCATGGTTCCCGACGGTGGATGTATGTGAGGCACAATCGGGAAGACTACTTCGGGGGTCGTCCCGACCAAAAATTCTGTTTTTTGTTCCTGTGGTGTGGGATTTGCAGTTGTCTTTCCAATAAGACTGACCCCACGCAATTCTGAGTCGTATAGCGATAGTTATAGCCAACATACGAGGCACCTTGCGTCTTGGCAATGGGAATCCGTGCCACTCCCGCTAACCGCCAAGATTAGCGACGTGTTTTAGGAGGGACATACTGTGATGCCCCCGGCATCTCGAAAATCTTAACACGTGATTAGATTAGCGGTAGTCAGAGATTTGGCTTAATAATGTTTAGAGAAGAGCAACAACTAGGTTAGTAAATCACGAAGTCAAAAATTTTCAGTAAAATATGAAAAACCCCTGAGTGCATTTGTGACTATAGTTTAAAATATGATGTGTTTCGGACCAAACTCTCTATAACAAACTTGTAGACAATTTTAGGTAGATCAACTTTGTTTTTGGGTGTGGTGACATGCATAAAGGTTTGCAAGATGTTTTAGCTCCTTTTCTATCTTCTAGTGAATTCTGTCCAAATAGACCTGAATGGAAAATTCACATTTTGAGCAATCAAAAGTCCCTATCATGCAAAACATCATATAAGAAAGTTGTAGATAATTAAAAACCACACAACATTAGTATAATACTCTTTCTCTAAAAATGAGCATAAAATAGACTTTAGGAATTTCTAAGTTGTATTAAACCTTGGTCAAACTGGAGACAGCAGGTTAAATTTAAATTTAATCATATTTAAACTTAGAATCTGATATTACTCCTTTTGACAAAGTTGTAGATCTGGAAGAGTAGAACAACTTTTGTATTTTGGGTTTTGTCAAATTCGGCCCCTAGGATGTTCAAAAACAACAATTTCTAAAACATGTCTCAGCAGTCAAACAGCATTTTTCATTTTCCCGAATTTATTTTCTCCGTGAGTCGCTGACGAGCGGGCCCCACCTGTCGGGCTGCCAGCGCCAGCGCATTCCACTGCCTTCCTCACCCGCGCACCCGGTCCATAGACCATCTCCATTTTCTTTTGTCTTGGCCCCACCAGTCAGTGACTCCGGTTCACCGGACCCGGTCCACCGCGCGCCTTCTCTTTTCCCCTCTCCTCCCGCTCGCCCACGCGGCGCCGGCGCCCGGCGCTGCCGGCCCCGCGCCGCTCGCCTCCGCGGGCACGCGCCGCCCGGCCGCCACGCCGAGGCCACGCACCGCCTGCCCGCGCCCGGCCTGCGCTTTCCCCTGCCGCGTGCCCCGCGCCCTCGCCACTACCTCTGCTCCCTGCCTCCCTGCTTGCCACGCGCGGAGCGCGTCCGCCATGAGAGCTCGCAGCGAGCTCACACTACCTCGCCTCTCCGTAGTCCCTCCGTCCCGCCCGTCACGCGTCCCGCGCTCGCCTCCATCTCCTCCACCGGTTCCCCCACCTCAGTGGCCGCTTCCATAGCCTCTGGACCCTCCCTACCGTGCCGCCCGCCATGGCCACCATGGCGAGCTCGAACTCACCGTGGACGTCCCACCTGGGGCCATCATCGTGCCTCCACGACCCCACCAACAGAACCGCCACCACCCCGCGCACCTCAAGCGCTCTTCACTCCTCGAATCCGCCTCCCCTCCGGCCGGAATCGCCCCGCGCCGCCCCAAGCGCCATGCGCCACCGCCGTCCAGTTCACCGGCGTTCCTCGGCCACCGTCGCGACCTCGCGCGACACCGTCTTGGGGGAAAGAAGCCCCGTCGCCAGGAACACCTTCCCGGACCCGCTCGGCTCCAAGTCGGCGCTCCCACGCGACGCGCCGTACGCGGAAAGCCGGCCGCCGTGCGCCCCCTGCCCTGTCGGGAGGAAGAAGATGGTGATTTTACAAAAATCCCCCTGTCATATTTCATTTTTATGCGCCCTGTTTGATTACTGTGCACTGAGTCTTAGACAATTTCCACGCAGGACCCTGGAAGCTACGGATATTTCCGATCTAGTCCCCACCAGTGGGCTTTTTTCTTTTTAAATTCTTTTTCTCGGTTTAAACTTTGGAAATTCGTAATAAATCATATAAAAATCAGAAAAATACAAAACTTGTTGCATTGTACTCCTTTTAGGTAAATCTACAGAATGGGTATGTTGGTTGAGCAGGAAAAGACCTTTTTGCCCCTGATATTATGTATGCTTAATAAATCAATATAATTGGGAAATATGGACTAAATGGTCTCCAAAAATTGCCAAACTTGATCAGCAGTGTTATTAGGGTATATAGACTCATTGTGATTTTTGGTAGCTCAAGTGCTCACTTTTAATTACTATTTCACCCCTACATGTGATTTTAGCATAAAAAGAAATAAGGAAAAGGTAACCATATTGAAAATTATGCTCTAAAAAGGGTTTTACACCTTTTATTATGCTCCCTGTGGTATAAATAGCTCATTGTTGAAATAGGGTACGGTGCATGTAAGGCTTTGGCTCTGATTTGAAAATGGTAGAAGTTTCTGGAATGCAATATAGATCTTCACTACTGTTGAGATATGCACGCTAGGAATTCTAAGTTAGCGATGTGAAATATGGTTATTCATACGGGTGTTTGACATTTAGGCATCTCATTTGCTACATCATGCATATCATTCATATAGCGACGCTCACTGCAGATACGTAATCGAGAAGCAAGTGCGTGGAGGTACTTCGAGCAACGGTGTCCAGAAGACCAACTAAGACCCAAATACCACCTGGAGGCCCCTGAAGTGGTATTTGGAAGGAGGAGCTGTCCAAGTGATCAAGGGGTTGCCTGGGGCAGAGCCTCACAACCCGGCAAACTAACTTTAGTTTAGTTTGTTCAAGTTATCAACAACAAAGGTAGGCCCCTTAGGCATATACACCTACCTAGGGAATCTCACCATCCTTTATTTGATTGTGCATTTACGTTCAGGAGTTGTTTGAAACCCCACCTGCATAAATACCTGACACCCTAATTAGAATGGTTAGGCCGAAGTCGATGCTTAGCCATGCTTAGACGGTAGAAGTCGAGTGGAGATATTCACTCGCGAGATGATAGGACTCAAAATACTTTACAAAAGTTTAATACGAGAGAAATATAATATGATGTGATGAAAAGATGAGACCGGGCGGAGATATGGGCATATTACGATGAAAAATGATGAGAATGGTTTGGTGGACTCCGCCCGAGTCGTTTAAGGCCCGATTCGCTGTTCGCCTGCTGATCGGCATAATATTGCTAGAGTGCCTAACCGGGATAATGGACCGGTGAAAGTCTTACTCGTGCCATCCGAAGAACAGAGACAGGTTCCTACCATTCTTGTTGGAGGGAGTTAGGCCTGGGGGAGCTTGTACTCGAGGGAGGGCTGACCCGGAGCGGCCGTGGTATCGCTCCTAAGGGAGGGCTGACCCGGTGCGGCCGTGGTATCGCTCCTGAGAGGGCAAAACCCAGGGGAATGGCGGGATTGAATCGAACTTGGGATGGGAAGAGTGGAGATTGGGGCTATATGTGGGAACGCGATGGCTAGTAAGCATATACCCCTGGCATGATAGTTATTCCCGGGAATTAAAAATCGATTCGAATCGCTGATGCTCACCAGGTGTGAGAATGCCAGTATCGCACACGGGCAACGTAGTAATAACTTTAATATCTTGATCATTTAAGCATGTTTTTATATTACATGTTTGAACTTGTATGTTACAATTCCGCAAGCTTCTTTATGATGATATATATGAGCTATGGATGATGATAATAACTATAATGAACCTAATGAGGCTTATACTTTAAAAATAAATGATACTTGAAAGTAAGGACTCACTTCTAGTAAGCTTGCGCGGGTTAGAGTCCAGTCCACAAAAAGCCTTGCATAATCTCAAACGTGTCGGGTTGAAACCGCCCACGGGTAAGTCCTACGAGTACCTCACGTACTCACCCCTACGTTGTTGATGTTTTTCTTTTCAGGAGTATCATGATCGAGAATGACAATGGTGGGCTCAATGTCATGGCTCGATATTTTATTTTCCGCTGCAAGAGTATATCAGTATTACGTTACGGTTTCCGCTGCGAGGCTATTTTGGAATTCTAATTCAGTATGATTGTACCCCATTTTGAGTAAATATTCTTAAACAAATCAATCTATGTTTGTATGAAATGATGGGTTGTTGTAATTGTTGTGGCTCTTTCGAGAGCTTAACGTGTGTGATGTCGGTATCCCTGGGTGATGGTTGCATCGAGTGCCCTTTTTGGGTATCTCGACGGACGACCGGGTTTAGTTCGGCCTAACCACACTGCAAGCCAGAGGTGGCAGGTGTGTTTAGTTCGGATTAAATCGGCGGTTCCGCCACAGGTGGTATCAGAGCCGATCATACACGAACAACAATTATAACAACTTTATTTTGATTTCGAAAGCCTATTTTCAAAAATCTCTTCAAAGTATTTGCGAAAACGAGAGTATCGCGTATATGCCCATTATAAGGATGTTAGCTTATATATACAGGTGGCATCACTGACTTGACTAACTAAGATAGCAACTCATGTGCATATTCGGCGTTTTGGGAAACAATGTTTCAGCCATAGCTATCCCCAGAACTGGTGGAACGCTATCGGGATTTGCGATTCATTGTGAACCTTGCATTCATGCTACCGAGGTAAATCTTTTAAGGGGGGTGGGCATGCTTTGGAGTTTTCATGCCCACCACACTTACATTCGGTTTTGGGATCCATTTTCTTCTCGGCAATCCCCAGAACTGGTGGAAAGTCAGGTTTTGAGAAGAAGGTGCAGCGGCCCACTCAACGTTGTCCACGCAGCGTGAGAATTCGCGTGGATACCACACTAGGTGGTAATGTATGAGCATGCATTTTTCTTGCAGGTACACTAACTACGAAATGCGTAGCTTCGACGACTAGAATTCGGCTAGTTGCATGTAGGGAGAGCACGTGCATATATGCCACTGGAATATCGTTAGTTATAAAAGTAAGGATTTGTGAGGACGGATAGGACGATCATGCATCATTTTATCTCATCTCCTGTGCTTTGCTATGTGTGTTTGATTGAAAGTAATTAGATTCATATTATGTTTATACACGTAATTGTTTGAAAGTAACAAATTTTACATGAGATTTATATGAGTGTTGCTACCATTTTGAAGTAGATCAAACTGCAAATACAACCATCAAAGTCAACGTGTTTTCAGCTCTTTGGTTCATATCTTCCGTACATTGAGATTCATGTGATCCAATCTCCTTGTTCATTTCTTGTCATGACCTTGTAATGTCCATGATCCTACAACTAGTATGATTAAACCACTCTTGTTGTGATGTCTCCTTAGGCAGTCTTGGATGCCTCGACGGGACCTAGAGTCCTCTGTGTATGGCCGTCACATGGTTGTGCTACTAGGTTCGCGCTGGCATTAAGACATGCGAAGGCATGACATCGCTTCAATCGTGGAACATTCATAAGCGGAGTTTATCATCTGATTGACCTCGAATCTTGCTACTCTTGATTTGTGGGGATGATTGATTTCATTTCCACTATCCAGTATATATCACTTCATTGCTTTGTTGCACCCTGCTTTTCCTGAGATGTGGGAGTAGCCAACCTCCACCCACTGCTTATCTACACCCTTTTCATTGCTTCTGTGGAAGTGATCCGTCTCATTTCCACCATCTCATCACATTTTTCCATTGCCTTGTTTCACCTTGCCTTCTTGACCAATGGGGGTGATCCGCTTCAACCCCACGGCTTGTTCATAATAATTCATATCCATGTTTGACGTTGCCTCCGAAGATTGGTGGGAACAGCCAACTTCGTTCTCACTATCTCCGTCGATAGTTTCTATCCATTTGTTGAACCTTAATTCCTGAGGGTGTACTTTACGAACATCCTCCACACTAGCTTTTGTCCTCGGCTAGTGCTCATGTCATATCGTCATTTCCCTAGGAGTGGTTTTCTTCCTCTTAGAAGGGAACTTACTAGCATTTTGGTTCGCTAGTAAGAACACGTCAGCTACTGCCATATTCTTGATCACTCATGACCAACGCTAAGAACTCATACAGATCATCACCTTGTTTAGGCGAATACGGCCTATCTTCTTCCTCTTATGCCTTTCTTGTCCTAATGAGTAGAATGTGCTACGTTTCACCACATCTTACTCTTTGAAAACATGTTAACTTGGAATTCTATATGTGGACACAGTCCCTGTCAAATAAAAGGAATATGAATCTCAACAATGTATCCGATGATACTCCTTTCGATCAAAAGACCCTGCCTTAGTCAATTTCCGCCTATGTACACTGTACTTTCATTATTTGGATAAATCAGGTACTTACCGCATTTCAAATATTAGTATCACAATCAGGAAATGACTCCATTCTTTTGCTTTAATCACAGTCACTTGCTCACTGACCACATTCTCTTCATGGTTTGTTCATTCGCTCTCTTATATGGCACGACTCGTCGAGTATCTTAGAGAGACCACCCTAGCCTAATAGATAACGCTCTGTGACTACTTGTGTTAAAGAGGCACTAACCATTCACAAGCTAGTTGACACAGCAAGCAGTTAAAGATTTAGATGCTTCTATGTGAAATTGAAAAGACACGAATCCATAATGCCCTACTCTTTGCAATGAACGCTAGGTTACACAGCTATACCTCACCCAAATCTCGGGACGAGATTTGTTTAAGGGGGGTGGGTTGTGATGCCCCCGGCATCTCGAAAATCTTAACACGTGATTAGATTAGCGGTAGTCAGAGATTTGGCTTAATAATGTTTAGAGTAGAGCAACAACTAGGTTAGTAAATCACGAAGTCAAAAATTTTCAGTAAAATATGAAAAACCCCTGAGTGCATTTGTGACTATAGTTTAAAATATGATGTGTTTCGGACCAAACTCTCTATAACAAACTTGTAGACAATTTTAGGTAGATCAACTTTGTTTTTTGGGTGTGGTGACATGCATAAAGGTTTGCAAGATGTTTTAGCTCCTTTTCTATCTTCTAGTGAATTCTGTCCAAATAGACCTGAATGGAAAATTCACATTTTGAGCAATCAAAAGTCCCTATCATGCAAAACATCATATAAGAAAGTTGTAGATAATTAAAAACCACACAACATTGGTATAATACTCTTTCTCTAAAAATGAGTATAAAATAAACTTTAGGAATTTCTAAGTTGTATTAAACCTTGGTCAAACTGGAGACAGCAGGTTAAATTTAAATTTAATCATATTTAAACTTAGAATCTGATATTACTCCTTTTGACAAAGTTGTAGATCTGGAAGAGTAGAACAACTTTTGTATTTTGGGTTTTGTCAAATTCGGCCCCTAGGATGTTCAAAAACAACAATTTCTAAAACATGTCTCAGCAGTCAAACAGCATTTTTCATTTTCCCGAATTTATTTTCTCCGTGAGTCGCTGACGAGCGGGCCCCACCTGTCGGGCTGCCAGCGCCAGCGCATTCCACTGCCTTCCTCACCCGCGCACCCGGTCCATAGACCATCTCCATTTTCTTTTGTCTTGGCCCCACCAGTCAGTGACTCCGGTTCACCGGACCCGGTCCACCGCGCGCCTTCTCTTTTCCCCTCTCCTCCCGCTCGCCCACGCGGCGCCGGCGCCCGGCGCTGCCGGCCCCGCGCCGCTCGCCTCCGCGGGCACGCGCCGCCCGGCCGCCACGCCGAGGCCACGCGCCGCCTGCCCGCGCCCGGCCTGCGCTTTCCCCTGCCGCGTGCCCCGCGCCCTCGCCACTACCTCTGCTCCCTGCCTCCCTGCTTGCCACGCGCGGAGCGCGTCCGCCATGAGAGCTCGCAGCGAGCTCACACTACCTCGCCTCTCCGTAGTCCCTCCGCCCCGCCCGTCACGCGTCCCGCGCTCGCCTCCATCTCCTCCACCGGTTCCCCCACCTCAGTGGCCGCTTCCATAGCCTCTGGACCCTCCCTACCGTGCCGCCCGCCATGGCCACCATGGCGAGCTCGAACTCACCGTGGACGTCCCACCTCGGGCCATCCCCGTGCCTCCACGACCCCACCAACAGAACCGCCACCACCCCGCGCACCTCAAGCGCTCTTCACTCCTCGAATCCGCCTCCCCTCCGGCCGGAATCGCCCCGCGCCGCCCCAAGCGCCGTGCGCCACCGCCGTCCAGTTCACCGGCGTTCCTCGGCCACCGTCGCGACCTCGCGTGACACCGTCTTGGGGGAAAGAAGCCCCGTCTCCAGGAACACCTTCCCGGACCCGCTCGGCTCCAAGTCGGCGCTCCCACGCGACGCGCCGTACGCGGAAAGCCGGCCGCCGCGCGCCCCCTGCCCTGTCGGGAGGAAGAAGATGGTGATTTTACAAAAATCCCCCTGTCATATTTCATTTTTATGCGCCCTGTTTGATTACTGTGCACTGAGTCTTAGACAATTTCCATGCAGGACCCTGGAAGCTACGGATATTTCCGATCTAGTCCCCACCAGTGGGCTTTTTTCTTTTTAAATTCTTTTTCTCGGTTTAAACTTTGGAAATTCGTAATAAATCATATAAAAATCAGAAAAATACAAAACTTGTTGCATTGTACTCCTTTTAGGTAAATCTACAGAATGGGTATGTTGGTTGAGCAGGAAAAGACCTTTTTGCCCCTGATATTATGTATGCTTAATAAATCAATATAATTGGGAAATATGGACTAAATGGTCTCCAAAAATTGCCAAACTTGATCAGCAGTGTTATTAGGGTATATAGACTCATTGTGATTTTTGGTAGCTCAAGTGCTCACTTTTAATTACTATTTCACCCCTACATGTGATTTTAGCATAAAAAGAAATAAGGAAAAGGTAACCATATTGAAAATTATGCTCTAAAAAGGGTTTTACACCTTTTATTATGCTCCCTGTGGTATAAATAGCTCATTGTTGAAATAGGGTACGGTGCATGTAAGGCTTTGGCTCTGATTTGAAAATGGTAGAAGTTTCTGGAATGCAATATAGATCTTCACTACTGTTGAGATATGCACGCTAGGAATTCTAAGTTAGCGATGTGAAATATGGTTATTCATACGGGTGTTTGACATTTAGGCATCTCATTTGCTACATCATGCATATCATTCATATAGCGACGCTCACTGCAGATACGTAATCGAGAAGCAAGTGCGTGGAGGTACTTCGAGCAACGGTGTCCAGAAGACCAACTAAGACCCAAATACCACCTGGAGGCCCCTGAAGTGGTATTTGGAAGGAGGAGCTGTCCAAGTGATCAAGGGGTTGCCTGGGGCAGAGCCTCACAACCCGGCAAACTAACTTTAGTTTAGTTTGTTCAAGTTATCAACAACAAAGGTAGGCCCCTTAGGCATATACACCTACCTAGGGAATCTCACCATCCTTTATTTGATTGTGCATTTACGTTCAGGAGTTGTTTGAAACCCCACCTGCATAAATACCTGACACCCTAATTAGAATGGTTAGGCCGAAGTCGATGCTTAGCCATGCTTAGACGGTAGAAGTCGAGTGGAGATATTCACTCGCGAGATGATAGGACTCAAAATACTTTACAAAAGTTTAATACGAGAGAAATATAATATGATGTGATGAAAAGATGAGACCGGGCGGAGATATGGGCATATTACGATGAAAAATGATGAGAATGGTTTGGTGGACTCCGCCCGAGTCGTTTAAGGCCCGATTCGCTGTTCGCCTGCTGATCGGCATAATATTGCTAGAGTGCCTAACCGGGATAATGGACCGGTGAAAGTCTTACTCGTGCCATCCGAAGAACAGAGACAGGTTCCTACCATTCTTGTTGGAGGGAGTTAGGCCTGGGGGAGCTTGTACTCGAGGGAGGGCTGACCCGGAGCGGCCGTGGTATCGCTCCTAAGGGAGGGCTGACCCGGTGCGGCCGTGGTATCGCTCCTGAGAGGGCAAAACCCAGGGGAATGGCGGGATTGAATCGAACTTGGGATGGGAAGAGTGGAGATTGGGGCTATATGTGGGAACGCGATGGCTAGTAAGCATATACCCCTGGCATGATAGTTATTCCCGGGAATTAAAAATCGATTCGAATCGCTGATGCTCACCAGGTGTGAGAATGCCAGTATCGCACACGGGCAACGTAGTAATAACTTTAATATCTTGATCATTTAAGCATGTTTTTATATTACATGTTTGAACTTGTATGTTACAATTCCGCAAGCTTCTTTATGATGATATATATGAGCTATGGATGATGATAATAACTATAATGAACCTAATGAGGCTTATACTTTAAAAATAAATGATACTTGAAAGTAAGGACTCACTTCTAGTAAGCTTGCGCGGGTTAGAGTCCAGTCCACAAAAAGCCTTGCATAATCTCAAACGTGTCGGGTTGAAACCGCCCACGGGTAAGTCCTACGAGTACCTCACGTACTCACCCCTACGTTGTTGATGTTTTTCTTTTCAGGAGTATCATGATCGAGAATGACAATGGTGGGCTCAATGTCATGGCTCGATATTTTATTTTCCGCTGCAAGAGTATATCAGTATTACGTTACGGTTTCCGCTGCGAGGCTATTTTGGAATTCTAATTCAGTATGATTGTACCCCATTTTGAGTAAATATTCTTAAACAAATCAATCTATGTTTGTATGAAATGATGGGTTGTTGTAATTGTTGTGGCTCTTTCGAGAGCTTAACGTGTGTGATGTCGGTATCCCTGGGTGATGGTTGCATCGAGTGCCCTTTTTGGGTATCTCGACGGACGACCGGGTTTAGTTCGGCCTAACCACACTGCAAGCCAGAGGTGGCAGGTGTGTTTAGTTCGGATTAAATCGGCGGTTCCGCCACACATACGGTCATTAGCGGCATGGTGGATGGGTTAGCGGCATGGTTCCTCACAGGGTACGAACGCCAGAAGAGACATGGTTCCCGATGGTGGATATATGTGAGGCACGAGCGGGAAGAGTACTTCGGGTGTCGTCAATTTTTTGTTTTTATTATTTTAGAAATACTTAGTATGACCAAATATTCTATTTTTTGTCCCTGTGGTGTGGGATTTGCAGTTATCTTTCCAACAAGACCGAGTCCGCGCAATTCTGAGTCTTATAGTGATAGTTATGGCCAATATACGGGGCACCTTGCGTCTTGGCAATGGGATCCCGTGCCACTCCCGCTAACCGCCAAAATTGGCGGCGTGTCTTAGGAGGGACATACGGTCATCAGAGGCCTGGTGGATGGGTTAGCGACATGGTTCTTCATAGGGTACGAACGCCAGACGCGACATGGTTCCCAACGGGGGATATATGTGAGCCGCGAGCGGGAAGACTACTTCGGGGGTCCTCATTTTTTTGTTCTTATTATTTTAGAAATACCTAGCATGACCAAAACTTCTGTTTTTCGTTCCTGTGGTGTGGGATTTGCAGTTATCTTTCCAACAAGACCGAGCACGCGCAATTCTGAGTCTTATAGCGATAGTTATGGCCAATATACGGGGCACCTTGCGTCTTGGCAATGGGCACCCGTGCCACTCCCGCTAACCCCCAAAATAGGCGGCGCATCTTAGGAGGGACATACGGTCATTAGACGCACGGTGGATAGGTTAGCGGCACTATTCCTCACAGTGTACGAACGCCAGACGCGACATGGTTCCCGACGATGGATATATGTGAGGCACGATCGGGAAGACTACTTCGGGGGTCGTCAATTTTTTGTTTTTATTATTTTAGAAATACTTAGTATGACAAAAAATTCCATTTTTCATTCCTGTGGTGTGGGATTTGTTGTTATCTTTCCAACAAGACCGAGCCCGCAAAATTTCTTTGTCTTATAGCGATAGTTATTGCCAATATACGGGGCACCTTGCGTCTTGGCAATGGGAACCTGTGCCACTGCCGCTAACCCCCAAAATTGGCGGCGCCTCTTAGGAGGGACATACGGTCATTAGAGGCATGGTGGATGGGTTAGCGGCATGGTTCCTCATAGGGTACAAACGCCAGACGCGACATGGTTCCCGACGGTGGATGTATGTGAGGCACGATCGGGAAGACTACTTGGGTTGTCGTCAATTTTTTGTTTTTATTATTTCAGAAATGCTTAGTATGACCATAAATTCGCTTCTTCATTCTGGTGGTGTGGGATTTGCAGTTATCTTTCCAACAAGACCGAGCCCGCGCGATTCTGAGTCGTATAGCGATAGTTATGGCCAATATACGGCGCACCTTGCGTCTTGGCAATGGGAACCCGTGCCACTCCCGCTAATCCCCAAAATTGGCGGCGCCTCTTAGGAGGGACATACGGTCATTAGAGGCATGGTGGGTGGGTTAGCGGCATGGTTCTTCATAGGGTATGAACGCCAGACGCGACATGGTTCCCGACGATGGATATATGTCAGGCACGATCGGGAAGACTACTTGGGGTGTCATCAATTTTTTGTTTTTATTATTCTAGAAATAATTAGTAGGACCAAAAATTTTGTTTTTCATTCCTATGGTGTGGTATTTGCAGTTGTCTTTCGAACAAGACTGAGGCCGCGCGATTCTGAGTCGTATAGCGATAGTTGTTGCCAATATACGGGGCACCTTGCGTCTTGGCAATGGGATCGCGTGCCACTACCGCTAAGCCCCAAAATTGGCGGCGCGTCTTAGGAGGGACATATGGTCATTAGAGGCATGGTGGATGGGTTAGCAGCATGGTTCCTCACAGTGTACGAACGCTAGACGCGACATGGTTCCCGACGGGTGATATATGTCGGGCACGATCGGGAAGACTACTTCGGGTGTCGTCAATTTTTTGTTTTTATTATTTTCAAAATAATTAGTATGACCAAAAATTCTATTTTTCATTTTTGCGGTGTGGGATTTGCAATTATCTTTCCAACAAGACCGAGCCCGCGCAATTCTGAGTCTTATAGCGATAGTTGTTGTCAATATACGGGGCACCTTGCGTCTTGGCAATGGGCACCCGTGCCACTCCCGCTAACCCCCAAAATAGGCGGCGCATCTTAGGTGGGACATACGGTCATTAGACGCACGGTGGATAGGTTAGCGGCACAATTCCTCACAGTGTACGAATGCCAGACGCGACATGGTTCCCGACGGTGGATATATGTGAGGCACGATCGGGAAGACTACTTCGGGGGTCGTCAATTTTTTGTTTTTATTATTTTAGAAATACTTAGTATGACAAAAAATTCCATTTTTCATTCCTGTGGTGTGGGATTTGTAGTTATCTTTCCAACAAGACCGAGCCCGCACAATTTCTTTGTCTTATAGCGATAGTTATTGCCAATATACGGGGCACCTTGCGTCTTGGCAATGGAAACCTGTGCCACTCCCGCTAACACCCAAAATTGGCGGCGCCTCTTAGGAGGGACATACGGTCATTAGAGGCATGGTGGATGGGTTAGCGGCATCGTTCCTCATAGGGTACAAACGCCAGACGCGACATGGTTCCCGACGGTGGATGTATGTGAGGCACGATCGGGAAGACTACTTGGGTTGTCGTCAATTTTTTGTTTTTATTATTTTAGAAATGCTTAGTATGACCATAAATTCGGTTTTTCATTCCGGTGGTGTGGGATTTGCAGTTATCTTTCCAACAAGACCGATCCCGCGCGATTCTGAGTCGTATAGCGATAGTTATGGCCAATATACGGCGCACCTTGCGTCTTGGCAATGGGAACCCGTGCCACTCCCACTAATCTCCAAAATTGGCGGCGCATCTTAGTATGGACATACGGTCATTAGAGGCATGGTGGGTGGGTTAGCGGCATGGTTCCTCATGGGGTACGAACGCCAGACGCGACATGGTTCCCAACGATGGATATATGTCAGGCACGATCGGGAAGCCTACTTCGGGTGTCATCAATTTTTTGTTTTTATTATTCTAGAAATAATTAGTAGGACCAACAATTCTGTTTTTCATTCCTATGGTGTGGGATTTGCAGTTGTCTTTCCAACAAGACTGAGCCCGCGCGATTCTGAGTCGTATAGCGATAGTTGTTGCCAATATACGGGGCACCTTGCGTCTTGGCAATGGGATCGCGTGCCACTACCGCTAAGCCCCAAAACTGGCGGCGCGTCTTAGGAGGGACATACGGTCATTAGAGGCACGGTGGATGGGTTAGCAGCATGGTTCCTCATAGTGTACGAACGCCAGACGCGACATGGTTCCCGACGGGTGATATATGTCAGGCACGATCGGGAAGACTACTTCGGGTGTCTTCAATTTTTTGTTTTTATTATTTTCAAAATAATTAGTATGACCAAAAATTCTATTTTTCATTTTTGCGGTGTGGGATTTGCACTTATCTTTCCAACAAGACCGAGCCCGCGCAATTCTGAGTCTAATAGTGACAGTTATAGCCAATATACGGGGTACCTTGTGTCTTGGCAATGGGAACCCGTGCCACTCCCGCTAACCCCCAAAATTGGCGGCGCGTCTTAGGAGGGACATACGGTCATTAGAGGCATGGTGGATGGGTTATCGGGATGGTTCCTCATAGGGTACAAACGCCAGACGCGACATGGTTCCCGACGATGGATGTATGTGAGGCACGAACGGGTAGACTACTTTGGTCGTCGTCAATTTTTTGTTTTTATTATTTTAGAAATGCTTAGTATGACCATAAATTCGCTTTTTCATTCCGGTGATGTGGGATTTGCAGTTATCTTTCCAACAAGACCGAGCCCGCGCGATTCTGAGTCGTATAGCGATAGTTATGGCCAATATACGGCGCACCTTGCGTCTTGGCAATGGGAATCCGTGCCACTCCCGCTAACCCCCAAAATTGGCGGCGCATCTTAGGAGGGACATACAGTCATTAGAGGCATGGTGGGTGGGTTAGCGGCATGGTTCCTTATAGGGTACGAACGGCAGACGCGACATGGTTCCCGACGGTGGATATATGTCCGGCACGATCGCGAAGACTACTTCGGGTGTCATCAATTTTTTGTTTTTATTATTCTAGAAACAATTAGTATGACCAAAAATTCTGTTTTTCATTCCTATTGTGTGGGATTTCAGTTGTCTTTCCAGCAAGACCGAGCCCGCGCGATTCTGAGTCTAATAGCGATAGTTATGGACAATATAAGGGGCACCTTGTGTGTTGGCAATGTGAACCCGTGCCACTCCCGGTAACGCCCAGAATTGGCGGCGCTTCTTAGGAGGGACATACGGTCTTTAGAGGCATGGTGGATGGGTTAGCGGCACGGTTCCTCGCTGTGTACGAATGCGAGACGCGACATGGTTCCCGACGGTGGATATATGAGAGGCACGTGCGGGAAGACAACTTCTGGTGTTGTCAATTTTTTGTTTTTATAATTTTAGAAATACTTAGTATGGCCAAAACTTCAGTTTTTCGTTCCTGTGGTGTGGGATTTGCAGTTGTCTTTCCAAGACTGAGCCCGCGCGATTCCGAGTCTTATAGCGATAGCTATGGCCAATATACGGGGCACTTTGCGTCTTGGCAATGGGAACCCGTGCCACTCCCGCTAACCCCCAAAATTGGCGGCGCGTGTTAGGACGGACATACGGTCTTTAGAGGCATGGTGGATGGGTTAGCGACATGGTTCCTCATAGGGTACGAACGCTAGACGCGACATGGTTCCCGACGGTGGATATATCTGAGGCACGAGCGGGAATACTACTTCGGGTGTCGTCAATTTTTTGTTTTTATTATTTTAGAAACACTTAGTATGACCAAAACTTCAGTTTTTTGTTGCTTTGGTGTGGGATTTGTAGTTATCTTTCCAACAACACCGAGCCCGCGCAATTCTGAGTCTTATAGCGATAGTTGTGGCCAATATAAGGGGCACCTTGCGTCTTGCCAATGGGAACCCGTGCCACTCCCGCAAACGCCAAAAATTGGCGACGCGTCTTAGGAGGGACATACGGTTATTAGAGGCATGGTGGATGGGTTAGCGGCATGGTTCCTCATAGTGTACGAAAGCCAGACGCGACATGGTTCCCGACGATGGATATATGTGAGGCACGAGCGGGAAGACTACTTCGGTTGTCGTCAATTTTTCGTTTTTATTATTTTAGAAATACTTAGTATGACCAACACTTTGGTTTTTGCTTCCTATGGTGTGGAATTTGGAGTTATCTTTCCAATGAGGCCGAACCCACGCAATTCTGAGTCTTATAGCGATAGTTATGGCCAATATACGGGGCACCTTGCATCTCGGCAATGGGATGCTGTGCCGCTCCCTCAAACCCCCAAAATTGGCGGCGCGTCTTAGGAGGGACATACGATCATTAGAGGCATGGTGGATGGGTTAGCGGCACGGTTCCTCACATTGTATGAAAGCCAGACGTGATATGGTTCCCTACGTTGGATATATGTGAGGCAGGAGCGGGAAGACTACTTCGGGTGTCGTCAATTATTTGTTTTTATTATTTTAGAAATATTAGTATGGCAAAACTTCTGTTTTTTGTTCCTGTGGGGTGGGATTTGCAGTTACCCTTCCAACAAGACTGAGCCCGCGCAATTCTGAGTCTTATAGCGATAGTTATGGCCAATATACGGGGCACCTTGCGTCTTGGCAATGGGAACCCGTGCCACTCCCACTAACGCAAAAAATTGGCGGTGCGTCTTAGGAGGGACATACGGTCATTAGAGGCATGGTGGATGGGTTAGCGGCATGGTTCCCCACAGGGTACGAACGCTAAACGCGACATGGTTCCCGACGGTGGATATATGGATGCACGAGCGGGAAGACTACTTCGGGTGTTGTCAATTTTTTGTTTTTATTATTTTAGAAATACTTAGTATGACCAACACTTCTGTTTTTCATTCCTTGGTGTGGTATTTGCAGTTATCTTTCCAACAAGACTGAGCCCGCACAATTCTAAGTCCTATAGCGATAGTTATGGCCAATATACGGGGCACCTTGCGTCTCGGCAATGGGATGCCGTGCCACTCCCGCTAACCCCCAAAATTGGCGGCGCTTCTTAGGAGGGACATACGGTCATTAGAGGCATGGTGGATGGGTTAGCGGCATGGTTCCTCATAGTGTACGAAAGCCAGACGCGATGTGGTTCCCGACGGTGGATATATGTGAGGCACGAGCGGGAAGACTACTTCGGGTGTCGTCAATTTTTTGTTTTTATTATTTTAGAAATACTTAGTATGACCAAAAATTCCATTTTTCATTCCTGTGGTGTGGGATTTGCAGTTATCTTTCCTACAAGACCGAGCCCGCGCAATTCTGAGTCTTATAGCGATAGTTATGGCCAATATAAGGGGCACCTCGCGTCTTGGCAATGCGAACCCGCGCCACAACCACTAACGCCCAAAATGAGCGGCGCATCTTAGGAGGGACATACGGTCATTGGAGGCACGGTGGATGGGTTAGCGGCATGGTTCCTCATAGTGTACGAACGCCAGACGCGACATGGTTCCCGATGGTGGATATATGTGAGGGATGAGCGGGAAGACTACTTCGGGTGTCGTCAATTTTTTGTTTTTGTTATTTTCGAAATACTTAGTATGACTAAAAATTCTGTTTTTCGTTCCTGTGGTGTGGGATTTGCATTTATCTTTCGAACAAGACCGAGCCCGCGCAATTCTGAGTCTTAAAGCGATAGTTATGGCCAATATACGGGGCACCTTGTGTCTTGGCAAGGAGAACCCGTGCCACTCCCGCTAACCCCCAAAATTGGCGGCGCGTCTTAGGACGGCATTCGGTCATTAGAGGCTTGGTGGATGGGTTAGCGGCATGGTTCGTCACAGTGTACGAAAGCCAGACGCCACATGGTTCCCGACGGTGGATATATGTGAGGCACGAGCAGGAAGACTACTTCGGGTGTCATTAATTTTTTGTTTTTATTATTGTAGAAATACTTAGTATGACCAAAACTTCCGTTTTTCATTCTTGTTGTGTGGGATTTGCAGTTATGTTTCCAACAAGATGGAGCCCGCCAAATTCTGAGTCTTATTGCAATAGTTATGGCCAATATACGGGGCACCTTGTGTCTTGGCAATGGGAACCTGTGCCACACCGGCTGACCAGCAAAAATGGCGGCACGTCTTAGGAGGGACATACGGCCATTAGAGGCATGGTGGATGGGTTAGCGGCTTGGTTCCTCACAGGGTACGAACGCCAGACGCGACATGGTTCCCGACGATGGATATATGTGAGGCACCACCGCCAAGACTACTTCGGGTGTCATCAATTTTTTGTTTATATTATTTTTGAAATACTTAGTATGACCAAAAATTCTGTTTTTCATTCTTGTAGTGTTGGATTTGCAGTTATCTTTCCAACAAGACCGAGCCCGCGTAATTCTGAGTCTTGTAGCGATAGTTTTGGCCAATATACGGGGCACCTTGCGTCTTGGCAATGGGAACTCGTGCCACTCCCGCTAACCCCCAAAATTGGCGGTGCATCTCAGGAGGGACATATGGTCATTAGAGGCATGGTAGATGGGTTAGCGGCACGGTTCCACACAGGGTACGAATGCCAGACGCGACATGGTTCCCGACGGTGGATATATGTGAGGCACGAGCGGGAAGACTGCTTCGGGTGTCGTCAATTTTTTGTTTTTATTATTTTAGAAATACTTAGTATGACCAAAACTTTTGTTTTTCATTCTCGTGGTGTGGGATTTGCAGTTATCTTTCCAACATGACCGAGCCCGCGCAATTCTGAGTATTATAGCAATAGTTATGGCCAATATACGGGGCACCTTGCGTCTTGGAAATGGGAACCCGTGCCGCTCCCACTAAACCCCAAAGTTTGCGGCGCATCTTAGGAGGGACATACGGTCATTAGAGGCATGATGGATGTGTTAGCGGCACCGTTCCTCACAGTGTATGAACACCAGACGTGACATGGTTCCCGACGGTGGATATATGTGAGGCACGAGTGGGAAGACTACTTCGGGTGTCGTCAATTTTTTGTTTTTATAATTTTAGAAATACATAGTATGACCCAAAATTCTGTTTTTCCTTCCAGTGGTGTGGGATTTGCAGTTATCTTTCCAACAAGACCGAGCCCGCGCAATTCTGAGTCTTATAGCGATAGTTATGGCCAATATACGGGGCACATTGCGTCTTGGCAATGGGAACCCGTGCCCCTCCCGCTAACCCCCAAAATTGGTGGCGCGTCTAAGGAGGGACATACGGTCATTAGAGGCATTCTAGATGGGTTAGCGGCATCGTTCCTGATAGTGTACGAATGCCAAACGGGACATGGTTCCCGACGGTGGATATATGTGAGGCACGAGCGGGAAGACTACTTCGGGTGTCGTCAATTTTTTGTTTTCATTATTTTAGAAATACTTAGTATGACCAAATCTTCCATTTTTCATTCCTGTTGTGTGGGATTTGCAGTTATCTTTCTAACAAGACCGAGCCAACGCAATTCTGAGTCTTATAGCGAAAGTTATTTCCAATATATGGGGCACCTTGCGTCTTGGCATTGGGAACCCGTGCCATTCCCGCTAACCCCCAAAATTAGCGGCGCGTCTTAGGAGGGACATACGGCCATTAGAGGCTTGGTGGATGGGTTAGCAGCATGGTTCCTCAGAGGGTACGAATGCTAGACGCGACAAGGTTTCCAATTGTGGATATATGTGAGGCACGAGCGGGAAGACTACTTCGGGTGTCGTCAATTTTTTGTTTTCATTATTTTAGAAATACTTAGTATGGCCAAAACTTCCATTTTTCATTCTGGTGGTGTGGGATTTGCAGTTATCTTTCCAACAAGACTGAGCCCGCGCAATTCTGAGTCTTATAGCGATAGTTATGGCCAATATACGCGGTACCTTGTGTCATGGCAATGGGAACCCGTGCCACTCCCGGTAACACCCAAAATTGGCGGCGCGTCTTAGGAGGGACATACGGTCATTAGAGGAACGGTAGATGGGTTAGCGGCATGGTTCATAATAGGGTACGAACGCCAGACACGACATGGTTCCCAACGGTGGATATATGTGAGGCACGAGCGGGAAGACTACTTCGGGTGCCGTTAATTTTTTGTTTTCAATATTTTAGAAATACTTAGTATGACCAAACCTTCCATTTTTGATTCCTATTGTGTGGGATTTGCAGTTATCTTTCCAACAAGACCGAGCCCGCACAATTCTGAGTCTTATTGCGAAAGTTATTTCGAATATACGGGGCACCTTGCGTCTTGGCAATGGGAACCCGTGCCATTCCTGCTAACCCCCAAAATTGGCGGCGCGTCTTAGGAGGGACATACGGTCATTAAAGGCATGGGGGATGGGTTAGCAGCATGGTTCCTCATAGGGTACGAACGCTAGACGCGACATGGTTCCCGACGGTGGATATATCTGAGGCACGAGCGGGAAGACTACTTCGGGTGCCATCAATATTTTGTTTTTATTATTTTTGAAATACTTAGTACAACCAAAACTTCCATCTTTCATTCCTGTTATGTGGGATTTTGAGTTATCTTTCCAACAAGACCGAGCCCGCGCAATTCTGAGTCTTATAGCGATAGTTATGGCCAATATACGGGCACCTTGCGTCTTGGCAATGGGAACCCGTGCCACTCCAGGTAACCCCCAAAATTGGCGGCACATCTTAGGAGGGACACATGGTCATTAGAGGCAAGGTGGATGGGTTAGCGGCATGGTTCCTCATAGGGTATGAATGCCTGACGCGACATGGTTCCCGACGGTGCATATATGTGAGGCACGAGAGGGAAGACTACTTCAGTTGTCGTCAATTTTTTGTTTTTATTATTTTAGAAATACTTAGTATGGTGAAAACTTCCGTTTTTCATTCCTGTGTGGGACCTGCAGTTATCTTTCCAACAAGACTGAGCCCGCGCAATTCAGAGTCTTATAGCGATAGTTATGGCCAATATACGCGACACCTTGCGTCTTGGCAATGGGAACCCGTGCCACTCCCGGTAACCCCCAAAATTGGCGGCGCGTCTTAGGGGGGACATAAAGTCATTAGAGGCATGGTCGATGGGTTAGCGGCATGGTGCCTCACAGTGTATGAATGCCAGAAGCGACTTGGTTCCCGACGGTGGATATATGTGAGGCACGAGCGGGAAGACTACTTCGGGTGTTGTCAATTGTTTGTTTTTATTATTTTAGAAATACTTCGTATGGCCAAAACTTCCATTTTTCATTCCTGTGGTGTGGGATTTGCAGTTATCTTTCCAACAAGACAGAGCCCGTGCAATTCTGAGTCTTATAGCGATACTTATGGCCAATATACGCGGCACCTTGTGTCTTGCAATGGGAACCCGTGCCACTCCTGGTAACCCCCAAAATTGGCGGCGCATCTTAGGATGGACATACGGTCATTAGAGGCACGGTGGATGGATTAGCGGCATGGTTCCTAATCGGGTACGAACACCAGACACGACATGGTTCCCAACGGTGGATATATGTGAGGCACGAGCGGGAAGACTACTTCGGGTGTCGTCAATTTTTTGTTTTCATTATTTTAGAAATACTTAGTATCACCAAAACTTCCATTTTTCATTCCTGTTGTGTAGGATTTGCAGTTATCTTTCCAACAAGAATGAGCCCGCGCAATTCTGAGTCTTATAGCGAAAGTTATTTCCAATATACGGGGCACCTTGCGTCTTGGCAATGGGAACCCGGGCCATTCCCGCTAACCCCCAAAATTGGCGCCGCGTCTTAGGAGGGACATACGATCATTAGAGGCATGGTGGATGGGTTAGCAGCATGGTTCGTCAGAGGGTACGAATGCTAGACGCGACATGGTTTCCGATTGTGGATATATCTGAGGCATGAGGGGAAGACTACTTCGGGTGTCGTCAATTTTTTGTTTTTATTATTTTAGAAATACTTAGTATGGCCAAAACTTCCATTTTTCATTCTTGGTTGTGGGATTTACAGTTATCTTTCCTACAAAACTGAGCCCGCGCAATTCTGAGTCTTATAGGGATAGCTATGGCCAATATACGCGGTACCTTGTGTCTTGGCAATGGGAAGCCGTGCCACTCCCGGTGTGGCGGAACCGCCGATTTAATCTGGGCTAAGCACACCTGCCACCTCTGGCTTGCAGTGCGATTAGACCGAACTAAACCCGGTCGTGCGTCGGGAGTCATTCGACTCCCGATATTACCTTTTCCCAGAGGAACCGACATCATAGACATCCAGCCCACAGTGGAGCCACAACAGATACATCATCTCAGCCAGTTAAATATAGTACATAAACATTGGTTTTACAAACCAGTTCGAAATAAGTTATAGGTTTCAACATAATGCCATACCATAGGCAGGTTTGAATCAGATAGCGGAAGCAAATTTCGAAAACATCTCACCCCGGAAACAAAATACTTTAGAAGACTTCATGCATCGATGATCGAAGCGAGCAGCACCGAGCCCACCGGTACTACCCTCCTCCACGTAGTCGTCCAGATGTCGCCGGTACCTGTTCTCAAAAGGTGGGGGCAAACCCTGAGTACTAATTACTCAGTAGGGCTTAATGGATTGGCTTACGGCTGACGCAAAGCTTGCTTACTAGCATGTGGATCCTTAGCCATTGATTTTAAACAGTGGTATATCAACATAGAGTATCAAGATTCATCTTTTGCATATAACTTCATGATAATAACTTGCAGAAATGTAAGCAATACAATACATACATGTAGTGTTTGAAAACACGAGTAACAGATATGATGTATTCAAGTAGTTACTACGTTGCCCGTGTGCATTATCAGCATTCCCACACCTGGTGGGCATCAGCGATTCGAATCGATTTTAATTCCCGGGAATAACTATCATGCCAGGGGTATATGCTTACTAGCCATCGCGTTCCCACATATAGCCCCCATCTCCACTTGTTCCATCCCAAGTTCGATTCCAACCCGCCATTCCCTAGGTTTAGCCCCCATGGAGCGATACCACGGCATCCTGGGTCAGCCCTCCCATGAGTCAAGCGCCCCTAGGCCCCATGGTAGGACCAAGTCTCTGTTCTTCGGATGGTTCAAGTAAGACTTTCACCGGTCCCATGTCCCGGTTAAGCACTCTAGCAATGTTATGCCGATCAGCAGGCGAACAGCGAACGGGCCTTACACGACTCAGGCGGAGTCCATTGCAGCACATCATAAACGGTAAATAACTCATAAAATCTCCGCCCGGTCTCCATTTAAATCACAAGCATAAATAACATGTTCACTTTAATAATTTGATATTTTGAAATCACCTATACGACGAGTGACTCCATTTCACTCGTGTCTACTCGCACCTAGCATTTCTAGGCATACTCGTCCTACGAACTCTATTATAGGTGCTAGGGACAGGGCGGCCAGGAGATCTAATGCAATTGTTTTCAATCAACTCCTAATGCGGATGCGTAATGAAACAATCAATTATCATATTAGCTGGGAGAAATCATGGTCCTGCCTACCTTTGCTTATTCTTATCAAAACCAACAAACTAAACTATGTTAGTTTGCCGGGTTGTGGGGCTTTGCCCCAGGCAACCCCTTGAATCACGGACAGATTTAATCAGCGACACACCGTCTTCATCTTGATGGAGAAACCAAACTCCTGCTCGAGAGGTTACCGTAGTCAGAAATCCTATATGCATGATCGAGTGCACAATGGATGCCACGAATGCTCATGATGCTGGGGAATTATGAAAAACAGTGCACCACATGTTAATAAGTCGAAACATGCGACATCCATTTTCCAAAATATTCATTTTAACATATTCCTCATTTAACTTGATATGGTAGCAATTAATTCTATAGCAATACTTTCCGGAACCTAAACTTAACCATTAATTACCATGATTCTTTTCGGGATTTATTTCGCACAATAAAGTCACTTGCTCATATTATTCATTTTAACATGCAACTATTTGTCTTTTTCAAAACAGCAACCAAAACTTACATGCAGAACTTGAAACTTTAAAAATGGACTAAATATGCAACATAGAGCATCTACAAATTTCAGGAGAATATTTGGAGTACTTTTTATGTAGCAAGTATTTCTACTCTTTGTAAAATGCACAAAATACATCCATGAGGGTAAAATGGTAAACTGACAGCATATTCTAGGGTTACCAAAAATCACATAAACCGGAAATAACATGATAAAGCTACCGACCAAGTTTCATGATTTTTGGAGTCCATTTATATCACTTTTGGCATTTGTTTTGTTTTAACATGCATGCAAGATCTAGGGGCAAAACTGTCTTTTCCCACTCAACCATCATACTCATTATGTAGATCTAGTAATTAGGAACACAATGAAGCTTAGTTTGCATTTTTATCGTTTTTCTTTGATTTACTGTGGATTTTCAAAGTTTTCAGCTCATGGAAAAATCAATAACTCGAAAATCCTCACAGCCAGGGACCTGTACATGATTAACCCATAGATGCAGGGGCTAGCACGTAAGAATATCGTCACTCATTGAGCAGTACGTGGGTTGGAACCATAAATCAACGAAAGTATAGGGCTAAATCGGAAAAACGCCATCTTCTACCTCTGTTCATCTCCTACCTCGAGCAGGAGGCAGCCATGGCGATGGCGCGCGGCCAATCCCGGCCTACGGAGCGCGGAACGACACCGGAACGGCCGAGTAGAGAGAGGGGAACACGGGGAACTCACCCCCACGACCGGAATCGATGGGGAGGGCTTGTAGGAGGCCGGCGACGGAGCTTTGGAGGCATGGAACTTCGGCGGCGAACTGTGTCGCGGAGGAGTGGAATCGGCGGCCTAGGCTCGGGGAATCGGAGGAGTAGGGCCAGGCGCGGCACGGCGCGGAGTTGGAGAGCGCGGGGAGCAAGCGGAGAGGGCTGGAGCTTGAGCTCTAGGCTCGGCAATGGAGGTGGGGCGGGCTTCGCTCTGTAGAAGAACAGGGAGCGAGGCCGAGCGAGTGAAGAGTGAGCGAGGGAGAGAGAGAGGCGCGGCCTCGGCTTGAGGCTTCGGGAGCGGGCAGGCGGGCAGGGCGACGCGGCGTGCGGTTGGACGCCGGCGGCCGCGTGGCAGCCCTGCTTCGCCCGCCGTGTGGGCACGTCGCGCGCCGGGTGGAGGGAGGAGAGAGGAGGAAGAAGGAGCCGCAGGCGCGGTGGATCGGGTCCATGGACCAACGGTCAGTGACAGGTGGGTCCGGCGGAGAAACTGTACCTCTATTTGATGGACCGGTTTCATGGACGCCGGTCAGCGGGCCCCACGAGCGGAAGTCAACATCCGACCGCAGGCGGGTACCTGACATGTGGGTCCCACATGTCATAGACTCAGGGGATGAAAAGAAAAAGCGGAAAAATGAAAAACTCTGTTTGACTGCTGAGACATGTTTTAGAAATTGCTGTTTTTGAACATCCTAAAGGCCGAATTTGACAAAACCCAAAATACAAAAGTTGTTCTACTCTTCCAGCTCTACAACTTTGTCAAAAGTCTTGGTACTAGGTTCTATTCAATTTTTGTGAGTTTGAAAGAATTCAATTCTGGAGCTCTAGTTTGACCAACTATTTCTTAAATCTTTAAAATTCTGTTAAGCCTACCTATGGGCATTTTCATAAAGAGTGAGCTATACCAATGTTGCTTAGAATCTCATGAACTACAACTTTGGTATTCAAGTTATGGTCAGATTTTGACTTTTGTTTCACAAAATTTTGAATTTACTAATCAGGTCTAAGTTTGGCACAATTCACAGTTTCACATAAAATGACCTAAAACTATGTTCAAACCTTTATGCATGTCATGACACAAAATACCAAAGTTATGCCTCATGAAATTGGCTACAAGTTTGGTATGTAAAGTTTTATAAAATTCACAACAGTATTAAAGTTACAACAGCAAATTCAAATACAGTTTTTCAACAAACCGAGTTTAAATACTTCAAATGACCTATCCTATGCTTGTTCTCAAGATAAAACACCCTTGAAATGATGTCATTAAGCAAATGATGTCGGTATAATGCACTTGAGATGCCAGGGGCATCACAGCCCACCCCCCTTAAATAAATCTCGTCCCGAGATTTTGATGTGATGTGGGTGGTTAAGTTAAAAGAGAGAAAGAAAGTGCATTGTGTATGAATTCGAGTTAAATTTTGAAACTAAAGCTACTATAACATACCCCTTTCAATTAGAGGGGAGGAAGTTTGGATACTTGGCACGTAAATAATCTTCTTGTTCCCAAGTAGCCTCTTCTTCGGAGTGATTACTCCATTGCACTTTATAAAAGTTGATTGCTCTTCGGCGTGTTGCCCTTTGCTTTTGGTCTAATATATTGATGGGTTGTTCTTGATAGGTGAGGTCAGGTTCAATTTGAATTTGAGATGTGTCAATCACTTTCTCTGGCACTTGAAGGCATTTCTTAAGTTGTGAAACATGAAAGATATCATGTACTGCGGCAAGGTGTGGTGGTAACTCTAACCGGTAAGCAACTGACCCACATTGCCCTATGATCTGGAATGGACCAACATACCGTGGGGCTAACTTTCCCTTCACTCCAAACCGATGCACTCCTTTCATTGGTGACACCCGAAGGTACACATGATCACCCTTATTAAAGAATAACGGTCTCCTCCTCTTATCAGAATAGCTTTTCTGCCTGGACTGAGCTCTTTTCAAGTTGTTGTGTATGAATTTCACTTGCTCCTCTGCTTGTGTTACCAAATCAGGACCGAATGTGACTCGTTCACCGGGCTCCGACTAGTTGAGTGGTGTCCTGCACCTTCTACCATATAAAGCTTCGAAAGGGGCCATTTCTAAGCTTTTCTGGTAGCTGTTATTGTAAGCAAACTCCGCCAAGGGAAGGCATTCATCCCACTTGGTGGAATACGTCAAAGCACATGCCCTCAACATATCCTCTAGGATTTGATTCACTCTCTCCACTTGGCCACTCGTTTGAGGGTGATATGCTGAACTCCGGATCAAATTGGTCCCAAGAGCCATTTGCAACTGCTCCCAGAAGTGAGACACAAACAAAGAACCTCGATCTAAAGTGATGGTTTGAGGAACACCGTGCAAGGACACAATCCGAGAAATGTATAATTCAGCATATTGTTTTGCTCGATCGGTGGTTTTGACAGGAATAAAATGGGCAGATTTGGTGAGCCGATCAATAATCACCCATATGGAATCGTATCCCTTCTGAGTGCGAGGCAAACCCACAATGAAATCCATGTGCACGTTTTCCCACTTCCAAGTTGGGACTTGCAATGGTTGGAGCATACCAGCAGGCTTTAGGTGGTCAGCTTTCACTCTTTGACACACGTCGCACTCGGACACATATTTGGCAATTTCTCGTTTCATACGAGTCCACCAAAACTTTTGTTTCAGATCTTGGTACATTTTATTGCTTCCTGGGTGCATAGTGAACATGGAGGTGTGAGCTTCATCTAGGATTTTCTTCCTTAGTTCCAAGTCTTTTGGTACCACTAAGCGATCCTTGAACCATAGAACTCCTTCTTCGTCAAGCTTGAAACAAGCCTTCTTCTTCTCATTGATCCCATCTCTAATGTGTGCCATACCCTTATCTTTCTTTTGTGCCTCTATGATCTGATCTTTTATTGTTGGTTCAATGATGAGATTGTAAAGTTCAACATGCTGCTCTATTAGTGTGTCAACCTCTCCAATTTCACAACATATCACTCTCACTGTTGGTCGAGCCTCAATAAAGTTGCAATGAGCCTTACGGCTCAATGCATCTGCTACCACATTAGCTTTTCCAGGATGATAGTGAACTTCCAAATCATAGTCCTTGATCAATTCTAACCAACGACGTTGCCTCATATTTATTTCTGGTTGAGTGAAGATGTATTTCAGGCTCTTGTGATCAGTGTATATGTGGCAGGTGTTGCCCAACAAGTAATGTCTCCATTTCTTCAGTGCATGGACAACAGCAAGTAGCTCAAGATCATGAGTTGGATAATTTACCTCATGTTTCCTCAGTTGGCAAGATGCATAGGCAATCACTCTTCCTTCTTGCATTAGAACACATCCGAGTCCACTACCAGAGGCATCACAATACACATCAAAAGGCTTGGTGATGTCTGGTTGGGCAAGAATAGGTGCTGAAGTGAGGAGTTTCTTCAGTGTTTGAAATGCCTCTTCGCATTTTGGGCTCCACACAAACTTTGCATTTTTCTGGGTCAATGCTGTCATTGGCTTGGCAATTTTTGAGAAGTCCTTGATGAAGCGACGGTAGTAACCTGCTAAACCAAGGAAACTCCGTATTTCTGTCACAGTCTGTGGCTGCTTCCAATTCAGTACATCTTCCACCTTGCTAGGATCAACAGCCACCCCCTTTGCAGACAAAATATGGCCTAGGAATGCCACTTCCTTTAGCCAAAAAGCGCACTTGCTGAACTTAGCATAGAGTTTATGTTCTCTAAGGCGAGACAACACTATTCGCAAGTGTTCTTCGTGCTCCTTCTCATTCTTGGAATAAACCAAGATGTCATCAATGAATACTATCACGAATTTGTCAAGTTCACTCATGAACACCGAGTTCATCATGTACATGAAGAAAGCCGGCGCATTTGTCAACCCGAAAGACATGACAAGATACTCATAAAGCCCATACCGCGTTGAGAAAGCGGTCTTTGGTATGTCTTCCTCTCGGATCTTGATTTGATGGTACCCGGATCTAAGATCGATCTTGGAGAATACCGAGGCACCCCCAAGTTGATCAAATAGGATATCAATATGTGGTAATGGATACTTGTTCTTAATGGTGACAGCATTCAAAGGCCGATAATCCACACATAATCTTGTACCACCATGGTTCTTCTTCTCAACAAAGAGGGCTGGGCAACCCCATGGTGATGAGCTTGGGCGAATAAAGCCTTTATCAAGCTGTTCTTGTAGCTGCACTTTCAATTCTTTCAACTCATTGGGTGCCATTCTATATGGCCTTCGAGAAACAGGTGCTGTGCCAGGTAAAAGCTCGATGGAGAATTCAACATTCCTATTCGGTGGAAGTCCGGGAAGCTCTTCCGGAAACACATCCGGGTAGTCACAAACTACTGGGATCTTCGCAAGTGCTTGTGCCTCCCCTTGTGTTTCTGTGACATTGACTGCGTGAGGCATATGTTTATGAAGTGGCACATGGATAACCATGTCTATCCCACTGTTTGAGCGTAACTGAATAGTTCTACTCCCAACATCTATCATTGCATTGTGTTGCTTTAGCCATTCCATCCCAAGAATAATATCAATCCCTAGTTGTGGGAGTACTAGAGGGCTGACGAATAAACTTTCCTTTCCTACTTGCAAACACAAGTCCCTCACTATGTGATTTGTAACTATTGATGATCCTGCAGCTGTAATGTGGTATCTCTGTTTCAACTCAGCAAGTTTATACCCATGTTTCAATGCATATGCCTTGCTGATAAAAGTGAAGGACGCCCTAGAATCAAACAATACAACCGTAGGGTGATTGTTGACCAGGAATGTGCCTGCTAGAACCGGTTCACCCTGAGGAACTTGCTCAAACTGACTGTAGTGCAATAGGCCCATTTTTGGGGCTAATCCCTTCTCTCCTCTTGTTGACACTAGCCCTTGAGTATGTTGATATGTGCGACAGCTGCGACTATAATGTCCAGCTTTTCCACATTTGAAACAGGGACAGCCAACATTTGATTTGACGGGTGGCACTGTAGCAGGTGGATGGGGAGGTGCACTATAGGGCGATGAGTGTAGTTGTTCTTCGCTGTATTGCTCCTGCCATTGGGGTTCAACAATGTAACATGTTTGCAGCTGTGCATGATGCACAACTCGTTGCCGCTGGGATGAACTCAACGGAGGTGTGCTTGCAATTCTTTTCCTCCGCTGGTCCTCCTGGGACGCACGGAGACGCTGCTCCATGTCAATGGCAACATCCACCAATTCGGTAAAGCTGTCGTAGCGGCGCCCCAAGTGAGTTAATAGAGTGGGATCGAACCCCTCCAACAGACACGCAGCCCTACGCGGGTCGGTGTCGACATCTCTAGGGGAGTACTGGGACAAGCGGATGAAGGCCTGGACGTACTCGAGTACTGACATATCCCCTTGAGGAAGTGCACGGAAGTCTCGCCGCTTGAGCTCGATGAGGCTAGGCGGGAGATAGTGAGCCCAGAAAGCCACACGGAACTCATCCCATGTGACTTGGTGCCCAGCGGGTTGCATGTCTAGGAAAGAAGCACACCAGGCCCCAGAGGGACCATGTAGGCACTGCGCCGCAAAACAAGCCTTCTGTTGCTCAGTGAGGCGGGGCAGCAGACTGAACTTGGATTCAATGATTCGAAGCCAGTCATCTGCGTCCAATGGATCCACAGCAGTGGTGAAGATTGGCGGTTGTAGCACCGCAAAGTCAGTGTAGCTGAGTTCTTGTGGATCACGCCGTTGTTGCTCTTGAGTCAACAAGTTGATGAGCTGCTGAGCGACTTGAGTGGCCAACTCAGAAGGAGGTGGTGCATCGTGAGCAGCCCCTTGTGCAGATGTCTCAGGTGGAGTGACCATCTGCAAGTACGAGGCCAATGGTGTTTAGTCTAACAACCCTGGTGCAATCGATGCGAGGATAAAAAGGTCTTGGCACCATAGATGGCCTCCAAATACATGAAAGCATGTAATACAAGAAACCATCAATTTACACCCAGAGTGTTGATACTAACCCGTCACGAATTTATAGTGGTCAAGACTTATAGAGTTTTATAGTGTAAGGTGTGCTACTATGTGCGACCGCTCCCTCACGTGTATGGCAACACAGTATTTGTCACCTTCTTTCATCCTTACTTGGTACTGGTGCATTAACATGTGGAGCGGAATGACTTTATATTCTTTAAGTTAATGAGAGTGTGCAAGTTTCTAATTGGATGGGTAGATGGTGAGGAATGGTATTTTTATTCTTATTCGATTTCTCTTGAGGCTTTTAAAGAACATAATCGATAAAAAAGCAAACTTAAGACATAGAACGAGAAAAACATGGATGTCATGATGTATGATTCGTCCTATTCGTTCTCTCATCCCACACTAGATATGCATACATAGCTAGCGATATTTCGGTGACACATATGCACGACACTCTCTAATGCGTCTAGTCGTCTCTACTCGATCTAGTTTCGCGCGTAGTTAGTGTACCTGCAGAAAAATGCATGCTCCTACCATTATCACCATTATCATACATTACCACTCTAACCCTAAAAGTGGCATCCACGAATTTCTTTAAGCTACGTCTGGTGGACGACGTAGTGGCGCCATTTCTCTCAACACACCCAACGTTCCTCCAGTACTGGGGAATTGCTGGGGAGAGAAACGGTGGCCAACAAGATCTAGCTAAAATTTTGGTTGAAGGAAAAGCGGTCACGAAACACACCAATGGCGTGACCACCCCCCTTAAAGAGTTCTGCCCTATCAGCATGAATGCAGGGTTCGCCACAGTCCGCAAATCCCAATAGCGCTCCACCAGTACTGGGGATAGCTATGGCCGAAATGTCGCTCCCCAAAGCGCCGAATATGCATATGAGTTCTATCTAGGTCAGAATGTTAGTGATGTCACCTGGTATTTCACTAACATCCTTAATATGGGCATATCGATACTCTCATTTTTCAAATACTTCGAAAAGGGTTTTCGAAAATAGGTTTGCAAATCAAAACTGGATGATATGTCTGTTGTCTGTGTATGATCGGCTCTGATACCAGCTGTGGCGGAACCGCCGATTTAATCCGAGCTAAGCACACCTGCCACCTCTGGCTTGCAGTGCGATTAGACCGAACTAAACCTGGTCGTCCATCGAGAGTCATTCGACTCCCGATATTACCTTTTCCCAGAGGAACCGACATCATACACATCCAGCCCACAGTGGAGCCACAACAGATTCATCATCTCAGCCAGTTAAATATAGTACATAAACATTGGTTTTACAAACCAGTTCGAAATAAGTTATAGGTTTCAACATAATGCCATACCATAGGCAGGTTTGAATCAGATAGCGGAAGCAAATTTCGAAAACATCTCACCCCGGAAACAAAATACTTTAGAAGACTTCATGCATCGATGATCGAAGCGAGCAGCACCGAGCCCACCGGTACTACCCTCCTCCACGTAGTCGTCCAGATGTCGCCGGTACCTGTTCTCAAAAGGTGGGGGCAAACCCTGAGTACTAATTACTCAGTAGGGCTTAATGGATTGGCTTACGGCTGACGCAAAGCTTGCTTACTAGCATGTGGATCCTTAGCCATTGATTTTAAACAGTGGTATATCAACATAGAGTATCAAGATTCATCTTTTGCATATAACTTCATGATAATAACTTGCAGAAATGTAAGCAATACAATACATACATGTAGTGTTTGAAAACACGAGTAACAGATATGATGTATTCAAGTAGTTACTACGTTGCCCGTGTGCATTATCAGCATTCCCACACCTGGTGGGCATCAGCGATTCGAATCGATTTTAATTCCCGGGAATAACTATCATGCCAGGGGTATATGCTTACTAGCCATCGCGTTCCCACATATAGCCCCCATCTCCACTTGTTCCATCCCAAGTTCGATTCCAACCCGCCATTCCCTAGGTTTAGCCCCCATGGAGCGATACCACGGCATCCCGGGTCAGCCCTCCCATGAGTCAAGCGCCCCTAGGCCCCATGGTAGGACCAAGTCTCTGTTCTTCGGATGGTTCAAGTAAGACTTTCACCGGTCCCATGTCCCGGTTAAGCACTCTAGCAATGTTATGCCGATCAGCAGGCGAACAGCGAACGGGCCTTACACGACTCGGGCGGAGTCCATTGCAGCACATCATAAACGGTAAATAACTCATAAAATCTCCGCCCGGTCTCCATTTAAATCACAAGCATAAATAACATGTTCACTTTAATAATTTGATATTTTGAAATCACCTATACGACGAGTGACTCCATTTCACTCGTGTCTACTCGCACCTAGCATTTCTAGGCATACTTGTCCTATGAACTCTATTATAGGTGCTAGGGCCAGGGCGGCCAGGAGATCTAATGCAATTGTTTTCAATCAACTCCTAATGCGGATGCGTAATGAACACGGACAGATTTAATCAGCGACACACCGTCTTCATCTTGATGGAGAAACCAAACTCCTGCTCGAGAGGTTACCGTAGTTAGAAATCCTATATGCATGATCGAGTGCACAATGGATGCCACGAATGCTCATGATGCTGGGGAATTATGAAAAACAGTGCACCACATGTTAATAAGTCGAAACATGCGACATCCATTTTCCAAAATATTCATTTTAACATATTCCTCATTTAACTTGATATGGTAGCAATTAATTCTATAGCAATACTTTCCGGAACCTAAACTTAACCATTAATTACCATGATTCTTTTCGGGATTTATTTCGCACAATAAAGTCACTTGCTCATATTATTCATTTTAACATGCAACTATTTGTCTTTTTCAAAACAGCAACCAAAACTTACATGCAGAACTTGAAACCTTAAAAATGGACTAAATATGCAACATAGAGCATCTACAAATTTCAGGAGAATATTTGGAGTACTTTTTATGTAGCAAGTACTTCTACTCTTTGTAAAATGCACAAAATACATCCATGAGGGTAAAATGGTAAACTGACAGCATATTCTAGGGTTACCAAAAATCACATAAACCGTAAATAACATGATAAAGCTACCGACCAAGTTTCATGATTTTTGGAGTCCATTTATATCACTTTTGGCATTTGTTTTGTTTTAACATGCATGCAAGATCTAGGGGCAAAACTGTCTTTTCCCACTCAACCATCATACTCATTATGTAGATCTAGTAATTAGGAACACAATGAAGCTTAGTTTGCATTTTTATCGTTTTTCTTTGATTTACTGTGGATTTTCAAAGTTTTCAGCTCATGGAAAAATCAATAACTCGAAAATCCTCACAGCCAGGGGCCTGTACATGATTAACCCATAGATGCAGGGGCTAGCACGTAAGAATATCATGACTCATTGAGCAGTACGTGGGTTGGAACCATAAATCAACGAAAGTATAGGGCTAAATCGGAAAAACGCCATCTTGTACCTCTGTTCATCTCCTACCTCGAGCAGGAGGCAGCCATGGCGATGGCGCGCGGCCAATCCCGGCCTACGGAGCGCGGAACGACACCGGAACGGCCGAGTAGAGAGAGGGGAACACGGGGAACTCACCCCCACGACCAGAATCGATGGGGAGGGCTTGTAGGAGGCCGGCGACGGAGCTTTGGAGGCATGGAACTTCGGCGGCGAACTGTGTCGCGGAGGAGTGGAATCGGTGGCCTAGGCTCGGGGAATCGGAGGAGTAGGGCCAGGCGCGGCACGGCGCGGAGTTGGAGAGCGCGGGGAGCAAGCGGAGAGGGCTGGAGCTTGAGCTCCAGGCTCGGCAATGGAGGTGGGGCGGGCTTCGCTCTGTAGAAGAACAGGGAGCGAGGCCGAGCGAGTGAAGAGTGAGCGAGGGAGAGAGAGAGGCGCGGCCTCGGCTTGAGGCTTCGGGAGCGGGCAGGCGGGCAGGGCGACGCGGCGTGTGGTTGGACGCCGGCGGCCGCATGGCAGCCCTGCTTCGCCCGCCGTGTGGGCACGTCGCGCGCCGGGTGGAGGGAGGAGAGAGGAGGAAGAAGGAGCCGCAGGCGCGGTGGATCGGGTCCATGGACCAACGGTCAGTGACAGGTGGGTCCGGCTGAGAAACTGTACCTCTATTTGATGGACCGGTTTCATGGACTCCGGTCAGCGGGCCCCACGAGCGGAAGTCAACATCCGACCGCAGGCGGGTACCTGACATGTGGGTCCCACATGTCATAGACTCAGGGGATGAAAAGAAAAAGCGGAAAAATGAAAAACTCTATTTGACTGCTGAGACATGTTTTAGAAATTGCGGTTTTTGAACATCCTAAAGGCCGAATTTGACAAAACCCAAAATACAAAAGTTGTTCTACTCTTCCAGCTCTACAACTTTGTCAAAAGTCTTGGTACTAGGTTCTATTCAATTTTTGTGAGTTTGAAAGAATTCAATTCTGGAGCTCTAGTTTGACCAACTATTTCTTAAATCTTTAAAATTCTGTTAAGCCTACCTATGGGCATTTTCATAAAGAGTGAGCTATACCAATGTTGCTTAGAATCTCATGAACTACAACTTTGGTATTCAAGTTATGGTAAGATTTTGACTTTTGTTTCACAAAATTTTGAATTTACTAATCAGGTCTAAGTTTGGCACAATTCACAGTTTCACATAAAATGACCTAAAACTATGTTCAAACCTTTATGCATGTCATGACACAAAATACCAAAGTTATTCCTCATGAAATTGGCTACACGTTTGGTATGTAAAGTTTTATAAAATTCACAACGGTATTAAAGTTACAACAGCAAATTCAAATAAAGTTTTTCAACAAACCGAGTTTAAATACTTCAAATGACCTATCCTATGCATGTTCTCAAGATAAAACACCCTTGAAATGATGTCATTAAGCAAATGATGTCGGTATAATGCACTTGAGATGCCAGGGGCATCACACCCGGTAACCCCCAAAATTGGCGGCGCGTCTTAGGAGGGACATACGGTCATTAGAGGCATGGAGGATGGGTTACTGGCATGGTTCCTCGTAGGGTATGAACGCTAGACGCGACATGGTTCCCGACGGTGGATATATCTGAGGCACGAGCGGGAAGACTACTTCGGATGTCGTCAATATTTTATTTTTATTATTTTAGAAATACTTAGTACGACCAAAACTTCCATTTTTCATTCCTGTGGTGTGGGATTTGCAGTTATCTTTCCAACAAGACCGAGCTTGCGCAATTCTGAGACTCATAGCGATTGTTATGGCCAATATACCGGGCACCTTGCGTCTTGGGAATGGGAACCCGTGCCACTCTCTCTAACTCCCAAAATTGGCGGCGCGTCTTAGGAGGACCTACGGTCATTAGAGGCACGATGGATGGGTTACGGCATAGTTCCTCACAGTGTACAAACGTCAGACGCGGCATGGTTCCCGACGGTTGATATATGCGAGGCACGAGCGGGAAGACTACTTTGGGTGTCGTCAATTTTTTGTTTTTATGAAATCAGAAGTATTAGTATGGCCAAATCTTCTGTTTTTCATTCCTGTGGTATGGGATTTGCAGTTATCTTTCCAACAAGACCGAACCCGCGCAATTCTAAGTGTAATAGCGATAGTTATGGCCAATATACGGGGCACCTTGCGTCTTCGCATTGGGAACCCGTGCCACTCCTGCAAACCCCCAAAATTGGCGGCGCGTCTTAGGAGGGACATACGGTCATTAGAGGCATAGTGGGTGGGTTAGCAGCATGGTTCCTCATAGGGTACGAACGCTGGACCCGACAAGGTTCCCGACGGTGGATATATCTGAGGCACGAGCGGGAACACTACTTCGGGTGTCGTCAATTTTTTGTTTTTATTATTTTAGAAATACTTCGTATGGCCAAAACTTCCATTTTTCATTCCCATGGTGTGGGATTTGCAGTTATCTTTCCAACAAGACCGAGCCCGTGCAATTCTGAGTTTTATAGCGATAGTTATGGCCAATATACGGGGCACCTTGCGTCTTGGCAATGGGAACCCGTGCCACTGCCGCTAAACCCCAAAATTGGCGGCGCATCTTAGGAAGGACCTACGGTCATTAGAGTCACAGTGGATGGGTTAGCGGCACGGTTCCTCAAAGGGTACGAACGCCAGACGCGACATTGTTTCCGACAGTGGATATATGTGTGCCACGAGGGGAACACTACTTCGGGTGTCGTCAATGTTTTGTTTTTATTATTTTCAAAATACTTAGTATGACCAAAAGTTCCATTTTTCATTCTTGTTGTGTGGGATTTGCAGTTATTTTTCGAACAAATCTGAGCCCGCACAATTCTGAGTCTTATAGCGATAGTTATGGCCAATATACGGGGCACCTTGCGTCTTGGCAATGGGACCCCGTGCCACTCCCGCTAACCCCCAAAATTGGCGGCCCGTCTCAGCAGCGACATAAAGTCATTAGAGTCATAGTGGATCAGTTAGTGGCATGGTTCCTCAAAGGGTACAAACGCCAGACGTGACATGGTTCCCGACGGTGGATATATGTGTGGCACGAGGGGAAGACTACTTTGGGTGTCGTCAATGTTTTGTTTTTATTATATTAGAAATACTTAGTATGACCAAAAGTTCCGTTTTTCGTTCCTGTGGTGTGGGATTTGTAGTTATCATTCGAACAAGACCGAACCCGCGCAATTCTAAGTGTAATAGCGATAGTGATGGCCAATATACGGGGCACCTTGCGTCTTGGCATTGGGAACCCGTGCCACTTCCGCAAACCACAAAAATTGGCGGCGCATCTTAGGAGGGACATACGGTCATTAGAGCCATGGTGGATGGGTTAGCAGCATGGTTCCTCATAGGGTACGAACGCTGGACCTGACAAGGTTCCCGACTGTGGATATATCTGAGATATGAGCGGGAAGACTACTTCGGGTGTCGTCAACTTTTTTTTATTATTGTAGAAATACTTAGTATGACCAAAACTTCCGTTTTTTGTTCCTGTGGTGTGGGATTTGCAGTTATCTTTCCAACAAGACCGAGCCCGCGCAATTCTGAGTCTTATAGCGATAGCAATGGCCAATATATGGACCACCTTGCGTCTTGGCAACGGGAACCCGTGCCACTGCCGCTAACCCCCAAAATTGGCGGCACGTCTTAGGAGGGACATACGGTCATTAGAGTCACAGTGGATGGGTTAGCGGCATGGTTCCTCAAAGGGTGCGAACCCCCGACGCGACATGGTTCCCAACGGTGGATATATGTGTGGCACGAGGGGAACACTACTTCGGGTGTCGTGAATGTTTTGTTTATATTATTTTAGAAATACTTAATAGGACCAAAACTTCTGTTTTTCATTCCTGTGTGTGGGATTTGCAGTTATCTTTCCAACAAGACCGAGACCGCGCAATTCTGTGTCTTATAGCGATAGTTGTGGCCAATATACGGGGCACCTTGCGTCTTGGCAATGGGAACCCGTGCCACTCCCGCTAACCTCGAAAATTGGCGGCGCGTCTTAGGAGGGACATACGGTCATTAGAGGCATAGTGGGTGGGTTAGCAGCATGGTTCCTCATAGGGTACGAACGCTGGACCCGACAAGGTTCCCGACGGTGGATATATCTGAGGCACAAGCGGGAACACTACTTCGGGTGTCGTCAATTTTTTGTTTTTATTACTTTAGAAATACTTAGTATGGCCAAAACTTCCATTTTTCATTCCTGTGGTGTGGGATTTGCAGTTATCTTTCCAACAAGACTGAGCCCGTGCAATTCTGAGTCTTATAGCGATAGTTATGGCCAATATACGGGGCACCTTGCGTCTTGGCAATGGGAACCCGTCCCACTGCCGCTAAACCCCAAAATTGGCGGCGCATCTTAGGAAGGACCTACGGTCATTAGAGTCACAGTGGATGGGTTAGTGGCACGGTTCCTCAAAGGGTACGAATGCCGGACGCGACATTGTTCCCGACAGTGGATATATGTGTGCCACGAGGGGAACACTACTTTGGGTGTCGTCAATGTTTTGTTTTTATTATTTTAAAAATACTTAGTATGACCAAAAGTTCCATTTTTCATTCTTGTTGTGTGGGATTTGCAGTTATTTTTCGAACAAAATTGAGCCCGCACAATTCTGAGTCTTATAGCGATAGTTATGGCCAATATACGAGGCACCTTGCGTCTTGGCAATTGGACCCCGTGCCACTCCCGCTAACCCCCAAAATTGGCGGCCCGTTTCTGCAGCGACATAAAGTCATTAGAGTCATAGTTGATCGGTTAGCGGCACGGTTCCTCAAAGGGTACGAACGCCAGAGGCGACATGGTTCCCGACGGTGGACATATGTGTGGCACGAGGGGAAGACTACTTTGGATGTCGTCAATGTTTTGTTTTTATTATACGGGGCACCTTTGGTCTTGGCATTGGGAACCCGTGCCACTCCCGCAAACCACAAAAATTGGCGGCGCATCTTAGGAGGGACATACGGTCATTAGAGCCAGGGTGGATGGGTTAGCCGCATGGTTCCTCATATGGTACGAACGCTGGACCTGACAAGGTTCCCGACGGTGATATATCTGAGATACGAGCGGGAAGACTACTTCGGGTGTCGTCAACTTTTTTTTATTATTGTAGAAATACTTAGTATGACCAAAACTTCTGTTTTTTGTTCCTGCGGTGTAGGATTTGCTGTTATCTTTCCAACAAGACCGAGCCCGCGCAATTCTGAGTCTTATAGCGATAGTTATCGCCAATATATGGAGCACCTTGCCTCTTGGCAATGGGAACCCGTGCCACTCCCGCTAACCCCCAAAATTGGCGGCGCGTCTTAGGAGGGACATACGGTCATTAGAGGCAATGTGGATGGGTTAGCGGAACAGTTACTCACAGGGTACGAATGCCAGACGCGACATGGTTGCCGACGGTGGATGTATGTGAGGCACGAGCGGGAAGACTACTTTGGGTGTTGTCAATTTTTTGTTTTTATTATTTTAGAAATACTTAGTATGACGAAAACTTCCGTTTTTCATGCCTGTGGTGTGGAATTTGCAGTTATCTTTCCAACAAGACCGAACCCGCGCAATTCTGAGTCTTATAGCGATAGTTATGGCCAATATACGGGGCGCCTTGTGTCTTGGCAATTGGAACCCGTGCCACTCCCGCTAACCCCGAAAATTGGCGGCGCGTCTTAGGAGGGACAAAAGTTCATAAGAGGCATGGTGGATGGGTTAGTGGCACGGTTCCTCACAGGGTAGGAACGCCAGACGTGACATGGTTCCCGACGGTGGATATATGTGAGGCACGAGCGGGAAGACTACTTCGGGTGTCGTCAATTTTTTGTTTTTATTATTTTTGAAATACTTAGTATGACCAAATCTTCCGTTTTTCATGGCTGTGGTGTGGAATTTGCAGTTATCTTTCCAACAAGACTGAACCCGCGCAATTATGAGTCTTATAGCGATAGTTATGGCCAATATACGGGGCACCTTGCTTCTTGGCAATTGGAACCCGTGCCACTCCCGCTAACCCCCAAAATTGGCGGCGCGTCTTAGGAGGGACATACGGTCATTAGAGGCATAGTGCATGGGTTAGCGGCACAGTTCCTCACAGTGTATGAACGCCAGACGCGACATGGTTCTCGACAGTGGATATATGTGAGGCACGAGCGGGAAGACTACTTCGGGTGTCGTCAATTTTTTGTTTTTATTATTTTTGAAATACTTAGTATGACCAAAACTTCCGTTTTTCATGCCTGTGGTGTGGGATTTGCAGTTATCTTTCCAACAAGACTGAACCCGCGCAATTCTGAGTCTTATAGCGATAGTTATGGCCAATATACGGGGCACCTTGCGTCTTGGCAATTGGAACCCGTGCCACTCCCGCTAACCCCCAAAATTGGCTGCGCGTCTTAGGAGGGACATACGGTCATTAGAGGCATAGTGGATAGGTTAGCGGCACAGTTCCTCGCAGTGTACGAACGCCAGACGCGACATGGTTCACGACGGTGGATATATCTGAGGCACGAGCGGGAAGACTACTTCGGGTGTCGTCAATTTTTTGTTTTTATTATTTTTGAAATACTTAGTATGACGAAAACTTCCGTTTTTCATGCCTGTGGTGTGGGATTTGCAGTTATCTTTCCAACAAGACCGAACCCGCGCAATTCTGAGTCTTATAGCGATAGTTATGGCCAATATACGGGGCACCTTGCGTCTTGGCAATTGGAACCCGTGCCTCTCCCGCTAACCCGCAAAATTGGCGGCGCGTCTTAGGAGGGACATACGGTCATTAGAGGCATAGTGGATGGGTTAGCGGCACAGTTCCTCGCAGTGTATGAACGCCTGACGCGACATGGTTCTCGACGGTGGATATATGTGAGGCACGAGCGGGAAGACTACTTCGGGTGTCGTCAATTTTTTGTTTTTATTATTTTTGAAATACGTTGTTTGACCAAAACTTCCGTTTTTCATGCCTGTGGTGTGGGATTTGCAGTTATCTTTCCAACAAGACCGAACCCGCGCAATTCTGAGTCTTATAGCGATAGTTATGGCCAATATACGCGGCGCCTTGCATCTTGGCAATGGGAACCCGTGCCACTCCCGCTAACCCCGAAAATTGGCGGCGCGTCTTAGGAGAGACAAAAGTTCATTAGAGGCACAGTGGATGGGTTAGTGGCATGGTTCTTCACAGGGTACGAACGCCAGACGCGACATGGTTCCCGACGGTGGATATATGTGAGGCACGAGCGGGAAGACTACTTCGGGTGTCATCAATTTTTTGTTTTTATTATTTTAGAAATACTTTGTATGCCCAAAACTTCCGTTTCTCATTCCTGTGGTCTAGGATTTGCGGTTGTCTTTCCAACAAGACTGAGCCCGCGCAATTCTGAGTCTTATAGCGATAGTTATGGCCAATATAAGGGCTACCTTGCGTCTTGGCAATGGGAACACGTGCCACTCCCGCTATCCCCCAAAATTGGCGGCACGTCTGAGGAGGGAGATACGGTCATCAGAGGCATGGTGGATGGGTTAACGGCAGAGTTCCTCACAGAGTACGAATGCCAGACGCGACATGGTTCCCACGGTGGGTATATATGAGGCACGAGCGGGAACACTACTTCGGGTGTCGTCAATTTTTTGTTTTTATTATTTTAGAAATACTTTGTATGCCCAAAACATCCGTTTCTCGTTCCAGTAGTGTGGGATTTGCGGTTATCTTTCCAACAAGACTGAGCCTGCGCAATTCTGAGTCTTGTAGCGATAGTTTTGGCCAATATACGGGCCACCTTGCGTCTTGGCAATGGGAACACGTGCCACTCCCGCTAACCCCCAAATTGGCGGCACGTCTTTGGAGGGACATACGGTCATTAGAGGCAATGTGGATGGCTTAGCGGAACAGTTACTCACATGGTACGAATGCCAGACGCGACATGGTTGCCGACGGTGGATATATGTGTGGCACGAGCGGGAAGACTACTTCGGGTGTCGTCAATTTTTTGTTTTTATTATTTTAGAAATACTTTGTATGCCCAAAACTTCCGTTTGTGATTCCCGTGGTGTGGGATTTACGGTTATCTTTCAAACAAGAGCGAGTCCACGCAATTCTGAGTCTTATAGCGATAATTATGGCCAATATAAGGGCCACCTTGCGTCTTGGCAATGGGAACACGTGCCACTCCCGCTAAACCCCAAAATTGGCGGCGCGTCTTAGGAGGGACATACGGTCATCAGAGGCATGGTGGATGGGTTAGCGGCACAGTTCCTCACAGGGTACGAATGCCAGACCCGACATGGTTCCCACGGTGGGTATATGTGAGGCACGAGCGGGAAGACTACTTCGGGTGTCGTCAATTTTTTGTTTTATTATTTTAGAAATACTTTGTATGCCCAAAACATCCGTTTCTCGTTCCTGTAGTGTGGGATTTGCCGTTATCTTTCCAATAAGACCGAGCCTGCGCAATTCTGAGTCTTATAGCGATAGTTATGGCCAATATATGGGCCACCTTGCGTCTTGGCAATGGGAACACGTGCCACTCCCGCTAACCCCCAAAATTGGCGGCGCGTCTTCGGAGGGACCTACGGTCATTAGAGGCAATGTGGATGGGTTAGCGGAACAGCTACTCACATGGTACGAATGCCAGACGCGACATGGTTGCCGACGGTGGATATATGTGTGGCACGAGCGGGAAGACTACTTCGGGTGTCGTCAATGTTTTGTTTTTACTATTTTAGAAATACTTTGTATGCCCAAAACTTCCGTTTCTGATTCCTGTGGTGTGGGATTTATGGTTATCTTTCAAACAAGAGTGAGTCCACGCAATTCTGAGTCTTATAGCGATAGTTATGGCCAATATAAGGGCCACCTTGCGTCTTGGCAATAGGAACACGTGCCACTCCCGCTAAACCCCAAAATTGGCGGCGCGTCTTAGGAGGGACATACGGTCATCAGAGGCATGGTGGATGGGTTAGCGGCACAGTTCCTCACAGGGTACGAATGCCAGACCCGACATGGTTCCCACGGTGGGTATATGTGAGGCACGAGCGGGAAGACTACTTCGGGTGTCGTCAATTTTTTGTTTTATTATTTTAGAAATACTTTGTATGCCCAAAACATCCGTTTCTCGTTCCTGTAGTGTGGGATTTGCCGTTATCTTTCCAATAAGACCGAGCCTGCGCAATTCTGAGTCTTATAGCGATAGTTATGGCCAATATATGGGCCACCTTGCGTCTTGGCAATGGGAACACGTGCCACTCCCGCTAACCCCCAAAATTGGCGGCGCGTCTTCGGAGGGACCTACGGTCATTAGAGGCAATGTGGATGGGTTAGCGGAACAGCTACTCACATGGTACGAATGCCAGACGCGACATGGTTGCCGACGGTGGATATATGTGTGGCACGAGCGGGAAGACTACTTCGGGTGTCGTCAATGTTTTGTTTTTACTATTTTAGAAATACTTTGTATGCCCAAAACTTCCGTTTCTGATTCCTGTGGTGTGGGATTTATGGTTATCTTTCAAACAAGAGTGAGTCCACGCAATTCTGAGTCTTATAGCGATAGTTATGGCCAATATAAGGGCCACCTTGCGTCTTGGCAATAGGAACACGTGCCACTCCCGCTAACCCCCAAAATTGGCGGCGCGTCTTAGGAGGGACATACGGTCATCAGAGGCATGGTGGATGGGTTAGCGGCACAGTTCCTCATAGGGTACGAATGCCAGACGCGACATGGTTCCCACGGTGGGTATATCCGAGGCACGAGCGGGAAGACTACTTCGGGTGTCGTCTATTTTTTGTTTTTGTTATTTTAGAAATACTTAGTATGACCAAAACTTCTGTTTTTCATTCCTGTGGTGTGGGATTTGCAGTTATCTTTCTAAAAATACCGAGCCCGCGCAATTCTAAGTCTTATATCGATAGTTACGGCCAATATATGGGGCACCTTGCGTCTTGGCAATGGGAACCCGTGCCACTCCCGCTACCCCCCAAAATTCGCGGCGCGTCTTAGGAGGGACATACGGTCATTAGAGGCATGGTGGATGGGTTAACGGCATGGTTTCTCATAGGGTACGAACGCCAGACGCGACATGGTTCCCGACGGTGGGTATATGTGAGGCACGAGCGGGAAGACTACTTCGGTTGTCGTCAATTTTTTGTTTTTATTATTTTAGAAACACTTAGTATGACCAACACTTCCGTTTTTCATTCCTGTGGTGTGGGATTTGCAGTTATCTTCCAACAAGACTGAACACGCGCAATTCTGAGTCTTATAGCGATTGTTGTAGCCAATGTACGGGGCACCTTGCGTCTTGGCAACGGGACCCGTGCCACTCCCGCTGTCCGCCAAAATTGGCGGCTCCTCTTAGGAGGGACATACAGTCATGGGGGGCATGGTGGATTGGTTAGCGGAACGGTTCCTTACAAGGTACGAACGCCAGATGCGACATTGTTCCCGACGATGCATATATGTGAGGCATGAGCGGGAAGACTACTTCGGGTGTGGTCAATTTTTTGTTTTTATTATTTTAGAAATACTTAGTGTGACAAAAACTTCCGTTTTCTGTTCCTGTGGTGTGGGATTTGCAGTTATCTTTCCAACTGGACCGAACCCGCACAATTCTGAGTCTTATAGCAATAGTTATGGCCAATATACGGAGCGCCTTGAGTCTTGGCAAAGGAACCCGTACCACTCCCGCTGACCCCGAAAATTGGCGGCGCGTCTTAGGAGGGACAAAAGTTCTTTAGAGGCATGGTGGATGGGTTAGTGGGATGATTCCTCACAGGGTACGAACGCCAGATGCGACATGGTGCCCGACGGTGGGTATATGTGAGGCACGAGCGCGAAGACTGCTTCGGGTGTCGTCAATTTTTTGTGTTTATTATTTTAGAAATACTTAGTATGACCAAAACTTCCATTTTTCATTCCTGCGGTGTGGGATTTGCAGTTATCTTTCCAACAAGACTAAACCCACGCAATTCTGAGTCTTATAGCGATAGTTATGGCGAATATATGGGGCACATTGTGTCTTGCCAATGGGAACCCGTGCCACGCCTGCTAACCCCCAAAATTGGCCGTGCGTTTTAGGAGGGACATACGGTCATTAGAGGCATGGTGGACAGGTTAGCGGCACGGTTCCTCATATGGTACGAACGCTAGACGCCACATGGTTCCGGACGGTGGATATATGTGAGGCACGAGCGGGAAGACTACTGCGGGTGTCGTCAATTTTTTGTTTTTATTATTTTCGAAATATTTGTATACCCAAAACTTCTGTTTCTCATTCCTGTGGTGTGGGATTTGCGGTTATCTTTGAAACAAGACTGAGCCCACGCAATTCTGAGCCTTATAGCGATAGCTATGGCCAATATACGGCCACCTTGCGTCTTGGCAATGGGAACACGTGCCACTCCCGCTAACCCCCAAAACTGGCGGCGCGTCTTAGGAGGGACATACGGTCATTAGAGGCAATGTGGATGGGTTAGCGGCACAGTTACTCATAGGGTACGAATGCCAGACGCGGCATGGTTTCCGACGGGGGATATATGTGAGGCATGAGCGGGAAGACTACTTCGGGTGTTGTCAATTTTTGGTTTTTATTATTTTAGAAATACTTAGTATGAACAAAACTTCTGTTTTTCATTCCTATGGTATGGGATTTGCCATTATCTTTCCAACAAGACTAAGCCTACGCAATTCTGAGTCTTATAGCGATAGCTATGGCCAATATACGGGGCACCTTGCGTCTTGGGTTAGCGGCATGGTTCCTCACAGGGTACGAACACCAGACGCGACATGGTGCCTGACGGTGGGTATATGTGAGGCACGAGCGCGAAGACTACATCAGGTGTCGTTAATTTTTTGTTTTTATTATTTTAGAAATACTTAGTATGACGAAAACTTCCATTTTTTGTTCCTGTGGTGTGGGATTTGCAGTTATCCTTACAACTAGACCGAACCCGCGCAATTCTGAGTCTTATAACGATAGTTATGGCCAATATACGGAGCGCCTTGCGTCTTGGCAATGGGAACCCGTGCCACTCCCGCTAACCCCGAAAATTGGCGGCGCGTATTAGTAGGGACAAAAGTTCTTTAGAGGCATGGTGGATGGGTTAGCGGCATGGTTCCTCACAGGGTACGAACGCCAGACGCGACATGGTTCCCGACGGTGGGTATATGTGAGGCATGAGCGGGAAGAATACTCCGGGTGTCGTCAAATTTTTGTTATTATTATTTTAGAAATACTTAGTATGACCAAAACTTCCGTTTTTCATTCTTGCGGTGTGGGATTTGCAGTTATCTTTCCAACAAGACCGAGCCCGCGTAATTCTGAGTCTTATAGCGATAGTTGTGTCCAATATACGGGGCACCTTGCGTCCTGGCAATGGGAACCCGTGCCACTCCCGCTAACCCCCAAAATTGGCGGCGCCTCTTAGGTGGGACATGCTGTCATTAGAGGCCTGGTGGATGGGTTAGCGGCATGCTTCCTCACAGCGTATGAACGCCAGATACGACATGGTTCCCGTCGGTGGATATATGTGAGGCACGAGCGGGAAGAATACTTCGGGTGTCATCAACGTTTTGTTTTTATTATTTTAGAAATAATTAGTATGACCAAAACTTCGGTTTTTCGTTCCTGTGGTGTGGGATTCGAAGTTATCTTTCCAACAAGACCGAGCCCGCGCAATACTGAGTCTTGTAGCGATACTTATGGCCAATATACTGCGCACCTTGCGTCTTGGCAAAAGGAACCCGTGCCACTCCCGCTAACCCCCAAAATTGGCGGTGCGTCTTAGGAGGGACATACGGTCATTACAGGCAAGATAGATGGGTTAACGGCAGGGTTCCTAACAGTGTACGAACGCCAGACGCGACATGGTCCCCGACGGTGGATATATGAGAGGCACGAGATGGAAGACTACTTCGGGTGTCGTCAATTCTTTGTTTTTACTATTTTAGAAACACTTAGTATGACCAAAACTTCCGTTTTTCGTTACTGTGGTGTGTGATTTGCAGTTATCTTTCCAACAAGGCCGAGCACGCACAATTTTCAGTCTTATAGCGATAGTTATGGCCAATATACGAGGCACCTTGCGTCTTGGCAATGGGAACCCGTGCCACTCCAGCTAACCCCCAAAATTGGCGGTACGTCTTGGGAGGGACATACGGTCATTAGAGGCATGGTGGATGGGTTAGCGGCATGGTTCCTCATAGTGTACGAATGCCAGGCGCGACATGGTTCCCGACGGTGGATATATGAGAGGCACGAGAGGGAAGACTACTTCGGGTGTCGTCAATTTTATGTTTTTATTATTTTAGAAATACTTCATATGACCAAAACTTCCATTTTTCATTCCTGTGGTGTGTGATTTGCAGTTATCTTTCCAACAAGACCGTGCCCGCACAATTCTGAGGCTTAGAACGATAGTTATGGCCAATATACGGTGCACCTTGCGTCTTGGCAATGGGAACCCGTGCCACACCCGCTAACCCCCAAAATTGGCGGCGCATCTTAGCAGGGACATACAGCCATTAGAGGCATGGTGGATGGGTTGGCGGCATGGTTCCTCATAGGGTACAAACGCCAGACGCGACATGGTTCCATACGGGGGATATATGTGAGGCACGAGGAGAAAGACAACTTCGGGTGTCATCACTTTTTTGTTTTTATTATTTTTGAAATACTTAGTATGACCAAAATTTCCATTTTCCATTCCTGTGGTGTGGGATTTGCAGTTATCTTTCCAACAAGACCGAGCCCGCGTAATTCTGAGTCTTATAGCGATAGTTATGGCCAATATACGGGGCACCTTGCGTCTCGGCAATGGGAACTCGTCCACTCCCGCTAACCCCCAAAATAGGTGGCGCATCTTAGGAGGGACATACGGTCATTAGAGGCAGGGTGGATGGGTTAGTGGCATGGTTCCTCATAGGGTACGAATGCTAGACGCGACATGGTTCCAGACGGTGGATATATGTGAGGCACGAACGGCAACACTACTTCGGGTGTCGTCAATTTTATGTTTTTACTATTTTAGAAATACTTAGTATGACCAAAACTTACGTTTTTCATTCTTGTGGTGTGGGATTTGCAGTTATCTTTCCAACAAGACCGAGCCCGTGCAATTCTGAATCTTATAGCGATAGTTATGGCTAATGTACGGGGCACCTTGCGTCTTGGCAATGGGAACCCGTGCCACTCCCGCTAACACCCAAAATTGGTGGCCCATCTTAGGAGCGACATACGGTCATTAGAGGTATGGTGGATGGGTTAGCGGCATGGTTCCTCACAGGGTATGAACGCCAGACGTGACATGGTTCCCGACGGCGGATATATGTGAGGCACGAGCGGGAAGAATACTCCGGGTGTCGTCAAATTTTTGTTATTATTATTTCAGAAATAATTGGTATGACCAAAACTTTCGTTTTTCATTCCTGTGGTGTGGGATTTGCAGTTATCTTTCCAGCAAGACCGAGCCCGCGCAATTCTGAGTCTTATAACGATAGTTGTGGCCAATATACGGGGCACCTTGCGTCTTGGCAATGGGAACCCATGCCACTCCCGCTAACCCCGAAAATTGGTGGCGCGTCTTAGAAGGGACATACATTCATTAGAGGCACGGTGGATGGGTTAGCGGCACGGTTCCTCATAGGGTACGAATGCCAGACGCGACATGGTTCCCGGCGGCGGATATTTGTGAGGCACGAGCGGGAAGACTACTTCGGGTGTCATCAATTTTTTGGTTTTATTATTTTAGAAATACTTAATATGACCAAAACTTCCGTTTTTCATTCCTGTGGTGTGGGATTTGCAGTTATCTTTCAAACAAGACGGAGCCCGTGCAATTCTGAGTCTTATAGCGATAGTGATGGCCAATATTGGGGGCACCTTGCGTCTTGGCAATGGGAAGCCGTGACACTCCCGCTAACCCCCAAAATTGGCGGCGTGTCTTAAGAGGGACATACGGTCATTAGAGGTAGGGCCAATGGGATAGCGGCATGGTTCCTCACAGGGTACGAATGCTAGACGCGACATGGTTCCCAACGGCGGATATATGTGAGGCACGAGCGGGAACATTACTTCGGGTGTCGTCAATTTCATGTTTTTATTATTTTAGATATAATTAGTATGACCAAACCTTCCATTTTTTATTCCTGTGGTGTGGGATTTGCAGTGATCTTTCGAACAAGACCGAGCCCGCGCAATTCTGAGTCTTATAGCGATAGTTATGGTTAATATACGGGGCACCTTGCGTCTTGGCAATGGGAACCCGTGGCACTCCCGCTAACCCCCAAAATTGGCGGTGCGTCTTAGGAGGGACATACGGTCATTAGAGGCATGGTGGATGGCTTAGCGGCACAGTACCTCACAGTTTACGAACGCCAAACACGACATGGTTCCCGAAAGTGGATATATGCGAGGCACGAGCGGGAAGACTACTTCGGGTGTCGTCAATTTTTTGTTTTTATGATATTAGAAATATTAGTATGGCCAAAACTTTTGTTTCTCATTCTTGTGGTGTGGGATTTGTAGTTATCTTTCCAACATGACCGAGACCATGCAATTCAAAGTCTTATAGCGGCAGTTTTGGCCAATATACGGGGCACCTTGCGTCTTGGCAATGGGAACCCGTGCCATACCCGGTAACCCCCAAAATTGGCGGGGCTTCCTAGGAGGGACATACGGTCATTACTGGCATGGTGGATAGGTTAGCAGCATGATTCCTCACAAGGGACGAACGCCAAACGCGACATGGTGCCCGACGGTGGATATATGTGTAGCACGAGCGCGAAGACAACTTTGGTTGTCGTCAATTTTTTGTTTTTATTATTTTAGAAATACTTAGTCTGACTAAAACTTCTGTTTTTCATTCCTGTGGCGTGGGATTTGCAGTTATCTTTGCAACAAGACCGAGCCCGCGCAATTCTGAGTCTTATAGCGATAGTTATGGGCAATACACAGGCACCTTACGTCTTGGCAATGGGAACCCGTGCCACTCCCACTAACCCCCAAAATTGGCGGCGCGTTTTAGGAGGGACATACGGTCATTAGAGGCATGGTGGATGGGTTAGCGGCATAGTTCCTCACAGTGTACGAACGCCAGACACGACTTCGGGTGTCGTCAATTTTTTGTTTTTAGGATATTAGAAATATTAGTATGGCCACAACTTCTATTTTTCATTCATGTGGTGTGGGATTTGCAGTTATCTTGCGAATAAGACCGAGCCCGCACAATTCTAAGTCTTATAGCGATAGTTTTGGCCAATATATGGGGCACCTTGCCTCTTGGCAATGGGAACCCGTGCCAATCCAGGTAACTCCCAAAATTGGCGGCGTGTCTTAGGAGGGAGATACGGTCATTAGAGGTATAGTGGATGGGTTAGCGGCATGGTTCTTCACAGGGTACGCATGCCCGACGCGACATGGTTCCTGACGGTGGATATATGTGAGGCACGAACGGGAAGACTACTTCGGGTGTCATCAATTTTTTGTTTTTATTGTTTTAGAAATATTAGTATGGCCAAAACTTCCGTTTTTCATTCCTTTGGTGTGGGATTTGCAGTTATCCTTCCAACAAGACCGAGCCTACGCAATTCTGAGTCTAATAGCGATAGTTATGGCCAATATACGGGGCACCTTGCGTCTTGGCAATGGGAACCCGTGCCACTCCCGCTAACCCCAAAATTAGCGGCGCGTCTTAGGAGGGACATACGGTCATTAGAGTCACGGTGGATGGCTTAGCGGCACAGTACCTCACAGTTTACGAATGCCAAACACGACATGGTTCCCGAAACTGGATATATGCGAGGCACGAGCGGGAAGACTACTTCTGGTGTCGTCAATTTTTTGTTTTTATGATATTAGAAATACTAGTGTGGTGTGGGATTTGTAGTTATCTTTCCAACAAGACCGAGACCGTGCAATTCTAAGTCTTATAGCGATAGTTTTGGCCAATATACGGGGCACCTTGCGTCTTGTTAATGGGAACCCGTGCCATACCCGGTAACCCCCAAAATTGGCGGGGCTTCCTAGGAGGGACATACGGTCATTACTGGCATGGTGGATGGGTTAGCAGCATGGTTCCTCACAAGGGACGAACGCCAAACGCGACATGGTGCCCGACGGTGGATATATGTGTGGCACGAGCGCGAAGACAACTTTGGGTGTCGTCAATTTTTTGTTTTTATTATTTTAGAAATACTTAGTATGACCAAAACATCCATTTTTCATTCCTGTGCTGTGGGATTTGCAGTTATCTTTGCAACAAGACCGAGCCCGCGATATTCGGAGTCTTATACCGATAGTTATGGCCAATCTACGGGGCACCTTGCGTCTTGGCAATGGGAACCCGTGCCACTCCCGCTAACCCCCAAAATTGACGGCGCGTCTTAGGAGGGACATACGATCATTAGAGGCATGGTGGTTGGGTTAGCGGAATGTTTCCTCATAGGGTACGAACGCTAGACGCGACATGGTTCCCGACGGTGGATATATTTGAGGCACGAGCGGGAAGACTACTTCGGGTGCCATCAATTTTTTGTTTTTATTATTTTAGATATACTTAGTATGACCAAAACTTCTGTTTTTCATTCCTATGGCATGGGATTTGCAGTTATCTTTCCAACAAGACTGAGCCCGCGCAGTTCTGTGTCTTATAACGATAGTTATTGCCGATATACAGGGCACCTTGCGTCTTGGCATTGGGAACCCGTGCCACTCCCGCTGAACGCCAAAATTGGTGGCGCGTCTTAGGAGGTACATACGGTCATTAGAGGCATAGTGGATGGGTTAGTGGCATGGTTCCTCACAGTGTACAAACGCCAGACGCGACATGGTTCCCGATGGTGGATATATTTGAGGCACGAGCGGGAATACTACTTCGGGTGTCATCAATTCTTTGTTTTTATTATTTTTGAAATACTTAGTATGACCAAAACTTCCGTTTTTTGTTCCTGTGGTGTGGGATTTGCAGTTATCTTTCCAACAAGACCGAGCCCGCACAATTCCTAGTCTTATAGCGATAGTTATGGCCAATATATGGGGCACCTTGTGTCTTGGCAATGGGAACCCGTGCCACTCCCGCTAACTTCCAAAATTGGCGGCTCGTCTTAGGAGGGACATACAGTCATTAGAGGCTTGGTGGATGGGTTAGCGGTACAGTTCCTCACGGTGTACGAACTCCAGATGCGACATGGTACCCGACGGTGGATATATGCGAGGCACGAGCGGGAAGACTACTTCGGGTGTCGTCAATTTTTTGTTTTTATGATGTTAGAAATATTAGTATGGCCAAAACTTCTGTTTTTCATTCCTGTGGTATGGGATTTGCAGTTATCTTTCCAACAAGACCGAGCCCGTGCAATTCTGAGTCTTATAGCGATAGTTATGGCCATTATACGGGGTACCTTGCGTCTTGGCAATGGGAACCCGTCCCACTCCCGGTAACCCCCAAAATTGGCGGCGCGTCATAGGTCGGACATACGGTCATTAGAGGCATGGTGGATGGGTTAGCGGCATGGTTCCTCACATGGTACGAACGCTAGACGCGACATGGTTCCCGATGGTGGATATATGTCGGGCACGAGCGGGAAGACTACTGCGGGTGTCGTCAAGTTTTTGTTTTTATTATTTTAGAAATACTTAGTATGACCAAAACTTCCGTTTTTCATTCCTGTGGTGTGGGATTTGCAGTTATCTTTCCAACAAGACTGAACCCGCACAATTCTGAGTCTTACAGCGATAGTTATGGCCAATATACGGGGCACCTTGTGTCCTGGAAATGGGAACCCGTGACACTCCCGGTGACCCTAGAAATTGGCGGCGCATCTTAGGAGGGATATACTGTCATTAGAGGCATGGTGGATGGGTTAGCGGCATGGTTACTCACAGGGTACGAACGCTAGACGCGACATGGTTCCCGATGGTGGATATATGTGAGGCACGAGCGGGAAGACTACTTCGGGTGTCGTCGATTTTTTGTTTTTATTATTTTAGAAATACTTAGTATGACCAAACCTTCCGTTTTTCATTCCTGTGGTGTGGGATTTGCAGTTATCTTTCCAACAAGACCGAGCCCGCGCAATTCTGAGTCTCATAGCGTTGTTATGGCCAATATACCGGGAACCTTGCGTCTTGGCAATGGGAACACGTGCCACTCTCTCTATCCCACAAAATTGGCGGCGCGTCTTTGGAGGGACATACGGTCATTAGAGGCACGGTGGATGGGTTAGCGGCACAGTTCCTCATAGTGTACAAACGCCAGACGCGACATAGTTCCCGACGGTTGATATATGTGAGGCATGAGCGGGAAGACTACTTTGGTTGTCGTCAATTTTTTGTTTTTATGAAACTAGAAATATTAGTATGGCCAAAACTTCTATTTTTCATTCCTGTGGTCTGGGATTTGCAGTTATCTTTCCAACAAGACCGAACCCGCGCAATTCTAATTGTAATAGCGATAGTTATGGCTAATATACGGGGCACCATGCGTCTTGGCTATGGGAACCCTTGCCACTCCCACTGACCGCCAAAATTGGTGGTGCATCTTAGGAGGTACATACGGTCATTACAGGCATAATGGATGGGTTAGCGGCATGGTTCCTCACAGTGTACAAACGCCAGACCCAACATGGTTCCCGACGGTGGATATATGTGTGGCACGAGCGGGAAGACCACTTTGGGTGTCGTCAATTTTTTGTTTTTATTATTTTAGAAATTCTTAGTATGACCAAAACTTCCGTTTTTAATTCCTGTGGTGTGGGATTTGCAGTTATCTTTCCAACAAGACTGAGCCCGCACAATTTTGAGTCTTATAGCGATAGTTATGGCCAATATATGAGGCACCTTGCGTCTTGGCAATGGGAACCCGTGCCACTCCCGCTAACACCCGAAATTGTCGGCGCGTCATAGGAGGGACATACGGTAATTAGAGGTATGGTGGATGGGTTAGCAGCATAGTTTTTCACAGGGTACGAACGCAAGACGGGACATGGTTCCCGACAGTGGATATATGCATGGCACGAGCGGGAAGGCTACTTCGGGTGTCGTCAATTTTTTGTTTTTATGATATTAGAGATATTAGTATATCCAAAACTTCTGTTTTTCATTCCTGTGGAGTGGGATTTGTAGTTATCTTTCCAACAAGACCGAGCCCGTGCAATTCTGAGTCTTATTGCGATAGTTATGGCCAATATACGGGGCACTTTGCGTCTTGGCAATGGGCACCCGTCCCACTCCCGGTAACCCCCAAAATTGGCCGCATGTCTAAGGTGGGACATGCGGTCATTAGAGGCATGGTGGATTAGTTGGCAGCATGGTTCATCACAGTGTAAAAACGCCAGACGTGACAATGTTCCCGACGGTGGATATACGTCAAGCACAAGCTCGAAGACTACTTCGGGTGTCGTTAATTTTTTGTTTTTATTATTTTAGAAATACTTAATATGACCAAAACTTCCATTTTTCATTCCTGTGGTGTGGGATTTGCAGTTATCATTCCAACAAGACCGAGCCCGCGCAATTCTGAGTCTTATAGCGATAGTTATGTCCAATATATGGGGCACCTTGTGTCTTGGCAATGGGAACTCGAGCCACTCGCGCTAAACCCCAAAATTGGCGGCGGGTGTTAGGAGGGACATACGGTCATTAGAGGCACGGTGGATGGGTTAGTGGCACAGTTCCCCACAGTCTACGAACGCCAGACGCAACATGGTTCCCGACGGTGTTTATATGTGAGGCACGAGCGGTAAGACTACTTCGGGTGTTCTCAACTTTTTGTTTTTATTATTTTAGAAATATTAGTATGGCCAAAAGTTCTATTTTTCGTTTTTGTGGTTTGGGATTTGCAGTTATCTTTGTATCAAGACTGAACCTGCGCAATTCTGAGTCTAATAGCGATAGTTATGGCCAATATACGGGGCACCTTTCGTCTTGGCAATGGGAACCCGTGCCACTCCCGCTAACCCCCAAAATTGGTGGCATGTCTTCGAAGGTGCATACAGTCATTAGAGGCACAGTGGATGGGTTAGAGGCATGGTTCCTCGTAGTGTACAAATGCCAGACGCGATGTGGTTCCCGATGGTGGATATATATGTGGCACGAGCGGTAAGACAACTTCGGGTGTCTTCAATTTTTTGTTTTTATTATTTTAGAAATACTTAGTATGACCAAAACTTTCGTTTTTCATTCCTGTGGTGTGGGATTTGCACTTATCTTTCCATCAAGACCGAGACCACGCAATTCTGTGTCTTATAGCAATAGTTATGGCCAATATACGGGCAACTTGGGTCTTGGCAATGGCAACCCGTGCCACTCCCGCTAACCCGCAAAATAGGCGGCGCATCTTAGGTGGGACATACGGTCATTAGAGGCATGGTCGATGGGTTAGCAGCACAGTTCCTCATAGGGTACGAACGCCAGACGCGACTTGGTTCCCGACGGTGGATATATACGAGCCACGAGCGGGAAGACTACTTCGAGTGTCGTCAATTTTTTGTTTTTATGATATTAGAAATATTAGTATGGCGAAAACTTCTGTTTTTCATTCCTGTGGTGTGGGATTTGCAGTTATCTTTCCAATAAGACCGAGCCCGTGCCATTCTGAGTCTTATAGCGATAGTTATGGCCAATATATGGGGCACCTTGCGTCTTGGCAATGGGAACCCGTCACACTCCTGGTAACCCCCAAAATTGGCGGCACGTCATAGGAGGGACATACGGTCATTCGAGGCATGGTGGATGGGTTAGTAGCATGGTTCCTCACAGTGTACGAACGCTAGACGTGACAAGGTTCCCGACGGTGGATATATGCGAGGCATGAGCGTGAAGACTACTTCGGGTGTCGTCAATTTTTTGTTTTTATTATTTTAGAAATTCTTAATATGATCAAAACTTCCGTTTTTCATTCCTATCTTGTGGGATTTGCAGTTATCTTTCCAACAAGACCGAGCCTGCACAATTCTGAGTCTTAAAGCGTTAGTTATGGCCAATATACGGGGCACCTTGCGTCTCGGTAATGGGAACCCGTGCCACTCCCGCTAACCCTGAAAATTGGCGGCGCATCTTAGGAGGGACAAAAGTTCATTAGAGGCATGGTGGATGGGTTAGTGGCATGGTTTCTCATAGGGTACGAGCGGGAAGAATACTTCGGGAGTCGTCAATTTTTTGTTTTTTTTATTTTAGAAATACTTAGTATCACCAAAACTTCCATTTTTCATTCCTGTGGTGTGAGATTTGCAGTTATCTTTCCAACAAGACCGAACCCATGCAATTCTGAGTCTTATAACGATAGTTATGGCCAATATACGGGGCACCTTGCGTCTTGGCAATTGAAACCCGTGCCACTCCCGCTAACCCCCAAAATTGGCGGCGCATCTTAGGATGGACATATGGTCATTAGAGGCATAGTGGATGGGTTAGCAACACAGTTCCTTGCAGTGTAGGAACGCCAGACGCGACATGGTTCCCGACGGTGGATATATGTGATGCACGAGCGGGAAGACAACTTCAAGTGTCGTAAATTTTTTGTTTTTATTATTTTAGAAATACATAGTATGACCAGAACTTCCATTTTTCGTTCCTATGGTGTGGGATTTGCAGTTATCTTTCCAACAAGACCGAACCCAAGCAATTCTGAGCCTTATAGCGATACTTATGGCCAATATACGGGGCACCTTGCGTCTTGGCAATGGGACCCGTGCCACTCCCGCTAACCCCCAAAATTGGCGACTCCTCTTAAGGAGGGACATATGGTCATTAGAGGCATGGTGGATGGGTTAGCGGCATGGTTCCTCACAGGGTACGAACGCCAGACGTGACATGGTTCCCGACGGTGGATATATCTGAGGCACGAGCGGGAAGACTACTTTGGGTGTCGTAAATTTTTTTTATTATTTTAGAAATAGTTACTATGACCAAAACGTCCGTTTTTCATTCCTATGTTGTGGGATTTGCAGTTATCTTTCCAACCAGACCGAGCCTGCGCAATTCTGAGTCTTGTAACGATAGTTATGGCCAATATACGGGGAAACTTGCGTCTTGGCAATGGGAACCCGTGCCACTCCTGCTAACCCCGAAAATTGGCGGCGCGTCTTAGGAGGGACAAAAGTTCATTAGAGGCATGGTGGATGGGTTAGCGGCATGGTTCGTCATAGGTTACGCACGCCAGACGTGACATGGTTCCCGACGGTGGATATATCTGAGGCACGAGCGGGAAGACTACTTCGGGTGTCGTCAATTTTTTGTTTTTTATTTTTTTAGAAGTACTTAGTATATCCCAAACTTCCATTTTTCATTCCGGTGACGTGAGATTTGCTGTTATCTTTCCAACAAGATTGAGCCCACACAATTTTGAGTCTTATAGCGATACTTATGGCGAATATACGGGGCACATTGCGTCTTGCCAATGGGAACCCGTGCCACGCCTGTTAACCCCCAAAATTGGCCGTGCGTCTTAGGAGGGACATACGGTCATTAGAGGCATGGTGGATGGGTTAGCGGCATGGTTCCTCATAGGGTACGAACGCTAGACACCACATGGTTCCGGACGGTGGATATATGTGCGGCACGAGCGGGAAGACTACTTCGGGTGTCGTCAATTTTTTGTTTTTATTATTTTAGAAATACTTTGTATGCCCAAAACTAGCATTTCTCATTGCTGTGGTGTGGGATTTGCAGTTATCTTTCCAACAAGACTGAGCCCGCGCAATTCTGACTCTTATAGCGATAGTTGTGGCCAATATACGGGGCACCTTGCATCTTGGCAATGGGAACCCGTGCCACTCCCGCTAACCCCCAAAATTGGTGGCGCGTCTTAGGAGGTGCATACGGTCATTAGAGGCGCAGTGGATGGGTTAGAGGCACGGTTCCTCGCAGTGTACAAATGCCAGACGCGATGTGGTTCCCGATGGTGGATATATATGTGGCACGAGCGGTAAGACTACTTCGGGTGTCATCAACTTTTTGTTTTTATTATTTTAGAAATACTTAGTATGACCAAAACTTCTGTTTTTCATTCCTGTGGTGTGGGATTTGCAGTTATCTTTCCAACAGGACCGAGCCCACACAATTCTGTGTCTTATAGCAATAGTTATGGCCAATATACTGGCAACTTGGGTCTTGGCAATGGGAACCCGTGCCACTCCCGCTAACCCGCAAAATAGGCGGCGCATCTTAGGTGGGACATATCGTCATTAGAGGCATGGTGGATGGGTTAGCAGCACAGTTCCTCACAGGGTACGAACGCCATTCGCACCATGGTTCCCGACAGTGGATATATGCGAGGCACCAGCGGCAAGACTACTTTGACTACTTCGGGTGTCATCAATTTTTTGTTTTTATGATATTAGAAATATTAGTATGGCCAAAACTTCTGTTTTTTGTTCCTGTGGTGTAGGATTTGCAATTATCTTTGCAATAAGACCGAGCCCGTGCAATTCTGACTCTTATAGCGATAGTTATGGCCAATATACGGGGCACCTTGCGTCTTGGCAATGGGAACCCGTCCCACTCCCGGTGACCCCCAAAATTGCCGGCGCGTCTTAGGAGCTACATATGGTCATTCGAGGCTTGGTGGATGGGTTAGCAGCACGGTTCCTCACAGTGTACAAATGCTAGATGTGACAAGGTTCCCGACGGTGGATGTATGCGAGGCATGAGCGGGAAGACTACTTCGGGTGTCGTCAATTTTTTGTTTTTATTATTTTAGAAATACTTAATATGACCAAAACTTCCATTTTTCATTCCTATGGTGTGGGATTTGCAGTTATCTTTCCAACAAGACCGAGCCTGCATAATTCTGAGTCTTATAGCGATAGTTATGGCCAATATACGGGGCACCTTGCGTAGCGATGCCGCTGGACAAGGAATGGGTGACCCGCACCCATACCCATAAATCAGCCATCCCCAATTAACCCATACCCAAAACAAACAGGTAATACCCAATGGACATGGATAACCGTATGGATAACTCCTCGATTCCTGCCTCCTCGCTTGCTTCCTGTTTCGTGGCGGATAACTCCATCTCGCTTGCTTCCTAGTCGTAGCCAAGCACACGCGAGGACCACGACAAGCTTGCTAGGCACGCTAGCTACCTTCAAGTTGGGGAAGACGACGATGGTTAAGGTCCTCGCCTGCGAGCTCTCTGGGGTTCATCGGCTCATCGCCGTCCTCCGCGTCCTCGCAGTTCGAGTCTCCGGCGCTACCTCCGGAAGACCGGAACCTATGGTAGTTCTCTCGCCGCCGCCGCCATAGATGGCCATGGCTCTCTCATCAGTTGCACGGCGCCGGCGTCAACGTCGTCAAGACAGTCCACGCTAGCTCGGCTCCTTTCACGATCAGAAATCCCGTCGCGTCAGCTTGAGCTTTGGTGGTGCTCGGCCATCACGACAGCCAGCACTCAGCGCAGTGTCACCGTTGTGGTCCGCCTGAGTCCACGTCCAGGCCGAGCTCGTGGAGGTGTCTCAATGTCCACGGGTAAACAGGTAATGCCTGTGTTTTATTCGATCCATACCCAACTTCATATGGATAATCCATACCCTACCCAAATGAAGCAGGTATGGGTTTGGATACGGATGAAGGGTATCCAGCGGCATCCCTAACCTTGCGTCTTGGCAATGGGATCCCGTGTCACTCCCGCTAACCCCGAAAATTCGTGGCGCGTCTTAGGAGGGACAAAAGTTCATTAGAGGCATGGTGGATGGGTTAGTGGCATGGTTTCTCACACGGTACGAAAGCTAGACGCGACATGGTTCCCGACGGTGGATATAAGTGAGCCACGAGCGGGAAGACTACTTCGGGAGTCATCAATTTTTTGTTTTTATTATTTCAGAAATACTTAGTTCAATGACCAAAATGTCCGTTTTTCATTCCAGTGGTGTGGGATTTCCAGTTATCTTCAAAACAAGACCAAGCCCATGCAATTCTGAGTCTTATAGCGATAGTTATGGCCAATATACGGGGCACCTTGCGTCTTGGCAATGGGAACCCGTGCCACTCCCGCTAACCCCCAAAATTGGCGGCGTGTTTTAGGAGGGACATACGGTCATTAGAGGCATGGTGGATGGGTTAGCGGCATGTTTCCTCAAAGGGTACGAACGCCAGATGCGACATGGTTCCCGACGGTGGATATATGTGAGGCATGAGCGGGAAGACTACTTCGGGTGTCGTCAATTTTTTGTTTTTATTATTTTAGAAATACTTAGTATGACAAAAACATCCGTTTTTCATTCCTGTGCTATGGGATTTGCAGTTATCTTTGCAACAAGACCTAGCCCGCGATATTCGGAGTCTTATACCGATAGTTATGGCCAATATACGGGGCACCTTGCGTCTTGGCAATGGGAATCCGTGCCACTCCCGCTAACCCCCAAAATTGGCTACGCGTGTTAGAAACCGCTCAACGCAGTCGATCAAACTAAAGCATGACCCCTCAAGAAAGAGGCAAACTGGCTCAACACAGTCATGCTAAGGCAAAACATCGGCTCCTCCAGAAAGAGGCAAAAGGCTCAACGCACTGATGCAAGAGCATGCTAAAAGCTCAAAACTCCCCCTCAACTAGATCTCTACAGAGTCCTCCCCCTTGGTCCAACATCTCTCTCTCCTCAAGGGTCAACATATCTCCCCCTTATTGACAATGGACACATCAAGGGTTCATAGAACTCAACTCCCCCTGAAATGGACAACTCGCCCTCAAAATATGCCATGAAATGCAGGAAGTGTACCATGAAGAGCTCAGCAGGGATGAAAAGCTAGTAAATACAAGTTCTAGCATACAGAGCAAGTGAGGGCAAGGAAGCATGCAAACTGGCTCAATTGAATCTATCTTATACAGATCAGGAGCATGTCTTACAGGGTTGTTGAAAAGAAAGCATCACCAACATGAATAGCATCTAGCAAGATAGGCATGAACAGCAAGATACTAGCAAAACATACAAGGTGTGCTACTCTCAACCAAGGCATCTACAACAGGCCATAAGTAGTTTAAAGACTTGCAGATTTGAGATTTAGCAATTTTGAATCTTCAAGCAAATCAGATCATGTGCCAGGGGTTATTCACTTGTCGTTGCCACTTCTTACCAACCAATGCCAAGCCTAGGTTCAGAAAACCATCAGAAGCTTAAGACAAGGTTTTGGTCATACACAGCCTAGTCCAAGTTCAAGCCAAAGTGCAAAGGCAAGCTATCTCAAACTAGATCAGTGTGACAAGTAAACCCTCCTGGATCTTTTCAATTTAGCTCATAGGACACCAGTTGTAAGCCACATGCATTCAGATTTTAGATTAGAACAAGGTGCCATAAATGCTTAGGCATCAGTGTAACACAGGCATACGACTAGCATATCCAAGCATGAAAAGATAGCATAGCATTCAATATTCCTACACATGCTAGGTAGCCAAGTCAAGTGGTGATCATGGTTTTTGATTTTGAAGAAGCAAAAATAACTGAGCTCACAAAAGATATTAGACAGATTCAAGGAGCTTAGCCAGCCATGATCATGCAAGCAACTGTACAATCTAGCACAAGCAAGTACTAACTTGTCATACCAGAAGAGCTCTAGTGCTAGTGAAAGTGAAAATGCATATGTTACAATGCAATGCATGGTATGAGACAAAATGTAAGAAAAGCAAAGAGAAGCAAAGAAAGAAAAGGCAAAGCAAAACCTAAACTATATCAAAGTTACCCCAACCTAAAAGGGGTAACAAACACCAAGCTCCCCACACAAGTGAGCAAATATGCTCAGGTCTAAGGGCTTGGTGAAGATATCAGCCAACTAGTTCTCAGTCTCTACATGGATCAAGTCAATATATCCCTTCTCATAGTGATCTCTCAAGAAGTGAAACCTCACGTCTATGTGTTTGGTTCTGGAGTGCAGGACGGGGTTCTTAGCTACAGAAATAGCAGAAGTAGAGTCTACTAGGAGAGGGATCTTCCTCAAACTGAGACCAAAGTCGCTCAAGGTGGACTTTATCCAAAGCAGCTGGGAGCAGCAACTAGCAGCAGCAATGTATTCAGCTTCTGTGGTGGAAGTGGCTACGCTAGATTGCTTGCATGAGGACCAAGAGACAAGAGAAGAACCAAGAAACTGATAGGTGCCGGAAGTAGACTTGCGCTCCAGCCGACAACTCGCAAAGTCAGCATCTGAATACCCTTTAAGAGAGAGCAACGAAGCTGAAGAGAACCAAAGTCCAAGCTCCGAAGTGTATTTCAGGTACCTGAAAATACGCTTCACCGCTTGACGATGTGATAGCCTTGGTGAGGCCTGAAAATGCGCACAGAGCCAGACCACGAACTGAATGTCCGGCCTGGTCGCCGTCAGGTACAGAAGTGAGCCGATCATCCCTCGGTACTCTCTTTGGTCCACCACCTCCCCTTCTTCATCTGCATTAAGAGCTGTTTGTGTTGACATGGGAGTCGCCATGGGCTTGAGATCTCCCTTATCAAACTTCCTCAGAATGTCCTTCGTGTACTTGGCTTGATGGATGAAGGTTCCTTCTGGGCCTTGCTTGATCTGAAGCCCGAGAAAGAACTGAAGCTCACCCATGAGACTCATCTCGAATTCACTGCTCATCTGTTCAACAAACTTAGACACCAAAGTGTGAGATGAACCACCAAAGATAATGTCATCAACATATATCTGAACTAGAAGGGTGCCACCGCCACAACTGAACAGAAACAAAGTCTTGTCTACTGAACCCATCACAAAACCAGACTTGAGCAGAAAGGCTTTCAGCCTAGCATACCAAGCTCTTGGAGCTTGCTTCAGACCATACAAGGCTTTTCTCAACTTATACACCCGGTCTGGAAACTTGGCACTCTCAAAGCCAGGAGGTTGTCTCACATATACCTCCTCCTCAATGTAACCATTTAGAAAGGCTGACTTGACATCCATCTGCTGCAATTTGAAGCCTTTAGAGGCAGCAAAGGCAAGCAAAATCCTAATAGCCTCTAAACAAGCTACAGGAGCAAAGGTTTCCTCATAATCTATCCCCTCCTTTTGACAAAAAACCTAGGCTACCAATCTCGCTTTGTTCCTCACAACCATCCCATCCTTACCCTGTTTGTTCTTGAAAACCCACTTGGTTCCTATAGGGTGGCAGTTTGGTGGAGGTTCAACTAAATCTCAGACATGGTTTCTCTCAAAGTTCTGCCACTCCTCTTGCATGGCGTTCAACCAAATAGGATCAGATAATGCATGTGACACATCCCGACTTCGAAAGAAGCAACAAATGTAGAGTGATAGAAAAAGGCTAGAGAGTTAACCGAAGGGCGTGTGACACGCTGGTGTAGATCTCCAATCATCTTGTCTAGAGGGTGATCCCGCTGGACCTGCCGAGATGGAACAATCTTGGAGGTCACCTCCCTTGCGTCCTTAGCTGGGCCAACCTCTGCTCGAGCTTGCGGTCGGGGAAGTGAGGAGGAAGCCGTAGGCAAGGGTCCTCCTTCATCTTCAGAGCTCGTAGCAGAGGGGGCATGAGCTATAGCCGGTGCAGTGGCTCCTGCATCACCAGCATCTACTTCGCCTTCATCATCTTCAAAGATGGGAGCGCCTTCTTCATCATCACCTGAAAGCTCAAATGCAGGGGTTGTGCAAGGCATAGACTCATCAAAGGAAACTTCACAGGTCTCAACCACTTGTCTAGTATCAAGGATCCACACTCTATATGCCCTAGAGCTAGAGGCGTACCCAAGAAAAATACCATCCAAGTAGCGAGATTCAAATTTGTCCAAAAGCCCCCCCCTTTTTAAGCACAAAGCATCTGCAGCCAAATGCACGCAGGTGCTTGACGCTAGGCTGCCTACCAAACCATAGCTTTTACGAAGTCTTTCCCAAGAAAGCCCGTAGGAAAATACGGTTGGCAATGTAATAGGCCGTATTCATAGCCTCAGCCCAAAAGCGTCGCGGAGTCCTAAACTCATCGAGCATCGTCCGTGCCATCTCTACAAGTGTCCGGTTCTTTCATTCCACAACACCGTTCTGCGGTGGGGTATAAGGAGATGAGAATTGGTGATCAAGACCAAGGTCACGACAAAAGGTTTCGAAACAAGAGTTACGAAATTCTCCGCCATTGTCGCCGCGGATAGCCCTCATGGCTTTATGACTCTCATTGCTTAACCTCAAGACCAGATCCCGAACAAAACCAAAAGCTTCATCTTTGAATTCCATGAAGAACACCCACGAATAGCGAGAAAAGTCATCCACAACTACAAGCACATACCACTTCCCACTAACCGACTGTACTCGAGCAGGACCAACAGTGTCCATATGTAGCAGCTCACCTGAGTAAGAGGTCATCACCTGATTTACAGGTGCATGAGAAGCGGCAACCATCTTGCCATGACGACAGGGGTGGCATACTAAGTCCTTTTCTGCTTTCAAATTGGGCAATCCTCGGATCAGTTCCATCGAGCTCAACTTGACTAGCAGATCAAAACTCAAATGGCCAAGCGTCCTATGCCACTTCCAAATATCAGCAAAAGGAATAGCAACCAAACACCGAGGAGGGCCAAAAACAGATGCGAGGTCAACCTTAAAAACATGCTCATAGGGCAAAATCCGACAAACAAGGTTTTCCTTAGCATCAAGCACACAAGAAGAACCCTCCTTAAAATGAACCTCAAACCCTTCCTTGAGAAGTTGCGAGACAGAAACCAAATTGAACCCCAAATTTCTCACTAAAGCAACTTCTCTCAGGGAAAGCTTGCCAGAAAGAGCAACAGAACCAACACCCAACACTTTACCTTGACCATTATCCCCGAATGTGATGTACTCCTTGGTGCTCACGGGGTTGAGGCTGGAGAACCATTTGCGGTGCCCTGTCATGTGCCTAGAGCTGCCGGATTCCATGATCCATATGTCCTCCAGGCCTCAATCCTGCAAAATCAAGGAAAGCGAGAGTGAGCAAATGGTCCGGCACTAGGGTTAGCGTAACTGCTGAACCAGTGCCCAGCCATCTGCTCAAAAGTGGGGTAAACACAGTCAAAGCAAGCATCACGTCTACCTCTCAGGAGCAGGAAGACTACTTCGGGTGTCGTCAATTTTTTGTTTTTATTTTTTTAGAAATTCATAGTATGATGAAAACTCCCATTTTTCATTCCTGTAGTGTGGGATTAAAAGTTATCTTTCTAACAAGACTGAGGACGCGCAATTCTGTGTGTTATAGCGATAGTTGTGGCCAATATACGGGGCACATTGTGTCTTGGCAATGGGAACTCGTGCCACTCCCGCTAACCTCCAAAATTGGTGGCGCGTCTTAATTAGGTGGGACATACGGTCATTAGAGGCATGGTGCATGGGTTAGCGGCTTGGTTCTTCATAGGGTATGAACGCCAGACGTGACATGGTTCTCGACGAAGGGTATATGCGCGGCAAGAGCGGGAAGAGTACTTCGGGTGTCGTCAATTTTTTGTTTTTATTATTTTAGAAATACTTAGTATGACCAAAACTTCCATTTTTCATTCCTGTGGTGTGGGATTTGCAGTTATCATTCTGAATCTTATAGCGATAGTTATAGCCAGTGTACGGGGCACCTTGCGTCTTGGCAATGGGAATCCGTGCCACTCCTGCTAAACGCCAAAATTGGCGGCGTGTCTTAGGAGGGATATACGGTCATTAGAGGCATGGTGGATGGGTTAGCAACATGGTTCCTCTCAGGGTATGAGCGCTAGACGCGACATGGTTCCCGACGGTGGGTATATGTTAGGCACGAGTGGGAAGACTTCTTCGGGTGTTGTCAATTTTTCGTTTTAATTATTTTAAAAACACTTAATGTGACCAAAACTTCTGTTTTTTGTTCCTGTGGTGTGGGATTTACAGTTATCTTTCCAACAAGATAGAGCCCGCGCAATTCTAAATCTTATAGCGATAGTTATGGCGAATATACGGGGCACCTTGCGTCTTGGCAATGGGAACCCGTGCCACAACCGCTAACCCCCAAAATTGGCAGCGCTTCTTAGGAGGGACATACGGTTATAAGAGGCTTGTTGGATGGGTTAGTGGCATGGTTCCTTTTAGGGTACGAACGCCAGATGCGACATGGTTCCCGACGGTGGGTATATGTGAGGCACGAGCGGGAAGACTACTTCAGGTGTCGTCAATTTTTTGTTTTTATTATTTTAGAAATACTTAGTATGACCAAAACTTCCGATTTTCATTCCTGTGGTGTGGAATTTGCAGTTGTCTTTCCAACAAGACTGAGCCCACGCAATTCTATGTCTTATAACGATAGTTATGGCTAATATACGAGGCACCTTGCGTCTTGGCCATGGGAACCCGTGCCACTCCCGCTTACCCCCAAAGATGGTGTCGCATCTTAGGAGGGACATATGGTCACTAGAGGCATGGTGGATGGGTTAGCGGCACGGTTCCTCATAGGATACAAACGCCAGACGCGACATGGTTCCTAACGGTGGGTATATGTGAGGCACGAGCGGGAAGACTACTTCGGGTGTCGTCAATTTTTTGTTTTTATTATTTTAGAAATACTTAGTTTGACTAAAACATCCGATTTTCTTTCCTATGGTGTGGAATTTGCAGTTATCTTTGCTACAAGACCGAGCCCACGCAATTCTGAGTATTATAGCGATAGTTGTGGCCAATATACGGCGCACTTTGCGTCTTGGCAATGGCAACCCGTGCCACTCCCACTAAACCCCAAAATTGGCGTTACCTCTTAGGAGGGACATACGGTCATTAGAGGCATGGTGGATTGGTTAGCGGCACGGTTCCTCACAGGGTACAAACGCCAGACGCGACATGGTTCCTGACGGTGGGTATATGTGAGGCACGGGCGGGAAGACTAATTCGGGTGTCTTCAACTTTTTTGTTCTTTTTTGAAATACTTAGTATATGCAAAACTTCCATTTTTCATTCCTGTGCTATGGGATTTGCAGTTATCTGTCCAACAGGACCGGGCCCGCGCAATTCTGAGTCTTATAGCGATAGTTATGGCCAATATACGGGGCACCTTGCGTCTTGGCATTGGGAACCCGTGCCACTCCCGCTAACCCCCAAAGTTGGCATCACATCTTAGGAGGGACATACGGTCACTAGAGGCATGGTGGATGGGTTAGCGGCATGGCTCCTCACAGGGTACAAACACCAGACGCGACAAGGTACCGACGGTGAGTACATGTGAGGCACGAGCGGGAAGACTACTTCGGGTGTCGTCAATTTTTTGTTTTTCTTACTTTAGAAATACATAGTATGACCAAAACTTCCGATTTTCGTTCCTGTGGTGTGGAATTTGTAGTTATCTTTCTAACAAGACCGAGCCCACGCAATTCTATGTCTTATAGCGATAGTTATGGCTAATATTCGAAGCAACTTGCGTCTTGGCAATGGGAACCCGTGCCACTCCCTCTAACCCCCAAAGTTGGAGTCGCATCTTAGAAGGGACATATGGTCACTAGAGGCATGGTGGATGGGTTAGTGGCACGGCTCCTCATAGGGTACAAACGCCAGACGCGACATGGTTCCTGACGGTGGGTATATGTGAGGCACGAGCGGGAAGACTACTTCGGGTGTCATCAATCTTTTGTTTCTATTATCTTAGAAATACTTAGTATGACCAAAACTTCTGATTTTCATTCCTGTGGTGTGGCATTTGCAGTTATCTTTCCAACAAGACCGAGCCCACGCAATTCTATGTCTTATAGCGATAGTTATGGCTAATATACGTGGCACCTTGCGTCTTGGCAATGGGAACCGGTGCCACTCCCGCTAACCCCGAAAATTGGCGTTGCGTCTTAGGAGGGCCATACGGTCACTAGAGGTATGGTGGATGGGTTAGCGTCATGGTTCCACATAGGGTACAAACGCCATACGCGACATGGTTCCCGACGGTGGGTATATCTGAGGCACGAGCGGGAAGACTACTTCGATTGTCGTCAATTTTTTGTTTTTATTCTTTTAGAAATACTTAGTATGACCAAAACTTCTGATTTTCATTCCTGTGGTATGGAATTTGCAGTTATCTTTCCAACAAGACCGAGCCGACGCAATTCAATGTCTTGTAGCGATAGTTATGGCTAATGTACGAGGCACCTTGCGTCTTGGCAATGGGAACCCGTGCCAATCCCGCTAACCCCCAAAATTGGTGTCGCATCTTAGGAGGGACATACGGTCATTAGAGGCATGGTGGATGGGTTAGCGGCATGGTTCCTCAGAGGGTACAAACGCCAGACGCGACATGGTTCCCGACGGTGGGTATATGTGAGGCACGAGTGGGAAGACTACTTCGGGTGTCGTCAACTTTTTGTTTTTATTATTTTTGAAATACTTAGTATGACCAAAACTACTATTTTTCATTCCTGTGGTGTGGGATTTGCAGTTATCTTTCCAACAAGACTGAGCCCGCGTAATTCTCAGTCTTATAGCGATAGTTATGGCCAATATTCGTGGCACCTTGCGTCTTGGCAATGGGAACTCGTGCCACTCCCACTCACCCCCAAAATTGGCACCACGTCTTAGGAGGGATATACAATCATTGTAGGCATGGTGGATGGGTTAGTGGCGTGGTTCCTCATAGGGTATGAACGCCAGACGCGACATCGGTCCCGACGGTGGGTATATGTGAGGCACGAGCGGGAAGACTACTTCGGGTGTCGTCAATTTTTTGTTATTATTATTTTTGAAATACTTAGTACGACCAAAACTTCCTTTTTTTCATTCTTGTTTTGTGGAATTTGCAGTTATCTTTCCAACAGGACCGGGCCCGCGCAATTCTCAGTCTTATAGCGATAGTTATGGCAAATATACGGGGCACCTAGCGTCTTGGCAATGGGAACCCGTGCCACTCCCGCTAAACCCCAAAATTGGCGGCGCATGTTAGGAGGGACATACGGTCATCACAGGCATGGTGGATGGGTTAGCAGCACGGTTCCTCACAGGGTACGAATGCGAGACACGACATGGTTCCCGACGGTGGATATATCTGAGGCACGAGGGTGAAGACTACATCGGGTGTCATCAATTTTTTGCTTTTGTTATTTTAGAAATAATTATTATGACCAAAACTTCCATTATTCATTCCTGTGGCATGGGATTTGCAGTTATGTTTCCACCATGACTGAGCCCGCACAATTCTGAGTCTTATAGCGATAGTTATGGCCAATATACGGGGCACCTTGCGTCTTGGCATTGGGAACCCGTGCCACTCCCGCTAACCCCCAAAGTTGGCGTCACATCTTAGGAGGGACATACGGTCACTAAAGGCATGGTGGATGGGTTAGCGGCATGGTTCCTCAGAGGGTACAAACGCCAGACGCGACATGGTTCCCGACGGTGGGTATATGTGAGGCACGAGTGGGAAGACTACTTCGGGTGTCGTCAACTTTTTGTTTTTATTATTTTTGAAATACTTAGTATGACCAAAACTACTATTTTTCATTCCTGTGGTGTGGGATTTGCAGTTATCTTTCCAACAAGACTGAGCCCGCGTAATTCTCAGTCTTATAGCGATAGTTATGGCCAATATTCGTGGCACCTTGCGTCTTGGCAATGGGAACTCGTGCCACTCCCACTCACCCCCAAAATTGGCACCACGTCTTAGGAGGGATATACAATCATTGTAGGCATGGTGGATGGGTTAGTGGCGTGGTTCCTCATAGGGTATGAACGCCAGACGCGACATCGGTCCCGACGGTGGGTATATGTGAGGCACGAGCGGGAAGACTACTTCGGGTGTCGTCAATTTTTTGTTATTATTATTTTTGAAATACTTAGTATGACCAAAACTTCCTTTTTTTCATTCTTGTTTTGTGGATTTTGTAGTTATCTTTCCAACAGGACCGGGCCCGCGCAATTCTCAGTCTTATAGCGATAGTTATGGCCAATATACGGGGCACCTAGCGTCTTGGCAATGGGAACCCGTGCCACTCCCGCTAAACCCCAAAATTGGCGGCGCATGTTAGGAGGGACATACGGTCATCAGAGGCATGGTGGATGGGTTAGCGGCACGGTTCCTCATAGGGTACGAACGCCAGACGCGACATGGTTCCCGACGGTGGATATATCTGAGGCACGAGCGTGAAGACTACATCGGGTGTCATCAATTTTTTGCTTTTGTTATTTTAGAAATAATTATTATGACCAAGACTTCCATTTTTCATTCCTGTGGCGTGGGATTTGCAGTTATGTTTCCACCATGACTGAGCCCGCACAATTCTGAGTCTTATAGCGATAGTTATGGCCAATATACGGTGCACCTTGCGTCTTGGCAATGGGAACCCGTGCCAGTCCCGCTAACACCCAAAATTGGCGGCGCATGTTAAGAGGGAGATACAGTCATTAGAGGCACAGCGGATGGGTTAGCGGCATGGTTCCTCATAGGGTACGAACGATAGACGTGACATGGTTTCCGACGGCGGATATATGTGAGGAACGAGCGGTATGACCAAAACTTTCATTTTTGGTTCCTGTGGTGTGGGATATATGTGAAGCCGTGCCACTCTCGCTAACCCCCAAAATTGGCGGCGCGTGTTAGGAGGGACATACGGATATTAGAGGCATGGTGGATGGGGTAGTGACATGGTTCCTCACATGGTATGAACGCCAGACGCGACATGGTTCCTGACGGTGGATATATGTGAGGCACGAGCGGGAAGACTAATTCGGGTGTCATCAATTTTTTGTTTTTATTATTTTAGAAATACTTTGTATGACCAGAAATTCTGTTTTTCGTTCCTGTGGTGTGGGATTTGCAGTTATCTTTCCAACAAGATAGAGCCCGCGCAATTCTGAGTCTTATAGCGATAGTTATGGCCAACATACGGGGCACCTTACGTCTTGGCAATGGAACACGTACCACTCCCGCTAACCCCCAAAATTGGCGGCGCGTGTTAGGAGGGACATACGGATATTAGAGGTATGGTGGATGGGTTAGCGTCATGGTTCCTCACATGGTATGAACGCCAGACGCGACATGGTGCCCGGCGGTGGATATATGTGAGGCACGAACGGGAAGACTACTTCGGGTGTCGTCAATTTTTTGTTTTTATTATTTTATAAATACATAGTATGACCAAAACTTCCGTTTTTCATTCCTATGGTTTCGGATTTGCAGTTATCTTTCCAACAAGACAGAGCCCGCGCAATTCTGTGTCTTATAGCGATAGTTATGGCCAATATACGGGGCACGTTGTGTCTTGGCAATGGGAAGCCGTGCCACTCTCGCTAACCCCCAAAATTGGCGGCGCGTGTTAGGAGGGACATACGGATATTAGAGGCATGGTGGATGGGGTAGTGACATGGTTCCTCACATGGTATGAAGGCCAGACGCGACATGGTTCCTGACGGTGGATATATGTGAGGCACGAGCGGGAAGACTAATTCGGGTGTCATCAATTTTTTGTTTTTATTATTTTAGAAATACTTTGTATGACCAGAAATTCTGTTTTTCGTTCCTGTGGTGTGGGATTTGCAGTTATCTTTCCAACAAGATAGAGCCCGCGCAATTCTGAGTCTTATAGCGATAGTTATGGCCAACATACGGGGCACCTTACGTCTTGGCAATGGAACACGTACCACTCCCGCTAACCCCCAAAATTGGCGGCGCGTGTTAGGAGGGACATACGGATATTAGAGGTATGGTGGATGGGTTAGCGTCATGGTTCCTCACATGGTATGAACGCCAGACGTGACATGGTGCCCGACGGTGGATATATGTGAGGCACGAACGGGAAGACTACTTCGGGTGTCGTCAATTTTTTGTTTTTATTATTTTATAAATACATAGTATGACCAAAACTTCCGTTTTTCATTCCTATGGTTTCGGATTTGCAGTTATCTTTCCAACAAGACAGAGCCCGCGCAATTCTGAGTCTTATAGCGATCGTTATGGCCAATATACGGGGCACCTTGCGTCTTGGCAATGGGAACCCGTGCCACTCCCGCTAACCCCCAAAATTGGCGGCACGTGTTAGGAGGGACATACGGTCATTAGAGGCATGGTGGATGTGTTAGCGGCACGGTTCCTGACAGGGTACGAACGCCAGACGCGATATGGTTCCCGACGGTGGATATATGTGAGGAACGAGCAGGATGACTACTTCGGGTGTCGTCAATTTTTTTAATTATTTTAGAAATACTTTGTATGACCAAAACTTCCATTTTTCATTCCAGTGGCATGGGATTTGCTTTTATGTTTCCACCATGACTGAGCCCGCGCAATTCTGAGTCATATAAAGATAGTTATGGCCAATATACCGGGCATGTTGCGTCTTGGCAATGGGAACCCGTGCCACTCTCGCTAACCCCCAAAATTGGCGGCGCGTGTTAGAAGGGACATATGGATATTAGAGGCATGGTAGATGGGTTAGCGACATGGTTCCCGACGGTTGATATATGTGAGGCACGAGCGGGAAGACTACTTCGGCTGTCATCAATTTTTTGTTTTTATTATTTTAGAAATACTTTGTATGACCAAAACTTCTGTTTTTCGTTCCTGTGGTGCGGGATTTGTAGTTGTCTTTCCAACAAGATAGAGCCCGCGCAATTCTGAGTCTTATAGCGATAGTTATAGCAATATACGGGGCACCTTGCGTCTTGGCAATGGGAACCCGTGCCACTCCCGCTAACCCCCAAAATTGGCGGCATGTCTTAGGAGGGACATACGGTCATTTGAGGCATGGTGGATGGTTAGCGGCACGGTTCCTTAGAGGGTACGAACGCCAGACGCGACATGGTTCCCGACGGTGGATATATGTGAGGCACGAACAGGAAGACTACTTCTGGTGTCGTCAATTTTTTGTTTTTATTATTTTAGAAATACTTAGTATGACCAAAACTTCCGTTTTTCGTTTTTGTGGTATGGAATTTGCAGTTATCTTTCCAACAAGAGCTATCCCACGCAATTCTGAGTCTTATAGCGATAGTTATGGCCAATATACGGGGCACCTTGCGTCTGGGCAATGGGAACCTATGCCGCTCCTCCTAACCCCCAAAATTGGCGGCGCGTCTTAGGAGGGACATACAGTCTCTAGGGGCAAGGTGGATGGGTTAACGGCAAGGTTCCTCATAAGGTATGAACGCCAGATGCGACATGGATCACGACGGTGGGTATATGTGAGGCACGAGCGGGAAGACTACTTTGGGTATCATCAATTTTTTGTTTTTATTATTTTACAAATACTTAGTATGAGCAAAACTTCCGTTTTTCGTTCCTGTGGTATGTGATTTGCTAGTATCTTTCCAACAAGAGCTATCCCACGCAATTCTGAGTCTTATAGCGATAGTTATGGCCAATATACGGGGCACCTTGCGTCTGGGCAATGGGAACCCATGCCGCTCCTCCTAAACCCCAAAATTGGTGGCACGTCTTAGGAGGGACATACGGTCTCTAGGGGCATGGTGGATGGGTTAGTGGCAAGGTTCCTCATATGGTAGGAATGCCAGACGCGACATGGTTCACGACCGTGGGTATATGTGAGGCAGGAGCGGGAAGACTACTTTGGGTATCATCAATTTTTTGTTTTTATTATTTTAGAAATACTTAGTATGACCAAAACTTTCGTTTTTCATTCCTATGGTGTGGGATTTGCAGTTATCTTTCCAACAAGACTGAGCCCGGGCAATTCTGAGTCTAATAGCGATAGTTATGGCCAATATACGGGGCACATTGCGTCTTGGCAATGGGAACCCGTGCCACTCCCGCTAACCACCCAAATTGGTGACACGTCTTAGGAGGGACATACGGTCATTAGAGGCATGGTGGATGGGTTTGCAGCATGGTTCCTCACAGGGTTCGAATGCCAGACGCGACATGGTTCCCGATGGTGGGTATATGTGAGCCACGAGCAGGAAGACTACTTCGTGTGTGGTCAATTTTTTGTTTTTATTATTTTTGAAATACTTAGTATGATCAAAAGTTCCGTTTTTCATTCCTGTGGTGTGGCATTTCTAGTTATCTTTCCAACAAGACCGAGCCCGCGCAATTCTGAGTCTTATAACTATAGTCATGGCCAATATCCGGTGCACCTTGCATCTGGCCAATGGAAACCCATGCCGCTCCTGCTAACCCCCAAAATTGGCGGCGCGTCTTAGGAGGGACATACGGTCTCTATGGGCATGGTGGATGGGTTAGCGGCAAGGTTCCTCACAAAGTTACGAACGCCAGATGCGACATGGTTCACGACGGGGGGTATATGTGAGGCACGAGCGGAAGACTACTTCGGGTGTCATCAATTTTTTGTTTTTATTATTTTAGAAATACTTAGTATGACCAAAATGTAGGACCGAGACATGCGACTAGAGGGGGGGTGAATAGGAGCACTTGAAATCACAAAATCACAAACCCCCAAATGAAAACAGATACTAAGCACCGTCCATTGAACAGATACGTGCCTAGCAGCGCAAGGGTGCCGTCCGCTGTGAGGATACGCACCAATGGAAGAAAGCTCAAGATCTGAACAAGAGTAACAGTGGAGCAACGGATTTTGCAATATCCGCCACAAGACACTCACCACACCTAGGTGTGTCTCACTGACTTTCAGTAAGCAAAGAGAATGGTCTTAAGGGAGGAATGCGAAAATCCGCAGCAAAATCACAGCGGAAAAACCAACCTGGGAAGAACACAGCAGCTCCCTGATAGGACCGGACTGTCCGGTGGCCAACACCGGATTGTCCGATGGGACCGGACTATCCGGTACCTGTTGCCGGACTGTCCGGTGGCACTGCCTGGACAACGCCTCACGCCGGACCGTCCGGTGGGCACTGCCGGACTATCCGGTGGAACCGGACTGTCAGGTGGCCTCTGCCGGATGGTCTGGTAGGGTCGCAGAAAGTATGATTTCAAATCATAACTTGATCACACCTTACTCAAACTTCACGAAATTTAGCTCAGGTTATCTAGACCCTATTTCAAAGTTATTCCCAACAGATCAACTCAAAGTAACCACGGAATCAGCGGGAATTTCAGATCTTGTGAAATCTCCATTCTTGGGCAAGAAAGGGGAAAACACAAAAGAGGCTTGCTCGTGGCAATCCAGCAGTATTGAGATGAACTAAGTCATGATATCCACGTCCTAGCAAGTCCAGAACATCAGCAAGGAAAGGGATTCAAGCTTGCCCAACAAAAACACCCAAAAAGGCAAAGATTGAACCCAAAAACCAAAGTGAGAGGGGGAGGAGAAGAACACAAGGTTGCTGCACGAATTTGCTTCGATTAAGTGCCCAAAATGGGTCTAAAGATCCAGCATACAAGTAGAAATTCGTCCCAAGCAACCACCCTCACCTTCCCACAAGATTAGGAGGCTAAATCCTACTCTAACCTCTCCAACAATGGAGCTCAAAGCTTAAGGACGAAAATCACCAAGTGAAAACTAATCCTAGCAGCCAAGAGACCTTCTAATGACCTACACTGATCCTATTTATACCCGAGTGCTATTTAGACAGTTTTGCACTTAGGTCCCTACAGCTAGACAAACCCTAAGGACTCAAACGAAAGATTACAGGATATTTCGGGACGGACGACCACGATGGAATCTTGATCTTCGTAAGTTCCACGCAATCCTCGGATGCTCTCCACGTGGCCAGTAGTCCAATCCGCGATCCGCCCCCGGTTTTGAAGTCAGAAACCGGGAAACTTTAGGAAGTCTCCGCCTGGGCCGGATTTGGCCCATCTTCTCTATCTTGGCGAGTCGTGGCCCAACTCACCAAGGCTTGGGTAGCTTGGGTGACGGTTTTAAGCCGAAGCCACCAAAGCGTCCCTCTCACGCCTTCGCGCCACGCATTCAGGTTGGAGCACCGCGATGGCGCCCGGCATCCCCTGTCCATCGGGGTAGCCTCGCAGTCCTTCGGAGGAATTACTCCTGCCGTCGTCGTACCGCTCCTCCGTATACCGAACTCCCATGGCCAACAGACGCCGAGTGTGCCTCCAGTCCTTCGGAGGACTTCCCTCTACCTCCAGTCCATCGGAGGGCCTCCTATCCATCGGAGGTCTTGTGCCCAAGTCCTTCTGGGTCTTGCTACTGTTGACAATCACTCATCACTCCAGAGGCATTGGAGCCGGTCCATTGGTTCTCAATCTCCCCCTTGATGAGTGCATTGTCAACACCTTCAACCTGTAACCTAAAATAGAACAAAGACAAAAGAAAAGCGTAAAACCGAAAAGAAAGAAGAAAAAGAAGAATTTGCTCAAGATGCCCAAAGACCAAATACTGGCAGAAAAGGGCAAATTGAGACTACAACAAAAACAAAAGCACCAATCAAACTAAAGCATGACCCCTCAAGAAGGAGGCAAACTGGCTCAACACAATCATGCTAAGGCAAAACATCGGCTCCTCCAGAAAGAGGCAAAAAGGCTCAACGCACCGATGCAAGAGCATGCTAAAAACTCAATCTCCCCCTCAACTAGACCTCTACAGAGTCCTCCCCCATGGTACAATCTCTCCCCCTTGTTGACAATGGACACATCAAGGGTCATAGGACCCAACTCCCCCTGAAGTGGACAACTCCCCCTCAAAATATGCCATGAAATGCAGGAAGTGTACCATGAAGAGCTTAGCAGGGATGAAAAGCTAGTAAATACAAGTTCTAGCATACAGAGCAAGTGAGAGCAAGGTAGCATGCAAAACAAGCTCAATTGAATCTATCTTATACAGATCAGGAGCATGTTTTTCAGAGTTGTTGAAATGAGAGCATCACTAACATGAATAGCATCTAGCAAGGTAGGCATGAACAGCAAGATGCTAGCAAAACATACAAGGTGTGCTACTCTCAACCAAGGCATCTACAACAGGCCATAAGCAAATTAGAGACTTGCAGATATCAAATTTAGCAATTTTGAACTTCAAGCAAATCAGATTATGTGCCAGGGGTTATTCACTTGTCGTTGCCACTTCTTACCAACCAATGCCAAGCCTAGGTTCAGAAAACCATCAGGAGCTTAAGACAAGGTTTTGGTCATACACAGCCTAGTTCAAGTTCAAGCCAAGGTGCAAGGGCAAGCTATCTCAAACTAGATCAGTGTGACAAGTGAACCCTCCTGAATCTTTTCAAGATGACTCTTAGGACAGCACTTGTAAATCACATTAGTTCAGATTTTAGATATGAACAAGGTGCCATAAATGCTTAGGCATCAGTGCTACCCAGGCATACAACTAGCATATCCAAGCATGAAAAGATAGCAAAGCATTCAACATTTCTACACATGCTAGGTAGCCAAGTCAAGTGGTGATCATGGTGTTTGATTTGGAAGAAGCAAAAGTGACTAAGCTCACAAAAGATATTAGACAGATTCAAGGAGCTTAGCCAACCATGATCATGCAAGCAACTGTACAATCTAGCACAAGCAAGTACTAACTTGGCATACCAGAAGAGCTCTAGTGCTAGTGAAAGGGACATGCATATGTTACAATACAATGCATGGTATGGGACAAAATGCAAGAGATGCAAAGAGAAACAAGGAAAGAAAAGAAGAAACACGCAAAGCAAAACCTAAACTATACCAAAGTTACCCCAACCTAAAAGGGATAACAAACACCAAGCTCCCCACGCAAGTGAGCAAAACTGCTCAGGTCTAAGGGCTTGGTAAAGATATCGGCCAACTGGTTCTCAGTTTCTACATGGATCAAGTCTATATCTCCCTTCTCATAGTGATCTCTCAAGAAGTGAACCCTCACGTCTATGTGTTTGGTTCTGGAGTGCAGGACGGGGTTCTTAGCTACAGAAATAGCAGAAGTAGAGTCAACTAGGACAGGGATCTTCCAGAAACTGAGACCAAAGTCGCTCAAGGTGGACTTCATCCAAAGCAGCTGGGAGCAGCAGCTAGCAGCAGCAATGTATTCAGCTTCTGTGGTGGAAGTGGCTACGCTAGATTGCTTGCGTGAGGACCAAGAAACAACGGAAGAACCGAGAAACTGGCAGGTGCTGGAAGTAGACTTGCGCTCCAGCCGACAACCCGCAAAGTCAGCATCCGAATACCCTCTAAGAGAGAGCAACGAAGCTGAAGAGAACTAAAGTCCAAGCTCAGGAGTGTATTTCAGATACCTGAAGATGCGCTTCACCGCTTGACGATGTGATAACCTTGGTGAGGCCTGAAAACGTGCACAGAGGCAAACCGCGAACTGAATGTCCTGCCTGGTTGCCGTCAGGTACAGAAGTGAGCCGATCATCCCTCGATACTCTCTTTGGTCCACGTCCTCCCCTTCTTCATCTTCATCAAGAGCCGTCTGTGTTGACATGGTAGTTGCCATGGGCTTGAGATCTCCCTTGTCAAACTTCCTCAAAATGTCCTTCGTGTACTTGGCTTGATGGACGAAGGTTCCTTCAGGGCCTTGCTTAATCTGAAGCCTGAGAAAGAACTGAAGCTCACCCATGAGACTCATCTCGAATTCACTACTCATCTGTTCAGCAAACTTAGACACCAAAGCATGAGATGAACCACCAAAGATAATGTCATCAACATATATTTGAACTAGAAGGGTGTCACCGCCACGACTCAATAGAAACAAGGTCTTGTCTACTGAACCCATCACAAAACCAGACTTGAGCAGAAAGGCTTTCAACCTAGCATACCAAGCTCTTGGGGCTTGCTTCAGACCATACAAGGCTTTTCTCAACTTATACACCCGGTCTGGAAACTTGGCACTCTCAAAGCCAGGAGGTTGTCTCACATAAACCTCCTCCTCTATGTAACCGTTTAAAAAGGCTGACTTGACATCCATCTGCTGCAATTTGAAGCCTTTAGAGGCACCAAAGGCAAGCAGAATCCTAATAGCCTCTAAACGAGCTACAGGAGCAAAGGTTTCCTCATAATCTATCCCCTCCTTCTGACAGAAACCCTAGGCTACCAATCTCGCTTTGTTCCTCACAACCATCCCATCCTCACCCTGTTTGTTCTTGAAAACCCACTTGGTTCCTATAGGGTGGCAGTTTGGTGGAGGTTCAACTAAATCCCAGACATGGTTTCTCCCAAAGTTTTCCAACTCCTCATGCATGGCGTTCACCCAACTAGGATCAGATAATGCATGTGACACATCCCGGGGTTCGAAAGAAGCAACAAATGCGGAGTGACAGAAAAAGGCCAGAGAATTAACCGAAGAACGTGTGACACGCTGATGTAGGTCTCCAATCATCCTGTCTGGAGGGTGATCCCGCTGGACCTGCCGAGATGGAACAATCTCAGAGGTCACCTCCCCTACGTCCTCAGCGCGGCCAACCTCTGCTCGAGCTTGTGGTCGGGGGAGTGAGGAGGAAGACGTAGGCAAGGGTCCTCCTTCATCTTCAGAGCTCGTAGCAGAGGGGGCAGGAGCTGCAGCCCGTGCAGTGGCTCCTGCATCACCAGCATCTACTTCGCCTTCCTCATCTTCAAAGATGGGAGCGCCTTCTTCATCATCACCTAAAAGCTCAAATGCGGGGGTTGTGCAGGGCATAGATTCATCAAAGGAAACTTCACAGGTCTCAACCACTTGTCTAGTATCAAGGATCCACACTCTATATGCCCTAGAGCTAGAGGCGTACCCAAGAAAAATACCATCCAAGCAGCGAGATTCAAATTTGTCCAAATGCCCCCCCTTTTTGAGCACAAAGCATCTGCAGCCAAATGCACGCAGGTGCTTGACGCTAGGCTTCCTACCAAACCGTAGCTCATACGAAGTCTTTCCCAAGAAAGCCCGTAGAAAGATACGGTTGGCAATGTAACAGGCCGTATTCATAGCCTCAGCCCAAAAGCGTCGCGGAGTCCTATGCTCATGAAGCATCGTCCGCGCCATCTCTACAAGTGTGTGGTTCTTTCGTTCCACAACACCGTTCTGCGGTGGGATATAAGGAGAAGAGAATTGGTGATCAAGACCAAGGTCACGACAAAAGGTTTCAAAACGAGAGTTACGAAATTCTCCGCCATTGTCGCTGCGGATAGCCCTCATGGCTTTATGACTCTCATTCCTTAACCTCAAGACCAGATCCCGAACAAAACCAAAAGCTTCATCTTTGAATTCCATGAAGAACACCCACGAATAGTGAGAAAAGTCATCCACAACTACAAGCACATACCACTTCCCACTGACCGACTGTACTCGAGCAGGACCAACCGTGTCCATATGTAGCAGCTCACCCGAGTAAGAGGTCATCACCTGATTGACTGGTGCATGAGAAGCGGCAACCATCTTGCCATGACGACAGGGGTGGCATACTAAGTCCTTTTCTGCTTTCAAATTGGGCAATCCTCGGATCAGATCCATTGAGCTCAACCTGACTAGCAGATCAAAACTCAAATGGCCAAGCCTCCTATGCCACTTCCAAATATCAGCAGAAGGACTAGCAACCAAACACCGAGGAGGTCCAGAAACAGATGCAAGGTCAACCTTAAAAACCTGCCCATAGGGCAAAATCCGACAAACAAGGTTTTCCTTAGCATCAAGCACACAAGAGGAACCCTCCTTAAAATGAACCTTAAACCCTTCCTTGAGAAGTTGCGAGACGGAGACCAAATTGAACCCCAAATTCCTCACCAAAGCAGCTTCTCTCAGGGAAAGCATGCTAGAAAGTGCAACAGAACCAACACCCAACACTTTACATTGACCATTATCCCCGAACATGATGTACTCCTTGGTGCTCATGGGGTTGAGGCTGGAGAACCATCTGCGGTGCCCTGTCATGTGCCTAGAGCAACCAGAGTCCATGATCCATATGTCCTCCAGGCCTCGATCCTGCAAGATCAAGGAAAGCGAGAGTGAGCAAATGGTCCGGCACTGGGGTTAGTGTAATCGCTGAACCAGTGCTGAGCCATCTGCTCAAAAGTGGGGTAAACACAGTGTGGTGGAACCGCCGATTTAATCTGGGCTAAGCACACCTGCCACCTCTGGCTTGCAGTGTGATTAGACCGAACTAAACCCGGTCGTCCGTCGAGAGTCATTCGACTCCCGATGTTACCTTTTCCCAGAGGAACCGACATCATACACATCCAGCCCACAATGGAGCCACAACAGATACATCATCTCAGGCAGTTGAATATAGCATATATAAGCTTGTCTTACAAACTGATTCGAAATAATAATATAAGTTTCAACATATTACCATACGAAAGGCAAGTTTGAATCAGATTGCGGAAGCGAATTTGAAAAACATCTCTCAGCGGAACGAAACACTTTACTAGTCTTCACGCACCGTTGATCGAGGCGAGCAGCACCGAGCCCACCGGTACTACCCTCCTCCACGCAGTTGTCCAGATGTCGCCTGTACCTGTTCTCAAAAAGTGGGGGCAAACCCTGAGTACTAATTACTCAGTATGTCTTAATGGAATTGGCTTACGGCTGACGCGAAGCGGCTTACTAGCAAGTGGATCCTTAGCCTTTAGTTTTAAACAGTAACATGTGTAACATAAATAGTAAGATTTCATCATTTGTATAACCTTCAACACAACTGTAACTTGCAGTAATGTAACCAATTCAATTCAAACATGTGGTATTCCAAAAACCATGAGTATTAGACACCGAGAGTTTAAGTAATTACTACGTTGAACGTCAAAGGTATTGGCATTCCCACACCTGGTGGGCATCAGCGATTCGAATCGATTTTTAATTCCCGAGAATAACTATCATGCCAGGGGTATATGCTTACTAGCCATCGCGTTCCCACATATAGCCCCCATCTCCACCTGTCTTGTCCCAAGATTCAAAGCGCCCTCACCTAACCCCCGGGTTGTGACCCCTCAGGAGCGATACCACGGCCGCACCGGGTCAGCCCTCCCTTAGGAGCGATACCACGGTCGCACCGGGTCAGCCCTCCCTCGAGTACAAGCGCCCCCGGGCCCATCGGCCTCCAGCAAGTGGATGAGCGGAGCCGCGAAAACTTCGGACAAACCCAGGTAAGACTTCACCGGTCCCATTTCCCGGTTAAGCACTCTAGCAATGTTATGCCGACCAATAGGCGAACAGCGAACGGGCCTTATGCGACTCGAGCGGAGCCAAACGCACACCACATAATAAAATTATTCTCCGCCCGGTCTCCATTTAAATCATGAGCATAGTATTACTTTCTCAGTAGTAAAAGTTTTGTAAGCTTTGAAATCACTTACGTGACGAGTGACTCCTTTCACTCGTGTCTACTCGCACCTAGCAGAGCCTAGGCAACTCGTCCTACGAACTCTATATATAGGTGCTAGGGCCAGGGCGGCCAGGGAGTCTAATGCAATTGTTTCCAAGCAACTCCTAATGCATATGCGTAATCAACAAGTATAATTTGTTTGCTGGGTTGAGTATGGTCCTACCTACCTTTGCTTATTCTTATCCAGCCAACAAACTAAACTAGGTTAGTTTGCCGGGTTGTGAGGCTTTGCCCCAGGCAACCCCTTGATCACTTGGACAGCTCCTCCTTCCAAATACCACTTCAGGGGTCTCCAGGTGGTATTTGGGTCTTAGTTGGTCTTCTGGACACCGTTGCTCGAAGTACCTCCACGCACTTGCTTCTCGATCACGTATCTGCAGTGAGCGTCGCTATATGAATGATATGCATGATGCAGCAAATGAGATGCCTGAATGTCAAGCATCCGTATGAGTAACCATATTTCACATAGCTAACTTAGAATTCCTAGCGTGCATATCTCAACAGTAGTGAAGACCTATATTGCATTCCAGAAACTTCTACCATTTTCAAATCAGAGCCAAAGCCTTACATGCACCACCTCCTTATGCTAGCAGTGAGTTATGGACATAACCTAATGCTCATATCAAGCCCTTAAAGTCACTTGGAGCATTTTTCCACCATAGCAAACTTTTCTTAAATTAAATATATACTTAAATATAAGACAAGGGCAAAATAGTAATCAAATAGTCAATGCTAGGGCTACCAAAATTTATACCGAGCCTACACATGTTCATAAGGCCTCTGCCCAAATTTCATAGTTTTTGAAGCTCATTTTACCCATATTTTCCATTTATGTTGGTTTAATATGCATATACAAAATCAGGGGCAAAAATGTCTTTTCCTACTCAACCATCATACCTAGCAGATAGATCTTTTAACAAGGATAAAAATGCAACTTAGTTTGTATTTTTCTGATTTTTATTTGATTTATTATGAATTTCCAAAGTTTAAACCGAGAGAAATGAATTTAAATGGAAAAGCCCACTGGTGGGGCTAGATCGGAAATATCCGTAGCTTCCAGGGTCCTGCATGAAATATGTTTAAGACTCAGTGCACAGTTCTATAATCGAGACAGAAATACATGAAACAACAGGGGGTTTTCTATAAAACCTCCTTCTTCTTCCTCCCGACAGGGCAGGGGGCGCGCGGCGGCCGGCTTTCCGCGTATGGGTCGTCGCGTGGGGGCGCGCGCTTGGAGCCGTGCGGGTCCGGGAAGGTGTCCTCGGTCGCGGGCTTCCGTTTCCCCTTGATCTCGTCGTGCGGGGTGGCCCGAATCAACGGGGAACGCGCGTGAACCGGAGGTGAACCGTACACGCAGTCCCCATCGGTGGCGCGCTCGATCTGTTGGTGCGGGTGAAGGGGAAGGCCATGGTGGGGCCCTAGAGCAGCGCCGGAGCATGGGGAAGTAGAAGGGAGATGCGGGGATGGTCCGAAAGGGCTGTCCACGGTGTGTTCGAGCTCGCCATGGTGGCCATGGCGGGCGGCACGGTAGGGAGGGTCCAGAGGCTATGGAAGCGGCCACTGAGGTGGGGGAACCGGTGGAGGAGATGGAGGCGAACGCGGCGCGGGCATTGGGTGGACGCGGGAGGCTGCAAGGGCGCCAGCACGCGAGCTCGAGCTCTGTCGTCGGCCATGGCGGGTGACGAGCTCGCAGCTCGGGGCGGCGAAGCGGAGTGGCAGGGAGATGAGCAGGGAATGAGAGGGAGGTGGTTTCGACCTCAAGGAAGCCGTGGCGAGGGGCAGGGCAGGCCGGGCAGGGCAGGCGGCGCGTGGCCTCGGCGTGGCGCGCTGGCAGCGCGCGCCCGCGGTGGCAAGCGGTGCGTGGCCGGCAGCGCCGGACGCCGGCGCCGCGTGGCGGGTGGGTCGGTCGAGTGGGACCCACTCGTCAGTGACACGAAGGAAAAATAAATCCGGGAAAAAGAAAAATGCTGTTTGACTGCTGAGACATGTTTTAGAAATTGTTGTTTTTGAACATCCTAGGGGCCGAATTTGACAAAACCTAAAATACAAAAGTTGTTCTACTCTTCCAGGTCTACAACTTTTTCAAAAGGAGTAATATCAGATTCCAAGTTGAAATATGATTAAATTTGAATTTAACCTGCTGACTCCAGTTTGACCAAGGTTTAATACAAACTTAGAAATTCATAAAGTCTATTTTATGCCCATTTTCAGAGAAAGAGTATTATACCAATGTTGTGTGGTTTTTAATTATCTACAACTTTCTTATATGATGTTTTGCATGATAGGGACTTTTGTTCCTATGAAATTTGAATTTTCCTTACCGATCAATTTAAGCAGATTTCTGTCTTTTTCATTAATCGACTCAAAACTCCACCTAAACCTTTGTGCATGTTACCACACTCAATAACAAAGTTGATCTACATAAAATTGTCTACAAGTTTGCTATAGAGAGTTTGGTCCAAATCACTTTTTATTTTGAACTAAGGTCACAAGTGCACTCAGGGGTTTTGCATATTTCATTAGAAAATTTTTGACTTCGTGATTTACCAGCCTAGTTGTTGCCGTTCTCTAAACATCATTAAGCCAAATCCTTGACTACCGCTAATCTAATCGCGTGTTAAGACTTTCGAGATGCCGGGGGCATCACAACCCACCCCCCTTAAAGAAATCTCGTCCCGAGATTTGGATGAGGCACGGCGGTATAACCTAGCGTGTATTACAAAGGGTATGGGCATTGTGGATTCGTGTCTTTTCAAATTCACATAGAAGCATCCAAATCTTTAACTGTTAGCTTTGTCAACTAGCTTGTTAATGGTTAGTACCTATTTTACACAAGTAGTCACAGAGCATCCTCTAAGTTAGGCTCGGGTGGTCTCTCTAAGATACTCGACGAGTCGTGCTATATAAGAGAGCGAATGAACAAACCATGAAGAGAATGTGGTCAGTGGGCAAGTGACTGTGATTGAAGCAAAGGAATGGAGTCATTTCCTGACTGTGATACTAATATTTGAAACATGGTAAGTATCTGATTTATCCAGACGATGAAAACAAAGTGTACCCAGCCGGGGATCGAGCAAAGCAGAACATTATGATTCAAAGGATTGTCATTGGATGTGTTTTTAAGAGACACGCTCATTCTATTTGATGGGGATTGTGTCCACATATAGAACTTCAAGTCAACATGTCTTCAAAGAGTAAGATGTGGTGAAATGTAGCACATTCTACTCATCAGGACATGAAAGGCACAAGAGGGAGAAGATAGGCCGTATTCGCCTAAACAAGGTGATGGTTTGTATGATTTCTCAGCGTTGGTTATGTTTGATCAAGAAAATGGCAGTAGCTGACGTGTTCTTACTAGCGAAACAAAATGCTAGTAATCTCCCTTCTAAGAGGAAGAAAACCAATCATAGATAAATGACGATAAGACAAAAGCACTAGCCGAGAACAAAAGCTAGTGTGGAGGATGTTCATAAAGTACACCCTCGGGAATTAAGGTTCAACGAATGGATAGAAAATATCGACGGAGTTAGTGAGAACGAAGTTGACTGTTCCCACCAATCTTCGGAGGCAAGGTCAAACATGTACATGAATTAATATGAACAAGTTGTGGGTTTGAGACGGATCATCCCCATTGGTCAAAAAGGCAAGGTGAAACAAGGCAATGGAAAAAAAATGTGATGAGATGGTGGAAATGAGACTGATCACTTCCACAGAAGCAATGAAAAGGGTGTGGATAAGCAGTGGGTGGAGGTTGGCTACTCCCACATCTCAGGAAAAGCAGGGTGCAACAAGGCAATGAAATGATATATACAGGACAGTGGAAATGAAATCAAACATCCCCACAAATCAAGAGTAGCAAGATTCGAGGTCAATCAAATGATAAACTCCGATTATGAATGTTCCACGATTGAAGCGATGTCATGCCTTCGCATGTCTTAATGCCAGCGCAAACCTAGTAGCACAACCATGTGACGGCCGTACACATAGGACTCCAGGTCCCGTCGAGGCATCCAAGACTCCCTAAGGAGACATCACAACAAGGGTGGCTCAATCATTCCACCTACAGGGTCATGATCACTACAAGGTTTTGGTAAATAAAGAGGAAGTCCGAAGTGATATAAGAGCTTAGGGCGCTTGAATCCCATTGTAAATGAAGTCCCTTGATTTGCAAAGTTTTGGAGCAAGAAATTAACGAACAGTGGAATACAGTGCAAATAGACTAGGATTTCTTCGATCACAAGGGTTCGAAGTGCATGAACGACAAGGGTTTTAAAGAAAAAGTTACCAAAGCTCAATGTGCTATCACTTTAAGACTAGGAGTACATCTAACCATAGGAATGAGATACAAGTTGACTCTATAGAGTCGGACACCCGAGGTCTTTCTGATCCACGATTGTTGAAACATTTTAATACAAAAGTTTGTCCCAAACTTTATCATACTAATTGGTACCCAGCTAGTACTGCCTAAATGTGAGATTGATGCGTCCTGAACGAAGACCGGTTTCTTCTCTTAGCCATGTCGGTGCAGTGTTAGGCTTCACATGGGAGATGCCATGGAATAGCAGTCTTGATCTTCCACCGAGTATAAGAACATCGCCAGACTCGAGGTTGACCTTGGTCGCTCTATCCTTGTCTCGAGTATCGCTGAACAGAAATTCTGCCGGGCCGCCTAGGGAGATTGAGATGATAGGTAGACCTTGGTTGATGCTTCTTCCTGATTCATCCTTATCTTGATGGAGTCCGAGCTTCCCGACGTTGTTATAGTAGTTAATGATGCATATGTCAGGATTGATTTGAGGAAATTCGCTTGCAGTTGAATTTGCAGTTTGAGCAATTGTCTTGAAAGCTTCTGGTATCGCAGGGACTTGTGAACCATCGCATGGACGTGTTGGCCCATAGAAACCTGTAGTCGGATCCCAATTCTTCCCTAGACACATCATCCATAACTTCATCTTGGCGAACTATCTTGACTTGATCTTCAGGCTTGACGAATCCCTTCAATAAAATCAGACCAGGTCGCAGATGTTGAACTAAAGCCGTGTTAGTAGAAGATTCTCCCACTTTTCTCTTCTTCTTGAGACTTGCAGGGGCTGTTGTTTTAGCCTTCTTGGGCTCGGGGTGATCAGGACATAAGTCAAAAGGCTGCGACATCTGTGGCAGGAAAAACAAGGCTTCCGTAAGTTCAAGGGTTTTGAAAACTTGGTGTGGGCATAGTGTTTTCCGCGTTTACGTGTTTAGAAAATATGCCGATAAGTGATTTTTCGCAAAACGATGGCACAAGGCTATGGTACGTTTCTAACGTGTGTAGCATTGGTAACTTCGAGACGGGTTTGATTTTTGGACCGATCGACACATTTATTGTATTTGGCCTGCATTTATTAGACGCTTCATATTTAGAATGAATGAGGTGTAGAAAAATTGCGACAACCTAAGCGTATTAGTCGAGTCGCTTGCTTAGTTTCTACTAGTTCTATTTGTACTTTGAGCTACGTATCAATACAATAGTAACACACACTCAACGCAATATGCTCCTAGTAACTCTTAAGTAACAAAAACAATGCATGAGATAAGACATGATGTCATGATGCATGGTTCGCCCTATTCGGTCTCACATCACACAACCTATGTATAATTATATATCTAGCGAGTATTCGGTGACATATATGTACGGCACTCCCTAATGCAACTAGTCGTTCTCTACTCGTTCTTAATTTCGCACGTGGTCAGTGTACCTGCAGAAAAATGCATGCTCATACCACATCATCACCATCATCATTCATTACCACTCTAACCCTAAAAGTGGTATCCACGAATTTCTTGAGGCTACGTCTGGTGGACGACGTAGTGGCGCCATTTCTCTCAACACACCCAACGTTCCTCCAGTACTGGGGAATTGCTGGGGAGAGAAACGGTGGCCAACAAGATCTAGCTATAATTTTGGTTGAAGGAAAAGTGGTCACGAAACACTCCAATGGCGTGACCACCCCCCTTAAAGAGTTCTGCCCTATCAGCATGAATGCAGGGTTCGCAACAGTCCGCAAATCCCAATAGCGCTCTGCCAGTACTGGGGATAGCTATGGCTGAAATGTTGCTTCCCAAAGCGCCGAATATGCATATGAGTTCTTTCTAGGTCAGAATGTTAGCGATGTCACCTGGTATTTCACTAACATCCTTAATATGGGCATATCGATACTCTCATTTTTCAAATACTTCGAATAGGGTTTTCGAAAATGGGTTTGCAAATCAAAACTGGATGATATGTCTGTTGTCTGCGTATGATCGGCTCTGATACCAGCTGTGGCGGAACCGCCGATTTAATCCGGGCTAAGCACACCTGCCACCTCTGGCTTGCGGTGTGATTAGACCGAACTAAACCCGGTCATCCGTCGAGAGTCATTCGACTCCCGATATTACCTTTTCCCAGAGGAACCGACATCATACACATCCAGCCCACAATGGAGCCACAACAGATACATCATCTCAGGCGGTTGAATATAGCATATATAAGCTTATTTTACAAACCGATTCGAAATAATAACATAAGTTTCAACATATTACCATACGAAAAGCAAGTTTGAATCAGATAGCGGAAGCGAATTTGAAAACATCTCACAGCGGAAGAAAATACTTTACTAGTCTTCATGCAACGTTGATCGAGACGAGCAGCACCGAGCCCACTGGTACTACCCTCCTCCAAGCAGATGTCCAGATGTCGCCGGTACCTGTTCTCAAAAGGTGGGGGCAAACCCTGAGTACTAATTACTCAGTAGGACTTAATGGATTGGCTTACGGCTGAGGCAAAGCTTGCTTACTAACTTTTGGATCCTTAGCCATTGATTTTAAACAGTGCTATATCAATATAAAATATCAAGATTCATCTTTTGCACATAACTCCATAACAACTTGTAGAAATGTAAGCAATACAATACAAACATGTTGTATTTGAAAACATGAGTAACGGATATAATATATTCAAGTAGTTACTACGTTGCCCGACAGTGATATTGGCATTCCCACACCTGGTGGGCATCAGCGATTCGAATCGATTTTTGATTCCCGGGAATAACTATCATGCCAGGGGTATATGCTTACTAGCCATCGCGTTCCCACATATAGTCCCCATCTCCACCTGTCTTCTCCCAAGATTCAAAGCGCCCTCACCTAACCCCCGGGTTGTGCCCCCTCAGGAGCGATACCACGGCCGCACCGGGTCAGCCCTCCCTTAGGACCGATACCACGGCCGCACCGGGTCAGCCCTCCCTCGAGTACAAGCGCCCCCGGGCCCATCGGCCTCCAGCAAGTGGATGAGCGGAGCCTTGAAAACTTCGGACAAACCCAGGTAAGACTTCACCGGTCCCATTTCCCGGTTAAGCACTCTAGCAATGTTATGCCGATCAGCAGACGAACAGCGGACGGGCCTTATACGACTCAGGCGGAGCCAAACGCACACCACATAATAAAATTATTCTCCGCCCAGTCTCCATTTAAACCATGAGGACGTGCATAGTATTACTTTCTCAATAGTAAAAGTTTTGTAACCCTTGAAATCACCTACGCGACGAGTGACTCCTTTCACTCGTGTCTACTCGCACCTAGCAGAGCCTAGGCAACTCGTCCTACGAACTCTATATATAGGTGCTAGGGCCAGGGCGGCCAGGAGATCTAATGCAATTGTTTTCAATCAACTCCTAATGCGGATGCGTAATGAAACAATCAATCATCATATTAGCTGGGAGAAATCATGGTCCTGCCTACCTTTGCTTATTCTTACTCAGCCAACAAACTAAACTAGGTTAGTTTGCCGGGTTGTGAGGCTTTGCCCCAGGCAACCCCTTGATCACTTGGACAACTCCTCCTTCCAAACACGACTGATGGGCTCTCCAGGTCGTGTCTGGGGCTTACTTGACCTTCTGGACCACCGTTGCTTAAAGTAGCTCCCGCACTTGTTTCTCAATCACGTATCTGCATCAAGCGTTGCTGTATGAATGCTATGCATGACACAGTGAATGACATGCACGATCATCAAGCATACAACTGGTTAAGCAAAATATGAGGCAAACATCTAGTTACGCATGTAATGGATTACTAGCTCAGTCAAAACCTCCCGACTGGCACTAGCATTAAAACTACTTTTATAGATCCGAAGCAATCGTGTATGTGCAATTTCACAAGAACATATACAAGAATTAAGTTGTCGATCATAAACCTAACATGGTGATGTGAGCCGATAAAACATGCATTAGTTATTTAGTCATTAAGATTACTATAATAAGTGTGGGGGTTTTTATTGGATATACTGGTCTCACATTTTCGATTATTTATGTAAAATTGCATTATTTCTACTATTTCCAAATCAGAGTCACAACCTTACATGCATCACCTCCTATTCTAGCAATGAGTCATGTTCATAACCTAGAGCTCATATCAAGCCCTTAAAGTCACTTGGAGCATTTTTCACCATAGCAAATCTTTCTTAAATTAAATATATGCTTAACTACAAGACAAGGGCACAATAGTAATTAAACAGTATATGCTAGGGCTACCAAAATTTATACAGAGCCTACACATGTTCACAAAGCTTTTGCCCAAATTTCATAATTTTTGAAGCTCATTTTACCCACATTTCCTATTTATTAAGGTTTTTCATGCATGCACATTAACAGGGGCAAAAAGGTCTTTTCCTACTCAACCATCATATCCATTCTATAGATCTATTTAATAGGAATACAATGCAACAAAGTTTATATTTTTCTGATTTTTATTTGATTTATTACGAATTTCCAAAGTTTCAGCTGAAACAAAGAGTTTAAAATCGAAATCTGTAGATCCAGGGACTCAAACGCATTTAAACCTTATTTCCAGGGGCTGCTTCGTAAGAATCTTTAGACTCATGTTACAGTACGCAAGGGGAACAATAGAAATGAAGATTTTCAGGGGGCCTAAACGGAAAAAGGGGCTTCTTCCTCCCTGCTCATCTTCAACCTCGAGCAGGGAGGAGGCATGGCGATGGCGCGGCCCCAATCCGGCCCTGCGGGGTTCGGGGAGCCCAACTCCGGCCACCAAGAGAGGGAGGAGAGCAAGGGGAACCTTACCCCCTACCTTGGGCGACGGGAAATGGCTCAGAGGAGCTCGGCGACGGTGATGCGCGGGCAAGGAGCTCCGGCGATGAAATACGCGGTGGTGGAGCGATTTCGGCGGCCTAGACTTTAGGGATTCGGTGGAGGAGAGGGAGGGGAAGAGCGGCATGGCTCTAGTGGCTCGCGGGGACGCGCGTAGGGGACGGGGCACGAGCTCGCGGCGTCGGCCGGTAATGGCGGGCGGCAATGGAGCTTCTTTGCACGAACGGGAAAGAACAGGAAGGGAGCGAGTGGATGGGCAGTGACCGGAGTGAGAGCTGAGAGCGAGGGGGAGGCCGTGGCCACAGCCTTTAGCCGGGCGCGGGCAGCGGGCGGCGCGTGGCCGGCGGCGTGGCGTGCTTGGGCAAGAAGCCGCTGCCGCGTGGGAGAGCAAGCGCAGGGAGGAAGAAGGGCGTCGCGGTGCGAATCGAGTCCGTTGGACCAAGGGCCACTGACAGGCGGGACCCGCGCAAGGGAAAATAGAAGGAATCTATGGACCGAGTCCATGGAGAAATGGATGAGGAGACAAAGTGGGACCCACGGAGCTGTCGTCCCCACGCGGATCTGAGACGGGCTGACGAGTGGACCCCACTCGTCAGTGACTGCAGGGTGAAAAATAATTTCGGAAAATTTGAAAAATGCTGTTTGACTGCTGAGACATGTTTTAGAAATTGTTGTTTTTGAACATCCTAGGGGCAGAATTTGACAAAACCCAAAATACAAAAGTTGTTCTAATCTTCCAAATCTACAACTTTGTCAAAATGAGTAACATCAGATTCTAAGTTTAAATATGATTAAATTTGAATTTAACCTGCTGGCTCCAGTTTGACCAAGGTTTAAGGCAAACTTAAAAATTCCTAAAGTCCATTTTATGCTCATTTCCAGAGAAAGAGTATTATACCAATGTTGTGTGGTTTTTAATCATCTACAACTTTCTTATATGATGTTTTGCATGATAGGGACTTTTGTTCCTTTGAAATTTGAATTTTCCTTACCGATCAAGTTTAGGCAGATTTCTGCTTTTTCATTAATCGACTCAAAACTCCACCTAAACCTTTGTGCATGTTACCACACCCAATAACAAAGTTGATCTACATAAAATTGTCTACAAGTTTGTTATAGAAAGTTTGGTCTAAATCACATTTTATTTTGAACTAAGGTCACAAGTGCATTCAGGGGTTTTGCATATTTCACTGGAAAATTTTTGACTTCGTGATTTACCAGCCTAGTTGTTGCTCTTCTCTAAACGTCATTAAGCCAAATTCTTCACTACCGCTAATCTAATCGCGTGTTAAAACTTTCGAGATGCCGGGGCATCACAACCCACCCCCCTTAAAGAAATCTCGTCCCGAGATTTGTGTGCGGTACGGGTGTGTTACCTATCGCGTATGGTAAGGAGTATGGCATCGTGGTTCGTGCCTTTTCGAATGCACATGGTAACATCCCAATTTTTCACTTGTTGGCTTTGTCAACTAGCTTGTGAATGGTTAGTGCCTCTTTAACACAAGTAGTCACAGAGCATCCTCTAAGTTAGGCTCGGGTGGCCTCCCTATGATACTCAACGAGTCGTGCCATATAAGAGAGCGAATGAACAAACCATGAAGAGAATGTGGTCAGCGAGCAAGTGACTGTGATTGAAGTAAAGGAATGGAGTCATTTCCTGATTGTGATACTAATATTTGAAACACGGTAAGTATCTGAATTATCCAAACGATGAAAACAAAGTGTACCCAGCCGGGGGTCGAGCAAAGCAGAACATTATGATTCAAAGGATTGTCATTGGATGTGTTTTTAGGAGACACACTCATTCTATTTGATGGGGACTGTGTCCACATATAGAACTTCAAGTCAACATGTCTTCAAAGAGTAAGATGTGGTGAAATGTAGCACATTCTACTCATCAGGACATGAATGGCACAAGAGGGAGAAGATAGGCCGTATTCGTCTAAACAAGGTGATGGTTTGTATGATTTCTCAGCGTTGGTTATGTTTGATCAAGAAAATGGCAGTAGCTGATGTGTTCTTACTAGCAAAACAAAATGCTAGTAAGCTCTCTCCTAAGAGGAAGAAAACCACTCAGAGAGAAATGACGATAAGACAAGAGCACTGGCCGAGGACAAAAGCTAGTATGGAGGATGTTCGTAAGGTACACCCTCGGGAACTAAGGTTCAAGCAAATGGATACAAAATATCGACGGAGTTAGTGAAAACGAAGTTGACTGTTCCCACCAATCTTCAGAGGCAAGGTCAACATGGATATGAATTAATATGAACAAGTCGTGGGGTTGGGGCAGATCATCCCCATTGGTCAAGAAGGCAAGGTGAAACAAGGCAATGAAACGATATATACAGGACAGTAGAAATGAAATCAAGCATCCCCACAAATCAAGAGTAGCAAGATTCGAGGTCAATCAAATGATAAACTCCGATTATGAATGTTCCACGATTGAAGCGATGTCATGCCTTCGCATGTCTTAATTCCAGCGCGAACCTAGTAGCACAACCATGTGACGGCCGTACACATAGGACTCCAGGTCCCGTCGAGGCATCTAAGACTGCATAAGGAGACATCATAACAAGGGTGGCTCAATCATTCCACCTACAGAGTCATGATCACTACAAGGTTTTGGTTAAATAAAGAGGAAGTCCGATGTAATATAAGAACTTAGGGCGCTTAAATCCCATTGTAAGTGAAGTTCCTTGATTTGCAAAGTTTTGGAGCAAGTAATTAACGAATGGGGGAATATAGTGCAAATAGACTAGGATTTCTTCGATCACAAGGGTTCGAAGTGCATGAACGACAAGGGTTTTAAAGAAAAAGTTACCAAAGCTCCATGTGCTATCACTATAAGACTAGGAGTACATTTAACTATAGGAACGAGATACAAGTTGACTCTATAGAGCCGGACACCCGAGGTCTTTCTGATCCACGAATGTTGGAACATTCTAATACAAAAGTTTGTCTCCAAACTTTATCATACTAATTGGTACCTAGCTAGTACTGCCTAAATGTGAGATTGATGCGTCCTGGACGAAGACCGGTTTCTTCTTTTAGCCATGTCGGTGCGGTGTTAGGCTTCACATGGGAGATGCCATGGAACAGTAGTCTGGATCTTCCACCGAGTATAAGGACATCGCCGGATTCGAGGTTGATCTTAGTCGCTCTATCCTTGTCTCGAGTATCGCTGAACAGGAATTCTGCCGTGTCGCCTAGGGAGATTGAGATGATAGGTAGACCTTGGTTGATGCTTCTTCCTGATTCATCCTTATCCTGATGGAGTCCGAGCTTCCCGACGTTGTTGTAGTAGTTAATGATGCATATGTCAGGATTGATTTGAGGAAATTCGCTTGCAGTTGAATTTGCTGTTTGAGAAATTGTCTTGAAAGCTTCTGGTATCGCAGGGACTTGGGCACCATCGCATGGACGTGTTGGCCCATAGAAACCTGTAGTCGGATCCCAATTCTTCCCTAGACACATCATCCATAACTTCATCTTGGCTCCGTTCTTGAAACTAGGCCTATAGAATCCTCCTGGACCAATACCTAGTTGTCGACATGTACAAACTATCTTGACTTGATCTTCAGGCTTGACGAATCCCTTCAATAAAGCCAGACCAGGTCGCAGATGTTGAACTGAAGCCGTGCTAGTAGAAGATTCTCCCACTTTTCTCTTCTTCTTGAGACTTGCAGGGGCTGTTGTTTTAGCCTTCGTGGGCTCGGGGTGATCAGGGCATAAGTCAAAGGGCTGCGACATCTGTAGCAGGAAGAATAAGGCTCCCGTAAGTTCAAGGGTTTTGGAACTTGGCGTGGTCATAGCATATTTCGCGTTTACAAGCTCGGAAAATATGCCGGAAAGTGATTTTATCGCAAGATGATGGCACCTCTGAGGGTCGACCAGTGGATTCTAAAGATCTTAGGAAACGGTAGTCGTACATTAGTCTACACTCAACCTTGGTGGTATAGAAAGTTCCGGTTAGTTCTATTTTGAATTCGTTCAAGTATCCAAATTTGCGAGACACGGAAAATCTGTCCAGATTGTTTCTGTATGTTTGGATTCTTCCCTTTATTTTAGCAAACCATACCCCATTACCTAAGCATCTTCTTGGTATATGAAGAATACAGAAAGCGTTTGCATAGTTGTTAACAATGACCATTACATACGGGGTTTTCATATAATAAGGTTAGAATACGTTGTAGCCTCGGTAACTTTTAGACGGGTTTGATTTTTGGACTGATCGACACATTTCTTGTATTTGGCCTGCATTTATTAGACACTTCATATTTAGAATGAATGATGTGTAGAAAAATTGCGACAACCCAAGCGTACTAGTCGAGTCGCTTGCTTAGTTTCTACTAGTTCTATTTGTACTTTGAGCTACATATCAATACAATAGTAACACACACTCAACGCAATATGCTCCTAGTCACTCTTAAGTAACAAAAACAATGCATGAGATAAGACATGATGTCATGATGCATGATTCGCCCTATTCGGTCTCACATCACACACCCTATGTATAATTTACATATCTAGCGAGTATCCGGCGACATATATGCACGGCACTCCCTAATGCAACTAGTTGTTTTCTACCCGTTCTTAATTTCGCACGCGGTTAGTGTACCTGCAGAAAAATGCATGCTCATACCACATCATCACCATCATCATACATTACCACTCAAACCCTAAAAGTGGCATCCACGAATTTCTTTAAGCTACGTCTGGTGGACGACGTAGTGGCGCCATTCCTCTCAACACACCCAGTGTTCCTCCAGTACTGGGGAATTGCTGGGGAGAGAAACGGTGGCCAACAAGATCTAGCTATAATTTTGGTTGAAGGAAAAGTGGTCACGAAACACTCCAATGGCGTGACCACCCCCCTTAAAGAGTTCTGCCCTATCAGCATGAATGCAGGGTTCGCAACAGTCCGCAAATCCCAATAGCGCTCCGCCAGTACTGGGGATAGCTATGGCTGAAATGTTGCTTCCCAAAGCGCCGAATATGCATATGAGTTCTTTCTAGGTCAGAATGTTAGCTATGTCACCTGGTATTTCACTAACATCCTTAATATGGGCATATCGATACTCTCATTTTTCAAATACTTCGAATAGGGTTTTCGAAAATGGGTTTGCAAATCAAAACTGGATGATATGTCTGTTGTCTGTGTATGATCGGCTCTGATACCAGCTGTGGCGGAACCGCCGATTTAATCCGGGCTAAGCACACCTGCCACCTCTGGCTTGCGGTGTGATTAGACCGAACTAAACCCGGTCGTCCGTCGAGAGTCATTCGACTCCCGATATTACCTTTTCCCAGATGAACCGACATCATACACATCCAGCCCACAATGGAGCCACAACAGATACATCATCTCAGGCGGTTGAATATAGCATATATAAGCTTATTTTACAAACCGATTCGAAATAATAACATAAGTTTCAACATATTACCATACGAAAAGCAAGTTTGAATCAGATAGCGGAAGCGAATTTGAAAACATCTCACAGCGGAAGAAAATACTTTACTAGTCTTCATGCAACGTTGATCGAGACGAGCAGCACCGAGCCCACCGGTACTCCCTCCTCCAAGCAGATGTCTAGATGTCACCGGTACCTGTTCTCAAAAGGTGGGGGCAAACCCTGAGTACTAATTACTCAGTAGGACTTAATGGATTGGCTTACGGCTGAGGCAAAGCTTGCTTACTAACTTTTGGATCCTTAGCCATTGATTTTAAACAGTGCTATATCAATATAAAATATCAAGATTCATCTTTTGCACATAACTCCATAACAACTTGTAGAAATGTAAGCAATACAATACAAACATGTTGTATTTGAAAACATGAGTAACGGATATAATATATTCAAGTAGTTACTACGTTGCCCGACAGTGATATTGGCATTCCCACACCTGGTGGGCATCAGCGATTCGAATCGATTTTTGATTCCCGGGAATAACTATCATGTCAGGGGTATATGCTTACTAGCCATCGCGTTCCCACATATAGTCCCCATCTCCACCTGTCTTGTCCCAAGATTCAAAGCGCCCTCACCTAACCCCCGGGTTGTGCCCCCTCAGGAGCGATACCACGGCCGCACCGGGTCAGCCCTCCCTTAGGAGCGATACCACGGCCGCACCGGGTCAGCCCTCCCTCGAGTACAAGCGCCCCCGGGCCCATCGGCCTCCAGCAAGTGGATGAGCGGAGCCTCGAAAACTTCGGACAAACCCAGGTAAGACTTCACCGGTCCCATTTCCCGGTTAAGCACTCTAGCAATGTTATGCCGATCAGCAGACGAACAGCGGACGGGCCTTATACGACTCAGGCGGAGCCAAACGCACACCACATAATAAAATTATTCTCCGCCCGGTCTCCATTTAAACCATGAGCACGTGCATAGTATTACTTTCTCAATAGTAAAAGTTTTGTAACCCTTGAAATCACCTACGCGACGAGTGACTCCTTTCACTCGTGTCTACTCGCACCTAGCAGAGCCTAGGCAACTCGTCCTACGAACTCTATATATAGGTGCTAGGGCCAGGGCGGCCAGGAGATCTAATGCAATTGTTTTCAATCAACTCCTAATGCGGATGCGTAATGAAACAATCAATCATCATATTAGCTGGGAGAAATCATGGTCCTGCCTACCTTTGCTTATTCTTACTCAGCCAACAAACTAAACTAGGTTAGTTTGCCGGGTTGTGAGGCTTTGCCCCAGGCAACCCCTTGATCACTTGGACAACTCCTCCTTCCAAACACGACTGATGGGCTCTCCAGGTCGTGTCTGGGGCTTACTTGACCTTCTGGACCACCGTTGCTTAAAGTAGCTCCCGCACTTGTTTCTCAATCACGTATCTGCATCAAGCGTTGCTGTATGAATGCTATGCATGACACAGTGAATGACATGCACGATCATCAAGCATACAACTGGTTAAGCAAAATATGAGGCAAACATCTAGTTACGCATGTAATGGATTACTAGCTCAGTCAAAACCTCCCGACTGGCACTAGCATTAAAACTACTTTTATAGATCCGAAGCAATCGTGTATGTGCAATTTCACAAGAACATATACAAGAATTAAGTTGTCGATCATAAACCTAACATGGTGATGTGAGCCGATAAAACATGCATTAGTTATTTAGTCATTAAGATTACTATAATAAGTGTGGGGGTTTTTATTGGATATACTGGTCTCACATTTTCGATTATTTATGTAAAATTGCATTATTTCTACTATTTCCAAATCAGAGTCACAACCTTACATGCATCACCTCCTATTCTAGCAATGAGTCATGTTCATAACCTAGAGCTCATATCAAGCCCTTAAAGTCACTTGGAGCATTTTTCACCATAGCAAATCTTTCTTAAATTAAATATATGCTTAACTACAAGACAAGGGCACAATAGTAATTAAACAGTATATGCTAGGGCTACCAAAATTTATACAGAGCCTACACATGTTCACAAAGCTTTTGCCCAAATTTCATAATTTTTGAAGCTCATTTTACCCACATTTCCTATTTATTAAGGTTTTTCATGCATGCACATTAACAGGGGCAAAAAGGTCTTTTCCTACTCAACCATCATATCCATTCTATAGATCTATTTAATAGGAATACAATGCAACAAAGTTTATATTTTTCTGATTTTTATTTGATTTATTACGAATTTCCAAAGTTTCAGCTGAAACAAAGAGTTTAAAATCGAAATCTGTAGATCCAGGGACTCAAACGCATTTAAACCTTATTTCCAGGGGCTGCTTCGTAAGAATCTTTAGACTCATGTTACAGTACGCAAGGGGAACAATAGAAATGAAGATTTTCAGGGGGCCTAAACGGAAAAAGGGGCTTCTTCCTCCCTGCTCATCTTCAACCTCGAGCAGGGAGGAGGCATGGCGATGGCGCGGCCCCAGTCCGGCCCTGCGGGGTTCGGGGAGCCCAACTCCGGCCACCAAGAGAGGGAGGAGAGCAAGGGGAACCTTACCCCCTACCTTGGGCGATGGGAAATGGCTCAGAGGAGCTCGGCGACGGTGATGCGCGGGCAAGGAGCTCCGGCGATGAAATACGCGGTGGTGGAGCGATTTCGGCGGCCTAGACTTTAGGGATTCGGTGGAAGAGAGGGAGGGGAAGAGCGGCATGGCTCCAGTGGCTCGCGGGGACGCGCGTAGGGGACGGGGCACGAGCTCGCGGCGTCGGCCGGTAATGGCGGGCGGCAATGGAGCTTCTTTGCGCGAACGGGAAAGAACAGGAAGGGAGCGAGTGGATGGGCAGTGACCGGAGTGAGAGCTGAGAGCGAGGGGGAGGCCGTGGCCACAGCCTTTAGCCGGGCGCGGGCAGCGGGCGGCGCGTGGCCGGCGGCGTGGCATGCTCGGGCAAGAAGCCGCTGCCGCGTGGGAGAGCCAGCGCAGGGAGGAAGAAGGGCGTCGCGGTGCGAATCGAGTCCGTTGGACCAAGGGCCACTGACAGGCGGGACCCGCGCAAGGGAAAATAGAAGGAATCTATGGACCGAGTCCATGGAGAAATGGATGAGGAGACAAAGTTTAAATATGATTAAATTTGAATTTAACCTGCTGGCTCCAGTTTGACCAAGGTTTAAGGCAAACTTAAAAATTCCTAAAGTCCATTTTATGCTCATTTCCAGAGAAAGAGTATTATACCAATGTTGTGTGGTTTTTAATCATCTACAACTTTCTTATATGATGTTTTGCATGATAGGGACTTTTGTTCCTTTGAAATTTGAATTTTCCTTACCGATCAAGTTTAGGCAGATTTCTGCTTTTTCATTAATCGACTCAAAACTCCACCTAAACCTTTGTGCATGTTACCACACCCAATAACAAAGTTGATCTACATAAAATTGTCTACAAGTTTGTTATAGAAAGTTTGGTCTAAATCACATTTTATTTTGAACTAAGGTCACAAGTGCAATCAGGGGTTTTGCATATTTCACTGGAAAATTTTTGACTTCGTGATTTACCAGCCTAGTTGTTGCTCTTCTCTAAACGTCATTAAGCCAAATTCTTCACTACCGCTAATCTAATCGCGTGTTAAAACTTTCGAGATGCCGGGGCATCACACTCAGCTATGTCAACAGCGAGGTGGGGACACATCTCACACTCAGTCACATCACTTAAATAGGCTTATCCAGTTTAGACTGGAGCTTGCCTAACTCTACCTTCAGCCTATCCATTTCCTCTACCTGATGAGCATACTTGCTCTTCTGCTCACAGAGATCTCTCATCAAAGTCTCACAGGTAGGACACTCAGTCTCACTAGGCTGGGCTGACACACTCTTCAGCCTGTCTATCTCAGCTAAAGCATCAGCCAACTTGGCTTTCTGCTTCTGCAGCTTCTTGGCTGCCTTCTCCAACAACCTATCCTGGGCTTTCAACTCATGACTATTTGACTCCAACATCTCAAGAATTTCAGCTTGCTCAGGAGTTACCTCTTCATCGGATGAGTCGTTGCCGTTGCCCTTGTCGTCCTTGTCCTCAAGCGCCATGGAGCAAAAGGATCTCCGGTGCATCTTGTTATTGCGCTTGGACTTGGTGGAGACGAAGCAGAGTCCGGCTGGACCGCCTTGGTCCCTCCTCTTGTCCTGCTTGGTGATGATCTCCTCATCGCTTGAGCTCAACGAAGACGAAGAGGAGGAAGACGATCCGCCACACAAACCACCAAGCTCGGCGAAGAAGGCCTTGTCCCGCTTCCGGTTGTCCTTCTGGTAGCTCTTGAAAGCCTTCCGGAAGTTCTTGATCTTGCCAGAGTGGTGCTTGGTGTGGTCACGCTTGCCGGAGTGGTACTTGTTGGAGTCGCGGGAGTGGCTCTTGCCCTTCTTGTAGTAGTCGTTCTGCTTGTTTGGGCATTCGGCAATGAAGTGGCCAACCTCTCCGCACTCGAAGCACTTGGGCCTGTCACCCCTCTTCTTGCTCATCCGGTTGTCATAGGCACGCTGAAAGCGGATATACACCAGACAAAGCTCAACATCTCCAAGTGACGCCAACTGCTCCTCTGTAACGGACATAAGAGCAGAAAACGAAAAGTTGTGAAGCTGGGGGTTAGAAATCGCCTCACTGGAGGGAGAAGCCAAGGCCAAGCTCTTGGAGCCAGTACAAGCGAGAGATTCTCTCAACTTGTAATCCACCTGTGTGGCCTTGAGCTTACTGTAAAGAGTCTCCACTCCAATTATGTCATAGGCCTCAGACTCGATCATCGAGTTAACCTTGATCTCCCATACCTTCCTGTCCAACGCATACAGCAACTTGACAGCCTGCTGATGGTCGGTGTATGGGATCCTCTCAGGGCTAGAGTTAACACGCAACTTGTTGATGATCGATTGAAAACGACCAAACAAGTCATTGATGGACTCACCAGGCTTCTGAACGAAATTTTCATACTCGTGCCTGTAAGTCTCAACGAGATGCCCCTTGATGGTAGCAGTGCCCTCATGGTGTGCACTCGGCAGGGACCAGATCTGACGGGCAGTCTCAAGATGGCTCACTTTCTCATAATCAACTGGACCAAGTCCTGAGAAGAGAAAGTTAACAGCTTTGGTGTTCGCCTCATGCTGAGCCACAATCGCTGGGGTTGTGCGATGGGCAACTGGAACCACAACAAAGTTCGCACTCTTAGTAGCATCCCATATGTCCTGGCCCTGGCTAAGCAAGAAAGCTCTCATCCTACCCTTCCAGTAGGAGTAGCCATCGGAACCAAGGACCGGAATCTTCCCAGAATGAGTCATAGTCGCTACTGGTTTCTCACCGGTAAAGGTATGAAGAAACCTAACCGGCTCTGATACCAATTGTAGGACCGAGACGTGCGACTAGAGGGGGGGGGTGAATAGGAGCACTTGAAATCACAAAATCACAAACCCCCAAATGAAACCAGATACTAAGCACCATCCACTGAACAGATACGTGCCTAGCAGCGCAAGGGTGCCGTCCACTGTGAGGATACGCACCAATGCAAGAAAGCTCAAGATCTGAACAAGAGTAACAGCGGAGCAACGGATTTGGCAATATCTGCCACAAGACACTCACCACACCTAGGTGTGTCTCACTGACTTTCAGTAAGCAAAGAGAATGGTCTTAAGGGAGGAATGCAAAAATCCGCAGCAAAATCACAGCGGAAAAACCAACCTGGGAAGAACACAGCAGCTCCCTGGCCAACACCGGATTGTCCGATGGGACCGGACTATCCGGTACCTGTTGCCTGACTGTCCGGTGGCACTGCCCGGACAACGCCTCACACCGGACTGTCCGGTGGGCGTTGCTGGACTATCCGGTGGAACCGGACTGTCCGGTGGCCTCTGCCGGATGGTCCGGTAGGGTCGCAGAAAATATGATTTCAAATCATAACTTGATCACACCTTGCTCAAACTTCACGAAATTTAGCTCAGGTTATCTAGACCCTATTTCAAAGTTATTCCCAACAGATCAACTCAAAGTAACCACAGAATCAGCGGGAATTTCAGATCTTGTGAAATCTCCATTCTTGGGCAAGAAAGGGGAAAACACAAAAGAGGCTTGCTCGTGGCAATCCAGCAGGATTGAGATGAACTAAGTCATGATATCCACGTCCTAGCAAATCCAGAACATCAGCAAGGAAAGGGATTCAAGCTTGCCCAACAAAAACACCCAAAAAGGCAAAGATTGAACCCAAAAACCAAAGTGAGAGGGGGAGGAGAAGAACACAAGGTTGCTGCACGAATTTGCTTCGATTAAGTGCCCAAAATGGGTCTAAAGATCCAGCATACAAGCAGAAATTCGTCCCAAGCAACCACCCTCACCTTCCCTCAAGATTAGGAGGCTAAATCCTACTCTAACCTCTCTAACAATGGAGCTCAAAGCTTAAGGACGAAAATCACCAAGTGAAAACTAATCCTAGCAGCCAAGAGACCTTCTAATGATCTACACTGATCCTATTTATACCCGAGTGCTATTTAGACAGTTTTGCACTTAGGTCCCTATAGCTAAACAAACCCTAAGGACTCAAACGAAAGTTTACAGGATATTTCGGGACGGACGACCACGATGGAATCTTGATCTTCGTAAGTTCCACGCAATCCTCGGATGCTCTCCACGTGGCCAGTAGTCCAATCCGCGATCCGCCCTCGGTTTTGAAGTCAGAAACCGGGAAACTTTAGGAAGTCTCCGCCTGGGCCGGATTTGGCCCATCTTCTCTATCTTGGCTAGTCGTGGCCCAACTCACCAAGGCTTGGGTAGCTTGGGTGACGGTTTTAAGCCGAAGCCGCCAAAGCCTCCCTCGCACGCCTTCGCGCCATGCATTCGGGTTGGAGCACCACGGTGGCGCCCGGCATCCCCTGTCTATCGGGGTAGCCTCGCAGTCCTTCGGAGGACTTACTCCTGCCGTCGTCGTACCGCTCCTCCATATACCGAACTCCCATGGCCGACAGACGCCGAGTGTGCCTCTAGTCCTTCAGAGGACTTCCCTCTACCTCCAGTCCATCGGAGGGCCTCCTGTCCATCGGAGGTCTTGTGCCCAAGTCCTTCTGGGTCTTGCTACTGTTGACAATCACTCATCACTCCAGAGGCAATGGAGCCGGTCCATTGGCTCTCACAAAACTTCCGTTTTTCATTCCTGTGGTGTGGGATTTGCAGTAATGTTTCCAACAAGACCGAGCCCGTGCAATTCTGAGTCTAATAGCGATAGTTATGTTCAATATATGGGGCACATTGCGTCTTGGCAATGGGAACCCGTGCCACTCCCGCTAACCCCCAAAATTGGCGGTGCGTCTTAGGAGGGACATACGGTCTCTAGAGGCATGGTGGATGGGTTAGCGCCAAGGTTCCTCATAAGCGACGAACGCCAGACGGGACATGGTTCACGACGGTGGGTATATGTGAGGCACGAGCGGGAAGACTACTTCGGGTGTCGTCAATTTTTTGTTTTTATTATTTTAGAAATACGTAGTATGACCAAAACTTCCGTTTTCCATTCCTATGGTGTGGGATTTGCAGTTATCTTTCCAACAAGACCAAGCCCGCTCAATTCTGATTCTCATAGCGATTGTTATGGCCAATATACCGGGCACCTTGCGTCTTGGCAATGGGAATCCGTGCCACTCCCGCTAACCCCAAAATTGGCGGCGCGTCTTAGGAGGGACATACGGTCCTTAGAGGCATGGTGGATGGGTCAGCGGCATGGTTCCTCACAGGGTACTAACGCCAGACGCGACATGGTTCCCGACGGTGGGTGTGTGTGAGGCAGAAGCGGGAAGACTACTTTGGGTGCCGTCAAATTTTTTCCTTTTATTATTTTAGAAATACTTACTATGACCAAAACTTCCTTTTTTTCATTCCTATGGTGTGGGATATGTAGTTATCTTTCCAAAAAGACCGAGCCCACGCAATTCTGAGTCTAATAGCGATAGTATGGCCAATATACGGGGCACATTGCGTCTTGGCAATGGGAACACGTGCCACTCCCGCTAACAACCAAATTTGGCGGCGCGTCTTAGGCACGACATACTGTCATTAGAGGCATGGTGTATGGGTTAGCAGCATGGTTCCTCACAGGGTACGAACGCCAAACGCGACAAGGTTCCCGACGGTGGGTATATGTGAGGCACGAGCGGGAAGACTACTTCGGGTGTCGTCAGTTGTTTGTTTTTATTATTTCTGAAATACTTAGTATGACCAAAACTTCCGTTTTTCATTCCTGTGGTGTGAGATTTGCAGTTATCTTCCCACCAAGACCGAGCCCGCGGAATTCTGAGTCTCATAGCGATTGTTATGGCCAATATACTGGGCAACTTGAGTCTTGGCAATGGGAACCCGTGCGACTCACAATAAACCCAAAACTGGCGGCGCGTCTTAGGAGGGACATACGGTCGTTAGAGGCATGGTGGATGGGTTAGCAGCATGGGTCCTTATAGGGTACAAATGCCAGACGCGACATGGTTCCCGGCGGTGGGTATATGTGAGGCACGAGCGGGAAGACTTCTTTGGGTGTCGTCAATTTTTTACATTTATTATTTTAGAAATACTTAGTATGACCAAAACTTCCATTTTTCGTTCCTGTGGTGTCGGATTTGTAGTTATCTTTCCCACTAGACCAAGCCCGTGCAATTATGAGTCTAATAGCGATAGTTATGGCCAATATACGAGGCCCATTGCGTCTTGGCATTGGGAACCCGTGCCACTCTCGCTAACCCAAAAATTGGCTGCGCGTCTTAGGAGGGACATACAGTCATTAGAGGCATGGTGGATGGGTTAGCGGCAAGGTTCCTCATAGGGTACGAACACCAAACGCGACATGGTTCCCGACGGTGGGTATATGTGAGGGACGAGCGGGAAGACTACTTTTGGTGTCGTCAATTTTTTGTTTTTATTATTTTTGAAATACTTAGTACGACTAAAACTTCCGTTTTTCATTCCTGTTATGTGGGATTTGCAGTTATCTTTCCAACAAGGCCGAGCCCGCGCAATTCTGAGTCTTATAGCGATAGTTATGGCCAATATACTGGGCACCTAGCGTCTAGGCAATGGGAACCCATGCCACTCCCGCTAACCCTCAAAATTGGCGGCGCATCTTAGGAGGGACATACGGTCTCTAGAGGCATGGAGGATGGGTTAGCGGCAAGGTTCCTCATATGGTACGAACACCAAACGCGACATGGTTCCCGACGGTGGGTATATGTGAGGCACGAGCGGGAAGACTACTTTGGGTGTCGTCAATTTTTTGTTTTTATTATTTCTGAAATACTTAGTAAAACCAAAACTTCCATCTTTCATTCCTGTTATGTGGGATTTAGAGTTATCTTTCCAACAAGACCGAGCCTGCGCAATTCTGAGTCTTATAGCGATAGTTATGGCCAATAAACTGGGCACCTAGCGTCTTGGCAATGGGAACACATGCCACTCCCGCTAACCCCCAAAATTGGCGGCGCGTCTTAGGAGGGACATACGGTCTCTAGAGGCATGGTGGATGGCTTAGAGGCAAGTTTCCTCATAAGGTACAAACCCTAGATGCGACATGGTTCCCGACGATGGGTATATGTGAGGCATGAGCGGGAAGACTACTTCGGGTGTCGTCAATTTTTTGTTTTATTATTTTAGAAATACTTAGTATGACCAAAACTTCTGTTTTCATTCCTGTGGTGTGGGATTTGCAGTTATCTTTCCAACAAGACCAAGCCCGCGCAATTCGGAGTCTCATAGCGATTGTTATGGCCAATATACCGGGCAACTTGAATCTTGGCAATGGGAACCCGTGCCACTCACAATAACCCCAAAATTGGCGGCGCGTCTTAGGAGGGACATACGGTCATTAGAGGCATGGTGGATGGGTTAGCGGCATGGGTCCTCACAGGGTACAAATGCCAGACGCGACATGGTTCCCGACGGTGGGTACATGTGAGGCACGAGAACGAAGACTACTTCGGGTGTCGTCAATTTTTTACATTTATTATTTTAGAAATACTTAGTATGACCAAGACTTCCATTTTTCATTCCTTTGGTGTGGGATTTGTAGTTGTCTTTCCAACAAGACCGAGCCCGCGCAATTATGAGTCTAATAGCGATAGTTATGGCCAATATACAAGGCACATTGCGTCTTGGCAATGGGACCCCGTGCCACTCCCGCTAACCCCAAAAATGGGCGGCGCGTCTTAGGAGCGACATACAGTCATTTGAGGCATGGTGGATGCGTTAGCGGCATGGATCCTCATATGGTACGAAGGCCAAACGCGACATGGTTCCCGACGGTGGGTATATGTGAGGCACGAGCGGAAAGACTACTTTGGGTGTTGTCAATTTTTTGTTTTTATTATTTTTGAAATACTTAGTGTGACCAAAACTTCCGTTTTTCATTCCTGTTATGTGGGATTTGCAGTTATCTTTCCTTCAAGACCGAGCCCGCGCAATTTTGAGTCTTATAGCGATTGTTATGGCCAATATAGTGGGCGCATAGCTTCTTGGCAATGGGAACCCATGCCACTCCCGCTAACCCCCAAAATTGGCGGCGCGTCTTAGGAGGGACATACGGTCTCTAGAGGCATGGAGGATGGGTTAGCAGCAAGGTTGCTCATATGGTACGAACGCCAGACGCGACATGGTTCCCGACGGTGGGTATATGTGAGGCACGAGAAGGAAGACTACTTCGGGTGTCGTCAATTTTTTACATTTATTATTTTAGAAATACTTAGTAAGACCAAAACTTCCATTTTTCGTTCCTGTGGTGTCGGATTTGTAGTTATCTTTCCAACAAGACCGAGCCCGCGCAATTATGAGTCTGATAGTGATAGTTATGGCCAATATACGAGGCACATTGCGTCTTGGCATTGGGAACCCGTGCCACTCTCGCTAACCCCAAAAATTGGCGGCGCGCCTTAGGAGGGACATACAGTCATTAGAGGCATGGTGGATGGGTTAGCGGCAAGGTTCCTCATAGGGTACGAACACCAAATGCGACATGGTTCCCGACGGTGGGTATATGTGAGGCACGAGAGGGAAGACTACTTTGGGTGTCGTCAATTTTTTGTTTTTATTATTTTTGAAATACTTAGTACGACTAAAACTTCTATTTTTCATTCCTGTTATGTGGGATTTGCAGTTATCTTTCCAACAAGGCCGGGCCCGCGCAATTCTGAGTCTTATAGCGAAAGTTATGGCCAATATAGTGGGCACCTAGCGTCTTGGCAATGGGAACCCATGCCACTCCCGCTAACCCCCAAAATTGGCGGCGCATCTTAGGAGGGACATACGGTCTCTAGAGGTATGGAGGATGGGTTAGCGGCAAGGTTCTTCATATGGTACGAACACCAAACGCGACATGGTTCCCGACGGTGGGTATATGTGAGGCACGAGCGGGAAGACTACTTTGGGTGTCATCAATTTTTTGTTTTTATTATTTTTGAAATACTTAGTACGACCAAAACTTCCGTTTTTCATTCCTGTTATGTGGGATTTGTAGTTATCTTTCCAACAAGACTGAGCCCGCACAATTCTGAGTCTAATAGCGATAGTTATGGCCAATATACTGGGCACCTAGCGTCTTGGCAATGGGAACCCATGCCACTCCCGCAAACCCCCAAAATTGGCGGCGCATCTTAGGAGGGACATACGGTCTCTAGAGGCATGGAGGATGGCTTAGCGGCAAGGTTCCTCATATGGTACGAACGGCAGACGCGACATGGTTCCCGACGGTGGGTACAAGTGAGGCATGAGCAGGAAGACTACTTCGGGTGTCGTCAATTTTTTGTTTTTATTATTTTAGAAATACGTAGTATGTCCAAAATTTCCATTTTTCATTCTCGTGGTGTGGGATTTGCAGTTATCTTTCCACCAAGGCCGAGCCCGCGCAATTCTGAGTCTTGTAGCGATAGTTATGGCCAATAAACTGGGCACCTAGCGTGTTGGCAATGGGAACACATGCCACTCCCGCTAACCCCCAAAATTGGCGGCGCGTCTTTGGAGGGACATACGGTCTTTAGAGGTGTGGAGGATGGGTAAGCGGCAAGGTTCCTCATATAGTACGAACGCCAGACGCGACATGGTTCCCGACGGTGGGTATATGTGAGGCACGAGCGGGAAGACTACTTTGGGTGTCGTCAATATTTTTTTTTTATTATTTCTGAAATACTTAGTATAACCAAAACTTCCATCTTTCATTCCTGTTATGTGGGATTTTGAGTTATCTTTCCAACAAGACCGAGCCCGCGCAATTCTGAGTCTTATAGCGATAGTTATGGCCAATAAACTGGGCACCTAGCGTCTTGGCAATGGGAACACATGCCACTCCCGCTAACCCCCAAAATTGGCGGCGCGTCTTTGGAGCGACATTCGGCCTTTAGAGGCGTGGTGGATGGGTTAGCGGGAAGGTTCCTCAGAAGGTAGGAACGCGAGACGCGACATGGTTCCCGACGGTGGGTGTAGGTGAGGCACCAGCGGGAAGACTACTTCGGGTGTCGCAAATTTTTGTTTTTAGAACTTTAGAAGTACTTAGTATGACCAAAACCTCCATTTTTCATTCCTGTGGTGTGGGATTTGCAGTTATCATTCCAAACAAGACCGAGCCCGCGCAATTCTGAGTCTCATAGCTATTGTTATGGCCAATATACCGGGCACATTGCGTCTTGGCAATGGGAACCCATGCCTCTCCCGCTCACCTCAAAATTGGCGGCGCGTCTTAGGAGGGACATACGGTCTCTAGAGGCATCGTGAATGGGTTAGCGGCAAGGTTCCTCATAAGGTACGAACGCCAAACGCGACATGGTTCCCGACGGTGGGTATTTTTGAGGCACGAGCGGGAAGACTACTTCAGATGTCGCCAACCCCCAAAATTGGCGGCGCGTCTTAGGAGGGACATACGGTCTCTAGAGGCATGGTGGATGGCTTAGAGGCAAGTTTCCTCATAAGGTACAAACGCTAGATGCGACATGGTTCCCGACGATGCGTATATGTGAGGCATGAGCGGGAAGACATCTTCGGGTGTCGTCAATTTTTTGTTTTTATTATTTTAGAAATACTTAGTATGACCAAAACTTCTGTTTTTCATTCCTGTGGTGTGGGATTTGCAGTTATCTTTCCAACAAGACCGAGCCCGCGCAATTTTGAGTCTTATAGCGATTGTTATGGCCAATATAGTGGGCGCATAGCTTCTTGGCAATGGGAACCCATGCCACTCCCGCTAACCACCAAAATTGGCGGCGCGTCTTAGGAGGGACATACGGTCTCTAGAGGCATGGAGGATGGGTTTGCAGCAAGGTTGCTCATATGGTACGAACGCCAGACGCGACATGGTTCCCAACGGTGGGTATATGTGAGGCACGAGAAGGAAGACTACTTCGGGTGTCGTCAATTTTTGTTTTTATTAATTTAGAAACACTTAGTATGACCAAATCTTCCATTTTTCATTCCTGCGGTGTGGGATCTGTAGTTATCTTAACACAAAGACCGAGCAAGCGCAATTGTGAGCCTTATAGCGATAGTTATGGCCAATAAACTAGGCACCTAGCGTCTTGGCAATGGGAACACATGCCACTCCCGCTAACCCCCAAAATTGCCGGCGCGTCTTTGGATGGACATACGGTCTTTAGAGGCATGGTGGATGGCTTAGCAGCAAGGTTACTCAGAAGGTACCAACGCGAGACGCGACATGGTTCCCGACGGTGGGTGTAGGTGAGGCACGAGCGGGAAGACAACTTCGGGTGTCGTCAATTTTTTGTTTTTATTACTTTAGAAATACTTAGTATGACCAAAACTCCCGTTTTCATTCCTGTAGTGTGGGATTTGCAGTTATCTTTCGAACAAGACCGAGCCCGCGCAATTCTGAGTCTTATAGCGATAGTTATGGCGAATATATTGGGCCCCTAGCGTCTTGGCAATGGGAACCCATGCCACTCCCGCCAACCCCCAAATTTGGCGGCGCGTCTTAGGAGGGACATACGGTCTCTAGAGGCATGGTGGATGGCTTAGAGGCAAGTTTCCTCATAAGGTACAAACGCTAGATGCGACATGGTTCCCGACGATGCGTATATGTGAGGCATGAGCGGGAAGACTACTTCGGGTGTCGTCAATTTTTTGTTTTTATTATTTTAGAAATACTTAGTATGACCAAAACTTCTGTTTTTCATTCCTGTGGTGTGGGATTTGCAGTTATCTTTCCAACAAGACCGAGCCCGCGCAATTATGAGTCTAATAGCGATAGTTATGGCCAATATACAAGGCACATTGCGTCTTGGCAATGGGACCCCGTGCCACTCCCGCTAACCCCCAAAATTGGCGGCGCGTCTTAGGAGCGACATACAGTCATTAGAGGCATGGTGGATGCGTTAGCGGCAAGGATCCTCATATGGTACTAAGGCCAAACTCGACATGGTTCCCGACGGTGGGTATATGTGAGGCACGAGCGGAAAGACTACTTTGGGTGTTGTCAATTTTTTGTTTTTATTATTTTTGAAATACTTTGTGTGACCAAAACTTCCGTTTTTCATTCGTGTTATGTGGGATTTGCAGTTATCTTTCCAACAAGACCGAGCCCGCGCAATTTTGAGTCTTATAGCGATTGTTATGGCCAATATAGTGGGCGCATAGCTTCTTGGCAATGGGAACCCATGCCACTCCCGCTAACCACCAAAATTGGCGGCGCGTCTTGGGAGGGACATACGGTCTCTAGAGGCATGGAGGATGGGTTTGCAGCAAGGTTGCTCATATGGTACGAACGCCAGACGCGACATGGTTCCCGACGGTGGGTATATGTGAGGCACGAGAAGGAAGACTACTTCGGGTGTCGTCAATTTTTGTTTTTATTAATTTAGAAACACTTAGTATGACCAAATCTTCCATTTTTCATTCCTGTGGTGTGGGATCTGTAGTTATCTTAACACAAAGACCGAGCAAGCGCAATTGTGAGCCTTATAGCGATAGTTATGGCCAATAAACTGGGCACATAGCGTCTTGGCAATGGGAACACATGCCACTCCCGCTAACCCCCAAAATTGCCGGCGCGTCTTTGGAGGGACATACGGTCTTTAGAGGCGTGGTGGATGGCTTAGCAGCAAGGTTCCTCAGAAGGTACGAACGCGAGACGCGACATGGTTCCCGACGGTGGGTGTAGGTGAGGCACGAGCGGGATGACAACTTCGGGTGTCGTCAATTTTTTGTTTTTATTACTTTAGAAATACTTAGTATGTCCAAAACTCCCGTTTTCATTCCTGTAGTGTGGGATTTGCAGTTATCTTTCGAACAAGACCGAGCCCGCGCAATTCTGAGTCTTATAGCGATAGTTATGGCGAGTATATTGGGCACCTAGCGTCTTGGCAATGGGAACCCATGCCACTCCCGCCAACCCCCAAAATTGGCGGCGCGTCTTAGGAGGGACATACGGTCTCTAGAGGCATGGTGGATGGCTTAGAGGCAAGTTTCCTCATAAGGTACAAACGCTAGATGCGACATGGTTCCCGACGATGCGTATATGTGAGGCATGAGCGGGAAGACTACTTCGGGTGTCGTCAATTTTTTGTTTTTATTATTTTAGAAATACTTAGTATGACCAAAACTTCTGTTTTTCATTCCTGTGGTGTGGGATTTGCAGTTATCTTTCCAACAAGACCGAGCCCGCGCAATTATGAGTCTAATAGCGATAGTTATGGCCAATATACAAGGCACATTGCGTCTTGGCAATGGGACCCCGTGCCACTCCCGCTAACCCCCAAAATTGGCGGCACGTCTTAGGAGCGACATACAGTTATTAGAGGCATGGTGGATGCGTTAGCGGCAAGGATCCTCATATGGTACTAAGGCCAAACTCGACATGGTTCCCGACGGTGGGTATATGTGAGGCACGAGCGGAAAGACTACTTTGGGTGTTGTCAATTTTTTGTTTTTATTATTTTTGAAATACTTTGTGTGACCAAAACTTCCGTTTTTCATTCGTGTTATGTGGGATTTGCAGTTATCTTTCCAACAAGATCGAGCCCGCGCAATTTTGAGTCTTATAGCGATTGTTATGGCCAATATAGTGGGCGCATAGCTTCTTGGCAATGGGAACCCATGCCACTCCCGCTAACCACCAAAATTGGCGGCGCGTCTTGGGAGGGACATACGGTCTCTAGAGGCATGGAGGATGGGTTTGCAGCAAGGTTGCTCATATGGTACGAACGCCAGACGCGACATGGTTCCCGACGGTGGGTATATGTGAGGCACGAGAAGGAAGACTACTTCGGGTGTCGTCAATTTTTGTTTTTATTAATTTAGAAACACTTAGTATGACCAAATCTTCCATTTTTCATTCCTGTGGTGTGGGATCTGTAGTTATCTTAACACAAAGACCGAGCAAGCGCAATTGTGAGCCTTATAGCGATAGTTATGGCCAATAAACTGGGCACCTAGCGTCTTGGCAATGGGAACACATGCCACTCCCGCTAACCCCCAAAATTGCCGGCGCGTCTTTGGAGGGACATACGGTCTTTAGAGGCGTGGTGGATGGCTTAGCAGCAAGGTTCCTCAGAAGGTACGAACGCGAGACGCGACATGGTTCCCGACGGTGGGTGTAGGTGAGGCACGAGCGGGATGACAACTTCGGGTGTCGTCAATTTTTTGTTTTTATTACTTTAGAAATACTTAGTATGTCCAAAACTCCCGTTTTCATTCCTGTAGTGTGGGATTTGCAGTTATCTTTCGAACAAGACCGAGCCCGCGCAATTCTGAGTCTTATAGCGATAGTTATGGCGAGTATATTGGGCACCTAGCGTCTTGGCAATGGGAACCCATGCCACTCCCGCCAACCCCCAAAATTGGCGGCGCGTCTTAGGAGGGACATACGGTCTCTAGAGGCATGGTGGATGGCTTAGAGGCAAGTTTCCTCATAAGGTACAAACGCTAGATGCGACATGGTTCCCGACGATGCGTATATGTGAGGCATGAGCGGGAAGACTACTTAGGGTGTCGTCAATTTTTGTTTTTATTATTTTAGAAATACTTAGTATGACCAAAACTTCTGTTTTTCATTCCTGTGGTGTGGGATTTGCAGTTATCTTTCCAACAAGACCAAGCCCGCGCAATTCTGAGTCTCATAGCGATTGTTAAGGCCAATATACCGGGCAACTTGAATCTTGGCAATGGGAACCCGTGCCACTCACAATAACCCCAAAACTGGCGGCGCGTCTTAGGAGGGACATACGGTGATTAGAGGCATGGTGGATGGGTTAGCGGCATGGGTCCTCACAGGGTACAAATGCCACACGCAACATGGTTCCCGACGGTGGGTATATGTGAGGCACGAGCGGGAAGACTACTTCGGGTGTCGTCAATTTTTTACATTTATTATTTTAGAAATACTTAGTATGATCAAGACTTCCATTTTTCATTCCTGTGGTGTGGGATTTGTAGTTATCTTTCCAACAAGACCGAGCCCGCGCAATTATGAGTCTAATAGCGATAGTTATGGCCAATATACAAGGCACATTGCGTCTTGGCAATGGGACCCCGTGCCACTCCCGCTAACCCCCAAAATTGGAGGCGCGTCTTAGGAGCGACATACAGTCATTAGAGGCATGGTGGATGCATTAGCAGCATGGATCCTCATAGGGTACGTAGGCCAAACGCGACATGGTTCCCGACGGTGGGTATATGCGAGGCACGAGCGGAAAGACTACTTTGGGTGTTGTCAATTTTTTGTTTTTATTATTTTTGAAATACTTAGTGTGACCAAAACTTACGTTTTTCATTCCTGTTATGTGGGATTTGCAGTTATCTTTCCAACAAGACCGAGCCCGCGCAATTTTGAGTCTTATAGCGATTGTTATGGCCAATATAGTGGGCGCATAGCTTCTTGGCAATGGGAACCCATGCCACTCCCGCTAACCCCCAAAATTGGCGGCGCGTCTTAGGAGGGACATACGGTCTATAGAGGCATGGAGGATGGGTTAGCAGCAAGGTTGCTCATATGGTACGAACGCCACACACGACATGGTTCCCGACGGTGGGTATATGTGAGGCACGAGAAGGAAGACTACTTCGGGTGTCGTCAATTTTTTATATTTGTTATTTTAGAAATACTTAGTATGACCAAGACTTCCATTTTTCATTCCTGTGGTGTGGGATGTGTAGTTATCTTTCCAACAAGACCGAGCCCGCGCAATTATGAGTCTAATAGCGATAGTTATGGCCAATATACAAGGCACATTGCGTCTTGGCAATGGGACCCCGTGCCACTCCCGCTAACCCCCAAAATTGGCGGCGCGTCTTAGGAGCGACATACAGTCATTAGAGGCATGGTGGATGCGTTAGCGGCATGGATCCTCATATGGTACGAAGGCCAAACTCGACATGGTTCCCGACGGTGGGTATATGTGAGGCACGAGCGGAAAGACTACTTTGGGTGTTGTCAATTTTTTGTTTTTATTATTTTTGAAATACTTTGTGTGACCAAAACTTCCGTTTTTCATTCCTGTTATGTGGGATTTGCAGTTATCTTTCCAACAAGACCGAGCCCGCGCAATTTTGAGTCTTATAGCCATTGTTATGGCCAATATAGTGGGCGCATAGCTTCTTGGCAATGGGAACCCATGCCACTCCCGCTAACCCCCAAAATTGGCGGCGCGTCTTAGGAGGGACATACGGTCTCTAGAGGCATGGAGGATGGGTTTGCAGCAAGGTTGCTCATATGGTACGAACGCCAGACGCGACATGGTTCCCGACGGTGGGTATATGTGAGGCACGAGAAGGAAGACTACTTCGGGTGTCGTCAATTTTTGTTTTTATTAATTTAGAAACACTTAGTATGACCAAATCTTCCATTTTTCATTCCTGTGGTGTGGGATCTGTAGTTATCTTAACACAAAGACCGAGCAAGCGCAATTGTGAGCCTTATAGCGATAGTTATGGCCAATAAACTGGGCACCTAGCGTCTTGGCAATGGGAACACATGCCACTCCCGCTAACCCCCAAAATTGCCGGCGTGTCTTTGGATGGAGATACGGTCTTTAGAGGCGTGGTGGATGGCTTAGCAGCAAGGTTCCTCAGAAGGTACGAACGCGAGACGCGACATGGCTCCCGACGGTGGGTGTAGGTGAGGCACGAGCGGGAAGACAACTTCGGGTGTCATCAATTTTTTGTTTTTATTACTTTAGAAATACTTAGTATGACCAAAACTCCCGTTTTCATTCCTGTAGTGTGGGATTTGCAGTTATCTTTCTAACAAGACCGAGCCCGCACAATTCTGAGTCTTATAACGATAGTTATGGCGAATATATTGGGCACCTAGCGTCTTGGCAATGGGAACCCATGCCACTCCCGCCAACCCCCAAAATTGACGGCGCGTCTTAGCAGGGACATACGGTCTCTAGAGGCATGGTGGATGGCTTAGAAGTAAGTTTCCTCATAAGGTACAAACGCTAGATGCGACATGGTTCCCGACGATGCGTATAAGTGAGGCATGAGCGGGAAGACTACTTCGGGTGTCGTCAATTTTTTGTTTTTATTATTTTAGAAATACTTAGTATGCCCAAAACTTCTGTTTTTCATTCCTGTGGTGTGGGATTTGCAGTTATCTTTCCAACAAGACCGAGCCCGCGCAATTTTGAGTCTTATAGCGATTGTTATGGCCAATATAGTGGGCGCATAGCTTCTTGGCAATGGGAACCCATGCCACTCCCGCTAACCCCCAAAATTGGCGGCGCGTCTTAGGAGGGACATACGGTCTCTAGAGGCATGGTGGATGGCTTAGAAGCAAGTTTCCTCATAAGGTACAAACGCTAGATGCGACATGGTTCCCGACGATGCGTATATGTGAGGCATGAGCGGGAAGACTACTTCGGGTGTCGTCAATTTTTTCTTTTTATTATTTTAGAAATACTTAGTATGACCAAAACTTCTGTTTTTCATTCCTATGGTGTGGGATTTGCAGTTATCTTTCCAACAAGACCGAGCCCGCGCAATTTTGAGTCTTATAGCGATTGTTATGGCCAATATAGTGGGCGCATAGCTTCTTGGCAATGGGAACCCATGCCACTCCCGCTAACCCCCAAAATTGGCGGCGCGTCTTAGGAGGGACATACGGTCTCTAGAGGCATGGAGGATGGGTTAGCAGCAAGGTTGCTCATATGGTAAGAACGCCAGACACGACATGGTTCCCGACGGTGGGTATATGTGAGGCACGAGAAGGAAGACTACTTCGGGTGTCGTCAATTTTTTACATTTATTATTTTAGAAATACTTAGTATGACCAAGACTTCCATTTTTCATTCGTGTGGTGTGGGATTTGTAGTTATCTTTCCAACAAGACCGAGCCCGCGCAATTATGAGTCTAATAGCGATAGTTATGGCCAATATACAAGGCACATTGCGTCTTGGCAATGGGACCCCGTGCCACTCCCGCTAACCCCCAAAATTGGCGGCGCGTCTTAGGAGCGACATACAGTCATTAGAGGCATGGTGGATGCATTAGCAGTAAGGATCCTCATATGGTACGAAGGCCAAACTCGACATGGTTCCCGACGGTGGGTATATGTGAGGCACGAGCGGAAAGACTACTTTGGGTGTTGTCAATTTTTTGTTTTTATTATTTTTGAAATACTTTGTGTGACCAAAACTTCCGTTTTTCGTTCCTGTTATGTGGGATTTGCAGTTATCTTTCCAACAAGACCGAGCCCGCGCAATTTTGAGTCTTATAGCGATTGTTATGGCCAATATAGTGGGCGCATAGCTTCTTGGCAATGGGAACCCATGCCACTCCCGCTAACCCCCAAAATTGGCGGCGCGTCTTAGGAGGGACATACGGTCTCTAGAGGCATGGAGGATGGGTTTGCAGCAAGGTTGCTCATATGGTACGAACGCCAGACGCGACATGGTTCCCGACGGTGGGTATATGTGAGGCACGAGAAGGAAGACTACTTCGGGTGTCGTCAATTTTTGTTTTTATTAATTTAGAAACATTTAGTATGACCAAATCTTCCATTTTTCATTCCTGTGGTGTGGGATCTGTAGTTACCTTAACACAAAGACTGAGCAAGCGCAATTGTGAGCCTTATAGCGATAGTTATGGCCAATAAACTGGGAACCTAGCGTCTTGGCAATGGGAACACATGCCACTCCCGCTAACCCCCAAAATTGCCGGCGCGTCTTTGGATGGACATACGGTCTTTAGAGGCATGGTGGATGGCTTAGCAGCAAGGTTCCTTAGAAGGTACAAACGCGAGACGCGACATGGTTCCCGACGGTGGGTGTAGGTGAGGCACGAGCAGGAAGACAACTTCGGGTGTCGTCAATTTTTTGTTTTTATTACTTTAGAAATACTTAGTATGACCAAAACTCTCGTTTTCATTCCTGTAGTGTGGGATTTGCAGTTATCTTTCGAACAAGACCGAGCCCGCGCAATTCTGAGTCTTATAGCGATAGTTATGGCGAATATATTGGGCACCTAGCGTCTTGGCAATGGGAACCCATGCCACTCCCGCCAACCCCCAAAATTGGCGGCGCGTCTTAGGAGGGACATACGGTCTCTAGAGGCATGGTGGATGGCTTAGAGGCAAGTTTCCTCATAAGGTACAAACGCTAGATGCGACATGGTTCCCGACGATGCGTATATGTGAGGCATGAGCGGGAAGACTACTTCGGGTGTCGTCAATTTTTTGTTTTTATTATTTTAGAAATACTTAGTATGACCAAAACTTCTGTTTTTCATTCCTGTGGTGTGGGATTTGCAGTTATCTTTCCAACAAGACCGAGCCCGCGCAATTATGAGTCTAATAGCGATAGTTATGGACAATATACAAGGCACATTGCGTCTTGGCAATGGGACCCCGTGCCAGTACCGCTAACCCCCAAAATTGGCGGCGCGTCTTAGGAGCGACATACAGTCATTAGAGGCATGGTGGATGCGTTAGCGGCATGGATCCTCATAGGGTACGAAGGCCAAACACGACATGGTTCCCGACGGTGGGTATATGTGAGGCACGAGCGGAAAGACTACTTTGGGTGTTGTCAATTTTTTGTTTTTATTATTTTTGAAATACTTTGTGTGACCAAAACTTCCGTTTTTCATTCCTGTTATGTGGGATTTGCAGTTATCTTTCCAACAAGACCGAGCCCGCGCAATTTTGAGTCTTATAGCGATTGTTATGGCCAATATAGTGGGCGCATAGCTTCTTGGCAATGGGAACCCATGCCACTCCCGCTAACCCCCAAAATTGGCGGTGCGTCTTAGGAGGGACATACGGTCTCTAGAGGCTTGGAGGATGGGTTAGCAGCAAGGTTGCTCATATGGTACGAACGCCAGACGCGACATGGTTCCCGACGGTGGGTATATGTGAGGCACGAGAAGGAAGACTACTTCGGGTGTCGTCAATTTTTGTTTTTATTAATTTAGAAACACTTAGTATGACCAAATCTTCCATTTTTCATTCCTGTGGTGTGGGATCTGTAGTTATCTTTCCACAAAGACCGAGCAAGCGCAATTGTGAGCCTTATAGCGATAGTTATGGCCAATAAACTGGGCACCTAGCGTCTTGGCAATGGGAACACATGCCACTCCCGCTAACCCCCAAAATTGTCGGCGCGTCTTTGGAGGGACATACGGTCTTTAGAGGCGTGGTGGATGGCTTAGCAGCAATGTTCCTCAGAAGGTACAAACGCGAGACGCGACATGGTTCCCGACGGTGGGTGTAGGTGAGGGACGAGCGGGAAGACTACTTCGGGTGTCATCAATTTTTTGTTTTTATTACTTTAGAAATACTTAGTATGACCAAAACTCCCGTTTTTCATTCCTGTGGTGTGGGATTTGCAGTTATCTTTCCAACAAGACCAAGCCCGCGCAATTCTGAGTCTCATAGCGATTGCTATGGCCAATATACCTTGCAACTTGCGTCTTGGCAATGGGAACCCGTGCCACTCCCGCTAACCCAAAAATTGGCGGCGCATGTTAGGAGGGACATACGGTCATTAGAGGCTTTGTCGATGGGTTTGTGGCTTGGGTCCTGACATGGTACGAACGCCAGACTCGACATGGTTCCCGACGGTGGGTATATGTGAGGCATGAACGGGAAGACTACTTCGGGTGTTGTCAATTTTTTGTTTTTATTGTTTTGAAATAATTAGTATGACCAAAACTTTCGTTTTTCATTCCTGTGGTGTGGGATTTGCAGTTATCTTTCCAACAAGGCTGAGCCCGCATAATTCTGAGTCTCATAGCGATTGTTATGGCCAATATACCGGGCAACTTGAGTCTTGGCAATGGGAACCCGTGCCACTCCCGCTAACCCCCAAAATTGCCAGTGCGTCTTAGGATGGACATACAGTCATTAGAGGCATGGTGGATGGGTTAGCAGCATGGTTCCTCATAGGGTACGAATGCCAAACGTGACATGGTTCCTGACGGTGGGTATATGTGAGGCTAGAGCGGGAAGACTACTTCGGGTGTCGTCATTTTTTTGTTTTTATTATTTTTGAAATACTTAGTATGACCAAAACTTCCAATTTTCATTCATGTGGTGTGGGATTTATAGTTATCTTTCCAACAAGACCGAGCCCGTGCAATTATGAGTCTAGTAGCCATAGTTATGGCCAATAAACGGGGCACATTGCGTCTTGGCAATGGGAACCCATGCCACTCCGGCTAACCCCCAAAATTGACGGCGCATCTTACTAGGGACATACAGTCATTAGAGGCACGGTGGGTGGGTTAGCCGCATGGTTCCTCACTGGGTACGAACGCCAAATGCGACATGGTTCCCGATTGTGGGTATATGTGAGTCACGAGCGGGTAGACTACTTCGGGTCTCGTTAATTTTTTGTTTTTATTATTTTAGAAATACTTAGTATGACCAAAACTTCCGTTTTTCATTCCTGTGGTGTGGGATTTGTAGTTATCTTTCCACTAAGACCGAGAGCGTGCAATTCTGAGTCTCATAGCGATTGTTATGGCCAATATACCGGGCACCTTGCGTCTTCGCAATGGGAACCCGTGCCACTCCCGCTAACCACCAAAATTAGCGGCGCGTCTTAGGAGGGACATATGGTCATTAGAGGGATGGTGGATGGGTTAGCGGCATGGTTCCCCATGGGGTACGAATGCCAGACGCAACATGGTTCCCGACGATGGGTATATGTGAGGCACGAGTGGGAAGACTACTTCGGGTGTCGTCAATTTTTTGTTTTTATTATTTTAAAAATACTTAATATGACCAAAACTTCTGTTTTTCGTTCCTGTGGTGTCGGATTTGCAGTTATCTTTCCAACAAGGCTGAGCCCACGCAATTCTGAGTCTTATAGCGATAGTTATGGCCAGTATACGGGGAACATTGCGTCTTGGCAATGGGAACCCGTGCCACTCCCGCTAACCCCCAAAATTGGCGGCGCATCTTAGGAGGGAAAAATGGTCATTAGAGGCATGCTGGATGGGTTCGTGCATGGTTCCTCACAAGGCACGAACGCTAGACGCGACTTGGTTCCTGACAGTGGGTATATGTGAGGTACGAGGGGGAAGACTACTTCGGGTGACGTCAATTTTTTTTTTATTATTTTAGAAACACTTAGTATGACCAAAACTTCCGTTTTTCATTCCTGTTGTGTGGGATTTGGAGTTATCTTTCCACCAAGACCGAGCCCGTGCAATTCTGAGTCTTGTAGCGATAGTTATGGCCAATATACTAGGCACATTTCGTCTTGGCAATGAGAAACCGTGCCAGTCCCGCTAACCCCCAAAATTGGCGCCGCATCTTAGGAGGGACATACGGTCATTAGAGGCATGGTGGATGGGTTAGCGGCACAGTTTCTCATGGCATACAAACGCCAGACGTGACACGGTTCCCGACGGTGGGTATATGTGAGGCACGAGTGGGAATACTACTTCGGGTGTCGTCAATTTTTTGTTTTTATTATTTTAGAAATACTTAGTATTACCAAAACTTCCGTTTTTCATTCTTGTGGTGTGGGATTTGTAGTTATCTTTCCAACAAGACTGAGCCCGCGCAATTCTGTGTCTTATAGTGATAGTTATGGCCAATATACGGGGCACCTTGCGTCTTGGCAATGGGAACCCGTGCCACTCCCGCTAACCACCAAAATTAGCGGCGCGTCTTAGGAGGGACATATGGTCATTAGAGGGATGGTGGATGGGTTAGCAGCATGGTTCCCCATGGGGTACGAATGCCAGACGCAACATGGTTCCCGACGACGGGTATATGTGAGGCACGAGTGGGAAGACTACTTCGGGTGTCGTCAATTTTTTGTTTTTATTATTTTAGAAATACTTAATATGACCAAAACTTCCGTTTTTCGTTCCTGTGGTGTCGGATTTGCAGTTATCTTTCCAACAAGGCTGAGCCCATGCAATTATGAGTCTTATAGCGATAGTTATGGCCAATATACGGGGAACATTGCGTCTTGGCAATGGGAACCCGTGCCACTCCCGCTAACCCCCAAAATTGGCGGCGCATCTTAGGAGGGAAAAACGGTATTTAGAGGCATGCTGGATGGGTTCGCACATGGTCCCTCACAAGGCACGAACGCTAGACGCGACATGGTTCCCGATGCTGGGTATATTTGTGGCGCGAGCGGGAAGACTACTTCGGGTGTCATCAATTTTTTGGTTTTATTTTTTTTTGAAATACTTAGTATTTCCAAAACTTCCGTTTTTCATTCCTGTGGTGTGGGATTTGCACTTATCTTTCCAACAAGACCGAGCTTGCGCAATTTTGAGTCTTACAGCGATAGTTATGGCCAATATACGGGTTACTTTGCGTCTTGGCAATGGGAACCCGTGCCACTCCCGCTAACCCCCAAAATTGGCGGCGCATCTTAGGAGGGACATACGCTCATTAGATGGGCGGTGGATGGGTTAGCGGCATGGTTCCTTATAGGGTACAAACGCCAGACGTGACACGGTTCCCGACGGTGGGTATATGTGAGGCACGAGCGGGAAGACTACTTCGGGTGTCGTCAATTTTTTGTTTTTATTATTTTAGAAATACTTAGTATTACCAAAACTTCCGTTTTTGATTCCTGTGGTGTGGGATTTGTATTTATCTTTCCAACAAGACTGAGCCCGCGCAATTCTGTGTCTTATAGCGATAGTTATGGCCAATATACGGGGCACCTTGCGTCTTGGCAATGGGAACCCGTGCCACTCCCGCTAACCACCAAAATTAGCGGCGCGTCTTAGGAGGGACATATGGTCATTAGAGGGATGGTGGATGGGTTAGCGGCATGGTTCCCCATGGGGTACGAATGCCAGACGCAACATGGTTCCCGACGATGGGTATATGTGAGGCACGAGTGGGAAGACTACTTCGGGTGTCGTCAATTTTTTGTTTTTATTATTTTAAAAATACTTAATATGACCAAAACTTCTGTTTTTCGTTCCTGTGGTGTCGGATTTGCAGTTATCTTTCCAACAAGGCTGAGCCCACGCAATTCTGAGTCTTATAGCGATAGTTATGGCCAATATACGGGGAACATTGCGTCTTGGCAATGGGAACCTGTGCCACTCCCGCTAACCCCCAAAATTGGCGGCGCATCTTAGGAGGGAAAAACGGTCATTAGAGGCATGCTGGATGGGTTCGCGCATGGTTCCTCACAAGGCACGAACGCTAGACGCGACTTGGTTCCTGACAGTGGGTATATGTGAGGTACGAGGGGGATGACTACTTCGGGTGACGTCAATTTTTTTATTATTATTTTAGAAACACTTAGTATGACCAAAACTTCCGTTTTTCATTCCTATTGTGTGGGATTTGGAGTTATCTTTCCACCAAGACCGAGCCCGTGCAATTCTGAGTCTTGTAGCGATAGTTATGGCCAATATACTAGGCACATTTCGTCTTGGCAATGAGAAACCGTGCCAGTCCCGCTAACCCCCAAAATTGGCGCCGCATCTTAGGAGGGACATACGGTCATTAGAGGCATGGTGGATGGGTTAGCGGCACAGTTTCTCATGGCGTACAAACGCCAGACGTGACACGGTTCCCGACGGTGGGTATATGTGAGGCACGAGTGGGAATACTACTTCGGGTGTCGTCAATTTTTTGTTTTTATTATTTTAGAAATACTTAGTGTTACCAAAACTTCCGTTTTTCATTCTTGTGGTGTGGGATTTGTAGTTATCTTTCCAACAAGACTGAGCCCGCGCAATTCTGTGTCTTATAGCGATAGTTATGGCCAATATACGGGGCACCTTGCGTCTTGGCAATGGGAACCCGTGCCACTCCCGCTAACCACCAAAATTAGCGGCGCATCTTAGGATGGACATATGGTCATTAGAGTTATGGTGGATGGGTTAGCAGCATGGTTCCCCATGGGGTACGAATGCCAGACGCAACATGGTTCCCGACGATGGGTATATGTGAGGCACGAGTGGGAAGACTACTTCGGGTGTCGTGAATTTTTTGTTTTTATTATTTTAGAAATACTTAATATGACCAAAACTTCTGTTTTTCATTCCTGTGGTGTTGGATTTGCAGTTATCTTTCCAACAAGGCTGAGCCCACGCAATTCTGAGTCTTATAGCGATAGTTATGGCCAATATACGGGGAACATTGCGTCTTGGCAATGGGAACCCGTGCCACTCCCGCTAACCCCCAAAATTGGCGGCGCATCTTAGGAGGGAAAAACAGTCATTAGAGGCATGCTGGCTGGGTTCGCGCATGGTTCCTCACAAGGCACGAACGCTAGACGCGACTTGGTTCCTGACAGTGGGTATATGTGAGGTACGAGGGGGAAGACTACTTCTGGTGACGTCAATTTTTTTATTAATATTTTGGAAACACTTAGTATGACCAAAACTTCTATTTTTCATTCCTATTGTGTGGGATTTGGAGTTATCTTTCCAACAAGACCGAGCCCGTGCAATTCTGAGTCTTGTAGCGATAGTTATGGCCAATATACTAGGCACATTTCGTCTTGGCAATGAGAAACCGTGCCAGTCCCGCTAACCCCCAAAATTGGCGCCGCATCTTAGGAGGGACATACGGTCATTAGAGGAATGGTGGATGGGTTAGCGGCACAGTTTCTCATGGCGTACAAACGCCAGACGTGACACGGTTCCCGACGGTGGGTATATGTGAGGCACAAGTGGGAATACTACTTCGGGTGTCGTCAATTTTTTGTTTTTATTATTTTAGAAATACTTAGTATTACCAAAACTTCCGTTTTTCATTCCTGTGGTGTGGGATTTGTAGTTATCTTTCCAACAAGACTGAGCCCGCGCAATTCTGTGTCTTATAGCGATAGTTATGGCCAATATACGGGGCACCTTGCGTCTTGGCAATGGGAACCCGTGCCACTCCCGCTAACCACCAAAATTAGCAGCGCGTCTTAGGAGGGACATATGGTCATTAGAGGGATGGTGGATGGGTTAGCAGCATGGTTCCCCATGGGGTACGAATGCCAGACGCAACATGGTTCCCGACGATGGGTATATGTGAGGCACGAGTGGGAAGACTACTTCGGGTGTCGTTAATTTTTTGTTTTTATTATTTTACAAATACTTAATATGACCAAAACTTCCATTTTTCGTTCCTGTGGTGTCGGATTTGCAGTTATCTTTCCAACAAGGCTGAGCCCATGCAATTCTGAGTCTTATAGCGATAGTTATGGCCAATATACGGGGAACATTGCGTCTTGGCATTGGGAACCCGTGCCACTCCCGCTAACCCCCAAAATTGGCGGCGCATCTTAGGAGGGAAAAACAGTCATTAGAGGCATGCTGGATGGGTTTGCGCATGGTTCCTCACAAGGCACGAACGCTAGACGCGACATGGTTCCCGATGCTGGGTATATTTGTGGCGCGAGCGGGAAGACTACTTCGGGTGTCATCAATTTTTTGGTTTTAATTTTTTTTTGAAATACTTTGTATTTCCAAAACTTCCGTTTTTCATTCCTGTGGTGTGGGATTTGCACTTATCTTTCCAACAAGACCGAGCTTGCGCAATTTTGAGTCTTATAGCGATAGTTATGGCCAATATACGGGTTACTTTGCGTCTTGGCAATGGGAACCCGTGCCACTCCCGCTAACCCCCAAAATTGGCGGCGCATCTTAGGAGGGACATACGCTCATTAGAGGGGTGGTGGATGGGTTAGCGGCATGGTTCCTTATAGGGTACAAACGCCAGACGTGACACGGTTCCCGAAGGTGGGTATATGTGAGGCACGAGCGGGAAGACTACTTCGGGTGTCGTCAATTTTTTGTTTTTATTATTTTAGAAATACTTAGTATTACCAAAAGTTCCGTTTTTCATTCCCGTGGTGTGGGATTTGTAGTTATCTTTCCAACAAGACTGAGCCCGCGCAATTCTGAGTCTTATAGCGATAGTTATGGCCAATATACGGGGCACCTTGCGTCTTGACAATGGGAACCCGTGCCACTCCCGCTAACCACCAAAATTAGCGGCGCGTCTTAGGAGGGACATATGGTCATTAGAGGGATGGTGGATGGGTTAGCGGCATGGTTCCCCATGGGGTACGAATGCCAGATGCAACATGGTTCCCGACGATGGGTATATCTGAGGCACGAGTGGGAAGACTACTTCGGGTGTCGTCAATTTTTTGTTTTTATTATTTTAAAAATACTTAATATGACCAAAACTTCTGTTTTTCGTTCCTGTGGTGTCGGATTTGCAGTTATCTTTCCAACAAGGCTGAGCCCACGCAATTCTGAGTCTTATAGCGATAGTTATGGCCAATATACGGGGAACATTGCGTCTTGGCAATTTGAACCCGTGCCACTCCCGCTAACCCCAAAAATTGGCGGCGCGTCTTAGGAAGGACATACGGCCATTAGATACATGGTGGAGGGGTTAGCGGCATGGTTCCTCACAGGTACGAATGCCAGATGCAACATGGTTCCCGATGCTGGGTATATTTGTGGCGCGAGCGGGAAGACTACTTCGGGTGTCATCAATTTTTTGGTTTTATTTTTTTTTGAAATACTTAGTATTTCCAAAACTTCTGTTTTTCATTCCTGTTGTGTGGGATTTGCACTTATCTTTCCAACAAGACCGAGCTTGCGCAATTTTGAGTCTTATAGCGATAGTTATGGCCAATATACGGGTTACTTTGCGTCTTGGCAATGGGAACCCGTGCCACTCCCGCTAACCCCCAAAATTGGCGGCGCATCTTAGGAGGGACATACGCTCATTAGAGGGGCGGTGGATGGGTTAGCGGCATGGTTCCTTATAGGGTACAAACGCCAGACGTGACATGGTTCCCGACCGAGGGTATATGTGAGGCACGAGCGGGAAGACTACTTCCGGTGTCATTAATTTTTTGTTTTTATTATTTTAGAAATACTTAGTATGACCAAAACTTCCATTTTTCATTCCTGTGGTGTTGGATTTGCAGTTATCTTTCCAACAAGACTGAGCCCACGCAATTCTGAGTCTTATAGTGATAGTTATGGCCAATATACGAGGTGCCTTGCGTCTTGACAATGGGAACCTGTGCCACTCCTGCAAACCCCCAAAATTGGCGTTGCGTCTTAGGAGGGATATTTTGACGGCACTTAAGCACGCCAAACCTTATAGTGCAAACGCACCGTATCGTGGTAGCTTTTCCCCCAGGATGTGTATCTTGGGTTTTATCAATCCAGGGATACTTGTGTTTAAGATACTATCTATATAATATTAACTGAATTACCAACGAGTTCTAATAGATCTAAAACAAGCTTTAAAAAATAATTAAGGCTATTCTAATTATATTCTACTATATATTCTAAATAAGGTTTAAACCATTGCATAAGATGATAAAACAAGGTTTAGGCTATAAACGTGAGAACGATAGGTTTAACATGGCAAAAGGATCCACAAGAGATATGAGACAAACAACCTTTACACTAAGAACCACCTTGAAACTAGATCTAGTCATAAAGCATAGAATAAACATGATTATGAATGTCGAGGACCTGCCCGAACCTTTCCCCGGGCTCTACATTCACTAGTAACCAGGTAATCGACGAACTAGTAAACCCCAACCATCTCTAAGCATGAGTACATTCAATCAACTAGTTAAAGTAAAAAGATCTACTAAAAGAACATGAAAACGTTTAATGCTGGCCAGCATATCATGTTGGAATTAAGCATTGCAAAGATATGGATCATAAATCATGTATAAACAACAAGCTAGGTCTAAAAGACAATCTTTATTGATCGAATAACAAGGTTTCATCAAAGTATCAAAGGAAGTACAAGGAATTACTCGAGATACATTGTAAACTCTGAAGCATAGTCATCGGGATGAACTCGACGAAGAACATGTCGAAAGATGACCTTGGGATCTCGTCGGGAAGCGCCTGGTCGGCCGACCAGACCCCTAGGGGTCAATCGACCAGCCTGCTTCTTGCATCCTCTTGCTTCCGCCTTTCACCGAGATGGACTTCTCGCCGAGTTGAACACTTTTCGCCCCCGACCTTTGCCCTAGACTCTCAACTTGTAACGAATAATGTGGTGGACAACTCTCCTCTTCCCTTGGGAGGTTCTATATTTATACCTCGGAGGGAACCCAATACATGGAATCTATTAGATCAGTTCTAAGGGTTCTAAAACAACTAAAACTCCTATTTCCAAGTATATACAAGTTTCAAAGGAGTCCCGGACGTCCATGTCCTTCCTTGCTTGGAGATGAAGCTTCCATCCTTTCCTTCCCGAATTGGACTCTTCCATATTCGGCAGCTTTTAGTATTTCGACCATAAGTTCCTCATCTGAAACCCAAATGAGGCAAACTCAAACTATAGATTGTAGAGCTCGAAGAGTTCTACAACTTTGATATTCAAACTTTCTTCATTTGATGTCGTTAAGGTCTCCGAATTGGGCTTACAATCTGCTGCTGTCATGAATTTCGAGAAGATTTCAGGATTTAGTCTTTCAAGCAAACTTTATCTTTCCAAGGCTCTTTTCTTGTTGGGCTTCTTCCTCAATTGGGCTTTAGTTAGTCCTTACTTCAAAACCCGTTCCAATAGCATAAATCTTTTCTTCGAGAAATTCCCAAATATCCTCAATTATTCCCTATTTTCCTGCAAAATGAATATTGCACAAAAACAAAGAGCATTCTCGAAAATGGGGTTATTTGTTAGTAAAGTAAGAGTAAATGATAAGATTGACTCTCGAAAAGATATAAAATCATATGAAAATAGAGCATAATTTTAGTACATAATGAGCGTTAACAATATCCCCACACTTAGATCATGCTAGTCCTCGAGCAAAAGATCAATAAAAAGAACTTAACTATATTTAAGCAAATTCTAAACAATCACTTTTCAAAAATAACCATGCTTTAGAAATCATTCAAATCATAACATGGATCTTTTCAGATTAATTTTTATGCATATAGATCCCCCACAAAGTTTATCTTAGTCAAATGAATCATAACAACGCCAAAGTCTTTTTTAGAATCATGATACAGGGTTTTTTTAGAACAAAGTCTTTCAAAGATCAAGGAATTACTATATCCCAAAATGTTAAGCTCTCAAATAGGCACTCTTATAAGTGGCTAATCTATAAAATTACTCTCTTTCTCCTATCTCACAAGAGTTTAAGGGGATCTTGGTAAAGGCTTAGCAAAGGTGCTTATTCTATTGTCTAGCTAAGGTATCTCCCTAAAGATTATTCAATCAACTTTTAAACTACCTTGGTCATCGAAATTTAGAGAAGAAATTATAAGTAAGGACAAGGAAAAAGGAGATATAGATAGTGGACACGTGCAAATGAAGTGAAATAATTTCTGAAAATTTGCACATGGTCGGAAAAGTAAGAGGTTTTGCTCGGTATATTTAACAAGATTATAAAACTTCCTTCACTTCACTCCTCCAACTTTCCTAATTCTACCTTTTTTTTCTTTCTCCCCTTTCTCCATTTCCTAATTCTACCTTTTTAATAATCGACCACTTGGTCATTTTTTCTCTCCCTCTTTTCTTTTTACTGGGCGCCATCTCTCTCCCTCTCTTTTTTTTAATTATGGCACCACCTCCCCTTTTCACCACCTTTTTGGATAAATTGCTTCTTACGAAAGATTATTATTTGAGCAAAAATTTTACTCTATATAGGCAAAGATAAAATAATGAGATGAAATTGGCTAAAAGTATTAAAGAAATTGCTCTATTATTGTAAGCAATTGGATATATAAAAGGCTAGCAAAGGGAAGAAAATAGATGACAAAGCTAATTCTAAGTGATCAAAATATCTAAAGGGATCAAACTTAACCAAATTCATATAAGACAACTTGCTTTTTAAACTAGTTTTTTTAAATCTAAGCTCTACTAGGAAATTTAGCTCTCTCTTAACATAGGGATGTAATTCTTGATCCAAGAGAAAGAAAATTTAATGAAAAGATAATACTCCTCCAATCTTTTTCTTAATTAAACCTTGGCAAAGCTATAAATCATTAGCCTTTAATAAAGATATGGGTTATGCAACTTTAATCAATCTAGCAATCACCATATTAATCAAATCATGAAATTTTAAACAAGATTAATCATCAAAGTAAAAATAAAGAACAAATTTAAATAAAGCAAAGTAATTTATTCAATCACACACTTTATTAAAATAAAAGACCATTTACATAGACTTTTTAAAAGACAACTGACTCTTAAACTAACTCTAATCTAGACATCTTAACTAACGGGGAAACTCTACCAATATCCCCAACCTTAGACTAAAGCATAGCTCCTAATCACTAGTATACCAGTGAGTATCATCCACTGGTCCATCAAGAGGATCTTCACCAGGCAGGTATTTGGGTGGTGGTGAAAATGGCTCTTCTGGCTCTTCCCAAGTGTCGTCTGGTTGATAGTTTCCTCCTTCCAGTGCCACCACACGGCCCCAAATAGCATCAAGAATGCGCCTTTGACTCTCATAAATCCTTTGGAGGTTGTTTACTTGCCCCTTTAGGTTGTCAACGAAATTGTTAACTCTATTCCTAGTGCTTTCTATTTTCTCCTGAAGCCTCTCCTCTAGATCATTGATGACATCAATAATATCCTCACCCTTTTCTTGTTAAAGTAGATGGCTTCTCTACATGTTGGGCAACAATTCACTCCATCCTCTGCTCCAATATGATATGTATTGAAACAAGGAACGATAGTGACGGAGTTTACCTCTTCAGTCTCTGATCCTTGGTCATGGCTAAAGCTCATAGATCGATCCTCACTTAAATAAATCGTTCCTCCGGAACGGACAGGGCTTTCTTGATAGTTTAATCTGGGCATCTCTCCAATCCTTCAGGATCTCCTAACCTTCATCCTCGTTGGTTTCGTTGGGAGGTTGGCCATGTGCTTTGAGACTTCCCGCTTTTTGGCTAATCCAAGCAGCCTTGCCTCTTCCTCTTCGTCGTCGAAGACTACTCGCCAAAAGTTGCGGCGAAAACCCCAGTAGACAGGGCTGGTCGGCCGACTTGGTCCCTCTTGGTCGGCTGACCAGGCCCCCTCCAGCTGCGCCTCGGCTTCCTTCTTCACGAGCTACATCTCCATCGCTTCGAAACTTGTCGTGGCTAGGTTTGGATGTGTTTTGAGTTCGATTCCTTGTACCTACCCATGGTTTTATACCCTGGAGGTTGATGAAATTTGGAAACTAAAACAGCGATTCCGATCCGAGCTCTTCTCTAAATTTACTTGGTATACAACGTGGACTCTGCCGACAAAATTTGGAAGCAAAACGCTTCGGGAAACCCCCCTAGTCGGCCGACTAACCCCCCTAGGGCTCGTCCGACCTGGGCCTTTTCTTGCGCGAAAAGTCTCCAAGTTTTGTCGGTAACTTTATTTCCTAATTTTAAATAAAAATAGACCTAAATTTTTTAGAAAAACCGAAACTAAACGTAACTATTTACATACAAAGGTGGGAAAGCTATGGAAAACTAGAGATTATGGCCATGGTAATGTATCCTAACCTCCTTGAATTCATTTGTGTCAATATAATTGACTTCAAATTTATCTCCTTCAAGGAACACCTTAAGTCTTTGACCATTTACCATAAATTTGTTTCCCTCTAGATCCATAATAGTAACTGCTCCAGTAGGTGACACGTCATGCACTATCTAAGGTCCATCCCATTTGCTTTGTAATTTTCCTTTCCCGAATAATTTAAATCTTGAATTAAAAAGAAGAACCTTGTCACCTTGCTTAAAATCTTTCCTCAGGATTCTTTTATCAAACCATCTCCTAACCCTTATCTTATAAATAGTTGCATTATGATAAGCTTGCAATCTTGCCACATCAAGGGTAATGAGCTGAATCCTTCTTTTGACTAAAGCAGCATCTAAATCCAAATTTAATTCCTTAATCGCCCAATAAGCTTTATGCTCCATTTCTACTGGCAAATGACAAGTTTTTCCATAAACTAATTGATAAGGTGTCATCCCTATAGGGGCTTTAAACAAAGTCCTATATGCCCAAAGAGCATCGCTAAGCTTATTTGACCAATTTTTACCTCCTTTAATTACTGTCTTTTTAAGAATTTCTTTTAATTGTTTATTTGATGTTTCGGCTTGGCCAGTTGTTTGTGGGTGATAGGCTGTGGAAACTCTATGTTCTATTCCCATTTTCTCTAAATAATTAGTAAACTCTTTACCAATAAAATGCGATCCTCCATCAGAAATGATGACTCTAGGGACTCCATATCTTGGAAAGATATTATTTCTAATCATTTCTATGGACTCATGTGTAGTCGCCGTTTTACATGGTAAAGCTTCTACCCATTTTGAGACATAATCCACAGTCACCAAAATGTATTCATATCCATGTGAATTTTCAAATGGACCCATAAAATCCATTCCCCAAACATCAAACAAATCAATTTGTAGATTATAAGTGAGAGGCATTGAATTTCTAGATGTAACCTTTCCAGTCCTCTAAGACTCTGGACAATAAGCAAGAAACTTCCTTGCATCTTCATGCATTCCTGGCTAATAAAACCCACTCCCCAATATCTTAGCTTGGGTTCTGAAATGTCCATGATGCCCTCCATATTCTGCAGCGTGGCATTTTTCTAAGAATTTCTCCTCTCTCCTCTATAGGCACGCATCTCCTAAGGACTCCATCAGATCCAAACCTATATAGGTAAGGGGCGCTCCAATAAAAATTTTTAGCTTTGGCTAGGACTTTTCTTTTGGAATTATAGTTAAGATGAGTTAGTGGCTCCTTTTTAATGCCTCTTATAACGTCTATCATCCATGAATCTTTATCTAAAACTGCATAAAGGGTATCGTCTCTTAAAGCATCATCTATTGGTGGTCCACCCTTATCATGGTTCATTCTAGATAAATGATCCGCCACTACATTCTCAACTCCCTTCTTGTCTCTAATCTCTACATCAAATTCTTGTAACATTAAAATCCATCTAATTAAACGAGGTTTAGCATCTTTTTTTTGGAAGCAGGTATTTGATAGCAGCGTGATCAGTGTAAACTATAACCTTTGAATTAACTATATAAGATCTAAATTTCTCAAAGGAAAAAACTACTGCTAACAACTTCTTCTCCGTAGTAGCATAATTTACTTGAGCTTCATTAAGAGTTTTGCTGGCATAATAAATGGCATGTTCTTTTCCGTCCTTTCTTTGCCCCAGCACAGCTCCTACTGCATAATCACTTGCATCGCAACTGATTTCAAAAGGTAGATTCCAATCTGGTGGTTGAATGATAGGTGCACTAATAAGTAATTCCTTAATTTATTTGAAAGCAACCTCACATTCTTCAGTGAACTCGAAAGGAATGTCCTTTTAAAGCAAGTAAGTAAGTGGTTTAGCTATTTTAGAAAAGTCTTTAATGAATCTCCTATAGAATCCAGCATGACCGAGAAAACTTCTTAGAGATTTGACATCATTAGGTGGTGGCAATTTTTCTACTGTTTCTATTTTGGCTTTATCTACTTCAATTCCTTTCTCAGAAATGATATGTCCCAACACAAGTCCTCTTCTAACCATGAAGTGACACTTCTCCCAGTTTAGCACTAAGTCAACCTCTTCACACCTCTTCAGCACCCTCTCTAAATTCCTTAAACAGTGGTCAAAACTCGTGCCATGAACTGAGAAATCGTCCATAAAAACTTCCATGATATCTTCAATAAAATCGGAGAATATAGCCATCCCATACCTTTTGAAAGAAGCAGGTGCATTACAAAGACCAAAAGGCATTCTCCTATAGGCGAAAGTTCCGTATGGACAAGTAAAGGTAGTTTTGTGTTGATCATCTGGATGAATAGGGATTTGAAAGAAACCAGAATATCCATCTAAATAGCAAAAATGGGTATTCTTAGCAAGTCTCTCTAACATCTCGTACATAAAAGGTAAAGGAAAGTGATCTTTTATAGTGGCTTTATTAAGCTTCCGGTAATCAATGCACATTCTCCAACCAGTCATTGTTCTTTGTGGGATTAATTTATTTTTATCATTTTTAACTAGGTTAATCCTCCTTTCTTAGGAACACAATGAACAGGGCTTACCCACTCACTAGTTGGTACTGGGTTGATAATTCCAGCGTTTAAAAGATTGATGACTTCCTTTTTAACTACAGACCTCATTTCGTTACTCAACCTCATTTGATTGTCAACTACTGGTTTGTGGTCTTCCTCCATTGGAATGCGGTGAGTACAAAATGCTGGATTGATTCCTTTTAGATCTGCTAGAGAATTACCAGTTGCCTTCTTGTGTTTCCTCAACACTTCCAGCAGCCTCTCTACTTCTTCTGGATTTAGCTCGTCACTAATGACTACTGGGTAGGTTTTATCTTTTCCTAAAAACTCGTATCTAAGTCCATCAGGTACTGGCTTTAACTCTATATCTGGTGCCTCCTGTTGATTAAGGTCACCTAGTGGCTCTACCGGAAGGTCTCGGGTTTCTTCTATGTTTTGTTCTAGTTGATTAGTTGCTTCGGTTGCTTCTTCAGAGAAAAATCCTTCGTCTTCTCCCTCTAAGACTAGATTTAAAGGTTCTCTAAAAGCATTAATATAATTAATACTCTCTATCTCCTCTATATCTGGAGTGAGATTAATGGGCACTTAGATGCCAGTAAGAAATCAAAGTCATATTTTAATCCATTAACATTAAGTGTGACTTTTCCTTTTTCATTATTAACTACGGCATTAACCAACTTAAGAAAAGGTCTACCAAAAATTAACTTAATATTATCATCATAAACATTAATGACATAGAAATCAGTTGGAATAATTTTTGCAGCAAAGTTAACTTCAACATTTTTAATTAAGCCTACAGGTTTAATTACTTCGTTACTAGCAAGTTTAATTCTAAGATTAGTGGAAATTAAGCATGGTTTATCACATAATTTAGAATAAACTTCATAACTCATTGTACTTACCTGGGCTTCCATAGCGCAGTGTATGTTGTTGAAGACTTCTTTGTTGATGGAGCAAGAAATTCCAGTTGAAGATTCGTTGGCTGGTAGCTGAACGATAACCTTCTCAGTAAGCGATGACTCCAGCTTGGTCCCGATCACTTGCTTTACTTCAAAGACAAAGTCACTATCTAACTCCTCTTCTTGGAATAATTTCTGCAGCACTTCCCCTGTGTCTTGACTACCATCGCTCCTCCTTAGTGGTACTTCTAGTGGGAACAACTCCTCTTCTTCCACTAAGTCTTCCGTCGGGAGTGGTCCTGCACACTTTAGTGTATCTCCAAACTCCACTGGCATCCAGCTCATCTTCTCGAACTCTGTCAAAGGTTTTGCACTTGCAAGACATCTGTAATCACTCTTGGTCTCCTCTTGAGGTGCAAAACTTCCATAATCCTCCTCATCAGAGGCATAAGATATTGTAGTCTTTTTGACAGGTGGTTGTTCCTCAAAGATGGCAGGTGTAGACGCCATATGGTCACTTGGCTCTTTCACTTTGTTGTCCTTCCTGTCTTTATTGCCCTTGCATGCCATGCAGATATCTAACAGAATCTTGCTAGCTTCACTCAATGTCTTGCTTAACAATGAACCTCCAATGGTAATGTTTACCTTCTCTAAAGTTTCTAACGTCAGACCATAGTAGAAAGTATGAATATGCACGTCTGGCGTTATTCCAAGTAGTGGTGCTTGTGTAAGCATGTCATCGAGTCTCTCCCAGGCTTCGTCAATATATTCATTCCATCTTTGCTTGAAGTGGAAAATCTGCTTCCTCAGCTTGTACACTTTTAGCGGTGAGAAAAATCTTGCGAGAAATTTCTGCTCAAGAATTTCACAATCTCCTTCGGCTTCAATTGAGGCAGCTTGGTACCATTTGTTGGCTTTGTCTACAAGGGTAAATCGAAAGAGATTCCACTTAACTCACTCCACTGGGACTCCTTGATAGAAAGTGTGGCACACTTGCTTGAGCTTCTCTAGGTGCTTGTATGGATTCTCGTCGTCTTCTCACCTGAATGGATCTACGGTAGCAATCTAGATAATTCCTGGCTTTAGCTCGTACGGTCCTAACTCTGGCTTCTTGTTGGATCCTTGAAACTTGAGGTCTACAGCTTTTGGAGTTAAGCGTTCCCCAAGTGTCAAGAGCTCCCATTCTTCAGACATTGGAGTCATATCTGAAACTAATTTCACTAACAAAAATACGAAACGAAAAACCTATGACAGCAAAGTTGCTAGATTAGTTAAACTAATAAAGTTATGAACAAGAACAAATAAAGCTAAGCAATTAAAACTAAAATTTATTAAACTAAACTGAACATAAAATAATGATTAAAGTACTAATAAAAGCAAAAACTATAAGCAAGCTTAGTAAAACGAGATTAAACACACAATTAACAAAACAAAAAAAATTAACTATCAAAACAAGTAGCAACAAAGTTAATAAAAGATTTATAATAACTTAAACGATAATTAGGATCCCCGGCAACGGCGCCAGAAAAGCTTGTTTACGGCATTTAAGCACGCCAAACCTTATACTGCAAGCGCACAGTATCGTGGTAGCTTTTCCCCAGGATGAGTATCTTGGGTTTTATCAATCCAGGGATAATTATGTTTAAGATACTATCTATCTAATATTAACTGAATTACCAACTAATTCTAATAGATCTAAAACAAGCTTTAAAAGATAATTAAAGCTATTCTAATTATATTGTACTATATATTCTAAATAAGGTTTAAACTATTGCATAAGATGATAAAACAAGGTTTAGGCTATAAACGTGAGAACGATAGGTTTAACATGGCAAAAGGATCCACAAGAGACATGAGACAAACAACCTTTACACTAAGAACCACCTTGAAACTAGATCTAGTCATAAAGCATAGAATAAACATGATTATGAATGTTGAGGACCTACTCGAACCTTTCCCCGAGCTCTACTGTCACTAGTAACCAGGTAATCGACGAACTAGTAAACCCCAACCATCTCTAAGCATGACTACATTCAATCAACTAGTTAAAGTAAAAAGATCTACTAAAAGAACATGAAAACGTTTAATGCCAGGCCAGCATATCATGTTGGAATTAAGCATTGCAAAGATATGGATCATAAATCATGTATAAACAACAAGCTAGGTCTAAAAGACATTCTCTATTGATCGAATAACAAGGTTTCATCAAAGTATCGAAGGAAGTACAAGGAGTTACTCGAGATACATTGTAAACTCTGAAGCATAGTCGTCGGGATGAACTCGACGAAGAACATGTCGAAAGATGACCTCGGGATCTCCTCGGGAAGCGCCTGGGTCGGCCGACCAGACCCATAGGGGTCGGCCGACCGGCCTGCTTCCTGCCTCCTCTTGCTTCCTCCTTTCGCCGAGATGGACTTCTCACTGAGTTGAACGCTTCTCGCCCCCGACCTTTGCCCTAGACTCTCGACTTGTAATGAATAATGCTATGGACAACTCTCCTCTGCCCTTGGGAGGCTCTATATTTATAGCCCTGAGGGAACCCTATACATAGAATCAATTAGGTCAGTTCTAAGAGTCCTAAAACACCTAAAATTCCTATTTCCCCCTGAAACACCTAAAACTCCTATTTCCAAGAATATACAAGTTTCCAAAAGAGTCCCGGTCGTCCATGTCCTTCCTTGCTTGGAGATGAAGCTTCCATCCTTTCCATCCCGAATTGGAATCTTCCATATTCTGTAGCTTTTAGTATTTTGACCATAACTTCCTCATCCGAAGCCCAAATAAGGCAAACTCAAACTCTAAATTATAGAGCTCAAAGAGATCTACAACTTTGGTACTCAAACATTCTTTATTTGATGTCGGTAATGTCTCCGAATTGGGCTTACAAGCTGCTGCTGTCATGAATTTCGAGTAGATTTCAGGATTTAGTCCTTCAGGCAAACTTTATCTTTCCAAGGCTCTTTTGTTGTTGGACTTCTTCCTCAATTGGGCTTTAGTTAGTCCTTACTTCAAAACCCGTTCTAATAGCATAAATCCTTTCTTCGAGAAATTCCCAAACATCCTCAATTATTCCCTATTTTCCTGCAAAAATGAATATTGCACAAAAATAAAGAGCATTCTCGAAAACGGGGTTATTTGTTAGTAAAATAAGAGTAAACGATAAGATTGACTCTCGAAAAGATATAAAATCATATGAAAATAGATCATAATTTTAGTACATAACGAGCATCAACAATATCCCCACACTTAGATCTCGCTAGTCCTCGAGCAAAAGATCGATAAAAAGAACTTAACTATATTTAAGCAAATTCTAAAACAATCACTTTTCAAAAATAACCATGCCTTAGAAATCATTCAAATCATAACATGGATCTTTTCATATTAATTTTTATGCATATAGATCCCCACCAAGTTTATCTTAGTCAAATGAATCATAACAACGCCAAAGCCTTTTTTAGAATCATCATAGAAGATTTTTTTAGAACAAAGTCATTAGGCATAATTTTAGTACATAACGAGCGTCAATAGGAATACGGTCATTAGAGGCATGATGGATGGGTTAGCGGCATAGTTCCTCACAGAGTACGAACACCAGACGCGACAAGGTTCCCGACGGTGGGTATATGTGAGGCACGAGCAGGAAGACTACTTCGGGTGTCGTCAATTTTTTGTTTTTATTATTTTAGAAATAATTAGTATGACCAAAATTTTGTTTTTCATTCCTGTAGTGTGGGATTTGCAGTTATCTTTCCAACAAGACCGAGCCCGCGCAATTCTGAGTCATATACTGATAGTTATGGCCACTATTTGGGGCACCTTGCGTCTTGGCAATCGGAACCCGTGCCACTCCCGCTAACCCCCAAAATTGGTGGCGCGTCTTAGGAGGGACATACGGTCATTAGAGGCATGGTGGATGGGTTAGCGGCACGATTCCACAAAGGGTATCAACGCCAGACGCGACATGGTTCCCGACGGTGGGTATTTTTGAGGCACGAGCGGGAAGACTACTTCGGGTGTCGTCAATTTTTTGTTTTTATTATTTTAGAAATACTCAGTAGGACCAAAACTTCCATTTTTCATTCCTTTGGTGTGGGATTTGCAGTTATCTTTCCAACAAGACCAAGCCCACACAATTCTGAGTCTTATAGCGATAGTTGTGGCCAATATACGGGGCACCTTGCGTCGTGCCAATGGGAACCCGTGCTACTCCCGCTAACCCCCAAAATTGGCGGCGTGTCTTAGGAGGGACATACGGTCATTAGAGGCATGGTGGATGGGTTAGCAGGATGGTTGCTCATAGGGTACGAACGCCAGACGCGACAGGATTCCGTTTTTTGTTCCTGCTGTGTGGGATTTGCAGTTATCTTTCCAACAAGACCTGAGCCCACGCAATTCTGAGTCATACAGCGATAGTTATGGCCAATATACGGGGCACCTTGCGTCTTGCCAATGGGAACCCGTGCCACTCCCGCTAACCCCCAAAATTGGCGGCGTGTCTTAGGAGGGACATACGGTCATTAGAGGCATGGTGGATGGGTTAGCGGCATGGTTCCTCACATGGTACGAATGCCAGAAGCGACATGGTATCCGACGAGGGATATATGTGAGGCACGATCGGGAAGACTACTCCGGGTGTCGTCAATTTTTTGTTTTTCTTATTTTAGAAATACTTAGTATGACCAAAACTTCCGTTTTTCGTACCCGCGGTGTGGGATTTGCAGTTATCTTTCCAACAAGACTGAGCCCGCGCAATTCTGAGTCTTATTGCGATAGTTATGGCCTAATATACGGGGCACCTTGCATCTTGGCAATAGGAACCGGTGCCACTCCCACTAACCCCCAAAATTGGCAGCGCATCTTAGGAGGGACATACAGTCATTAGAGGCATAGTGTGGGATTTCCAGTTGTCTTTCCAACTAGGCTGAGCCCGCGCAATTCTGTGTCTTATAGCGATAGTTATGGCCAATATACGGGGCACCTTGCGTCTTGCCAATGGGAACCCGTACCACACCCACTAACACCAAAAAATGGCGGCGCATCTTTGGAGGGACATACAGTCATTAGAGGCATGGGGGATTGGTTAGCGGCATGGTTCCTCATAGGGTAAGAACGCCAGATGCCACAAGGTTCCTGACGGTGGGTATATGTGAGGTACGATCAGGAAGACTACTTCGGGTGTCGTCAATTTTTTGTTTTTATTTATTTTTGAAATACTTAGAATATCCAATGCTTCCATTTTTCATTCCTGTGATGTGGGATTTGCAATTATCTTTCCAACAAGACTGAGCCCCCGCAATTCTGAGTCTTATAGCGATAGTTATGGCCAATATACGGGGTACCTTACGTCTTGGCAATGGGAACCCGTGTCACTCCCGCTAACCCCCAAAATTGGCGGCACATCTTAGGAGGGACATACGGTCATTAGAGGCAAGGTGGATGGGTTAGCAGCATGGTTCCTCACAGGGTAGGAACTCCAGGCGCGACATGGTTCTCGACGGGGGATATATGTGAGGCACGAGCGGGAAGACTACTTCGGGTGTCGCCAATTTGTTGTTTTTATTATTTTAGAAATATTTAGTATGACCAAACTTCTGTTTTTCATTCCTGTGGTGTGGGATTTGCTGTTATCTTTCCAATAAGACCGAGCCCGCGCAATTCTGAATCTTATAGCAATAGTTATGACCAATATACAGGGCACCTTGCGTCTTGGCAATGGGAACCCGTGCCACTCCCACTAACCCCAAAATTGGTATGGGGTTTGCAGTTATCTTTCCAACAAGACCAATCCCGTGCAATTCTGAGTCATACAGCGATAGTTATGGCCAATATACGGGGCACCTTGCGTCTTGCCAATGGGAACCCGTGCCACTCCCACTAACCCCAAAATTGGCGGCACGTCTTAGGAGGGAAATATGGTCATTAGAGGCATCGTGGATGGGTTAGCAGCATGGTTCCTCATAGGGTAGGAACGCCAGACGCGACATGGTTCCCGACGGGGGATATATGTGAGGCACGAGCGGGAAGACTACTTCGGGTGCCGCCAATTTTTTTTTTTATTTTGTTAGAAATAGTTAGTATGACCAAACTTCTGTTTTTCATTCCAGTGGTGTCGGATTTGCTGTTATATTTCGAACAAGACCAAGCCCGTGCAATTCTGAATCTTATAGCGATAGTTATGACCTATATACGGCGCACCTTGCTTCTTGGCAATGGGAACCCGTGCCACTCCCGCTAACCCTCAAAATTGGCGGCACTTCTTAGGAGGGACATACAAGCATTAGAGGCACGGAGGATGGTTTAGTGGCACGGTTCCTCACAGGGTACGAACGCAGACGCGACATGGTTCCCGACGAGGGATATAGGTGAGGCACGAGCGGGAAGACTACTTCGGGTGCCGCCAATTTTTTGTTTTTGTTATTTTAGAAATACTTAGTATGACCAAACTTTTGTTTTTCATTCCTGTGGTGTGGGATTTGCTATTATCTTTCCAACAAGACCGAGCCCGCGCAATTCTGAATCTTATAGCGATGCTTATGACCAATATACGTGGCACCTTGCGTCTAGCCAATGGGAAACCGTGCCACTCCCGCTAACCCTCAAAATTGGCGGCACGTCTTAGGAAGGACATACAGTCATTAGAGGCATGGTGGATGGGTTAGTGGCACTGTTCCTCACAGGGTACGAACGCCAGACGCGACATGGTTCCCGACGGGGGATATATGTGAGGCACGAGCGGGAAGACTACTTCAGGTGTCGTCAATTTTTTTGTTTTTCTTATTTTTGAAATACTTTGAATGACCAAAACTTCCATTTTTCATTACTGTGGTGTGGCATTTGCAGTTATCTTTCCAACAAGACCAAGCCCGTGCAATTCTGAGTTATATAGCGATAGGTATGGACAATATGCGAGGCACCTTGCGTCTTGCCAATGGGAACCCGTGCCAGTCCCGCTAACCCCAAAATTGGTGGCACGTCTTAGGAGGGACATACGATTATTAGAGGCATCGTGGAGGGGTTAGCGGCATGGTTCCTCACAGGGTAGGAATGCCAGACGCGACATGGTTCCCAACGGGGGATATATGTGAGGCACGAGCGGGAAGACTACTTTAGGTGTCGTCAATTTTTTTGTTTTTCTTATTTTTGAAATACTTTGTATGACCAAAACTTCAAATTTCATTACTGTGGTGTGGCATTTGCAGTTATCTTTCCAACAAGACCAAGCCCGTGCAATTCTGAGTTATATAGCGATAGTTATGGACAATATACGGGGCACCTTGCATCCTGCCAATGGGAACCGTGCCACTCCCGCTAACCCCAAAATTGGCGGCATGTCTTAGGAGGGACATACGATTATTAGAGGCATCGTGGATGGGTTTGCGGCATGGTTCCTCACAGGGTAGGAACGCCAGACGCGACATGGTTCCCGACGGGGGATATATGTGAGGCAAGAGCGGGAAGACTACTTCGGGGTCGCCAATTTTTTGTTTTTATTATTTTAGAAATACTTAGTATGACCAAACTTATGTTTTTCATTCCTGTGGTGTGGGAATTGCTGTTATCTTTCCAACAAGACCGAGGCCGCGCAGTTCTTAATCTTATAGCGATAGTTATGACCAATATACGGGGCACCTTGCGTCTTGGCAATGGGAACCCGTGCCACTCCCGCTAACCCTCAAAATTGGCGGCACGTCTTAGGAGGGACATACAGTCATTAGAGGCGTAGTGGATGGGTTAGTGGCATGGTTCCTCACAGGGTACGAACGAAAGACGCGACATGGTTCCCGACGATGGATATATGTGAGGCACAAGCGGGAAGACTACTTCGAGTGTCGTCAATTTTTTTGTTTTTATTATTTTTGAAATACTTAGTATGACCAAAACTTCCATTTTTCATTACTGTGGTGTGGAATTTGCAGTTATATTTCCAACAAGACCAAGCCCGTGCAACTCTGAGTCATATAGCGACAGTTATGGCCAATATACGGGGCACCTTGCGTCTTGCCAATGGGAACCCGTGCCACTCCCGCTAAGAACAAAATTGACGGCACGTCTTAGGAGGGACATACGGTCATTAGAGGCATCGTGGTTGGGTTAGTGGCATGGTTCCTCATAGGGTAGGAACGCCAGACGCGACATGGTTCCCGACGGGGGATATAGGTGAGGCACGAGCGGGAAGACAACTTCAGGTGCCGCCAATTTTTTATTTTTATTATTTTAGAAATACTTAGTATGACCAAACTTTTGTTTTTCGTTCCTGTGGTGTGGGATTTGCTGTTATCTTTCCAACAAGACCGAGCCCGCGCAATTTTGAATCTTATAGCTATAGTTATGACGAATATACGGGGCACCATGCGTCTTGGCAATAGGAACCCGTGCCACTACCGCTAATCCTCAAAATTTGCAGCACGTCTTAGGAGGGACATAAAGTCATTCGAGGCATGGTGGATGGGTTAGTGGCATGGATCCTCACAGGGTACGAACGCCAGACGCGACATGGTTCCCGACGGGGGATATATGTGAGGCACGAGCGGGAAGACTACTTTGGCTGTCATCAATTTTTTGTTTTTATTATTTTAGAAATACTTAATATGACCAAATATTCTGTTTTTCATTCCTGTAGTGTGGGATTTGCGGTTATCTTTCCATCAAGACCGAGCCCACGCAATTCTGAGTCTTACAGCGATAGTTATGGCCAATATACGAGGCACCTTGCGTCTTGGCAATGGGAACCCGTGCCACTCCCACTAACCCCCAAAATTGGTGGCACGTCTTAGGAGGGACATAAGGTCATTAGAGACATGGTGGATGGGTTAGCGGCATGGTTCCTCACTGGGTACAAACGCCAGATGCGACATGGTTCCTGACGGTGGATATATGCGAGGCACGATCGAGAAGACTACTTCGGGTGTCGTCAATTTTTTGTTTTTATTATTTTAGAAATACTTAGTATGACCAAATATTCTGTTTTTCGTTCCTGCTGTGTGGGATTTGCAGTTATCCTTCCATCAAGACCGAGCCCGCGCAATTCTAAGTCTTATAGAGATAGTTATGGCCAATATACGGGGCACCTTGCGTCTTCGCAATGGGAACCCGTGCCACACCCGCTAACCCCCAAAATTGGCGGTGCATCTTAGGAGGGACATATGGTCATTAGAGGCATGGCGGATGGGTTAGCGGCATGGTTCCTCATGGTGTACGAGCGCCAGACGCGACATGCTTCCCGACGGTGGATATATGTGAGGAACGAGCGGGAAGACTACTTCGGGTGTCGTCAATTTTTTGTTTTTATTATTTTAGAAATACTTAGTGTGACCAAAAATTCTGTTTTTCGTTCCTGTGGTGTGGGATTTGCAGTTATCCTTCCAACTAGACTGAGCCCGTGCAATTCTGAGTCTTATAGCGATAGTTATGGCCTATATACGGGGCCCCTTGCGTCTTAGCAATGGGAACCTGTGCCACTCCCGCTAACCCCCAAAATTGGCGGCGCCTCTAAGGAGGAACATACGGTCATTAGAGGCATGGTGGATGGGGTAGCAGCATGCTTCCTCACACGGTACGAATGCCAGACACGACATGGTTCCCGACGGTTTATATATGTGATGCTCGAGCGGGAAGACTACTTCTGGGTCCTCTATTTTTTGTTTTTATTATTTTAGAAATACCTAGTATGACCAAAAATTCTATTTTTCAGTTCCTATGGTGTGGGATTTGCAGTTGTCTTTCTAACAAGACCGAGCCCGCGCAATTCTGAGTCGTATAACGATAGTTATGGCCAATATACGGGGCACCTTGCGTCTTGGCAATGGGAACCCGTGCCACTCCCGCTAACCTCCAAAATTGGCGTCGTGTCTTTGGTGGGACATAAGGTCACTAGAGGCATGGTGGATGGGTTAACGACACAGTTCGTCACAGCATACGAACGCCAGATGCGACATGGTTCCCGACGGTGGATATAGTGTGGCGCACGAGCAGGAAGACTACTTCGGGTGTCAGTCAATTTTTTGTTTTTTTTTTGAATACTTAGTTTATCCAAAACTTCTATTTTTCGTTCCTATAGGTGTTGGATTTGCAGTTATCTTTCCAACAAGACCGAAGCCACGCAATTCTGAGTCTTATAGCGATAGTTATGGCCAATATACGGGGCACCTTGGGTCTTGCCAATGGGAACCCGTGCCACTCCCGATAACCCCCAAAATTGGCGGCGCGTCTTAGGAGGGACATACGTTCATTAGAGGCATGGTGGATGGGTTAGCGGCTTGGTTCCACACAGGGTACGAATGCCAGACGCGACATGGTTCCCGACGGTGGGTATATGTGAGGCACGATCGGTAAGACTACTTCGGGTGTCGTCAATTTTTTGTTTTTATTTTTTTAGAAATACTTAGTATATCCCAAACTTCCTTTTCTCATTCCTGTGACGTGAGATTTGCAGTTACCTTTCCAACAAGACTGAGCCCGCGCAATTCTGAGTCTTATATCGATAGTTATGGCCAATATACGGGGCACCTTGCGTCCGGGCAATGGGAACCCGTGCCACTCCTGCTAACCCCCAAAATTGGCGGTGCATCTTAGGAGGGACATACGGTCATTAGAGGCATGGTGGATGGATTAGCGCACAGTTCCACAGAGGGTACGAAGGCCAGACGCGACATGGTTCCCGACGGTGGATATATGTGAGGCACGAGCGGGAAGACTACTTCGCATGTTGTCAATTTTTTGTTTTTATTATTTTAGAAATTCTTAGTATATCCCAAACTTCCGTTTTTCATTCCTGTGACGTGAGATTTGCAGTTATCTTTCCAACAAGACTGAGCCTGCGCAATTCTGAGTCTTATATCGATAGTTATGTCGAATATACGGGGCACATTGCGTCTTGCCAATGGGAACCCGTGCCACGCCTGCTAACCCCCTAGATTGGCCGTGCGTCTTAGGAGGGACATACGGTCATTTGAGGCAATGTGGATGGGTTAGCGGCATGGTTCCTCATAGGGTACGAACACCAGACGCGACATGGTTCCGGACGGTGGATATATGTGTGGCACGAGTGGGAAGACTACTTCGGGTGTCGTCAATTTTTTGTTTTTATTTTTTTAGAAATACTTAGTATGACCAAAACGTGTGGGATTGTAGTTATCTTTCCAACAAGACCGAGCCCATAGAATTCTGACTCTTATAGCGATAGTTATGGGAAATATACGGGGCACCTTCCGTCATGCCAATGGGAACCCGTGCCACTCCCGCTAACCCCCGAAATTGGTGGCGCGTGTTAGAAAGGACATACGGTCATTAGAGGCATGGTGACTGGGTCAGTGGCATATTTCCTCACACGGTACGAACGCTAGACGCGACATGGTTCCCGACGGTGGATATATGTGAGGCACGAGCGGGAAGACTACTTCGAGTGTCGTCAAATTTTTGTTCTTATTATTTCAGAAATACATAGTTTGACTAAAACTTCCATTTTTCGCTCCTATGCAGTGGGATTTGTCATTATCTTTCCAACAAAACTAAGCCTGCACAATTCTGAGTCTTATAGCGATAGTTATGGCCAATATACGGGGCACCTTGCGTCTTGGCAATGGGAACCCGTGCCACTCCCACTAACCCCCAAAATTGGCGGTGCGTCTTAGGAGGGACAAAAGGTCATTAGAGGCATGGTGGTTGGGTTAGCGGCACAGTTCCTCACATTGGACGAACGCCAGAGACGACATGGCTCCCGACGGTGGATATATGTGAGGCACGATCAGGAAGACTACTTCGGGTGTCGTCAATTTTTTGTTTTTATTATTTCAGAAATACTTAATATGACCAAAACTTCCATTTTCCATTCCTGTGGTGTGGAATTTGCAGTTATCATTCCAACAAAACTGAGCCCTCGCAATTCTGAGTCATATAGCGATAGTTATGGCCAATATACGGGGCACCTTGCGTCGTGCCAATGGGAACCTGTGCCACTCCTGCTAACCCCCAAAATTGTCCGTGCATGTTAGGAGGGACACAAGGTCATTAGAGGAATGGCGGATGGGATAGTGGCACGGTTCCTCACAGGGTACGAACGCCAGACGCGACATGGTTCCCAACGGTGGGTATATGTGGCGTACGAGCGGAAAGACTACTTCGGGTGTCGTCAATTTTTTGGTTTTATTATTTCAGAATACTCAGTATGACCAAAACTTCCGTTTTTCATTCCTGTGGTGTGAGATTTGCAGTTATCTTTCCAACAACACCGAGTCTGCGCAATTCTATGTTTCATAGCGATAGTTATGACCAATATACGGGGCACCTTGCTTCTTGGCAATGGGAACCCGTGCCACTCCCGCTAACATCCAAAATTGGCGGCGCGTCATAGGAGGGACATACGGTCAATAGTGGCATGGTGGATTGGTTAGTGGCACGGTACTTCATAGGGTACGAACGCGAGACGCAACATGGTTCCTGACGGTGGATATATGTGAGGCACGAGCGGGAAGACTACTTCGGGTGTCCTCAAATTTTTGTTTTTATTATTTCAGAAATACATAGTTTGACTAAAACTTCCATTTTTCATTCCTATGGAGTGGGATTTGTCATTATCTTTCCAACAAAACCGAGCCTGCGCAATTCTGAGTCTTATAGCGATAGTTATGGCCAATATACGGGGCACCTTGCGTCTCGGCAATGGGAACCCGCGCCACTCCCGCTAAACCCCAAAATTGGCGGCCCAGCATGGTTCCTCATAGGGTACGAACGCCAGACGCGACATGGTTTCCGACGGTGGATATATGTGGAGCACGAGCGGGCAGACTACTTAGTCCAACCAAAACTTCCATTTTTTGTTCTTGTGTTGTGGGATTTTCAGTTACATTTCCTACAAGACTGAGCCCGCGCAGTTATGAGTTTTATAGCTATAGTTATGGCCAATATACGGGGCACCTTGCGTCTTGGGAATCGGAACCCGTGCCACACCCGCTAACCCCAAAAATTGGGGCGCGTCTTAGGAGGGACAAAAGGTCATTAGAGGCACGGTGGATGGGTTAGCGGCACGGTTCCTCACAGTGTATGGACGCCAGATGCGACATGGTTCCCGACGGTGGATATATATGTGAGGCACCAGCGAGAAGACTACTTCGGGTGTCGTAATTTTTTGTTTTTATTAGTTTAGAAATACTTAGGATGACCAAAACTTCCGTTTTTCGTTCCTGTGGTGTGGGATTTGCAGTTATCTTTCCAACAGGACCGAGCCAATTCTGAGTCTTATAGCGATAGTTATGGCCAATATATGGGGCACCTTGCGTATTGGCAATGGGAACCCGTGCCACTCCCACTAACCCCCAAAATTAGCGGCGCGTCTTAGGAGGGACATACGGTTATTAGTGGCATTGTGGATGGGTTAGCATCATGGTTCCTCATAGGGTACGAACGCTAGACGCGACATGGTTCCCGACGGTGGATATATGTGGGGCACGAGCGGGAAGACTACTTCGGGAGTGGTCAATTTTTTGTTTTTATTATTTTAGAAATACTTAGTCCAACCAAAACTTCCATTTTTTGTTCCTGTGGTGTGGGATTTTCAATTACCTTTCCAACAAGACCGAGGCCGCGCAATTCTGAGTTTTATAGCTATAGTTATGGCCAATATACGGGGCACCTTGTGTCTTGGCAATCGGAACCAATGCCACTCCCGCTAACCCCCAAAATTGGCGGTGCATCTTAGGAGGGACAAAAGGTCATTAGAGGCACGGTGGATGGGTTAGCGGTACAGTTCCTCATAGTGTATGAACGCCAGACGCGACATGGTTCCCAGCGGTGTATATATGTGAGGCACGAGCGGGAAGACTACTTCGGGTGTCGTCAATTTTTGTTTTTATTATTTTAGAAATACTCAGTATGAGCAAAACTTGCGTTTTTGTTCCTCTGGTGTGGGATTTGGAGTTATCATTCCAACAAAACCGAGCCCACGCAATTCTGAGTCATATAGCGATACTTATGGCCAATATATGGGGCACCTTGCGTCTTGGCAATGGGGGTACCCGTGCCACTCCAGCTAACCCTCAAAATTGGCGGCGTGTCTTAGGAGGGACATACAGTCATTAGAGACATGGTGGATGGGTTCGTGGCATGGCTCCTCATAGGGTACGAACGCCAGACTCGACATGGTTCCCGGCGGTGGATATATGTGAGGCACGAGCGGGGAGACTACTTCGGGTGTTGTCAATTTTTTGTTTTTATTATTTCAGAAATACTTAGTATGACCAAAAACTTCCATTTTTCATTCCTGGTGGTGTGCAATTTGACAGTTATCTTTCCAACATGACCGAGCACGCGCAATTCTTAATCTTGTAGCGATAGTTATGGCCAATATACGGGGCACCTTGCGTCTTGGCAATTGGAACCCGTGCCACTCCCGCTAACCCCCAAAATTGGTGGCGCGTCTTAGGAGGGACCTACGGTCATTAGAGGCATGGTGGATGGGTTAGCGGCATGGTTCCACACCGAGTACTAACGCCAGACACGACATCGTTCCCGACGGTGGATATATGTGAGGCACGAGCGGGAAGACTACTTCGGGTGTCGTCAATTTTTTGTTTTTATTATTCTCGAAATACTTAGTATGACCAAAACTTCCGTTTTTTATTCCTGTGGTGTGGGATTTGTATTATCTTTCCAACAAGACCGACCCAGCGCAATTCTGAGTCTTATAGCGATAGTTATGGCCAATATACGGGGCACCTTGCGTCTTGGCAATGGGAACCCATGCCACTCCCGCTAACAGCCAAAATTGTAGGCACGTCTTAGGAGGGACATACGGTCAATAGAGGCAAGGTGGATGGGTTAGCAGCTTGGTTCCTCACAGGGTACGAACGCTAGACGCGACATGGTTCCAGACTGTGGATATATGCGAGGCACGAGCGGGAAGACTACATCGGGGGTCGTCAATTTTTTGTTTTTATTATTTTAGAAACACTTAGTATGACTAAAACTTCCATTTTTCGCTCCTATGCAGTGGGATTTGTCATTATCTTTCCAACAAAACTAAGCCTGCACAATTCTGAGTCTTATAGCGATAGTTATGGCCAATATACGGGGCACCTTGCGTCTTGGCAATGGGAACCCGTGCCACTCCCACTAACCCCCAAAATTGGCGGTGCGTCTTAGGAGGGACAAAAGGTCATTAGAGGCATGGTGGTTGGGTTAGCGGCACAGTTCCTCACATTGGACGAACGCCAGAGACGACATGGCTCCCGACGGTGGATATATGTGAGGCACGATCAGGAAGACTACTTCGGGTGTCGTCAATTTTTTGTTTTTATTATTTCAGAAATACTTAATATGACCAAAACTTCCATTTTCCATTCCTGTGGTGTGGAATTTGCAGTTATCATTCCAACAAAACTGAGCCCTCGCAATTCTGAGTCATATAGCGATAGTTATGGCCAATATACGGGGCACCTTGCGTCGTGCCAATGGGAACCTGTGCCACTCCTGCTAACCCCCAAAATTGTCCGTGCATGTTAGGAGGGACACAAGGTCATTAGAGGAATGGCGGATGGGATAGTGGCACGGTTCCTCACAGGGTACGAACGCCAGACGCGACATGGTTCCCAACGGTGGGTATATGTGGCGTACGAGCGGAAAGACTACTTCGGGTGTCGTCAATTTTTTGGTTTTATTATTTCAGAATACTCAGTATGACCAAAACTTCCGTTTTTCATTCCTGTGGTGTGAGATTTGCAGTTATCTTTCCAACAACACCGAGTCTGCGCAATTCTATGTTTCATAGCGATAGTTATGACCAATATACGGGGCACCTTGCTTCTTGGCAATGGGAACCCGTGCCACTCCCGCTAACATCCAAAATTGGCGGCGCGTCATAGGAGGGACATACGGTCAATAGTGGCATGGTGGATTGGTTAGTGGCACGGTACTTCATAGGGTACGAACGCGAGACGCAACATGGTTCCTGACGGTGGATATATGTGAGGCACGAGCGGGAAGACTACTTCGGGTGTCCTCAAATTTTTGTTTTTATTATTTTAGAAACACTTAGTATGACCAAAACTTCCGTTTTTCATTCCTCTGGTGTAGGATTTGCAGTTTTCTTTCCAACAAGAACCGAGCCCGCGCAATTCTAAGTCTTATAACGATAGTTATTTCCAATATACGGGGCACCTTGCGTCTTGGCAATGGGAACCCGTGCCACTCCCGCTAACCCCCAAAAATTGTTGGCGCGTCTTAGGAGGGACATACGGTCATTAGAAGCATGGTGGATGGGTAAGCAGCTTGGTTCCTGATAGGGTACGAATGCCAGACGCGACATGGTGCCCGACGGTGGATATATGTGAGGCACGAGCGGGAAGACTACATCGGGGGTCGTCAATTTTTTGTTTTTATTATTTTAGAAAAAACTTAGTATGACCAAAAATTCTGTTTTTCATTCCTGTGGTGTGGGATTTGCAGTTGTCTTTCCAACAACAACGAGCCCGCGCAATTCTGAGTCGTGTAGCGATAGTTGTGGCCAATATACGAGGCACCTTGCGTCTTGGCAATGGGAACCCGTGCCACTCCCACTACCCCCAAAATTGGCGGCGCGTCTTAGGAGGGACATACGGTTATTAGTGGCATTGTGGATGGGTTAGCATCATGGTTCCTCATAGGGTACGAACGCTAGACGCGACATGGTTCCCGACGGTGGATATATGTGGGGCACGAGCGGGAAGACTACTTCGGGAGTGGTCAATTTTTTGTTTTTATTATTTTAGAAATACTTAGTCCAACCAAAACTTCCATTTTTTGTTCCTGTGGTGTGGGATTTTCAATTACCTTTCCAACAAGACCGAGGCCGCGCAATTCTGAGTTTTATAGCTATAGTTATGGCCAATATACGGGGCACCTTGTGTCTTGGCAATCGGAACCCATGCCACTCCCGCTAACCCCCAAAATTGGCGGTGCATCTTAGGAGGGACAAAAGGTCATTAGAGGCACGGTGGATGGGTTAGCGGTACAGTTCCTCATAGTGTATGAACGCCAGACGCGACATGGTTCCCAGCGGTGTATATATGTGAGGCACGAGCGGGAAGACTACTTCGAGTGTCGTCAATTTTTTGTTTTTATTATTTTAGAAATACTCAGTATGAGCAAAACTTGCGTTTTTTGTTCCTCTGGTGTGGGATTTGGAGTTTTCATTCCAACAAAACCGAGCCCACGCAATTCTGAGTCATATAGCGATACTTATGGCCAATATATGGGGCACCTTGCGTCTTGGCAATGGGGGTACCCGTGCCACTCCAGCTAACCCTCAAAATTGGCGGCGTGTCTTAGGAGGGACATACAGTCATTAGAGACATGGTGGATGGGTTCGTGGCATGGCTCCTCATAGGGTACGAACGCCAGACTCGACATGGTTCCCGACGGTGGATATATGTGAGGCACGAGCGGGGAGACTACTTCGGGTGTTGTCAATTTTTGTTTTTATTATTTCAGAAATACTTAGTATGACCAAAACTTCGATTTTTCATTCCTGTGGTGTGCAATTTGAAGTTATCTTTCCAACATGACCGAGCACGCGCAATTCTTAATCTTGTAGCGATAGTTATGGCCAATATACGGGGCACCTTGCGTCTTGGCAATTGGAACCCGTGCCACTCCCGCTAACCCCCAAAATTGGCGGCACGTCTTAGGAGGGACACACGGATCATTAGAGGCATCAGTGGATGGGTTAGTAGCACTGTTCCCTCACAGAGTACGAACGCCAGACCGACATGGTTCCCGACGGTGGATATAAGTGAGGGCTCGAGCACGGAAGACCTACTTCGGGTATCGTCAATTTTTTTTTATTATTTTAGATAATACTTAGTATGTACCAAAACTTCCGTTTTTTTCTTGGATTGTGGAATTTGCAGTTATCTTCCAACAATGACCGAGCCCGCAAATTCTGAGTCTTATAGCAATAGTTATGGCCAATATACGGGGCACCTTTCGTCTTGGCCACTCCCGCTAACCCTCCAAAAATTGGCGGCGCGTCTTAGGAGGGACATACGGACATTAGAGGCATGGTGATTGGGTTAGCGGCATGGTTCCTCACAGGGTACGAAACGCTAGACACGACATGGTTCCTGACGGTGGATATAATGAGAGGCACGAGCGGGAAGACTGGTTCGGGTGTCGTCAATTTTTTGTTTTTATTATTTTAGAAACACTTAGTATGACCAAAACTTCTGTTTTTCATTCCTGTGGTGTAGGATTTGCAGTTTTCTTTCCAACAAGACCGAGCCCGCGCAACTTCTAAGTCTTATAACTGATAGCTTATTTCCAATATACGGGGCACCTTGCGTCTTGGCAATGGGAACCCGTGCCACTCCCGCTAACCCCCAAAAATGTTGGCGCAGTCTTAGGAGGGACATACGGTCATTAGAAGCATGGTGGATGGGTAAGCAGCTTGGTTCCTCATAGGGTACGAATGCCAGACGTGACATGGTTCCCGACGGTGGATATATGTGAGGCACGAGCGGGAAGACTACATCGGGGGTCGTCAATTTTTTGTTTTTATTATTTTAGAAATACTTAGTATGACCAAAAATTCTGTTTGTCATTCCTGTGGTGTGGGATTTGCAGTTGTCCTTTCCAACAAGAACGAGCCCGCGCAATTCTGAGTCGTGTAGCGATAGTTGTGGCCAATATACGAGGGCACCTTGCGTCTTGGCAATGGGAACCCGTGCCACTCCCGCTAACCCCAAAATTGTTGGCGCGTCTTAGGAGGGACATACGGTCATTAGAGGCATGGTGGATGGGTTAGCGGCATGGTTCCTCACAGGGTACGAACGCCAGACGCGACATGGTTCCCGGACGGTGGATATATGTGAGGCACGAGCGAGAAGACTACTTCGGGGGTTCGTCAATTTTTTTTATTATTTTAGAAATACTTAGTATGACTAAAAATTCTGTTTTGCGTTCTTATGGTGTGGGATTTGCAGTTGTCTTTCCAACAAGACCGAGCCCGCGCAATTCTGAGTCGTATAGCGATTGTTATGGCCAATATACGAGGGCACCTTGCGTCTTCGCAATGGGAACCCGTGCCACTCACGCTAACCCCCAAAATTGGCGGCGCATCTTAGGAGGGAAATACAGTCATTAGAGGCATAGTTCCTGACAGGGTACGAACAGCCAGACGCGACAAGGTTCCCGACAGTGGATATATGTGAGGCACGATCGGGATGACTACTTGGGGTGTCGTCAATTTTTTGTTTTTATTATTTTAGAAACACTTAGTATGACCAAAACTTCCGTTTTTCATTCCTCTGGTGTAGGATTTGCAGTTTTCTTTCCAACAAGACCGAGCCCGCGCAATTCTAAGTCTTATAACGATAGTTATTTCCAATATACGGGGCACCTTGCGTCTTGGCAATGGGAACCCGTGCCACTCCCGCTAACCCCCAAAATTGTTGGCGCGTCTTAGGAGGGACATACGGTCATTAGAAGCATGGTGGATGGGTAAGCAGCTTGGTTCCTGATAGGGTACGAATGCCAGACGCGACATGGTGCCCGACGGTGGATATATGTGAGGCACGAGCGGGAAGACTACATCGGGGGTCGTCAATTTTTTGTTTTTATTATTTTAGAAAAACTTAGTATGACCAAAAATTCTGTTTTTCATTCCTGTGGTGTGGGATTTGCAGTTGTCTTTCCAACAAACCGAGCCCGCGCAATTCTGAGTCGTAGTAGCGATAGTTAGTGGCCAATATACGAGGCACCTTGCGTCTTGGCAATGGGAACCCGTGCCACTCCCGCTAACCCCCAAAATTGTTGGCGCGTCTTAGGAGGGACATACGGTCATTAGAGGCATGGTGGACGGGTTAGCGGCATGGTTCCTCACAGGGTACGAACGCCAGACGCGACATGGTTCCCGAAGGTGGATATATGTGAGGCACGAGCGAGAAGACTACTTCGGGGGTCGTCAATTTTGTTTTTATTATTTTAGAAATACTTAGTATGAATAAAAATTCTGTTTTGCGTTCTTATGGTGTGGGATTTGGAGTTGTCTTTCCAACAAGACCGAGCCCGCGCAATTCTGAGTCGTATAGCGATAGTTATGGCCAATATACGGGGCACCTTGCGTCTTCGCAATGGGAACCCGTGCCACTCACGCTAACCCCCAAAATTGGCGGCGCATCTTAGGAGGGACATACAGTCACTAGAGGCAGGTGGATGGGTTAGCCTGGTTCCACATGGGTACGAACGCCAGACGCGACATGGTTCCCGACGGTGCATATATGTGAGGTACGGATCGGGAAGACTACTTCGGGTGTCGTCAATTTTTTGTTTTTATTATTTTAGAAACACTTAGTATGACCAAAACTTCTGTTTTTCATTCCTGTGGTGTGGGATTTGCAGTTTTCTTTCCAACAAGACCTGAGCCCGCGCAATTCGAAAGTCTTATAAGGATAGTTATTGCCAATATACGGGGCACCTTGCGTCTTGGCAATGGGAACCCGTGCCACTCCCGCTAAACCCCAAAATTGTTGGCGCGTCTTAGGAGGGACATACGGTCATTAGAGGCATGGTGGATGGGTTAGGCGGCATGGTTCCTCACAGGGTACGAATGCCAGACGCGACATGGTTCCCGAAGGTGGATATATGTGAGGCACGAGCGGAGAAGACTACTTCGGGGGTCGTCAATTTTTTTTTATTATTTTAGAAATACTTAGTATGAATAAAAATTCTGTTTTGCGTTCTTATGGTGTGGGATTTGCAGTTGTCTTTCCAACAAGACCGAGCCCGCGCAATTCTGAGTCGTATAGCGATTGTTATGGCCAATATACGGGGCACCTTGCGTCTTCGCAATGGGAACCCGTGCCACTCCCGCTAACCCCCAAAATTGTTGGCGCGTCTTAGGAGGGACTTACGGTCATTAGAGGCATGGTGGACGGGTTAGCGGCATGGTTCCTCACAGGGTACGAACGCCAAACGCGACATGGTTCCCGAAGGTGGATATATGTGAGGCACGAGCGAGAAGACTACTTCGGGGGTCGTCAATTTTTTTTTTATTATTTTAGAAATACTTAGTATGAATAAAAATTCTGTTTTCGTTCTTATGGTGTGGGATTTGCAGTTGTCTTTCCAACAAGACCGAGCCCGCGCAATTCTGAGTCGTATAGCGATTGTTACGGCCAATATACGAGGCACCTTGCGTCTTCGCAATGGGAACCCGTGCCACTCACGCTAACCCCCAAAATTGGCGGCGCATCTTAGGAGGGAAAACAGTCATTAGAGGCATAGTTTCCTGACAGGGTACGAACACCAGACGCAACATGGTTCCCGACGGTGGATATATGTGAGGCACGATCGGGATGACTACTTGGGGTGTCGTCAATTTTTTGTTTTTATTATTTTAGAAACACTTAGTATGACCAAAACTTCAGTTTTTCATTCCTGTGGTGTAGGATTTGCAGTTTTCTTTCCAACAAGACCGAGCCATGCGCAATTCTAAGTCTTATAACGATACTTATTTCCAATATACGGGGCACCTTGCGTCTTGGCAATGGGAACCCGTGCCACTCCCGCTAACCCCCAAAAATGTTGGCGCGTCTTAGGAGGGACATACGGTCATTAGAAGCATGGTGGATGGGTAAGCAGCTTGGTTCCTCATAGGGTACGAATGCCAGACGCGACATGGTTCCCGACGGTGGATATATGTGAGGCACGAGCGGGAAGACTACATCGGGGGTCGTCAATTTTTTGTTTTTATTATTTTAGAAATACTTAGTATGACCAAAAATTCTGTTTTTCATTCCTGTGGTGTGGGATTTGCAGTTGTCTTTCCAACAAGAACGAGCCCGCGCAATTCTGAGTCGTGTAGCGATAGTTGTGGCCAATATACGAGGGACCTTGCGTCTTGGCAATGGGAACCCGTGCCACTCCCGCAAAACCCCAAAATTGTTGGCGCGTCTTAGGAGGGACATACGGTCATTAGAGGCATGGTGGTTGGGTTAGCGGCATGGTTCCTCACAGGGTACGAACGCCAGACGCGACATGGTTCCCGGAGGTGGATATATGTGAGGCACGAGCGAGAAGACTACTTCGGGGGTTGTCAATTTTTTTTTATTATTTTAGAAATACTTAGTATGAATAAAAATTCTGTTTTGCGTTCTTATGGTGTGGGATTTGCAGTTGTCTTTCCAACAAGACCGAGCCCGCGCAATTCTGAGTCGTATAGCGATTGTTACGGCCAATATACGAGGCACCTTGCGTCTTCGCAATGGGAACCCGTGCCACTCACGCTAACCCCCAAAATTGGCGGCGCATCTTAGGAGGGAAAACAGTCATTAGGGGCATAGTTCCTGACAGGGTACGAACACCAGACGCGACAAGGTTCCCGACGGTGGATATATGTGAGGCACGATCGGGATGACTACTTGGGGTGTCGTCAATTTTTTGTTTTTATTATTTTAGAAACACTTAGTATGACCAAAACTTCCGTTTTTCATTCCTCTGGTGTAGGATTTGCAGTTTTCTTTCCAACAAGACCGAGCCCGCGCAATTCTAAGTCTTATAACGATAGTTATTTCCAATATACGGGGCACCTTGCGTCTTGGCAATGGGAACCCGTGCCACTCCCGCTAACCCCCAAAATTGTTGGCGCGTCTTAGGAGGGACATACGGTCATTAGAAGCATGGTGGATGGGTAAGCAGCTTGGTTCCTGATAGGGTACGAATGCCAGACGCGACATGGTGCCCGACGGTGGATATATGTGAGGCACGAGCGGGAAGACTACATCGGGGGTCGTCAATTTTTTGTTTTTATTATTTTAGAAAAACTTAGTATGACCAAAAATTCTGTTTTTCATTCCTGTGGTGTGGGATTTGCAGTTGTCTTTCCAACAACAACGAGCCCGCGCAATTCTGAGTCGTGTAGCGATAGTTGTGGCCAATATACGAGGCACCTTGCGTCTTGGCAATGGGAACCCGTGCCACTCCCGCTAACCCCCAAAATTGTTGGCGTGTCTTAGGAGGGACATACGGTCATTAGAGGCATGGTGGACGGGTTAGCGGCATGGTTCCTCACAGGGTACGAACGCCAAACGCGACATGGTTCCCGAAGGTGGATATATGTGAGGCACGAGCGAGAAGACTACTTCGGGGGTCGTCAATTTTGTTTTTATTATTTTAGAAATACTTAGTATGAATAAAAATTCTGTTTTGCGTTCTTATGGTGTGGGATTTGGAGTTGTCTTTCCAACAAGACCGAGCCCGCGCAATTCTGAGTCGTATAGCGATAGTTATGGCCAATATACGGGGCACCTTGCGTCTTCGCAATGGGAACCCGTGCCACTCACGCTAACCCCCAAAATTGGCGGCGCATCTTAGGAGGGACATACAGTCACTAGAGGCATAGTTCCTGACAGGGTACGAACGCCAGACGCGACATGGTTCCCGACGGTGCATATATGTGAGGTAGGATCGGGAAGACTACTTCGGGTGTCGTCAATTTTTTGTTTTTATTATTTTAGAAACACTTAGTATGACCAAAACTTCTGTTTTTCATTCCTGTGGTGTGGGATTTGCAGTTTTCTTTCCAACAAGACTGAGCCCGCGCAATTCAAAGTCTTATAAGGATAGTTATTTCCAATATACGGGGCACCTTGCGTCTTGGCAATGGGAACCCGTGCCACTCCCGCTAAACCCCAAAATTGTTGGCGCGTCTTAGGAGGGACATACGGTCATTAGAGGCATGGGGGATGGGTTGGCGGCATGGTTCCTCACAGGGTACGAACGCCAGACGCGACATGGTTCCCGAAGGTGGATATATGTGAGGCACGAGCGAGAAGACTACTTCGGGGGTCGTCAATTTTTTTTTATTATTTTAGAAATACTTAGTATGAATAAAAATTCTGTTTTGCGTTCTTATGGTGTGGGATTTGCAGTTGTCTTTCCAACAAGACCGAGCCCACGCAATTCTGAGTCGTATAGCGATTGTTATGGCCAATATACGGGGCACCTTGCGTCTTCGCAATGGGAACCCGTGCCACTCCCGCTAACCCCCAAAATTGTTGGCGCGTCTTAGGAGGGACTTACGGTCATTAGAGGCATGGTGGACGGGTTAGCGGCATGGTTCCTCACAGGGTACGAACGCCAAACGCGACATGGTTCCCGAAGGTGGATATATGTGAGGCACGAGCGAGAAGACTACTTCGGGGGTCGTCAATTTTTTTTTTATTATTTTAGAAATACTTAGTATGAATAAAAATTCTGTTTTGCGTTCTTATGGTGTGGGATTTGCAGTTGTCTTTCCAACAAGACCGAGCCCGCGCAATTCTGAGCCGTATAGCGATTGTTACGGCCAATATACGAGGCACCTTGCGTCTTCGCAATGGGAACCCGTGCCACTCACGCTAACCCCCAAAATTGGCGGCGCATCTTAGGAGGGAAAACAGTCATTAGAGGCATAGTTCCTGACAGGGTACGAACACCAGACGCAACATGGTTCCCGACGGTGGATATATGTGAGGCACGATCGGGATGACTACTTGGGGTGTCGTCAATTTTTTGTTTTTATTATTTTAGAAACACTTAGTATGATCAAAACTTCTGTTTTTCATTCCTGTGGTGTAGGATTTGCAGTTTTCTTTCCAACAAGACCGAGCCCGCGCAATTCTAAGTCTTATAACGATACTTATTTCCAATATACGGGGCACCTTGCGTCTTGGCTATGGGAACCCGTGCCACTCCCGCTAATCCCCAAAATTGTTGGCGCGTCTTAGGTGGGACATACGGTCATTAGAAGCATGGTGGATGGGTAAGCAGCTTGGTTCCTCATAGGGTTCGAATGCCAGACGCGACATGGTTCCCGACGGTGGATATATGTGAGGCACGAGCGGGAAGACTACATCGGGGGTCGTCAATTTTTTGTTTTTATTATTTTAGAAATACTTAGTATGACCAAAAATTCTGTTTTTCATTCCTGTGGTGTGGGATTTGCAGTTGTCTTTCCAACAAGAACGAGCCCGCGCAATTCTGAGTCGTGTAGCGATAGTTGTGGCCAATATACGAGGGACCTTGCGTCTTGGCAATGGGAACCCGTGCCACTCCCGCTAAACCCCAAAATTGTTGGCGCGTCTTAGGAGGGACATACGGTCATTAGAGGCATGGTGGTTGGGTTAGCGGCATGGTTCCTCACAGGGTATGAACGCCACACGCGATATGGTTCCCGGAGGTGGATATATGTGAGGCACGAGCGAGAAGACTACTTCGGGGGTTGTCAATTTTTTTTTTATTATTTTAGAAATACTTAGTATGAATAAAAATTCTGTTTTGCGTTCTTATGGTGTGGGATTTGCAGTTGTCTTTCCAACAAGACCGAGCCCGCGCAATTCTGAGTCGTATAGCGATTGTTACGGCCAATATACGAGGCACCTTGAGTCTTCGCAATGGGAACCCCTGCCACTCACGCTAACCCCCAAAATTGGCGGCGCATCTTAGGAGGGAAAACGGTCATTAGAGGCATAGTTCCTGACAGGGTACGAACACCAGACGCGACAAGGTTCCCGACGGTGGATATATGTGAGGCACGATCGGGATGACTACTTGGGGTGTCGTCAATTTTTTGTTTTTATTATTTTAGAAACACTTAGTATGACCAAAACTTCCGTTTTTCATTCCTCTGGTGTAGGATTTGCAGTTTTCTTTCCAACAAGACCGAGCCCGCGCAATTCTAAGTCTTATAACGATAGTTATTTCCAATATACGGGGCACCTTGCGTCTTGGCAATGGGAACCCGTGCCACTCCCGCTAACCCCCAAAATTGTTGGCGCGTCTTAGGAGGGACATACGGTCATTAGAAGCATGGTGGATGGGTAAGCAGCTTGGTTCCTGATAGGGTACGAATGCCAGACGCGACATGGTGCCCGACGGTGGATATATGTGAGGCACGAGCGGGAAGACTACATCGGGGGTCGTCAATTTTTTGTTTTTATTATTTTAGAAAAACTTAGTATGACCAAAAATTCTGTTTTTCATTCCTGTGGTGTGGGATTTGCAGTTGTCTTTCCAACAACAACGAGCCCACGCAATTCTGAGTCGTGTAGCGATAGTTGTGGCCAATATACGAGGCACCTTGCGTCTTGGCAATGGGAACCCGTGCCACTCCCGCTAACCCCCAAAATTGTTGGCGCGTCTTAGGAGGGACATACGGTCATTAGAGGCATGGTGGACGGGTTAGCGGCATGGTTCCTCACAGGGTACGAACGCCAAACGCGACATGGTTCCCGAAGGTGGATATATGTGAGGCACGAGCGAGAAGACTACTTCGGGGGTCGTCAATTTTGTTTTTATTATTTTAGAAATACTTAGTATGAATAAAAATTCTGTTTTGCGTTCTTATGGTGTGGGATTTGGAGTTGTCTTTCCAACAAGACCGAGCCCGCGCAATTCTGAGTCGTATAGCGATAGTTATGGCCAATATACGGGGCACCTTGCGTCTTCGCAATGGGAACCCGTGCCACTCACGCTAACCCCCAAAATTGGCGGCGCATCTTAGGAGGGACATACAGTCACTAGAGGCATAGTTCCTGACAGGGTACGAACGCCAGACGCGACATGGTTCCCGACGGTGCATATATGTGAGGTAGGATCGGGAAGACTACTTCGGGTGTCGTCAATTTTTTGTTTTTATTATTTTAGAAACACTTAGTATGACCAAAACTTCTGTTTTTCATTCCTGTGGTGTGGGATTTGCAGTTTTCTTTCCAACAAGACTGAGCCCGCGCAATTCAAAGTCTTATAAGGATAGTTATTTCCAATATACGGGGCACCTTGCGTCTTGGCAATGGGAACCCGTGCCACTCCCGCTAAACCCCAAAATTGTTGGCGCGTCTTAGGAGGGACATACGGTCATTAGAGGCATGGGGGATGGGTTAGCGGCATGGTTCCTCACAGGGTACGAACGCCAGACGCGACATGGTTCCCGAAGGTGGATATATGTGAGGCACGAGCGAGAAGACTACTTCGGGGGTCGTCAATTTTTTTTTATTATTTTAGAAATACTTAGTATGAATAAAAATTCTGTTTTGCGTTCTTATGGTGTGGGATTTGCAGTTGTCTTTCCAACAAGACCGAGCCCGCGCAATTCTGAGTCGTATAGCGATTGTTATGGCCAATATACGGGGCACCTTGCGTCTTCGCAATGGGAACCCGTGCCACTCCCGCTAACCCCCAAAATTGTTGGCGCGTCTTAGGAGGGACTTACGGTCATTAGAGGCATGGTGGACGGGTTAGCGGCATGGTTCCTCACAGGGTACGAACGCCAAACGCGACATGGTTCCCGAAGGTGGATATATGTGAGGCACGAGCGAGAAGACTACTTCGGGGGTCGTCAATTTTTTTTTATTATATTAGAAATACTTAGTATGAATAAAAATTCTGTTTTGCGTTCTTATGGTGTGGGATTTGCAGTTGTCTTTCCAACAAGACCGAGCCCGCGCAATTCTGAGCCGTATAGCGATTGTTACGGCCAATATACGAGGCACCTTGCGTCTTCGCAATGGGAACCCGTGCCACTCACGCTAACCCCCAAAATTGGCGGCGCATCTTAGGAGGGAAAACAGTCATTAGAGGCATAGTTCCTGACAGGGTACGAACACCAGACGCAACATGGTTTCCGACGGTGGATATATGTGAGGCACGATCGGGATGACTACTTGGGGTGTCGTCAATTTTTTGTTTTTATTATTTTAGAAACACTTAGTATGACCAAAACTTCTGTTTTTCATTCCTGTGGTGTAGGATTTGCAGTTTTCTTTCCAACAAGACCGAGCCCGCGCAATTCTAAGTCTTATAACGATACTTATTTCCAATATATGGGGCACCTTGCGTCTTGGCTGTGGGAACCCGTGCCACTCCCGCTAATCCCCAAAATTGTTGGCGCGTCTTAGGTGGGACATACGGTCATTAGAAGCATGGTGGATGGGTAAGCAGCTTGGTTCCTCATAGGGTACGAATGCCAGACGCGACATGGTTCCCGACGGTGGATATATGTGAGGCACGAGCGGGAAGACTACATCGGGGGTCGTCAATTTTTTGTTTTTATTATTTTAGAAATACTTAGTATGACCAAAAATTCTGTTTTTCATTCCTGTGGTGTGGGATTTGCAGTTGTCTTTCCAACAAGAACGAGCCCGCGCAATTCTGAGTCGTGTAGCGATAGTTGTGGCCAATATACGAGGCACCTTGCGTCTTGGCAATGGGAACCTGTGCCACTCCCGCTAACCCCCAAAATTGTTGGCGCGTCTTAGGAGGGACATACGGTCATTAGAGGCATGGTGGACGGGTTAGCGGCATGGTTCCTCACAGGGTACGAACGCCAGACGCGACATGGTTCCCGACGGTGGATATATGTGAGGCACGATCGGAAAGACTACTTCGGGTGTCGTCAATTTTTTGTATTTATTATTTTAGAAATAATTAGTATGAAGAAAAATTCTATTTTTCATTCGTGTGGAGTGGGATTTGCAGTTATCTTTCCAACATGACCGAGCCCGCGCAATTCTTAGTCTTATAGCGATAGCTATGGCCAATATACGTGGCAACTTGCGTCTTGGCAATGGGAACCCGTGCCACTCCCGCTAATCCCCAAAATTGGTGGCGCGTCTTAGGAGGGACATACGGTCATTAGAGGCATGGTGGATGGGTTGGCAACACGGTTCCACACAGTGTACAGACGCCAGACGCGACATGGTTCCCGACGGTGGATATATGTGAGGCACGATCGGAAAGACTACTTCGGGTGTCGTCAATTTTTTGTTTTTATTATTTTAGAAATAATTAGTATGAAGAAAAATTCTATTTTTCATTTCTCCGGGAGGACATACAAGAATCTTGTTTGCAGTGTAATAAACCTTCTATGGAAGGCGAAAATGGTGTGGGATTTGCAGTTATCTTTCCAACATGTCCGAGCCCGCGCAATTCTGAGTCTTATAGCGATAGTTATGGCCAATATACGGGGCACCTTGCGTCTTGGCAATGGGTGCCCGTGCCACTCCTGCTAACCTCCAAAATTTGCAGCGCGTCTTAGGAGGGACATTTAGTCATTACTGGCATGGTCGATGGGTTAGCGGCATGGTTCCTCATAGTGTACGAATGCCAGATGTGACATGGTTCCTGACGGTGGATATATGTGAGGCGCGAGCGGGAAGACTACTTCGGGTGTCGTCAATTTTTTGTTTTTATTATTTTAGAAATACTTAGTATGACCAAAAATTCTGTTTTTCGTTCATGTGTTGTGGGATTTGCAGTTATCTTTCCAACAAGACCGAGCCCGCGCAATTCTGAGTCTTATAGCGATAGTTATGGCCAATATACGGGGCACCTTGCGTCTTGGCAATGGGAACCCGTGCCACTCCCGCTAACACCCAAAATTGGCGGCAAGTCTTAGGAGGGCATACGGTCATTAGAGGCATGGTGGATGGGTTAGCGGCACGGTTCCTCAGAGTGTACAAACGCCAGACACGACGTGGTTAACGACGGTGGATATCTGTGAGGCACGAGAGGCAAGACTACTTCGGGTGTCGTCAATTTTTTGTTTTTATTATTTTTGATATACTTAGTATGACCAAAAATTCTGTGTTTTGTTCCTGTGGTGTGGGATTTGCAGTTATCTTTCCTACAAGACTGTGCCCGCGCAATTCTGAGTCTTATAGTGATAGTTATGGCCAATATACGGGGCACCTTGCGTCTTGGCAATGGGAACCCGTGCCACTCCCGCTAACCCCCAAAATTGGCGGCACATCTTAGGAGGGACATACGGTCATTAGAGGCATGGTGGATGGGTGAGCGGCATGGTTCCTGATAGGGTACGAACGCTAGACGCGACATGGTTCCCGACGGTGGATATATGTGAGGCGCGAGCGGGAAGACTACTTCGGGTGTCGTCAATTTTTTCTTTTGTTATCTTAGAAATACATAGTAGCCCGCACAATTCTGAGTCTTATAGCGATAGTTACGGCCAATATACGGGGCACCTTCCGTCTTGGCAATGGGAACCCGTGCCACTCCCGCTAACACCCAAAATTGGCGGCAAGTCTTAGGAGGGCATACGGTCATTAGAGGCATGGTGGATGGGTTAGCGGCACGGTTCCTCAGAGTGTACAAACGCCAGACACGACGTGGTTGCCGACGGTGGATATCTGTGAGGCACGAGAGGCAAGACTACTTCGGGTGTCGTCAATTTTTTGTTTTTATTATTTTTGATATACTTAGTATGACCAAAAATTCTGCTTTTTGTTCCTGTGGTGTGGGATTTGCAGTTATCTTTCCTACAAGACTGTGCCCGCGCAATTCTGAGTCTTATAGCGATAGTTATGGCCAATATACGGGGCACCTTGCGTCTTGGCAATGGGAACCCGTGCCACTCCCGCTAACCGCCAAAATCGGCGGCGCATCTTAGGAGGGACATACGGTCATTACAGGCATGGTGGATGGGTTAGCAACACGGTTCCACACAGTGTACAGACGCCAGACGCGACATGGTTCCCGACGGTGGATATATGTGAGCCACAAGCGGGAAGACTACATCGGGTGTCGTCAATTTTTTGTTTTTATTATTTTAGAAATTCTTAGTACGACCAAAAATTCTGTTTTTCATTCCTGTGGTGTGGGATTTCCAGTTATCTTTACAACAAGACCGAGCCTGCGCAATTCTGAGTCTTATAGCGATAGTTATGGCCACTATACGGGGCACCTTGCGTCTTGGCAATGGGAACCCGAGCCACTCCCGCTAAACCCAAAAATTAGCTGCGCCTCTTAGGAGGGACATACGGTCAATAGAGGCATGGTGGATGGGGTAGCGGCAAGGTACCTCACAGGGTACGAACTCCAGACGCGACATGGTTCCCGACGGTGGATATATGTGAGACACGAGCGGGAAGGCAACTTCGGGTGTTGTCAATTTTTTGTTTTTATTATCTTTGAAATTTTTATATGACCAAAAATTCTGTTTTTCATTCCTGTGGTGTGAGATTTGCAGTTATCTTTCCAACAAGACCCAGCCCGCGCAATTCTGAGTCTTATAGCGATAGTTATGGCCAATATACGGGGCACCTTGCGTCTTGGCAATGGGAACCCGTGCCACTCCCGCTAACCCCCAAAATTGGCGGCACATCTTAGGAGGGACATACGGTCATTAGAGGCATGGTGGATGGGTGAGCGGCATGGTTCCTGATAGGGTACGAACGCTAGACGCGACATGGTTCCCGACGGTGGATATATGTGAGGCGCGAGCGGGAAGACTACTTCGGGTGTCGTCAATTTTTTCTTTTGTTATCTTAGAAATACATAGTAGCCCGCACAATTCTGAGTCTTATAGCGATAGTTACGGCCAATATACGGGGCACCTTCCGTCTTGGCAATGGGAACCCGTGCCACTCCCGCTAACACCCAAAATTGGCGGCAAGTCTTAGGAGGGCATACGGTCATTAGAGGCATGGTGGATGGGTTAGCGGCACGGTTCCTCAGAGTGTACAAACGCCAGACACGACGTGGTTGCCGACGGTGGATATCTGTGAGGCACGAGAGGCAAGACTACTTCGGGTGTCGTCAATTTTTTGTTTTTATTATTTTTGATATACTTAGTATGACCAAAAATTCTGTTTTTTGTTCCTGTGGTGTGGGATTTGCAGTTATCTTTCCTACAAGACTGTGCCCGCGCAATTCTGAGTCTTATAGCGATAGTTATGGCCAATATACGGGGCACCTTGCGTCTTGGCAATGGGAACCCGTGCCACTCCCGCTAACCGCCAAAATCGGCGGCGCATCTTAGGAGGGACATACGGTCATTACAGGCATGGTGGATGGGTTAGCAACACGGTTCCACACAGTGTACAGACGCCAGACGCGACATGGTTTCCCGACGGTGGATATATGTGAGCCACAAGCGGAAGACTACATCGGGTGTCGTCAATTTTTTGTTTTTATTATTTTAGAAATTCTTAGTACGACCAAAAATTCTGTTTTTCATTCCTGTGGTGTGGGATTTCCAGTTATCTTTACAACAAGACCGAGCCTGCGCAATTCTGAGTCTTATAGCGATAGTTATGGCCACTATACGGGGCACCTTGCGTCTTGGCAATGGGAACCCGAGCCACTCCCGCTAAACCCAAAAATTAGCTGCGCCTCTTAGGAGGGACATACGGTCAATAGAGGCATGGTGGATGGGGTAGCGGCAAGGTACCTCACAGGGTACGAACTCCAGACGCGACATGGTTCCCGACGGTGGATATATGTGAGACACGAGCGGGAAGGCAACTTCGGGTGTTGTCAATTTTTTGTTTTTATTATCTTTGAAATTTTTATATGACCAAAAATTCTGTTTTTCATTCCTGTGGTGTGAGATTTGCAGTTATCTTTCCAACAAGACCCAGCCCGCGCAATTCTGAGTCTTATAGCGATAGTTATGGCCAATATACGGGGCACCTTGCGTCTTGGCAATGGGAACCCGTGCCACTCCCGCTGACCCCAAAAATTGGCGGCACGTCTTAGGAGGGACATACGGTCATTAGCGGCTTGGTTCCTCATAGTGTATGAATGCCAGACGCGACATGGTTCCCGACGGTGGTTATATGTGAGGCACGAGGGGGAAGACTACTTCGGGGGTCATCAATTTTTTGTTTTTATTATTTTAGAAATACTTAGTATGACCAAAACTTCTATTTTTCATTTCTATGGTGTTGGATTTGCTGTTATCTTTCCAACAAGACCGAGCCTCCGCAATTTTGAGTCTTATAGCGATAGTTGTGGCCAATATACGTGGTGCCTGGCGTCTCGGCAATGGGAACCCGTGCCACACCCGCTAACCCCCAAAATTGGCGGCGCGTCTTAGGAGGGACATACGGTCGTTAGAGTCATAGTGGATGGGTTAGCGGCACGGTTCCTCACAGTGTACGAACGCCAGACGCGGCATGGTTCCCGACGGTGGATATATGTGAGGCATGAGCAGGAAGACTACTTCGGGTGACGTCCATTTTTTGTTTCCATTATATTAGAAATACTTAGTATGACCCAAAATTCTGTTTTTCCTGCCTGTAGTGTGGGATTTGCAGTTATCTTTCCAACAAGACCGAGCCCGCGCAATTCTGAATCTTATAGCAATAGTTATGGCCAATATATGTGGCACCTTGCGTCTAGGGAATGCGAACCCATGCCACTCCCGCTGAGCCCCAAAATTGGTGGCGCGTCTTAGGAGGGACACACGGTCATTAGCGGCATGGTTCCTCGTAGTGTATGAATGCCAGACGCGACATGGTTCCCGACGGTGGATATATGTGGTGCACGAGTGGGAAGACTACTTCAGGTGTCGTCAATTTTTTTTTTTATTGTTTTAGAAATACTTAGTATGACCAAAAATTCCATTTTTCATTCTTGTGGTGTGGGATTTGTTGTTATCTTTCCAACAAGACCGAGCCCGCGCAATTCTGAGTCATATAGCGATAGTTATGGCCACTATACGGGGCACCTTGCGTCCTGGCAATGGGAACCCGAGCCACTCCCGCTAAACCCAAAACTTAGCTGTGCGTCTTAGGAGGGACATACGGTCAATAGAGGCATGGTGCATGGGTTAGCGGCAAGGTACCTCACAGGGTACGAACTCCAGACGCGAAATGGTTCCCGACGGCGGATATATGTGAGACAGGAGCGGGAAGGCAACTTCGGGTGTCGTCAATTTTTTGTTTTTATTATCTTTGAGATTTTTAGTATGACCAAAAATTCTGTTTTTCATTCCTGTGGTGTGGGATTTGCAGTTATCTTTCCAAAAAGACAAAGCCCGCGCAATTCTGAGTCTTATAGCGATAGTTATGGCCAATATACGGGGCACCTTGCGTCTTGGCAATGGGAACCCGTGCCACTCCCGCTAACACCCAAAATTGGCGGCGCATCTTAGGAGCGACGTACAGTCAATAGAGGCATGGTGGATGGGTTAGGGGCATGGTTCCTGACCGGGTACGAACACCAGAGCCGACATGGTTCCCGACGGTGGATATATGTGAGGCACGAGCAGGAAGACTACTTCGGGTGTCGTCAATTTTTTATTTTTATTATTTCAGAAATATTTAGTATGACCAAAAATTATGTTTTTCGTTCCGGTGGTGTGGGATTTGCAGTTATCGTTCCAACAAGATGGAGCCCGCGCAATTCTGAGTCTTATAGCGATAGTTACGGCCAATATACGAGGCACCTTGCGTCTTGGCAATGGGAACCCGTGCCACTCCCGCTAACCCCCAAAATTGGCAGCGCATCTTAGGGGGGACATACGGCTATTAGAGGCATGGTGGATGTGTTAATGGCAGGGTACCTCACAGGGTACGAACTCCAGACGCGACATGGTTCCCGACGGTGGATATATGTGAGGCACGAGCGGCAAGACTACTTCGGGTGTCGTCAATTTTTTGTTTTTATTATTTTAGAAATACTAAGTATGACCAAAAATTCCATTTTTCATTCCTGTGGTGTGGGATTTGCAGTTATCTTTCCAACAAGACTGAGCCCGCGCAATTCTGAGTCTTATAGCGATAGTTCTGGCCAATATACGGGGCACCTTGCGTCCTGGCAATGGGAACCCGTGCCACTCCCGCTAACCCCCAAAATTGGTGGCGCGTCTTAGGAGGGACATAGGGTCATTAGAGGCTTGGTGGATGGGTTAGTGGCAGGGTACCTCACAGGGTACGAACTCGATACGCGACATGGTTCCCGACGGTGGATATATGTGAGGCACGAGTGGGAAGACTACTTCGGGTGTCGTCAATTTTTTGTTTTAATTATTTTAGAAATACTTAGTGTGACCAAAGCATCTATTTTTCATTTCTGTGGTGTGGGATTTGCTGTTATCTTTCCAACAAGACCGAGCCCGCGCAATTCTAAGTCTTATAGCGATAGTTATGGCCAATATACGGGGCACCTTGCGTCTTGGCAATGGAAACCCGTGCCACTCCCGCTAACCACCAAAATTGGCGGTGCGTCTTAGGAGGGACATACGGTCATTAGAGGCATGGTGGATGGGTTAGCGGCAGGGTACGAACTCCAGACGCGACATGGTTCCCGACGGTGGATATATGTGAGGCACGAGCCGGAAGACTACTTCGGGTGTCGTCCATTTTTTATTTTTATTATTTTAGAAATATTTAGTATGACCCAAAATTCTGTTTTTCGTTCCTGTGGTGTGGGATTTGCAGTTATCATTCCAACAAGACTGAGCCCGCGCAATTCTGAGTCTTATAGTGATAATTGTGGCCAATATACGGTTCACCTTGCGTCTTGGCAATGGGAACCCATGCCACTCCCGCTAATCCCCAAAATTGGCGGCGCGTCTTAGGAGGGACATACAGTCATTAGAGGCATGGTGGATGGGTTAGCGGCATGGTTCCTCACAGGGTACAAATACCAAACGCGACATGGTGCCCGACGGTGGATATATGTGAGGCACGAGCGGGAAGACTACTTCGGGTGTCGTCAATTTTTTGTTTCTATTATTTTAGAAATATTTAGTATCACCAAAAATTCTGTTTTTCATTCCTGTGGTCTAGGATTTGTAGTTATCTTTCCAACAAGACCGAGCCCGTGCAATTCTGAGTCTTATAGCGATAGTTATGGCCAATAAACGGGGCACCTTGCGTATTGGCAGTGGGAACCCGTGCCACTAGCGCTAACCCCCAAAATTGGTGACGCTTCTTAGGAGGGACATAAGGTCATTAGAGGCTTAGTGGATGGGCTAGCGGCATGGTTCCTCACAGGGTACAAATACCAGACGCGACATGGTTCCCGACCGTCGATATATCTATGGCACGAGCGGGAAGACTACTTCGGGTGTCGTCAATTTTTTGTTTTTATAATTTTAGAAATACTTAGTATGACCCAAAATTATGTTTGTCTTCCTGTGGTGTGGGATTTGCAGTTATCTTTCCAACAAGACCGAGCCCACGCAATTCTGAGTCTTGTAGCGATATTTATGGCCAATATACGGGGCACCTTGCGTCTTGGCAATGGGAACCCGTGCCACTCTCGCTAACCCCCAAAATTGGCGGCGCATCATAGGAGGGACATATGGTCATTAGAGGTATGGTGGATGGGTTAGCGGCATGGTTCCTCATAGGGTACGAACACCAGACGCGACATGGTTCCCGACGGTGGATATATGTCAGGCACGAGCGGGAAGACTACTTCGGGTGTCGTCAATTTTTGGTTTCTATTATTTTAGAATTACTTAGTATGACCAAAGATTCCCTTTTTCATTCCTGTGGTCTTGGATTTGCAGTTATCTTTCCAACAAGACCGAGCCCGCGCAATTCTGAGTCTTATAGCGATAATTGTGGCCAATATATGGGGCACCTTGCGTATGGGCAGTGGGAACCCGTGCCACTCCCGCTAACCCCCAAAATTGGTGAGGCGTGGTGGATTAGAGGCATGGTGGATGGCTTAGCGGCATGGTTCCTCACAGTGTACGAAAGCTAGACGCGACATGGTTCCCGATGGTTGATATATGTGAGGCACAAGCGGGAAGACTACTTCGGGTGTCGTCAATTTTTTGTTTTTGTTATTTTAGAAATACATAGTATGACCCAAAATTCTGTTTTTCCTGCCTGTAGTGTGGGATTTCCAGTTATCTATGCAACAAGACCGAGCCCGCGCAATTCTGATTCTTATAGCTACATTTATGGCCAATATATGGGTCACCTTGCGTCTTCGCAATGGGAACCCGTGCCACTCCCGCTAACCCCCAAAATTGGCGACGCGTCTTAGGAGGGACATACGGTCATTAGAGGCATGATGGACGTGTTAGTGGCATGGTTCCTCACAGTGTATGAATGCCAGACGCGACATGGTTCCCGACGGTGGATATATGTGAGGCACGAGTGGGAAGATTACTTCGGGTGTCATCACGTGGTGTGGGATTTGCAGTTATCTTTCCAACAAGACCGAGCCCGCGCAATTCTGAATCTTATAGCAATAGTTATGTCCAATATACATGGCACCTTGCGTCTTGGTAATGGGAACCCGTGCCACTCCTGCTGACCCCCAAAATTGGCGGCGCGTCTTAGGAGGGACATACGGTCATTAGAGGCACGATGGACGTGCTAGCGGCATGGTTCCTCACAGTGTATGAACGCCAGACCCGACATGGTTCCCGACGGTGGATATATGTGAGGCACGAGCGGGAAGACTACTTCGGGTGTCGTCAATTTTTTTTCTTTTTATTACTTTTGAAATACTTAGTATGACCAAAACTTCTGTTTTTCATTTCTATGGTGTGGGATTTGCTGTTATCTTTCCAACAAGACCGAGCCCGCGCAATTCTGAGTCTTATAGCGATAGTTGTGGCCAATATACGGGGTGCCTGGCGTCTCGGCAATGGGAACCCGTGCCACACCCGCTAACCCCCAAAATTGGTGGCGCATCTTAGGAGGGACATACGGTCATTAGAGCCATGGTGGATGGGTTAGTGCCATGGTTCCTCACAGTGTACGAACGCCAGACGCGACATGGTTCCCGACGGTGGATATATGTGACGTACGAGCGGGAAGACTACTTCGGGTGTCGTCAATTTTTTGTTTTTCTTATTTTAGAGATACTTAGTATGACCCAAAATTCTGTTTTTCCTGCCTGTAATGTGGGATTTGCAATTATCTTTCCAACAAGATCGAGCCCGCGCAATTCTGAATCTTATAGCAATAGTTATGGCCAATATACGGGGCACCCTGCGTCTTGGCAATTGGAACCCGTGCCAGTCCCACTAACCCCCAAAATTTGCGGCACGTCTTAGGAGGGACATACGGTCATTAGAGGCATGATGGACGTGTTAGCGGCATGGTTCCTCACAATGTATGAATGCCAGACGCGACATGGTTCCCGACGGTGGATATATGTGAGGCACGAGTGGGAAGACTACTTCGGGTGTCGTCAATTTTTTGTTTTAATTATTTTAGAAATACTTAGTTTGACCAAAATTTCTATTTTTCATTTCTGTGGTGTGGGATTTGCTGTTATCTTTCCAACAAGACCGAGCCCGCGCAATTCTGAGTCTTATAGCGATAGTTGTGGTCAATATACGGGGCAGCTGGCGTCTCGGCAATGGGAACCCGTGCCGTACCCGCTAACCCCCAAAATTGGCGGCGCGTCTTAGGAGGGACATACAGTCATTAGAGTAACGGTGGATGGGTTAGTGGCATGGGTCCTCACAGTGTACGAACGCCAGACGCGACATGGTTCGCGATGGTAGATATATGTGAGGCACGAGCGGGAAGACTACTTCGGGTGTCGTCAATTTTTTGTTTTTATTAATTTAGAAATACCTAGTATGACCCAAAATTCTGTTTTTCCTGCCTGTAATGTGGGATTTGCAGTTATCTTTCCAACAAGACCGAGCCCGCGCAATTCTGAGTCATATAGCGATAGTTATGGCCACTATACGGTGCACCTTGCGTCCTAGCAATGGGAACCTGAGCAACTCCCGCTAAACCCAAAAATTAGCTTCGCGTCTTAGGAGGGACATACAGTCAATAGAGGCACGGTGGATGGGTTAGCGGCAAGGTACCTCACAGGGTATGAATTCCAGACGCGACATGGTTCCCAACGGTGGATATATGTGAGGCACGAACGGCAAGACTACTTCGGGTGTCGTCAATTTTTTGTTTTTATTATCTTAGAAATACTAAGTATGACCAAAAATTCCATATTTCATTCCTGCGATGTGGGATTTGCAGTTATCTTTGTAACAAGACCGAGCTCGCGCAATGGGAACTTGTGCCACTCCCGCTAATCCCCAAAATTGGCGGCGCGTCTTAGGAGGAACATACGGTCATTAGAGGCATGGTGGATGGGTTAGCGGCATGGTTCCTCACAGGGTACGAATACCAGACGCGACATGGGGCCCGACGGTCGATATATGTGAGGCACGAGCGGGAAGACTACTTCGGGTGACGTCAATTTTTTGTTTCTATTATTCTAGAAATACTTAGTTTCACGAAAAATTTCGTTTTTCATTCCTGTGGTCTGGGATTTGCAGTTATCTTTCCAACAAGACCGAGCCCGTGCAATTCGGAGTCTTATAGTGATAGTTATGGCCAATAAACGAGGCACATTGCGTATTGGCAGTGGGAATCCGTGCCACTAGCGCTAACCCCCAAAATTGGCGGCGCGTCTTAGGAGGGACATACAGTCATTAGAGTCACGGTGGATGGGTTAGTGGCATGGTTCCTCATAGTGTACGAACGCCAGACGCGACATGGTTCGCGACGGTAGATATATGTGAGGCACGAGCGGGAAGACTACTTCGGGTGACGTCAATTTTTTGTTTCTATTATTCTAGAAATACTTAGTTTCACGAAAAATTTCGTTTTTCATTCCTGTGGTCTGGGATTTGCAGTTATCTTTCCAACAAGACCGAGCCCGTGCAATTCGGAGTCTTATAGCGATAGTTATGGCCAATAAACGAGGCACATTGCGTATTGGCAGTGGGAATCCGTGCCACTAGCGCTAACCCCCAAAATTGGCGGCGCGTCTTAGGAGGGACATACAGTCATTAGAGTCACGGTGGATGGGTTAGTGGCATGGTTCCTCATAGTGTACGAACGCCAGACGCGACATGGTTCGCGACGGTAGATATATGTGAGGCACGAGCGGGAAGACTACTTCGGGTGTCGTCAATTTTTTGTTTTTATTATTTTAGAAATACTTAGTATGACCAAAAATTCTGTTTTTCCTGCCTGTATTGTGGGATTTGCAGTTATCTTTCCAACAAGACCGAGCCCGCGCAATTCAGAGTCTTATAGCGATAGTTATGGCCAATATACGGGGCACCTTGCTTCTTGGCAATGGGAACCCCTGCCACTCCCACTAACCCCCAAAATTCGCAGCGCGTCTTAGGACTGACATACGGTCATTAGAGTCATGGTGGATGGGTTAGCGGCATGACATGGTTCCCGACGTTGGATATATGTGAAGCACGAGCGGGAAGACAACTTCGGGTGTCGTCAATTTTTTGTTTTTATTATTTTAGAAATACTAAGTATGACCCAAAATTTTATTTTTCATTCCTGTGGTGTGGGATTTGCAGTTATCTTTCCAACAAGACTGAGCACGCGCAATTCTGAGTCTTATAGCGATAGTTATGGCCAATATACGGGGCACCTTCCGTCTTGGCAATGGGAACCCCTGCCACTCCAGCTAACCCCCAAAATTGGCGGTGTGTCTTAGGAGGGACATACGGTCATTAGAAGCATGGTGGATGGGTTAGCGGCACGACATGATTCCCGACGGTGGATATATGTGAGGCACGAGCGGGAAGACTACTTCGAATGTCGTCAAATTCTTGTTTCTATTATTTTAGAAATATTTGGTATTACGAAAAATTCTGTTTTTCGTTCCTGTGGTGTGGGATTTGTAGTTATTTTTCCAACAAGACCGAGCCCGCACAATTCTGAGCCTTATAGCGATAGTTATGGCCAATATATGGGCCACCTTGGGTCTTGGCAATGGGAACCCGTGCCACTCCCGCTAACCGCCAAAATTGGCGGCCCGTCTTTGGAGGGACATACGGTCATTAGAGGCAAGGTGGATGGGTTAGCGGCATGGTTCATCACAGGGTACGAACACCAGACCTGACATGGTTCCCGACGGTGGATATATGTGAGGCACGAGTGGGAAGACTACTTCGGGTGTCGTCCATTTTTTATTTTTATTATTTTAGAAATATTTAGTATGACCAAAAATTCTGTTATTCGTTCCTGTGGTGTGGGATTTGCGGTTATCTTTCCAACAAGACCGAGCCCGCGCAATACTGAGTCTTATAGTGATAATTATGACCAATATACGGTTCGCCTTGCGTCTTGGCAACGGGAACACGTGCCACTCCCGCTAATCCCCAAAATTGGCAGCGCGTCCTCGGAGGGACTTACGGTCATTAGAGGCATGGTGGATGGGTTAGCGGCATGGTTCCTCACAGGGTACGAATACCAGACGCGACATGGTGCCCGACGGTGGATATATGTGAGGCACGAGCGGAAAGACTACTTCGGGTGTCGTCAATTTTTTGTTTTTATTATTTTAGAAATACTTAGTATGACCCAAAATTCTTTTTGTCCTTCCTGTGGTGTGGGATTTGCAATTATCTTTCCAACAAGATCGATCCCGCGCAATTCTGAGTCCTATAGCGATAGTTATGGCCAATAAACAGGGCACCTTGTGTCTTGGCAATGGGAACCCGTGCCACTCCCGCTAACCCCCAAAATTGGCGGTGCGTCTTAGGAGGGACATACGGTCATTAGAGGCAGGCTGGATGGGTTGGCGGCATGGTTCCTCGGAGGGTACGAACACCAGACGCGACATGGTTCGCGACGTTAGATATATGTGAGGCACGAGCGGGAAGATTACTTCGGGTGTCGTCAATTTTTGGTTTCTATTATTTTAGAATTACTTAGTATGACCAAAAATTCCATTTTTCATTCCTGTGGTCTGGGATATGCGGTTATCTTTCCAACAAGACCGAGCCCACACAATTCTGAGTCTTATAGCGATAGTTATGGCCAATATATGGGGCACCTTGCGACTTGGCAATGGTAACCCGTGCCACTCCCGCTAACCCCCAAAATTGGCGGTGCGTCTTAGGAGGAACATATGGTCATTAGAGGCATGGTGGATGGGTTAGTGGCATGGTTCCTCCCAAGGTACAAATGCCACAGAAGACATGGTTCCTGATGGTGGATATATGTGAGGCACGAGCGGGAAGACTACTTCGGGTGTCGTCAATTTTTTGTTTTTATTATTTTAGAAATACTTAGTATGACCAAAAATTCTATTTTTCATTCCTGTGGTGCGAGGTTTGCAATTATCTTTCCAACAACACCGAGCCCGCGCAATTCTGAGTCTTATAGCGATAGTTACGGCCAATATACGGGGCACCATGCGTCTTGGCAATGGGAACCCGTGCCACCCCCGCTAACACCCAAAATTAGCGGCACGTCTTAGGATGGACATACGGTCATTAGAGGCATGGTGGACGGGTTAGCGGCACGGTTGCTCACAGTGTACGAATGCCAGACGCGACATGGTTCCCGACGGTGGACATATGTGAGGCACGAGCGGGAAGACTACTTCTGGTGTCGTCAATTTTTTTTTATTTTAGAAATACTTAGTATGACCAAAACTTCTGTCTTTCATTTCTCTGGTGTGGGATTTGCTGCTATCTTTCCAAGAAGACCGAGCCCGCGTAATTCTGAGTCTTACAGCGATAATTATGTCCAATATACGTGGCACCTGGCGTCTGGGCAATGGGTGCCCGTGCCACACCCGCTAACCCCAAAAATTGGGGCACGTCTTAGGAGGGACATACGGTCATTAGAGGCACGGTGGATGGGTTAGCGGCACGGTTTGTGATGCCCCCGGCATCTCGAAAGTTTTAACACGTGATTAGATTAGCGGTAGTCAAGGATTTGGCTTAATAATGTTTAGAGAAGAGCAACAACTAGGTTAGTAAATCACGAAGTCAAAAATTTTCAGTGAAATATGCAAAACCCCTGAGTGCACATGTGACCTTAGTTCAAAATAAAATGTGATTTAGACCAAACTCTCTATAACAAACTTGTATAAAATTTCATGAGGAATAACTTTGGTATTATGTGTGTTGACATGCGTAAAGGTTTGCAAGGTGTTTTAGCTCACTTTCTATCTTCTACTAAATTCTGTCCAAATAGACCTGAATGGAAAATTCAAATTTTGAGCAACCAAAAGACATGATCATGCAAAACATCATATAGAAAAGTTGTAGATAATTAAAAACTACAAAACATTTGTATAATACTCTTTCTATGAAAATCAGCATAAAATAGACTTTAGGAATTTCTAAGTTTGCATTACACCTTGGTCAAACTGGAGTCAGCAGGTTAAATTCAAATTTAATCATATTTAAACTTGGAATCTGATATTACTCCTTTTGACAAAGTTGTAGATCTGGGAGAGTAGAGCAACTTTGGTATTTTGGGTTTTTCCAAATTCGGCCTCTACCGTGTCCAAAATCCTCAAATTCCAAAACCTGTATATAAGGTCAAAGCCAGTTTTCCAATTTCGGGAGTTTTCAATTTTCTTGAGTCAATGACAAGCGGGACCCACCTGTCGGCATGGTACTGTCGCAAACCGACCGTGTTTGTTATTGCGTGGTCCCAGTCCAGTGCACCACTTTCTTCTCCTCGATCCGACCCTGCTTGTCATAGACTCAGGGTCTATGGACCCGGTCCATCGCGCGCCCACCTTCTTCCACCGCCCCTTCCGCTCGCCCACGCATCGGCCGCGCCGTGACGCGCCGCGCCCGGCGCACCAGCACGCCACACCGCCGGCCACACACCGCCTGCCTGCGCCTCGCCTGGCCTACCCTGCCCCTCGCTCTCACTCGCCTCGCTTGCCGCTCTCCGCTCCAGCATGCGCGCCCCGCTACCCCTCCCCTCTGCTTCCTCCCTCCTCTGTCCACCGCCATCGGAGCGAGCTGAGCTCGAGCTCCCATCCCGGCCACACCCGTCCTCCTCTCTCCAAGGCAGCGAGCACCCCATGACCGCATCAATCCCTCCACCTATTTCCTCATCTCCGTGGCCGGCCTCCAGTACCTCCTTCGCCTTCTTCCACGCACAGCCACCGGGGAGCCACAGAGCGCCGCCGACCTCACCGTGGACGGGTCGCTCCGGTGCCTCCCCGTAGCCCCAACCGCCTGCGCTGGATTCGCTTCGACACCGCGAAGCTCGCGGACCCGGCGGTGGCCCTGTCCCACCACTCCTTCGCCGGATTAGACCGAGCCACCGTCGTCGGGCTCGACGCCGTCGGCCTTCGGTTCACCGGCGTTCCCCGCCCGCTCCAAGCTCACCGCGCGACGCCGTCTTGGGGAAAAGGTACCCCTACGCCGGGAACACCTCCCCAGGCCCGCTCGGCCCCAAGTGCGTGCCCACAGCCGCCAGCGCAAGCCGCCATCCCCTCCCGTGCGCGTTCGGCCGGAGGAAGAAGAAAGGCAGGAAGAAGAAGGTCGATTTTCAAAAGCACCCCTGCGTTTCTGGTTATTTTCTTTCAAGTACGGTGCGCTATTCACTGAGTCATCAGATCCTTACGCGCTAGCCCCTGATGTAATAGATAATCACGTTTAGGTCCCTGACTGTTATTGATTTCGGTTTATTGAATTTCTATAAATAGAAAACTTAAAAAAATTCATAGTAAATCAAATAAAAATCAGAAAAATGCAAACTTTGTTGCATGGTACTCCTATTAGGTAGATCTACAGAATGGATATGCTGGTTGAGTAGGAAAAGACCTTTTTGCCCCTGTTATTGTGCATGCATGAAAAACCTTGATAAATAAGAAATATGGATAAAATGAACTTCAAAAATTATGAAATTTGGGCAGAGGCCTTGTTATCATGTGTAGGTTCTGTATAAATTTTGGTAGCCCTAGCATATACTGTTTAATTACTATTTTGCCCTTGTCTTATATTTAAGCATATATTAATTTAGAAAAAGGTTGCTATGGAGAAAAATGCTCCATGTGGCTTTAGGGGCTTGATATGAGCTCTAGGTTATGAACATGACTCACTGCTAGAGTAGGAAGTGGTGCATGTAAGGTTGTGACTCTGATTTGGAAATAGTAGAAATAATGCAATTTTACATAAATAATCGAAAATGTGAAACCAGTATATCCAATAAAAACCACCACACTTATTATAGTAATCTTAATGACTAAATAACTAATGCATGTTTTATCGGTTCACATCACCATGTTAGCTTTATGATTGACAACTTAACTCCTATATATGTTTTGTGAATTTGCACAATACACGATTGCTTCGGGTCCATCAAAGTAGTATTAATACTAGTGCCAGTCGGGAGGTTTTGGTTGAGCTAGTAATCCATTACCTGCGTAACTAGAGGTTTGCCTTATATTTTACTTAACCAGTTGTATGTTTGATGATCGTGCATCTCATTCACTGTGTCATGCATAGCATTCATATAGCAACGCTTATTGCAGATACGTGATTGAGAAACAAGTACGGGAGCTACTTTAAGCAATGGTGTTCCAGAAGGTCAAGTAAGCCCCAGACACGACCTGGAGAGCCCATCAGTCGTGTTTGGAAGGAGGAGTTGTCCAAGTGATCAAGGGGTTGCCTGGGGCAAAGCCTCACAACCGGGCAAACTAACCTAGTTTAGTTTGTTGGCTGAGTAAGAATAAGCAAAGGTAGGCAGGACCATGAATTCTCCCAGCTAATATGATGAATGATTGTTTCATTACGCATCCGCATTAGGAGTTGTATGAAAACAATTGCATTAGATCTCCTGGTCGCCCTGGCCCTAGCACCTATATATAGAGTTCGTAGGACGAGTTGCCTAGGCTCTTCTAGGTGCGAGTAGACACGAGTGAAAGGAGTCACTCGTCTCGTAGGTGTTTTCAAAGGTTACAAAACTTTTAATATTGAGGAAGTAATACTATGCTCCTGATTTAAATGGAGACCGGGCGGAGAATAATTTTATTATGTGGTGTGCGTTTGGCTCCGCCTGAGTCGTTTAAGGCCCGTCCGCTGTTCGTCTGCTGATCGGCATAACATTGCTAAAGTGCTTATCCGGGGAATGGGACCGGAAAAGTCTTTCCTGGGCTCGTCCGAAGCACAGAGACACGTTCCTACCCGCTGGTTGAGAGGAAGGTGGCCCGGGGGAGCTTGGTACTCATGACGGGGAGACCGAGATGTCGGCAGGCTCGTCATGGGGGCACAACCCGGGGGCTAGGCGGGAGTGAATCGAACTTGGGACGAGGCAGGTTAAGATTGGGGCTATATGTGGGAACGCGATGGCTAGTAAGCATATACCCCTGGCATGATAGTTATTCCCGGGAATTAAAAATCGATTCGAATCGCTGATGCCCACCAGGTGTGGGAATGCCAATATCACTGTCGGGCAACGTAGTAACTACTTGAATATATTATGTCCGTTACTCATGTTTTCAAATACAAGAAGTTTGTATTGTACTGCTTATATTTCTACAAGTTGTTATGGAGTTATATGCAAAAGATGAATCTTGATATTTTATATTGATATACCACTGTTTAAAATCAATGGCTAAGGATCCAAAGGTTAGTAAGCAAGCTTTGCGTCAGCCGTAAGCCAATCCATTAAGTCCTACTGAGTAATTAGTACTCAGGGTTTGCCCCCACCTTTTGAGAACAGGTACCGACGACATCTGGACATCTGCTTGGAGGAGAGTAGTACCGGTGGGCTCGGTGCTGCTCGTCTCGATCAACGTTGCATGAAGACTAGTAAAGTGTTTTCTTCCGCTGTGAGATGTTTTCAGATTCGCTTCCGCTATCTGATTCAAACTTGCCTTTCGTATGGTAATATGTTGAAACTTATGTTATTATTTCGAATCGGTTTGTAAAATAAGCTTATATATGCTATATTCAACCGCCTGAGATGATGTATCTGTTGTGGCTCCATTGTGGGCTGGATGTGTATGATGTCGGTTCCTCTGGGAAAAGGTAATATCGGGGGTCGAATGACTCTCGACGGACGACCGGGTTTAGTTCGGTCTAATCGCACTGCAAGCCAGAGGTGGCAGGTGTGCTTAGCCCGGATTAAATCGGCGGTTCCGCCACAGCTGGTATCAGAGCCGATCATACACAGACAACAGATATATCATCTAGTTCTGATTTGCAAACCTATTTTCGAAAACCCTTTTTGAAGTATTTGAAAAATGAGAGTAACGATATGCCCTATTAAGGATGTTAGTGAAATACCAGGTGACATCTCTAACATCCTGACCTAGATAGAACTCATATGCATATTCGGCGCTTTGGGAAGCAACATTTCGGCCATAGCTATCCCCAGTACTGGCGGAGCGCTATTGGGATTTGCGAACTGTTGCGAACCCTGCATTCATGCTGATAGGGCAGAACTCTTTAAGGGGGGTGGTCACGCCATTGGAGTGTTTCGTGACCACTTTTCCTTCGACCAAAATTATAGCTAGATCTTGTTGGCCATCGTTTCTCTCCCCAGTAATTCCCCAGTACTGGAGGAACACTGGGTGTGTTGGGAGAAATGGCGCCACTACGTCGTCCACCAGACGTAGCTTAAAGAAAGTCGTGGATACCACTTCTAAGGTTAGAGTGGTAATGATTGGTCATGGTAATGATGATGATATGAGCATGCATTTTTCTGCAGGTACACTAACCACGTGCGAAATTAAGAACGAGTAGAAAACGACTAGTTGCATTAGAGAGTGCCGTGCATATATGTCACCGAATACTCGCTAGATATATAATTATACATAGGGTGTGTGATGTGAGACCGAATAGGGCGAATCATGCATCATGACATCATGTCTTATCTCGTGCATTGTTTTTGTTACTTAAGAGTGACTAGGAGCATTTTGCGTTGAGTGTGTGTTACTAAAGTATTGATACGTAGCTCAAAGTACTAATAGGACTAGTAGAAACCAAGCAAGCGACTCGACTAGTACGCTTAGATTGTCGCAATTTTTTCTACACCTAATTCATTCTAAATATGAAACGTCTAATAAATGTAGGTCAAATATGTCGATCGGTCCAAAAATCAAACCCGTCTCGAAGTTACCGATGCTACACACGATAGAAACATACCATAGCCTTGTGCCATCGTTTTGCGAAAAATCACTTATTGGCATATTTTCTAAACACGTAAACGCGGAAAACACTATGCCCACACCAAGTTTTCAAAACCCTTGAACTTACGGGAGCCTTATTTTCCCTGCTACAGATGTTGCAGCCTTTTGACTTATGTCCTGATCACCCCGAGCCCACGAAAGCTAAAACAACAGCCCCTGCAAGTCTCAAGAAGAAGAGAAAAGTGGGAGAATCTTCTACTAATACGGTTTCAGTTCAACATCTGCAACCTGGCCTAGTTTTATTGAAGGGATTCGTCAAGCCTGAAGATCAAGTCAAGATAGTTCGTACATGTCGACAACTAGGTATTGGTCCAGGAGGATTCTATAAGCCTAGTTTCAAAAACGGAACTAAGATGAAGTTATGGATGATGTGTCTAGGGAAGAATTGGGATCCGACTACAGGTTTCTATGGGCCAACACGTCCATGCGATGGTGCCCAAGTCCCTGCGATACCAGAAGTTTTCAAGACAATTGCTCAAACTGCAAATTCAACTGCAAGCGAATTTCCTCAGATCAATCCTGACATATGCATCATTAACTACTACAACAACGTCGGGAAGCTCGGACTCCATCAAGATAAGGATGAATCAGGAAGAAGCATCAACCAAGGTCTACCTATCATCTCAATCTCCCTAGGCGACACGGCAGAATTTCTGTTCGGCGATACTCGAGACAAGGATAGAGCGACCAAGGTCAACCTCGAGTCTGGCGATGTTCTTATACTCGGTGGAAGATCAAGACTGCTATTCCATGGCATCTCCCATGTGAAGCCTAACACTGCACCGACATGGCTAAAGGAAGAAACTGGTCTTCGTCCAGGACGCATCAATCTCACGTTTAGGCAGTACTAGCTGGGTACCAATTAATACGATAAAGTTTGGGGACAAGCTTAGGTATTAGAAGGTTTTAACATTCGTAGATCAGAAAGACCTCGGGTGTCCGGCTCTATAGAGTCAACTTGTATCTCATTCCTATGGTTAGATGTACTCCTAGTCTTATATTGATAGCACATTGAGCTTTGGTAAATTTTTCTTTAAAACCCTTCCGTTCATGCGCCTCGAACCCTTGTGATCGAAGGAATCCTAGTCTATTTGCACTGTATTTCACTATTCGATAATTACTTGCTCCAAAACTTTGTAAATCAAGGAACTTCTTTTACAATGGGATTCAAGCGCCCTAAGCTCTTATATCCCTTCGGACTTCCTCTTTATTTACCAAAACCTTATGGTGATTATGACTCTGTAAGTGGAATGATTGAGCCACTCTTGTTGTGATGTCTCCCTAGGCAGTCTTGGATGCCTCGACGGGACCTGGAGTCCTATGTGTACGGCCGTCACATGGTTGTGCTACTAGGTTCGCGCTGGCATTAAGACATGCGAAGGCATGACATCGCTTCAACCATGGAACATACATAATCGGAGGTTATCATTTGATTGACCTCGAATCTTGCTACTTTTGGTTTGTAGGGATGCTTGATTTCATTTCCACTGTCCTATATATATCATTTCATTGCCTTGTTGCACCCTGCTTTTCCTGAGATGTGGGAGTAGCCAACCTCCACCCACTGCTTATCCACACCCTTTTCATTGCTTCTGTGGAAGTGATCAGTCTCATTTCCACCATCTCATTACATTTTTCCATTGCCTTGTTTCACCTTACCTTCTTGACCAATGGGGATAATCTGCCTCAACCCCATGACTTGTTCATATTAATTCCTATCCATGTTGACCTTGCCTCTGAAGATTGGTGGGAACAGTCAACCTCGTTCTCACTAACTCCGTCGATATTTTCTATCCATTCGTTGAACCTTATTCCCCGAGGGTGTACTTTACGAACATCCTCCATACTAGCTTTTGTTCTCGGCTAGTGCTCTTGTCTTATCGTCATTTCTCTCTGAGTGGTTTTCTTCCTCTTAGGAGAGAACTTACTGGCATTTTATTTCGCTAGTAAGAGCACGTCAGCTACTGCCATTTTCATGATCGACCATGACCAACGCTAAGAAATCGTACAAATCATCACTTTGTTTAGACGAATACGGCCTATCCTCTCCCTCTTGTGCCTTTCTTGTCCTAATGAGTAGAATGTGCTACGTTTCACCACATCTTACTCTTTGAAAACCTGCTAACTTGGAGTTTTATATGTGGACACAGTCCCTGTCAAATAAAATGAACATGTCTCTCAAAAACGCATCCGATGATACTTCCTTCAATCAAAAGACTCTGCCTTATTCAATTTCCGACTATGTACACTGTGCTTTCCTTATTTGGATAAATCAGATACTTACCATGTTTCAAATATTAGTATCAAAATCAGGAAATAACTCCATTCCTTTGCTTCAATCACAGTCACTTGCTTGTTGACCACATTCTATTCATGGTTTGTTCATTCGCTCTCTTATATGGCGCGACTCGTCGAGTATCTTAGAAAGACCACCCTAGCCTAATAAATAACGCTTTGTGACTACTTGTGTTAAAAAGGCACTAACCATTCACAAGCTAGTTGACAAAGCCAACAAGTGAAAAATTGGGATATTACCATGTGCATTCGAAAAGGCACGAACCGTGATGCCATACCCCTTACCATACGCGATAGGTAACACACCCGTACCTCACACAAATCTAGGGACGAGATTTCTTTAAGGAGGGTGGGTTGTGATGCCCCCGGCATCTCGAAAGTTTTAACACGTGATTGGATTAGCGGTAGTCAAGGATTTGGCTTAATAATGTTTAGAGAAGAGCAACAACTAGGTTAGTAAATCACGAAGTCAAAAATTTTCAGTGAAATATGCAAAACCCCTGAGTGCACATGTGACCTTAGTTCAAAATAAAATGTGATTTAGACCAAACTCTCTATAACAAACTTGTAGAAAATTTCATGAGGAATAACTTTGGTATTATGTGTGTTGACATGCGTAAAGGTTTGCAAGGTGTTTTAGCTCACTTTCTATCTTCTACTAAATTCTGTCCAAATAGACCTGAATGGAAAATTCAAATTTTGAGCAACCAAAAGACATGATCATGCAAAACATCATATAGAAAAGTTGTAGATAATTAAAAACTACAAAACATTTGTATAATACTCTTTCTATGAAAATCAGCATAAAATAGACTTTAGGAATTTCTAAGTTTGCATTACACCTTGGTCAAACTGGAGTCAGCAGGTTAAATTCAAATTTAATCATATTTAAACTTGGAATCTGATATTACTCCTTTCGACAAAGTTGTAGATCTGGGAGAGTAGAGCAACTTTGGTATTTTGGGTTTTTCCAAATTCGGCCTCTAGGGTGTCCAAAATCCTCAAATTCCAAAACCTGTATATAAGGTCAAAGCCAGTTTTCCAATTTCGGGAGTTTTCAATTTTCTTGAGTCAATGACAAGCGGGACCCACCTGTCGGCATGGTACTGTCGCAAACCGACCGTGTTTGTTATTGCGTGGTCCCAGTCCAGTGCACCACTTTCTTCTCCTCGATCCGACCCTGCTTGTCATAGACTCAGGGTCTATGGACCCGGTCCATCGCGCGCCCAGCTTCTTCCACCGCCCTTTCCGCTCGCCCACGCGTCGGCCGCGCCGTGACGCGCCGCGCCCGGCGCGCCAGCACGCCACACCGCCTGCCTGTGCCCCGCCTGGCCTACCCTGCCCCTCGCTCTCACTCGCCTCGCTTGCCGCTCTCCGCTCCCGCATGCGCGCCCCGCTACCCCTCCCCTCTGCTTCCTCCCTCCTCTGTCCACCGCCATCGGAGCGAGCTGAGCTCGAGCTCCCATCCCGGCCACACCCGTCCTCCTCTCTCCAAGGCAGCGAGCGCCCTATGACCGCATCAATCCCTCCACCTATTTCCTCATCTCCGTGGCCGGCCTCCAGTACCTCATTCGCCTTCTTCCACGCACAGCCACCGGGGAGCCACAGAGCGCCGCCGACCTCACCGTGGACGGGTCGCTCCGGTGCCTCCCCGTAGCCCCAACCGCCTGCGCTGGATTCGCTTCGACACCGCGAAGCTCGCGGACCCGGCGGTGGCCCTGTCCCACCACTCCTTCGCCGGATTAGATCGAGCCACCGTCGTCGGGCTCGACGCCGTCGGCCTTCGGTTCACCGGCGTTCCCCGCCCGCTCCAAGCTCACCGCGCGACGCCGTCTTGGGGAAAAGGTACCCCTACGCCGGGAACACCTCCCCAGGCCCGCTCGGCCCCAAGTGCGTGCCCACAGCCGCCAGCGCAAGCCGCCATCCCCTCCCGTGCGCGTTCGGCCGGAGGAAGAAGAAAGGCAGGAAGAAGAAGGTCGATTTTCAAAAGCACCCCTACGTTTCTGGTTATTTTCTTTCAAGTACGGTGCGCTATTCACTGAGTCATCAGATCCTTACGCGCTAGCCCCTGATGTAATAGATAATCACGTTTAGGTCCCTGACTGTTATTGATTTCGGTTTATTGAATTTCTATAAATAGAAAACTTAAAAAAAATTCATAGTAAATCAAATAAAAATCAGAAAAATGCAAACTTTGTTGCATGGTACTCCTATTAGGTAGATCTACAGAATGGATATGCTGGTTGAGTAGGAAAAGACCTTTTTGCCCCTGTTATTGTGCATGCATGAAAAACCTTGATAAATAAGAAATATGGATAAAATGAACTTCAAAAATTATGAAATTTGGGCAGAGGCCTTGTTATCATGTGTAGGTTCTGTATAAATTTTGGTAGCCCTAGCATATACTGTTTAATTACTATTTTGCCCTTGTCTTATATTTAAGCATATATTAATTTAGAAAAAGGTTGCTATGGAGAAAAATGCTCCATGTGGCTTTAGGGGCTTGATATGAGCTCTAGGTTATGAACATGACTCACTGCTAGAGTAGGAAGTGGTGCATGTAAGGTTGTGACTCTGATTTGGAAATAGTAGAAATAATGCAATTTTACATAAATAATCGAAAATGTGAAACCAGTATATCCAATAAAAACCACCACACTTATTATAGTAATCTTAATGACTAAATAACTAATGCATGTTTTATCGGTTCACATCACCATGTTAGCTTTATGATTGACAACTTAACTCCTATATATGTTTTGTGAATTTGCACAATACACGATTGCTTCGGGTCCATCAAAGTAGTATTAATACTAGTGCCAGTCGGGAGGTTTTGGTTGAGCTAGTAATCCATTACCTGCGTAACTAGAGGTTTGCCTTATATTTTACTTAACCAGTTGTATGTTTGATGATCGTGCATCTCATTCACTGTGTCATGCATAGCATTCATATAGCAACGCTTATTGCAGATACGTGATTGAGAAACAAGTACGGGAGCTACTTTAAGCAATGGTGTTCCAGAAGGTCAAGTAAGCCCCAGACACGACCTGGAGAGCCCATCAGTCGTGTTTGGAAGGAGGAGTTGTCCAAGTGATCAAGGGGTTGCCTGGGGCAAAGCCTCACAACCGGGCAAACTAACCTAGTTTAGTTTGTTGGCTGAGTAAGAATAAGCAAAGGTAGGCAGGACCATGAATTCTCCCAGCTAATATGATGAATGATTGTTTCATTACGCATCCGCATTAGGAGTTGTATGAAAACAATTGCATTAGATCTCCTGGTCGCCCTGGCCCTAGCACCTATATATAGAGTTCGTAGGACGAGTTGCCTAGGCTCTTCTAGGTGCGAGTAGACACGAGTGAAAGGAGTCACTCGTCTCGTAGGTGTTTTCAAAGGTTACAAAACTTTTAATATTGAGGAAGTAATACTATGCTCCTGATTTAAATGGAGACCGGGCGGAGAATAATTTTATTATGTGGTGTGCGTTTGGCTCCGCCTGAGTCGTTTAAGGCCCGTCCGCTGTTCGTCTGCTGATCGGCATAACATTGCTAAAGTGCTTATCCGGGGAATGGGACCGGAAAAGTCTTTCCTGGGCTCGTCCGAAGCACAGAGACACGTTCCTACCCGCTGGTTGAGAGGAAGGTGGCTCGGGGGAGCTTGGTACTCATGACGGGGAGACCGAGATGTCGGCAGGCTCGTCATGGGGGCACAACCCGGGGGCTAGGCGGGAGTGAATCGAACTTGGGACGAGGCAGGTTAAGATTGGGGCTATATGTGGGAACGCGATGGCTAGTAAGCATATACCCCTGGCATGATAGTTATTCCCGGGAATTAAAAATCGATTCGAATCGCTGATGCCCACCAGGTGTGGGAATGCCAATATCACTGTCGGGCAACGTAGTAACTACTTGAATATATTATGTCCGTTACTCATGTTTTCAAATACAACAAGTTTGTATTGTACTGCTTATATTTCTACAAGTTGTTATGGAGTTATATGCAAAAGATGAATCTTGATATTTTATATTGATATACCACTGTTTAAAATCAATGGCTAAGGATCCAAAGGTTAGTAAGCAAGCTTTGCGTCAGCCGTAAGCCAATCCATTAAGTCCTACTGAGTAATTAGTACTCAGGGTTTGCCCCCACCTTTTGAGAACAGGTACCGACGACATCTGGACATCTGCTTGGAGGAGAGTAGTACCGGTGGGCTCGGTGCTGCTCGTCTCGATCAATGTTGCATGAAGACTAGTAAAGTGTTTTCTTCCGCTGTGAGATGTTTTCAAATTCGCTTCCGCTATCTGATTCAAACTTGCCTTTCGTATGGTAATATGTTGAAACTTATGTTATTATTTCGAATCGGTTTGTAAAATAAGCTTATATATGCTATATTCAACCGCCTGAGATGATGTATCTGTTGTGGCTCCATTGTGGGCTGGATGTGTATGATGTCGGTTCCTCTGGGAAAAGGTAATATCGGGGGTCGAATGACTCTCGACGGACGACCGGGTTTAGTTCGGTCTAATCGCACTGCAAGCCAGAGGTGGCAGGTGTGCTTAGCCCGGATTAAATCGGCGGTTCCGCCACATGGTTCCTCACAGTGTACGAATGCCAGACGCGACATGGTTCCCGACGGTGGATATATGTGAGGCACGAGCGGGAAGACTACTTCGGGTGTCGTCAATTTTTTGTTTTTTTTATTTTAGAAATACTTAGTATGACCAAAACTTCCATTTTTCGTTCCTGTGGTGTGGGATTTGCAGTTACCTTTCCAACAAGACTGAGCCCGCACAATTCTGAGTCTTATAGCGATAGGTATGGCCAATATACGGGGCACCTTGCGTCTTGGCAATGGGAACCCGTGCCACTCCCGCTAACCCCCAAAATTGGCGGCGGGATCTTAGGAGGGACATACGGTCATTAGAGGCATGGTGGATGGGTTAGCGGCACCATTCCTCACAGTGTTCAAATGCCAGACGTGACATGGTTCCCAACGGTAGATATATGTGAGGCACGAGCGGGAAGACTACTTCGGGTCTCGTCAATTTTTTGTTTTTATTATTTTAGAAGTACATAGAATGACCCAAAATTCTGTTTTTCCTACCTGTGGTGTGGGATTTGTAGTTATCTTTCCAACAAGACTGAGCCCGCGTAATTCTGAGTCTTATAGCGATAGTTATGGCCAATATACGGGGCACCTTGCGTCTTGGCAACGGGAACCCGTGCCACTCCCGCTAACCCCCAAAATTGGCGGCGCGTCTTAGGAGGGACATACGGTCATTAGAGGCATGGTGGATGGGATAGCGGCATGGTTTCTCACAGTGTACGAATGCCAGACGTGACATGATTCCCGACGGTCGATATATGTGAGGCACGAGCGGGAAGACTACATCAGTTGTCGTCAATTTTTTGTTTTTATTATTTTAGAAATACTTAGTGTGACCAAAACATCTGTTTTTCATTCCTATGGTGTGGGATTTGCAGTTATCTTTCCAACAAGACCGAGCCCGCGCAATTCTGAGTCCAATAGAGATAGTTATGGCCAATATATGGGTCACCTTGCGTCTTCGCAATGGGAACCCATGCCACACCCGCTAACCCCCAAAATTATTGGCGCGTCTTAGGAGGGACATACGGTCATTAGAGGCATGGTGGATCGGTTAGCGGAACGGTTCCTCACTGGGTACGAACTCCAGACGCGACATGGTTCCCGATGGTGGATATATGTGAGCCAGGAGCGGGAAGACTACTTCGGGTGTCGTCAATTATTTGTTTTTACTATTTTAGAAACACTTAGTATGACCAAAACTTCTATTTTTCGTTCCTGTGGTGTGGGATTTGTAGTTATCTTTCGAACAAGACCGAGCCCGCGCAATTCTGAGTCTTATAGCGATAGTTATGGCCAATATACGGGGCACCTTGCGTCTTGGCAATGGGAAACCGTGCCACTCCCGCTAACCCCCAAAATTGGCGGCGCGTCTTAGGAGGGACATACGGTCATTAGAGGCATGGTGGATGGGATAGCGGCATGGTTTCTCACAGTGTACGAATGCCAGACGTGACATGATTCCCGACGGTCGATATATGTGAGGCACGAGCGGGAAGACTACTTCAGTTGTCGTCAATTTTTTGTTTTTATTATTTTAGAAATACTTAGTGTGACCAAAACATCTGTTTTTCATTCCTGTGGTGTGGGATTTGCAGTTATCTTTCCAACAAGACCGAGCCTGCGCAATTCTGAGTCTTATAGAGATAGTTATGGCCAATATATGGGTCACCTTGCGTCTTGGCAATGGGAACCCATGCCACACCCGCTAACCCCCAAAATTATTGGCGCGTCTTAGGAGGGACATACGGTCATTAGAGGCATGGTGGATCGGTTAGCGGGACGGTTCCTCACTGGGTACGAACTCCAGACGCGACATGGTTCCCGATGGTGGATATATGTGAGCCAGGAGCGGGAAGACTACTTCGGGTGTCGTCAATTATTTGTTTTTACTATTTTAGAAATACTTAGTATGACCAAAACTTCTATTTTTTGTTCCTGTGGTGTGGGATTTGCAGTTATTTTTCCAACAAAACCGAGCCCGCGCAATTCTGAGTCTTATAGCGATAGTTATGGCCAATATACGGGGCACCTTGCGTCTTGGCAATGGGAAACCGTGCCACTCCCGCTAACCCCCAAAATTGGCGGCGCGTCTTAGGAGGGACATACGGTAATTAGAGGCATGGTGGATGGGTTAGCGGCATGGTTGCTCACCGGGTACGAACGCCAGACGCGACATGGTTCCCGACGGTGGATATATGTGAGGCACGAGCGGGAGACTACTTCGGGTTTCGTCAATTTTTTGTTTTTATTATTTTAGAAATACTTAGTATGACCAAAACTTCCATTTTTCATTCCCGTGGTGTGGGATTTGTAGTTATCTTTCTAACAAGAATGTGCCCGCGCAATTCTAAGTGTTATAGCGATAATTATGGTCAATATAGGAGGTACCTTGCGTCATGGCAATGGGAACCCGTGCCACTCCCGCTAGCCCCCAAAATTGGCGGCGCGTCTTGAGAGGGGCAGACGGTCATTAGAGGCACATTGGATGGGTTAGTGGCACAGTTCCTCACACAGTACGAACTCCAGACGCGACATGGTTCCCCACGGTGGGTATATGTGAGGCACGAGCGGGAAGACTACTTCGGGTGTCTTCAATTTTTTGTTTTTATTATTTCAGAAAAACTTTGTACGACCAAAACTTCTATTTTTTGTTCCTATTGTATGGGATTTGCAATAATCTTTCTAAGAAAACCGAGCACGCACAATTCTGAGTCGTATAGCGATAGTAATGGCCAATATACGGGGCACCTTTCGTCTTGGCAATGGGAACGTGTGCCATTCCCGCTAACCCCAAAAATTGATGGCGCATCTTAGGAGGGACATACGGTCATTAGAGGCATGGTGGATGGGTTACCGGCATGGTTCCTCATAATGTACGAACGCCAAACGAGACCTGGTTCCCGACGGTGGATATATGTGAGGCACCAGCGGCAAGACTACTTCGTGGTTGTCAATTTTTTGTTTTTATTATTTTAGAAATACTTAGTATGACCAAAACTTCTGTTTTTCGTTGTTGTTGTGTGGGATTTGTGGTTATCTTTCCAACAATACCGAGCCCGCGCAATTCTGAGTCTTATAGCGATAGTTATGGCCAATATACGGGGCACCTTGCGTCTTGGCAATGGGAACCCGTGCCACTCCCGCTAACCCCCAAAATTAGCGGCGCGTCTTAGGTGGGACATATGGTCATTAGAGGCATGGTGGACGGGTTAGTGGCACGGTTCCTCACTGTGTACGAATGCCAGACACGACATAGTTCCTGACGGTGGACATTTGTGAGGCACGAGCGGGAAGGCTACTTCGATTGTCGTCAATTTTTTGTTTTTATTATTTTAAAACACTTAGTATGACCAAAACTTCTGTCTTTCATTTCTGTGGTGTGGGATTTGCTGTTATCTTTCCAACAAGACAGAGCCCGCGCAATTCCGAGTCTTATATGGATAGTTATGTCCAATGTACGTGGCACCTGGCGTCTTGCAATGGGATCCCGTGCCACTGCCGCTAACCCCCAAAATTGGCGGTGCATCTTAGGAGGGACATATGGTCATTAGAGGTACGGTGGATGGGTTAGTGGCATGGTTCCTCCCAAGGTACGAATGCCAGAGAAGACATGGTTCCCGATGGTGGATATATGTGAGGCACGAGCGGGAAGACTACTTCGGGTGTCGTCAATTTTTTGTTTTCATTATTTTAGAAATACTTAGTATGACCAAAACTTCTGTTTTTCATTTTGGCAGTGTGGGATTTGCGGTTATCTTTCCTACAAGACGGAGCCCGCGCAATTCTGAGTCTTATAGCGATAGTTATGGCCAATATATTGGGCACCTTGCGTCTTGGCAATGAGAACCATGCCACCCCTGCTAACCCCCAAAATTAGCGGCGCGTCTTAGGAGGGATATACGGTCATTAGAGGCAGGGTGGATGGGTTAGCGGCACGGTTCCTCACAGTGTACGAATGCCAGACGTGAGATGGTTCCCGGCGGTGGACATATGTGAGGCATGAGCGGCAAGACTACTTCGGGTGTCGTCAATTTTTTGTTTTTATTATGTCAGAAATACTTAGTATGGGATTTGCTATTATCTTTCCAACAAGACCGAGCCCGCGCAATTCTGAGTCTTACAGCTATAGTTATGGCCAACATACGGGGCACCTGGCGTCTCGGCAATGGGAACCCGTGCCACACCCGCTTACCGCCAAAATTGGGGCACGTCTTAGGAGGGACATACGGTCATTAAAGGCACGGTGGATGGGTTAGCGGCACGGTTCCTCACAGTGTACGAACGCTAGACGCGACATGGTTCCCGACGGTGGATATATGTGAGGCACGAGCGGGAAGACTACTTCGGGTGTCGTCATGTGGTGTGGGATTTGCAGTTATCTTTCCAACAAGACCGAGCCCGTGCAATTCTGAGTCTTATAGCGATAGTTATGGCCAATGTACGGGACACATTGTGTCTTGGCAATGGGAACCTGTGCCACTCCCGCTAACCCCCAAAATTGGCGACGCGTCTTATGAGGGACATGCGGTCATTAGAGGCATGGCGGATGGGTTAGCGGCACCGTTCCTCACAGTGTTCAAACGCCAGATGTGACATGGTTCCCGACGGTGGATATATGTGAGGCACGTGTTGGAAGACTAGTTTGGGTGTCATCAATTTTTTGTTTTTTTTATTTTAGAAATACTTAGTACGACCAAAACTTCCCTTTTTCGTTCCTGTGGTGTGGGATTTGCAGTTATCTTACCAACTAGACTGAGCCCGTGCAATTATTAGTCTTATAGCGATAGTTATGGCCAATATACGGGGCACATTGCGTCCGGGCAATGGGAACCCGTGCTACTCCCGCTAACCCCCAAAATTGGTGGCGGGTCTTAGGAGGGACATACGGTCATTAGAGGCATGGTGGATGGGTTAATGGCAAGGTTCCTCATAGGGTACGAACGCTGGACGCGACATAGTTCCCGAAGTTGCATATATCTGAGGCACGAGCGGGAAGACTACTTCGGGTGTCGTCAATTTTTTGTTTTTATTATTTTAGAAACACTTAGTTTGACCAAAACTTTAGTTTTTCATTCCTGTGGTGTGGGATTTGCAGTTATCTTTCCAACAAGACTGAGCCAGCGCAATTCTGAGTCTTATGGCGATAGTTATGGCCAATATACGGGGCACCTTGCGCCTTGGCAATGGGAACCCGTGCCACTCCCGCTGACCCCCAAAATTGGCGGCGCATCTTAGGAGGGACATACGGTCATTAGAGGCATGGTGGATGGGTTAGCTGCCTGATTCCTCACAGTGTACGAACGCCAGACGCGACATGGTTCCCGACGGTGGATATATGTGAGGCACGTGCGGGAAGACTACTTTGGGTGTCGACAATTTTTTGTTTTTATTATTTTAGAAATACTTAGTATGGCCAAAACTTCTATTTTTCGTTCTTGTGGTGTGGGATTTGGAGTTATCTTTCCAACAAGACCGAGCCCGCGCAATTCTGAGTCTTATAGCGATAGTTATGGCCAATATACGGGGCACCTTGCGTCTTGGCAATGGGAACCCGTGCCACTCCCGCTAACCCCCAAAATTGGCGGCGCGTCTTAGGAGGGACTTACGGTCATTAGAGGCATGGTGGATGGGATAGCGGCATGGTTTCTCACAGTGTACGAATGCCAGACGTGACATGATTCCCGACGGTCGATATATGTGAGGCACGAGCGGGAAGACTATGGGCTTGTTTGTTTCCGTTTTTGTGGATATCGTTTATCTGTACCAGAAGTTTTTCTATGAACCGGCTTTGTATAGAATCTACACGGGCAAAATCAACCCGTTTGGCATTCGTTGATTAAAGAAGAAGCCCGACCAAGCTATGGAGGACAACGACGAGCGTGGAGGAGGACGAGCGTCCCGGTGGCGCAGAGGAGGACGAGCGGACTGCCGACGCAGAGGAGGACGAGGTGGAGGCAGGCCGGTGTCATTAGAGGTGAAGGCGCCTGCGGACGTGGAGGCGCCATCCGAGGCAGAGGAGGACGCGCGGGGCGATGGTGAGGAGGACGACGCGCGGAGGCTAGCGGGGGGCCGCACGGCAGGCTGTGTGCGGAGGCCAGCAGGAGGCTGGAGGCACCGGCAGAGGCGGAGGTTTGAGGCGTCGTCGATGGCGGAGGCGGTCGCAGAGGGGCTGGCGGGCGAACGCGCTTAGGGCGGAGGGGCCGGCGGGGAGAGAAGCTGGAGGTGGAGGTGGACACGATCGCGGAAGGGCCAGAGGGAGGTCATGGAGGCACCGACGGAGGCGGTCACAAAGGGGCCGGTGGGCGGAGGCGGACGCGGTCGCTCGCGTTGGGAGAGAGGTTGCCAGGACTCTGTGTACGGGAAAAGTGAGATTTGCACTGGAGGAAGGATTCTAGGATAAGTTTGCTTACAGAAGAATCGGTGCGTTTGGGTGGGATTCTTCGTTTTTCTCCACGAGAATCGGAAATAAGCGTAACCAAACTCGCCGAACTTTGGGTGTCGTCAATTTTTTGTTTTTATTATTTTAGAAATACTTAGTACGACCAAAAATTCCATATTTCATTCCTGTGGCGTGGGATTTGTACTTATCTTTCCAACAATACCGAGCCCACACAATTCTGAGTCTTATAGCGATAGTTATGGCCAATATACGGGGCACCTTGGGTCATGGCAATGGGAACCCGTGCCACTACCGCTAACCCCCAAAATTGGCAGTGCGGGACATACGGTCATTAGAGGCATGGTGGATGGGTTAGCGGCATGGTTCCTCACAGGGTACGAACGCCAAACGCGACATGGTTCCCGACCGTGGATATATGTGAGGCACGATCGGAAAGACTACATCGGGTGTCATCAATTTTTTTTATTATTTTAGAAACACTTAGTATGACCAAAAATTCTGTTTTTCATTCCTGTGGTGTGGGATTTGCAGTTTTCTTTCCAACAAGACCGAGCCCGCGCAATTCTGAGTCCTATAGCGATAGTTATGGCCAATATACGGGGCACCTTGCGTCTTGGCAATGGGAACCCGTGCCACCCCCGCAAACCCCCAAAATTGGCAGCGCGTCTTAGGAGGGACATACAGTCATTAGAGGCATGGTGGATGTGTTAGCAGCATGCTTCCTCACTGGGTACCAACGCAAGACGCGACATGGTTCACGACGGGGCATATAGGTGAGGCACGAGCGGGAAGACTACTTCGGGGGTCGTCAATTTTTTGTTTTTATTATTTTAGAAAAACTTAGTATGACAAAAAATTCTCTTTTTCGTTCCTGTGGTGTGGGATTTGCTGTTGTCTTTCCAACAAGACCGAGCCCGCTCAATTCTGAGTCGTATTGCGATAGTTATAGCCAATATACGGGGCACCTTGCGTCTTGGCAATGCGAACCCATGCCACTCCTGCTAACCCCCAAAATTGGCGGCACATCTTAGGAGGGACATACGGTCATTAGAGGCATGGTGGATGGGTTAGCGGCATGGTTCCTCATACGGTACGAACGCCAAAGGCGAGATGGTACCCGACGGTGGATATATGTGAGGCACGATCGGGAAGACAACTTCGGGTGTCGCCAATTTTTGTTTTTATTATTTTAGAAATACTTAGTATGACCAAAAATTCTCTTTTTCGTTCCTGTGGTGTGGGATTTGCAGATATCTTTCCAATAAGACCGAGCCCGCGCAATTCTGAGTCTTATAGCTATAGTTATGGCCAACATACGGGGCACCTTGCGTCTTCGCAATGGGAACCCATGCCACTCCCGCTAACCCCCAAAATTGGCGGTGTGTCTTAGGAGGGACATACGGTCATTAGACGCATGGTGGATGGGTTAGCAACATGGTTCCTCACAGCGTACGAACACCAGACGCGACATGGTTCCCGACGGTGGATATATGTGAGGCAAAATCGGGAAGACTACTGCGGATGTCATCAATTTTTTGTTTTCATTATTTTAGAAATACTTAGTATGACCAAAGCATCTATTTTTCATTTCTGTGGTGTGGGATTTGCTGTTATCTTTCCAACAAGACCGAGCCCGCGCAATTCTGAGTCTTATAGCGATATTTATGGCCAATATACGAGGCACCTTGCGTCTTGGCAATGGGAACCCGTGCCACTCCAGCTAACCCCCAAATTTGGCGGCGCGTCTTAAGAGGGACATACGGTCATTAGAGGCATGTTGGATGGGTAAGTGGCACGGTTCCTCACACGGTACGAACGCCAGACTCCCGACGGTGGGTATATGTGAGGCACGAGGGGGAAGACTACTTCGGGTGTCGTCAATTTTTTGTTTTTATGCTTTTAAATACTTTGTATGACCAAAACTTCTTTTTTTCGTTCCTGTGGTGTGGGATTTGCAGTTATCTTTCCAATAAGACCAAGCCCGCACAATTCTGAGTCTTATAGTGATAGTTATGGCCAACAAACGGGGCACCTTGTGTCTTGGCAATGGGAACCCGTGCCACTCCTGCTAACCCCCAAAATTGGCAGCGCATCTTAGGAGGGATATTTGATCATTAGAGTCACAGTGGATGGGTTAGCAGCACGGTTCCTCACAGGGTACGAACGGCAAACACGACATGGTTCCCGACGGTGGGTATATGTAAGGCACGAGCGGGAAGACTACTTCGGGTGTCGTCAATTTTTTCTTTTTATTATTTTTGAAATACTTTGTATGACCAAAACTTCCATTTTTCATTCCTGTTGTGTGGGATTTGCAGTTATCTTTCCAACAAGATCGAGCCCGCGCAATTCTGAGTCTTATTGCGATAGATATGGCCAATATACGGGGCACCTTGCGTCATGGCAATGGGAACCCGTGCCACTCCCGCTAACCCCCAAAATTGGTGGCGCGTCTAAGGAGGAACATACGGTCATTAGAGGCATGGTGTATGGGTTAGCGCCATGGTTCCTCATAGGGTACGAGGGCCAGACACGACATCGTTCCCGACGGTGGATATATGTGAGGCTCGAGCGGGAAGACTACTTCGGGTGTCGTCAATTTTTTGTTTTCAATATTTTAGAATTACTTAGTATGACCAAAACTTCCATTTTTCATTCCTATGGTGTGGGATTTGCAGTTATCTTGCCAACAAGTCTGAGCCCGCGCAATTCTGAGTCTTATAGCGATAATTATGGCCAATATACGAGGCACCTTGCGTCATGGCATTGGGAACCCGTGCCACTCCCGCTAACCCCCAAAATTGGCGGCGCATCTTAAGAGGGGCATACGGTCATTAGAGGCACGTTGGATGGGTTAGATGCACGGTTCCTCATAGGGTACGAGCGCCAGAAGCGACATGGTTCCCGACGGTGGATATATATGAGGCACGAGCGGGACGACTACTTCGGGTGTCGTCAATTTTTTGTTTTTATTATTTTAGAAATACTTAGTATGACCAAAACTTCCGTTTTTCATTCCTGTGGTGTGGGATTTGTAGTTATCTTTCTACAAAGACCGAGCCCGCGCAATTCTTAGTCTTATAGCGATAGTTATGTTCAATATACAGGGCACCTTGCGTCTTGGCAATGGGAACCCGTGCCACTCCCGCTAACCCCCAAAATTGGTGGCACGTCTTGGGAGGGACATACGTGTAATACTCCGTATTTAAAACACCTAAGTGCATTGCATTTTACCCTAATTTTCTTTTAAAAATTTGATTCAAATTTAAATTTGAGGCCTTTTTAAAAATTTGGAGTTTTCCAAGGACAAAAATGTGAAAGGGTAGTTTAAATTAAGCCCTTTCACTTTTGTATTTGGACCCATATCGAAAAAGGTCAAAATCCAGGGTTAAAAATGAAAAAGGTAAAAGTAAAAAAAAAGAGAAAGGGGAAACTCCGCGCGGGACGCGCCCGCTAGGCGAAGCCCAGCCGGGGGCGGCGGCCCGCGTGGCGGCCAACCCACCCGCCACCCGCGCCCCCTGTCAAGCGGCGCTGACAGGTGGGACCCGCGGGCGGCGGGGTCTTCTTCTCCGCCTCGCCGAGCGGGAGAGGCTGCTCGCTGCTCCCCGCCCGCGCCAACGCCGCGCCCGCGCCCCCACCGCGCCGTCGCTGCCGCGCCACCCCGCCGCTCTGCTCCGCACCACCTCGCCACTCCTCCGTCCCGCGCCGATCACAGCTATGCCGCGCCGTGCCTCCCCATGCTCCAGCGGCGTCACCGAGGTGAGCGCCACGCTGTTCCACCCATTCCCACCCCTCTGGTTCCCCCAAGCCCGAACTAGTAGGCGCATCGGGTGCGCCACACCCACGCGCACGTCGCGCGGGGGAGGGTTGGCCCCGATGGCCCCTGTCGCCACCGTGGGGCAGCCTCGCCGCCATGGCGCGGGCGAGCGCCTTGGCCGCTCCATCTGCGGCAGCCGGCGTAGGGCAATGAGAGAGTGGGAAGAAGGGAAAGGGGGGGGCGGAAGAAAGCGGGACGCGCGCCGCACCCGAGGCCACCGCCGGCGAGGCCTCTCGGCCTCCGCCGCTCCGGATGGTCGCCGGCGCTGCCGGTGCGGCGGCGCGCAGAGCGTGTCGTGCTTGCGGGGCGCGCCGAGCGCGGGGCGGCCGGGCGAGCCCGCTGGGCCGCCTGCCGGCCCGCGCGGCCGCTAGGCCGAGCCGAAAGTGGGGGAGTTGGGCCTCGCTTAGGGAAAAAGGCCGCCGGCCCACTCTAGGCTGGGCCAGGCCGAAAGGGAGCCCACGCGATTTTTGGAGGGGGAAATTAGAACTTTTTATTTTGTTTTTTTAGTGGGCTGGGCTGAATTTCAATTTGTAATTCTGTTTTCTTTTTCTTATTAATTTAAATTGATTATTTCTTTTACTTTAATATTAATCTGTTTATATTAATTATTAAAATTATTTATTAATTCATATAAATATTTTGGGTATTTCTAAAAAGAAATTAAATTAAAGTTTCTATAATTTTAAAAAAATTAGCCTTTAATTAAAAATGCAGAAAAATTCATAAAAGGTATTAAAAATATAGAATTAATTCTAAAATCTATTTAAATTTCTCAAAAATTTCTAGAAAATTCATTTAAGGTTTTAAAAATTATTTAAAAATATTGAAAAATACCATGTAATTCATTTGAACCCTAGGGCAATCAATTACACCCGAAAATACAGATGTTTAACCCCAACCACCCTTTTTCTTTAGAAAACTGTGCATTTTACTTTTTCAACAAGTTGATCATCCTCATACTTTTAAAACTCCTGCATGTCATCAACCTAGGCACGTTGGTCCCGCCACTTCCAGTTGAAGAGTCTTCCACCGTAGCGGAAACTCCGGAAGCCGGTGTGGCCGAGACGTCCTTGACACCAGCAGGAGGAGACTCTGAGTCACCGACAGAGACAGACCCCGTGACCCAAGGCAAGCCCCGGTGCATGTACCAATTTTTTTTATTATTGGTCTTTAAATTAAATCAGAGTTATGCTTATTCATTAGAGTTAGGAATTGATTGAAACCCTAGAGCATGATTACTCATTATCCAGCATAAAATCCTATACTCAGTAGATGGCTTAGGTGGCATAGGCCTAGAACGGAATTCTTTTATAGCGATTTATTGGTTAAGAATAAGAAGAATGTTAATAATTTGACAGGAATGCGGCGGGATCAGTTTCGCTTTCGTACTTTACATGTTATGATTATTTGCTATGGACCCTGATCCTGCCTATGTCGCATATGGCCGTCCGATGTGTGGCCTGGTTGGGCCGAACGCGCCTCATTCACTTGCCGTCCTTAACGGGCTCCGGTAAGCCTCGCGTCCTGTTGTACCTAAGCGCGGAACTAGACGAGACCAACTAGAAGGAGGAGGTTGGGCAGGTGTCGAAGGACTGACACCCAGGTTCGGTGAGGATGGTTCCGGTTAGGTGGCACTGGATGTTGGGTTGTCGTATGTGGGGTCGGTGTACACACATATGACGGGTGTCTGAGTATCCCTCTCGAGAGGTGGAAAAATCGATTCGAATCGCCTGTGTCTTGCCGGTTGTAAGCTGCCTGATCGCGACCAACATCGTAGTAAGATAATTAATCCTGTTAATCAAGAATGCTTGACAAAATGTTTGTTCTTATTGGTTAGTAGATTAAGAATAACTTAGTCCGGCCAGGTAATAACTAAAAGATGAACCAAATTCTAAGAGCTAAGGCTTCACTATTAGGCCTGCCGCAGTGTGGGTTGACCTAACCACCCCGGCTATAGGCTGGAGAGTCGGGTTTCGACCTAGTGGTCGGGTAAGTCTTGCTGAGTAATTAGTACTCAGGCTTCTTGCCTATTCTTTTTTTACAGGAGCATAATATACTTGGTTCGAATGGGATCCTTACCTTCCTCCTCCCTTCTTCTAAAACAAGCTTTCATACGCCTTGAGCAGAGTAAGAGGTTGTTGGAGAAAAACTTGTGATCTATGTTAACTTTGTTAAAATGGCTGAAGAACTTATCAGCCAGGATGTAATAATTACGAAACTCTATGTGTAATATTTCAACTCTATGTAATAAAATGGCTCTGTATATTGTAACCTGTGGACTCCTTTGAGAGTCGCCCCAAAAATCAAGCTTGATCCAGATGGGAAGGCCAAGTCAGGATACCTACATCCTGAAGGACTACCGAGGTTACTCCGGATCTGGTGATTAAGCACTAAATCCAGGTTAATCTGGGCAGTTCTGCCACAATACGGTCATTAGAGGCATAGTGGATGGGTTAGCGGCACGGTTCCTCACAGGGTACGAATGCCAGACTCTACATGGTTCCCAACGGTGGGTATATGTGAGGCACGACGGGGAAGACTACTTTGGGTGTCGTCAATTTTTTGTTTTTATTATTTTAGAAATACTTAGTATGACCAAAACTTCAGTTTTCGTTCCTGTGGTGTGGGATTTGCAGTTATCTTTCCAACAAGACCGAGCCCGCACAATTCTAAGTCTTATAGCAAAAGTTATGGCCAACATACGGGGCACCTTGCGTCTTGGCAATGGGAACCCATGCCACTCCTGCTAACCCGCAAAATGGAGGGACATAGGGTCATTAGAGGCACGGTGGATGGGTTAGCGGCACGGTTCCTCACAAGGTACGATCGCCAGATGCGACATGGTTCCCGACGGTGGGTATATGTGAGGCAAGAGTGCGAAGACTACTTCGGGTGTCGTCAATTTTTTGTTTCTATTATTTTAGAAATACTTAGTATGACCAAAACTTCCATTTTTCGTTCTTGTGGTGTGGGATTTGTAGTTACCTTTCCAACAAGACTGAGCCGGCGCAATTCTGAGTCTTACAGCGATAGTTATGGCCAATATATGGGGCACCTTGCGTCTTGGCAATGGAAACCCGTGCCACTCCCGCTAACCCCCAAAATTGGCGGCGCGTTTTAGGAGGCACATACAGTCATTAGAGGCATGGTGGATGGGTTAGCGGCATGGTTCCTCACAGGGTACGAACGCCAGAATCTACATGGTTCCCGACGGTGGGTATATGTAAAGCACGAGCGGGAAGACTACTTTGGGTGTCGTCAATTTTTTATTTTTATTATTTTAGAAATACTTAGTATGACCAAAACTTCCATTTTTCATTCTTGTGGTGTGAAGTTTGCAGTTATCTTTCCAACAAGACCGAGCCCGCGCAATTCTGAGTCTTATAGCGATAGTTATGGCCAATATACGGGGCACTTTGCGTCTTGGCAATGGGAACCCGTGCCGCTCCCGCTAACTCCCAAAATTGGCGGTATGTCTTATGAGGGACATAGGGTCATTAGAAGCATGGTGGATGTGTTAGCGGCACGGTTCCTCACAAGGTACGAACGCTAGACGCGACAGGGTTCCCGACGGTGGGTATATGTGAGGCACGAGCGGGAAGACTACTTCGGGTGTCGTCAATTTTTTCTTTTTATTATTTTTGAAATACTTAGTATGACCAAACCTTCTGTTTTTTGTTCCTGTGGTGTGGGATGTGCAGTTATCTTTCGAACAAGACCGACCCCACGAAATTCTGAGTCTTACAGCGATAGTTATGGCCAATATACGGGGCACCTTGCGTCTTGGCAATGGGAACCCGTACCGCTCCCGCTAACTTCCATAATTGGCGGTAAGTCTTAGGCGGGACATATGGTCATTAAAGGCATGGTAGATGGGTTAGGGCTTGGTTCCTCACAAGGTACGAATGCTAGACTCTACATGGTTCCCGACGGTGGGTATATGTGAGGCAAGAGCACGAAGACTACTTTGGGTGTCGTCAATTTTTTGTTTCTCTTATTTGAGAAATACTTAGTATGACCAAAACTTCTATTTTTCATTCTTGTGGTGTGGGATTTGCAGTTATCTTTCTAACAAGACCGAGCCCGCGCAATTTTGAGTCTTACAACGATAGTTATGTTCAATATACGGGGCTCCTTGCGTCTTGGCAATGGGAACCCGTGCCACTCCCGCTAACCCCCAAAATTGGCGGTGCGTCTTAGGAGGGACATACAGTCATTAGATGCATGGTGGATGGGTAGCGGCACGGTTCCTCATAGGGTACGAATGCCACACTCTACATTGTTCCCGACGGTGGGTATATGTGAGGCACGAGCGGGAAGACTACTTCGGGTGTCGTCAATTTTTTGTTTTTATTATTTTAGAAATACTTAGTATGACCAAAAATTCTGTTTTTTGTTCCTGTGGTGTGGGATTTGTATTATCTTTCCAACAAGACCGGCCCCGCGCAATTCTGAGTCTTATAGCGATAGTAATGGCCAATATATGGGGCAGCTTGCGTCATGGCAATTCTGAGTTTAGGGTGTCGTCAATTTTGTGTTTCTATTATTTTAGAAATACATAGTATGACCTAAACTTCCATTTTTCATTCCTTTGTGTGGGATTTGTAGTTATCTTTCCAACAAGACTGAGCCGGCGCAATTCTGAGTCTTGCAGCGATAGTTATGGCCAATATATGGGGCACCTTGCGTCTTGGCAATGGGAACCCGTGCCACTCCCGCTAACCCCCAAAATTGGCGCCGCGTCTTAGGAGCGACATATGGTCATTAGAGGCATGGTGGATGGGTTAGCGGCACGGTTGCTCACAAGGTACGAACGCCAGACGTGGCATGGTTCCTCACATTGTACGAACGCCAGACGCGACATGGTTCCCGACGGTGGGTATATGTGAGGCAAGAGTGCGAAGACTACTTTGGGTGCCATCGATTTTTTGTTTCTATTATTTTAGAAATACTTAGTATGACCAAAACTTCCATTTTTCATTCTTGTGGTGTGGGATTTGCAGTTATCTTTCCAACAAGACCGAGCCCGCGCAATTCTGAGTCTTATAGCGATAGTTATGTTCAATATACGGGGCACCTTGCGTCTTGGCAATGGGAACCCGTGCCACTCCCGCTAACCCCCAAAATTGGCGGCGCGTCTTAGGAGGGACATACAGTCATTAGACGCATGGTGGATGGGTAGCGGCAGGGTTCCTCATAGGGTACGAATACCACACTCTACATGGTTCCCGACGGTGGCTATATGTGAGGCACGAGCGGCAAGACTACTTTGAGTGTCGTCAATTTTTTGTTTTTATTATTTTAGAAATACTTAGTATGACCAAAACTTCCGTTTTTTGTTCCTGTGGTGTAGGATTTGCAGTTCTCTTTCCAACAAGACCGACCCCGCGCAATTCTGAGTCTTATAGAGATAGTTAGGGCCAATATACGGGGCACATTGCGTCCTGGCAATGGGAACCCGTGCCACTCCCGCTGACCTCCAAAATTGGCGGCACGTCTTAGGTGGGACATAGGGTCAATAGACTCACCGTGGATGGGTTAGCGGCATGGTTCCTCACAAGGTACGAACGCCAGACGCGACATGGTTCCCGACGGTGGGTATATGTGAGGCAAGAGCTCGAAGACTACTTCGGGTGTCGTCAATTTTGTGTTTCTATTATTTTAGAAATACTTAGTCTGACCAAAACTTCCATTTTCATTCCTATGGTGTGGGATTTGCAGTTACCTTTCCAACAAGACCGAGCCGGCGCAATTCTGAGTCTTATAGTGATAGTTATGGCCAATATACGGGGCACCTTGCATCTTGGCAATGGGAACCTGTGCCACTCCCGCTATCCCCGAAAATTGGCGGCGCATCTTAGGAGGTACATAGGGTCATTAGAGGCATAGTGGATGGGTTAGTGGCACGGTTCCTCACAGTGTACAAATGCCAGACGCGACATGGTTCCCGATGGTCGGCATATGTGTGGCACGAGCGGGAAGACTACTTCGGCTGTCGTCAATTTTTTGTTTATATTATTTTAGAAATACTTAGTATGACCAGAACATCCGTTTTTCATTCCTGTGGTGTGGGATTTGCAATTATCTTTCCAACAAGACCGAGCCCGCACAATTCTGAGTCTTATAGTCATAGGTATGGCCATTATATGGGGCACCTTCCGTCCTGGCAATGCGAACCCGTGCTACTCCCGCTAAACCCCAAAATTTGCAGCGCATCTTAGGAGGGACATACAGTCATTAGAGGCATGGTTGATGGGTTAGCGACATAGGTCCTCACAGGGTACAAACGCTAGACACGACATGATTCCCGACGGTGGGTATATGTGAGGCACGAGCGGGAAGACTACTTCGGGTGTCGTCAATTTTTTGTTTTTATTATTTTAGAAATAGTTAGTATGACCAAAAGTTTCGTTTTTCGTTCCCGTGGTGTGGGATTTGTAGTTATCTTTCCAACAAGACTGAGCCCGCGCATTTCTAAGTCTCATAGCGATAGTTATGGCCAATATATGGGGCACCTTGCGTCTTGGCAGTGGGAACCCGTGGCACCATACGGTCATTAGATGCACAGTGGATGGATAAGCAGCACGGTCCACACAGGGTACGAACGCTAGACGCAACAAGGTTCCGAACGGTGGGTATATGTGAGGCACGAGCGGGAGGACTATTTCGGGTGTCGTCAATTTTTTTTCTATTATTTTAGAAATCATTAGTATGACCAAAACTTCCATTTTTCAGTCCTGTGGTGTCGGATTTGCAGTTATCTTTCCAACAAGACTGAGCCAGCGCAATTCTGAGTCTTATAGCAATAGTTATGGCCAATATACGGGGCACCTTGCGTCTTGGCAATGGGAACCCGTGCCACTCCCACTAGCCCCCAAAATTGGCGGCACGTCTTAGGAGGGACATAGGGTCATTAGAGGCACGGTGGATGGATTAGCGGCACGGTTCCTCACAAGGTATAAACGACAGACGCGACATGGTTGCCGACGGTGGGTATATGTGAGGCAAGAGCTCGAAGACTACTTCGAGTGTCATCAATTTTTTTATTATTATTTTAGAAATACTTAGTATGACCAAAGCTACCATTTTTCATTGCTGTGATCTGGGATTTGCAGTTATCTTTCCAAGAAGCCTGAGCCCGTGCAATTCTAAGTCTTAGGGCGATTGTTATGCCAATATACGTGGCACCTTTCGTCCTGGCAATGGGAACCCGTGCCACTCCCGCTAACCGCCAAAATTGGCGGTGCGTCTTAGGAGGGACATACCGTCATTAGAGGCACGATGGATGGTTTAGCGGCATGGTTCCTCATAGGGTACAAACTCCAAATGGAACATGCTTCCTGACGTTGGGTATATGTGCGGCACGAGCGGGAAGACTACTTCGGGTGTCGTCAATCTTTTGTATTTATTATTTTAGAAATACTTAGTATGGCCATAACTTTCGTTTTTCATTCCTGTGGTGTGGGATTTGTAGTTATCTTTCCAACAAGGCTAAGTCCGCGCAATTCTGAGTCTTATAGCGATAGTTATGGCCAATATGCGGGGCACCTTCCGTCCTGGCAATGGGAACCCATGCCACTCCCGTTAACCCCCAAAATTGGCGGCACGTCTTAGGAGGGACATAGAGCCATTAGAGGCACGGTGGATGGGTTAGCGGCATGGTTCCTCACAAGGTATGAACGCTAGACGCGACATGGTTCCCGACGGTGGGTATATGTGAGGCAAGAGCTCGAAGACTACTTCGGGTGTCGTCAATTTTTTGTTTCTATTATTTAAGAAATACTTAGTATGACCAAAACTTCCGTTTTCGTTCCTGTGGTGTGGGATTTGCAGTTACCTTTCCAACAAGAGCGAGCCGACGCAAATCTGAGTCTTACAGTGATAGTTATGGCCAATATACGGGGCACCTTGCATCTTGGCAATGGGATCCTGTGCCACTCCCGCTAACCCCCAAAATTGGCGGCGCGTCTTAGGAGGGACATAGGGTCATTAGAGGCATAGTGGATGGGTTAGTGGCACGGTTCCTCACAGTGTACGAACGCCAGACGCGACATGGTTCCCGATGGTGGGCATATGTGTGGCACGAGCGGGTAGACTACTTCGGCTGTCGTCAATTTTTTGTTTATATTATTTTAGAAATACTTAGTATGACCAGAACATCCGTTTTTCATTCCTGTTGTGTGGGATTTGCAATTATGTTTCCAACAAGACTGAGCCCGCGCAATTCTGAGTCTTATAGTCATAGGTATGGCCAATATACGGGGCACCTTTCGTCCTGCCAATGCGAACCCATGCTACTCCCGCTAACCCCCAAAATTTGCAGCGCATCTTAGGAGGGACATACGGTCATTAGAGGTATGGTGGATGGGTTAGCGACATAGGGCCTCACATTGTACAAACGCCGGACACGACATGGTTCCCGACGGTGGGTATATGTGAGGCACGAGCGGGAAGACTACTTCGGGTGTCATCAATTTTTTGTTTTTATTATTTTAGAAATAGTTAGTATGACCAAAAGTTTCGTTTTTCGTTCCCGTGGTGTGGGATTTGTAGTTATCTTTCCAACAGGACTGAGCCCGCGCATTTCTAAGTCTCATAGCGATAGTTATGGCCAATATACGGGGCACCTTGCGTCTTGGCAGTGGGAACCCGTGGCACCATACGGTCATTAGATGCACAGTGGATGGGTAAGCAGCACGGTCCTCACAGGGTACGAACGCTAGACGCGACAAGGTTCCCAACGGTGGGTATATGTGAGGCACAAGCGGGAGGACTATTTCGGGTGTCGTCAATTTTTTTTCTATTATTTTAGAAATCCTTAGTATGACCAAAACTTCCATTTTTCATTCCTGTGGTGTGGGATTTGCAGTTATCTTTCCAACAAGACTGAGCCAGCGCAATTCTGAGTCTTATAGCGATAGTTATGGCCAATATACGGGGCACCTTGCGTCTTGGCAATAGGAACCCGTGCCACTCCCACTAGCCCCCAAAATTGGCGGCATGTCTTAGGAGGGACATAGGGTCATTAGAGGCACGGCGGATGGGTTAGCGGCACGGTTCCTCACAAGGTATGAACGCCAGACGCGACATGGTTCCCGAGGGTGGGTATATGTGAGGCAACAGCTCGAAGACTACTTCGGGTGTTGTCAATTTTTTTATTATTATTTTAGAAATACTTAGTATGACCAAAACTACCGATTTTCGTTGCTGTGATCTGGGATTTGCAGTTATCTTTCCAAGAAGCCTGAGCCCGCGCAATTCTAAGTCTTAGGGCGATTGTTATGCCAATATACTTGGCACCTTCCGTCCTGGCAATGGGAACCCGTGCCACTCCCGCTAACCCCCAAAATTGGCGGTGCATCTTAGGAGGGACATACCGTCATTAGAGGCACGATGGATGGTTTAGCGGCATGGTTCCTCATAGGGTACAAACTCCAAATGGAACATGCTTCCTGACGTTGGGTATATGTGCGGCACGAGCGGGAAGACTACTTCGGGTGTCGTCAATTTTTTGTTTTTATTATTTTAGAAATACTTAGTATGGCCATAACTTTCGTTTTTCATTCCTGTGGTGTGGGATTTGTAGTTATCTTTCCAACAAGGCTAAGTGCGCGCAATTCTGAGTCTTATAGCGATAGTTATGGCCAATATGCGGGGCACCTTCCGTCCTGGCAATGGGAACCCGTGCCACTCCCGTTAACCCCCAAAATTGGCGGCACGTCTTAGGAGGGACATAGGGCCATTAGAGCCATGGTGGATGGGTTAGCGGCATGGTTCCTCACAAGGTACGAACGCCAGACGCAACATGGTTCCCGACGGTGGGTATATGTGAGGCAAGAGCTCGAAGACTACTTCGGGTGTCGTCAATTTTTTGTTTCTATTATTTTAGAAATACTTAGTATGACCAAATCTTCCGTTTTCGTTCCTGTGGTGTGGGATTTGCAGTTACCTTTCCAACAAGACTAAGACAGCGCAATTATGCGTCTTATACCGATAGTTATGGCCAACATACGGGGCACCGTGCGTCTTGGCAATGGGAACCCGTGCCACTCCCGCTAACACCCAAAATTGGCGGTGCGTCTTAGGAGGGACCCACGGTTATTAGAGGCACGATGAATGGGTTAACGGCTTGGTTCCTCATAGGGTACGAACGCCAGACGCGACATGGTTCCCGACGGTGGGTATATGTGAGGCACGAGCGGGAAGACTACTTCTGGTGTCGTCAATTTTTTGTTTCTATTTTCTTAAATACTTAATATGACCAGAACCTCATTTTTTCGTTCCTGTAGAGTAGGATTTACAGTTATCTTTCCACCTAGACTGAGCCCACGCAATTCTATGTCTTATAGCGATAGTTATGGCCAACATACGGGGCAACTTGCATCATGGTTCGTCACACGGTACCAACGCCAGACGCGACATGGTTCCTGACGGTGGGTGTATGTGAGGTACGAGCGGGAAGCCTACTTCGGGTGTTGTCAATTTTTTGTTTTTATTATTTAAGAAATACTTAGTACGACCGAAACTTCCGTTTTTCGTTCCTGTGGTGTGGGATTTGCAGCTATCTTTCGAACAAGACTGAGCCCGCGCAATTCTGAGTGTTATAGCGATAGTTATGGCCAATATACTGGGCACCTTGCGTCTTGGCAATGGGAACCCGTGCCACTTCCGCTAACCCCCAAAATTGGCGGCGCGTCTTAGGAGGGACACACGGTCATTAGAGGCATGGTGGATGGGTTAGCGGCATGGTTCCTCATAGGGTATGAACGCCAGACTCTACATGATTCCCGACGGTGGGTTTCTGTGAGGCATGAGCAGGAAGACTACTTCAGGTGTCGTCAATTTTTTGTTTTTATTATTTTAGAAATACTTAGTATGACCAAAACTTCCGTTTTTCTTTCCTGTGGTGTGGGATTTGGACTTATCTTTCCAACAAGGCTGAGCCCACGCAATTCTGAGTCTTATAGCGATAGTTATGGCCAATATACGGGGCACTTTGCGTCTTGGCAATGGGAACCCGTGCCGCTCCCGGTAACCCCCAAAATTGACGACGCGTCTTACGAGGGACATACGGTCATTAGTGGCAGGGTGGATAGGTTAGGGGCATGGTTCGTCACACGATACCAACGCCAGACGCGACATGGTTCCCGACGGTGGGTATATGTGAGGCACGAGCGAGAAGACTACTTCGGGTGTCGTCAATTTTTTATTTTTATTATTTTAGAAATACTTAGTATGACCAAAACTTCCGTTTTTCATTCCTATGGTGTGAGATTTGCAGTTATCTTTCCAACAAGACCGAGACCGCGCAATTATGCGTCTTATACCGATAGTTATGGCCAATATACGGGGCACCTTGCGTCTTGGCAATGGGAAACCGTGCCACTCCCGCTAACCCCGCTCAATGGCGGAGCAGCTTAGGAGGGACATCGGGTCATTAGAGGCATGATGGATGGGTATATGTGAGGCACGAGCTGGAAGACTACTTCGGGTGTCGTCAATTTTTTTTGTTATTATTTTAGAAATACTTAGTATGACCAAAACTTCCATTTTTCGCTCCTGTGGTGTGGGATTTCCAGTTATCTTTCCAACAAGACTGAGCCCACGCAATTCTGAGTCTTATAGCGATAGTTATGGCCAATATACGGGGCACCTTGCGTCTTGGCAATGGGAACCCGTGCCACTCCCGATAACCCCCAAAATTGACGGCGCGTCTTAGGAGGGACATACGGTCATTAGTGGCTGGGTGGATGGGTTAGTTTCATGGTTCCTCACACAGTACCAATGTCAGATGCGACATGGTTCCTGACGGTGGGTATATGTGAGGCACGAGCGGGAAGACTACTTCGGGTGTCGTCATTTTTTTGTTTTTATGATTTAAGAAATACTTAGTACGACCGAAACTTCTATTTTTCGTTCCTGTGCTGTGGGATTTGCAGTTATCATTCCAACAAGACCGAGACCGCGCAATTCTGAGTGTTATAGTGATAGTTATGGCCAATATACTGGGCACCTTGTGTCTTGGCAATGGGAACCCGTGCCACTTCCGCTAACCCCCAAAATTGGCGGCGCGTCTTAGGAGGGACATACGGACATTAGAGGCATGGTGGCTGGGTTAGCGGCACGGTTCCTCACAGGGCACGAACGCTAGAGGCGACATGGTTCCCGACGATGGGTATATGTGAGGCACGACCAGGAAGACTACTTCGGGAGTCGTCAATTTTTTGTTTTTATTATTTAAGAAATACTTAGTATGACCAAAACTTCGGTTTTTCATTCCTGTGGTGTGGGATTTGCAGCTATCATTCCAACAAGACCGAGCCCGCGCAATTCTGAGCCTTATAGCGATAGTTATGGCCAATATACGGGGCAGCTTGCGTCTTGGCAATGGGAACCCGTGCCACTCCTGCAAACCCCCGAAATTGGCGGCGTGTCTTCGGAGGGAGACACGGTCATTAGAGGCTTGGTGGATGGGTTAGCGGCATGGTTCCTCATAGGGTACGAACTCCAGACTCGACATGGTTCCCGACGGTGGGTATATGTGAGGCACGAGTGGGAAGACTACTTCGGGTGTCGTCAATTTTTTGTTGTTATTTTTTTCATATACTTAGTATGACCAAAACTTCTGTTTTTTTTTCCTGCGGTGTGGGATTCGCAGTTATCTTTCCAACAAGACCGATCCCGCGCAATTCTGAGTCTTATAGACAAAGTTATGGCCAATAAACCGGGCCCCTTGCGTCTTGGCAATTTGAACCCGTGCCGCTCCCGGTTACCCCCAAAATTGGCGGCGCGTCTTAGGAGGGATATACGGTCGTTAGAGGCACAGTGGATGGGTTAGCGGCATGGTTCCTCACAGGGTACGTACGGCAGACGCGACATGGTTCCCGACGGTGCTTATATGTGAGGTACGAGCGGGAAGACTACTTCGGGTGTCGTCAATTTTATTATTTTGTTACTGTGGTGTGGGATTTGCAATTATCTTTCCAACAAGACCGAGCCCGCGCAATTCTGAGTCTTATAGCGATAGTTATGGCCAATATACAGGGCACCTTGCGTCTTGGCAATGGGAACCCGTGCCACTCCCACTAACCCCAAAAATTGGCAGCATGTCTTTAGAGGCATGATGGATGGGTTAGCGGCATCATTCCTCATTGGGTATGAACGCCTGACGCGACATGCTTCCCGATGGTGGGTATATGTGTGGCACGAGCGGATGGACTACTTCGGGTGTCGTCAATTTATTGTTTTAATTATTTTAGAAATACTTAGTATGACTAAAACATCCATTTTTCATTCCTGTGGTGTGGGATTTGTAGTTACCTTTCCAACAATACCGAGCCCGCGTAATTCTGAGTCTTATAGCGATAGTTATGGACAATATATGGGGCACCCTGCGTCTTGGCAATGGGAACCCGTGCCACTTCGGCTAACCCCAATAATTGGCGGCACGTGTTAGGAGGGACATACGGTCATTAGAGGCATGGTGGATGGGTTAGCGGCATGGTTCCTCACAGGGTACGAAGGCCAGACGCGACATGGTTCCCGACGGTGGGTATATGTGAGGCACGAGCGGGAAGACTACTTCGGGTGTCGTCAATTTTTTATTTTTATTATTTTAGAAAAACATAGTATCACAAAACTTCCGTTTTTCCTTTCTGTGGTGTGGGATTTGTAGTAATCTTTCGAACAAGTCTGAGCCCACGCATTTCTTACTCTTATAGCGATAGTTATGGCTAATATACGGGCAGCTTGCGTCTTGGCAATGGGAACCCGTGCCAGTCCCGCTAACCCCCAAAACTGGCGGCGGCTCAGGAGGGACATACGGTCATTAGAGGCATAGTGGATGGGTTAGCAGCATGGTTCCTCACAGGGTACGAACGCCTGATGCGACATGGTTCCCGACGGTGGGTATTTGTGAGGCACGAGCGGGAAGACTACTTCGGGTGTCGTCAATTTTTTGTTTTTATTATTTTAGAAATACTTAGTGTGAGCAAAACTTCCGTTTTTCATTCCTGTGGTGTGCGATTTGCAGTTCTCTTTCCAACAACACCGAGCCCGCGCAATTATGAGTCTAATAGCGATAGTTATGACCAATATACGGGGCACCTTGCATCTTGGCAATGGGAACCCGTGCCACTCCCGCTAATCCCCAAAATTGGCAGCGCGTCTTAGGAGGGTAATACGGTCTTTAGAAGCATGGTGGATGGGTTAGCAGCATGGTTCCTCACAGTGTACGAACGCCAGACGTGACATGGTTCCCGTGGTGGGCATATGTGAGGCACGAGCGGGAAGACTACATCGGGTGTCTTCAATTTTTTGTTTATATTATTTTAGAAATACTTAGTATGACCAAAACTTCAGTTTTTCATTCTATGGTGTGAGAATTGCAGTTATCTTCCCAACCAGACCAAACCCGTATAATTCTAAGTGTTATAGCAATAGTTATGGCCAATATACGGGGCACCTTGCGTCTTGGCATTGGGAACCCGTGCCACTCCCTCTAACCCCCAAAATTTGTGGCGCATCTTAAGGGGGACATATAGTCATTAGAGGAATGGTGGATGGGCTAGCGGCACGGTTCCTCATAGGGTACGAATGCCAGACGCGACATGGTTCCCGACGGTGGGTATATGTGAGCCACGAGAGGGAAGACAACTTTGGGTGTCGTCAATTTTTTGTTTTTATTATTTTTGAAATACATACTGTGACCAAAACTTTCGTTTTTCATTCCTGTGGTGTGGGATTTGAAGTTATGTTTCCAACAAAACTGAGCTCGTGCAATTCTGAGTTTTATAGTGATAGTTCTGGCCAATACACGAGGCACCTTGCGTGTTGGCATTAGGATCCCATGCCACTCCCTGTAACCCCCAAAATTGGCGGCGTGTCTTAGGAGGGACATACGGTCATTAGAGCAATGGTGGATGGGTTAGTGGCACTGTTCCTCACAGGGTACAAATGCCAGATGTGACATGGTTCCCGACGGTGGGAATATGTGAGGCACGAGCGGGAAGACTACTTCGGGTGTCATCAATTTTTTGTTTTTATTATTTTAGAAATACTTGGTATGACCAAAACATCCTTTTTTTCATTCTTTTGGTGTGGGATTTGAAGTTATCTTTCCAACAAGACTGAGCCCGCACAATTCTGAGTCTTATAGCGATAGTTGTGGCCAATATACGGGGCACCTTGCGTCTTGGCAAAGGGAATTCGTGCCACTCCCGCTAACCCCCAAAATTGGCGACACGTCTTAGGAGGGACATACGGTCATTAGAGGCATGGTGGACAGGTTATTGGCATGGTTCTTCATAGGGTACGAATGCCAGACGCGACAAGGTTCGCGACGGTGGGTATATGTGAGGCACGAGCGGCAAGACTACTTCGGGTGTTGTCAATTTTTAGTTTTTATTATTTTAGAAATACTTAGAATGACTAAAACTTCCGTTTTTCATTCCTGTGGTGTGGGATTTGCAGTTATCTTTCCAACAGGACTGATCTCGCGCAATTCTGATTCTTATAGCGACAGTTATGGCCAATATACGGGCTCGTTGCGTCTTGGCATTGGGAACCTGTGCGACTCCATCTAACCCCCAATATTGGCGGCGCGTCTTAGGAGGGACATACGGTCATTGGAGGATTGGTGGATGGGTTAGTGACATGGTTCCTCAAAGGGTACGAATGCCAGACGCGACATGGTTCCCGACGGTGGGTATATGTGATTCACAAGCGGGAAGACTACTTTCGTTGTCCTCAATTTTTTGTTTTTATTATTTTAGAAATACTTGTTATTACCAAAACTTCTGTTTTTCATTCCTGTGGCGTGGGATTTGCAGTTATCTTTCCAACAAGACCGAGCCCGCACAATTCTGAGTGTTATAGCGATAGTTATGGCTAATATACGGGGCACCTTGCGTCTTGGCAATGGCAACCCGTGCCACTCCCGCTAATCCCCCAAATTGGCGGCGCATCTTAGGAGGCACATACGGTCATTGGAAACATGGTGGATGGGTTAGCTGCACGGTTCCTCAGAGGGTACGAACGCCAGACGCGACATGGTTCCCGACGATGGGTATTTGTGAGGCACGAGCCGGAAGACTACTTCGGGAGTCGTCAATTTTTTGTTTTTATTATTTTAGAAATACTTAGTATGACCAAAAGTTTCTTTTTTCATTCCTGTGGTGTGGGATTAGCAGTTATCTTTCCAACAAGACTGAGCCCGCGCAATTCTGAATCCTATAGCGATAGTTATGGCCAATATACGGGGCAGCTTGCGTCTTGGCAATGGGAACCCGTGCCACTAACGCTAACCCCCAAAATTGGCGGCGTGTCTTAGGAGAGACACAGGGTCATTAGAGGCATGATGGATGTGTTAGCGGCTTGGTTCCTCATAGGGTACGAACGGCAAACGCGACATGGTTCCCGACGGTGGGTATATGTGAGGCACGAGCGGGAAGACTACTTGGGGTGTCATCTATTTTCTTTATTATTTTAGAAATACTTAGTATGATCAACACTTCCGGTTTTCATTCCTGTGGTGTGGGATTTGCAGTTATCTTTCGAACAAGACCGAGCCGCGCAATTCTGAGTCTTATAGCGACAGTTATGGCCAATATACGGCGGGGCAGCTTGCGTCTTGGCAATGGGAACCCGTGCCACTACCGCTAACCCCCAAAATTGCCGGCGCGTCTTAGGAGGGACATGCGGTCATTAGAGGCATGGTGGATAGGTTAGCGGCATGGTTCCTCACAGGGTATGAACGCCAGACGCGACATTGGTTCCCGACGGTGAGTATATGTGTGGCACGAGCGGGAAGACTACTTCGGGTGTTGTCAATTTTTTGTTTTATTATACTAGAAATACTTAGTATGGACAAAACTTAAATTTTTCAATCCTGTGGTGTGGGATTTGCAGTTATCTTTTCAATAAGACCGAGCCCACGCAATTCCGAGTCTTATAGCGATAGTTATAGCCAATATACGGGGCACCTTGCGTCTTGGCAATGGGAACCCGTGCCACTCCCGCTAACCCCCAAAATTGGCCGCGCGTCTTAGGAGGCACATATGGTCATTAGAGGCACGGTGGATGGGTTAGCGGCATGGTTCCTCTCATGGTACGAACGCCAAACGCGACATTGTTCCCGATGGTGGGTATATTTGAGGCACGAGCAGGAAGACTACTTCGGATGTCGTCTATTTTTTTTTATTATTTTAGAAATACTTAGTATGACCAAAATTTCCTTTTTGGTTGCTGTGCGGTGGGATTTGTAGTTATCTTTCCAGCAAGACCGAGCCCACACCATTCTGAGTCTTATAGCGATTGTTATGGCCAATATACGAGGCACCTTACGTCTTGGCAATGGGAACCCGTACCACTCCCGCTAAACCCCAAAATTGGCGGCGCATCTTAGGAGGGACGTATGGTCATTAGAGGCATGGTGGATGGGTTAGCGATGCGGTTCCTCACATGGAACGAACGCCAGACACGACATGGTTCCCGACGGTGGGTATATGTGAGGCACGAGCGGGAAGACTACTTCGGGTGTCGTCAATTTTTTGTTTTTATTATTTTAGAAATACATAGCTTGCACAAAACTTCCATTTTTCATTCCTGTGGTGTGGGATTTGCAGTTATCTTTCCAACAAGACCGACCCCGCGCAATTCTGAGTGTTATAGCGATAGTTGTGGCTAGTATACGGGGCACCTTGCGTCGTGGCAATGGGAACCCGTGCCACTCACGCTATCCCCCAAAATTGGCATCACGTCTTAGGAGGGATATACGGTCATTAGAGGCTTCGTGGATTGGTTAGCAGCATGGTTCCTCATAGGGTACGAACGCTAGACTCTTCATGGTTCTCGACGATGGGTATATGTGAGGCACGAGTGGGAAGACTACTTCCGCTGTCGTCAATTTTTTGTTTTTATTATTTTAGAAATTCTTAGGATGAGCAAAACTTCCATTTTTCATTCCTGTGGTGTGGGATTTGCACTTATCTTTCCAACAAGACCGAGCCCGCGCAATTCTGAGTCTTATAGCGATAGTTATGGCCAATATACGGGGCACCTTGCGTCTCGTTAATGGGAACCCGTGCCAGTCCCGCTAACACCCAAAATTGGCGGTGCGTCTTAGGAGGGACATACGGTCAGTAGAGGCATGGTGGATGGGTTAGAGGCATGGTTCATCATAGGGTACGAACGCTAGACTCTTCATGGTTCCCGACGATGGGTATATGTGATGCACGAGCCGGAAGACTACTTCCGGTGTTGTCAATTTTTTATTTTTATTATTTTAGAAATACTTAGTATGACCAAACCTTCCATTTTTCATCCCTGTGGTGTAGGATTTGCAGTTATCTTTCCAACAAGACCGAGCCTGCGCAATTCTGAGTCTTATAACGATAGTTATGGCCAATATACGGGGCACCTTGCGTCTTGGCAATGGGAACCCGTGCCACTCTCGCTAACCCCCAAAATTGGCGGCGCGTCTTAGGAGGGACATATGGTCATTAGAGGCATGGTGGATGGGTTAGCGGCACGGTTCCTCACAGGGTACGAACGCCAGATTCTACATGGTTCCCGACGGTGGGTATATGTGAGGCACGAGCGGGAAGACTACTTCGCTTGTCGTCAATTTTTTGTTTTTATTATTTTAGAAATACTTAGTCTGACCAAAACTTCCCTTTTTCATTCCTATGGTGTGTGATTTGCACTTATGTTTCCAACAAGACTGAGCCCGTGCAATTCTGACCCTTAGAGCGATACTTATGACCAATATATGGGGCGCCTTGCGTCTTGGCAATGGGAACCCGTGCCACTCCCACTAACCCCCAAAATTGTCGGTGCGTCTTAGGAGGGACATAGGGTCCTTAGAGGCATGGTGGATGGGCTATTGGCACGGTTCCTCACAGGTTACGAAGGCCATATGCGACATGGTTCCCCATAGTGGGTATATGTGAGGCACGAGCGGGAAGACTACTTCGGGTGTCGTCGATTTTTTTTTATTATTTTAGAAATACTTAGTATGACCAAATCTTCCATTTTTCGTTCCTGTGGTGTGGGATTTGCAGTTATCTTTCCAACAAGACTGAGCCCGCGCAATCCTGAGTATTGTAACGATAGTTACGGCCAATATACGGGGAACCTTGTGTCTTGGCAATTTGAACCCATGCCACTCCCGCTAACCCCCAAAATTGGCGGCGCGTCTTCGTCGGGACATATGGTCATTAAGGCATGGTTGATGTGTTAGTGCAATGGTTTCTGATAGGGTACGAACGCCAGACTCTACATGGTTCCCGACGGTGGATGTATGTGAGGCACGAGCGGTAAGACTACTTCGGGTGTTGTCAATTTTTTGTTTTTATTATTTTAGAAATACTTAGTATGACCAAAACTTCCATTTTACATTGCTGTGGTGTGGGATTTGCAGTTATCTTTCCAACAAGACTGAGCCCTCGCAATTTCGAGTCTTATAGCGATAGTTATAGCCAATATATGGGGCACCTTGCATCTTGGCAATGGGAACCCGTGCCACTCCCGCTAAACCCCAAAATTGGCGGTTCGTCTTAGGAGGGACATACGGTCATTAGAGGCACAGTGGATGGGTTAGCGGCATGGTTCCTCACATGGTCCGAACGCCAGACACGACATGGTTCCCGACGGTGGGTATATGTGAGGCACGAGCGGGAAGACTACTTCGGATGTCATCAATTTTTTGTTTTTCTTATTTTAGAAATACTTAGTATGACCAAAACTTCCGTTTTTCGTTACTGTGGGGTGGGATTTGTAGTTATCTTTCCAACAAGACCAAGCCTGCGCAATTCTGAGTCTTATAGCAATAGTTATGGCCAATATATATGGCACCTTGTGTCTGGGCAATGGGAACCCGTGCCACTCCCGCTAACACCCAAAATTGGCGGCACGTCTTAGGAGGGACATATAGTCATTAGAGGCATGGTGGTCGGGCTAGCGGCACGGTTCCCCACAGGGTACGAACGCCAGACACGACATGGTTCCCGACGGTGGGTATATGTGAGGCACGAGCGGGAAGTCTACTTCGGGTGTCGTCAATTTTTTGTTTTTATTATTTTAGAAATACTTAGTATGACTAAAACTTCCATTTTTAGTTCCTGTGGTTTGAACAAGACTAAGCCCGCGCAATTCCGCGTCTTATAGATATAGTTATAGCCAATATACGGGGCACCTTGCGTCTTGGCACTGGGAACCCGTGCCACTCCCGCTAAACCCCAAAATTGGCGGCGCGTCTTAGGAGGGACATATTGTCATTAGAGGCACGGTGGATGGGTTAGTGGCACAGTTCATAATAGGGTATGAACGCCAGATGTGACATGGTTCCCGACGGTGGGTATATGTGAGGCACGAGCGGGAAGACTACTTCCGGTGTCGTCAATTTTTTTTTATTATTTTAGAAATACTTAGTATGACCAAAACTTCCATTTTTCATTCCTGTGGTGTGGGATTTGCAACTATCTTTCCAACAAGATTGAGCCCGCGCAATTCTGAGTCTCATAGCGATAGTTATGGGCGATATACGAGGCACCTTGCGTCTTGGCAATGGGAACCCATGCCACTCCCGCTTACCCCCAAAATTGGCGGCGTGTCTTAGGAGGGACATACGGTCATTAGAGGCTTGGTGGATGGGTTAGCGGCACGGTTTCTCACAGGGTATCAACGCGAGACTCTACATGGTTCCCGACGGTGGGTATATGTGAGGCACGAGCGGCAAGACTACTTCGGGTGTCGTCAATTTTTTGTTTTTATTATTTTAGAAATACTTGTTATGACCAAAATATCCATTTTTCATTCCTGTGGTGTGGGATTTGCAGTTGTCTTTCCAACAAGACCGAGCCCGCGCAATTCTGAGTCTTATAGCGATAGTTATAGCCATTATTCGGGGCACCTTGTGTCTTGGCAATGGGAACCCGTGCCACACCCGCAAAACCCCAAAATTGGTGACGCGTCTTAGGAGGGACATACGGTCATTAGAGGCATAGTGGATGGGTTAGCGGCATGGTTCCTCACATGGTATGAACGCCAGACGCGACATGGTTCCCGACGGTGGGTATATGTGAGGCACGAGCGGGAAGACTACTTCGGATGTCATCAATTTTTTGTTTTTATTATTTTAGAAATACTTAGTCTGACCAAAACTTCCCTTTTTCATTCTTGTGGTGTGTGATTCGAAGTTATCTTTCCAACAAGACTGAGCCCGCGCAATTCTAAGCCTTAGAGCGATACTTATGACAAATATTCGGGGCGCCTTGCGTCTTGGCAATGGGAACCCGTGCCACTCCCACAAACCCCAAAAATTGGCGGTGCGTCTTAGGAGGGACACAGGGTCATTAGAGGCATGGTGGATGGGCTAGCAGCACGGTTCCTCACAGGGTACAAACGCCAGACGCGACATGGTTCCCGACGGTGGGTATATGTGAGGCACGAGTGGGAAGACTACTTCGGGTATCGTCGATTTTTTTTTTATTTTAGAAATACTTAGTATGGCCAAAACTTCCATTTTTCATTCCTGTGGTGTGGGATTTGCAATTATCTTTCCAATAAGACCGAGCCCACGCAATTCCGAGTCTTATAGCGATAGTTATAGCCAATATACGGGGCACCTTGCGTCTTGGCAATGGGAACCCGTGCCACTCCCGCTAACCCCCAAAATTTGCCGCGCGTCTTAGGAGGCACATACAGTCATTAGAGGCACTGTGGATGGGTTAGCAGCATGGTTCCTCACGTGGTACGAACACCAAACGCAACATAGTTCCCGACGCAGGGTATATTTGAGGCACGAGCAGGAAGACTACTTCGGATGTCGTCTATTTTTCATTTTTATTATTTTAGAAATACTTAGTATGTCCGAAACTTCCATTTTTGGTTACTGTGCGGTTGGATCTGCAGTTATCTTTCCAACAAGACCGAGCCCGCGCAATTCAGAGTCTTATAGCGATAGTTATGGCCAATATACGAGGCACCTTGCGTCTTGGCAATGGGAACCCGTACTACTCCCGCTGAACCACAAAATTGGCGGCGCGTCTTAGGAGGGACATACGGTCATTAGAGGCATGGTGGATGGGTTAGTGACACGGTTCCTCACATGGTTCCCGACAGTGGGTATATGTGAGGCACGAGCGGGAAGACTACTTCTGGTGTCGTCAACTTTTTGTTTTTATTACTTTAGAAATACTTAGCATGAATAAAACTTCCTTTTTTCTTTCCTGTGGTGTGGGATTTGCAGTTATCTTTCCAACAAGACCGAGGCCGCGCAATTCTGAGTCTTATAGCGGTAGTTATAGCCAATGTACGGGGCACCTTGCGTATTGGCAATGCGAACCCGTGCCACTCCCGCTAACCCCAAAATTGGCGGCGCCTCTTAGGAGGGATATATGGTCATTAGAGGCATGGTGAATGGACTAGCGGCATGGTTCCTCACATGGTACGAACGCTAGACACGACATGGATCCCGACGGTGGGTATATGTGAGGCATGAGCGGGAAGACTACTTCCGGTGTCGTCAATTTTTTGTTTTTATTATTTTAGAAATACTTAGTATGACCAAAACTTCCATTTTTCATTCCCGTGGTGTGGGATTTGCAGTTATCTTTCCAACAAGACCGAGCCCGCGCAATTCCGAGTCTTATAGCGATAGTTATGGCCAATATAGGGGGCACCTTGCGTCTTGGCAATGGGAACCCGTGCCACTCCCGCTGAACCCCAAAATTGGCGGCGCGGCTTAGCAGGGATATACAGTCATTAGAGGCAAGGTGGATGGGTTAGCCGCATGGTTCCCGACGGTGGGTATAAGCGAGGCACGAGCGGGAAGACTACCTCGGCTGTCGTCAATTTTTTGTTATTATTATTTTAGAAATACTTAGTATGACCAAAACTTCCTGTTTTCATTCCTATGGAGTGGGATTTGCACTTATCTTTCCAACAAGACCGTGCCCGCGCAATTCCGAGTCTTACAGCGATAGTTATGGCCAATATACGAGGCACCTTGCGTCTTGGCAATGGGAACCCGTGCCGGTCCCGCTGACACCCAAAATTGGCGGTGCGTCTTAGGTGGGACATACGGTCATTAGAGGCATGCTGGATGGGTTAGCAGCATGGTTCCTCATAGGGTACGAACGCCAGACGCTACATGGTTCCCTACGGTGGGTATGTGTGAGGCACGAGCGGGAAGACTACTTCGGGTGTCGTCAATTTTTTGTTTTTATTATTTTAGAAATACTTAGTATGACCAAAACTTTCATTTTTCATTCCCATGGTATGGGATTTGCAGTTATCTTTCCAACAAGACTGAGGCCGCGCAATTCTGAGTCTGATAGCAATAGTTATGGCCAATATACGAGGCAGCTTGCTTCTTGGTAATGGAAACTCGTGCCACACCCGCTAACCCCCAAAATTGGCGGCGCGTCTTAGGAGGGACATATGGTCATTAGAGGCATGCTGGAAGGGTTAGCGGCACAGTTCCTCATAGGGTACGAACGCCAAACGCTACATGGTTCCCTACGTTGGGTATATGTGAGGCACGAGCGGGAGTACTACTTCGGGTGTCGTCAAGTTTTTGTTTTTATTTTTTTTAAATACTTAGTGTGACAAAACTTTAGTTTTTCGTTCTGTGGTGTGGGATTTGCAGTTATCTTTCTAACAAGACCGAGCCCGTTCAATTCTGAGTCTTATAGCGATAGTTATGGTCAATATACGCGGCACCTTGCGTATTGGCAATGGGAACCCGTGCCACTCCAGCTACACCCCAAAATTGGCGGCGCGTCTTAGGAGGGACATACGGTCATTAGAGGAATGGTGGATGTGTTAGCGGCATGGTTCCTCACAGTGTACGAACGCCAGAAGCGACAAGGTTCCCGACGGTGGATATATGTGAGGCACGAGCGGGAAGACTACTTCGGGTGTCATCAATTTTTTGTTTTTATTATTTCAGAAATATTTAATATGACCAAAAATTCCAATTTCATAACTGTGCTGTGGGATTTGCAGTTATCTTTCCAACAAGACCGAGCCCGCGCAATTCTGAGTCTTATAGCGATGGTTATGGCCAATATACGGGGCACCATGCGTCTTGATAATGGTAACCCGTGCGACCCCCGCTAACCCTCAAAATTTGCGGCGCGTCTTAGGAGGAACATACGGTCATTAGAGACATGGTGGATGGGTTAGCGGCAGGGTTCCTCACATTGTACGAACGCCAGATGCGACATGGTTCCCGACGGTGGATATATGTGAGGCACGAGCGGGAAGACTACTTCGGATGTCGTCAATTTTTGTTTTTATTATTTTAGAAATACTTAGTATGACCAAAACTTCCGTTTTTGGTTACTGTACGGTGGGATTTGCAGTTATCTTTCCAACAAGACCGAGCCCGCGCAATTCTGAGTCTTATAGCGATAGTTATGGCCAATATACGGGGCACCTTGGGTCTTGATAATGGGAACCCGTGTCACTCCCGCTAACCCCCAAAATTGGCAGCGCGTCTTAGGTGGGACATACGGTCAGTAGAGGCATGGTGGATGGGTTAGCGGCACGGTTCGTGACATTGTACGAACGCCAGACTCGACATGGTTCCCGACGGTGGATATATGTGAGGTACGAGAGCGAAAACTACTTCGGGTGTCGTCAATTTTTTTTTTATTATTTTCGGAATACTTAGTATGACCAAAAATTCCATTTTTCATTCCTTTGGTGTGGGATTTGGAGTTGTCTTTCTAACAAGACCGAGCCCGCGCAATTCAGAGTCTTATAGCGATAGTGTGGCCAATATACGGGGCACCTTGCGTCTTGGCAATGGGAAACCGTGCCACTCCCGCTGACCCCCAAAACTGGCGGCGCATCTTAGGAGGGACATGCGGTCATTAGAGGCATGGTGGATGGGTTAGCGGCATGGTTCCTCACAAGGTACGAACGCCAGACGCGACATGGTTCCCGACGGTGGATATATGTGAGGCACGAGCGGGAAGACTACTTTGGGTGTCGTCAATTTTTTGTTTTTATTATTTTAAAAATGCTTACTTTCACCAAAAATTCCATTTTTCGTTCCTGTGGTGTGGGATTATCAGTTATCTTTCCAACAAGACCGAGCCCGAGCAATTCTGAGTCTTATAGCGATAGTTATGGCCAATATACGGGGCACCTTGCGTCTTGGCAATGGGAACCCGTGCCACTCCAGCTAACCCCCAAAATTGGCCGCGCGTCTTAGGAGGCTCATACGGTCATTGGAGGCACGGTGGATAGGTTAGCGGCATGGTTCCCGACGGTGGGTATTTTTGAGGCACGAGCAGGAAGACTACTTTGGATGTCGTCAATTTTTTGTTTTTATTATATTAGAAATACTTAGTATGACCAAAACTTCCGTTTTTGGTTACTGTGCGGTGGGATTTGTAGTTATCTTTCCAACAAGACCGAGCCCGCGCAATTCTGAGTCTTATAGCAATAGTTGTGGCCAATATACGGGGCTCCTTGCGTCTTGGCAATGGGAACCCATGCCACTCCCGCTAACCCCCAAAATTGGTGGCACATCTTAGGAGGAACATACGACCATTAGAGTCATGGTGGATGGGTTAGCGGCATGGTTCCACACAAGGTACGAACGCCTGACGCGACATGGTTCCCGACGGTGGATATATGTGAGGCACGAGCGGGAAGACTACTTTGCGTGTCGTCAATTTTTTGTTTTTATTATTTTAGAAACGCTTACTTTCACCAAAAATTCCATTTTTCGTTCCTGTGGTGTGGGATTATCAGTTATCTTTCCAACAAGACCGAGCCCGAGCAATTCTGAGTCTTATAGCGATAGTTATGGCCAATATACGGGGCACCTTGCGTCTTGGCAATGGGAACCCGTGCCACTCCCGCTAACCCCAAAAATTGGCGGCACATCTTAGGAGGGATATACGATCATTAGAGGCATGGTGCATGGGTTAGCGGCATGGTTCCTCACAGTGTACGAACGCCAGAAGCGACAAGGTTCCCGACGGTGGATATATGTGAGGCACGAGCGGGAAGACTACTTCGGGTGTCATCAATTTTTTGTTTTTATTATTTCAGAAATATTTAATATGACCAAAAATTCCAATTTCATAACTGTGCTGTGGGATTTGCAGTTATCTTTCCAACAAGACCGAGCCCGCGCAATTCTGAGTCTTATAGCGATGGTTATGGCCAATATACGGGGCACCATGCGTCTTGATAATGGTAACCCGTGCGACCCCCGCTAACCCTCAAAATTTGCGGCGCGTCTTAGGAGGAACATACGGTCATTAGAGACATGGTGGATGGGTTAGCGGCAGGGTTCCTCACATTGTACGAACGCCAGATGCGACATGGTTCCCGACGGTGGATATATGTGAGGCACGAGCGGGAAGACTACTTCGGATGTCGTCAATTTTTGTTTTTATTATTTTAGAAATACTTAGTATGACCAAAACTTCCGTTTTTGGTTACTGTACGGTGGGATTTGCAGTTATCTTTCCAACAAGACCGAGCCCGCGCAATTCTGAGTCTTATAGCGATAGTTATGGCCAATATACGGGGCACCTTGGGTCTTGATAATGGGAACCCGTGTCACTCCCGCTAACCCCCAAAATTGGCAGCGCGTCTTAGGTGGGACATACGGTCAGTAGAGGCATGGTGGATGGGTTAGCGGCACGGTTCGTGACATTGTACGAACGCCAGACTCGACATGGTTCCCGACGGTGGATATATGTGAGGTACGAGAGCGAAAACTACTTCGGGTGTCGTCAATTTTTTTTTATTATTTTCGGAATACTTAGTATGACCAAAAATTCCATTTTTCATTCCTTTGGTGTGGGATTTGGAGTTGTCTTTCTAACAAGACCGAGCCCGCGCAATTCAGAGTCTTATAGCGATAGTGTGGCCAATATACGGGGCACCTTGCGTCTTGGCAATGGGAAACCGTGCCACTCCCGCTGACCCCCAAAACTGGCGGCGCATCTTAGGAGGGACATGCGGTCATTAGAGGCATGGTGGATGGGTTAGCGGCATGGTTCCTCACAAGGTACGAACGCCAGACGCGACATGGTTCCCGACGGTGGATATATGTGAGGCACGAGCGGGAAGACTACTTTGGGTGTCGTCAATTTTTTGTTTTTATTATTTTAAAAATGCTTACTTTCACCAAAAATTCCATTTTTCGTTCCTGTGGTGTGGGATTATCAGTTATCTTTCCAACAAGACCGAGCCCGAGCAATTCTGAGTCTTATAGCGATAGTTATGGCCAATATACGGGGCACCTTGCGTCTTGGCAATGGGAACCCGTGCCACTCCAGCTAACCCCCAAAATTGGCCGCGCGTCTTAGGAGGCTCATACGGTCATTGGAGGCACGGTGGATAGGTTAGCGGCATGGTTCCCGACGGTGGGTATTTTTGAGGCACGAGCAGGAAGACTACTTTGGATGTCGTCAATTTTTTGTTTTTATTATATTAGAAATACTTAGTATGACCAAAACTTCCGTTTTTGGTTACTGTGCGGTGGGATTTGTAGTTATCTTTCCAACAAGACCGAGCCCGCGCAATTCTGAGTCTTATAGCAATAGTTGTGGCCAATATACGGGGCTCCTTGCGTCTTGGCAATGGGAACCCATGCCACTCCCGCTAACCCCCAAAATTGGTGGCACATCTTAGGAGGAACATACGACCATTAGAGTCATGGTGGATGGGTTAGCGGCATGGTTCCACACAAGGTACGAACGCCTGACGCGACATGGTTCCCGACGGTGGATATATGTGAGGCACGAGCGGGAAGACTACTTTGCGTGTCGTCAATTTTTTGTTTTTATTATTTTAGAAACGCTTACTTTCACCAAAAATTCCATTTTTCGTTCCTGTGGTGTGGGATTATCAGTTATCTTTCCAACAAGACCGAGCCCGAGCAATTCTGAGTCTTATAGCGATAGTTATGGCCAATATACGGGGCACCTTGCGTCTTGGCAATGGGAACCCGTGCCACTCCCGCTAACCCCAAAAATTGGCGGCACATCTTAGGAGGGATATACGATCATTAGAGGCATGGTGCATGGGTTAGCGGCATGGTTCCTCACAGTGCACGAACGCCAGACGCGACATGGTTCCCGACGGTGAGTATATGCGAGGCACGAGCGGCAAGACTACTTCGGATGTCGTCAATTTTTGTTTTTATTATTTTAGAAATACTTAGTATGACCAAAACTTCCATTTTTGGTTACTGTGCGGTGGGATTTGAAGTTATCCTTCCAACAAGACTGAGCCCGCGCAATTCTGAGTCTTATAGCGATAGTTATGGCCAATATACGGGGCACCTTGCGTCTTGGCAATGGGAACCCGTGCCACTCCCGCTAACCCCCAAAATTGGCGGCACATCTTAGGAGGGATATACGATCATTAGAGGCATGGTGGATGGGTTAGCGGCATGGTTCCCCACAGGGTACGAGCGCCAGACGCGACATGGTTCCCGACGGTGGATATATGTCAGGCACGAGCGGGAAGACTACTTCGGGTGTCATCAATTTTTTGTTTTTATTATTTCAGAAATATTTAATATGACCAAAAATTCCAATTTCATAACTGTGGTGTGGGATTTGCAGTTATCTTTCCAACAAGACCGAGCCCGCGCAATTCTGAGTCTTATAGCGATGGTTATGGCCAATATACGGGGCACCATGCGTCTTGATAATGGTAACCCGTGCGACCCCCGCTAACCCTCAAAATTTGCGGCGCGTCTTAGGAGGAACATATGGTCATTAGAGACATGGTGGATGGGTTAGCGGCAGGGTTCCTCACATTGTACGAGCGCCAGACGCGACATGGTTCCCGACGGTGGATATATGTGAGGCACGAGCGGGAAGACTACTTCGGGTGTCGTCAATTTTTTGTTTTCATTATTTCAGAAATATTTAATATGACCAAAAATTCCAATTTCATAACTGTGCTGTGGGATTTGCAGTTATCTTTCCAACAAGACCGAGCCCGCGCAATTCTGAGTCTTATAGCGATGGTTATGGCCAATATACGGGGCACCATGCGTCTTGATAATGGTAACCCGTGCGACCCCCGCTAACCCTCAAAATTTGCGGCGCGTCTTAGGAGGAACATACGGTCATTAGAGACATGGTGGATGGGTTAGCGGCAGGGTTCCTCACATTGTACGAACGCCAGATGCGACATGGTTCCCGACGGTGGATATATGTGAGGCACGAGCGGGAAGACTACTTCGGATGTCGTCAATTTTTGTTTTTATTATTTTAGAAATACTTAGTATGACCAAAACTTCCGTTTTTGGTTACTGTACGGTGGGATTTGCAGTTATCTTTCCAACAAGACCGAGCCCGCGCAATTCTGAGTCTTATAGCGATAGTTATGGCCAATATACGGGGCACCTTGGGTCTTGATAATGGGAACCCGTGTCACTCCCGCTAACCCCCAAAATTGGCAGCGCGTCTTAGGTGGGACATACGGTCAGTAGAGGCATGGTGGATGGGTTAGCGGCACGGTTCGTCACATTGTACGAACGCCAGACTCGACATGGTTCCCGACGGTGGATATATGTGAGGTACGAGAGCGAAAACTACTTCGGGTGTCGTCAATTTTTTTTTTATTATTTTCGGAATACTTAGTATGACCAAAAATTCCATTTTTCATTCCTTTGGTGTGGGATTTGGAGTTGTCTTTCTAACAAGACCGAGCCCGCGCAATTCAGAGTCTTATAGCGATAGTGTGGCCAATATACGGGGCACCTTGCGTCTTGGCAATGGGAAACCGTGCCACTCCCGCTGACCCCCAAAACTGGCGGCGCATCTTAGGAGGGACATGCGGTCATTAGAGGCATGGTGGATGGGTTAGCGGCATGGTTCCTCACAAGGTACGAACGCCAGACGCGACATGGTTCCCGACGGTGGATATATGTGAGGCACGAGCGGGAAGACTACTTTGGGTGTCGTCAATTTTTTGTTTTTATTATTTTAAAAATGCTTACTTTCACCAAAAATTCCATTTTTCGTTCCTGTGGTGTGGGATTATCAGTTATCTTTCCAACAAGACCGAGCCCGAGCAATTCTGAGTCTTATAGCGATAGTTATGGCCAATATACGGGGCACCTTGCGTCTTGGCAATGGGAACCCGTGCCACTCCAGCTAACCCCCAAAATTGGCCGCGCGTCTTAGGAGGCTCATACGGTCATTGGAGGCACGGTGGATAGGTTAGCGGCATGGTTCCCGACGGTGGGTATTTTTGAGGCACGAGCAGGAAGACTACTTTGGATGTCGTCAATTTTTTGTTTTTATTATATTAGAAATACTTAGTATGACCAAAACTTCCGTTTTTGGTTACTGTGCGGTGGGATTTGTAGTTATCTTTCCAACAAGACCGAGCCCGCGCAATTCTGAGTCTTATAGCAATAGTTGTGGCCAATATACGGGGCTCCTTGCGTCTTGGCAATGGGAACCCATGCCACTCCCGCTAACCCCCAAAATTGGTGGCACATCTTAGGAGGAACATACGACCATTAGAGTCATGGTGGATGGGTTAGCGGCATGGTTCCACACAAGGTACGAACGCCTGACGCGACATGGTTCCCGACGGTGGATATATGTGAGGCACGAGCGGGAAGACTACTTTGCGTGTCGTCAATTTTTTGTTTTTATTATTTTAGAAACGCTTACTTTCACCAAAAATTCCATTTTTCGTTCCTGTGGTGTGGGATTATCAGTTATCTTTCCAACAAGACCGAGCCCGAGCAATTCTGAGTCTTATAGCGATAGTTATGGCCAATATACGGGGCACCTTGCGTCTTGGCAATGGGAACCCGTGCCACTCCCGCTAACCCCAAAAATTGGCGGCACATCTTAGGAGGGATATACGATCATTAGAGGCATGGTGCATGGGTTAGCGGCATGGTTCCTCACAGTGCACGAACGCCAGACGCGACATGGTTCCCGACGGTGAGTATATGCGAGGCACGAGCGGGAAGACTACTTCGGATGTCGTCAATTTTTTGTTTTTATTATTTTAGAAATACTTAGTATGACCAAAACTTCCATTTTTGGTTACTGTGCGGTGGGATTTGAAGTTATCCTTCCAACAAGACTGAGCCCGCGCAATTCTGAGTCTTATAGCGATAGTTATGGCCAATATACGGGGCACCTTGCGTCTTGGCAATGGGAACCCGTGCCACTCCCGCTAACCCCCAAAATTGGCGGCACATCTTAGGAGGGATATACGATCATTAGAGGCATGGTGGATGGGTTAGCGGCATGGTTCCCCACAGGGTACGAGCGCCAGACGCGACATGGTTCCCGACGGTGGATATATGTCAGGCACGAGCGGGAAGACTACTTCGGGTGTCATCAATTTTTTGTTTTTATTATTTCAGAAATATTTAATATGACCAAAAATTCCAATTTCATAACTGTGGTGTGGGATTTGCAGTTATCTTTCCAACAAGACCGAGCCCGCGCAATTCTGAGTCTTATAGCGATGGTTATGGCCAATATACGGGGCACCATGCGTCTTGATAATGGTAACCCGTGCGACCCCCGCTAACCCTCAAAATTTGCGGCGCGTCTTAGGAGGAACATATGGTCATTAGAGACATGGTGGATGGGTTAGCGGCAGGGTTCCTCACATTGTACGAATGCCAGATGCGACATGGTTCCCGACGGTGGATATATGTGAGGCACGAGCGGGAAGACTACTTCGGGTGTCGTCAATTTTTTGTTTTCATTATTTTAGAAATATTTAATATGACCAAAAATTCCAATTTCATAACTGTGCTGTGGGATTTGCAGTTATCTTTCCAACAAGACCGAGCCCGCGCAATTCTGAGTCTTATAGCGATGGTTATGGCCAATATACGGGGCACCATGCGTCTTGATAATGGTAACCCGTGCGACCCCCGCTAACCCTCAAAATTTGCGGCGCGTCTTAGGAGGAACATACGGTCATTAGAGACATGGTGGATGGGTTAGCGGCAGGGTTCCTCACATTGTACGAACGCCAGATGCGACATGGTTCCCGACGGTGGATATATGTGAGGCACGAGCGGGAAGACTACTTCGGATGTCGTCAATTTTTGTTTTTATTATTTTAGAAATACTTAGTATGACCAAAACTTCCGTTTTTGGTTACTGTACGGTGGGATTTGCAGTTATCTTTCCAACAAGACCGAGCCCGCGCAATTCTGAGTCTTATAGCGATAGTTATGGCCAATATACGGGGCACCTTGGGTCTTGATAATGGGAACCCGTGTCACTCCCGCTAACCCCCAAAATTGGCAGCGCGTCTTAGGTGGGACATACGGTCAGTAGAGGCATGGTGGATGGGTTAGCGGCACGGTTCGTCACATTGTACGAACGCCAGACTCGACATGGTTCCCGACGGTGGATATATGTGAGGTACGAGAGCGAAAACTACTTCGGGTGTCGTCAATTTTTTTTTTATTATTTTCGGAATACTTAGTATGACCAAAAATTCCATTTTTCATTCCTTTGGTGTGGGATTTGGAGTTGTCTTTCTAACAAGACCGAGCCCGCGCAATTCAGAGTCTTATAGCGATAGTGTGGCCAATATACGGGGCACCTTGCGTCTTGGCAATGGGAAACCGTGCCACTCCCGCTGACCCCCAAAACTGGCGGCGCATCTTAGGAGGGACATGCGGTCATTAGAGGCATGGTGGATGGGTTAGCGGCATGGTTCCTCACAAGGTACGAACGCCAGACGCGACATGGTTCCCGACGGTGGATATATGTGAGGCACGAGCGGGAAGACTACTTTGGGTGTCGTCAATTTTTTGTTTTTATTATTTTAAAAATGCTTACTTTCACCAAAAATTCCATTTTTCGTTCCTGTGGTGTGGGATTATCAGTTATCTTTCCAACAAGACCGAGCCCGAGCAATTCTGAGTCTTATAGCGATAGTTATGGCCAATATACGGGGCACCTTGCGTCTTGGCAATGGGAACCCGTGCCACTCCAGCTAACCCCCAAAATTGGCCGCGCGTCTTAGGAGGCTCATACGGTCATTGGAGGCACGGTGGATAGGTTAGCGGCATGGTTCCCGACGGTGGGTATTTTTGAGGCACGAGCAGGAAGACTACTTTGGATGTCGTCAATTTTTTGTTTTTATTATATTAGAAATACTTAGTATGACCAAAACTTCCGTTTTTGGTTACTGTGCGGTGGGATTTGTAGTTATCTTTCCAACAAGACCGAGCCCGCGCAATTCTGAGTCTTATAGCAATAGTTGTGGCCAATATACGGGGCTCCTTGCGTCTTGGCAATGGGAACCCATGCCACTCCCGCTAACCCCCAAAATTGGTGGCACATCTTAGGAGGAACATACGACCATTAGAGTCATGGTGGATGGGTTAGCGGCATGGTTCCACACAAGGTACGAACGCCTGACGCGACATGGTTCCCGACGGTGGATATATGTGAGGCACGAGCGGGAAGACTACTTTGCGTGTCGTCAATTTTTTGTTTTTATTATTTTAGAAACGCTTACTTTCACCAAAAATTCCATTTTTCGTTCCTGTGGTGTGGGATTATCAGTTATCTTTCCAACAAGACCGAGCCCGAGCAATTCTGAGTCTTATAGCGATAGTTATGGCCAATATACGGGGCACCTTGCGTCTTGGCAATGGGAACCCGTGCCACTCCCGCTAACCCCAAAAATTGGCGGCACATCTTAGGAGGGATATACGATCATTAGAGGCATGGTGCATGGGTTAGCGGCATGGTTCCTCACAGTGCACGAACGCCAGACGCGACATGGTTCCCGACGGTGAGTATATGCGAGGCACGAGCGGGAAGACTACTTCGGATGTCGTCAATTTTTTGTTTTTATTATTTTAGAAATACTTAGTATGACCAAAACTTCCATTTTTGGTTACTGTGCGGTGGGATTTGAAGTTATCCTTCCAACAAGACTGAGCCCGCGCAATTCTGAGTCTTATAGCGATAGTTATGGCCAATATACGGGGCACCTTGCGTCTTGGCAATGGGAACCCGTGCCACTCCCGCTAACCCCCAAAATTGGCGGCACATCTTAGGAGGGATATACGATCATTAGAGGCATGGTGGATGGGTTAGCGGCATGGTTCCCCACAGGGTACGAGCGCCAGACGCGACATGGTTCCCGACGGTGGATATATGTCAGGCACGAGCGGGAAGACTACTTCGGGTGTCATCAATTTTTTGTTTTTATTATTTCAGAAATATTTAATATGACCAAAAATTCCAATTTCATAACTGTGGTGTGGGATTTGCAGTTATCTTTCCAACAAGACCGAGCCCGCGCAATTCTGAGTCTTATAGCGATGGTTATGGCCAATATACGGGGCACCATGCGTCTTGATAATGGTAACCCGTGCGACCCCCGCTAACCCTCAAAATTTGCGGCGCGTCTTAGGAGGAACATATGGTCATTAGAGACATGGTGGATGGGTTAGCGGCAGGGTTCCTCACATTGTACGAATGCCAGATGCGACATGGTTCCCGACGGTGGATATATGTGAGGCACGAGCGGGAAGACTACTTCGGGTGTCGTCAATTTTTTGTTTTCATTATTTTAGAAATATTTAATATGACCAAAAATTCCAATTTCATAACTGTGCTGTGGGATTTGCAGTTATCTTTCCAACAAGACCGAGCCCGCGCAATTCTGAGTCTTATAGCGATGGTTATGGCCAATATACGGGGCACCATGCGTCTTGATAATGGTAACCCGTGCGACCCCCGCTAACCCTCAAAATTTGCGGCGCGTCTTAGGAGGAACATACGGTCATTAGAGACATGGTGGATGGGTTAGCGGCAGGGTTCCTCACATTGTACGAACGCCAGATGCGACATGGTTCCCGACGGTGGATATATGTGAGGCACGAGCGGGAAGACTACTTCGGATGTCGTCAATTTTTGTTTTTATTATTTTAGAAATACTTAGTATGACCAAAACTTCCGTTTTTGGTTACTGTACGGTGGGATTTGCAGTTTTCTTTCCAACAAGACCGAGCCCGCGCAATTCTGAGTCTTATAGCGATAGTTATGGCCAATATACGGGGCACCTTGGGTCTTGATAATGGGAACCCGTGTCACTCCCGCTAACCCCCAAAATTGGCAGCGCGTCTTAGGTGGGACATACGGTCAGTAGAGGCATGGTGGATGGGTTAGCGGCACGGTTCGTCACATTGTACGAACGCCAGACTCGACATGGTTCCCGACGGTGGATATATGTGAGGTACGAGAGCGAAAACTACTTCGGGTGTCGTCAATTTTTTTTTTATTATTTTCGGAATACTTAGTATGACCAAAAATTCCATTTTTCATTCCTTTGGTGTGGGATTTGGAGTTATCTTTCTAACAAGACCGAGCCCGCGCAATTCAGAGTCTTATAGCGATAGTGTGGCCAATATACGGGGCACCTTGCGTCTTGGCAATGGGAAACCGTGCCACTCCCGCTGACCCCCAAAACTGGCGGCGCATCTTAGGAGGGACATGCGGTCATTAGAGGCATGGTGGATGGGTTAGCGACATGGTTCCTCACAAGGTACGAACGCCAGACGCGACATGGTTCCCGACGGTGGATATATGTGAGGCACGAGCGGGAAGACTACTTTGGGTGTCGTCAATTTTTTGTTTTTATTATTTTAAAAATGCTTACTTTCACCAAAAATTCCATTTTTCGTTCCTGTGGTGTGGGATTATCAGTTATCTTTCCAACAAGACCGAGCCCGAGCAATTCTGAGTCTTATAGCGATAGTTATGGCCAATATACGGGGCACCTTGCGTCTTGGCAATGGGAACCCGTGCCACTCCAGCTAACCCCCAAAATTGGCCGCGCGTCTTAGGAGGCTCATACGGTCATTGGAGGCACGGTGGATAGGTTAGCGGCATGGTTCCCGACGGTGGGTATTTTTGAGGCACGAGCAGGAAGACTACTTTGGATGTCGTCAATTTTTTGTTTTTATTATATTAGAAATACTTAGTATGACCAAAACTTCCGTTTTTGGTTACTGTGCGGTGGGATTTGTAGTTATCTTTCCAACAAGACCGAGCCCGCGCAATTCTGAGTCTTATAGCAATAGTTGTGGCCAATATACGGGGCTCCTTGCGTCTTGGCAATGGGAACCCATGCCACTCCCGCTAACCCCCAAAATTGGTGGCACATCTTAGGAGGAACATACGACCATTAGAGTCATGGTGGATGGGTTAGCGGCATGGTTCCACACAAGGTACGAACGCCTGACGCGACATGGTTCCCGACGGTGGATATATGTGAGGCACGAGCGGGAAGACTACTTTGCGTGTCGTCAATTTTTTGTTTTTATTATTTTAGAAACGCTTACTTTCACCAAAAATTCCATTTTTCGTTCCTGTGGTGTGGGATTATCAGTTATCTTTCCAACAAGACCGAGCTCGAGCAATTCTGAGTCTTATAGCGATAGTTATGGCCAATATACGGGGCACCTTGCGTCTTGGCAATGGGAACCCGTGCCACTCCCGCTAACCCCAAAAATTGGCGGCACATCTTAGGAGGGATATACGATCATTAGAGGCATGGTGCATGGGTTAGCGGCATGGTTCCTCACAGTGCACGAACGCCAGACGCGACATGGTTCCCGACGGTGAGTATATGCGAGGCACGAGCGGGAAGACTACTTCGGATGTCGTCAATTTTTTGTTTTTATTATTTTAGAAATACTTAGTATGACCAAAACTTCCATTTTTGGTTACTGTGCGGTGGGATTTGAAGTTATCCTTCCAACAAGACTGAGCCCGCGCAATTCTGAGTCTTATAGCGATAGTTATGGCCAATATACGGGGCACCTTGCGTCTTGGCAATGGGAACCCGTGCCACTCCCGCTAACCCCCAAAATTGGCGGCACATCTTAGGAGGGATATACGATCATTAGAGGCATGGTGGATGGGTTAGCGGCATGGTTCCCCACAGGGTACGAGCGCCAGACGCGACATGGTTCCCGACGGTGGATATATGTCAGGCACGAGCGGGAAGACTACTTCGGGTGTCATCAATTTTTTGTTTTTATTATTTCAGAAATATTTAATATGACCAAAAATTCCAATTTCATAACTGTGGTGTGGGATTTGCAGTTATCTTTCCAACAAGACCGAGCCCGCGCAATTCTGAGTCTTATAGCGATGGTTATGGCCAATATACGGGGCACCATGCGTCTTGATAATGGTAACCCGTGCGACCCCCGCTAACCCTCAAAATTTGCGGCGCGTCTTAGGAGGAACATATGGTCATTAGAGACATGGTCGATGGGTTAGCGGCAGGGTTCCTCACATTGTACGAATGCCAGATGCGACATGGTTCCCGACGGTGGATATATGTGAGGCACGAGCGGGAAGACTACTTCGGATGTCGTCAATTTTTTTTTTATTATTATTTTAGAAATACTTAGTATGACCAAAACTTCCGTTTTTGGTTACTGTACGGTGGGATTTGCAGTTATCTTTCCAACAAGACCGAGCCCGCGCAATTCTGAGTCTTATAGCGATGGTTATGGCCAATATACGGGGCACCATGCGTCTTGATAATGGTAACCCGTGCGACCCCCGCTAACCCTCAAAATTTGCGGCGCGTCTTAGGAGGAACATATGGTCATTAGAGACATGGTGGATGGGTTAGCAGCAGGGTTCCTCACATTGTACGAATGCCAGATGCGACATGGTTCCCGACGGTGGATATATGTGAGGCACGAGCGGGAAGACTACTTCGGATGTCGTCAATTTTTTTTTTATTATTATTTTAGAAATACTTAGTATGACCAAAACTTCCGTTTTTGGTTACTGTACGGTGGGATTTGCAGTTATCTTTCCAACAAGACCGAGCCCGCGCAATTCTGAGTCTTATAGCGATAGTTATGGCCAATATACGGGGCACCTTGGGTCTTGATAATGGGAACCCGTGTCACTCCCGCTAACCCCCAAAATTGGCAGCGCGTCTTAGGTGGGACATACGGTCAGTAGAGGCATGGTGGATGGGTTAGCGGCACGGTTCGTCACATTGTACGAACGCCAGACTCGACATGGTTCCCGACGGTGGATATATGTGAGGTACGAGAGCGAAAACTACTTCGGGTGTCGTCAATTTTTTTTTTATTATTTTCGGAATACTTAGTATGACCAAAAATTCCATTTTTCATTCCTTTGGTGTGGGATTTGTAGTTATCTTTCTAACAAGACCGAGCCCGCGCAATTCAGAGTCTTATAGCAATAGTGTGGCCAATATACGGGGCACCTTGCGTCTTGGCAATGGGAAACCGTGCCACTCCCGCTGACCCCCAAAACTGGCGGCGCATCTTAGGAGGGACATGCGGTCATTAGAGGCATGGTGGATGGGTTAGCGGCATGGTTCCTCACAAGGTACGAACGCCAGACGCGACATGGTTCCCGACGGTGGATATATGTGAGGCACGAGCGGGAAGACTACTTTGGGTGTCGTCAATTTTTTGTTTTTATTATTTTAAAAATGCTTACTTTCACCAAAAATTCCATTTTTCGTTCCTGTGGTGTGGGATTATCAGTTATCTTTCCAACAAGACCGAGCCCGAGCAATTCTGAGTCTTATAGCGATAGTTATGGCCAATATACGGGGCACCTTGCGTCTTGGCAATGGGAACCCGTGCCACTCCAGCTAACCCCCAAAATTGGCCGCGCGTCTTAGGAGGCTCATACGGTCATTGGAGGCACGGTGGATAGGTTAGCGGCATGGTTCCCGACGGTGGGTATTTTTGAGGCACGAGCAGGAAGACTACTTTGGATGTCGTCAATTTTTTGTTTTTATTATATTAGAAATACTTAGTATGACCAAAACTTCCGTTTTTGGTTACTGTGCGGTGGGATTTGTAGTTATCTTTCCAACAAGACCGAGCCCGCGCAATTCTGAGTCTTATAGCAATAGTTGTGGCCAATATACGGGGCTCCTTGCGTCTTGGCAATGGGAACCCATGCCACTCCCGCTAACCCCCAAAATTGGTGGCACATCTTAGGAGGAACATACGACCATTAGAGTCATGGTGGATGGGTTAGCGGCATGGTTCCACACAAGGTACGAACGCCTGACGCGACATGGTTCCCGACGGTGGATATATGTGAGGCACGAGCGGGAAGACTACTTTGCGTGTCGTCAATTTTTTGTTTTTATTATTTTAGAAACGCTTACTTTCACCAAAAATTCCATTTTTCGTTCCTGTGGTGTGGGATTATCAGTTATCTTTCCAACAAGACCGAGCCCGAGCAATTCTGAGTCTTATAGCGATAGTTATGGCCAATATACGGGGCACCTTGCGTCTTGGCAATGGGAACCCGTGCCACTCCCGCTAACCCCAAAAATTGGCGGCACATCTTAGGAGGGATATACGATCATTAGAGGCATGGTGCATGGGTTAGCGGCATGGTTCCTCACAGTGCACGAACGCCAGACGCGACATGGTTCCCGACGGTGAGTATATGCGAGGCACGAGCGGGAAGACTACTTCGGATGTCGTCAATTTTTTGTTTTTATTATTTTAGAAATACTTAGTATGACCAAAACTTCCATTTTTGGTTACTGTGCGGTGGGATTTGAAGTTATCCTTCCAACAAGACTGAGCCCGCGCAATTCTGAGTCTTATAGCGATAGTTATGGCCAATATACGGGGCACCTTGCGTCTTGGCAATGGGAACCCGTGCCACTCCCGCTAACCCCCAAAATTGGCGGCACATCTTAGGAGGGATATACGATCATTAGAGGCATGGTGGATGGGTTAGCGGCATGGTTCCCCACAGGGTACGAGCGCCAGACGCGACATGGTTCCCGACGGTGGATATATGTCAGGCACGAGCGGGAAGACTACTTCGGGTGTCATCAATTTTTTGTTTTTATTATTTCAGAAATATTTAATATGACCAAAAATTCCAATTTCATAACTGTGGTGTGGGATTTGCAGTTATCTTTCCAACAAGACCGAGCCCGCGCAATTCTGAGTCTTATAGCGATGGTTATGGCCAATATACGGGGCACCATGCGTCTTGATAATGGTAACCCGTGCGACCCCCGCTAACCCTCAAAATTTGCGGCGCGTCTTAGGAGGAACATATGGTCATTAGAGACATGGTGGATGGGTTAGCGGCAGGGTTCCTCACATTGTACGAATGCCAGATGCGACATGGTTCCCGACGGTGGATATATGTGAGGCACGAGCGGGAAGACTACTTCGGATGTCGTCAATTTTTTTTTATTATTATTTTAGAAATACTTAGTATGACCAAAACTTCCGTTTTTGGTTACTGTACGGTGGGATTTGCAGTTATCTTTCCAACAAGACCGAGCCCGCGCAATTCTGAGTCTTATAGCGATAGTTATGGCCAATATACGGGGCACCTTGGGTCTTGATAATGGGAACCCGTGTCACTCCCGCTAACCCCCAAAATTGGCAGCGCGTCTTAGGTGGGACATACGGTCAGTAGAGGCATGGTGGATGGGTTAGCGGCATGGTTCATCACATTGTACGAACGCCAGACTCGACATGGTTCCCGACGGTGGATATATGTGAGGTACGAGAGGGAAACCTACTTCGGGTGTCGTCAATTTTTTTTTTATTATTTTCGGAATACTTAGTATGACCAAAAATTCCATTTTTCATTCCTTTGGTGTGGGATTTGTAGTTATCTTTCTAACAAGACCGAGCCCGCGCAATTCAGAGTCTTATAGCGATAGTTGTGGCCAATATACGGGGCACCTTGCGTCTTGGCAATGGGAAACCGTGCCACTCCCGCTGACCCCCAAAACTGGCGGCGCATCTTAGGAGGGACATGCGGTCATTAGAGGCATGGTGGATGGGTTAGCGGCATGGTTCCTCACAAGGTACGAACGCCAGACGCGACATGGTTCCCGACGGTGGATATATGTGAGGCACGAGCGGGAAGACTACTTTGGGTGTCGTCAATTTTTTGTTTTTATTATTTTAAAAATGCTTACTTTCACCAAAAATTCCATTTTTCGTTCCTGTGGTGTGGGATTATCAGTTATCTTTCCAACAAGACGGAGCCCGAGCAATTCTGAGTCTTATAGCGATAGTTATGGCCAATATACGGGGCACCTTGCGTCTTGGCAATGGGAACCCGTGCCACTCCAGCTAACCCCCAAAATTGGCCGCGCGTCTTAGGAGGCTCATACGGTCATTGGAGGCACGGTGGATAGGTTAGCGGCATGGTTCCCGACGATGGGTATTTTTGAGGCACGAGCAGGAAGACTACTTTGGATGTCATCAATTTTTTGTTTTTATTATATTAGAAATACTTAGTATGACCAAAACTTCCGTTTTTGGTTACTGTGCGGTGGGATTTGTAGTTATCTTTCCAACAAGACCGAGCCCGCGCAATTCTGAGTCTTATAGCAATAGTTGTGGCCAATATACGGGGCTCCTTGCGTCTTGGCAATGGGAACCCATGCCACTCCCGCTAACCCCCAAAATTGGCGGCACATCTTAGGAGGAACATACGATCATTAGAGTCATGGTGGATGGGTTAGCGGCATGGTTCCACACAAGGTACGAACGCCTGACGCGACATGGTTCCCGACGGTGGATATATGTGAGGCATGAGCGGGAAGACTACTTTGCGTGTCGTCAATTTTTTGTTTTTATTATTTTAGAAACGCTTACTTTCACCAAAAATTCCATTTTTCGTTCCTGTGGTGTGGGATTATCAGTTATCTTTCCAACAAGACCGAGCCCGAGCAATTCTGAGTCTTATAGCGATAGTTATGGCCAATATACAGGGCACCTTGCGTCTTGGCAATGGGAACCCGTGCCACTCCCGCTAACCCCAAAAATTGGCGGCACATCTTAGGAGGGATATACGATCATTAGAGGCATGGTGCATGGGTTAGCGGCATGGTTCCTCACAGTGCACGAACGCCAGACGCGACATGGTTCCCGATGGTGAGTATATGCGAGGCACGAGCGGGAAGACTACTTCGGATGTCGTCAATTTTTTGTTTTTATTATTTTAGAAATACTTAGTATGACCAAAACTTCCATTTTTGGTTACTGTGCGGTGGGATTTGAAGTTATCCTTCCAACAAGACTGAGCCCGCGCAATTCTGAGTCTTATAGCGATAGTTATGGCCAATATACGGGGCACCTTGCGTCTTGGCAATGGGAACCCGTGCCACTCCCGCTAACCCCCAAAATTGGCGGCACATCTTAGGAGGGATATACGATCATTAGAGGCATGGTGGATGGGTTAGCGGCATGGTTCCCCACAGGGTACGAGCGCCAGACGCGACATGGTTCCCGACGGTGGATATATGTCAGGCACGAGCGGGAAGGCTACTTTGGGTGTCGTCAATTTTTTTTTTATTATTTTAGAAATACATAGTATGACCAAAAATTCCATTTCTCGTTCCTGTGGTGTGGGATTTGTAGTTATCTTTCCAACAAGACCGAGCCCGAGCAATTCTGAGTCTTATAGCGATAGTTGTGGCCAATATACGGGGCACCTTGTGTCTTGGCAATGGGAACCCGTGCCACTCCCGCTAACCCCCAAAATTGGCGGTGCATCTTAGGAGGGACATACGGTCCCTAGAGGCATGGTGGATGGGTTAGCGGCATGGTTCCTCAAAGTGTACGAACGCCAGACGCGACATAGTTCCCGATGGTGGATATATGTGAGGCACGAGCGGGAAGACTACTTCGGCTATCGTCAATTTTTTGTTTTTCTTGTTTTAGATATACTTAGTATAACCACAAATTCCATTTCTCGTTCCTGTGGTGTGGGATTTGCAGTTATCTTTCCAACAAGACCGAGGCCACGTAATTCTGAGTCTTAGAACAATAGTTATGGCCAATATACGGGGCACCTTGCTTCTTAATAATGGGAACCCGTGCCACTCCCGCTAACCCGCAAAATTGGCGGCGCGTCTTAGGAGGGACATACGGTCATTAGATGCATGGTGGATGGGTTAGCGGCACGGTTCCTCACATTGTACGAACGCCAGACGCGACATGGTTCCCGACGGTGGATATATGTGAGGCACCAGCGGGAAGACTACTTCTGGTGTCGTCAATTTTTTGTTTTTCTACTTTTTGAAATACTTAGTATAACCGAAAATTCCATTTCTCGTTCATGTGGTGTTGGATTTGTAGTTATCTTTCCAACAAGACCGAGCCCGCGCAATTCTGAGTCTTAGATCAATAGTTATGGCCAATATACGGGGCACCTTGGTCATTAGAGGCACGATTTAGTGGGTTAGTGGCATGGTTCGTCACACGGTACGAACGCCACACGCGACATGTTCCCGACGTTGGGTATATGTCGGGCATGACCAGGAAGACTACTTCGGATGTCGTCAATTTTTTGTTTTTATTATTTTAGAAATACTTAGTATGACCAAAACATCTGTTTCTTGCTCTTGTGGTGTGGAATTTGCAGTTATCTTTCCAACAAGACCGAGCCCGCGCGATTCTGAGTCTTACAGTGATAGTTATGGCCAATATACGGGGCACCTTGCGTCTTGGCAATGGGAACCCGTGCCACTCCCGCTAACCCCCAAAATTGGCGGCGCGTCTTAGGAGGGACATACGGTCATTAGAGGCATGGTGGATGCGTTAGCGGCATGGGTCCTCACAAGGTATCAACGCTAGAGGCGACATGATTCCCAACGGTCCGTATATGTGAGGCACGAGCGGGAAGATTACTTCCGGTATCGTCCATTTTTTGTTTTTATTATTTTAGAAATAATTATGATGACCAAAACTTCTATTTTTCATTTCTGTGGTGTGGGATTTGCAGTTATCTTTCCAACAAGACCGAGCCCGCGCAATTCTAAGTCCTGCAGCAATAGTTATGGCCAATATACGGTGCACCTTGCGTCTCGGCATTGGGAACCCATGCCACTCCCGCTAACCCCCAAAATTGGCGGTGCATCTTAGGAGGGACATACGGTCACTACAGGCATTGTGGATGCATTAGCGGCACGGTTACTCATTGGGTACGAATGCCAAACGCAACATGGTTCCCGACGGTGGGTATATGTGAGGCACGAGCGGGAAGACTACTTTGGGTGTCGTCAATTGTTTGTTTTTATTATTTTATAAATTATTAGGATGACCAAAACTTCCGTTTTTTGTTCCTGTGGTGTGGGATTTGCAGTTATCTTTCCAACAAGACCGAGCCCGCGCAATTCTGAGTCTTATAGCGATAGTTATGGACAATATACGGGGCACCTTGCGTCTTAGCATTGGGAACCCGTGCCACTCCCGCAAACTCCTAAAATTGGCGGCACGTCTTAGGAAGGAGATACGGTCATTAGAGGCATAGTGGATGGGTTAGCGGCACAGTTCCTCATAGGGTACAAATTCCGAACGCGACATGGTTCCCGACGGTGGGTATATGTGAGGCACGAGCGGGAAGACTACTTCGGGTGTTGTCAATTTTTTATTTTTATTATTTTAGAAATACTTAGTATGACCAAAACTTCCGTTTTTCATTCCTGTGGTGTGCGATTTGAAGTTATCTTTCCAACAAGACGAGCCCGCGCAATTCTGAGTCTTATAGCGATATTTATGGCCAATATACAGGGCACCTTGCGTCTTAGCAATGGGAACACGTGCCACTCCCGCTAACCGCCAAAATTGGCGACGCGTCTTAGGAGGGAGATACGATCATTAGAGGCATAGTGGATGGGTTAGCAGCACGGTTCCTCACAGGGTACGAATGCCAAACGGGACATGGTTCCCGACGGTGGGTATATGTGAGGCAAGAGCGGGAAGACTACTTCGGGTGTCGTCAATTGTTTGTTTTTATTATTTTAGAAATTATTAGGATGACAAAAACTTCAGTTTTTCATTCCTGTGGTGTGGGATTTGCAGTTTTGTTTCCAACAAGACCGAGCCCGCGCAATTCTAATTCTTATAGCGATAGTTATGGCCAATATACGGGGCACCTTGCGTCTTAGCAATGGGAACCCGTGCCACTCCTGCTAACCCCCTAAATTGGCGGCGCGTCTTAGGAGGGAGATACGGTTATTAGTGGCACAGTGGATGGGTTAGCGGCACGGTTCCTCAGAGGGTACGAATGGCAAACGCGACATGGTTCCCGACGGTGGGTATATGTGAGGCAAGGGCGGGAAGACTACTTCGGGTGTCGTCAATTGTTTGTTTTTATTATTTTAGAAATTATTAGGATGATAAAAACTTCCGTTTTTCATTCTTGTGGTGTGGGATTTGCAGTTATCTTTCCAACAAGACTGAGCCCGCGCAATTCTGAGTCTTATAGCGTTAGTTATGGCCAATATACGGGGCACCTTGCGTCTTAGCATTGGGATCCCGTGCCACTCCCGCTAACCCCCAAATTTGGCGGCGCGTCTTAGGAGGGAGATACGGTCATTAGAGGCACAGTGGATGGGTTAGCCGCACGGTTCCTCATAGGGTACGAATGCCAAACGCGACATGGTTCCCGACGGTGGGTATATGTGATGCACGAGCGGGAAGACTACGTCTTCGGGTGTCGTCAATTATTTGTTTTTATAATTTTAGAAACTATTAGGATGACCAAAACTTCCGTTTTTCATTCCTGTGGTGTGGGATTTGCAGTTATCTTTCCAACAAGACTGAGCCCTCGCAATTCTGAGTCTTATAGCGATAGTTATGGCCAATATACGGGGCACCTTGCGTCTTAGCAATGGGAACCCGTGCCACTCCCGCTAACCCGCAAAATTGGCGGCGCGTCTTAGGAGGGAGATACGGTCAGTAGAGCCATAGTGGATGGGTTAGCGGCGCGGTTCCTCACAGGGTACGAATGCCAAACGCGACATGGTTCCCGACGGTGGGTATATGTGAGGCACGAGCGGGAAGACTACTTCGGGTGTCGTCAATTGTTTATTTTTATTATTTTAGAAATTATTAGGATGACCAAAACTTCCGTTTTTCATTCCTGTGGTGTATGATTTGCAGTTATCTTTCCAACAAGACCGAGCCCGCGCAATTTTGAGTCTTATAGCGATAGTTATGGCCAATATACGGTGCACCTTGCGTCTTAGCAATGGGAACCCGTGCCACTCCCGCTAACCCCCAAAATTGGCGGTGCGTCTTAGGAGGGAGATACGGTCATTAGAGGCACAGTGGATGGGTTAGCGGCATGGTTCCTCACAGGGTACGAATGCCAAACGCGAAATGGTTCCCGACGGTGGGTATATGTGAGGCACGAGTAGGAAGACTACTTCGGGTGTCGACAATTTTTTATTTTTATTATTTTAGAAATACTTAGTATGACCAAAACTTCCATTTTTCATTCCTGTGGTGTGGGATTTGCAGTTTTCTTTCCAACAAGACGAGCCCGCGCAATTCTGAGTCTTATAGCGATAGTTATGGCCAATATACGGGGCACCTTGCGTCTTAGCAATGGGATCCCGTGCCACTCCCGCTAGGCCCCTAAATTGGCGGCGCGTCTTAGGAGGGAGATACGGTCATTAGAGGCACAGTGGATGGGTTAGCGGCATGGTTCCTCACAGGGTACAAATGCCAAACGAGACATGGTTCCCGACGGTGGGTATATGTGAGGCACGAGCGGGAAGACTACTTCTACGGGTGTCGTCAATTGTTTGTTTTTATAATTTTAGAAACTATTAGGATGACCCAAAACTTCCGTTTTTCATTCCTGTGGTGTGGGATTTGCAATTATCTTTCCAACAAGACCGAGCCCTCGCAATTCTGAGTCTTATAGCGATAGTTATGGCCAATATACGGGGCACCTTGCGTCTTTGCAATGGGACCCGTGCCACTCCCGCTAACCCCCTAAATTGGCGGCGCGTCTTAGGAGGGAGATACGGTCATTAGTGGCACAGTGGATGGGTTAGCGGCACGGTTCCTCACAGGGTACGAATGTCAAACGCGACATGGTTCCCGACGGTGGGTATATGTGAGGCAAGAGCGGGAAGACTACTTCGGGTGTCGTCAATTGTTTGTTTTTATTATTTTAGAAACTATTAGGATGACCAAAACTTCTGTTTTTCATTCCTGTGGTGTAGGATTTGCATTTATCCTTTCCAACAAGACCGAGCCCGCGCAATTCTGACTCTTATAGCGATAGTTATGGCCAATATACGGGGCACCTTGCGTCTTAGCAATGGGAACCCGTGCCACTCCCGCTAACCCCCAAAATTGGCGGCGCGTCTTAGGATGGAGATACAGTGATTAGAGGCAGGGTGGATGGGTTAGTGGCATAGCTCCTCATAGGGTACGAACACCAATCGCGACATGGTTCCCGACGGTGGGTATTTGTGAGGCACGAGCGGGAAGACTACTTCGGGCATCGGCAATTTTTTGTTTTTATTATTTTAGAAATACTTAGTATCACCAAAACTTCTTTTTTTGTTTCCTGTGGTGTGTGATTTGCTGTTATCTTTCCAACAAGGCCGAGGCCACACAATTCTGAGTCTTATAGCGATAGTTATGGCCAATATATGGGGCACCATGTTTCTTGGCAATGGGAACCCATGCCACTCCCGCTAACCCCCAAAATTGGCAGCGCGTCTTAGGAGGGACATACGGTCATTAGAGGCTTGGTGGATGGGTTAGGGGCATGGTTCCTCACCAGGTACGAACGCCAGATGCGACATGGTTCTTGACGATGGGTATATGTTGGCACGAGCGGGAAGACTACTTCGGGTGTCTTCAATTTTTCTTTTTATTATTCTAGAAATACTTAGTATGACCAAAACTTATGTTTTTCGTTCCTATGGTGTGGGATTTGCAGTTACCTTTCCAACAAGACTGAGCCCGCGCAATTCTGAGTCTTATAGCGATAGTTATGGACAATATACGGGGCACCTTGCGTCTTGGCAATGGGAAGCCGTGCCACTCCCGCTTACCCCCAAAATTGGCAGCTCTTCTTAGGAGGGACATACGGTCATTACAGGCAGGGTGGATGGGTTAGTGGCACAGCTCCTCATAGGGTACGAACACCAGTCGCGACATGGTTCCTAACGGTGGTTATTTGTGAGGCACGAGCGGGAAGACTACTTCGGGCGTCGGCAATTTTTTGTTTTTATTATTTTTGAAATACTTAGTATCACCAAAACTTCCGTTTTTGGTTCATGTGGTGTGTGATTTGCTGTTATCTTTCCAACAAGGCCGAGGCCACACAATTCTGAGTCTTATAGCGATAGTTATCGCCAATATACGGGGCACCTTGTTTCTTGGCAATGGGAACCCATGCCACTCCCGCTAACCCCCAAAATTGGCAGCGCGTCTTAGGAGGGACATACGGTCACTACAGGCTTGGTGGATGGGTTAGAGGCACGGTTCCTCACCAGGTATGAACGCCAGACGCGACATGGTTCCCGACGATGGGTATATGTTGGCACGAGCGGGAAGACTACTTTGGGTGTCGTCAATTTTTCTTTTTATTATTCTAGAAATACTTAGTATGACCAAAACTTATGTCTTTCATTCCTATGGTGTGGGATTTGCAGTTACCTTTCCAACAAGACCGAACCCAAGCAATTCTGAGCCTTATAGCGATACTTATGGCCAATATACGGGGCACCTTGCGTCTTGGCAATGGGACCCGTGCCACTCCCGCTAACCCCCAAAATTGGCGGCGTGTCTTAGGAGGGACATACGGTCATTAGAGGCATGGTGGATAGGTTACCGGCATGGTTCCTCACAGTTTACGAACGCCAGACGCGACATCGTTCCCGACGGTGGATATTTGTGAGGCACGAGCGGAAAGACTACTTCGGGTGTCGTCAATTTTTTGTTTTTATTATTTTAGAAATACTTAGTATGACCAAAAATTCTGTTTTTCGTTCCTATGGTGTGGGATTTGCAGTTATCTTTCCAACAAGACCGAGCTCGCGCAATTCTAAGTCTTATAGTGATAGTTATTGCCAATATACGGGGCACCTTGCGTCTTGATATTGGTAACCCGTGCCACTCCCGCTAACCCCCAAAATAAGCGGCGCGTCTTAGGAGGGACATACGGTCATTAGAGGCATGGTGGATGGCTTAGCGGCAGGGTTCCTCACATTGTACGAACGCAAGACGCGACATGGTTCCCGACGGTGGATATATGTGAGGCACGAGCGGGAAGACTACTTTGGGTGTCGTCAATTTTTTGTTTTTATTATTTTAGAAATGCATAGTATGAACAAAAATGCCGTTTCTCATTCCTGTGGTGTGGGATTTGCAGTTATCTTTCCAACAAGACCGAGCCTGAACAATTCTGAGTCTTATAGCGATAGTTATGGCCAATATACGGGGCACCTTGCGTCTTGGCAATGGGAACCCGTGCCACTCCCTCTAACCCCCAAAATTGGCGGCGCGTCTTAGGATGGAGATACGGTCACTACAGTAATGGTGGATGGTTTAGCGGCATGGTTCCTCACAGTGTACGAACGCCTGACGCGACATGGTTCCCGACGGTGGATGTATGTGAGGCAAGAGCGGGAAGACTACATTGGGTGTCGTCAATTTTTTGTTTTTATTATTTTAGAAATACGTAGTATGACCAAAAATTCTGTTTCTCGTTCCTGTGGTGTGGGATTTGCAGTTATCTTTCCAACAAGACCGAGCCCGAGCAATTCTGAGTCTTATAGCGATAGTTATGGACAATATATGGGGCACCTTGCGTCTTGGCAATGGGAACCCGTGCCACTACCGCTAACCGCCAAAATTGGCGGCGCGTCTTAGGAGGGACATACGGTCACTAGAGGCATGGTGGATGGGTTAGCGGCATGGTTCCTCACAGTGTAAGAACGCCTGACGCGACATGGTTCCCGACGGTGGATATATGTGAGGCACGAGCGGGAAGACTACTTTGGGTGTCGTCAATTTTTTGTTTTTATTATTTCAGAAATACTTAGTATGACCAAAAATTCCGTTTTTCATTCCTGTGGTGTGGGATTTGCAGTTATCTTTCCAACAAGACCGAGCCCGCGCAATTCTGAGTCTTATAGCGATAGTTATGGCTAATATACAGGGCACCTTACGTCTTGGCAATGGGAACCCGTGCCACTCCCGGTAACCCCCAAAATTGGCGGCGTGTCTTAGGAGGGACATACGGTCATTAGAGGCATGGTGGATAGGTTAACGGCACGGTTCCTCATAGTGTACGAATGCCAGACGCGACAAGGTTCCCGACGGTGGATATTTGTGAGGCACGAGCGGGAAGACTACTTCGGGTGTCGTCAATTTTTTGTTTTTATTATTTTAGAAATACTTAGTATGACCAAAAATTCTGTTTTTCGTTCCTATGGTGTGGGATTTGCAGTTATCTTTCCAACAAGACCGAGCTCGCGCAATTCTGAGTCTTATACTGATAGTTATTGCCAATATACGGGGCACCTTGCGTCTTGATATTGGGAACCCTTGCCACTCCCGCTAACCCCCAAAATAAGCGGCGCGTCTTAGGAGGGACATACGGTCATTAGAGGCATGGTGGATGGCTTAGCGGCAGGGTTCCTCACATTGTACGAACGCAAGACGCGACATGGTTCCCGACGGTGGATATATGTGAGGCACGAGCGGGAAGACTACTTTGGGTGTCGTCAATTTTTTGTTTTTATTATTTTAGAAATGCATAGTATGAACAAAAATTCTGTTTCTCATTCCTGTGGTGTGGGATTTGCAGTTACCTTTCCAACAAGACCTAGGCCGAGCAATTCTGAGTCGTATAGCGATAGTTATGGCCAATATACGGGGCACCTTGTGTCTGGGCAATGGGAACCCGTGCCACTCCCGCTAACCCCCAAAATTGGTGGCGCGTCTTAGGAGGGACACACGGTCACTAGAGGCTTGGTGGATGGGTTAGAGGCATGGTTCCTCACCAGGTATGAACGCCAGACGCGACATGGTTCCCGACTGGTGGATATATGTGAGGCACGAGCGGGAAGACTACTTTAGGTGTCGTCAATTTTTTGTTTTTATTATTTTAGAAATGCATAGTGTGACCAAAAATTCCATTTCTCATTCCTGTGGTGTGGGATTTGCAGTTATCTTTGCAACAAGACCGAGCCCGAACAATTCTGAGTCCTATAGCGATAGTTATGGCCAATATACGGGGCACCTTGCGTCTTGGCAATGGGAACCCGTGCCACTCCCGCTAGCCCCCAAAATTGGCGGCGCGTCTTAGGAGGGACATACGGTCACTAGAGGCATGGTGGATGGGTTAGCGGCATGGTTCCTCACAGTGTACGAATGCCTGACGCGACATGGTTCCCGACGGTGGATATATGTGAGGCAAGAGCGGGAAGACTACATTGGGTGTCGTCAATTTTTTGTTTTTATTATTTTAGAAATACTTAGTATGAGCAAAAATTCTGTTTCTCGTTCCTGTGGTGAGGGATTTGCAGTTATCTTTCCAACAAGACCGAGCCCGAGCAATTCTGAGTCTTATAGCGATAGTTATGGACAATATATGGGGCACCTTGCGTCTTGGCAATGGGAACCCGTGCCACTCCCTCTAACCCCCAAAATTGGCGGCGCGTCTTAGGAGGGACACACGGTCACTAGAGGCATGGTGGACGGGTTAGCGGCATGGTTCCTCACAGTGTACGAACGCCTGACGCGACATGGTTCCCGACGGTGGATATATGTGAGGCACGAGCGGGAAGACTACATTGGGTGTCGTCAATTTTTTGTTTTTATTATTTTAGAAATACTTAGTATGACCAAAAATTCTGTTTCTCGTTCCTGTGGTGTGGGATTTGGAGTTTTCTTTCCAACGAGACCGAGCACGCGCAATTCTGAGCGTTATAGCGATAGTTATGGCCAATATACGGGGCTGCTTGCGTCTTGATAATAGGAGCCCGTGCCACTCCCGTTTACCCCCAAAATTGGCGGCGCGTCTTAGGAGGGACATACGGTCATTAGAGGCATGGTGGATGGGCTAGCAGCATTATTCCTCATAGTGTATGAACGCCAGACGCGACATGGTTCCCGACGTGGGATATAAGTGAGGCACGAGCGGGAAGACTATTTCGGGTGTCATCAATTTTTTGTTTTTATTATTTTAGAAATACTTAGTGTGACCAAAAATTCTGTTTTTCGTTCCTATGGTGTGGGATTTGCAGTTATCTTTCCAACAAGACCGAGCCCACGCAATTCTCAGTCTTATAGTGATAGTTATTGCCAATATACAGGGGCACCTTGCGTCTTGATATTGGGAACCCGTGCCACTCCCGCTAACCCCCAAAATAAGCGGCGCGTCTTAGGAGGGACATACGGTCATTAGAGGCATGGTGGATGGGTTAGAGGCAGGGTTGCTCACATTGTACGAACGCCAGACGTGACATGGTTCCCGACGTTGGATATATGTGAGGCACGAGCGGGAAGACTACTTCGGGTGTCGTCAATTTTTTGTTTTTATTATTTTAGAAATACTTACTATGTCCAAAAATTCTGTTTTTCGTTCCTGTGGTGTGGGATTTGCAGTTTTCTTTCCAATAAGACCGATCCCGCGCAATTCTGAGCCTTATAGCGATAGTTATGGCCAATATACGGGGCACATTGCGTCTCGGCAATGGGAACCCGTGCCACTCCCGCTAACCCCCAAAATTGGCGGCGCGTCTTAGGAGGAACATACGGTCATTAGAGGTATGGTGGATGGGTTAGGGGCACGGTTCCTCATAGGGTACAAACGCCAGACGCGACATGGTTCCCGACGGTGGATATATGTGAGGCACATGCGGGAAGACTACTTTGGGTGTCGTCAATTTTTTGTTTTTATTATTTTAGGAATGCTTAGTATGAGCAAAATTCCATTTCTCGTTCCTGTGGTGTGGGATTTGCAGTTATCTTTCCAACAAGACCGAGCCCAAGCAATATACGGGGCACCTTGTGTATTGGCAATGGGAACCCGTGCCACTCCCGCTAACCCCCAAAATTGGCGGCGCGTCTTAGGTGGGACATACGGTCATTAGATGCTTGGTAGGATGGGTTAGCGGCATGGTTCCTCACTGTGTATGAACGCTAGAAGCGACATGGTTCCCGACGGTGGATATATGTGAGGCACGAGCGGGAAGACTACTTCGGCTGTCGTCAATTTTTTTTTCTTATTTTAGAAATACTTATATAATCAAAAATTCCATTTCTCATTCCTGTGGTTTGGGATTTGCAGTTATCTTTCCAACAAGACCGAGCCCACGCAATTCTGAGCTCTTAGAGCAATAGTAATGGCCAATATATGGGGCACCTTGCTTCTTGATAATGGGAACCCGTGCCACTCCCGCTAACTCCCAAAATTGGCGGCGCGTCTTAGGAGGGACATACGGTCAATAGAGGTATGGTGGATGGGTTAGCGGCATGGTTCTTCATAGTGTACGAACGCCAGACGCGACATGGTTCCCGACGGTGGATATATGTGAGGCACGAGCGGGAAGACTACTTCGGGTGTCGTCAATTTTTTGTTTTTATTATTTTAGAAATACTTAGTATGACCAACAATTCTGTTTTTCGTTCCTGTGGCGTGGGATTTGGAGTTTTCTTTCCAACAAGACCGAGCACGCGCAATTCTGAGCGTTATAGCGATAGTTATGGCCAATATACGGGGCTGCTTGCGTCTTGATAATAGGAACCCATGCCACCCCCGTTTACCCCCAAAATTGGCGGCGCAGTCTTAGGAGGGACATACGGTCATTAGAGGCATGGTGGATGGGCTAGCAGCATTGTTCCTCATCGTGTACGAACGCCAGACGCGACATGGTTCCCGACGGTGAATATAAGTGAGGCACGAGCGGGAAGACTACTTCGGGTGTCGTCAATTTTTTGTTTTTATTATTTTAGAAATACTTAGTATGACCAAAAATTCTGTTTTTCATTCCTGTGGTGTGGGATTTGCAGTTATCTATCCAACAAGACTGATCCCGCGCAATTCTGAGTCTTATAGCGATAGTTATGGCCAATATACGGGGCACCTTGCATCTTGGCAATGGGAACCCGTGCCACCCTCGCTAACCCCCAAAACTGGCGGCGCGTCTTAGGAGGGACATGCGGTCATTAGAGGCATGGTGGATCGGTTAGCTGCATGGTTCCTCACAGGGTACCAAAGCTAGACGCGACAATGGTTCCCGACGGAGGACATATGTGTGGCACGATCCGGAAGACTACTTCGGGTGTCGTCAATTTTTTGTTTTTATTATTTTAGAAATACTTAGTATTACTAAAATTTCTGTTTTTCATTTTTGGGTGTGGGATTTGTATTATCTTTCCAACAAGACCGACCCAGCGCAATTCTGAGTCTTATAGCGATAGTTATGGCCAATATACGGGGCACCTTGCGTCTTTGCAATGGCAACCCGTGCGTCTCCTACTAAACCCCAAAATTGGCAGCTTGTCTTAGGAGGGACATACGGTCATTAGAGGCATGGTGGAAGGGTCAGTGGCATGGTTCCTCGTAGGTTACGAACGCCAGACGCGACATGGTTCCCGACGGTGGATATATGTGAGGCACGAGTGGGAAGACTACTTCGGGTATCGTCAATATTTTATTTTTATTATTTTAGAAAAACGTAGTATGACCAAAAATTCTGTTTTTTGTTCCTGGGGTGTGGGATTTGCAGTTATCTTTCCAACAAGACTGAGCCCGCACAATTCTGAGCCTTATAGCGATAGTTATGGCCAATATACTGGGCAGCTTGCGTCTTGATAATGGGAACCCGTGCCACTCCCGCTTACCCCCAAAATTGGCGGCGCATCTTTGAGGGACATACGGTCATTAGAGGCATGGTGGATGGGCTAGCAGCACGGTTCCTCATAGTGTACGAACGCCAGACGCGACATGGTTCCCGACGGTGGATATAAGTGAGGCACGAGCGGGAAGACTACTTCGGGTGTCGTCAATTTTATGTTTTTATTATTTTATGAATACTTAGTGTGACCAAAAATTCTGTTTTTCCATCTGGTGGTGTGGGATTTGCAGTTATCTTTCCAACAAGACCGATCCCGCGCAATTCTGAATCATATAGCGATAGTTGTGGCCAATATATGTGGCAGCTTGCGTCTTGGCAATGGGAACCCGTGCCTCTCCCGCTAACCCCTAAAATTGGCGGCGTGTCATAGGAGGGAGTTTTCTCCCTATGGTGTGGGATTTGCAGTTATCTTTGCAACAAGACCGAGCTCGCACAATTCTGAGACTTATAGCGATAGTTATGGCCAATAAACGGGGCACCTTAAATCTTGGCAATGGGAACCCGTGCCACTCCCGCTAACCCCCAAAATTGGCGGCGCGTCTTAGGAGGGACATACGGTCATTAGAGGCATGGCGGATGGGTTGGCAGCATGGTTCCTCACATTGTACGAACACCAGACGCGACCTGGTCCCCCACGGTGGATATATGTGAGGCACGAGCGGGAAGACTACTTCGGGTGTCGTCAATATTTTGTTTTTATTATTTTAGAAATACTGAGTATGACCAAAAATTCTGTTTTTCGTTCCTGGGGTGTGGGATTTGCAGTCATATTTCCAACAAGACCGAGCCCGCGCAATTCTGAGCCTTATAGCGATAGTTATGGCCAATATCCGGGGCACCTTGCGTCTTGAAAATGGGAAACCCGTGCCACTCCCGCTTACCCCCAAAATTGGCGGCGTGTCTTAGGAGGGACATACGGTCATTAGAGACATGGTGGATGGGCTAGCGGCATGGTTCCTCATAGTGTACGAACGCCAGACGCGACATGGTTCCCGACGGTGGATATATGTGAGGCACGAGCGGGAAGACTACTTCGGGTGTCGTCAATTTTTTGTTTTTATTATTGTAGAAATACTTAGTATGACCAAAAATTCCATTTTTCATTCCTATGGTGTGGGATTTGCAGTTATGTTTCCAATAAGACCGAGCCCGCGCAATTTTGAGCCTTATAGCAACAGTTATGGCCAATATACGGGGCACCTTGCGTCTTGATAATGGGAACCCGTACCACTCCCGCTTACCCCCAAAATTGGCGGTGCATCTTAGGAGGGACATATGGTCCTTAGAGGCATGGTGGATGGGTTAGCGAAACGGTTCCTAACATTGTACGAACGCCAAACGCGAAATGGTTCCCGACGGTGGATATATGTGAGGCACGAGCGGCAAGACAACTTCGGGTGTCGTCAATTTTTTGTTTTTATTATTTTAGAAATATTTAGTTTGACCAAAAATTTTGTTTTTCACTCCTGTGGTGTGGGATTTGCAGTTATCTTTTCAACAAGACCGAGGCCGCGCAATTCTGAGTCTTATAGCGATAGTTATGGCCAATATACGGGGCACCTTGCGTCTTGGCAATGGGAACCCGTGCCACTCTCGCTAACCCCCAAAATTGGCGACGCGTCTTAGGAGTGACATACGGTCATTAGAGGCTTGGTGGATGGGTTAGCAAAACGGTTCCTAACATTGTACGAACGCCAAACGCGGCATGGTTCCCGACGGTGGATATATGTGAGGCACGACCGGGAAGACTACTTCGGGTGTCGTCAATTTTTTGTTTTTATTATTTTACAAATATTTAGTTTGACCAAAAATTCTGTTTTTCACTCCTGTGGTGTGGGATTTGCAGTTATCTTTCCAACAAGACCGAGCCCGCGCAATTCTGAGTCTTATAGCGATAGTTATGGCCAATATAGGGGCACCTTGCATGTTGGCAATGGGAACGCGTGCCACTCCCGCTAACCCCCAAAATTGGCGGCGCGTCTTAGGAGGGACATACCGTCATTAGAGGCATGGCGGATGGGTTAGCGGCACGGTTCCTCACATTGTACGAATGCCAGACGCGACATGGTTCCCGACGGTGCATATATGTGAGGCACGAGCGGGAAGACTAATTCGAGTGTCGTCAGTTTTTTGTTTTTATTATTTCAGAAATACTTAGTATGACCAAAGATTCCATTTTTCGTTCCTGTGGTGTGGGATTTGCAGTTATCTTTCCAACAAGACCGAGCCTGCGCAATTCTGAGTCTAATAGCGATAGTTATGGTCAATATACGGGGCACCTTGTGTCTTGACAATGGGAACACGTGCCACTCCCGCTAACCCCCAAAATTTGCGTCGCATCTTAGGAGGGACAAACGGTCAGTAGAGGCATGGTGGATGGGTTGGCAGCATGGTTCCTCACATTGTACGAACGCCAGACGCGACCTGGTCCCCCACGGTGGATATATGTGAGGCACGAGCGGCAAGACTACTTCGGGTGTCGTCAATATTTTGTTTTTATTATTTTAGAAATACTTAGTATGACCAAAAATTCTGTTTTTTGTTCCTGTGGTGTGGGATTTGCAGTAATATTTCCAAGAAGACCGAGCCCGCGCAATTCTGAGCCATATAGCGATAGTTATGGCCAATATCCGGGGCACCTTGCGTCTTGATAATGGGAAACCCGTGCCACTCCCGCTTACCCCCAAAATTGGCGGCGTGTCTTAGGAGGGACATACGGTCATTAGAGACATGGTGGATGGGCTAGCGGCATGGTTCCTCATAGTGTACGAACGCCAGACGCGACATGGTTCCCGACGGTGGATATATGTGAGGCACAAGCGGGTAGACTACTTCGGGTGTCGTCAATTTTTTGTTTTTATTATTGTAGAAATACTTAGTATGACCAAAAATTCCATTTTTCATTCCTATGGTTTGGGATTTGCAGTTATGTTTCCAACGAGACCGAGCCCGCACAATTTTGAGCCGTATAGCAATAGTTATGGCCAATATACGGGGCACCTTGCGTCTTGATAATGGGAACCCGTACCACTCCCGCTTACCCCCAAAATTGGCGGCGCATCTTAGGAGGGACATATGGTCCTTAGAGGCATGGTGGATGGGTTAGCGAAACGGTTCCTAACATTGTACGAACGCCAAACGCGAAATGGTTCCCGACGATGGATATATGTGAGGCACGAGCGGGAAGACAACTTCGGGTGTCGTCAATTTTTTGTTTTTATTATTTTAGAAATATTTAGTTTGACCAAAAATTCTGTTTTTCACTCCTATGGTGTGGGTTTGCAGTTATCTTTTCAACAAGACCGAGGCCGCGCAATTCTGAGTCTTATAGCGATAGTTATGGCCAATATACGGGGCACCTTGCGTCTTGGCAATGGGAACCCGTGCCACTCCCGCTAACCCCCAAAATTGGCGGCGCGTCTTAGGAGTGACATACGGTCATTAGAGGCTTGGTGGATGGGTTAGCAAAACGGTTCCTAACATTGTACGAACGCCAAACGCGGCATGGTTCCCGACGGTGGATATATGTGAGGCACGAGCGGGACGACTACTTCGGGTGTCGTCAATTTTTTGTTTTTATTATTTTACAAATATTTAGTTTGACCAAAAATTCTGTTTTTCACTCCTGTGGTGTGGGATTTGCAGTTATCTTTCCAACAAGATCGAGCCCGCGCAATTCTGAGTCTTATAGCGATAGTTATGGCCAATATACGGGGCACCTTGCGTCTTGGCAATGGGAACGCGTGCCACTCCCGCTAACCCCCAAAATTGGCGGCGCGTCTTAGGAGGGACATACAGTCATTAGAGGCATGGCGGATGGGTTAGCGGCACGGTTCCTCACATTGTACGAACGCCAGACGCGACATGGTTCCCGACGGTGGATATATGTGAGGCACGAGCGGGAAGACTAATTCGAGTGTCGTCAGTTTTTTGTTTTTATTATTTCAGAAATACTTAGTATGACCAAAGATTCCATTTTTCATTCCTGTGGTGTTGGATTTGCAGTTATCTTTCCAACAAGACCGAGCCTGCGCAATTCTGAGTCTAATAGCGATAGTTATGGTCAATATACGGGGCACCTTGCGTCTTGACAATGGAAACCCGTGCCACTGCCGCTAACCCCCAAAATTTGCGGCGCATCTTAGGAGGGACAAACAGTCAGTAGAGGCATGGTGGATGGGTTGGCAGCATGGTTCCTCACATTGTACGAACGCCAGATGCGACCTGGTCCCCCACGGTGGATATATGTGAGGCACGAGCGGGAAGACTACTTCGGGTGTCGTCAATTTTTTGTTTTTATTATTTTGGAAATACTTAGTATGACCAAAAATTCCATTTTTCATTCCGTTGGTGTGGGATTTACAGTTATCTTTCCAACAAGACCGAGCCCGAGCAATTCTGAGTCTTATAGCGATAGTTATGCGTAATATACGGGGCACCTTGTGTCTTGGCAATGGGAATCCGTGCCACTTCCGCTAAACCCCAAAATTGGTGGCGCGTCTTTGGAGGGACATACGGTCATTAGAGGCTTGGTGGATGGGTTAGCTACTGAGAGCCAATGGATTGGCTCCATTGCCTCTGGAGTGATGAGTGATTGTCAACAGTAGCAAGACCCAGAAGGACTTGGGCACAAGACCTCCGATGGATAGGAGGCCCTCCGATGGACTGGAGGTAGAGGGAAGTCCTCCGAAGGTCTGGAGGCACACTCGGCGTCTGTCGGCCATGGGAGTTCGGTATATGGAGGAGCGGCACGACGACAGCAGGAGTAAGTCCTCCGAAGGATTGCGAGGTTGCCCCGACGGACAGGGGAGGCCGGGCGCCACCGCGGTGCTCCAACCCGAATGCGTGGCGCGAAGGCGTGCGAGGGAGACTTTGGCGGCTTCGGCTCAAAACCATCACCCAAGCTACCCAAGCCTTGGTGACTTGGGCCACAACTCACCAAGATAGAGAAGATGGGCCAAATCCGGCCCAGGCGGAGACTTCCTAAAGTTTCCTGGTTTCTGACTTCAAAACCAGAGGCGGATCGCGGATTGGACTACTGGCCACGTGGAGAGCATCCGAGGATTGCGTGGAACTTACGAAGATCAAGACTTCATTGTGGTCGTCCGTCCCGAAATATCCTGTAATCTTTCGTTTGAGTCCTTAGGGTTTGTCTAGCTGTAGGGACCGAAGGGCAAAACTGTCTAAATAGCACTCGGGTATAAATAGGACCGGGCAGGTCATTAGAGGAACTCTTGGCTGCTAGGATTAGTTTTCACTTGGTGATTTTCGTCCTTAAGCTTTGAGCTCCATTGTTAGAGAGGTTAGAGTAGGATTTAGCCTCCTAATCTTGAGGGAGGGTGAGGGTGGTTGCTTGGGACAAATTTCTGCTTGTATGCTGAATATTTAGACCCATCTTGGGAGCTTAATCGAATAAAATTCGTGCAGCAACCTTGTGTTCTTCTCCTCCCCCTCTCTCTTTGGTTTTTGGGTTCAATCCTTGCCTTTTTGGGTGTTTTTGTTGGGCAAGCTTGAATCCCCTTCCTTGCTGATGTTTTGGACTTACTAGGACGTGGAGATCATGACTTAGTTCATCTCAATCCTACTGGATTGCCACGAGCAAGCCTCTTTTGTGTTTTCCCCTTTCTTGCCCAAGGATGGCCATTTCACAAGATCTAAAATTCCCGCTGATTCCGCGGTTACCTTGAGTTGATCTTTTGGGGATAACTTTGAAATAGGGTCCAGATAACCTGTGCTAAATTTCGTGGAGTTTGGACAAGGTTCGATCAAGTTTGGATTTTAAAAAGTCTTTTCTGCGACCCTACCGGACCATCCGGCAGAGGCCACCGGGCAGTCCGGTTCCACCGGATAGTCCGGCAGTGCCCACCGGACAGTCCGGTGAGAGGCGTTGTCCAAGCCGTGCCAAAGGACAGTCCGGCGTCAGGCACCGGATAGTCCAGTCCCACCGGACAATCTGGTGTTGGTCACCGGACAGTCCGGTCCTGCCAGGGAGCTGCTGTGTTCTTCCCAGTTTGGTTTTTCAGCTGTGATTTTGCTACGGATTTTCGCATTCCTCCCTTAAGACCATTCTCTTTGCTTACTGTGAGTTAGTGAGACGCACCTAGGTGCGGTGAGTGTCTTGTGGCGGTTATTGCAAAATCCATTGCTCCGCTGTCACTCTTGTTCGGATCTTGAGCTTTCTTGCATTGGTGCGTATCCTCACAGTGGACGGCACCCTTGCGCTGCTAGGCACGTATCTGTTCAGTAGACGGTGCTTAGTTTCAGTTTCCACTTGGGGGTTTGTGATTTTGTGATTTCAAGTGCTCCTATTCACCCGCCCTCTAGTCGCACGTCTTGGTCCTACAGCTGCATGGTTCCTCACTGGGTACGAACGCCAGACGCGACATGGTTACCGACGGTGCATATATGTGAGGCACGATCGGGAAGACTACTTCCGGTGTCGTCAATTTTTTGTTTTTATTATTTTAGATATACTTAGTATGACCAAATATTATGTTTTTTGTTCCTGTATTGTGGGATTTGCAGTTATCTTTCCAATAAGACCGAGCCCGCGCAATTCTAAGTCTTATAGCGATAGTTATGGCCAATATACGGGGCACCTCGCGTCTTGATAATGGGAAATCGTGAAACTCCGACGAACCCCCAAAATTAGCGTCGCATCTTAGGAGGGACATACGGTCATTAGAGGCATGGAGAATGGGTTAGCGACACGGTTCCTCAAATTGTACGAATGCCAGACGCGATATGGTTCCCGACGGTGGATATATGTGAGGCACGTGCGGGACACTACTTCGGGTGTCGTCAATTTTTTGTTTTTATTATTTTAGAAATACTTAGTATGACCAAAAATTCTGTTTTTCGTTCCTGTGGTGTGGGATTTACAGTTATCTTTCCAACAAGACCGAGCCCGCGCAATTCTGAGTCTTATAGCGATAGTTATGCCCAATATACGGGGCATCTTGCGTCTTGGCAATGGGAACCCGTGCCACTCCCGCTAAACCCCAAAATTGGCAGCGCGTCTTAGGAGGGACATATGGTCATTAGAGGCATGGTGGATGGGTTAGTGACACGACATGGTTCCCGACGGTGGATATATGTGAGGCACGAGCGGGATGTCTACTTCTGGTGTCATCAATTTTTTGTTTTTATTATTTTAAAAATACTTAGTATGACCAAAAATTCTGTTTTTCGTTCCTGTGGTGTGCGATTTGCAGTTATCTTTCCAAGAAGTCCGAGCCCGCGCAATTCTGAGTCTTATAACGATAGTTATGGTCATTATACGGGGCACCTTGCGTCTTGGCAATGGGAACCCGTGCCACTCCCGCTAACCCCCAAACTTGACGGCGCGTCTTAGGAGGGACATACGGTCATTAGAGGCAACGTGGACGGGTTAGCGGCATGACATGGTTCCCGACGGTGGATATATGAGAGGCACGAGCGCGAAGACTACCTCGGGTGTCGTCAATTTTTTGTTTTTATTATTTTAGAAATACTTAGTATGACCAAAAATTCTGTTTTTCGTTCCTGTGGTGTGGGATTTCCAGTTATCTTTCCATGAATACCGAGCGCGCGCAATTCTGAGTCTTATAGCGATAGTTATGGCCAATATACGGGGCACCTTGCGTCTCGGCAATGGGAACCCGTGCCACTCCCGCTAAGCCCCAAAATTGGCGGCACGTCTTAGGAGGGACATCCGGTCATTAGAGGCATGGTGGATGGGTTAGCGGCATGGTTCCTCACGGGGTACGAATGCCAGACGCGACATGGTTCCCGACGATGCATATATGTGAGGCACGAGCTAGAAGACTACTTCGGGTGTCGTCACTTTTTGTTTTTATTATTGTAGAAATACTTAGTATGACCAAAAATTCTGTTTTTCATTCTTGTGGTGTGGGATTTGCAGTTATGTTTCCTACAAGAACAAGCGTGCGCAATTCTGAGTCTTATAGCGACAGTTATGGCCAATATACGGGGCACCTTGCGTCTTGGCAATGGGAACCCATGCCACTCCCGCGAACCGCCAAAATTGGCGGCGCGTCTTAGGAGGGACATACGGTCATTAGAGGCATGGAGGATGGTTTAGCGGCATGGTTCCTCATGGGGTACGAATGCCAGACACGACATGGTTCCCGACGATGCATATATGTGAGGCACGAGATGGAAGACTACTTCGGGTGTCGTCTATTTTTTGTTTTCATTATTGTAGAAATACTTAGTATGACCAAAAATTCTGTTTTTCATTCCTGTGGCGTGGGATTTGCAGTTATGTTTCCAACAAGACCGAGCGTGCGCAATTCTGAGTCTTATAGCGATAGTTATGGCCAATATACGGGGCACCTTGCGTCTTGGCAATGGGAACCCATGCCACTCCCACTAACCGCCAAAATTGGCAACGCGTCTTAGGAGGGACATACGGTCATTTGAGGCATGGTGGATGGTTTAGCGGTTTGGTTCCTCACGGGGTACAAAGCCAGACGCGACATGGTTCCCAACGGTGGATATATGTGAGGCACGAGCTGGAAAACTACTTCGGGTGTCGTCAATTTTTTGTTTTTATTATTTTAGAAATACTTAGTATGACCAGGAATTCTGTTTTTCATTCCTCTGGTGTGCGATTTGCAGTTATGTTTCCAACAAGACTGAGCGTGCGCAATTCTGAGTCTTATAGCGATAGTTATGGCCAATATACGGGGCACCTTGCGTCTTGGCAATGGGAACCCGTGCCACTCCCGCTAACCCCCAAAATTGGCGGCGCATCTTAGGAGGGACATACGGTCATTAGAGGCATGGTGGATGGGTTAGCGGCACAGTTCCTCACTGTGTACGAATGCCAGACGCGACTTGGTTCCCAACGGTGGATATATGTGAACCACGAGCGGGAAGACAACTTCGGGTGTCGCCAATTTTTTGTTTTTATTATGTTAGAAATACTTAGTATGACCAAAAATTCCATTTTTCATTCCTGTGGTGTGGGATTTGCAGTTATCTTTCCAACAAGACCGAGCCCGTGCAATTCTGAGTCTCATAGCGACACTAATGGCCAATTTACGGCGCATCGTGCGTCTTGGCAATGGGAACCCGTGCCACTCCCGCTAATCCCCAATCTTGGCGGCGCGTCTTAGGAGGGACATACGGTCAGTAGAGGCATGGTGGATGGGTTAGCGGCATGGTTCCTCACAGGGTACGAACGCCAGACGCGACATGGTTGCCGACGGTGGATATATGTCAGGCACGAGAGGGAAGACTACTTCTTGTGTCGTCAATTTTTTGTTTTTATTATTTTAGAAATACTTAGTGTGACCAAAAATTCTGTTTTTTGTTCCTCTGGTGTGGGATTTGCAGTTATCTTTCCAACAAGACCGAGCCCGCGCAATTCTGAGTATTATAGCGATAGTTATGGCCAATATACGGGGCACCTTGCGTCTTGGCAATGGGAACCCGTGCCACTCCCGCTAACCCACAAAATAGGCGGCGCATCTTAGGAGGGACATACGGTCATTAGAGGCATTGTGGATGGGTTAGCGACACGACATGGTTCCCGACGGTGGATATATGTGAGGCACGAGCGGGATGTCTACTTCGAGTGTCGTCAATTTTTTGTTTTTATTATTTTAGAAATACTTAGTATCACCAAAAATTCTGTTTTTCATTCCAGTGGTGTGGGATTTGCAGTTATCTTTCCAACAAGACCGATCCCAATCAATTCTGAGTCTTATATCGATAGTTATGGCCAATATACGGGGCACCTTGCGTCTTGGCCACGGGAACCCGTGCCACTCCCGCTAACCCCCAAAATTGGCGGCGCATCTTAGGAGGGACATACGGTCATTAGAGGCATTGTGGATGGGTTAGCGGCACGACATGGTTCCTGACGGTGGATATATGTGAGGCACGAGCGGGAAGACTACTTTGGGTGTCGTCAATGTTTTGTTTTTATTGTTTTAGAAATACTTAGTATGACCAAAAATTCTAGTTTTCATTCTTGTGGGGCGGGATTTCCAGTTATCTTTGCAACAAGACCGAGCCCGCTCAATTCTGTGTCTTATAGCGATAGTTGTGGCCAATCTACGTGGCACCTTCCGTCTTGGCAATGGGAAGCCGTGCCACTCCCGCTAATCCCCAAAATTGGCGGCGCGTCTTAGGAGGGACATACGGTCATTAGAGGCATTGTGGACGGGTTAGCGGCACGACATGGTTCCCGACGGTGGATATATGAGAGGCACCGTGCGTCTTAGCAATGGGAACCCGTGCTACTCCCGCTAACCCCCAATATTGGCAGCGCGTCTTAGGAGGGACATACGGTCATTGGAGGCATGGTGGATGGGTTAGCGGCATGGTTCCTCACAGGGTACGAACGCCAGAAGCGACATGGTTCCCGACGGTGGATATATGAGAGGCACGAGCGCGAAGACTACCTCGGGTGTCGTCAATTTTTTGTTTTTATTATTTTAGATATACTTAGTTTGACCAAAAATTCTGTTTTTCGTTCCTGTGGTGTGGAATTTGCAGTTATCTTTCCAACAAGACCGAGCCCGCGCAATTCTGAGTCTTATAGCGATAATTATGGCCAATATACGGGGCACCTTGCGTCTCGGCCATGGGAACCCGTGCCACTCCCGCTAACCCCCAAAATTGGCGGTACGTCTTAGGAGGGACATACGGTCATTAGAGGCATGGTGGATGGGTTAGCGGCATGGTTCCTCATGGGGTACGAATGCCAGACGCGACATGGTTCCCGACGATGCATATATGTGAGGCACGAGCTGGAAGACTACTTCGGGTGTCGTCACTTTTTTGTTTTTATTATTGTAGAAATACTTAGTATGACCAAAAATTCTGTTTTTCATTCCTGTGGTGTGGGATTTGCAGTTATGTTTCCAACAAGACCGAGCGTGCGCAATTCTGAGTCTTATAGCGATAGTTATGGCCAATATACGGGGCACCTTGCGTCTTGGCAATGGGAACCCATGCCACTCCCGCTAACCGCCAAAATTGGCGGCACTTCTTAGGAGGGACATACGGTCATTTGAGGCTTGGTGGATGGTTTAGCGGTTTGGTTCCTCACGGGGTACGAATGCCAGACGCAACATGGTTCCCGACGGTGGATATATGTGAGGCACGAGCTGGAAAACTACTTCGGGTGTCGTCAATTTTTTGTTTTTATTATTTTAGAAATACTTTGTATGACCAAGAATTCTGTTTTTCATTCCTCTGGTGTGCGATTTGCAGTTATGTTTCCTACAAGACTGAGCGTGCGCAATTCTGAGTCTTATAGCGATAGTTATGGCCAATATACGGGGCACCTTGCGTCTTGGCAATGGGAACCCGTGCCACTCCCACTAACCCCCAAAATTGGCGGCGCGTCTTAGGAGGGACATACGGTCATTAGAGGCATGGTAGATGGGTTAGCGGCACAGTTCCTCACTGTGTACGAATGCCAGACGCGACTTGGTTCCCAACGGTGGATATATGTGAACCACGAGCGGGAAGACAACTTCGGGTGTCGCCAATTTTTTGTTTTTATTATGTTAGAAATACTTAGTATGACCAAAAATTCCATTTTTCATTCCTGTGGTGTGGGATTTGCAGTTATCTTTCCAACAAGACCGAGCCCGTGCAATTCTGAGTCTTATAGCGACACTAATGGCCAATATACGGCACACCGTGCGTCTTGGCAATGGGAACCCGTGCCACTCCCGCTAACCCCCAATATTGGCGGCGCGTCTTAGGAGGGACATACGGTCATTAAAGGCATGGGGGATGGGTTAGCGGCATGGTTCCTCACAAGGAACGAACGCCAGACGCGACATGGTTGCCGACGGTGGATATATGTCAGGCACGAGAGGGAAGACTACTTCTTGTGTCGTCAATTTTTTGTTTTTATTATTTTAGAAATACTTAGTGTGACCAAAAATTCTGTTTTTTGTTCCTGTGGTGTGGGCTTTGCAGTTATCTTTCCAACAAGACCGAGCCCGCGCAATTCGGAGTATTATAGCGATAGTTATGGCAAATATACGGGGCACCTTGCGTCTTGGCAATGGGAACCCGTGCCACTCCCGCTAACCCACAAAATAGGCGGCGCATCTTAGGAGGGACATACGGTCATTAGAGGCATTGTGGATGGGTTAGCGACGTGACATGGTTCCCGACGGTGGATGTATGTGAGGCACGAGCGGGATGTCTACTTCGGGTGTCGTCAATTTTTTGTTTTTATTATTTTAGAAATACTTAGTATGACCAAAAATTCTGTTTTTCGTTCCTGTGGTGTGGGATTTGCAGTTATCTTTCCAAGAAGTCCGAGCCCGCGCAATTCTGAGTCTTATAGCGATAGTTATGGCCAATATACGGGTCACCTTGCGTTTTGGCAATGGGAAACTGTGCCACTCCCGCCAACCCCCAATACTGGCGGCGCGTCTTAGGAGGGACATACGGTCATTAGAGGCATTGTGGACGGGTTAGCGGCACGACATGGTTCCCGACGGTGGATATATGAGAGGCACGAGCGGGAAGACTACTTCGGGTGTCGTGAATTTTTGGTTTTTATTATTTTAGAAATACTTAGTATGACCAAAAATTCTATTTTTCGTTCCTGTGGTGTGGGATTTGCAGTTATCTTTCGAACAATACCGAGCGCGCGCAATTCTGAGTCTTATAGCGATAGTTATGGCCAATATACGGGGCATCTTGCGTCTTGGCAATGGGAACCCGTGCCACTCCCTCTAACCCCCAAAATTGGCGGCGCATCTTAGGAGGGACACACGGTCATTAGAGGCATGGTGGATGGGTTAGCGACACGACATGGTTCTCGACGGTGGATATATGTGAGGCACGAGTGGGAAGACTACTTCGGGTGTCGTCAATTTTTTGTTCTTATTATTTTAGAAATACTTAGTATGACCAAAAATTTGGTTTTTCGATCCTGGGGAGTGGGATTTGCAGTTATGTTTCCAACAAGACCGAGCGTGCGCAATTCTAAGTCTTATAGCAATAGTTATGGCCAATATCCGGGGCACCTTGCGTCTTGGCAATGGGAACCCGTGCCACTCCCGCTAACCCCCAAAATTGGCGGCGCGTCTTAGGAGGGACATACGGTCATTAGAGGCATGGTGGATGGGTTAGCGGCACAGTTCCTCACTGTGTACGAATGCCAGACGCGACTTGGTTCCCAACGGTGGATATATGTGAGCCACGAGCGGGAAGACAACTTCGGGTGTCGTCAATTTTTTGTTTTTATTATTTTAGAAATACTTAGTATGACAAAGAATTCTGTTTTTCATTCCTCTGGTGTGCGATTTGCAGTTATGTTTCCAAAAAGACCGAGTGTGCGCAATTCTGAGTCTTATAACGATAGTTATGGCCAATATACGGGGCACCTTGCGTCTAGGCAATGGGAACCCGTGCCACTCCCGCTAGCCCCCAAAATTGGCGGCGCGTCTTAGGAGGGACATACGGTCATTAGAGGCATCGTGGATGGGTTATCGGCACAGTTCCTCACTGTGTACGAATGCCAGACGCGACTTGGTTCCCAACGGTGGATATATGTGAGCCACGAGCGGGAAGACAACTTCGGGTGTCGTCAATTTTTTGTTTTTATTATTTTAGAAATACTTAGTATGACCAAAAATTCCATTTTTCATTCCTGTGGTGTGGGATTTGCAGTTATCTTTCCAACAAGACCGAGCCCGCACAATTCTGAGTCTTATAGTGACAGTTATGGCCAATATATGGGGCACCTTGCGTCTTGGCAATGGGAACCGGTGGCAGTCCCGCTAACCGGCAAAATGGGCGGCGTGTCTTAGGAGGCACATACGGTCATTAGAGGCATGGTGGATGGGTTAGCGGCATGGTTCCTCACAGGGTACGAACGCCAGACGTGACTTGGTTCCCAACGGTGGATATATGTGACCCACGAGCGGGAAGACTACATCGGAGGTCGTCAATTTTTTGTTTTTATTCTTTTAGAAATACTTAGTGTGACCGAAAATTCTGTTTTTCATTTCTGTGGTGTGGGATTTGCAGCTATATTTCCAACAAGGCTGAGCCCGCACAATTCTGAGTCTTATAGCGACAGTTATGGCCAATATACGGAGCAACTTGCGTCTTGGCAATGGGAACCCGTGCCACTCCCGCTAACCCCCAAAATAGGCGGCACATCTCAGGAGGGACATACGGTCATTAGAGGCATGGTGGATGGGTTAGCGGCATGGTTCCTCATAGGGTACGAATGTCAGACGCGACATGGTTCCCAACGGTGGATATATGTGAACCACCTGCGGTAAGACAACTTCGGGTGTCGTCACTTTTTTGTTTTTATTATTTTAGAAATACTTAGGATGACCAAAAATTTCATTTTTGATTCCTGGGGTTTGGGATTGGCAGTTATGTTTCCAACAAGACCGAGCCCGCACAATTCTGAGTTTCATAGCGATAGTAATGGCCAATATACGGTGCACCTTGCGTCTTGACAATGGGAACCCGTGCCACTCCCGCTAACCCCCAATATTGGCAGCGCGTCTTAGGAGGGACATACGGTCATTAGAGGCATGGTGGATGGGTTAGCGGCACAGTTCCTCACAGTGTACGAACGCCAGAAGCGACATGGTTCCCGACGGTCGATATATGTGAGGCACGAGCGGGAAGACTACTTCGGGTGTCGTCAAATTTTTTTTATTATTTTAGAAATACCTAGTATGATCAAAAATTCAATTTATCATTCCTGTGGTGTGGGATTTGCAGTTATCTTTCCAACAAGACCGAGCCCGCGCAATTCTGAGACTTATAGCGATAGTTATGTCCAATATACGAGGCGCCTTGCGTTTTGGCAATGGGAACCCGTGCCACTCCCGCTAACCGCCAAAATTGGCGGCGTGTCTTAGGAGGGGCATACGGTCATTAGAGGCATGGTGGATGGGTTAGCGGCACGGTTCCTCACAGGGTACGAACGCCAGACGCGACATGGTTCCCGACGGTGGATATATGTGAGGCACGAGCGGGAAGACTACTTCGGGTGTCGTCAATTTTTTGTTTTTATTTTTTTAGAAATACTTAGGATGACCAAAAATTTCATTTTTGATTCCTGGGGTTTGGGATTGGCAGTTATGTTTCCAACAAGACCGAGCCCGCACAATTCTGAGTTTCATAGCGATAGTAATGGCCAATATACGGTGCACCTTGCGTCTTGACAATGGGAACCCGTGCCACTCCCGCTAACCCCCAATATTGGCAGCGCGTCTTAGGAGGGACATACGGTCATTAGAGGCATGGTGGATGGGTTAGCGGCACAGTTCCTCACAGTGTACGAACGCCAGAAGCGACATGGTTCCCGACGGTCGATATATGTGAGGCACGAGCGGGAAGACTACTTCGGGTGTCGTCAAATTTTTTTTTATTATTTTAGAAATACCTAGTATGATCAAAAATTCAATTTATCATTCCTGTGGTGTGGGATTTGCAGTTATCTTTCCAACAAGACCGAGCCCGCGCAATTCTGAGACTTATAGCGATAGTTATGTCCAATATACGAGGCGCCTTGCGTTTTGGCAATGGGAACCCGTGCCACTCCCGCTAACCGCCAAAATTGGCGGCGTGTCTTAGGAGGGGCATACGGTCATTAGAGGCATGGTGGATGGGTTAGCGGCACGGTTCCTCACAGGGTACGAACGCCAGACGCGACATGGTTCCCGACGGTGGATATATGTGAGGCACGAGCGGGAAGACTACTTCGGGTGTCGTCAATTTTTTGTTTTTATTTTTTTAGAAATACTTAGTATGACCAAAAATTCGATTTTTCATTCTTGTGGGGTGGGATATGCAGTTATCTTTCCAACACGACCGAGCCCGCGCAATTCTAAGTCTTATAGCGATAGTAATGCCCAATATACGGTGCACCTTGCGTCTTGACAATGGGAACCCGTGCCACTCCCGCTAACCCCCAATATTGGCCGCGCGTCTTAGGAGGGACATACGGTCATTAGAGGCATGGTGGATGGGTTAGCGGCACAGTTCCTCACAGTGTACGAACGCCAGACGCGACATGGTTGCCGACGGTGGATATATGTGAGGCACCAGCGGGAAGACAACTTCGGGTGTCGTCAAATTTTTGTTTTATTATTATAGAAATACTTAGTATGACCAAAAATTCCATTATTCATTCCTGTGGTGTGGGATTTGCGGTTATCTTTCCACCAAGACCGAGCCCGCGCAATTCTGAGGCTTATAGCAACAGTTATTGCCAATATACGGGGCAACTTGCGTCTTGGCAATGGGAACCCGTGCCACTCCCGCTAACCCCCAAAATAGGCGGCACATCTCAGGAGGGACATACGGTCATTAGAGGCATGGTGGATGGGTTAGCGGCATGGTTCCTCATAGGGTACGAACGCCAGACGCGACATGGTTCCCAACGGTGGATATATGTGAGCCACGAGCGGGAAAACAACTTCGGGTGTCGTCAATTTTTTGTTTTTATTATTTTAGAAATACTTAGTATGACCAAAAACTCCATTTTTCATTCCTGTGGTGTGGGATTTGCAGTTATCTTTCAAACAAGACCGAGCCCGCGCAATTCTGAGCCTTATAGTGATAGTAATGGCCAATGTACGGGGCACCTTGCGTCTTGGTAATGGGAACTCGTGGCACTCCAGCTAACCGCCAAAATTGGCGGCGTGTCTTAGGAGGGACATACGGTCATTAGAGGCTTGGTGGATGGGTTAGCGGCACGGTTCTTCAAAGGGTACGAATGCCAGACGCGACATGGTTCCCAACGGTGGATATTTGTGAGCCACGAGCGGGAAGACTACTTCGGGGGTCGTCAAATTTTTTTATTATTTTAGAAATACTTAGTATGACCAAAAATTCTGTTTTTCGTTCCTGTGGTGTGGGATTTGAAGATATCTTTCCAACAAGACTGAGCCTGCGCTATTCTGAGTCTTATAGCGATAGTTATCGCCAATATACGGGGCACTTAGCGTTTTGGCAATGGGAACCCGTGCCACTCCCGCTAACCCCCAAAATAGGCGGCACATCTTAGGAGGGACATACAGTCATTAGAGGCATGGTGGATGGGTTAGCGGCACAGTTCCTCACAATATACGAACGCCAGACGCGACATGGTTCCCGACGGTGGTTGTATGTGAGGCACGATCGGGAAGACTACTTCGGGGGTCGACAATTTTGTGTTTTATTATTTTAGAAACACTTAGTATGACCAAAAATTCTGTTTTTCGTTCCCGTGGTGTGGGATTTGTAGTTCTCTTTCCAACAAGACCGAGCCCGCGCAATTTTGGGTCTTATAGCGACAGTTATGGCCAATATACGGTGCAACTTGCGTCTTGGCAATGGGAACCCGTGCCACTCCCGCTAACCCCCAAAATAGGCGGCACATCTCAGGAGGGACATACGGTCATTAGAGGCATGGTGGATGGGTTAGCGGCATGGTTCTTCATAGGGTACGAACGTCAGACGCGACATGGTTCCCAACGGTGGATATATGTGAACCACCTGCGGTAAGACAACTTCGGGTGTCGTCACTTTTTTGTTTTTATTATTTTAGAAATACTTAGGATGACCAAAAATTTCATTTTTGATTCCTGTGGTTTGGGATTGGCAGTTATCTTTCCAACAAGACCGAGCCCGCGCAATTCTGAGTCTTATAGCGATAGTAATGGCCAATATACGGTGCACCTTGCGTCTTGACAATGGGAACCCGTGCCACTCCCGCTAACCCGCAATATTGGCAGCGCGTCTTAGGAGGGACATACGGTCATTAGAGGCATGGTGGATGGGTTAGCGGCATAGTTCCTCACAGTGTACGAACGCCAGACGCGACATGGTTCCCGACGGTCGATATATGTGAGGCACGAGCGGGAAGACTACTTCGGGTGTCGTCAAAAAATTTTTTTATTATTTTTGAAATACCTAGTATGATCAAAAATTCCATTTATCATTCCTGTGGTGTGGGATTTGCAGTTATCTTTCCAACAAGACCGAGCCCGCGCAATTCTGAGACTTATAGCGATAGTTATGTCCAATATACGAGGCACCTTGCGTCTTGGCAATGGGAACCCGTGCCACTCCCGCTAACCGCCAAAATTGGCGGCATGTCTTAGGAGGGGCATACGGTCATTAGAGGCATGGTGGATGGGTTAGCGGCACGGTTCCTCACAGGGTACGAACGCCAGACGCGACTTGGTTCCCGACGGTGGATATATGTGAGGCACGAGCGGGAAGACAACTTCGGGTGTCGTCAATTTTTTGTTTTTATTATTTTAGAAATTTCTTAGTATGACCAAAAATTTCATTTTTCATTCCTGTGGTGTGGGATTTGCAGTTACCTTTCCAATAAGACCGAGCCCGCGCAATTCTGAGTCTTATAGCGATAGTAATGGCCAATATACGGTGCACCTTGCGTCTTGGCAACGGGAACCCGTGCCACTCCCGCTAACCCCCAATATTGGCAGCGCGTCTTAGGAGGGACATACGGTCATTAGAGGCACGGTGCATGGGTTAGCGGCATGGTTCCTCACTGTGTATGAACGACAGACGCGACATGTGAGGCACGGGCGGGAAGACTGCTTCGGGTGTCGTCAATTTTTTGTTTTTATTATTTTAGAAATACTTAGTATGACCAAATATTCAGTTTTTTGTTCCTGTGGTGTGGGATTTGCAGTTACCTTTCCAACAATACCGACCCTACGCAATTTTGAGTCTTATAGCGATAGTTATGGCCAATATACGGGACACCTTGGGTCTTGGCAATGGGTACCTGTGCCACTCCCGCTAACCCCCAAAATTGGCGGCGCGTCTTAGGAGGGACATACGGTCATTAGAGGCATGGTGGATCAATTAGCGGCTTGGTTCCTCACAGGGTACGAACGCCAGACGCGACATGGTTCCCGACGGTAGATATGTGTGAGGCACGAGCGGGAAGACTACTTCAGGTGTCGTCAATTTTTTGTTTTTATTATTTTAGAAATACTTATTATGGCCAAAACTTCAGTTTGTCATTCCTGTGGTGTGGGATTTGCAGTTATCTTTCCAACAAAACCGAGCCCGCGCAATTCTGAGTCTAATAGCGATAGTTATGGCCAATATACGAGGCACCTTGCGTCTTGGCAATGGGAACCCGTGCCACTCCCGCTAACACCCAAAATTTGCGGCGCGTCTTAGGAGGGACATACGGTCTTTAGAGGCATGGTGGATCAGTTAGCGGCATGGTTCCTGACAGTGTTCAAACGCTAGACGCGACATGGTTCAGGATGGTGGATATATGTGAGGCACGAGCGGGAAGACTGCTTCGGGTGTCGTCAATTTTTTGTTTTTATTATTTTAGAAATACTTAGTATGACCAAAACTTCTGTTTTTCATTCCTGTCTTGGCAATGGGAACCCTTACCACTCCCGCTAACCCCAAAAATTGGCCGTGCATCTCAGGAGCGACAAACGGTCATTAGAGCCATGGCAGATGGGTTAGCGGCACTGTTCCTCCTAGGGTACGAACGCTAGACGTGACATGGGGTTCCCGACGGCGGATACATGTCAGGCACGAGCGGGAAGAATACTTCGGGAGTCGTCAATTTTTTGTTTTTATTATTTTAGAAATACTTAGTATGACCAAAACATACGTTTTTCATTCCTGTGGTGTGGGATTTGCAGTTATCTTTCCAACAAGATCGAGCCCGCGCAATGCAGAGTCTTAGCGATAGTTATGGATAATGTACGGGCACCTTGCGTCTTGGCAATGGGAACCCGTGCCACTCCCGCTAACCCCCAAATTTGGCGGCGCGTCTTCGGAGAGACATACGGTCATTAGAGGCATGGTGGACAGGTTAGCGGCATAGTTTCTCATAGTGTACGAATGCCAGACGCGACATGGTTCCCGACGGTGGATATATGTGAGCCACGAGCGGGAAGACTCCCTCGGGTCTCGTCAATTTTTTGTTTTTATTATTTTAGAAGTACTTAGTTTGACCAAAACTTCTGTTTCTCGTTCCTATGGTGTGGTATTTGCAGTTATCTTTTAACAAGACCAAGCCCGCGCAATTCTGAGTCTTATAGCGATAGTTATGGCCAATATACGGGGCACCTAGCGTCTTGGCAATGGGAACTCGTGCCACTCCCGCTAACCCCCAAAATTGGCGGTGCATCTCAGGAGCGACAAACGGTCATTAGAGCCACCGCGGATGGGTCAGCGGCACGGTTCTTCATATGATGCGAACGCCTGACGCGACATGGTTCCCGAAGGCGGATATATGTCAGGCACGAGCAGGAAGAATACTTCGGGAGTTGTCAATTTTTTGTTTTTATTATTTTAGAATTACTTAGTATGACCAAAACATCTATTTTTCGTTCCTATGGTGTGGGATTTGCAGTTATCCTTCCTACAACACTGAGCCCGTGCAATTCTGAGTCTTATAGCGATAGTTATGGCCAATATACGGGGCACCTTGCGTCTTGGCAATGGGAACCCGTGCCACTCCCGCTAACCCCCAAAATTGGCGGGGCGCCTTAGGAGGGACATACGGTCATTGGAGGCAAGGTGGATGGGTTAGCATCATGGTTCCTCATAGGGTACGAATGCTAGACGTGACATGGTTCCCAACGGTGGATCTATGTGAGGCACGAGCGGGAAGATACTTCGGGTGTCGTCAGTTTTTTGTTTTTATTATTTTAGAAATACTTAGTCTGATCGAAACTTCCATTTTCCAATCCTGTGGTGTGGGAATTGCAGTTACCTTTCCAACAAGACCGAGCCCGCGCAATTCGGAGTCTTATAGCGATAGTTATGGCCAATGTACGGGGCACCTTGCGTCTTGGCAATGCGAACCCGTGCCACTCCCGCTAACTCCCAAAATTGGCGGTGCGTCTCAGGAGCGACAAACGGTCATTAGAGCCACGACAGATGGGTTAGCGGCACGGTTCCTCAAAGGGTACGAACGCCAGATGCGACATGGTTCCCAACGGCGGATATATGTCAGGCTTGAGCGGGAAGAATACTTCGGGTCATCAATTTTTTGTTTTTATTATTTTAGAAATACTTAGCATGACCAAAACATCCATTTTTCATTCTTGTGGTGTGGAATTTGCAGTTATCTTTCCAACAAGACCGAGCCCGTGCAATTCTGAGTCTTATAGCGATAGTTATGGCCAATATACGGGGCACCTTCCGTCTTGGCAATCGGAACCTGTGCCACTCCCGCTGACCCCCAAAATTGGCGGCGCGTCTTAGGAGGGACATACGGTCATTAGAGGCACGGTGGATGGATTAGCGGCATAGTTCCTCACAATGTACGAATGCCAGACGCGAGATAGATCCCGACGGTGGATATATGTGAGGCACGCGCGGGAAGACTACTTCGGGTGTCGTCAGTTATTTGTTTTTATTATTTTCGAAATACTTAGTCTGACCAAAACTTCCATTTTTCATTCCTGTGGAGTGGGATTTGCAGTTATCTTTCCAACAAGACCGAGCCCGCGCAATTCGGAGTCTTATAGCTATAGTTATGGCCACTGTACGGGGCAGCTTGCGTCTTGGCAATGGGAACCCGTGCCACTGCCGCTAACGCCCAAAATTGGCGGCGCATCTTAGGAGGGACATACGGTCAATAGAGGCATGATGGATGGGTTAGCGGCATAGTTCCTCACAGTGTACGAACACCAGACGCGATATGGTTCCCGACGGTGGATATATGCGAGGCACGAGCGGGAAGACTACTTCGGGTGTCGTCAATTTTTTGTTTTTATGATATTAGAAATATTAGTATCGCCAAAACTTTTGATTTTCATTCCTATGGTGTGGGATTTGCAGTTATCATTCCAATAAAAATGAGACCGCGCAATTCTGAGTCTTATAGCGATAGTTTTGGCCAACATATGGGGCACCATACGTCTTGGCAATCGGAACCCGTGCCACTCCCGCTAACCCCCAAAATTGGCGACGTGTCTTAGGAGGGACATACGGTCATTAGAGGCATGGTGGATGGATTAGCGGCACAGTTCCTCACAATGTACGAATGCCATACGCGAGACAGTTCCCGACGGTGGATATATGCAAGGCACGAGCGAGGAGACTACTTCGGGTGTCGTCAGCTTTTTGTTTTTATTATTTTAGAAATACCTAGTCTGACCAAAACTTCCGTTTTTCATTCCTATGGAGTGGGATTTGCAGTTATCTTTCCTACAAGACCGAGCCCGTGCAATTCTGAGTCATATAGTGATAGTTATGGCCAATATACGGGGCACCTTGCGTCTTGGCAATGGGAACCCGTGCCACTCCCGCTAAACCCCAAAATTGGCGGGGCGTCTTAGGAGGGACATATGGTCATTAGAGGCCAGGTGGATGGGTTAGCATCATGGTTCCTCACAGTGTACGAATGCCAGATGCGACATGGTTCCCAACGGTGGATATATGTGAGGCACGAGCGGGAAGACTACTTCGGGTCTCGTCAGTTTTTTGTTTTTATTATTTCAGAAATACTTAGTCTTACCAAAACTTCAGTTTTTCATTCCAGTGGTGTGGGATTTGCAGTTTGTAGGACCGAGACATGCGACTAGAGGGGGGGTGAATAGGAGCACTTGAAATCTCAAAATCACAAACCCCCAAGTCAAACCAGAAACGAAGCACTGTCCACTGAACAGATATGTGCCTAGTAGTGCAAGGGTGCCGTCCACTGTGAGGATACGCACCAATGCGAGAAAACTCAAGATCCGAACAAGAGTGACAGCAGAGCAACGGATTTTGCAATATCCGCCACAAGACACTCACCACACCTAGGTGTGTCTCACTGTCTTATAGTAAGCAAAGAGAATGGTCTTAAGGGAGGGATGCAAAAATCAGCAGCAAAATCACAGCGGAAAAACCAACCTGGGAAGAACACAGCAGCTTCCTGACAGGACCGGACTGTCCGGTGGCCAACACCGGATTGTCTGATGGGACCGGACTATCCGGTGCCTGACGCCGGACTGTCCGGTGGCACGGCCTGGATAGAGCCTCCTGCCGGACTGTCCGTTGGGCGCTGCCGGACTATCCGGTGGAACCGGATTGTCCGGTGGCCTCTGCGGGATGGTCCGGTAGGGTCGCAGAAAAGATGTTTTCAAATCCAAACTTGATCAAACCTTGTCCAAACTTCACGAAATTCAGCACAGGCTAACTGGACCCTATTTCAAAGTTATTCCCAACAGATCAACTCAAGGTAACCACAGAATCAACAGGAATTTCAGATCTTGTGAGATCTCCAATCTTGGGCAAGAAAGGGGAAAACACCAAAGAGGCTTGCTCGTGGCAATCCAGCAGGATTAAGATGAACTAAGTCATGATCTCCACGTCCTAGCAAGTCCAGAACATCAGCAAAGAAAGGGATTCAAGCTTGCCCAACAAAAACACCCAAAAAGGCAAGGATTGAACCCAAAAACCAAAGTGAGAGGGGGAGGAGAAGAACACAAGGTTGCTGCACGAATTTGCTTCGATTAAGTGCCCAAGATGGGTCTAAAGATTCAGCATACAAGCAGAAATTCGTCCCAAGCAACCACCCTCACCTTCCCTCAAGATTAGGAGGCTAAATCCTACTCAAACCTCTCTAACAATGGAGCTCAAAGCTTAAGGACGAAAATCACCAAGTGAAAACTAATCCTAGTAGCCAAGAGACCTTCTAAAGACCTACACTGAACCTATTTATACCCGAGTGCTATTTAGACAGTTTTGCACTTAGGTCTTTACAGCTAGACAAACCATAAGTACTCAAACGAAAGATTACAGGATATTTCTGGATGGACGACCACGATGGAATCTTGATCTTTGTAAGTTCCACGCAATCCTCGGATGTTCTCCACGTGGCTAGTAGTCCAATCCATGATCCGCCCCCGGTTTTGAAGTCAGAAACCGGGAAACTTTAGGAAGTCTCCGCCTGGGCCGGATTTGGCCCATCTTCTCTATCTTGGCGAGTCGTGGCCCAACTCACCAAGGCTTGGGTAGCTTGGTTGACGGTTTTGTGCCGAAGCCGCCAAAGCCTCCCTCGCACGCCTTCGTGCCACGCATTCGGGTTGGAGCACCGCAGTGGCGCCCGGCATCCCCTGTCCATCGGGGTAGCCTCGCAGTCCTTCGGAGGACTTACTCCTGCCGTCGTCGTGCTGCTCCTCCGTATACCGAACTCCCATGGCCGACAGACGCCGAGTGTGCCTCCAGTCCTTCGGAGGACTTCCCTCTACCTCCAGTCCATCGGAGGGCCTCCTGTCCATCGGAGGTCTTGTGCCCAAGTCCTTCTAGGTCTTGCTACTGTTGACAATCACTCATCACTCCAGAGGCAATGGAGCCGGTCCATTGGCTCTCAATCTCCCCCTTGATGAGTGCATTGTCAACACCTTTAACCTGTAACCTGAAATAGAACAAAGACAAAAGAAAAGCGTAAAACCGAAAAGAAAGAAGAAGAAGAAGAAGTTGCTCAACATGCCCAAAAACCAAATACTGGCTGAAAAGGGCAAATTGAGATTACAACAAAAACAAAGCCAAAGATCGACCCCCTAAGACAAGGGAAACCGCTCAACGCAGTCGATCAAACTAAAGCATGGCCCCTCCAGAAAGAGGCAAACTGGCTCAACACAGTCATGCTAAGGCGAAAGCATCGGCTCCTCCAGAAAGAGGCAAAAAGGCTCAACGCACCGATGCAAGAGCATGCTAAAAACTCAATCTCCCCCTCAACTAGACCTCTACAGAGTCCTCCCCCATGGTACAATGTCACACCCGGTTTTCAATGATCCAAAACCGTGCATACTATACATGCGCCAGGAACGAGTCTCACATGTATAGGACAAATTGTCATCACAGAACATGTCATAATATAACGTTTAACGATTACATCATAAGTATTATTACCATAACAGACACTTGTCTTTAACATAAAGTACGTAAAAGCGGAAGCGTAAACGGAAAGCAACTAGAGCCGCCACAGGGACGTCCACTGGAAGAGCGAAGAGCCTAGACTTCTTGATAATCCTCCGTATCTCCATTGACTGAGCAGCGGTTGGATTTGTCCCCCCAACAAGGAGTAAACGGAAAAGAACAAGCGTGAGCACACAACTCGTACTCAACAAGTATAACAGAACCATGAGGCTCTAAGGTTAGCTGACTCCACTGCATTGCTTTTAATTGGTCAAATTTTATTAAAGCTATTTACTAAAGTGAGTAGAGAAACTTTTATCTCAAAGATATTGCATAGAAGAAATTAAGCATCATGATTAACCAGGATTTTACCAAAAACCATCCATAACCCAACTAATCACATAAAGGATCTGGGCCGCTCATAACCGTGAGCACGGCTGATGCATCAGTTTTACACTCTCGAGAGGTTGCACATCTTTACCCACAAGTCGTGAGCTACGCTAGTGGTTCATCACATACCTTAGATGAGATGACTAGCAAGCCACACTACGAAGCCTTTACAAAGATTATGTTAGTAAGGTGTAACCGCTAAGGTTTCAGGTTATGCAACGGTGGAGCAAGCCTCAAGGGGAGAAGAACACATCACACTCAACCCAAGCAGCGCGAGGGCCACAGAAACACACCTCCCCTCTTGCCCCGCAGGTAAGTTACTCCCAAACTAAAACAATCCAATTAATCAGCTAAGACCGTCCCATACCAGTCTTATGGTAGTGCTGTTGTCCCAGGTTGTCGCTTTGCGAACCGGTCCTTATGGAAAGTGGCTATGAGCAAAACCACTAAGCACAATGCTCATGCCCCCTAAACCAAGTTGCTAAAAAAACAAATTTTAAATGAGACATGCACCACTCAAGCACACGGCACAGAGGGTCACGCTCAAACAATTAATTGCATAGATCCATTAATCAACATTAATTAAAAACATAGCATAGGTGTATGTTGGCGCAGCACCTAGCAAAAACTTAACCACATGCAACCCAAAAGGTTCACATTGAGATCAAAGTGGCTAATGTATCGTCCTTATAGGCATACAAGATCGACACATGCATATGCAATGAATTAAAGGTGATAGGTGTTGCTCATGTTATACTTGCCTTCCTCAAGGTGCTCTTGTTGCTGCTCACAAATGTCAAAAGGTGGCTCCTCGTTCACCTCAGACAGATCAACGTCTACTTACGTCCAAACGTCACACAAGCATCCATATACGAGCATACATGCAAACAATGGACAAAAGATAAGAAACAGTACACCAATACATCAAAACAGAACACAAAACTAGTTTAGAACTGTTCTACATATTACCACGGTCATGTGAGCGCAAGAATCGCCCAAACCGGAGTTAAAACGGAAAAGTTATGGCCAAAACAAGGTTCTAGGGACCTATTTATGAAGAAAACTCAAAATCTGGGCTGTTTTGGAAAAACTAGGGACCAATTCTGTAATTTCAGGAAAGATCCGAGGTCTAAAGCACAAAAACACAGCCTCTGGACTGCGGGTTCTATTTTTCAATAGCGCAGGGGCTAAAACATTAAAAACTGGGCCGATCTGTAATTAGTTTTGAACTGGCGTGGACCGCGGGTTGATTTAGGAGAAACCGAGGGTCTCTTTAACAAAAAGGCGGCGACGACCGCGGTTGACCGGTCACCATCTGGTCCGGACGGTCGGATCTAGATCTAACGGCTGAGATGAGATCGGATCACGTTATAATCTCGTGCATCCGTTCTGGATCGGACGGCTGAGGTTGAAAGGCGAGGTTTCGCCGGCGGCGACCATCGGGGACGGCGGCGCATCGCCGGAGCTCGCGATGCCCGGTGTTCCGGGGCGCGATTCGGGACCGGACCTAGCTAGAAAGCAAGACGGGACCACGGCGAAGCTCACCGTGGGGTTGTCGACGACCGGGAGCTGCCGGAGGATGGTCGGCGACGAGCGGAGGCGGCGGAGCGGCTCGGGGCTTCGCGGAGAGCTCGGTCGGAGCGTCCACGGGCGTCGAGAGCTAGCGCAACGGGGTCGCGAGGTCCTGCAGAGCACGGCGGAGGGGTTAGGGCGGCGGAAGCGCGACCCCAGAGGGCGAATTGCACCTCGCCGGCGTTACTCACCTCGGACGGTGGCGGCGGAATTGAGCGGCTCGTGACGGCTAGGGCTCGATTGCGGCTGCTGGCGAGGTTGAGGGGGAAAGGGCGAAGCCCGGCGTGCTATTTATAGGACCGGAGCGGCTCGGAAGGGGGCGGCGCAGTAAGGAAGGCGGCGGCCGGAGCTTCCTTCGGCGCGCGCTCTCGGGAAGGAAGGGAATCCTTCGATTCCTTTGGGGATTCGGTGCGCAGGAGAGCGAGGAACACGGGGAAGGCGGCGGAGGGAGCTCTCCTCCTCGGAGTCGGCCGGCGTAGAGAAGGAAAGAAATCGGCCGAAAAAGGAAAGTCGCCGTCGCCGAAAAAGGAAAGGCGAGAGGTCGGGGATGACAGGTGGGTCCCGCCTGTCAGCGGCTCGACGGGCGCGGGTCCGCCTGTCAGTGGCGCGAGGGAGAGAGACGGCGCGCGCGGGAGGCCGGCTGGGCCGCCTCGCCTGGGCCGGCTCGGGTGAGGGCGCGGGTGGGCCGAGCGGGTGAGGTGGGCCGGTTTCTCCTTTTTCTTTTTCCTGCATTTTCCCTCTCTTTTCTATTTCTCTCCTTTTCTTTTAAACTCAAAAACAAACTACAAATTCAAATAAATTTGAATTCAAACCTTATGCCATTCATCAAATAAAAAATATGCTCCAGCATGAATGCACAAACATGTTGACCTTAGGATATATTGCAATATTTAGTTCAAAAGATAATGAAAAATGCATACTAGGCACAATAAATCCTAGAAAATAAATAAAGCATATTGAATTTATTATAAAATGCTGGAAATTAAATTTAGGGTGTTACAGACCTACCCCCCTTGCAAGGAATCTCGCCCCGAGATTCACATAGGCTGGTTAGCAAAGAGATCAGGGTATGCTGCCCTCAACTCATCCTCCCTTTCCCAAGTAGCTTCCTCCTCTGTGTGGTATTTCCATTGCACTCGGCACATCTTGGTCCTCTTATTCCGGGTCACCCTCTCAGATGTTTCCAGAATCTTTATAGGGTGCTCAGTGTAGGTCAAGTCCTCCTGCACTTCCAACCCTTCTAAAGGCGCCTGCTCCTCTGGTATTCTCAAGCACTTCTTCAGCTGTGAGACATGGAATACATCGTGCACACCTGGAAGACTAGAAGGTAACTCTAAGCGATAAGCCACTTCTCCTCTCTTTTCTAGTACCTTGAATGGTCCAACGTATCTGGGTGCTAGTTTTCCCTTCATGTTGAATCTGCGTACTCCCCGCATAGGTGACACCTTCAGATACACAAAGTCACCTTCCTTGAACGTGAGATCTCTCCGTCTGACATCTGCATAGCTTTTCTGCCTAGACTGAGCAATTCTCAAGTTCTCTCGAACTATCCGTACTTGTTCCTCCGCATCCTTGATAATGTCTGGGCCAAACACTTGCTTCTCTCCTTTCTGATCCCAGAGCAAAGGAGTCCTACACCTTCTACCATACAAAGCTTCAAATGGTGATTTCTTGATACTGACCTGATAACTGTTGTTGTAGGAGAACTCGGCATAAGGTAAGCACTTGTCCCAACTTGTGCCATATTGGATGACACACGCTCGCAACATATCTTCCAGTATTTGATTGGTCCTTTCTGTCTGACCGTCTGTCTGCGGATGGTAAGCTGTGCTGAAACGAAGCTTGGTATCCAGTGAATCATGCAATTGCTCCCAAAAGCGAGAAGTGAACTGTGATCCCCTATCGGATATAATCCTCTTAGGAACCCCATGCAAACACACAATCCTAGAGATGTATAGTTCTGCCAACCTTGCCCCGGAGTAGGTAGTATTCACAGGTATGAAGTGGGCGACCTTGGTCAGACGATCCACTACTACCCATATGGAGTTGTAACCTTTCTGGGTGCGAGGTAACCCAACAATAAAGTCCATGCTGATTTCCTCCCACTTCCATTCTGGAATTTTCAACGGTTGCAATAGTCCTGCTGGCCTCTGATGTTCTGCCTTGACCCTCTGACAAGTGTCACAAATTGCCACATACTCTGCTACGGCACGTTTCATTCCAAACCACCAGAATCTCTCCTTGAGGTCATAATACATCTTAGTACTCCCGGGATGGATAGAGTAAGCTGTATCATGGGCCTCACTCAGGATCAACTTCTTGATTCTGTCCACATCTGGCACACAAATCCGGTTCTTGTACCATACTGTACCTTGCTCATCTTCCCTGAAGTTGGGCGCTTTGCCTATCTGGATCTGCTCCCGTATCTCCTGGATCTTCTCGTCCTGGGCTTGATGTCTTCGAATTTCTTGTTCCAGAGTTGGTTCGGCTTCAAAGGTAGCTGCAGTATGATGCACAAAACCCAAACTCAAACTTTCGAACTCCTCACATAACTCACGTGGCATCTGGAATGCTATGGCCATGTTGACGTAGCTTCTTCTGCTCAAAGCATCAGCCACCACGTTGGCTTTCCCTGGATGATAATGTATCTCCAAGTCGTAGTCCTTGATCAGTTCTAACCATCTACGCTGCCTCATGTTCAGCTCATTCTGAGTGAAGATATACTTAAGACTCTTGTGATCCGTGTATATCTCACATCTTTGCCCAAAAAGATAGTGACGCCATATCTTAAGTGCATGGACAACTGCTGCTAACTCCAAGTCATGTGTAGGATAATTTACCTCATGCTTGCGTAGCTGTCGGGAGGCATAGGCAATCACCTTTCCTTCTTGCATCAGCACACAACCCAGACCGTCGCCTGAAGCATCACAATATACTGTGAACCTTTTCTGCAGATCTGGCAATGTCAGCACGGGTGCGGTGGTCAGCTTCTTCTTCAACTCTTCAAAAGCTGCTTGCCTCTCCTTGTTCCAGATGAACTCAGCATCCTTCTCAAGCAACGTGGTCATCGGCTTCGCAATCTTCGAGAAATTCTCTATGAATCTCCGGTAATATCCTGCTAAGCCCAAAAATCCACGTACTTCCTTGACAGTCTGTGGCACCTTCCAATCCAACACTGATATGACCTTGCCAGGGTCCACTGAGATCCCCCCCTTAGAGATGATATGACCAAGGAATGGTACCTCGTCAATCCAGAACTCACACTTGCTCAACTTTGCATATAGCTTGTGATCCCTCAATCTCTGCAGAACTAGCCTCAAGTGCTCCTCATGTTCCTCCTCGGTTTTGGAGTAGATCAGGATATCATCAATGAATACCACCACGAACTTGTCCAAATAATCCATGAACACCTTATTCATTAAACTCATGAAGAAAGCAGGGGCATTAGTCAGACCAAAAGACACCACAGTATACTCATAGAGACCATACTTTGTGATGAAAGCAGTCTTAGGAATATCTGAGGGACGGATCTTCAACTGGTGGTAGCCAGATCTCAGGTCTACTTTGGAGAATACACAGGCACCTTGCAACTGATCAAACAAATCATCAATGCGTGGCAGAGGATACTTGTTCTTAATAGTCACCTCGTTCAATGCACGATAATCCACACACATCCGTCGAGCAGGCCCTTCCTTCTTATCAACAAACAGAACAGGAAAAGCCCACGGAGAGGTACTATGGCGAATAAATCCCTTTGCTAGCAGCTCATCTATGTTTTGTTTAACTTCCTCATGTTCTGGGGGTGCCATTCTATATGGTCTTTTAGATATAGGAGCAGTACCAGGTAAAAGGTCTATAGAAAACTCAATGTCTCGGTCAGGCGGCATACCTGGTAACTCTTCCGGGAAGACATCAGGATATTCACACACTACTCGAATGCCATCTGTAGGTTGGACCTCCATCCGATGCAGATAACCGGAGGGTTTGGATGCGCCGACCCTTACTTCCTGGCCATCTGGCATTGTCATATGACCAGTCCTCTTGGCACAGTCAATTCTGACTCCCCATTTGGTCAATGTTTCCATTCCTAGGATGACGTCGATGCCCATCGGTTCTATGACTAACAGACTAGTATGAAACTCTAACCCCCTTATGTTAATCCCGACTCTGGTACAGATCACATGGGTTCTTATTTCCCCTCCAGGCGAAGTAATTATCATATCCTTTTTCAACATGCTAATGGGTATTTTATGTTGTTCAGCAAAGGATTTGGTAATAAAGGAGTGGGTGGCACCAGTATCAAATAGTACGGTAGCAGGATGAGAGTTGACCAAGAACGTACCGATCATGACGTTTGGGGCCTCAGCTGCAGTTTCTGCCGTCACATGGTTCACCTTTCCTTGCCACTGCGCCTTGGCGTTCCCATTGTTGCGCCCCTGAGCTTGCGGCTGCTGGACCGGTCCTGGTCTCTGCGGGTTGGGGACTGTCTTCTGAGGGCAGACATTGGCATAGTGCCCCGGGTCACCGCACTTATAGCAACTTCTGCCAATGACAGGAGCCTAGGCTGGTGCAGGGGGGTTAGGCTGCCCCTGACGCTGAGCTTAATATGCAGGGCGAGGAGGCTGATTCTGGTAGCGTTGCCCCTGGGCCATCTGCTGCCCTTGGTGGTTCTGCGGGTATCCTGGCCGCGGTGGCTGCTGCTGTTGTTGGTAGCGGGGGCGGGTGTTGCTCCCGGACGGTGCAGGTATGAGCTTCCTCTTCCTTTCCTCCATCTCCCGATGTTTGCGTTCTGTAAGGAGCGCACGATCTACCAGGTGATTGAAGCTGGGGAAGGTGAAGTTCATGAGGTGGAACTACAGGGTGTCATTGAGCCCTTCCATGAAATGCTCCTGTTTATCGCCATCCTCAGCGACCTCTGCTGTGGCGTACCTTGCAAGCTGCAGGAACTTGTCACGATACTCAGTGACGGACATGCTCCCTTGCTTGAGCGAGAGGAACTCCTTCTTCTTCATCTTCATGGTCCCAGCCGGTACGTGGTGACTCCTGAAGTTCTCTCTAAACTGAGCCCAGGTGAAGGCATCATGATCCTGCTGGCGGTACGACTCCCACCAATCCAAAGCAGCACCACGAAGTTGTCCTGCAGCATACAGGACTCTCTCTCGGTCATCGCACTGGGCGATCTCCAGCTGTCTCTCCACAGCACGAAGCCAGTCATCAGCCTGTAGTGGATCTGCAGCGTGGGAGAAGGTTGGGGGATGCCCCTTCATGAAATCGACACGCCTGTCCCTAGGCGGAGGAGGTGGTGGTGGCGCCTGCACCTGAGCTTGTTGTAGGGCCAAGATGGCATTGTTCACTGTGGCCATCATCTGCGTTTGCATGGCAAAGAACTGCTCGGCCGTCAGTGGTGGTGGATTGGGCAACGGGTGGTCGGGATGGTCGTGGCCCTGGTTACTTCCTTGGGCGCCCCTAGCACCACGTCCTCTAGTTCCAACCATCTGTGGCAACAAAAGAAAGTCCATAAGGATTTATATCCCTCTCACAAGGTGAAGTAGATTTTGAGATTGCAGGTTGGTCATTAGCCCATGATGAACGAGCGTCAGCTAGATGAGGTAGAGAGGAGTAATAGAGTAGTTGTTCATCCCAACTGACTATTTTTATTAAACTCAACTCAAACTGGTTTGACTATGGACAATCCCCATAGTTGGACATGATCAAGCAACCAAAATGCCAACTCAAACATAGTTCACAAGCACAAACAACCAAACACTGAACTAGACTCAAAGCGTTTATAGACCAACTCGACTCAACGTACTAGCGATGTGAAGCAAAGATAAGGGTAATCCTAATCCTCATGGAAAAGAATCCTAGTGGCACCATTTAGTTCCCCCTTGCGGGTCCTCTTGCGGGATTTGCACTGGGACGGAGTCACGTCTGGCACTCGAGGCTTTGGTCCTTGGAGGCCGACAAGTGTAGCTTCAAGTTCTGCCACCCTCTTGGTCTTGCGGTGAAGCTCGTCCAACACTATGTCGTGGGCGGAGTTGAGGGCCGCGATGTACCGTGCCATCTTCCTTACCCTCTGGTCATCCTCCAACACCATCGAAGCGATCTCGTGCCCAGCTTGGCCTTCTATGCGGCGAGGGAAGTAGCGAAAACAGGTCTGGCTCAACGAGGTACGGTGGTCGTAGCAGATGGCTCCCAGAGCTTGGCGTGCAGCATCTTCAATGGCAGCTTCCATCGTCTCATGGATCGTCACGCTGCAGTAATCACCCACAATGGTCTTCCCTCCGTGGATGAGGTTGTAGCGTTCGATCAACGCATTGGCCACCCATCTGTCAGGTAGAATCGGGTGCGTACTCTGAGTGGCAAAGTAGGAGGTGGTGAAGTTGTTGAGGCCGATTTCCTGGAGGCACTCCCGAAGCAGTCCGGGAAAGTTGAGACCGTTGCCTGGGTGGGTATGGTCGATGTTGACCCAGGTGGCGATCACCCTCTCTCTTTTGACAGCAGGTCCTTGATTATCGTCTATCTGAACGGCAATGTGATGTGACCACTCAGGTGCTTCTACCTCTGGTTCAGGGGCTGGATTCTCCTCTGGATCCTCTTCTGTGTTCTCAGTGAAAGAGCTGGCTTCACTGGGGTCTTCAGAGTCATCTCCCACTAGGATGGGTTCCTGCAGAGGCGGGGGTGGCACTAGATCTTCTGGTTCTGGGTTCCGTGGTGCCAAGGGAACATGGTAGCCTTGCGGGGGTGCACCGGTTTGCTTGCGGGCGGTCAGTCTGGTACGGGCCATCTACAAAGAAAACGACCAAGATTGGGTTAAGATCAGTTCTAAAAAAGGAGTTAAGAGAATTGAAAATAATGTAGGAACATAGGGTTGTAGTGTAATCTTAAAGAAAAGAAAACTTTTAAAAACAGGAGGAAGAGAAGGAGGAAATCCTTAAATTTCGACCCGCACTAACTAGGCTTCCGTCCTACAGTCGACACGGCTCTGATACCAATCTGTCACACCCGGTTTTCAATGATCCAAAACCGTGCATACTATACATGCGCCAGGAACGAGTCTCACATGTATAGGACAAATTGTCATCACAGAACATGTCATAATATAACGTTTAACGATTACATCATAAGTATTATTACCATAACAGACACTTGTCTTTAACATAAAGTACGTAAAAGCGGAAGCGTAAACGGAAAGCAACTAGAGCCGCCACAGGGACGTCCACTGGAAGAGCGAAGAGCCTAGACTTCTTGATAATCCTCCGTATCTCCATTGACTGAGCAGCGGTTGGATTTGTCCCCCCAACAAGGAGTAAACGGAAAAGAACAAGCGTGAGCACACAACTCGTACTCAACAAGTATAACAGAACCATGAGGCTCTAAGGTTAGCTGACTCCACTGCATTGCTTTTAATTGGTCAAATTTTATTAAAGCTATTTACTAAAGTGAGTAGAGAAACTTTTATCTCAAAGATATTGCATAGAAGAAATTAAGCATCATGATTAACCAGGATTTTACCAAAAACCATCCATAACCCAACTAATCACATAAAGGATCTGGGCCGCTCATAACCGTGAGCACGGCTGATGCATCAGTTTTACACTCTCGAGAGGTTGCACATCTTTACCCACAAGTCGTGAGCTACGCTAGTGGTTCATCACATACCTTAGATGAGATGACTAGCAAGCCACACTACGAAGCCTTTACAAAGATTATGTTAGTAAGGTGTAACCGCTAAGGTTTCAGGTTATGCAACGGTGGAGCAAGCCTCAAGGGGAGAAGAACACATCACACTCAACCCAAGCAGCGCGAGGGCCACAGAAACACACCTCCCCTCTTGCCCCGCAGGTAAGTTACTCCCAAACTAAAACAATCCAATTAATCAGCTAAGACCGTCCCATACCAGTCTTATGGTAGTGCTGTTGTCCCAGGTTGTCGCTTTGCGAACCGGTCCTTATGGAAAGTGGCTATGAGCAAAACCACTAAGCACAATGCTCATGCCCCCTAAACCAAGTTGCTAAAAAAACAAATTTTAAATGAGACATGCACCACTCAAGCACACGGCACAGAGGGTCACGCTCAAACAATTAATTGCATAGATCCATTAATCAACATTAATTAAAAACATAGCATAGGTGTATGTTGGCGCAGCACCTAGCAAAAACTTAACCACATGCAACCCAAAAGGTTCACATTGAGATCAAAGTGGCTAATGTATCGTCCTTATAGGCATACAAGATCGACACATGCATATGCAATGAATTAAAGGTGATAGGTGTTGCTCATGTTATACTTGCCTTCCTCAAGGTGCTCTTGCTGCTGCTCACAAATGTCAAAAGGTGGCTCCTCGTTCACCTCAGACAGATCAACGTCTACTTACGTCCAAACATCACACAAGCATCCATATACGAGCATACATGCAAACAATGGACAAAAGATAAGAAACAGTACACCAATACATCAAAACAGAACACAAAACTAGTTTAGAACTGTTCTACATATTACCACGGTCACGTGAGCGCAAGAATCGCCCAAACCGGAGTTAAAACGGAAAAGTTATGGCCAAAACAAGGTTCTAGGGACCTATTTATGAAGAAAACTCAAAATCTGGGCTGTTTTGGAAAAACTAGGGACCAATTCTGTAATTTCAGGAAAGATCCGAGGTCTAAAGCACAAAAACACAGCCTCTGGACTGCGGGTTCTATTTTTCAATAGCGCAGGGGCTAAAACATTAAAAACTGGGCCGATCTGTAATTAGTTTTGAACTGGCGTGGACAGCGGGTTGATTTAGGAGAAACCGAGGGTCTCTTTAACAAAAAGGCGGCGACGACCGCGGTTGACCGGTCACCATCTGGTCCGGACGGTCGGATCTAGATCTAACGGCTGAGATGAGATCGGATCACGTTATAATCTCGTGCATCCGTTCTGGATCGGACGGCTGAGGTTGAAAGGCGAGGTTTCGCCGGCGGCGACCATCGGGGATGGCGGCGCATCGCCGGAGCTCGCGATGCCCGGTGTTCCGAGGCACGATTCGGGACCGGACCTAGCTAGAAAGCAAGACGGGACCACGGCGAAGCTCACCGTGGGGTTGTCGACGACCGGGAGCTGCCGGAGGATGGTCGGCGACGAGCGGAGGCGGCGGAGCGGCTCGGGGCTTCGCGGAGAGCTCGGTCGGAGCGTCCACGGGCGTCGAGAGCTAGCGCAACGGGGTCGCGAGGTCCTGCAGAGCACGGCGGAGGGGTTAGGGCGGCGAAAGCGCGACCCCAGAGGGCGAATTGCACCTCGCCGGCGTTACTCACCTCGGACGGTGGCGGCGGAATTGAGCGGCTCGTGACGGCTAGGGCTCGATTGCGGCTGCTGGCGAGGTTGAGGGGGAAAGGGCGAAGCCCGGCGTGCTATTTATAGGACCGGAGCGGCTCAGAAGGGGGCGGCGCAGTAAGGAAGGCGGCGGCCGGAGCTTCCTTCGGCGCGCGCTCTCGGGAAGGAAGGGAATCCTTCGATTCCTTTGGGGATTCGGTGCGCAGGAGAGCGAGGAACACGGGGAAGGCGGCGGAGGGAGCTCTCCTCCTCGGTGTCGGCCGGCGTAGAGAAGGAAAGAAATCGGCCGAAAAAGGAAAGTCGCCGTCGCCGAAAAAGGAAAGGCGAGAGGTCGGGGATGACAGGTGGGTCCCGCCTGTCAGCGGCTCGACGGGCGCGGGTCCGCCTGTCAGTGGCGCGAGGGAGAGAGACGGCGCGCGCGGGAGGCCGGCTGGGCCGCCTCGCCTGGGCCGGCTCGGGTGAGGGCGCGGGTGGGCCGAGCGGGTGAGGTGGGCCGGTTTCTCCTTTTTCTTTTTCCTGCATTTTCCCTCTCTTTTCTATTTCTCTCCTTTTCTTTGAAACTCAAAAACAAACTACAAATTCAAATAAATTTGAATTCAAACCTTATGCCATTCATCAAATAAAAAATATGCTCCAGCATGAATGCACAAACATGTTGACCTTAGGATATATTGCAATATTTAGTTCAAAAGATAATGAAAAATGCATACTAGGCACAATAAATCCTAGAAAATAAATAAAGCATATTGAATTTATTATAAAATGCTGGAAATTAAATTTAGGGTGTTACATACAATCTCTCCCCCTTGTTGACAATGGATACATCAAGGGTCATAGAACTCAACTCCCCCTGAAATGGACAACTCCCCCTCAAAATATGCCATGAAATGCAGGAAGTGTACCATGAAGAGCTCAGCAGGGATGAAAAGCTAGTAAATACAAGTTCTAGCATACAGAGCAAGTGAGGGCAAGGTAGCATGCAAAACAAGCTCAATTAAATCTATCTTATACAGATCAGGAGCATGTTTTTCAGAGTTGTTGAGAAAAAGAGCATCACCAACATGAATAGCATCTAGCAAGATAGGCATGAACAGCAAGATGCTAGCAAAACATACAAGGTGTGCTACTCTCAACCAAGGCATCTACAACAGGCCATAAGCAAATATGAGACTTGCAGATTTCAGATTTAGCAATTTTGAACTTCAAGCAAATCAGATCATGTGCCAGGGGTTATTCACTTATCATTGCCACTTCTTACCAACCAATGCCAAGCCTAGGTTCAGAAAACCATCAGGAGCTTAAGACAAGGTTTTGGTCACACACAGCCTAGTCCAAGTTCAAGCCAAGGTGCAAAGGCAAGCTATCTCAAACTAGATCAGTGTGACAAGTGAACCCTCCTGAATCTTTTCAATTTAATTCAAGGACAACACTTGTAAATCACATTAATTCAGATTTTAGATATGAACAAGGTGCCATAAATGCTGAGGCATCAGTGCAACCCAGGCATACAACTAGCATATCCAAGCATGAAAAGATAGCATAGCATTCAACATTCCTACACATGCTAGGTAGCCAAGTCAAGTGGTGATCATGGTTTTTGATTTGAAAGAAGTAAAAGTGACAAAGCTCACAAAAGATATTAGACAGATTCAAGGAGCTTAGCCAACCATGATCATGCAAGCAACTGTACAATCTAGCACAAGCATGTAGTAACTTGGCATACCAGAAGAGCTCTAGTGCTAGTGAAAGTGAAATGCATATGTTACAATGCAATGCATGGTATGGGACAAAATGCAAGAGAAGCAAAGAGAAACAAAGAAAGAAAAGAAGGAAAACGCAAAAACAAAACCTAAACTATATCAAAGTTACCCCAACCTAAAAGGGATAAAAAACACCAAGCTCCCCACGCAAGTGAGCAAAAACGCTCAGGTCTAAGGGCTTGGTAAAGATATCTGCCAACTGGTTCTCAGTCTCTACATGGATCAAGTCTATATCTCCCTTCTCATAGTGATCTCTCAAGAAGTGAAACCTCACGTCTATGTGTTTGGTTCTGGAGTGCAGGACGGGGTTCTTAGCTACAGAAATAACAAAAGTAGAGTCAACTAGGAGAGGGATCTTCCTAAAACTGAGACCAAAGTCGCTCAAGGTGGACTTCATCCAAAGCAGCTGGGAGCAGCAGCTAGCAGCAGCGATGTATTCAGCTTTTGTGGTAGAAGTGGCTACGCTAGATTGCTTACGTGAGGACCAAGAAACAAGGGAAGAACCGAGAAACTGGCAGGTGCCGGAAGTAGACTTGCGCTCCAGCCGACGACCCGCAAAGTCAGCATCTGAATACCCTCTAAGAGAGAGCAACGAAGCTGAAGAGAACCAAAGTCCAAGCTCAAGAGTGTATTTCAGATACCTGAAGATGCGCTTCACCGCTTGACGGTGTGATAGCCTTGGTGAGGCCTGAAAACGTGCACAGAGGCAAACCGCGAACTGAATGTCCGGCCTGGTCGCTGTCAGGTACAGAAGTGAGCCGATCATCCCTCGATACTCTCTTTGGTCCACCACCTCCCCTTCTTCATCTGCATCAAGAGCCGTCTGTGTTGACATGGGAGTCGCCATGGGCTTGAGATCTCCCTTGTCAAACTTCTTAAAGATGTCCTTCGTGTACTTAGCTTGATGGACGAAGGTTCCTTCTAGGCCTTGCTTAATCTGAAGCCCGAGAAAGAACTGAAGCTCACCCATGAGACTCATCTCGAATTCACTGCTCATCTGTTCAGCAAACTTAGACACCAAAGCGTGAGATGAACCACCAAAGATAATGTCATCAACATATATCTGAACTAGAAGGGTGTCACCGCCACGACTCAACAAAAACAAGGTCTTGTCTACTGAACCCATCACAAAACCAGACTTGAGCAGAAATGCTTTCAACCTAGCATACCAAGCTCTTGGAGCTTGCTTCAGACCATACAAGGCTTTCCTCAACTTATACACCCGGTCTGGAAACTTGGCACTCTCAAAGCCAGGAGGTTGTCTCACATAAACCTCCTCCTCTATGTAACCGTTTAGAAAGGCTGACTTGACATCCATCTGCTGCAATTTGAAGCCTTTAGAGGCAGCAAAGGCAAGCAAAATCCTAATAGCCTCTAAACGAGCTACAGGAGCAAAGGTTTCCTCATAATCTATCCCCTCCTTCTGACAAAAACCCTGGGCTACCAATCTCGCTTTGTTCCTCACAACCATCCCATCCTCACCCTGTTTGTTCTTGAAAACCCACTTGGTTCCTATAGGGTGGCAGTTTGGTGGAGGTTCAACTAAATCCCAGACATGGTTTCTCTCAAAGTTTTCCAACTCCTCATGCATGGCGTTCACCCAACTAGGATCAGATAATGCATGTGACACATCCCGGGTTTCGAAAGAAGCAACAAATGCGGAGTGACAGAAAAAGGCCAGAGAGTTAACCGAAGAACGTGTGACACGCTGGTGTAGGTCTCCAATCATCCTGTCTGGAGGGTGATCCCGCTGGACCTGCTGAGATGGAACAATCTCAGAGGTCACCTCCCCTACGTCCTCAGTGGGGCCAACCTCTGCTCGAGCTTGTGGTCGGGGGAGTGAGGAGGAAGACGTAGGCAAGGGTCCTCCTTCATCTTCAGAGCTCATAGCAGAGGGGCCAGGAGCTGCAGCCGGTGCAGTGGCTCCTGCATCACCAGCATCTACTTCGCCTTCCTCATCTTCAAAGATGGGAGCACCTTCTTCATCATCACCTGAAAGCTCAAATGCGGGGGTTGTGCAAGGCATAGATTCATCAAAGGAAACTTCACAGGTCTCAATCACTTGTCTAGTATCAAGGATCCACACTCTATATGGTCCGGCACTGGGGTTAGTGTAATCGCTGAACCAGTGCCGAGCCATCCGCTCAAAAGTGGGGTAAACACAGTCAAAGTAAGCATCACGTCTACCTGGGTACCCACGACCTCTAAAGCGTGAGCTCTCAAACCGTCTACCTCCAAAGCCTCGGTCAGAAAAACCATAGCCGCACTGAAGACGACTAGGAGCTCGACCGGGAAAGCGTCTCTCTCCGCTAGGAACACGGGCCTGAAAACTGCCTCCTCTCTCACCAGCAAAGCGGTCTCTCAGCTCACCGCGATGGGGAAGATCCTGCCTACCACCCCGGTAGAACTGATCCTGGTTCCCCCAGGCTCTCTCCTGCCTCTCAACTCGCTTCCTCCTGAAGCAAAACTCCTCCAAGTGGCCATTCCGCTGGCAAAAGTCATAGTGGTAGACAGGCCTCTTGGGAGTGGGTTTAGGCTGAGCCTTAGGCTTAGGTGGAGTAGCCTTGGGTGGAACAGGCTGCTGGACTCTCTCCTTGCTCACTGGAGGCTTGAATAGGACCGAGACGTGCGACCAGAGGGGAGGGTGAATAGGAGCACTTGAAATCTCAAAATCACAAACCCCCAAGTGAAACCAGAAACTAAGCACTGTCCACTGAACAGATATGTGCCTAGTAGTGCAATGGGTGCCGTCCACTGTGAGGATACGCACCAATGCGAGAAAACTCAAGATCCGAACAAGAGTGACAGTAGAGCAACGGATTTTGCAATATCCGCCACAAGACACTCACCACACCTAGGTGTGTCTCACTGTCTTACAGTAAGCAAAGAGAATGGTTTTAAGGGAGGGATGCGAAAATCAGCAGCAAAATCACAGCGGAAAAACCAACCTAGGAAGAACACAGCAGCTTCCTGACAGGACCGGACGGTCCGGTGGCCAACACCGGATTGTCCGATGGGACCGGACTATCCGGTGCCTGACACCGGACAGTCCGGTGGCACGGCCTAGACAAAGTCTCCAGCCGGACTGTCCAGTGGGCACCGCTGGACTATCCGGTGGAACCGGATTGTCCGGTGGCCTCTGCCGGATGGTCCGGTAGGGTCGCAGAAAAGATGTTTTCAAATCCAAACTTGATCAAACCTTGTCCAAACTTCACGAAATTCAGCACAGGTTAACTGGACCCTATTTCAAAGTTATTCCCAACAGATCAACTCAAGGTAACCACAGAATCAATGGGAATTTCAGATCTTGTGAAATCTCCATTCTTGGGCAAGAAAGGGGAAAACACCAAAGAGGCTTGCTCGTGGCAATCCAGCAGGATTGAGATGAACTAAGTCATGATCTCCACGTCCTAGCAAGTCCAGAACATCAACAAAGAAAGGGATTCAAGCTTGCCCAACAAAAACACCCAAAAAGGCAAGGATTGAACCCAAAAACCAAAGTGAGAGGGGGAGGAGAAGAATACAAGGTTGCTGCACGAATTTGCTTCGATTAAGTGCCCAAGATGGGTCTAAAGATTCAGCATACAAGCAGAAATTCGTCCCAAGCAACCACCCTCACCTTCCCTCAAGATTAGGAGGCTAAATCCTACTCTAACCTCTGTAACAATGGAGCTCAAAGCTTAAGGATGAAAATCACCAAGTGAAAAACTAATCCTAGCAGCCAAGAGACCTTCTAAAGACCTACACTGAACCTATTTATATCCGAGTGCTATTTAGACAGTTTTGCACTTAGGTCTCTACAGCTAGACAAACCCTAAGGACTCAAACGAAAGATTACAGGATATTTCGGGACGGACGACCACGATGGAATCTTGATCTTCGTAAGTTCCACGTAATCCTCGGATGTTCTCCACGTGGCCAGTAGTCCAATCCACGATCCGCCCCCGGTTTTGAAGTCAGAAACCGGGAAACTTTAGGAAATCTCCGCCTGGGCCGGATTTGGCCCATCTTCTCTATCTTGGCGAGTCGTGGCCCAACTCACCAAGGCTTGGGTAGCTTGGTTGACGGTTTTGTGCCGAAGCGGCCAAAGCCTCCCTCGCACGCCTTCGCACCACGCATTCGGGTTGGAGCACCGCGGTGGCGCCCGGCATCCCCTGTCCACCGGGTTAGCCTCGCAATCCTTCGGAGGACTTACTCCTGCCATCGTCGTGCCGCTCCTCTGTATACCGAACTCCCATGGCTGACAGACACCGAGTGTGCCTCCAGTCCTTTGGAGGACTTCCCTCTACCTCCAGTCCATCAGTGGGCCTCCTGTCCATCGGAGGTCTTGTGCCCAAGTCCTTCTGGGTCTTGCTACTGTTGACAATCACTCATCACTCCAGAGGCAATGGAGCCGGTCCATTAGCTCTCACAGTTATCTTTCCAACAAGATCGAGCCCGCGCAATTATGAGTCTTATAGCGATAGTTATGGCCAATATACGTGGCTCCTTGCGTCTTTGCAATGGCAACCCATGTCACTCCCGCTAACCCCCAAAATTGGCGGCGCATCTTAGGATGGACATACGGTCATTAGAGGCATGGTGGATGGGTTAGCGGCATGGTTCCTCACAGTGTACGAACTCCAGATGCGACAAGGTTCCCGACGGTGGATATATGTGAGGCATGAGCAGGAAGACTACTTCGGGTGTCGTCAATTTTTTGTGTTTATTATTTTAGAAATACGTAGTATGACCAAAACTTCTGTTTTTCGCTCCTGTGGTGTGGGATTTGCTGTTATCTTTCCAACAAGACCGAGCCCGCGCAATTCTGAGTCGTATAGCGATAGTTATGGCCAATATTCGGGGCACCTTGCGTCTTGGCAATGCGAACCCGAGCCACTCCCACGAATGCCCAGAATTGGCGGCGTGTGTTAGGTGGGACATACAGTCATTAGAGGCACGGCGGAGAGGTTAGCGGCACGGTTCCTCACTGTGTACGAATGCCAGACGCGACATGGTTCCCGACGGTGGATATATGTGAGCCACGAGCGGGAAGATCCCTCTCCTAGTGGCACGGGTTCCCATTGCCACGGGCTCGGTCTTGTTGGAAAGATAACTGCGAATCCCACACCACAGGAACGAAAAACAAAATTTTTGGTCATACTAAGAATTTCCACATTAATAAAAACAAAAAATTGACGACACCCGAAGTAGTCTTCCCGATCGTGCCTCACATATATCCACCATCGGGAGCCATGTCGCGTCTGGCGTTCGTACCCTATGAGGAACCATGCCGCTAACCCATCCACCATGCCTCTAATGACCGTCTGTCCCTCATTAGATGCGCCAACAATTTTGGGGGTTAGCGGGAGTGGCACGGGTTTCCATTGCCAAGACGCAAAGTGCCCCGTGTATTGGCCATAACTATCGCTATAAGACTCAGAATTGCCAGGCTCGGTCTTGTTGGAAAGATAACTGCAAATCCCACATGACAAGAATGAAAAACAGAAGTTTTGGTCAAACTAAGTATTTCTAAAATAATAAAAACAAAAAATTGACGAGACCCGAAGTAGTCTTCCCAATCATGCCTCACATATACGAGCGTCGGGAACCATGTCGAGTCTAGCATTCGTACCGTGTGAGGAACCATGCCGCTAACCCTTCCACCATGCCTCTAATGACCATATGTCCCTCCTAAGACACGCGGCCAATTTTGGGGGTTAGCGGGAGTGGCACGGGTTCCCATTGCCAAGACACAAGGTGCCCCGTATATTGGCTATAACTATTGCTATAAGACTCAGAAATGCGCGGCTCGGTCTTGTTGGAAAGATAACTACAAATCCCACACTATAGGAATGAGAACTGGAATTTTTGGTCATACTAAGTATTTCTAAAATAATAAAAACAAAAAATTGACGACACCCGAAGTAGTCTTCCCGCTCGTGCCTCACATATATCCATCGTCGGGAACCATGTAGCGTCCGGCGTTCGTGCCCTGTGAGGAACGGTGCCCCTAACCCATCAACCATGCCTCTAATGACCGTATGTCCCTCCTAAGATGCGCTGCCAATTTTGGGGGTTAGCGGGAGTGGCTCTGGTTCCCATTGCTAAGACGCAAGGTGCCCCGTATATTGGCCATAACTATCGCTATAAGACTCAGAATTGAGCGGGCTCGGTCTTGTTGGAAAGATAACTGAAATCCCACACCACAGGAATGAAAAAGAGAATTTTTGGTCATACTAAGTATTTCCAAAATAATAAAAACAAAAATTTGACGACACCCAAAGTAGTCTTCCCGATCGTGCCTCACATATATCCACCATCGGGAGCCATGTCACGTCTGGCGTTCGTACCCTGTGAGGAACCATGCCGCTAACCCATCCACCATGCCTCTAATGACCGTATGTCCCTCCTTAGATGCGCAAACAATTTTGGGGGTTAGCGGGAGTGGCACGGGTTCCCATTGCCAAGACGCAAGGTGCCCCGTGTATTGGCCATAACTATCGCTATAAGACTCAGAATTGCCAGGCTCGGTCTTGTTGGAAAGATAACTGCAAATCCCACACCACAGGAATGAAAAATGGAATTTTTGGTCATACTAAGTATTTCTAAAATAATAAAAACAAAAAAATGACGACGCCCAAAGTAGTCTTCCTGCTCGTGCCTCACATATATCCATCGTCGGGAACCATGTCGCGTCTGGCGTTCGTACACTGTGAGGAACCATGCCGCTAACCCATCCACCATGCCTCTAATGACCGAATGTCCCTCCTAAGATGCGCCACCAATTTTGGGGGTCAGGGGGAGTGGCACGTGTTCACATAGCCAAGACGCAAGGTCCCCGTATATTGGCCAAAACTATCGCTATAAGACTCAGAATTGCGCGGGCTCTGTCTTGTTGGAAAGATAACAGCAAATTCCACACCACAGGAACGAAAAACAGAAGTTTTGGTCATAGTAAGTATTTCTAAAATAATAAAAACAAAAAATTGACGACACCCGAAGTAGTCTTCCCGCTCGTGCCTCACATATATCCACCGTCGGGAACCATATCGCGTCAGGCTTTCGTACACTGTGAGGAACAGTGACGCTAACCCATCCATCATGCCTCCAATGACCGTATGTCCCTCCTAAGATGCGCCGCCAATTTTAGGGGTTAGCGGGAGTGGCTCTGGTTCCCATTGCCAAGACACAAGGTGCCTCGTATATTGGCCATAACTATCGCTTTAAGAATCAGATTTGCGCGGGATCAGTCTTTTTGGAAAGATAACTGCAAATCCCACACCACAGGATCGAAAAACAGAATTTTTTGTCATACTAAGTATTTCTAAAATAATAAAAACATAAAATTGACGACACCCGAAGTAGTCTTCCCGCTCGTGCCTCACATATATCCACCGTCAGGAACCATGTCAGGTCTGGCATTCGTACCCTATGAGGAACTATGCCGCTAACCCATCCACCATGCCTCTAATGACCCTATGTCCCTCCTAAGATGCGCCGCCAATTTTGGGGGTTAGCGGGAGTGGCATGGGTTCCCATTGCCAAGACGCAAGGTAAGCCTTAAACTAGCCATAACTACCCCTATAAGACTCAGAATTGCGCTGGCTCGGTGTTGTTAGAAACGTAACTGCAAATCCTACACCACAGGAATGAAAAATGAAAGTTTTGGTCATAATGAGTATTTCTAAAATAATAAAAACAAAAAATTGACGACACCCGAAGTAGTCTTTCCACTCGTGCCTCACATATATCCCCCGTCGGGAACCAAGTCTAGTCTAGCGTTCGTACCCTATGAGGAATCTTGCCACTAACCCATCCACCGTGCCTCTAATGACCGTTTGTACCTCCAAAGACGCGCCGCCAATTTTGGGGGTTAGCGGCAGTGGCACGGGTTGCCATTACCAAGACGCAATGTGCCCCGTATATTGGCCACAACTATCGCTATAGGACTCAAAATTGCGCGGGCTCGGTCATGTTCCAAAGATAACTGCAAATCCCACACCACAGGAATAAAAAACGGAAGGTTTGGTCATACTAATTATTTCTAAAATAATAATAAAAAAAAATTGACGACACCTGAAGTATTCTTCCCGCTCGTGCCTCACATATATCCCCCGTCGGGAACCATGTCGCGTCTGGCGTTCGTACCCTATGAGGAACCAAGCTGGTAACCCATCCACCGTACCTCTATTAACCGTATGGCCCTCCTAAAACGGGCTGCCAATTTTGGGGGTTAGCGGGAGTGGCACGGGTTCCCTTTACCAAGACGCAAGGTGCCCCGTACATTGGCCATAACTATCGCTATAAGACTCAGAATTGCGAGTGCTCGATCTTGTTGGGAAGATAACTGCAAATACCACACCACAGGAACAAGAAACAGAAGTTTTGGCCACACTAGTATTTCTATATCATAAAAACAAAAAATTGACGACAACCGAAGTAGTCTTCCCGCTCGTGCCTCACATATATCCACTGTAGGGAACCTTGTCGCGTCTGGCGTTCGTACCCTATGAGGAACCATGCCGCTAACCCATCCACAATGGCTCTAATGACTGTATGTCCCTCCTAAGACGCGCCGCCAATTTTGGGGGTTACCGGGAGTGGCACAGGTTCCCATTGCCAAGACACAACGTGCCTCGTATATTGGCCATAACTATCGCTATAAGACTCAGAATTGCTCGGGCTTGGTCTTGTTGGAAAGATAACTGCAACTCCCAGACCACAGGAACAAAAAACAGAATTTTTGGTCTTACTAAGTATTTCTAAAATAATAAAAACAAAAAATTGATGACACCCGAAGTAGTCTTCCCGCTCGTGCCTCGCATATATCCACCGTCGGGAACCATGTCGCGTCTGGCGTTCGTACACTGTGAGAAACCATGCCGCAAACCCATCCACCATGCCTCTAATGACCGTATGTCCCTCCAAAGACTCGCCGCCAATTTTGGGTGTTAGCGGGAGTGGCACGGGTTCCCAGTGCCGAGACGCAACGCGCCCCGTATATTGGCCATAACTATCGCTATAAGACTCAGAATTGCGCGGGCTCAGTCTTGTTGGAAAGATAACAGCAAATACCACACCACAGGAATGAAAATCAGAAGTGTTGGTCATGCTAAGTATTTCTCAAATAATAAAAACAAAAAATTAACGACACCCGAAGTAATCTTCCCCCACCTGCCTCACATATATCCACCGTCGGGACCCATATCGCGTCTGGCTTTCGTACACTGTGAGGAACCGTGCCGCTAACCCATCCACCATGCCTCTAATGTCCATATGTCCCTCCTCAGAAGCGCCGCCAATTTTGGGGGTTAGCAGGAGTGGCATGGGTTCCCATTGCCAAGACGCAAGGTGCCCCGTATATTGGCCATAACTATCGCTATAAGACTCAGAATTGTGCGGGCTCGGTCTTGTTGGAAAGATAACTGCAAATCCCACACCACAGGAATGAAAAAGAGAATTTTTGGTGATACTAAGTATTTGAAAAATAATAAAAACAAAAAATTGACGACACCCGAAGTAGTCTTCTCGCTCGTGCCTCACATATATCCACCGTCGGAAACCATGTCGCGTTTAGTGTTCGTACCCTGTGAGGAACTATGCCGCTAACCCATTCACCATGCCTCTAATGACCTTATGTCCCTCCTAAGATGCGCCGCCAATTTTTGGCGTTAGCGGGAGTGGCACGGGTTCCCATTGCTAAGACGCAAGGTGCCCCGTATATTGGCCATAACTATCGCTATAAGTCTCAGAATCGCGGGGGCTCAGCCTTGTTGGAAAGATAACTGCAAATCCCACACCACAAGAACAAAAAACAGAATTTTTGGTCATACTAAGTATTTCTAAAATAATAAAAACAAAAAATTGATGACACCCGAAGTAGTCTTCCGTCTCGTGCCTCACATATATCCACCGTCGGGAACCATGTCGCGTCTGGCATTCGTACACAGTGAGGAACCGTGCCCATAACCCATCCATCATGCCTCTATTGACCGTATGTCCCTCCTAAGACGCGCCGCCAATTTTGGGGCTTAGCGGGAATGGCACGGGTTCCCACTGCCGAGACGCAAGGTGCCCCGTATATTGGCCATAACTTTCGCTATAAGACTCAGAATTGCGCTGGCTCGGTGTTGTTAGAAACGTAACTGCAAATCCTACACCACAGGAATGAAAAATGAAAGTTTTGGTCATAATGAGTATTTCTAAAATAATAAAAACAAAAAATTGACGACACCCGAAGTAGTCTTTCCACTCGTGCTTCACATATATCCCCCGTCGGGAACCAAGTCCAGTCTAGCGTTCGTACCCTATGAGGAATCTTGCCACTAACCCATCCACCGTGCCTCTAATGACCGTTTGTACCTCCAAAGACGCGCCGCCAATTTTGGGGGTTAGCGGCAGTGGCACGGGTTGCCATTACCAAGACGCAATGTGCCCCGTATATTGGCCACAACTATCGCTATAGGACTCAAAATTGCGCGGGCTCGGTCATGTTCCAAAGATAACTGCAAATCCCACACCACAGGAATAAAAAACGGAAGTTTTGGTCATACTAATTATTTCTAAAATAATAATAAAAAAAAATTGACGACACCTGAAGTATTCTTCCCGCTCGTGCCTCACATATATCCCCCGTCGGGAACCATGTCGCGTCTGGCGTTCATACCCTATGAGGAACCAAGCTGGTAACCCATCCACCGTACCTCTATTAACCGTATGGCCCTCCTAAAACGGGCTGCCAATTTTGGGGGTTAGCGGGAGTGGCACGGGTTCCCTTTACCAAGACGCAAGGTGCCCCGTACATTGGCCATAACTATCGCTATAAGACTCAGAATTGCGAGTGCTCGATCTTGTTGGGAAGATAACTGCAAATACCACACCACAGGAACAAGAAACAGAAGTTTTGGCCACACTAGTATTTCTATATCATAAAAACAAAAAATTGACGACAACCGAAGTAGTCTTCCCGCTCGTGCCTCACATATATCCACTGTAGGGAACCTTGTCGCGTCTGGCGTTCGTACCCTATGAGGAACCATGCCGCTAACCCATCCACAATGGCTCTAATGACCGTATGTCCCTCCTAAGACGCGCCGCCAATTTTGGGGGTTACCGGGAGTGGCACAGGTTCCCATTGCCAAGACGCAACGTGCCTCGTATATTGGCCATAACTATCGCTATAAGACTCAGAATTGCTCGGGCTTGGTCTTGTTGGAAAGATAACTGCAAAACCCAGACCACAGGAACAAAAAACAGAATTTTTGGTCTTACTAAGTATTTCTAAAATAATAAAAACAAAAAATTGATGACACCCGAAGTAGTCTTCCCGCTCGTGCCTCGCATATATCCACCGTCGGGAACCATGTCGCGTCTGGCGTTCGTACACTGTGAGAAACCATGCCGCAAACCCATCCACCATGCCTCTAATGACCGTATGTCCCTCCAAAGACTCGCCGCCAATTTTGGGTGTTAGCGGGAGTGGCATGGGTTCCCAGTGCCGAGACGCAACGCGCCCCGTATATTGGCCATAACTATCACTATAAGACTCAGAATTGCGCGGGCTCAGTCTTGTTGGAAAGATAACAGCAAATACCACACCACAGGAATGAAAATCAGAAGTGTTGGTCATGCTAAGTATTTCTCAAATAATAAAAACAAAAAATTAACGACACCCGAAGTAATCTTCCCCCACCTGCCTCACATATATCCACCGTCGGGACCCATATCGCGTCTGGCTTTCGTACACTGTGAGGAACCGTGCCGCTAACCCATCCACCATGCCTCTAATGTCCATATGTCCCTCCTCAGAAGCGCCGCCAATTTTGGGGGTTAGCAGGAGTGGCATGGGTTCCCATTGCCAAGACGCAAGGTGCCCCGTATATTGGCCATAACTATCGCTATAAGACTCAGAATTGTGCGGGCTCGGTCTTGTTGGAAAGATAACTGCAAATCCCACACCACAGGAATGAAAAAGAGAATTTTTGGTGATACTAAGTATTTGAAAAATAATAAAAACAAAAAATTGACGACACCCGAAGTAGTCTTCTCGCTCGTGCCTCACATATATCCACCGTCGGAAACCATGTCGCGTTTAGTGTTCGTACCCTGTGAGGAACTATGCCGCTAACCCATTCACCATGCCTCTAATGACCTTATGTCCCTCCTAAGATGCGCCGCCAATTTTTGGCGTTAGCGGGAGTGGCACGGGTTCCCATTGCTAAGACGCAAGGTGCCCCGTATATTGGCCATAACTATCGCTATAAGTCTCAGAATCGCGGGGGCTCAGCCTTGTTGGAAAGATAACTGCAAATCCCACACCACAAGAACAAAAAACAGAATTTTTGGTCATACTAAGTATTTCTAAAATAATAAAAACAAAAAATTGATGACACCCGAAGTAGTCTTCCGTCTCGTGCCTCACATATATCCACCGTCGGGAACCATGTCGCGTCTGGCATTCGTACACAGTGAGGAACCGTGCCCATAACCCATCCATCATGCCTCTATTGACCGTATGTCCCTCCTAAGACGCGCCGCCAATTTTGGGGCTTAGCGGGAATGGCACGGGTTCCCACTGCCGAGACGCAAGGTGCCCCGTATATTGGCCATAACTTTCGCTATAAGACTCAGAATTGCGCTGGCTCGGTGTTGTTAGAAACGTAACTGCAAATCCTACACCACAGGAATGAAAAATGAAAGTTTTGGTCATAATGAGTATTTCTAAAATAATAAAAACAAAAAATTGACGACACCCGAAGTAGTCTTTCCACTCGTGCCTCACATATATCCCCCGTCGGGAACCAAGTCCAGTCTAGCGTTCGTACCCTATGAGGAATCTTGCCACTAACCCATCCACCGTGCCTCTAATGACCGTTTGTACCTCCAAAGACGCGCCGCCAATTTTGGGGGTTAGCGGCAGTGGCACGGGTTGCCATTACCAAGACGCAATGTGCCCCGTATATTGGCCACAACTATCGCTATAGGACTCAAAATTGCGCGGGCTCGGTCATGTTCCAAAGATAACTGCAAATCCCACACCACAGGAATAAAAAACGGAAGTTTTGGTCATACTAATTATTTCTAAAATAATAATAAAAAAAAATTGACGACACCTGAAGTATTCTTCCCGCTCGTGCCTCACATATATCCCCCGTCGGGAACCATGTCGCGTCTGGCGTTCATACCCTATGAGGAACCAAGCTGGTAACCCATCCACCGTACCTCTATTAACCGTATGGCCCTCCTAAAACGGGCTGCCAATTTTGGGGGTTAGCGGGAGTGGCACGGGTTCCCTTTACCAAGACGCAAGGTGCCCCGTACATTGGCCATAACTATCGCTATAAGACTCAGAATTGCGAGTGCTCGATCTTGTTGGGAAGATAACTGCAAATACCACACCACAGGAACAAGAAACAGAAGTTTTGGCCACACTAGTATTTCTATATCATAAAAACAAAAAATTGACGACAACCGAAGAAGTCTTCCCGCTCGTGCCTCACATATATCCACTGTAGGGAACCTTGTCGCGTCTGGCGTTCGTACCCTATGAGGAACCATGCCGCTAACCCATCCACAATGGCTCTAATGACCGTATGTCCCTCCTAAGACGCGCCGCCAATTTTGGGGGTTACCGGGAGTGGCACAGGTTCCCATTGCCAAGACGCAACGTGCCTCGTATATTGGCCATAACTATCGCTATAAGACTCAGAATTGCTCGGGCTTGGTCTTGTTGGAAAGATAACTGCAAAACCCAGACCACAGGAACAAAAAACAGAATTTTTGGTCTTACTAAGTATTTCTAAAATAATAAAAACAAAAAATTGATGACACCCGAAGTAGTCTTCCCGCTCGTGCCTCGCATATATCCACCGTCGGGAACCATGTCGCGTCTGGCGTTCGTACACTGTGAGAAACCATGCCGCAAACCCATCCACCATGCCTCTAATGACCGTATGTCCCTCCAAAGACTCGCCGCCAATTTTGGGTGTTAGCGGGAGTGGCATGGGTTCCCAGTGCCGAGACGCAACGCGCCCCGTATATTGGCCATAACTATCACTATAAGACTCAGAATTGCGCGGGCTCAGTCTTGTTGGAAAGATAACAGCAAATACCACACCACAGGAATGAAAATCAGAAGTGTTGGTCATGCTAAGTATTTCTCAAATAATAAAAACAAAAAATTAACGACACCCGAAGTAATCTTCCCCCACCTGCCTCACATATATCCACCGTCGGGACCCATATCGCGTCTGGCTTTCGTACACTGTGAGGAACCGTGCCGCTAACCCATCCACCATGCCTCTAATGTCCATATGCCCCTCCTCAGAAGCGCCGCCAATTTTGGGGGTTAGCAGGAGTGGCATGGGTTCCCATTGCCAAGACGCAAGGTGCCCCGTATATTGGCCATAACTATCGCTATAAGACTCAGAATTGTGCGGGCTCGGTCTTGTTGGAAAGATAACTGCAAATCCCACACCACAGGAATGAAAAAGAGAATTTTTGGTGATACTAAGTATTTGAAAAATAATAAAAACAAAAAATTGACGACACCCGAAGTAGTCTTCTCGCTCGTGCCTCACATATATCCACCGTCGGAAACCATGTCGCGTTTAGTGTTCGTACCCTGTGAGGAACTATGCCGCTAACCCATTCACCATGCCTCTAATGACCTTATGTCCCTCCTAAGATGCGCCGCCAATTTTTGGCGTTAGCGGGAGTGGCACGGGTTCCCATTGCTAAGACGCAAGGTGCCCCGTATATTGGCCATAACTATCGCTATAAGTCTCAGAATCGCGGGGGCTCAGCCTTGTTGGAAAGATAACTGCAAATCCCACACCACAAGAACAAAAAACAGAATTTTTGGTCATACTAAGTATTTCTAAAATAATAAAAACAAAAAATTGATGACACCCGAAGTAGTCTTCCGTCTCGTGCCTCACATATATCCACCGTCGGGAACCATGTCGCGTCTGGCATTCGTACACAGTGAGGAACCGTGCCCATAACCCATCCATCATGCCTCTATTGACCGTATGTCCCTCCTAAGACGCGCCGCCAATTTTGGGGCTTAGCGGGAATGGCACGGGTTCCCACTGCCGAGACGCAAGGTGCCCCGTATATTGGCCATAACTTTCGCTATAAGACTCAGAATTGCGCTGGCTCGGTGTTGTTAGAAACGTAACTGCAAATCCTACACCACAGGAATGAAAAATGAAAGTTTTGGTCATAATGAGTATTTCTAAAATAATAAAAACAAAAAATTGACGACACCCGAAGTAGTCTTTCCACTCGTGCCTCACATATATCCCCCGTCGGGAACCAAGTCCAGTCTAGCGTTCGTACCCTATGAGGAATCTTGCCACTAACCCATCCACCGTGCCTCTAATGACCGTTTGTACCTCCAAAGACGCGCCGCCAATTTTGGGGGTTAGCGGCAGTGGCACGGGTTGCCATTACCAAGACGCAATGTGCCCCGTATATTGGCCACAACTATCGCTATAGGACTCAAAATTGCGCGGGCTCGGTCATGTTCCAAAGATAACTGCAAATCCCACACCACAGGAATAAAAAACGGAAGTTTTGGTCATACTAATTATTTCTAAAATAATAATAAAAAAAAATTGACGACACCTGAAGTATTCTTCCCGCTCGTGCCTCACATATATCCCCCGTCGGGAACCATGTCGCGTCTGGCGTTCATACCCTATGAGGAACCAAGCTGGTAACCCATCCACCGTACCTCTATTAACCGTATGGCCCTCCTAAAACGGGCTGCCAATTTTGGGGGTTAGCGGGAGTGGCACGGGTTCCCTTTACCAAGACGCAAGGTGCCCCGTACATTGGCCATAACTATCGCTATAAGACTCAGAATTGCGAGTGCTCGATCTTGTTGGGAAGATAACTGCAAATACCACACCACAGGAACAAGAAACAGAAGTTTTGGCCACACTAGTATTTCTATATCATAAAAACAAAAAATTGACGACAACCGAAGAAGTCTTCCCGCTCGTGCCTCACATATATCCACTGTAGGGAACCTTGTCGCGTCTGGCGTTCGTACCCTATGAGGAACCATGCCGCTAACCCATCCACAATGGCTCTAATGACCGTATGTCCCTCCTAAGACGCGCCGCCAATTTTGGGGGTTACCGGGAGTGGCACAGGTTCCCATTGCCAAGACGCAACGTGCCTCGTATATTGGCCATAACTATCGCTATAAGACTCAGAATTGCTCGGGCTTGGTCTTGTTGGAAAGATAACTGCAAAACCCAGACCACAGGAACAAAAAACAGAATTTTTGGTCTTACTAAGTATTTCTAAAATAATAAAAACAAAAAATTGATGACACCCGAAGTAGTCTTCCCGCTCGTGCCTCGCATATATCCACCGTCGGGAACCATGTCGCGTCTGGCGTTCGTACACTGTGAGAAACCATGCCGCAAACCCATCCACCATGCCTCTAATGACCGTATGTCCCTCCAAAGACTCGCCGCCAATTTTGGGTGTTAGCGGGAGTGGCATGGGTTCCCAGTGCCGAGACGCAACGCGCCCCGTATATTGGCCATAACTATCACTATAAGACTCAGAATTGCGCGGGCTCAGTCTTGTTGGAAAGATAACAGCAAATACCACACCACAGGAATGAAAATCAGAAGTGTTGGTCATGCTAAGTATTTCTCAAATAATAAAAACAAAAAATTAACGACACCCGAAGTAATCTTCCCCCACCTGCCTCACATATATCCACCGTCGGGACCCATATCGCGTCTGGCTTTCGTACACTGTGAGGAACCGTGCCGCTAACCCATCCACCATGCCTCTAATGTCCATATGCCCCTCCTCAGAAGCGCCGCCAATTTTGGGGGTTAGCAGGAGTGGCATGGGTTCCCATTGCCAAGACGCAAGGTGCCCCGTATATTGGCCATAACTATCGCTATAAGACTCAGAATTGTGCGGGCTCGGTCTTGTTGGAAAGATAACTGCAAATCCCACACCACAGGAATGAAAAAGAGAATTTTTGGTGATACTAAGTATTTGAAAAATAATAAAAACAAAAAATTGACGACACCCGAAGTAGTCTTCTCGCTCGTGCCTCACATATATCCACCGTCGGAAACCATGTCGCGTTTAGTGTTCGTACCCTGTGAGGAACTATGCCGCTAACCCATTCACCATGCCTCTAATGACCTTATGTCCCTCCTAAGATGCGCCGCCAATTTTTGGCGTTAGCGGGAGTGGCACGGGTTCCCATTGCTAAGACGCAAGGTGCCCCGTATATTGGCCATAACTATCGCTATAAGTCTCAGAATCGCGGGGGCTCAGCCTTGTTGGAAAGATAACTGCAAATCCCACACCACAAGAACAAAAAACAGAATTTTTGGTCATACTAAGTATTTCTAAAATAATAAAAACAAAAAATTGAGGACACCCGAAGTAGTCTTCCGTCTCGTGCCTCACATATATCCACCGTCGGGAACCATGTCGCGTCTGGCATTCGTACACAGTGAGGAACCGTGCCCATAACCCATCCATCATGCCTCTATTGACCGTATGTCCCTCCTAAGACGCGCCGCCAATTTTGGGGCTTAGCGGGAATGGCACGGGTTCCCACTGCCGAGACGCAAGGTGCCCCGTATATTGGCCATAACTTTCGCTATAAGACTCAGAATTGCGCTGGCTCGGTGTTGTTAGAAACGTAACTGCAAATCCTACACCACAGGAATGAAAAATGAAAGTTTTGGTCATAATGAGTATTTCTAAAATAATAAAAACAAACAATTGAAGACACCCGAAGTAGTCTTCCGTCTCGTGCCTCACAAATATCCACCGTCGGAAATCATGTCGCGTCTGGCATTCGTACACAGTGAGCAACCGTGCCGCTATCCTCTCCACCGTGCCTCTGATGATCGTATGTCCCACCTAACACACGCCGCCAATTTTGGGCATTCGCGGGAGTGGCTCGGGTTCGCATTGCCAAGACGCAAGGTGCCCCGAACATTGGCCATAACTATCGCTATACGACTCAGAATTGCGCGGGCTCGGTCTTGTTTGAAAGATAACAGCAAATCCCACACCACAGGAGCGAAAAACAGAAGTTTTGGTCATATTAAGTATTTCTAAAATAATAAACACAAAAAATTGACGACACCTGAAGTAGTCTTCCCGCTCATGCCTCACATATATCCACCGTCGGGAACCTTGTCGCGTCTGGAGTTGGTACACTGTGAGGAACCAAGCTGCTAACCCGTCCACCATGCCTCTAATGACCGTATGTCCATCCTAAGATGCGCCGCCCATTTTGGGGGTTAGCGGGAGTGACATGGGTTGCCATTGCAAGGACGCAAGGAGCCACGTATATTGGCCATAACTATCGCTATAAGACTCATAATTGCGCGGGCTCGGTCTTGTTGGAAACATAACTGCAAATCCCACACCAAAGGAATGAAAAACGGAAGTTTTCGTAAGACTAAGTATTTCTGAAATAATAAAAACAAAAAACTGACGAGACCCGAAGTAGTCTTGCCGCTCGTGCCTCACATATATCCACCGTTGGGAACCATGTCGCGTCTGGCGTTCGTACACTGTGAGGAACCATGATGCTAACCCATCCACCTGGCCTCCAATGACCGTATGTCCCTCCTAAGACGCCCCGCCAATTTTGGGGTTTAGCGGGAGTGGCACGGGTTCCCATTGCCAAGACGCAAGGTGCCCCGTATATTGGCCATAACTATCGCTATAAGACTCAGAGTTGCACGGGCTCGGTCTTGTAGGAAAGATAGCTGCAAATCCCACACCATAGGAACAAAAAACAAATGTTTTGGTCATACTAAGTAATTCTAAAATAATAAAAACAAAAAATTGACGACTCCCGAAGTATTCTTCCCGCTCGTGCGTGACATATATCCGCCTTCGGGAACCATGTCACGTCTGGCGTTCGTACCCTTTGTGGAACCGTGCCGCTGACCCATCTACGGTGGCTCTAATGACCGTTTGTCGCTCTTGAGACGCACCGCCAATTTTGGGGGTTAGCGGGTGTGGCACGGGTTCCCATTGCCAAGACGCAAGGTGCCCCGTATATTGGCCATAACTATCGCTATAAGACTCAAAATTGCGCAGTCTCGGTCTTGTGAAAAGATAACTGCAAATCCCACACCATAGGAATGAGAAACAGAAGTTTTGGTCAAACTAAGTATTTCTAAAATAATAAAAACAAAACATTGACGACACCCGAGGGAGTCTTCCCGCTCGTGGCTCACATATATCCACCGTCGGGAACCATGTCGCGTCTGGCATTCGTACACAGTGAGGAACCGTGCCGCTAACCTCTCCGCCGTGCCTCTAATGACTGTATGTCCCACCTAACACACGCCGCCAATTCTGGGCATTCGCGGGAGTGGCTCGGGTTCGCATTGCCAAGACGCAAGGTGCCCCGAATATTGGCCATAACTATCGCTATACGACTCAGAATTGCGCGGGCTCGGTCTTGTTGGAAAGATAACAGCAAATCCCACACCACAGGAGCGAAAAACAGAAGTTTTGGTCATACTAAGTATTTCTAAAATAATAAACACAAAAAATTGACGACACCCGAAGTAGTCTTCCTGCTCATGCCTCACATATATCCACCGTCGGGAACCTTGTCGCATCTGGAGTTCGTACACTGTGAGGAACCATGCCGCTAACCCATCCACCATGCCTCTAATGACCGTATGTCCATCCTAAGATGCGCCGCCAATTTTGGGGGTTAGCGGGAGTGACATGGGTTGCCATTGCAAAGACGCAAGGAGCCACGTATATTGGCCATAACTATCGCTATAAGACTCATAATTGCGCGGGCTCGGTCTTGTTGGAAAGATAACTATGAGAGCTAATGGACTGGCTCCATTGCCTCTGGAGTGATGAGTGATTGTCAACAGTAGCAAGACCCAGAAGGACTTGGGCACAAGACCTCCGATGGACAGGAGGCCCACTGATGGACTGGAGATAGAGGGAAGTCCTCCGAAGGACTGGAGGCACACTCGGTGTCTGTCAGCCATGGGAGTTCGGTATACGGAGGAGCGGCACGACGACGGCAGGAGTAAGTCCTCCGAAGGACTGCGAGGCTACCCCGATGGACAGGGGATGCCGGGCGCCACTGCGGTGCTCCAACCCGAATGCGTGGTGCGAAGGCGTGCGAGGGAGGCTTTGGCCGCTTCGGCACAAAACCTTCAACCAAGCTACCCAAGCCTTGGTGAGTTGGGCCACGACTCGCCAAGATAGAGAAGATGGGCCAAATCCGGCCCAGGCGGAGATTTCCTAAAGTTTCCCGGTTTCTGACTTCAGAACCGGGGGCGGATCGTGGATTGGACTACTGGCCACGTGGAGAACATCCGAGGATTGCGTGGAACTTACGAAGATCAAGATTCCATCGTGGTCGTCCGTCCCGAAATATCCTGTAATCTTTCGTTTGAGTCCTTAGGGTTTGTCTAGCTGTAGAGACCTAAGTGCAAAACTGTCTAAATAGCACTCGGGTATAAATAGGTTCAGTGTAGGTCTTTAGAAGGTCTCTTGGCTGCTAGGATTAGTTTTTCACTTGGTGATTTTCATCCTTAAGCTTTGAGCTCCATTGTTAGAGAGGTTAGAGTAGGATTTAGCCTCCTAATCTTGAGGGAAGGTGAGGGTGGTTGCTTGGGACGAATTTCTGCTTGTATGCTGAATCTTTAGACCCATCTTGGGCACTTAATCAAAGCAAATTCGTGCAGCAACCTTGTGTTCTTCTCTTCCCCCTCTCACTTTGGTTTTTGGGTTCAATCCCTGCCTTTTTGGGTGTTTTTGTTGGGCAAGCTTGAATCCCTTTCTTTGTTGATGTTCTGGACTTGCTAGGACGTGGAGATCATGACTTAGTTCATCTCAATCCTGCTGGATTGCCACGAGCAAGCCTCTTTGGTGTTTTCCCCTTTCTTGCCCAAGAATGGAGATTTCACAAGATCTGAAATTCCCGTTGATTCTGTGGTTACCTTGAGTTGATCTATTGGGAATAACTTTGAAATAGGGTCCAGTTAACCTGTGCTGAATTTCGTGAAGTTTGGACAAGGTTTGATCAAGTTTGGATTTGAAAACATCTTTTCTGCGACCCTACCGGACCATCCGGCAGAGGCCACCGGACAATCCGGTTCCACCGGATAGTCCAGCGGTGCCCACCGGACAGTCCGGCAGGAGGCTTTGTCCAGGCCGTGCCACCGGACTGTCCGGTGTCAGGCACCGGATAGTCCGGTCCCATCGGACAATCCGGTGTTGGCCACCGGACAGTCCGGTCCTGTCAGGAAGCTGCTGTGTTCTTCCCAGGTTGGTTTTTCCGCTGTGATTTTGCTGCTGATTTTCACATCCCTCCCTTTAGACCATTCTCTTTGCTTACTGTAAGACAGTGAGACACACCTAGGTGTGGTGAGTGTCTTGTGGCGGATATTGCAAAATCCGTTGCTCTACTGTCACTCTTGTTCGGATCTTGAGTTTTCTCGCATTGGTGCGTATCCTCATAGTGGACGGCACCCATTGCACTACTAGGCACATATCTGTTCAGTGGACAGTGCTTAGTTTCTGGTTTCACTTGGGGGTTTGTGATTTTGAGATTTCAAGTGCTCCTATTCACCCTCCCCTCTGGTCGCACGTCTCGGTCCTATTCAAGCCTCCAGTGAGCAAGGAGAGAGTCCAGCAGCCTGTTCCACCCAAGGCTACTCCACCTAAGCCTAAGGCTCAGCCTAAACCCACTCCCAAGAGGCCTGTCTACCACTATGACTTTTGCCAGCGGAATGGCCACTTGGAGGAGTTTTGCTTCAGGAGGAAGCGAGTTGAGAGGCAGGAGAGAGCCTGGGGGAACCAGGATCAGTTCTACCGGGGTGGTAGGCAGGATCTTCCCCATCGCGGTGAGCTGAGAGACCGCTTTGCTGGTGAGAGAGGAGGCAGTTTTCAGGCCCGTGTTCCTAGCGGAGAGAGACGCTTTCCCGGTCGAGCTCCTAGTCGTCTTCAGTGCGGCTATGGTTTTTCTGACCGAGGCTTTGGAGGTAGACGGTTTGAGAGCTCACGCTTTAGAGGTCGTGGGTACCCAGGTAGACGTGATGCTTACTTTGACTGTGTTTACCCCACTTTTGAGCGGATGGCTCGGCACTGGTTCAGCGATTACACTAACCCCAGTGCCGGACCATATAGAGTGTGGATCGTTGATACTAGACAAGTGATTGAGACCTGTGAAGTTTCCTTTGATGAATCTATGCCTTGCACAACCCCCGCATTTGAGCTTTCAGGTGATGATGAAGAAGGTGCTCCCATCTTTGAAGATGAGGAAGGCGAAGTAGATGCTGGTGATGCAGGAGCCACTGCACCGGCTGCAGCTCCTGGCCCCTCTGCTATGAGCTCTGAAGATGAAGGAGGACCCTTGCCTACGTCTTCCTCCTCACTCCCCCGACCACAAGCTCGAGCAGAGGTTGGCCCCACTGAGGACGTAGGGGAGGTGACCTCTGAGATTGTTCCATCTCAGCAGGTCCAGCGGGATCACCCTCCAGACAGGATGATTGGAGACCTACACCAGCGTGTCACACGTTCTTCGGTTAACTCTCTGGCCTTTTTCTGTCACTCCGCATTTGTTGCTTCTTTCGAAACCCGGGATGTGTCACATGCATTATCTGATCCTAGTTGGGTGAACGCCATGCATGAGGAGTTGGAAAACTTTGAGAGAAACCATGTCTGGGATTTAGTTGAACCTCCACCAAACTGCCACCCTATAGGAACCAAGTGGGTTTTCAAGAACAAACAGGGTGAGGATGGGACGGTTGTGAGGAACAAAGCGAGATTGGTAGCCCAGGGTTTTTGTCAGAAGGAGGGGATAGATTATGAGGAAACCTTTGCTCCTGTAGCTCGTTTAGAGGCTATTAGGATTTTGCTTGCCTTTGCTGCCTCTAAAGGCTTCAAATTGCAGCAGATGGATGTCAAGTCAGCCTTTCTAAATGGTTACATAGAGGAGGAGGTTTATGTGAGACAACCTCCTGGCTTTGAGAGTGCCAAGTTTCCAGACCGGGTGTATAAGTTGAGGAAAGCCTTGTATGGTCTGAAGCAAGCTCCAAGAGCTTGGTATGCTAGGTTGAAAGCATTTCTGCTCAAGTCTGGTTTTGTGATGGGTTCAGTAGACAAGACCTTGTTTTTGTTGAGTCGTGGCGGTGACACCCTTCTAGTTCGGATATATGTTGATGACATTATCTTTGGTGGTTCATCTCACGCTTTGGTGTCTAAGTTTGCTGAACAGATGAGCAGTGAATTCGAGATGAGTCTCATGGGTGAGCTTCAGTTCTTTCTCGGGCTTCAGATTAAGCAAGGCCTAGAAGGAACCTTCGTCCATCAAGCCAAGTACACGAAGGACATCTTTAAGAAGTTTGACAAGGGAGATCTCAAGCCCATGGCGACTCCCATGTCAACACAGACGGCTCTTGATGCAGATGAAGAAGGGGAGGTGGTGGACCAAAGAGAGTATCGAGGGATGATCGGCTCACTTCTGTACCTGACAGCGACCAGGCTGGACATTCAGTTCGCGGTTTGCCTCTGTGCATGTTTTCAGGCCTCACCAAGGCTATCACACCGTCAAGCGGTGAAGCGCATCTTCAGGTATCTGAAATACACTCCTGAGCTTGGACTTTGGTTCTCTTCAGCTCCGTTGCCCTCTCTTAGAGGGTATTCAGATGCTGACTTTGCGGGTCGTCGGCTGGAGCGCAAGTCTACTTCCGGCACCTGCCAGTTTCTCGGTTCTTCCCTTGTTTCTTGGTCCTCACGTAAGCAATCTAGCATAGCCACTTCTACCACAGAAGCTGAATACATCGCTGCTGCTAGCTGCTGCTCCCAGCTGCTTTGGATGAAGTCCACCTTGAGCGACTTTGGTCTCAGTTTTAGGAAGATCCCTCTCCTAGTTGACTCTACTTTTGTTATTTCTGTAGCTAAGAACCCCGTCCTGCACTCCAGAACCAAACACATAGACGTGAGGTTTCACTTCTTGAGAGATCACTATGAGAAGGGAGATATAGACTTGATCCATGTAGAGACTGAGAACCAGTTGGCAGATATCTTTACCAAGCCCTTAGACCTGAGTGTTTTTGCTCACTTGCGTGGGGAGCTTGGTGTTTGTTATCCCTTTTAGGTTGGGGTAACTTTGATATAGTTTAGGTTTTGTTTTTGCGTTTTCCTTCTTTTCTTTCTTTGTTTCTCTTTGCTTCTCTTGCATTTTGTCCCATACCATGCATTGCATTGTAACATATGCATTTCACTTTCACTAGCACTAGAGCTCTTCTGGTATGCCAAGTTAGTACATGCTTGTGCTAGATTGTACAGTTGCTTGCATGATCATGGTTGGCTAAGCTCCTTGAATCTGTCTAATATCTTTTGTGAGCTTTGTCACTTTTACTTCTTTCAAATCAAAAACCATGATCACCACTTGACTTGGCTACCTAGCATGTGTAGCAATGTTGAATGCTATGCTATCTTTTCATGCTTGGATATGCTAGTTGTATGCCTGGGTTGCACTGATGCCTCAGCATTTATGGCACCTTGTTCATATCTAAAATCTGAATTAATGTGATTTACAAGTGTTGTCCTTGAATTAAATTGAAAAGATTCAGGAGGGTTCACTTGTCACACTGATCTAGTTTGAGATAGCTTGCCTTTGCACCTTAGCTTGAACTTGGACTAGGCTGTGTATGACCAAAACCTTGTCTTAAGCTCCTGATGGTTTTCTGAACCTAGGCTTGGCATTGGTTGGTAAGAAGTGGCAATGACAAGTGAATAACCCCTGGCACATGATCTGATTTGCTTGAAGTTCAAAATTGCTAAATCTGAAATCTGCAAGTCTCATATTTGCTTATGGCCTGTTGTAGATGCCTTGGTTGAGAGTAGCACACCTTGTATGTTTTGCTAGCATCTTGCTGTTCATGCCTATCTTGCTAGATGCTATTCATGTTGGTGATGCTCTTTTTCTCAACAACTCTGAAAAACATGCTCCTGATCTGTATAAGATAGATTTAATTGAGCTTGTTTTGCATGCTACCTTGCCCTCACTTGCTCTGTATGCTAGAACTTGTATTTACTAGCTTTTCATCCCTGCTGAGCTCTTCATGGTACACTTCCTGCATTTCATGGCATATTTTGAGGGGGAGTTGTCCATTTCAGGGGGAGTTGAGTTCTATGACCCTTGATGTATCCATTGTCAACAAGGGGGAGAGATTGTACCATGGGGGAGGACTCTGTAGAGGTCTAGTTGAGGGGGAGATTGAGTTTTTAGCATGCTCTTGCATCGGTGCGTTGAGCCTTTTTGCCTCTTTCTGGAGGAGCCGATGCTTTCGCCTTAGCATGACTGTGTTGAGCCAGTTTGCCTCTTTCTGGAGGGGCCATGCTTTAGTTTGATCGATTGCGTTGAGCGGTTTCCCTTGTCTTAGGGGGTCGATCTTTGGCTTTGTTTTTGTTGTAATCTCAATTTGCCCTTTTCAGCCAGTATTTGGTTTTTGGGCATATTGAGCAACTTCTTCTTCTTCTTCTTCTTTCTTTTCGGTTTTACGCTTTTCTTTTGTCTTTGTTCTATTTCAGGTTACAGGTTAAAGGTGTTGATAATGCACTCATCAAGGGGGAGATTGAGAGCCAATGGACCGGCTCCATTGCCTCTGGAGTGATGAGTGATTGTCAACAGTAGCAAGACCCAGAAGGACTTGGGCACAAGACCTCCGATGGACAGGAGGCCCTCCGATGGACTGGAGGTAGAGGGAAGTCCTCCGAAGGACTGGAGGCACACTCGGCGTCTGTCGGCCATGGGAGTTCGGTATACGGAGGAGCGGCACGACGACGGCAGGAGTAAGTCCTCCGAAGGACTGCGAGGCTACCCCGATGGACAGGGGATGCCGGGCGCCACCGCGGTGCTCCAACCCAAATGCGTGGCACGAAGGCGTGCGAGGGAGGCTTTGGCGGCTTCGGCACATTACCGTCAACCAAGCTACCCAAGCCTTGGTGAGTTGGGCCACGACTCGCCAAGATAGAGAAGATGGGCCAAATCCAGCCCAGGCGGAGACTTCCTAAAGTTTCCCGGTTTCTGACTTCAAAACCGGGGGCGGATCATGGATTGGACTACTAGCCACGTGGAGAACATCCGAGGATTGCGTGGAACTTACAAAGATCAAGATTCCATCGTGGTCGTCCATCCAGAAATATCCTGTAATCTTTCGTTTGAGTACTTTTGGTTTGTCTAGCTGTAGAGACCTAAGTGCAAAACTGTCTAAATAGCACTCGGGTATAAATAGGTTTAGTGTAGGTCTTTAGAAGGTCTCTTGGCTACTAGGATTAGTTTTCACTTGGTGATTTTCGTCCTTAAGCTTTGAGCTCCATTGTTAGAGAGGTTAGAGTAGGATTTAGCCTCCTAATCTTGAGGGAAGGTGAGGGTGGTTGCTTGGGACGAATTTCTGCTTGTATGCTGAATCTTTAGACCCATCTTGGGCACTTAATCGAAGCAAATTCGTGCAGCAACCTTGTGTTCTTCTCCTCCCCCTCTCACTTTGGTTTTTGGGTTCAATCCTTGCCTTTTTGGGTGTTTTTGTTGGGCAAGCTTGAATCCCTTTCTTTGCTGATGTTCTGGACTTGCTAGGACGTGGAGATCATGACTTAGTTCATCTCAATCCTGCTGGATTGCCACGAGCAAGCCTCTTTGGTGTTTTCCCCTTTCTTGCCCAAGAATGGAGATCTCACAAGATCTGAAATTCCTGTTGATTCTGTGGTTACCTTGAGTTGATCTGTTGGGAATAACTTTGAAATAGGGTCCAGTTAACCTGTGCTGAATTTCGTGAAGTTTGGACAAGGTTTGATCAAGTTTGGATTTGAAAACATCTTTTCTGCGACCCTACCGGACCATCCCGCAGAGGCCACCGGACAATCCGGTTCCACCGGATAGTCCGGCAGCGCCCACCGGACAGTCCGGCAGGAGGCTCTGTCCAGGCGGTGCCACCGGACAGTCCGACGTCAGGCACCGGATAGTCCGGTCCCATCAGACAATCCGGTGTTGGCCACCGGACAGTCCGGTCCTGTCAGGAAGCTGCTGTGTTCTTCCCAGGTTGGTTTTTCCGCTGTGATTTTGCTGCTGATTTTTGCATCCCTCCCTTAAGACCATTCTCTTTGCTTACTATAAGACAGTGAGACACACCTAGGTGTGGTGAGTGTCTTGTGGTGGATATTGCAAAATCCGTTGCTCTGCTGTCACTCTTGTTCGGATCTTGAGTTTTCTCGCATTGGTGCGTATCCTCACAGTGGACGGCACCCTTGCACTACTAGGCACATATCTGTTCAGTGGACAGTGCTTAGTTTCTGGTTTCACTTGGGGGTTTGTGATTTTGAGATTTCAAGTGCTCCTATTCACCCCCCCTCTAGTCGCATGTCTCGGTCCTACAAACTGCAAATCCCACACCACTGGAATGAAAAACTGAAGTTCTGGTAAGACTAAGTATTTCTGAAATAATAAAAACAAAAAACTGACGAGACCCGAAGTAGTCTTCCCGCTCGTGCCTTACATATATGCACCGTTGGGAACCATGTCGCGTCTGGCGTTCGTACACTGTGAGGAACCATGATGCTAACCCATCCACCTGGCCTCTAATGACCATATGTCCCTCCTAAGACGCCCCGCCAATTTTGGGGTTTAGCGGGAGTGGCACGGGTTCCCATTGCCAAGACGCAAGGTGCCACGTATATTGGCCATAACTATCACTATAAGACTCAGAATTGCACGGGCTCGGTATTGTTAAAAGATAACTGCAAATCCCACACCATAGGAATGAGAAACAGAAGTTTTGGTCAAACTAAGTATTTATAAAATAATAAAAACAAAGAATTGACGACACCCGAGGGAGTCTTCCCGCTCGTGGCTCACATATATCCACCGTTAGGAACCATGTCATGTCTGGCATTCATACACTATGAGAAACGATGCCGCTAACCAGTCCACCATGCCTCTAATGACCGTATGTCCCTCCTGAGATGCGCCGCCAAATTTGGCGGTTAGCGGGAGTGGCACGGGTTCCCATTGCCAAGACGCAAGGTGCCCCGTACATTGGCCATAACTATCGCTAAGACTCTGAATTGCGCGGGCTCAGTCTTGTTGGAAAGATAACTGCAAATCCCACTCCATAGGAATGAAAAACGGAAGTTTTGGTCAGACTAGGTATTTCTAAAATAATAAAAACAAAAAGCTGACGACACCCGAAGTAGTCTTCTCGCTCGTGCCTTGCATATATCCACCGTCGGGAACTGTCTCGCGTATGGCATTCGTACATTGTGAGGAACTGTGCCGCTAATCCATCCACCATGCCTCTAATGACCGTATGTCCCTCCTAAGACGCGCCGCCAATTTTGGGGGTTAGCGGGAGTGGCACGGGTTCCGATTGCCAAGACGTATGGTGCCCCATATATTGGCCAAAACTATCGCTATAAGACTCAGAATTTCGCGGTCTCGGTCTTATTGGAATGATAACTGCAAATCCCACACCATAGGAATGAAAATCAAAAGTTTTGGCGATACTAATATTTCTAAGTTCATAAAAACAAAAAATTGACGACACCCGAAGTAGTCTTCCCGCTCGTGCCTCGCATATATCCACCGTCGGGAACCATATCACATCTGGTGTTCGTACACTGTGAGGAACTGTGCCGCTAACCCATCCATCATGCCTCTATTGACCGTATGTCCCTCCTAAGATGCGCCGCCAATTTTGGGCGTTAGCGGCAGTGGCACGGGTTCCCATTGCCAAGACGCAAGCTGCCCCGTACAGTGGCCATAACTATAGCTATAAGACTCCGAATTGCGCGGGCTCGGTCTTGTTGGAAAGATAACTGCAAATCCCACTCCACAGGAATGAAAAATGGAAGTTTTGGTCAGACTAAGTATTTCGAAAATAATAAAAACAAAAAACTGACGACACCCGAAGTAGTCTTCCCGCGCGTGCCTCACATATATCCATCGTCGGGATCTATCTCGCGTCTGGCATTCGTACATTGTGAGGAACTATGCCGCTAATCCATCCACCGTGCCTCTAATGACCGTATGTCCCTCCTAAGACGCGCCGCCAATTTTGGGGGTCAGCGGGAGTGGCACGGGTTCCGATTGCCAAGACGCAAGGTGCCCCGTATATTGGCCATAACTATCGCTATAAGACTCAGAATTGCACGGGCTCGGTCTTGTTGGAAAGATAACTGCAAATTCCACACCACAAGAACGAAAAATGGATGTTTTGGTCATGCTAAGTATTTCTAAAATAATAAAAACAAAAAATTGATGACCCGAAGTATTCTTCCCGCTCAAGCCTGACATATATCCGCCGTTGGGAACCATGTCGCGTCTGGCGTTCGTACCCTTTGAGGAACCGTGCCGCTAACCCATCTGTCATGGCACTAATGACCGTTTGTCGCTCCTGAGACGCACCGCCAATTTTGGGAGTTAGCGGGAGTGGCACGGGTTCGCATTGCCAAGACGCAAGGTGCTCCGTACATTGGCCATAACTATCGCTATAAGACTCCGAATTGCGCGGGCTCGGTCTTGTTGGAAAGGTAACTGCAAATCCCACTCCACAGGAATGAAAAATGGAAGTTTCGGTCAGACTAAGTATTTCTAAAATAATAAAAACAAAAAACTGACGACACCCGAAGTATCTTCCCGCTCGTGCCTCACATATATCCACCGTTGGGATCCATGTCACGTCTAGCATTCGTACCCTATGAGGAACCATGATGCTAACCCATCCACCTTGCCTCCAATGACCGTATGTCCCTCCTAAGACACCCCGCCAATTTTGGGGGTTAGCGGGAGTGGCACGGGTTCCCATTGCCAAGACGGAAGGTGCCCCGTATATTGGCCATAACTATCGCTATAAGACTCAGAATTGCACGGGCTCAGTGTTGTAGGAAGGATAACTGCAAATCCCACACCATAGGAACGAAAAATAGATGTTTTGGTCATACTAAGTAATTCTAAAATAATAAAAACAAAAAATTGACAACTCCCGAAGTATTCTTCCTGCTCGTGCCTGACATATATCCGCCTTCGGGAACCATGTCGCGTCAGGCGTTCGCATCCTATGAAGAACCGTGCCGCTGACCCATCCGCGGTGGCTCTAATGACCGTTTGTCGCTCCTGAGATGCACCGCCAATTTTGGGGGCTAGCGGGAGTGGCACGGGTTCCCATTGCCAAGACGCTAGGTGCCCCGTATATTGGCCATAACTATCGCTATAAGACTCAGAATTGCGCGGGCTTGGTCTTGTTAAAAGATAACTGCAAATACCACACCATAGGAACGAGAAACAGAAGTTTTGGTCAAACTAAGTACTTCTAAAATAATAAAAACAAAAAATTGACGAGACCCGAGGGAGTCTTCCCGCTCGTGGCTCACATATATCCACCGTCGGGAACCATGTCGCGTCTGGCATTCGTACACTATGAGAAACCAAGCCGCTAACCAGTCCACCATGCCTCTAATGAACGTATGTCTCTCCGAAGACGCGCCGCCAAATTTGGGGGATAGCGGGAGTGGCACGGGTTCCCATTGCCAACACGCAAGGTGCCCGTACATTGGCCATAACTATCGCTAAGACTCTGCATTGCGCGGGCTCGATCTTGTTGGAAAGATAACTGCAAATCCCACACCACAGGAATGAAAAACGTATGTTTTGGTCATACTAAGTATTTCTAAAATAATAAAAACAAAAAATTGACGACTCCCGAAGTATTCTTCCCGCTCGTGCCTGACATGTATCCGCCGTCGGGAACCATGTCACGTCTGGCGTTCGTACCCTAGGAGGAACAGTGCCGCTAACCCATCTGCCATGGCTCTAATGACCGTTTGTCGCTCCTGAGACGCACAGCCAATTTTTGGGGTTAGCGGGAGTGGTAAGGGTTCCCATTGCCAAGACGCAATGTGCCTCATATACTGGCCATAACTATCGCTATAAGGCTCAGAATTGCGCGGGCTCGGTCTTGTTAAAAGATAACTACAAATCCCACACCATAGGAACCAGAAATGGAAGTTTTGGTCATACTAAGTATTTCTAAAATAATAAAATCAAAAAATTGACGACACCCGAAGCAGTCTTCCCGCTCGTGGCTCACATATATCCACCGTCGGGAACCTTGTCGCGTCTGTCATTCGTACACTGTGAGGAACCATGCTGCTAACCTATCCACCATGCCTCTAATGACCGTATGTCCCTCCTATGATGCGCCGCCAATTTTGGGGGTCGGCGGGAGTGGCACGGGTTCCCATTGCCAAGACCCAAGGTGCCCCGTATATTGGCCATAACTATCGCTATTAGACTCAGAATTGCGTGGGCTCGGTCTTGTTGGAAAGGTAACTGCAAATGCCATTTCACTGGAATGAAAACAAGAGTTTTGGTCATACTAAGTATTTCTAAAATAACAAAAACAAAAAATTGACGGCACCCAAAGTAGTGTTCCCGCTCGTGTCTCCCGTATATCCACCGTCGGGAACCATGTCGCGTCTGGCGTTCGTACACTTTGAGGAACTGTGCCGCTAACCCATCCACCATTCCTCTAATGACCGTATGTCCCTCCTAAGATGCACAGCCAATTTGGGGGGTTAGCGGGAGTGGCACGGGTTCCCATTGCCAAGACGCAAGGTGCCCCGTATATTGGCCATAACTATCGCTATAAGACTCAGAATTGCGCGGGCTCGGTCTTGCTTGGAAAGATAACTGCAAATCCCACGCCACAGGAATGAAAAATGGATGTTTTGGTCATACTAAGTATTTCTAAAATAAAAAAAACAAAAATTGACGACACATGAAGTAGTCTTCCCGCTCGTGCCTCACATATATCCACCGTCGGGAACCATGACGCGTCTGGCATTCGTTCACTATGAGGAACCATGCAGCTAACCCTTCCACCATGCCTCTAATGACCGTATATCCCTCCTAAGAAGCGCCGCCAATTTTGGGGGTTAGCAGGAGTGGCACGGGTTCCCATTGCCGAGACGCAAGGTGCCCCGTATAATGGCCAAAACTATCGCAATAGGACTCAGAATTGCGTGGGCTCAGTCTTGTTGGAAACATAACTTCAAATGCCATTTCATAGGAATGAAAAACAAGAGTTTTCGTCATACTAAGTATTTCTAAAATAACAAAAACAAAAAATTGACGGCACCCTAAGTAGTCTTCCCGCTCGTGCCTCCCGTATATCCACCGTCGGGAACCATGTCGCGTGTAGCGTTCGTACCCTATGAGGAACAATGCCGCTAACCAATCCGCCATGGCTCTAATGACCGTTTGTCGCTCCTGAGAAGCACCGCCAATTTTTGGGGTTAGCGGGAGTGGCAAGGGTTCCCATTGCCATGTCGCAAGGTGCCCCGTATACTGGCCATAACTATCGCTATAAGGCTCAGAATTGCGCGGGCTCGGTCTTGTTAAAAGATAACTGCAAATCCCACACCATAGGAATGAGAAACGGAAGTTTTGGTCATACTAAGTATTTCTAAAATAATAAAAACAAAAAATTGACGACACCCGAAGCAGTCTTCCCTTTCGTGGCTGACATATATCCACCGTCGGGAACCATGTCTCGTCATTCGTACACTATGAGGAACCATGCCGCTAACCCGTCCACCATGCCTCTAGTGACCGTATGTCCCTCCTAAGATGTGCCGCCAATTTCGGGGGTTCGCGGGAGTGGCACGGGTTCCCATTGCCACGACGCAAGGTACCCCGTATATTGGCCATAACTGTCGCTATAAGACATAGAATTGCGCGGGCTCAGTCTTGTTGGAAAGATTTGTGCATATCCCACACCACAGGAATGAAAAATTGAAGTTTTGGTCATACTAAGTATTTCTAAAGTAATAAAAACAAAAAATTGGCGACACCCGAAGTAGTCTTCCCACTCATGCCTCACATATATCCACCGTCGGGAACCATGTCGCGTATGGCATTCGTACACTGTGAGGAACCGTGCTGCTAACCCATCCACCATGCCTCCAACGGCTGTATGTCCATCCTAAGACGCGCCGCCAAATTTGGGGGTTAGCGGGAGTGGCACGGGTTCCCATTGCCAAGATGCAAGGTGCCCCGTATATTGGCCATAACTATCGCTATAAGACTCAGAATTGCGCGGGCTCGGTCTTGTTGAAAAGATAACTGCAAATCCCACACCACAGCAATGAAAAATGGAAGTTTTGGTAATACTAAGTATTTCTAAAATTATGAAAACAAAAAACTGACGACACCCGAAGTAGTCTTCCCGCTCGTGCCTCACATATATCCACCGTCGGGAACCATGTGGTGTCTGGCGTTCGTACACTGTGAGGAACCGTGACGCTAACCCATCCACCAAGCCTCTAATGATCATATGTCCCTCCAAAGATGTGCCGCCAATTTTGGGGATTCGAGGGAGTGGCATGGGTTCCCATTGCCAAGACGCAAGGTGCCCCGTATATTGGCCATAACTATCACTATAAGACTCGTAATTGCGCGGGCTCGATCTTGTTGGAAAGATAACTGCAAATCCCACACCACATGAGCGAAAAACAGAATTTTTGGTCATACTAAGTGTTTCTAAAATAATAAAAACAAAAACCTGACGACACCCGAAGTAGTCTTCCCGCTCATGCCTCACATATATCCACCGTCGAGAACCATGTCGTGTCTGGCGTTCGTACACGGTGAGGAACCGTGACGCTAACCCATCCACCATGCCTCTAATGACTGTATGTCCCTCCTAAGATGTGCCGCCAGTTTTGGGGGTCCGCGGGAGTGGCACGGGTTCCCATTGCCAAGACGCAAGGTGCCCCGTATATTGGCCATAACTATCGCTATAAGACTCAGAATTGCGTGGGCTCGGTCTTGTTGGAAAGATAACTGCAAATGTCACACCACAGGAACAAAAAAGGCAAGCTTTGGTCATACTAAGTATTTCTAAAATAATAAAAACAAAAAATTGACGATCCCCGAAGTAGTCTTCACGCTCGTGCCTCAAATAGATCGACCGTCGGGAACCATGTTGCGTCTAGCGTTGGTACCTTATGAGGAACCATGCCGCTAACCCATCCACCATGCCTCCAATGACTGTATTTCCCTGCTAAGACACGCTGCCAATTTTGGGGTTTAGCGGGAGTGGCACGGGTTCCCATTGCCAAGACGCAACGTGCCCCGTATATTGGCCATAACTATTGCTATAAGACTCAGAATTGTGCGGGCTCGGTCTTGTTGGAAAGATAACTGTAAATCACACACCATAGGAGCAAAAAAGGGAAGCTTTGGTCAAACTAAGTATTTCTAAAATAATAAAAACAAAAAATTGACGACACCCGATGTAGTCTTCCCGCTCGTGCCTCACATATATCCACCGTCGGGAACCATGTCGCGTCTGGCGTTCGTACACTTTGAGGAACCGTGCCGCTAACCCATCCACCATTCCTCTAATGACCGCAAGTCCCTCCTAAGACGCGCCCCCAATTCTGGGGGTTAGCAGGAGTGGCACGGGTTCCCATTGCCAAGACGCAAGGTGCCCCATATATTGGCCATAACTATCGCTATAAGACTCAGAATTGCGCGGGCTCGGTCTTGCATTGAAAGATAACTGCAAATCCCACACCACAGGAATGAAAAATGGAAGTTTTGGTCATATTAAGTGTTTCTAAAATAATAAAAACAAAAAATTGACGACACCCGAAGTAGTCTTCCCCCTCGTGCCTCACATATATCCACCGTCGGGAACCATGTCCCGTCTGGCGTTCGTACCCTGTGAGGAACCGTGCCGCTAACCAATCCACCATGCCTCTAATGACCGTATGTCCCTCCTAAGATGTGCTGCCAATTTTGTGGGTTAGCGGGAGTGGCACGGGTTGCCATTGCCAAGAGGCAAGGTGCCCCGTATATTGGCCATAACTATCGCTATAAGACTCAGAATTGCGCGAGCTCGGTCTTGTTGGAAAGATAAGTGCAAATCCCAAACCACAGGAATGAAAAATGGAAGTTTTGGTCATACTATGTATTCCTGAAATAATAAAAACAGAAAATTGACAATACCCGAAGTAGTCTTCCCGCCCGTGCCTCACATATATCCCCCGTCGGGAACCATGTCACATCTGGCATTCGTACAGTGTGAGGAATCATGCCTCTAACCCATCCACCACACCTCTATTGACCGTATATCCCGCCTAAGAGGCGCTGCCAATTTTGGGGGTTAGTGGGAGTGGCACGAGTTCCCATTGCCAAGACGCAAGGTGCCCCGTATATTGGCCATAACTATCGCTATAAGACTCAGAATTGCGCGGGCTCGGTCTTCTTGGAAAGATAACTGCAAATCCCACACCACAAGAATGAAAAACAAAAGTTTTGGCCATACTAAGTATTTTGAAAATAATAAAAATAAAAAATTGATGACAGCTGAAGTAGTCTTCCCGCTCGTGCCCCACGTATATCCACCGTTGGGAACCATGTCGAATCTAGCGTTCGTACCCTGTGAGGAACTGTGCCGCTAACCCATCCACCATGCCTCTAATGGCCGTACATCCCTCCTAAGACGTGCCGCCAATTTTGGGGGTTAGCGGGAGTGGCACGGGTTCCCATTGGCAAGACGCAAGGTGCCCCGTATATTGGCCATAACTATCGCTATAAGACTCAGAATTGCATAGGCTCATTCTTGTTGGAAAGATAACTGCAAATGTCACACCATAGGAACAAAAAAGGCAAGCTTTGGTCATACTAAGTATTTCTAAAATAATAAAAACAAAAAATTGACGATCCCCGAAGTAGTCTTCACGCTCGTGCCTCAAATAGATCGACCGTCGGGAACCATGTTGCGTCTAGCGTTGGTACCTTATGAGGAACCATGCCGCTAACCCATCCACCATGCCTCCAATGACTGTATTTCCCTGCTAAGACACGCCGCCAATTTTGGGGTTTAGCGGGAGTGGCACGGGTTCCCATTGCCAAGACGCAACGTGCCCCGTATATTGGCCATAACTATTGCTATAAGACTCAGAATTGTGCGGGCTCGGTCTTGTTGGAAAGATAACTGTAAATCACACACCATAGGAGCAAAAAAGGGAAGCTTTGGTCAAACTAAGTATTTCTAAAATAATAAAAACAAAAAATTGACGACACCCGATGTAGTCTTCCCGCTCGTGCCTCACATATATCCACCGTCGGGAACCATGTCGCGTCTGGCGTTCGTACACTTTGAGGAACCGTGCCGCTAACCCATCCACCATTCCTCTAATGACCGCAAGTCCCTCCTAAGACGCGCCCCCAATTCTGGGGGTTAGCAGGAGTGGCACGGGTTCCCATTGCCAAGACGCAAGGTGCCCCATATATTGGCCATAACTATCGCTATAAGACTCAGAATTGCGCGGGCTCGGTCTTGCATTGAAAGATAACTGCAAATCCCACACCACAGGAATGAAAAATGGAAGTTTTGGTCATATTAAGTGTTTCTAAAATAATAAAAACAAAAAATTGACGACACCCGAAGTAGTCTTCCCCCTCGTGCCTCACATATATCCACCGTCGGGAACCATGTCCCGTCTGGCGTTCGTACCCTGTGAGGAACCGTGCCGCTAACCAATCCACCATGCCTCTAATGACCGTATGTCCCTCCTAAGATGCGCTGCCAATTTTGTGGGTTAGCGGGAGTGGCACGGGTTGCCATTGCCAAGAGGCAAGGTGCCCCGTATATTGGCCATAACTATCGCTATAAGACTCAGAATTGCGCGGGCTCGGTCTTGTTGGAAAGATAAGTGCAAATCCCAAACCACAGGAATGAAAAATGGAAGTTTTGGTCATACTATGTATTCCTGAAATAATAAAAACAGAAAATTGACAATACCCGAAGTAGTCTTCCCGCCCGTGCCTCACATATATCCCCCGTCGGGAACCATGTCACATCTGGCGTTCGTACAGTGTGAGAAATCATGCCTCTAACCCATCCACCACACCTCTATTGACCGTATATCCCGCCTAAGAGGCGCTGCCAATTTTGGGGGTTAGTGGGAGTGGCACGAGTTCCCATTGCCAAGACGCAAGGTGCCCCGTATATTGGCCATAACTATCGCTATAAGACTCAGAATTGCGCGGGCTCGGTCTTCTTGGAAAGATAACTGCAAATCCCACACCACAAGAATGAAAAACAAAAGTTTTGGCCATACTAAGTATTTTGAAAATAATAAAAATAAAAAATTGATGACAGCTGAAGTAGTCTTCCCGCTCGTGCCCCACGTATATCCACCGTTGGGAACCATGTCGAGTCTAGCGTTCGTACCCTGTGAGGAACTGTGCCGCTAACCCATCCACCATGCCTCTAATGGCCGTACATCCCTCCTAAGACATGCCGCCAATTTTGGGGGTTAGCGGGAGTGGCACGGGTTCCCATTGGCAAGACGCAAGGTGCCCAGTATATTGGCCATAACTATCGCTATAAGACTCAGAATTGCATAGGCTCATTCTTGTTGGAAAGATAACAACAAATCCCACACCACAGGAATGAAAAACTGAAGTTTTGGTCATACTAAGTGTTTCTAAAATAATAAAAACAAAAAATTGACGACACCCGAAGTAGTCTTCCCGCTCGTGCCTCAGATATATCCACCGTCGGGAACCATGTCGCATCTAGCGTTCGTACCCTATGAGGAACCATGTCGCTAACCATCCACCATGCAGCTTACCCATCCACCATGCCTCTAATAACAGTATGTCCCTCCTAAGACGCGCCACCAATTTTGGGGGTTAGCGGGAGTAGCACGGGTTCCCATTGCCAAGACACAAGGTGCCCCGTATATTGGCCATAACTATCACTATAAGACTCAGTATTGCGGGGGCTCGGTCTTGTTGTTAAGATAACTGCAAATCCCACACCACAGCAACGATAAACAGAAGTTTTGCCCATACTAATTATTTGTTAAAATATTAAAAACAAAAAATTGATGATACCCGAAGTAGTCTTCCCCCTCGTGCCTCACGTATATCCACCGTCGGGAACCATGTCGCGTCTGGCATTGGTACCCTGTGAGGAACCATGCCACTAACCCATCCACCATGCCTCTAATGACCGTATGTCCCTCCTAAGACGCGCCGCCAATTTTTGGGCTTAGCGGGAGTGGCATGGGTTCCGATTGCCAAGACGCAAGGTGCCCCGTATATTGGCCATCACTATCGCTATAAGACTCAGAATTGCGCGGGCTCCGTCTTGTTGGAAAGATAACTGCAAATCCCACACCACAGGATTGAAAAATGGAAGTTTTGGTCATACTAAGTATTCCTAAAACAATAAAAACAGAAAATTGACGATACCCGAAGTAGTCTTCTCGCTCATGCCTCATATATATCCCCAGTCGGGAACCATGTCACGTTTGGCGTTCGTACACTGTGAGGAATCATGCCTCTAACCCATCCGCCATGCCTCTAATGACCGTATGTCCCTCCTAAGACACGCCGCCAATTTTGGGGGTTAGCGGGAGTGGCACCGGTTCCCATTGCCAAGACACATGGTGGACCGTGTATTGGCCCTAACGATCGCTATAAGACTCAGAATTGCGCGGGGTCGGTCTTGTTTGAAAGATAACTGCAAATTCCACACCACAGGAATGATAAACAAAAGTTTTGACCATAGTAAGTATTTGTAAAATAATAAAAACAAAAAATTGACGACAGACGAAGTAGTCTTCGCCCTCGTGCCTCACATATATCCACCGTCGGCAACCATGTCGCGTCTGGCATTCGTACCCTGTGAGGAACCATACCGCTAACCCATCCACAATGCCTCTAATGACCGTATGTCGCTCCTAAGACGTGCCGCCAATTTTGGGGGTTAGCGGGAGTGGCACGAGTTGCCATTACCAAGACGCAAGGTGCCCCGTATATTGGCCAGAACTACCGCTATAAGACTCGAAACTGCGTGGGCTCTATTTTGTTGGAAAGATAACTGCAACTCCCACACCACTAGAACAAAAAACAGAAGTTTTGGTCATACTAAGTATTTCTACAATGATAAAAACAAAAAATTGACGACACCCAAAGTAGTCTTCCCGCTCGTGCCTCACATATATCCACCGTCGGGAACCATGTCGCGTGTGGCATTCGTACACTAAGAGGATGCATGCCGCTAAACCATCCACCATGCCTCTAATGGCTGTATGTCCCAAATAAGACGCGCCGCCAATTTTGGGGGTTAGCGGGAGTGGCACATGTTCCAATTGCCAAGACGCAAGGTGCCCCGTATATTGGCCATAACTATGGCTATAAGACTCAGAATTGCGTGAGCTCGGTCTTGTTGGAAAGATAACTACAAATCCCACACCACAAGAATGAAAAACGGCAGTTTTGGTCATACTAAGTATTTCTAAAATAATGAAAACAAAAAATTGGCAACACCCGAAGTAGTCTTCCCGCATGTGCCTCACATATATCCTCCGTCGGGAACCATGTCGCGTCGGGCGTTCGTACACTGTGAGGAACCATGCCGCCAACCCTTCCACCATGCCTCTAATGACCGTATGTGCCTCCTAAGACACGCCGCCAATTTTGGGGGTTAGCGGGAGTGGCACGGGTTCCCATTGCCGAGACGCAAGGTGCCCCGTATATTGGCCATAACTATCGCTATTAGACTCAGAATTGCGCGGGCTCAGTTTTGTTGGAAAGATAACTGCAAATCCCACACCACAGGAATTAAAAACAGAAGTTTTGGACATACTAAATATTTATAAAATAACAAAAACAAAAATTGACGACACCCGAAGTAGTCTTCCCGCTCATGCCTCAGATATATCCGCCGTGGGGAACCATGTCGCATCGAGCGTTCGTACACTATGAGGAACCATGCCGCTATCCCATCCGCCATGCTTCTAATGACCGTAGGTCACTCCTAAGACGGAAGGTGCCTCGTATATTGGCCATAACTATCCCTATAAGACTCAGAATTACGTGGGCTCGGTCTTGCTGGAAAGATAACTGCATGACCGTATGTCCCTCCTGAGATGTGCCACCTATTTTGGGGGTTAGCAGGAGTGGCACGGGTTCCCATTGCCACGACGCAAGTTGCCCCGTATATTGGCCATAACTGTCGCTATAAGACTCAGAATTGCGCGGGCTCGGTCTTGTTGGAAAGAGAACTGCAAATCCCACACCACAGGAACGAAAAACAGAATTTTTGATCATACTAAGTGTTTCTAAATAATAAAACAAATAATTGATGACCCCCGAAGTAGTCTTCCCGATCGTGCCTCACATACATCCAACGTCGGGAACCATGTCGCGTCTGGCGTTCCTACCCTATGAGGAACCATGCCGCTAACCCATCCACCATGACTCTAATGACCGTATGTCCCTCCTGAGATGTGCCGCCTATTTTGCGGGTTAGCGGGAGTGGCACGGGTTCCCATTGCCAAAACGCAAGGTGCACCGTATATTGGCGATTACTATCGCTATAACACTGAGAATTGCGCGGGCTCGATCTTATTGGAAAGATAACTGCAAATCCCACACCACTAGAATGAAAAATGGAATTTTTTGTCATACTAATTTTTTCTACAATAATAAAAACAAAAAGTTGATGACACCCGAAGTTGTCTTCCCGCTCGCGGCTCACATATATCCACCGTTGGGAACCACATTGCGTCTGGCGTTCGTACCCTATGAGGAACCATGCCTCTAATGACCGTATGTCCCTCCTGAGATGTGCCGCCTATTTTGCGGGTTAGCGGGAGTGGCACGGGTTCCCATTGCCAAGACACAAGTTACCCCGTATATTGGCCATAACTGTCGCTATAAGCCTCAGAATTGCGCGGGCTCGGTCTTGGTGGAAAGATAACCGCAAATTCCACACCACAGGAATGAAAAATGGAATTTTTGGTCATACTAAGTATTTCTATAATAATAAAAACAAAAATTTGACGACACCCGAAGTTGTCTTCCCGCTCGTGCCTCACATATATCCACCGTCGGCAACCATGTCGCGTCTGGCGTTCGTACACTGTGAGGAACTGTGCCGCTAACCCATCCACCATGCCTCTAATGACCGTATGTCCCTCCTAAGACACGCTGCCAATATTGGGGGTTAGCAGGAGTGGCACGGGTTCCCATTGTCAAGACGCAAGGTGCACTGTATATTGGCCATTACTATCGCTATAAGACTCAGAATTGCGCGGGCTCGGTCTTGTTGGAAAGATAACTGCATATCCCACCCCACAAGAATGAAAAATCGAATTTTTCGTCATACAAAGTATTTCTAAAAAAATAAAAACAAAAAATTGACGACACCCGAAGTAGTCTTCCCGCTCGTGCCTCACATATATCCACCGTCGGGAACCATGTCGCGTCTGGCGTTCGTACCCTGTGAGGAACCGTGCCGCTAACCCATCCACCATGCCTCTAATGACCGTATGCCCCTCCTAAGACACGCCACCAATTTTGGCGGTTAGCGGGAGTGGCACGGGTTCCCATTGCCAAGACGCAAGGTGCCTCGTATATTGGACATAACTATCGCTATAAGTCTCAGAATTGCGCGGGCTCGGTCTTGTTGGAAAGATAACTGCAAATCCCACCCCACAGGAATGATAAATGGAATTTTTGATCATACTAGGTATTTCAAAAATAATAAAAAAAATTTTGACGACACCCGAAGTAGTCTTCCCGCTCGTGCCTCACATATATCGACCGTCGGGAACCATGTCGCGTCTGGCGTTCGTACACTGTGATGAACTGTGCCGCTAACCCATCCACCATGCCTCTAATGACCGTATGTCCCTCCTAAGACGCGCTGCCAATATTGGGGGTTAGCGGGAGTGGCACGGGTTCCCATTGTCAAGACGCAAGGTGCACCGTATATTGGCCATTACTATCGCTATAAGACTCAGAATTGCGCGGGCTCGGTCTTGTTGGAAAGATAACTGCCAATCCCAAACCACAGGAATCAAAAATGAAATTTTTGGTCATCCTAAGTATTTCTAAAATAATAAAAACAAAAAAGTGACGACACCCGAAGTTGTCTTACCGCAGGTGGTTCACATATATCCACCGTTGGGAACCATGTCGCGTCTGACGTTCGTACCCTATGAGGAACCATGCCGCTAACCCATCCACCATGCCTCTAATGACCGTATGTCCCTCCTGAGATGTGCCGCCTATTTTGGGGGTTAGCGGGAGTGGCACGGGTTCCCATTGCCAAGACGCAAGTTGCACCGTATATTGGCCATAACTGTCGCTATAAGACCCAAAATTGCGCGGGCTCGGTCTTGTTGGAAAGAGAACTACAAATCCCACACCACGGGAACGAAAAACAGAATTTTTGGTCATACTAAGTGTTTCTAAAATAATAAAACACAAAATTGTCGACCCCCGAAGTAGTCTTCCCGATCGTGCCTCACATACAACCACCGTCGGGAACCATGTCGCGTCTGGCGTTCGTATATTGTGAGGAACTGTGCCGCTAACCCATCCACCATGCCTCTAATGACTGTATGTCCCTCCTAAGATGTGCCACCTATTTTGGGGGTTAGCGGGAGTGGCACGGGTTCCCATTGCCAAGACGCTAAGTGCCCCGTATATTGGCGATAACTATCGCTATAAGACTCAGAATAGCGCAGGCTCAGTCTTGTTGGAAAGATGTCTTCAAATCCCACACCACAGGAACGAAAAATAGAATTTTTGGTCATACTAAGTATTTCTAAAATAATAAAAAAATTTGACGACCCCGAAGTAGTCTTCCCGCTCGTGGCCCACAAATATCCACCGTTGGGAACCAGGTCGCGTCTGGCATTCGTACCCTGTGAAGAACCGTGCCGCTAACCCATCCACCAAGCCTCTAATGACCGTATGTCCCTCCTAAGACACGCCGCCAATTTTGGCGGTTAGCTGGAGTGCCACGAGTTCCCATTGCCAAGACGCAAGGTGCCCCGTATATTGGCCATTACTATCACTATAAGGCTCAGAATTGCACAGGCTCGGTCTTGTTTGAAAGATAACTGCAAATCCCACACCACAGGAATCAAAAATGGAGTTTTTGGTCATACTAAGTATTTCTAAAATAATAAAAACAAAAAATTGACGACACCCGAAGTTGTCTTCCCGCTCGTGGCTCACATATATCCACCGTTGGGAACCATGTCGCGTCTGGCGTTCGTACCCTATGAGGAACCATGCCGCTAACCCATCCACCATGCCTCTAATGACCGTATGTCCCTCCTGAGATGTGCCGCCTATTTTGGGGGTTAGCGGGAGTGGCACGGGTTCCCATTGCCAAGACGCAAGTTGCCCCGTATATTGGCAATAACTGTTGCTATAAGCCTCAGAATTGCGCGGGCTCGGTCTTGGTGGAAAGATAACCGCAAATCCCACACCACAGGAATGAATAATGGAATTTTTGGTCATACTAAGTATTTCTATAATAATAAAAACAAAAATTTGACGACACCCGAAGTTGTCTTCCCGCTGGTGCCTCACATATATCCACCGTCGGCAACCATGTCGCGTCTGGCGTTCGTACACAGTGAGGAACTGTGCCGCTAACCCATCCACCATGCCTCTAATGACCGTATGTCCCTCCTAAGACGCGCGGCCAATATTGGGGGTTAGCGGGAGTGGCACGGGTTCCCATTGCCAAGACGCTAAGTGCCCCGTATATTGGCGATAACTATCGCTATAAGACTCAGAATAGCGCAGGCTCAGTCTTGTTGGAAAGATGTCTTCAAATCCCACACCACAGGAACGAAAAACAGAATTTTTGGTCATACTAAGTATTTCTAAAATAATAAAAAAATTTGACGACCCCCGAAGTAGTCTTCCCGCTCGTGGCTCACAAATATCCACCGTTGGGAACCAGGTCGCGTCTGGCATTCGTACCCTGTGAAGAACCGTGCCGCTAACCCATCCACTAAGCCTCTAATGACCGTATGTCCCTCCTAAGACACGCCGCCAATTTTGGCGGTTAGCTGGAGTGCCACGAGTTCCTATTGCCAAGACGCAAGGTGCCCCGTATATTGGCCATTACTATCACTATAAGGCTCAGAATTGCACAGGCTCGGTCTTGTTTGAAAGATAACTGCAAATCCCACACCACAGGAATCAAAAATGGAGTTTTTGGTCATACTAAGTATTTCTAAAATAATAAAAACAAAAAATTGACGACACCCGAAGTTGTCTTCCCGCTCGTGGCTCACATATATCCACCGTTGGGAACCATGTCGCGTCTGGCGTTCGTACCCTATGAGGAAGCATGCCGCTAACCCATCCACCATGCCTCTAATGACCGTATGTCCCTCCTGAGATGTGCCACCTATTTTGGGGGTTAGCGGGAGTGGCACGGGTTCCCATTGCCAAGACGCAAGTTGCCCCGTATATTGGCAATAACTGTTGCTATAAGCCTCAGAATTGCGCGGGCTCGGTCTTGGTGGAAAGATAACCGCAAATCCCACACCACAGGAATGAATAATGGAATTTTTGGTCATACTAAGTATTTCTATAATAATAAAAACAAAAATTTGATGACACCCGAAGTTGTCTTCCCGCTGGTGCCTCACATATATCCACCGTCGGCAACCATGTCGCGTCTGGCGTTCGTACACTGTGAGGAACTGTGCCGCTAACCCATCCACCATGCCTCTAATGACCGTATGTCCCTCCTAAGACGCGCGGCCAATATTGGGGGTTAGCGGGAGTGGCACGGGTTCCCATTGTCAAGACGCAAGGTGCACCGTATATTGGCCATTACTATCGCTATAAGACTCAGAATTGCGTGGGCTTGGTCTTGTTGGAAAGATAACTGCATATCCCACCCCACAAGAATGAATAATGGAATTTTTGGTCATACTAGGTATTTCTAAAATAATAAAAAAAAATTTGACGACACCCGAAGTAGTCTTCCCGCTCGTGCCTCACATATATCGACCGTCGGGAACCATGTCGCGTCTGGCGTTCGTACACTGTGAGGAACTGTGCCGCTAACCCATCCACCATGCCTCTAATGACCGTATGTCCCTCCTAAGACGCGCTGCCAATATTGGGGGTTAGCGGGAGTGGCACGGGTTCCCATTGTCAAGACGCAAGGTGCACCGTATATTGGCCATTACTATCGCTATGAAACTCAGAATTGCGCGGGCTCGGTCTTGTTGGAAAGATAACTAGAAATCCCACACCACAGGAATGAAAAACAGAATTTTTGGTCATGCTAAGTATTTCTAAAATAATAAAAACAAAAAATTGACGACACCCGTAGTAGTCTTCCCGCTCGTGCTCACATATATCCAGCGTCGGGAACCATGTCGCGTCTGGCGTTCGTACCCTTTGAGGAACTGTGATGCCCTAGGCATCTCAAGTGCATTACACTAAAATCATTAGCATAATGACATCTTTTCAAAGGCATTTTATCTTGAGAGCATGCATAAATTAGGTCAATTGAGCAACTAAACTTAGTTTTCAGAAAAGCTGTGTTTGTATTGCGGATATAACTTAAATACAATTGTGATTTTTATAAAACCTTACATACCAAACTTGTAGGCGATCCCATAAGGAATGACTTTGGTATTTTGTGTTTTGGCATGGATGAATGTTGAAATCTAGTTTTGGGTCATTTTATGTGAAAATGTGACTTCTGCCAAATTCAGCCCTGTTTGGTAAATTCAGAATTTTGTGAAACAAAATGCAAAATCTTGCCATGTCATGAGTACCAAAGTTGTAGTTCATGAGATTCTATGCAACATTGGTATATTTCACCTTTCATGAAAATGCACCTAAAATGGACTTTTATAATTTCCAAGTTGGGGGTTTCAAATGGTCAAACAGGAGTCAGCAAGTTAATTTCAAATTTAAATCATTTTATACTTGGAATCTGTGATGCCCTAGGCATCTCAAGTGCATTACACTAAAATCATTAGCATAATGACATCTTTTCAAAGGCATTTTATCTTGAAGAGCATGCATAAATTAGGTCAATTGAGCAACTAAACTTAGTTTTCAGAAAAGCTGTGTTTGTATTGCGGATATAACTTAAATACAATTGTGATTTTTATAAAACCTTACCTACCAAACTTGTAGGCAATCCCATAAGGAATGACTTTGGTATTTTGTGTTTGGCATGCATGAGTGTTGAAATCTAGTTTTGGGTCATTTTATGTGAAAATGTGACTTCTGCCAAATTCAGCCCTGTTTGGTAAATTCAAAATTTTGTGAAACAAAATTCAAAATCTTGCCATGTCATGAATACCAAAGTTGTAGTTCATGAGATTCTATGCAACATTGGTATATTTCACCTTTCATGAAAATGCACCTAAAATGGACTTTTATAATTTCCAAATTGGGGGTTTCAAATGGTCAAACAGGAGTCACCAAGTTAATTGCAAATTTAAATCATTTTATACTTGGATTCTGGTATAGGTCCTTTTGACAAAGTTGTAGATTTCAAAAGGTAAAACATTTCATTCAATTGGGTCCTTTTCAAATTCGGCTCCTAAATTGGTCAAATTGGCGAAATTCAGAAACCTGATCAGTTGGTCAAAGGGGGTTTGTCTTTTTCGATTTTTCTTTTATTTTCTCGTCTCTATGACAAGCGGGACCCACCTGTCAGGCCCGCCCGCGCCAGCGCACGGATGGATTCCCCGCTACCTCGCCCGATGCACCGAGTCCATACACCGTACTCTCTATTCCTGGGATTGACCCCACCTGTCAGCCACAGTGGTCCATAGACCTGGTTCACCCGCGCACCTCCCTCTTCTCTCCCCGCCCGCGCGCGCCCACGCGGCGCTGCGCGCCGAGCGGCCGTGGCCACGCGCCGGCCTTCTCGGCCGCTGCGGCCACGTGCCACTGCCGAGCGCGGACCGCGCGCACGGCGCGCCACCGGGGCGAGGGCGAGGCCGACCCTATTTCCCGATCTCTCCTCCACGCGCTCAAGCTCTCTGTTTTTTTTCCCTCTTTCACTCTCGCGCGTCCGCCATTGCCGGAGCACCGCGAGCTCGTCCCCAGCCCCTTCCGCCCTCTCCCGAGCTCAACCGTCACCACGCCAGGCTTCGTCGCCCTCGACTCCATCCTTCCGCACTAGCCTAGGCCACTGATTTCGTCCCGACGCCGCCCACCGCGCCGCCGGAGCTCGTCGCCCTCTGCTCATCGTCGTCCCACCTCCTCGCGCCCTCTCCCGTCGATTGAAGTAGGGGGTAAGACTCCCCATACTCCTCTCTCTCTCCCCGGCACTCCGCGGCGAGCTCCCGAGCCCCGCAGGGTCGGGATTGGCCGCGCGCCACCGGAGCTTCCCCTCCCGTCGCGAGGAGGAAGACGACGGGAGGAGGAAGATGAACATTTTGCGCTATCGCCCTCCGAGTTTAACAGTTTTATGTTTCCATACCGAGCACTGTGTACTGAGTCTTGTAAATCTTGCACGGGAACCCTCAGAAGCTATGGATAATTATATATAGGTCCTGGATCTGTTTAGTTTCGTTTTAAAATGCTTTTAAAAATGCTGAAACTTTGAAAAATCATAGTAAAGTGGATAAAAATCCAAAAATAGCAAACTTTGTTGCACTGTGTTCCTAATAAATAGATCTACAGGATGGATATGATGGTTGAGTAGGAAAGGACAGTTTTGCCCCTGTTTTTATTCAAACATGTAAAACCCTAATAAATAGGAAATAAGGACTAAATGATCTCCAAAAATAGCCAAATTTGAGCAGGGACCTTGTTATCATGTGTAGGGTCTGTATAAATTTTGTTGGCCCTAACACTTCCTATTGAATTACTATTTTGCCCTTGTCTTGCACTAAGCACATATTAAACTTAAGAAAAAGATTAATATGGTGAATAATGTTTCAAAATGACTTTAAGTTTGATATGAGCTATAGTTATGGAGTAACTTGCTAGAGTTGGAGATGATGCATGTAAGGTTTTGACTCTAATTGGAAACTGGTAGAAATAATGCACATTTATGTAAGCTTCGGTCGCTTCACATGAAGCGATGCTACCTCGCCACGCACACCCCACGTTATTTTATGTGACAAGCTAAGCTATCGTAGATGATGGCTTGTACGATTTCTTAGTATGAAACAACTTTCGCCTCAATATGCATAACTCTATACCATAAATCATAAGTTCACTGATTTACTGCATTACACTCGCATCATAAAGCAAGCATTACACTAATACATGCTCCAACTGCATCATGTCATACATATAGATTCCACGAACGAAGAACCACCGCCGAACCAACCCATCGCGGAAGAACCAGAAGAGGAGTTGCACCAGGAACCAGAGGGCCAGCAGCAGGAACCCGACTACGCTCCGGAGGAAGCTACTGACCTTAGTGAAGAAGGTAGGCAGGACCATACTCAACCCAGCAAATAATTTATACTTGATGATTACGCATATGCATTAGGAGTTACTTGGAACCAGTTGCATTAGACTTCCTGGCCGCCCTGGCCCTAGCACCTATACATAGAGTTCGTAGGACGAGTATGCCTAGAAATTGCTAGGTACGAGTAGACACGAGTGTGTGGACTCGTCACGTAGGTGTTTTTCAAAGTTACAAAAGCTTACAGTTATGTCATTTATTACTGTTGCTCATGAATTAAATGGAGATCGGGCGGAGAATTATTTCAGTATATGCATTTCATAAGGTTGCACTTTGGACTCCGCCCGAGTCGCATAAGGCCCGTTCGCTGTTCGCCTGCTGATCGGCATAACATTGCTAGAGTGCTTAACCGGGAAATGGGACCGGTGAAGTCTTACCTGGGTTTGTCCGGAGTTTTCAAGGCTCCGCTCATCCACTTGCTGGAGGCCGATGGGCCCGGGGGCGCTTGTACTCGAGGGAGGGCTGACCCGGTGCGGCCGTGGTATCGCTCCTGAGGGGGCACAACCCGGGGGTTAGGTGAGGGCGCTTTGAATCTTGGGACAAGACAGGTGGAGATGGGGGCTATATGTGGGAATGCGATGGCTAGTAAGCATATACCCCTGGCATGATAGTTATTCCCGGGAATTAAAAATCGATTCGAATCGCTGATGCCCACCAGGTGTGGGAATGCTGATAGTGCACACGGGCAACGTAGTAATTACTTAAACTCTCGGTATTTTTAATACTCATGGTTTTTGGAATACTACATGTATGATCTGAGTTGTTACCTTACTGAAATTTATTATTATGTTGGCAATCATACAGACTATGAAAACTTGCTGTTATGTTAAATAAGTTGCTGTTAAAAACTAAAAGCTAAGGATTCACTTGCTAGTAAGCCGCTTCGCGTCAGCCGTAAGCCATTTCCATTAAGACCTACTGAGTAATTAGTACTCAGGGTTTGCCCCCACATTTTGAGCGCAGGTATGGAGTTCATGGTGTGTACTTGTGTTGGAGGCGGGGCATGCCCTCATTTAGGATGAGATAACTGAGTGGCACGGGGGCAACATCGGTGGGCTCGATGTTGTACCTCTAAATGCAAATCTTTTGGTGATAACATGGTGACCTATAAACTTATATTTCCGCTGCGAGAAACTTTCGAACTTGCTACCTTATAACCTTATGTTGGACTGTATTTTATGTAAAAACTGGTTTGTAACTAAGTCTAATTTTATGCTATTCAACTGCCTGTGATGATGTTTCTGTTGCGGCTCCATCGTGAGTCAGATGTGTATGATGTCGGTTCCTCTGGGAAAAGGTAATATCGGGAGTCGAATGACTCTCGACGGACGACCGGGTTTAGTTCGGTCTAATCGCACTGCGAGCCAGAGGTGGCAGGTGTGCTTAGCCCGGATTAAATCGGCGGTTCTGCCACAGCTGGTATCAGAGCCGATCATACACAGACAACAGACATATCATCCAGTTTTGATTTGCAAACCTATTTTCGAAAACCCTTTTTCGAAGAATTTGAAAAATGAGAGTATCGATATGCCCATATTAAGGATGTTAGTGAAATGCCAGGTGACATCGCTAACATTCTGACCTAGATAGAACTCATATGCATATTCGGTGCTTTGGGAAGCAACATTTCGGCCATAGCTATCCCCAGTACTGGCGGAGCGCTATTGGGATTTGCGGACTGTTGCGAACCCTGCATTCATGCTGATAGGGCAGAACTCTTTAAGGGGGGTGGTCACGCCATTGGAGAGTTTCGTGACCACTTTTCCTTCAACCAAAATTATAGCTAGATCTTGTTGGCCACCGTTTCTCTCCCCGGTAATTCCCCAGTACTGGAGGAAGACTGGGTGTGTTGGGAGAAATGGCGCCACTACGTCGTCCACCAGACGTAGCTTAAAGAAATTCGTGGATACCACTTCTAGGGTTAGAGTGGTAATGATTGGTCATGGTAATGATGTTGGTATGAGCATGCATTTTTCTGCAGGTACACTAACCACGTGCGAAATTAAGAACGAGTAGAGAACGACTAGTTGCATTAGAGAGTGCCGTGCATACATGTCACCGGATACTCGCTAGTTATATAAATTGTACATAAGGTGTGTGATGTGAGAACGAATAGGACGAGTCATGCATCATGTTTACTTTTACTTGTTCATACTTGGGGGATTATTGTTAAAAGTCAAATAAGTAAAATGAAAGTTTCAAAGATGTTTTCTGCACTCATCACCCACTTAACCGTTGAAGTTATATGCAACCTATGCCTATCACTGATTAAAGTCTCTTATTTAAAAACAGATGGCCAGGACCAAGCAAACCGCCCGTAAAGCCACCAGTGCAAGGGGACTCCGCGTACAGGAGGGAAGGGCTGCTCCCCTCCCACCAGTGACCCACACCCCTCCTTAGCTTGAGAATGGGATGGTCCACACCCGTTGCAGTGAGGAGAACGGCCTCGCGCAGATCCTTTGTCGGGCTCTGCGAGAGATGAGGCGCAGACCGTGCCCCTTCTTCTCTGTGCAGACAGTGCACGCGGAGGGACACTGCATGGCCAGTGTTGTCCTTCCTTCGAGCCACACCGCGGTCTGGCAGACGATCACCGTCTACGGGGCCAATGAGGAGGACGCTTACGACAAGGTCACCCTAGCAGCCATCACCTCACTTAGCTCCTCGGGTGCAGCAGGGATGTCAGTGCTGCGCTACCTCCCCACCGACGGCTACGACGACGAGTGGCTCCGTCGTCACAACATGCTGGAGGAGCGGATTGACACCAGGCCCTATGCTGCGACCATGCAGTTTGCTCACAGCGTACACGGGATGTACCTCCGTGCCGAGGACCGTGTCTCTCACTACCGCGACCAGCACATGTAAGCACAGGACCGTATTGAGGAGCTGGAGGCAGAGTTGGCCGAGGCACAGCAGCGCCTGGCACAGTACGAGCAGGACCCTTCAGTTTCCCTTGTGGTGGAGGATGAGGAAAGCATGGTGTCTGACGCGCGTAACGGGCATTAGAGAGTTTGACAATAGCACTGTGTGGTGAAGCTTTTTGTAAATGGTGCACGTTGTGAGCGATGTTTTGTACTATATCGCTCCGTGCAGTTTGCCATGACTGTACTAAACAGTGGTGAGGTCGAGAGAACTCACTTATGTACGTCATGTAACCCGATGTAGAACCTTAAGCTAGTGTTCCGATGTGATGGACGAGATGGCCCACGTGTGTACTAAGTAAACCCTTAGTTTATTAAGACTCTATAAGTATGGTTGTAGTAACTGCTGAATGCGCATGGACAATGTGAATGATGCGATGCCGTTAAGCTGGGCCTTGCGAGATAGAGTCTAACTGTTTTATTACAAGTTTACTTGTACTCACAAATTGCCTATAGTCCTATGATCTTGCTGTCACCGTATTTCTGCGCAAGGGCTATTGGACTGAACCCATATGACTCCATTTTGCAGATGGTGAACACTCGCACTGGTCAGTCATCGGGGCAGTCAGCGCAAGGCGCTCCGCCCCCGCCGGAGCTGGCCACTTTGGTGGTCCAACAAGCTGAGCTGATTCGATTATTAGCAGAAGACCGCCAGGCCCGTGGGCAACAACAGCCGCGGGAGTACCGGCCACGTGGCATTACTTACCTGGACTTCGAGGGGCTGCGACCCCCGGTTTTCACCAATTGCCCCGAGCCACTGGCGGCAGATGACTGGCTTCGTACCGTCCAGTCCAAGTTCACCCTTCTGCCAGGGATCAATGACCAAGAGAAGGCTCGATTTGCTGCTCAGCTTCTTCATGGGCCTGCGGGAGCATGGTACGCCACTTTCCTCGCCATGCAGGAGGAGGGCCATGAGCCCACATGGGAGGAGTTCCGTCAGGCTTTCCGGGCCCACTACATCCCGGCAAGTTTGATGGAACAAAAGCGACGTGAGTTCTGAGACCTCAGGCAGGGAAACAGGACCGTTATGCAGTATTTGCAGACCTTTATCCACCTCTCTCAGTATGCCCCGAGAGATGTTGCTACTGAGCCGGAGCGGGCCGAGAGACTCCTAGAGGGCCTTGACCCTACCCTCCGGACTCACTTGGCACGGCGCTACCAGAGCTTCACTGAGCTGGTAGACACTGCTCTCGACATGGAGAATCGTCTCCGTGCTGCTAACGAGGATCAGAAGCGCAAAAGGATAGCCAACACATCAGCAACGGGCCCTTCACAGAAGCAGAAGACCGCATACAAGCCTCAACAGTAAAATTATCAGCAGTCTCGCTATGTGGTCCGACCCAACCAACCAAGGTGGATCCATCGGGCGGCACCGCAGCAACAGTACCCCATCTATCGAGCACCCACACAGTTGCCAGCTCCCCGTGCTCCCATTGTTCCGGGACCGGGCGCTCCTTGTTACAACTGCGGCAAGATCGGCCATTTTAGTAAGGACTGCAGAGCGCCTCGCAGGATCCAAGGTCCTATTCCTGCGGGTGGAAACCAGCAGAGCAAGCCGAAGGGATTCGTACCCAAGACAGGTCGAGTGCACTATGTGCACATGGAGCAGATCCCTGCAGGAGAGCCTGTTCTCGCCGGTACGTTCATGGTCAGCGGTCAGCCGACCATCGTGTTATTTGATTCAGGGGCTACTCATACTTTCATTAGTCAGTCATATACATCTAAGCGTGGGGTAAAAACTTCACGTATAAAAGAGAAATATCAAATTACCGCGCCGGGGAACCCGATAAATACAAATCTGATAGTGAAAGGGTTAAGGCTGAGTATAGGAGAGGAAGATTTCACAATCAACCCTGTGGTGCTGCCACACCGGGGGATTGATATCATCTTAGGGATGAATTGGATGACAGAAAACAATGCAGTCCTGGATATTGGCAGCAGGACAGTGCAGTTAAGGTCTAGTGTCAGCGGCAAGATTCTACGAATACACATGCCAAACCAAAAACACATGACCCCCACAGTTAATGCGACTGAACTACAAGAAGTTAAGAAGATACCAGTAGTGTGTGAATTCCCGGACGTGTTTCCGGAAGAACTTCCTGGATTACCACCAAAACGAGATGTAGAGTTTACCATTGAACTCGTTCCAAGCACGGCACCTGTATCAAAAAGACCATACAGGATGCCACCTGATGATTTGAAGGAATTGAAAACACAGCTACAAGAACAATTAGACAAAGGGTTCATTAGGCCTAGTTCATCACCGTGGGGTTGTCCAGCTCTCTTTGTTGAGAAAAAGGATCATGGTGGGAAAAGATTGTGTGTTGACTATCGGCCACTGAATGCAGTGACCGTCAAAAACAAATACCCACTGCCACACATCGACATTCTATTTGATCAGTTAGCTGGGGCTAAGGTCTTTTCTAAAATTGACCTAAGGTCTGGCTACTATCAGATGAAGATTAGAGAAGAGGATATACCCAAGACAGCATTCTCTACCAGATACGGCTTGTATGAGTACTTGGTCATGTCATTTGGACTAACCAACGCACCGGCTTTCTTCATGTATATGATGAACTCAGTGTTTATGAATGAACTCGATAAGTTCGTGGTGGTATTCATAGATGACATACTAATCTACTCCAAAAATGAAAAAGAACATGAAGAACATTTGAGGGTCGTGCTCACTCGGCTCAGAGAGCATAAGCTTTATGCCAAGTTTAGCAAGTGTGCATTCTGGCTAAAAGAAGTGAGTTTCTTGGGTCACGTACTATCTGAAAAGGGAGTCGCAGTTGATCCTAACAAAGTAGAAGATGTGCTAAATTGGAAACAACCAGAGACCGTGACTGAAATCCGGAGTTTTCTTGGTTTAGCTGGCTACTACCGCCGCTTTATCAAAGATTTCTCCAAAATTGCAAAACCCATGACCTCATTGACCAAGAAAAATGCAAAGTTCATTTGGAATCCGAGTTGTGAAGAAGCTTTCCAAACATTGAAGAAATTGTTAACCTCAGCACCAGTGCTAGCTCAACCGGACATTACCAAGCCTTTTGAGGTGTACTGTGATGCCTCCGGTAATGGGCTTGGCTGTGTCTTGATGCAAGAAGGAAGAGTAATTGCTTATGCCTCCCGTCAATTGAGGAAACATGAAGCCAACTATCCAACACATGACCTTGAGTTAGCCGCAGTCGTTCATGCATTAAAGATATGGAGACACTATTTATTAGGCAACACGTGTCACATCTACACTGATCACAAGAGTCTCAAATATATTTTCACTCAACCTGAAATCAATATGAGACAGAGGCGGTGGTTAGAGTTGATAAAAGATTATGATTTGGAGATACACTACCACCCAGGCAAGGCCAATGTGGTAGCAGATGCACTAAGCCGAAAAGCCCATTGCAATGTGATAGAAATCCGACCTACAGCAAGAGTGATCTGCTGTGGGATGAATAACATTGAAACACCTCCGGGACAGCATGCAGAACTCTATAATATCATTATTGAGCCCACAATCAAGGCACAAATCATAGAAGCTCAGAAGCAAGATAAGGGTATGGCATATATCCGTGAAGGTATTAGTGAAGAGAAGAAGGCGTGTTTCACACTTGATGACCAAGGCGTCCTGTGGTTCAAGAATCGTCTAGTGGTGCCCAAGGACATGGAGTTGAGGAAGAGAATACTAGACGAAGCACACTCCTCAATACTCACGATACGTCCGGGCAGCAATAAGATGTACCAAGACTTGAAGCAAAAGTTTTGGTGGACCCGCATGAAGCAGGAGATCGCCAGATATGTATCGGAGTGCGACGTGTGTAAGAAAGTAAAAGCTGATCACTTAAAGGCCGCTGGAATGCTTCAACCACTGGATGTTCCAGCGTGGAAATTGGAGGATATACACATGGATTTTGTTGTGGGTTTGCCGCGTACCCAAAAGGGATATGATTCTATATGGGTAATTGTCGATCGGCTCGCCAAGTCGGCACACTTCTTACCCGTCAAGACTCATTATACTGCCGCTACCTATGCAGAGCTATATATTGCACGGGTTATTTCCCTACATGGGGTGCCCAAGACCATCACTTCCGATCGAGGTTCGATATTTGTGTCCCGCTTTTGGGAACATTTGCAATCCGCTCTCGGAACCACTGTGATTCGAAGTTCAGCATATCACCCTCAAACCAGTGGTCAAGTAGAAAGAGTGAATCAAATTCTAGAAGATATGTTAAGGGCTTGTGCACTAACATATTCCACCAAGTGGGATGAATGCCTTCCCCTGGCGGAGTTCGCTTATAACAATAGCTACCAAAAGAGCTTAGAAATGGCTCCTTTCGAGGCTCTTTATGGTAGGAGATGCAGAACACCACTAAACTGGTCTGAACCAGGAGAGCGTGTTACCTTTGGCCCTGATTTAGTGGTAGAAGCCGAAGAACAAGTGAAACTCATACACCACCATCTCAAAAGAGCACAGTCCAGACAGAAAAGTTACTCGGATAAAAGGAGGAGGCCACTAGTCTTTGATGGGGGATCATGTGTATCTCAAAGTATCTCCAATGAAAGGGATACAACGGTTTGGGGTGAAAGGAAAGTTAGCACCAAGGTACGTCGGTCCATTCAAGATCAATGAAAAGTGCGGAGCCGTCGCTTACCGATTAGAGTTACCACCACATCTGGCTGCGGTTCACGATGTGTTTCACATTTCGCAACTAAAGAAGTGCTTAAGAGTGCCTGAGAAAGTGGTAGATACCTCTCAAATTCAAATTGAACCAGATCTCACATACGAAGAACATCCTATAAAAATCCTTGATCAAAAACAAAGATCAACCCGTTGGAAAACAATCAACTTTTACAAAGTTCAATGGAGTAATCACTCCGAAGAAGAAGCCACTTGGGAGCATGAAGAATACCTACACACTAAGTATCCTGGTTTTCTACCATCCACTTCAAAACGGTATGTTACAACAGCTTAACTTTAGGATCTAAACTCAATACATGCACTCAACATTGACTGCAACCAACTTCACCTTCCACGTCACATTAAAATCTCGGGACGAGATTTCTTTAAGGGGGGTGGGTTGTGATGCCCTAGGCATCTCAAGTGCATTACACTAAAATCATTAGCATAATGACATCTTTTCAAAGGCATTTTATCTTGAAGAGCATGCATAAATTAGGTCAATTGAGCAACTAAACTTAGTTTTCAGAAAAGCTGTGTTTGTATTGCGGATATAACTTAAATACAATTGTGATTTTTATAAAACCTTACCTACCAAACTTGTAGGCAATCCCATAAGGAATGACTTTGGTATTTTGTGTTTTGGCATGCATGAGTGTTGAAATCTAGTTTTGGGTCATTTTATGTGAAAATGTGACTTCTGCCAAATTCAGCCCTGTTTGGTAAATTCAAAATTTTGTGAAACAAAATTCACAATCTTGCCATGTCATGAGTACAAAAGTTGTAGTTCATGAGATTCTATGCAACATTGGTATATTTCACCTTTCATGAAAATGCACCTAAAATGGACTTTTATAATTTCCAAGTCGGGGGTTTCAAATGGTCAAACAGGAGTCAGCAAGTTAATTGCAAATTTAAATCATTTTATACTTGGAATCTGGTATAGGTCCTTTTGACAAAGTTGTAGATTTCAAAAGGTACAACATTTCATTCAATTGGGTCCTTTTCAAATTCGGCTCCTAAATTGGTCAAATTTGCGAAATTCAGAAACCTGATCAGTTGGTCAAAGGGGGTTTGTCTTTTTCGATTTTTCTTTTATTTTCTCGTCTCTATGACAAGCGGGACCCACCTGTCAGGCCCGCCCGCGCCAGCGCACAGATGGATTCCCCGCTCCCTCGCCCGATGCACCGAGTCCATACACCGCACTCTCTATTCCTGGGATTGACCCCACCTGTCAGCCACAGTGGTCCATAGACCCGGTTCACCCGCGCACCTCCCTCTTCTCTCCCCGCCCGCGCGCGCCCACGCGGCGCTGCGCGCCGAGCGGCCATGGCCACGCGCCGGCCTTCTCGGCCGCCGTGGCCATGCGCCACTGCCGCGCGCGGACAGCGCGCACGGTGCGCCACCGTGGCGAGGGCGAGGCCGACCCTATTTCCCGAGCTCTCCTCCACGCGCTCAAGCTCTCTGTTTTTTTTCCCTCTTTCACTCTCGCGCGTCCGCCATTGCCGGAGCACCGCGAGCTCGTCCCCAGCCCCTTCCGCCCTCTCCCGAGCTCAACCGTCACCACGCCGGGCTTCGTCGCCCTCGACTCCATCCTTCCGCACTAGCCTAGGCCACTGATTTCGTCCCGACGCCGCCCGCCGCGCCGCCGGAGCTCGTCGCCCTCTGCTCATCGTCGTCCCACCTCCTCGCGCCCTCTCCCGTCGATTGAAGTAGGGGGTAAGACTCCCCATACTCCTCTCTCTCTCCCCGGCACTCCGCGGCGAGCTCCCGAGCCCCGCAGGGCCGGGATTGGCCGCACGCCACCGGAGCTTCCCCTCCCGTCGCGAGGAGGAAGACGACGGGAGGAGGAAGATGAACATTTTGCGCTATCGCCCTCCGAGTTTAACAGTTTTATGTTTCCATACCGAGCACTGTGTACTGAGTCTTGTAAATCTTGCACGGGAACCCTCAGAAGCTATGGATAATTATATATAGGTCCTGGATCTGTTTAGTTTCGTTTTAAAATGCTTTTAAAAATGCTGAAACTTTGAAAAATCATAGTAAAGTGGATAAAAATCCAAAAATAGCAAACTTTGTTGCACTGTGTTCCTAATAAATAGATCTACAGGATGGATATGATGGTTGAGTAGGAAAGGACAGTTTTGCCCCTGTTTTTATTCAAACATGTAAAACCCTAATAAATAGGAAATAAGGACTAAATGATCTCCAAAAATAACCAAATTTGAGCAAGGACCTTGTTATCATGTGTAGGTTCTGTATAAATTTTGTTGGCCCTAACACTTCCTATTGAAGTACTATTTTGCCCTTGTCTTGCACTAAGCACATATTAAACTTAAGAAAAAGATTAATATGGTGAATAATGTTTCAAAATGACTTTAAGTTTGATATGAGCTATAGTTATGGAGTAACTTGCTAGAGTTGGAGATGATGCATGTAAGGTTTTGACTCTAATTGGAAACTGGTAGAAATAATGCACATTTATGTAAGCTTCGGTCGCTTCACATGAAGCGATGCTACCTCGCCACGCACACCCCACGTTATTTTATGTGACAAGCTAAGCTATCGTAGATGATGGCTTGTACGATTTCTTAGTATGAAACAACTTTTGCCTCAATATGCATAACTCTATACCATAAATCATAAGTTCACTGATTTACTGCATTACACTCGCATCATAAAGCAAGCATTGCACTAATACATGCTCCAACTGCATCATGTCATACATATAGATTCCACGAACGAAGAACCACCGCCGAACCAGCCCGACACAGAGGAACCAGAAGAGGAGTTGCACCAGGAACCAGAGGGCCAGCAGCAGGAACCCGACTACGCTCCGGAGGAAGCTACTGACCCTAGTGAAGAAGGTAGGCAGGACCATACTCTACCCAGCAAGTAAATTATATTTGATGATTACGCATATGCATTAGAAGTTGCTTGGAACCAATTGCATTAGACTTCCTGGCCGCCCTGGCCCTAGCACCTATACATAGAGTTCGTAGGACGAGTATGCCTAGAAATTGCTAGGTACGAGTAGACACGAGTGTGTGTACTCGTCACGTAGGTGTTTTCAAAATCACAACAGCTTACAGTTATATCACTTGTATTTGTTGCTCATGAAGTAAATGGAGACCGGGCGGAGATTTTACTTCAGTATTCACTATTCATGATGTCGCACCCGGACTCCGCCCGAGTCGTATAAGGCCCGTTCGCTGTTCGCCTATTGGTCGGCATAACATTGCTAGAGTGCTTGACCGGGAAATGGGACCGGTAAAGTCTTTCCTGGGCTCGTCCGAAGCACAGAGACACGTTCCTACCCGCTGGTTGAGAGGAAGGTGGCCCGGGGGAGCTTGGTACTCATGACGGGGAGACCGAGATGTCGGCAGGCTCGTCATGGGGGCACAACCCGGGGGCTAGGCGGGAGTGAATCGAACTTGGGACGAGACAGGTTAAGATTGGGGCTATATGTGGGAACGCGATGGCTAGTAAGCATATACCCCTGGCATGATAGTTATTCCCGGGAATTAAAATCGATTCGAATCGCTGATGCCCACCAGGTGTGGGAATGCCAATGCCTTTGACGTTCAACGTAGTAATTACTTAAACTCTCGGTATTTTAATACTCATGGTTTTTGGAATACTACATGTTTTAACTGAGTTGTTACCTTACAGAAATTTACTATTATGTTGTCAATCATACAGACAATGAAACTTGTTGTTTATGCTAAATAAGTTGCTGTTAAAAACTAAAAGCTAAGGATCCACTTGCTAGTAAGCTGCTTCGCGTCAGCCGTAAGCCAAATCCATTAAGACCTACTGAGTAATTAGTACTCAGGGTTTGCCCCCACATTTTGAGCGCAGGTATGGAATTCATGGTGTGCACTTGTGTTGGAGGCGGGGCATGCCCTCATTTAGGATGAGGTGACTGAGTGGCAGGAGGACAACATCGGTGGGCTCGATGTTGTACCTCTAATGCAAAACTTTTGGTGATAACATGGTGACCTATAAACTTATATTTCCGCTGCGAGAAACATTCGAACTTGCTACCTTAAAACTTTATGTTGGACTTGTATTTTATGTAAAATCTGGTTTGTAATTAAGTCTAACTTTATGCTATTCAACTGCCTGTGGTGATGTATCTGTTGTGGCTCCATCGTGGGTCAGATGTGTATGATGTCGGTTCCTCTGGGAAAAGGTAATATCGGGGGTCGAATGACTCTCGACGGACGACCGGGTTTAGTTCGGTCTAATCGCACTGCAAGCCAGAGGTGGCAGGTGTGCTTAGCCCGGATTAAATCGGCGGTTCCGCCACAGCTGGTATCAGAGCCGATCATACACAGACAACAGACATATCATCCAGTTTTGATTTGCAAACCTATTTTCGAAAACCCTTTTCGAAGTATTTGAAAAATGAGAGTATCGATATGCCCCTATTAAGGATGTTAGTGAAATACCAGGTGACATCGCTAACATTCTGACCTAGATAGAACTCATATGCATATTCGGCGCTTTGGGAAGCAACATTTGCGGACTGTTGCGAACCCTGCATTCATGCTGATAGGGCAGAACTCTTTAAGGGGGGTGGTCACGCCATTGGAGTATTTCGTGATCACTTTTCCTTCAACCAAAATTATAGCTAGATCTTGTTGGCCACCGTTTCTCTCCCCGGTAATTCCCCAGTACTGGAGGAAGACTGGGTGTGTTGGGAGAAATGGCGCCACTACGTCGTCCACCAGACGTAGCTTAAAGAAATTCGTTGATACCACTTCTAGGGTTAGAGTGGTAATGATTGGTCATGGTAATGATGTTGGTATGAGCATGCATTTTTCTGCAGGTACACTAACCACGTGCGAAATTAAGAAAGAGTAGAGAACGACTAGTTGCATTAGAGAGTGCCGTGCATACATGTCACCGGATACTCGCTAGTTATATAAATTGTACATAAGGTGTGTGATGTGAGAACGAATAGGACGAGTCATGCATCATGTTTACTTTTACTTGTTCATAATTGGGGGATTATTGCTAAAAGTCAAATGAGTAAAATGAAGGTCCAAAGATATCTTTTGCACACATCACCCACGTAACCGTTGAAATTATATGCAATCTATGCCTATCACTGATTAAAGTCTCTCATTTAAAAACAGATGGCCAGGACCAAGCAAACCGCCCGCAAAGCCACCAGTGCGAGGGGACTCCGCGTACAGGAGGGAAGGGCTGCTCCCCTCCCACTAGTGACCCACACCCCTCCTCAGCTTGAGAATGGCATTGTCCACACCCGTTGCCGTGAGGAGAACGGTCTTGCGCAGATCCTTTGTCGGGCTCTGCGTGAGATGAGGCGCAGACCGTGCCCCTTCTTCTCCGTGCAGACAGTGCACGCGGAGGGACACTGCATGGCCAGTGTTGTCCTTCCTTCGAGCCACACCGCGGTCCGGCAGACGATCACCGTCTACGGGGCCAATGAGGAGGACGCTTACGACAAGATCACCCTAGCAGCCATCACCTCACTCAGCTCCTCGGGTGCAGCAGGGATGTCAGTGCTGCGCTACCTCCCCACCGACGGCTACGACGACGAGTGGCTCCGTCGTCACAACATGCTGGAGGAGCGGATTGACACCAGGCCCTATGCTGCGACCATGCAGTTTGCTCACAGCGTACACGGGATGTACCTCCGTGCCGAGGACCGTGTCTCTCACTACCGCGACCAGCACATGTATGCACAGGACCGTATTGAGGAGCTGGAGGCAGAGTTGGCCGAGGTACAGCAGCACCTGGCACAGTACGAGCAGGACCCTTCAGTTGCCCCTGTGGTGGAGGATGAGGACAGCATGGTGTCTGACGCGCGTAACGGGCATTAGAGAGTTTGACAATAGCACTGTGTGGTGAAGCTTTTTGTAAATGGTGCACGTTGTGAGCGATGTTTTGTACTATATCGCTCCGTGCAGTTTGCCATGACTGTACTAAACAGTGGTGAGGTCGAGAGAACTCACTTATGTACGTCATGTAACCCGATGTAGAACCTTAAGCTAGTGTTCCGATGTGATGGACGAGATGGCCCACGTGTGTACTAAGTAAACCCTTAGTTTATTAAGACTCTATAAGTATGGTTGTAGTAACTGCTGAATGCGCATGGACAATGTGAATGATGCGATGCCGTTAAGCTGGGCCTTGCGAGATAGAGTCTAACTGTTTTATTACAAGTTTACTTGTACTCACAAATTGCCTATAGTCCTATGATCTTGCTGTCACCGTATTTCTGCGCAAGGGCTATTGGACTGAACCCATATGACTCCATTTTGCAGATGGTGAACACTCGCACTGGTCAGTCATCGGGGCAGTCAGCGCAAGGCACTCCGCCCCCGCCGGAGCTGGCCACTTTGGTGGTCCAACAAGCTGAGCTGATTCGATTATTAGCAGAAGACCGCCAGGCCCGTGGGCAACAACAGCCGCGGGAGTACCGGCCACGTGGCATTACTTACCTGGACTTCGAGGGGCTGCGACCCCCGGTTTTCACCAATTGCCCCGAGCCACTGGCGGCAGATGACTGGCTTCGTACCGTCCAGTCCAAGTTCACCTTTCTGCCAGGGATCAATGAGCAAGAGAAGGCTCGATTTGCTGCTCAGCTTCTTCATGGGCCTGCGGGAGCATGGTACGCCACTTTCCTCGCCATGCAGGAAGAGGGCCATGAGCCCACATGGGAGGAGTTCCGTCAGGCTTTCCGAGCCCACTACATCCCGGCAAGTTTGATGGAACAAAAGCGTCGCGAGTTCCGAGACCTCAAGCAAGGTAACAGGTCCGTTATGCAATAAGTGCAGACCTTTATCCACCTCTCTCAGTATGCTCCGAGAGATGTTGCTACTGAGCCAGAGCGGGCCGAAAGACTCCTAGAGGGCCTTGATCCCACCCTCCGGACTCACCTGGCACGACGCTACCAGAGCTTCACTGAGCTGGTAGACACTGCTCTCGACATGGAGAATCGTCTCCGTGCTGCTAACGAGGATCAGAAGCGCAAAAGGCTAGCCAACACATCAGCAACTGGCCCTTCACAGAAGCAGAAGACCGCATACAAGCCTCCACAGCAAAATTATCAGCAGCCTCGCTATGTGGTCCGACCCAACCAACCAAGGTGGATCCATCGGGCAGCACCACAGCAACAGTACCCCATCTATCGAGCACCCGCACAGTTGCCAGCTCCCCGTGCTCCCATCGTTCCGGGGCCGGGTGCTCCGTGCTTCAACTGCGGCAAGATAGGTCACTTCAGTCGTGACTGTAGGGCACCCCGCAAGATACAGGGTCCTACCCCAGCTGGTGGAAGTCAACAAAGCAAGCCGAAGGGACCCATGCCCAAGATGGGTCGTGTGCACTATGTGCACATGGATCAGATTTCCGCCGGAGAACCGGTGCTTGCCGGTACGTTCATGATCAACGGTCAACCGACCGTCGTGTTATTTGATTCTGGGGCCACACATACTTTTATCAGTAAAACATATGCATTGAGGTATGGGATAAAAATGTACAAGTTGAAAGAAAACTAACAAATTACAGCACCGGGATCGCCTATTGAAACTAGTTTGGGGGTTAGACAACTTAAGCTGAGCATTGGCACAGAAAATTTTATCATCAACCCCGTGGTACTACCACACCAGGGGATTGATATTATTTTAGGTATGAATTGGATGAAAGAACATGATGCAGTCCTGGATGTTGGCAGCAGGACAATACAATTAAAGTCAGGCATGAGTGGCAAGGCTATGCAGATACACATGCCAAATCAAAAACACATGACCCCCACAGTTAATGCGACTGAACTACAAGAGGTTAAAAAGATACCGGTAGTGTGTGAATTCCCGGACGTGTTTCCGGAAGAACTCCCTGGACTACCACCAAAACGGGATGTAGAGTTTGCCATTGAACTCGTTCCAGGCACGGCACCTGTGTCAAAAAGACCATACAGGATGCCACCTGATGATTTGAAAGAATTGAAAACACAGCTACAAGAACAATTAGACAAAGGGTTCATTAGACCTAGTTCATCACCATGGGGTTGTCCAGCTCTCTTTGTTGAGAAAAAGGATCATGGTGGGAAAAGACTGTGTGTTGACTATCGGCCACTGAATGCAGTGACCGTCAAAAACAAATACCCACTGCCACACATCGATATTCTATTTGATCAGTTAGCTGGGGCTAAGGTCTTTTCTAAAATTGACCTAAGGTCTGGCTACTATCAGATAAAGATTAGAGAAGAGGATGTACCCAAGACAGCATTTTCTACCAGATAGGGCTTGTATGAGTACTTGGTCATGTCATTTGGGTTAACCAACGCACCGGCTTTCTTCATGTATATGATGAACTCGGTGTTCATGAATGAACTCGATAAGTTCGTGGTGGTATTCATAGATGACATACTAATCTACTCCAAAAATGAAAAAGAACATGAAGAACATTTAAGAATCGTGCTCACTCGGCTCAGAGAGCATAAGCTTTATGCCAAGTTTAGCAAGTGTGCATTCTGGCTGAAAGAAGTGAGTTTCTTGGGTCACGTACTATCTGAAAAGGGAGTAGCAGTTGATCCTAACAAAGTAGAAGATGTGCTAAATTGGAAGCAACCAGAGACTGTGACTGAAATCCGGAGTTTTCTTGGTTTAGCGGGCTACTACCGCCGCTTTATCAAAGATTTCTCCAAAATTGCAAAACCCATGACCTCATTGACCAAGAAAAATGCCAAGTTCATTTGGAATCTGAATTGTGAAGAAGCTTTCCAAACCTTGAAGAAATTGTTAACCTCAGCACCAGTGCTAGCTCAACCAGATATTACCAAGCCTTTTGAGGTGTACTGTGATGCCTCCGGTAATGGGCTTGGCTGTGTCTTGATGCAAGAAGGCAGAGTAATTGCTTATGCCTCCCGTCAATTGAGGAAACATGAAGCCAACTATCCAACACTTGACCTTGAGTTAGCCGCAGTCGTTCATGCATTAAAAATATGGAGACACTATTTATTAGGCAACACGTGTCACATCTACACTGATCACAAGAGTCTCAAATATATTTTCACTCAACCTGAAATCAATATGAGGCAGAGGCGGTGGTTAGAGTTGATAAAAGATTATGATCTGGAGATACACTATCACCCAGGCAAGGCAAATGTGGTAGCAGATGTACTGAGCCGAAAAGCCCATTGCAATGTAATAGAAGTCCGACCTACAGCAAGAGTGATCTGCTGTGAGATGAATGATATTGAAACACCTCCGGAACAGCATACAGAGCTTTATAATATCATTATTGAGCCCACAATCAAAGCACAAATCACAGAAGCTCAAAAACAAGATAAAGGTATGGCATATATCCGTGAGGGTATTAGTGAAAAGAAGAAGGCGTGTTTCACTCTTGATGACCAAGGCGTCCTATGGTTCAAGAATCGTCTAGTGGTACCCAAGGACATGGAGTTGAGAAAGAGAATACTGGACGAAGCGCACTCCTCAATACTCATGATACATCCGGGCAGCAATAAGATGTACCAAGACTTGAAGCAAAAGTTTTGGTGGACCCGCATGAAACGAGAGATCGCCAAGTACGTGTCTGAGTGCGACGTGTGTAAGAAAGTAAAAGCTGATCACTTAAAGGCTGCTGGAATGCTTCAACCACTGGATGTTCCAGCGTGGAAATGGGAGGATATACACATGGATTTCATTGTGGGGTTGCCTCGAGCTCAAAAGGGGTATGATTCGGTATGGGTAATAATAGACAGATTTACAAAGTCAGCCCATTTCCTTCCGGTAAAAACGATATACCATGCCAAGACCTATGCTGAGATTTATTTAGCTCGTATCCTTCCTTTGCATGGAGTCCCAAAGACCATCACTTCGGATAGAGGGTCACAGTTTGTCTCCCGTTTCTGGGAGCAATTGCATACCGCTTTAGGGACCACTTTGATTCATAGTTCGGCATACCACCCTCAAACCAGTGGTCAAGTAGAAAGAATAAATCAGATCTTAGAAGATATGTTAAGGGCCTGTGCACTAACTTACTCCACCAAATGGGATGAGTGTCTACCCTTGGCAGAGTTTGCTTATAACAATAGCTATCAAAAGAGCTTGGAAATGGCACCGTTCGAAGCTCTCTATGGTAGAAGGTGCAGAACACCACTAAACTGGTCCGAACCAGGAGAGCGTGTTACCTTTGGCCCTGATCTAGTGACCAAAGCTGAAGAACAAGTGAAACTCATACACCAGCATCTCAGAAGAGCACAATCCAGACAAAAAAGTTATTCGGATAAAAGGAGAAGGCCACTAGTCTTTGGTGAAGGAGATCATGTGTATCTCAAAGTATCACCGATGAAAGGAGTACAACGGTTTGGGGTAAAAGGGAAGTTAGCACCAAGGTACGTCGGTCCATTCAAAATCATTGGGAAATGCGGATCCGTCGCTTACCGGTTAGAACTACCACCACATCTAGCTGCGGTTCACGATGTGTTTCATGTCTCACAACTAAAGAAGTGCTTAAGAGTACCGGAGAAAGTGGTAGATACCTCTCAAGTTCAGATTGAACCAGATCTTACATACGAAGAACATCCCGTAAAAATCCTCGATCAAAAGCAAAGATCAACCCGTCGGAAAACAATCAACTTTTACAAAGTTCAATGGAGTAATCACTCCGAAGAAGAAGCCACTTGGGAGCAAGAAGAATACCTACACACTAAGTATCCTGGTTTTCTACCATCCACTTCAAATCGGTATGTTACAACAGCTTAACTTTAGGATCTAAACTCAATACATGCACACAACATTGACTACAACCAACTTCACCACCCACGTCACATCAAAAATCTCGGGACGAGATTTCTTTAAGGGGGGTGGGTTGTGATGCCCTAGGCATCTCAAGTGCATTACACTAAAATCATTAGCATAATGACATCTTTTCAAAGGCATTTTATCTTGAGAGCATGCATAAATTAGGTCAATTGAGCAACTAAACTTAGTTTTCAGAAAAGCTGTGTTTGTATTGCGGATATAACTTAAATACAATTGTGATTTTTATAAAACCTTACATACCAAACTTGTAGGCGATCCCATAAGGAATGACTTTGGTATTTTGTGTTTTGGCATGCATGAATGTTGAAATCTAGTTTTGGGTCATTTTATGTGAAAATGTGACTTCTGCCAAATTCAGCCCTGTTTGGTAAATTCAAAATTTTGTGAAACAAAATGCAAAATCTTGCCATGTCATGAATACCAAAGTTGTAGTTCATGAGATTCTATGCAACATTGGTATATTTCACCTTTCATGAAAATGCACCTAAAATGGACTTTTATAATTTCCAAGTTGGGGATTTCAAATGGTCGAACAGGAGTCAGCAAGTTAATTTCAAATTTAAATCATTTTATACTTGGAATCTGGTATAGGTCCTTTTTACAAAGTTGTAGATTTCAAAAGGTAAAACATTTCATTCAATTGGGTCTTTTCCAAATTCGGCTCCTAAATTGGTCAAATTTGCGAAATTCAGAAACCTAATCAGTTGGTCAAAGGGGGTTTGTCTTTTTCGATTTTTCTTTTATTTTCTCGTCTCTATGACAAGCGGGACCCACCTGTCAGGCCCGCCCGCGCCAGCGCACGGATGGATTCCCCGCTCCCTCGCCCGATGCACCGAGTCCATACACCGAACTCTCTATTCCTGGGATTGACCCCACCTGTCAGCCACAGTGGTGCATAGACCCGGTTCACCCGCGCACCTCCCTCTTCTCTCCCCGCCCGCGCGCGCCCACGCGGCGCTGCGCGCCGAGCAGCCGTGGCGACGCGCCGGCCTTCCCGGCCGCCGTGGCCACGCGCCGCTGCAGCGCGTGGACAGCGCGCACGGCGCGCCCCCGGGGCGAGGGCGAGGCCGACCCTATTTCCCGAGCCCTCCTCCACGCGCTCGAGCTCTCTGTTCTTTTCCCCTTTCAACCTCGCGCGTCCGCCATTACCGGAGCTCGCGCGAGCTCGCCCCCGGCCACTTCCGCCCGCTCCCGAGCTCAACTGTCACCACGCCGGGCTTCATCGCCCTCGACTCCATCCTACCGCACTAGCCTAGGCCACTGATTTCGTCCCGACGCCGCCCGCCGCGCCGCCGGGGCTCGTCGCCCTCTCCCGTCGATTGAAGTAGGGGGTAAGACTCCCCATACTCCTCTCTCTCTCCCTGGCACTCCGCGGCGAGCTCCCGAGCCCCGCAGGGCCGGGATTGGCCGCGCGCCACCGGAGCTTCCCCTCCCGTCGCGAGGAGGAAGACGACGGGAGGAGGAAGATGAACATTTTGCGCTATCGCCCTCCGAGTTTAACAGTTTTATGTTTCCATACCGAGCACTGTGTACTGAGTCTTGTAAATCTTGCACGGGAACCCTCAGAAGCTATGGATAATTATATATAGGTCCTGGATCTGTTTAGTTTCGTTTTAAAATGCTTTTAAAAATGCTGAAACTTTGAAAAATCATAGTAAAGTGGATAAAAATCCAAAAATAGCAAACTTTGTTGCACTGTGTTCCTAATAAATAGATCTACAGGAAGGGTATGATGGTTGAGTAGGAAAGGACAGTTTTGCCCCTGTTTTTATTCAAACATGTAAAACCCTAATAAATAGGAAATAAGGACTAAATGATCTCCAAAAATAGCCAAATTTGAGCAGGGACCTTGTTATCATGTGTAGTTTCTGTATAAATTTTGTTGGCCCTAACACTTCCTATTGAATTACTATTTTGCCCTTGTCTTGCACTAAGCACATATTAAACTTAAGAAAAAGATTAATATGGTGAATAATGTTTCAAAATGACTTTAAGTTTGATATGAGCTATAGTTATGGAGTAACTTGCTAGAGTTGGAGATGATGCATGTAAGGTTTTGACTCTAATTGGAAACTGGTAGAAATAATGCACATTTATGTAAGCTTCGGTCGCTTCACATGAAGCGATGCTACCTCGCCACGCACACCCCACGTTATTTTATGTGACAAGCTAAGCTATCGTAGATGATGGCTTGTACGATTTCTTAGTATGAAACAACTTTCGCCTCATACATAGAGTTCGTAGGACGAGTATGCCTAGAAATTGCTAGGTACGAGTAGACACGAGTGTGTGTACTCGTCACGTAGGTGTTTTCAAAATCACAAAAGCTTACAGTTATATCACTTGTATTTGTTGCTCATGAAGTAAATGGAGACCGGGCGGAGATTTTACTTCAGTATTCACTATTCATGATGTCGCACCCGGACTCCGCCCGAGTCGTATAAGGCCCATTCGTTGTTCGCCTATTGGTCGGCATAACATTGCTAGAGTGCTTAACCGGGAAATGGGACCGGTAAAGTCTTTCCTGGGCTCGTCCGAAGCACAGAGACACGTTCCTACCCGCTGGTTGAGAGGAAGGTGGCCCGGGGGAGCTTGGTACTCATGACGGGGAGACCGAGATGTCGGTAGGCTCGTCATGGGGGCACAACCCGGGGGCTAGGCGGGAGTGAATCGAACTTGGGACGAGACAGGTTAAGATTGGGGCTATATGTGGGAACGCGATGGCTAGTAAGCATATACCCCTGGCATGATAGTTATTCCCGGGAATTATAATCGATTCGAATCGCTGATGCCCACCAGGTGTGGGAATGCCAATGCCTTTGACGTTCAACGTAGTAATTACTTAAACTCTCGGTATTTTAATACTCATGGTTTTTGGAATACTACATGTTTGAACTGAGTTGTTACCTTACGGAAATTTACTATTATGTTGTCAATCATACAGACAATGAAACTTGTTGTTTATGCTAAATAAGTTGCTGTTAAAAACTAAAAGCTAAGGATCCACTTGCTAGTAAGCTGCTTCGCGTCACCCGTAAGCCAAATCCATTAAGACCTACTGAGTAATTAGTACTTAGGGTTTGCCCCCACATTTTGAGCGCAGGTATGGAATTCATGGTGTGCACTTGTGTTGGAGGCGGGGCATGCCCTCATTTAGGATGAGGTGACTGAGTGGCAGGAGGACAACATCGGTGGGCTCGATGTTGTACCTCTAATGCAAAACTTTTGGTGATAACATGGTGACCTATAAACTTATATTTCCGCTGCGAGAAACATTCGAACTTGCTACCTTAAAACTTTATGTTGGACTTGTATTTTATGTAAAATCCGGTTTGTAATTAAGTCTAACTTTATGCTATTCAACTGCCTGTGGTGATGTATCTGTTGTGGCTCCATCGTGGGTCAGATGTGTATGATGTCGGTTCCTCTGGGAAAAGGTAATATCCGGGGTCGAATGACTCTCGACGGACGACCGGGTTTAGTTCGGTCTAATCGCACTGCAAGCCAGAGGTGGCAGGTGTGCTTAGCCCGGATTAAATCGGCGGTTCCGCCACAGGAACCATGCCGCTAACCCATCCACCATGCCTCTAATGACCGTATGTGCCTCCTAAGACACGCCGCCAATTTTGGCGATTAGCGGGACTGCCACCGGTTCCCATTGCCAAGACGCAAGGTGCCCCATATATTGGCCATAACTGTCACTTTAAGACTCAGAATTGCGCGGGCTCGGTCTTGTTGGAAAGATAACTGCAAATCCCACACCACAGGAATGAAAAATGGAATTTTTGGTCAACTAAGTATTTCTAAAATAATAAAAACAAAAAATTGACGACACCCGAAGTTGTCTTCCCGCTCGTGGCTCACATATATCCACCGTTGGGAACCAAGTCGCGTCTGGCATTCGTACACAGTGAGGAACTGTGCCGATAACCCATCCACGATGCCTCTAATGACCGTATGTCCCTCCTAAGACGTGCCGCCAATTTTGGGGGCTAGCGGGAGTGGCACGGGTTCCCATTGCCAAGACGCAAGGTGCCCCGTATATTGGCCATAACTATCGTTATAAGACTCAGAATTGCGCACGCTCGGTCTTGTTGGAAAGATAACTGCAAATCCCACACCACAGGAATGAAAAATGGAATTTTTGGTCATACTAAGTATTTCTAACATAAAAAAAACAAAAAATTGGCGACACCCGAAGTTGTCTTCCCGCTCGTGGTTCACATATATCCACCGTTGGGAACCAAGTCGCGTCTGGCATTCGTACACAGTGAGGAACTGTGCCGCTAACCCATCCACCATGCCTCTAATGACCGTATGTCCCTCCTAAGACGCGCCGCCAATTTTGGGGGTTAGCGGGAGTGGCACGGGTTCCCATTGCCAAGACGCAAGGTGCCCCGGATATTGGCCATAACTATTGCTATAAGACTTAGAATTGCGCACGCTCGGTCTTGTTGGAAACATAACTGCAAATCCCACTCCCCAGGATCGAAAAACCAAATTTTTGGTCATACTAAGTATTTCTAAAATAATAAGAACAAAAAATTGACGACACCCGAAGTAGTCTTCCCACTCGTGCCTCACATATATCCACCGTCGAGAACCATGTCGTGTCGCTAACCCATCCACCATGCCTCTAATGACCGTGTGTCCCTCCTAAGACGCGCCGCCAATTTTGGGGGTTAGCGGGAGTGGCACGGGTTCCCATTGCCAAGACGCAAGGTGCCCCGTATATTGGCCATAACTATCGCTATAAGACTCAGAATTGCGCGCGCTCGGTATTGTTCGAAAGATAACTGCAAATCCCACACCACAGGAACGAAAAATCGAATTTTTGGTCATACTAAGTATTTCTAAAATAATAAAAACCAAAAATTCACGACACCCGAAGTAGTCTTCCCGCTCGTGCCTCTCATATATCCACCGTCGGGAACCATGTCGTGCCGCTAACCCGTCCACAATGCCTCTAATGACCGTATGTCCCTCCTAAGACGCGCCGCCAGTATTGGGGGTTAGCGGGAGTGGCACAGTTTCCCATTGCCAAAACGCAAGGTGCCCCGTATATTGGCCATAACTATCGCTATAAGACTCAGAATTGCGCGGGCTCAGACTTCTTGGAAAGATAACTGCAAATCCCACACCACAGGAGCGAAAAACAGAATTTTTGGTCATACTAAGTATTTCTAAAATAATAAAAACAAAAAATTAACGACACCCGAAGTAGACATCCCGCTCGTGCCTCACATATATCCACCGTCGGGAACCATGTCGTGTCGCTAACCCATCCACAATGCCTCTAATGACCGTATGTCACTCCTAAGATGCGCCACACCACAGGAACAAAAAACAGAATTTTTGGTCACACTATGTATTTCTAAAATAATAAGAACAAAAAATTGACGACACCCGAAGTAGTCTTCCCACTCGTTCCTCACATATATCCACCGTCGGGAACCATGTCGTGTTGCTAACCCATCCACCATGCCTCTAATGACCGTGTGTCCCTCCTAAGACGCGCCGCCAATTTTGGGGGTTAGCGGGAGTGGCACGGGTTCCCATTGCCAAGACGCAAGGTGCCCCGTATATTGGCCATAACTATCGCTATAAGACTCAGAATTGCGCGCGCTCGGTATTGTTCGAAAGATAACTGCAAATCCCACACCACAGGAACGAAAAATCGAATTTTTGGTCATACTAAGTATTTCTAAAATAATAAAAACCAAAAATTCACGACACCCGAAGTAGTCTTCCCGCTCGTGCCTGTCATATATCCACCGTCGGGAACCATGTCATGCCGCTAACCCGTCCACAATGCCTCTAATGACCGTATGTCCCTCCTAAGACGCGCCGCCAGTATTGGGGGTTAGCGGGAGTGGCACAGTTTCCCATTGCCAAAACGCAAGGTGCCCCGTATATTGGCCATAACTATCGCTATAAGACTCAGAATTGCGCGGGCTCAGACTTCTTGGAAAGATAACTGCAAATCCCACACCACAGGAGCGAAAAAACAGAATTTTTGGTCATACTAAGTATTTCTAAAATAATAAAAACAAAAAATTAACGACACCCGAAGTAGACATCCCGCTCGTGCCTCACATATATCCACCGTCGGGAACCATGTCGTGTCGCTAACCCATCCACAATGCCTCTAATGACCGTATGTCACTCCTAAGATGCGCCACACCACAGGAACAAAAAACAGAATTTTTGGTCACACTAAGTATTTCTAAAATAATAAAAACAAAAAATTGACGACACAAGAAGTAGTCTTCCCTCTCGTGCCTGACATATATCCACCGTCGGCAACCATGTCGCGTCTGGCGTTCGTACCCTGTGAGGAACCATGCCGTTAACCTATCCACCATGCCTCTAATGACCGTATGTCCCTCCTAAGACGCGCCGCCAATATTGGGGGTTAGCGGGAGTGGCACGGGTTCCCATTGCCAAGACGCACGGTGCGCCGTATATTGGCCATTAGTGTCGCTATAAGACTCAGAATTGCACGGGCACGGTCTTGTTGGAAAGATAACTGCAAATCCCACACCACAGGAATGAAAAATGGAATTTTTGGTCATACTAAGTATTTCTAACATAAAAAAAACAAAAAATTGGCGACACCCGAAGTTGTCTTCCCGCTCGTGGTTCACATATATCCACCGTTGGGAACCAAGTCGCGTCTGGCATTCGTACACAGTGAGGAACTGTGCCGCTAACCCATCCACCATGCCTCTAATGACTGTATGTCCCTCCTAAGACGCGCCGCCAATTTTGGGGGTTAGCGGGAGTGGCACGGGTTCCCATTGCCAAGACGCAAGGTGCCCCGTATATTGGCCATAACTATCGCTATAAGACTCAGAATTGCGCGCGCTCGGTATTGTTCGAAAGATAACTGCAAATCCCACACCACAGGAACGAAAAATCGAATTTTTGGTCATACTAAGTATTTCTAAAATAATAAAAACCAAAAATTCACGACACCCGAAGTAGTCTTCCCGCTCGTGCCTGTCATATATCCACCGTCGGGAACCATGTCATGCCGCTAACCCGTCCACAATGCCTCTAATGACCGTATGTCCCTCCTAAGACGCGCCGCCAGTATTGGGGGTTAGCGGGAGTGGCACAGTTTCCCATTGCCAAAACGCAAGGTGCCCCGTATATTGGCCATAACTATCGCTATAAGACTCAGAATTGCGCGGGCTCAGACTTCTTGGAAAGATAACTGCAAATCCCACACCACAGGAGCGAAAAACAGAATTTTTGGTCATACTAAGTATTTCTAAAATAATAAAAACAAAAAATTAACGACACCCGAAGTAGACATCCCGCTCGTGCCTCACATATATCCACCGTCGGGAACCATGTCGTGTCGCTAACCCATCCACAATGCCTCTAATGACCGTATGTCACTCCTAAGATGCGCCACACCACAGGAACAAAAAACAGAATTTTTGGTCACACTAAGTATTTCTAAAATAATAAAAACAAAAAATTGACGACACAAGAAGTAGTCTTCCCTCTCGTGCCTGACATATATCCACCGTCGGCAACCATGTCGCGTCTGGCGTTCGTACCCTGTGAGGAACCATGCCGTTAACCTATCCACCATGCCTCTAATGACCGTATGTCCCTCCTAAGACGCGCCGCCAATATTGGGGGTTAGCGGGAGTGGCACGGGTTCCCATTGCCAAGACGCACGGTGCGCCGTATATTGGCCATTAGTGTCGCTATAAGACTCAGAATTGCACGGGCTCGGTCTTGTTGGAAAGATAACTGCAAATCCCACACCACAGGAATGAAAAATGGAATTTTTGGTCATACTAAGTATTTCTAACATAAAAAAAACAAAAAATTGGCGACACCCGAAGTTGTCTTCCCGCTCGTGGTTCACATATATCCACCGTTGGGAACCAAGTCGCGTCTGGCATTCGTACACAGTGAGGAACTGTGCCGCTAACCCATCCACCATGCCTCTAATGACTGTATGTCCCTCCTAAGACGCGCCGCCAATTTTGGGGGTTAGCGGGAGTGGCACGGGTTCCCATTGCCAAGACGCAAGGTGCCCCGTATATTGGCCATAACTATCGCTATAAGACTCAGAATTGCGCGCGCGTCGGTATTGTTCGAAAGATAACTGCAAATCCCACACCACAGGAACGAAAAATCGAATTTTTGGTCATACTAAGTATTTCTAAAATAATAAAAACCAAAAATTCACGACACCCGAAGTAGTCTTCCCGCTCGTGCCTGTCATATATCCACCGTCGGGAACCATGTCATGCCGCTAACCCGTCCACAATGCCTCTAATGACCGTATGTCCCTCCTAAGACGCGCCGCCAGTATTGGGGGTTAGCGGGAGTGGCACAGTTTCCCATTGCCAAAACGCAAGGTGCCCCGTATATTGGCCATAACTATCGCTATAAGACTCAGAATTGCGCGGGCTCAGACTTCTTGGAAAGATAACTGCAAATCCCACACCACAGGAGCGAAAAACAGAATTTTTGGTCATACTAAGTATTTCTAAAATAATAAAAACAAAAAATTAACGACACCCGAAGTAGACATCCCGCTCGTGCCTCACATATATCCACCGTCGGGAACCATGTCGTGTCGCTAACCCATCCACAATGCCTCTAATGACCGTATGTCACTCCTAAGATGCGCCACACCACAGGAACAAAAAACAGAATTTTTGGTCACACTAAGTATTTCTAAAATAATAAAAACAAAAAATTGACGACACAAGAAGTAGTCTTCCCTCTCGTGCCTGACATATATCCACCGTCGGCAACCATGTCGCGTCTGGCGTTCGTACCCTGTGAGGAACCATGCCGTTAACCTATCCACCATGCCTCTAATGACCGTATGTCCCTCCTAAGACGCGCCGCCAATATTGGGGGTTAGCGGGAGTGGCACGGGTTCCCATTGCCAAGACGCACGGTGCGCCGTATATTGGCCATTAGTGTCGCTATAAGACTCAGAATTGCACAGGCTCGGTCTTGTTGGAAAGATAACTGCAAATCCCACACCACAGGAATGAAAAATGGAATTTTTGGTCATACTAAGTATTTCTAACATAAAAAAAACAAAAAATTGGCGACACCCGAAGTTGTCTTCCCGCTCGTGGTTCACATATATCCACCGTTGGGAACCAAGTCGCGTCTGGCATTCGTACACAGTGAGGAACTGTGCCGCTAACCCATCCACCATGCCTCTAATGACTGTATGTCCCTCCTAAGACGCGCCGCCAATTTTGGGGGTTAGCGGGAGTGGCACGGGTTCCCATTGCCAAGACGCAAGGTGCCCCGTATATTGGCCATAACTATCGCTATAAGACTCAGAATTGCGCGCGCTCGGTATTGTTCGAAAGATAACTGCAAATCCCACACCACAGGAACGAAAAATCGAATTTTTTGTCATACTAAGTATTTCTAAAATAATAAAAACCAAAAATTCACGACACCCGAAGTAGTCTTCCCGCTCGTGCCTCTCATATATCCACCGTCGGGAACCATGTCATGCCGCTAACCCGTCCACAATGCCTCTAATGACCGTATGTCCCTCCTAAGACGCGCCGCCAGTATTGGGGGTTAGCGGGAGTGGCACAGTTTCCCATTGCCAAAACCCAAGGTGCCCCGTATATTGGCCATAACTATCGCTATAAGACTCAGAATTGCGCGGGCTCAGACTTCTTGGAAAGATAACTGCAAATCCCACACCACAGGAGCGAAAAACAGAATTTTTGGTCATACTAAGTATTTCTAAAATAATAAAAACAAAAAATTAACGACACCCGAAGTAGACATCCCGCTCGTGCCTCACATATATCCACCGTCAGGAACCATGTCGTGTCGCTAACCCATCCACAATGCCTCTAATGACCGTATGTCACTCCTAAGATGCGCCACACCACAGGAACAAAAAACAGAATTTTTGGTCACACTAAGTATTTCTAAAATAATAAAAACAAAAAATTGACGACACAAGAAGAAGTCTTCCCTCTCGTGCCTGACATATATCCACCGTCGGCAACCATGTCGCGTCTGGCGTTCGTACCCTGTGAGGAACCATGCCGTTAACCTATCCACCATGCCTCTAATGACCGTATGTCCCTCCTAAGACGCGCCGCCAATATTGGGGGTTAGCGGGAGTGGCACGGGTTCCCATTGCCAAGACGCACGGTGCGCCGTATATTGGCCATTAGTGTCGCTATAAGACTCAGAATTGCACGGGCTCGGTCTTGTTGGAAAGATAACTGCAAATCCCACACCACAGGAATGAAAAATGGAATTTTTGGTCATACTAAGTATTTCTAACATAAAAAAAACAAAAAATTGGCGACACCCGAAGTTGTCTTCCCGCTCGTGGTTCACATATATCCACCGTTGGGAACCAAGTCGCGTCTGGCATTCGTACACAGTGAGGAACTGTGCCGCTAACCCATCCACCATGCCTCTAATGACTGTATGTCCCTCCTAAGACGCGCCGCCAATTTTGGGGGTTAGCGGGAGTGGCACGGGTTCCCATTGCCAAGACGCAAGGTGCCCCGTATATTGGCCATAACTATCGCTATAAGACTCAGAATTGCGCACGCTCGGTCTTGTTGGAAACATAACTGCAAATCCCACACCACAGGAATGAAAAACAGAATTTTTGGTCATACTAAGTATTTCTACAATAATAAAAACAAAAAATTGGCGACACCCGAAGTTGTCTTCCCGCTCGTGGCTCACATATATCCACCGTTGGGAACCATGTCGCGTCTGGCGTTCATACACAGTGAGGAACTATGCCGCTAACCCATTCGCCAAGCCTCTAATGACCTTATGTCTCTCCTAAGACGCGCCGCCAATTTTGGGGGTTAGCGGGAGTGGCACGGGTTCCCATTGCCAAGACGCAAGGTGCCCCGTATATTGGCCATAACTATCGCTATAAGACTCAGAATTGCGCACGCTCAGTCTTGTTGGAAACACAACTGCAAATCGCACACCAAAGGAATGAAAAACAGAATTCTTGGTCATACTAAGTATTTCTAAAATAATAAAAACAAAAAATTGACGACACCCGAAGTAGTTTTCCAGCTCGTGCCTCACATATATCCACCGTCGGGAACCATGTCGCGTCTGGCCTTCGTACCCCGTGAGAAACCAAACCGCTAAACCATCCACCATGCCTCAAATGACCATATGTCCCTCCTAAGACGCGCCGCCAGTTTTGGCGGTTAGCGGGAGTGGCATGGGTTCCCATTGCCAAGACGCAAGGTGCCCCGTATATTGGCCATAACTATCGCTATAAGACTCAGAATTGCGCACGCTCGGTCTTGTTGGAAACATAACTGCAAATCCCACACCACAGGAACGAAAAACAGAATTTTTGGTCACACTAAGTATATCTAAAATAACAAAAACAAAAAATTGACGACACCCGAGGTAGTCTTCGCGCTCGTGCCTCTCATATATCCACCGTCGGGAACCATGTCGCTTCTGGCGTTCGTACCCTGTGAGGAACCATGCGGCTAACCCATCCACCATGCCTCCAATGACCGTATGTCCCTCCTAAGACGCGCTGCCAATATTGGGGGTTAGCGGGAGTAGCACGGGTTCCCATTGCTAAGACGCACGGTGCCTCTCATATATCCACCGTCGGGAACCATGTCGTGCCGCTAACCCGTCCACAATGCCTCTAATGACCGTATGTCCCTCCTAAGACGCGCCGCCAATTTTGGGGATTAGCGGGAGTGGCACGGCTTCCCATTGCCAAGACGCAAGGTGCCACGTAGATTGGCCATAACTATCGCTATAAGACACAGAATTGAGCGGGCTCGGTCTTGTTGCAAAGATAACTGGAAATCCCACCCAACAAGAATGAAAACTAGAATTTTTGGTCATACTAAGTATTTCTAAAACAATAAAAACAAAACATTGACGACACCCAAAGTAGTCTTCCCGCTCGTGCCTCACATATATCCACCGTCAGGAACCATGTCGTGCCGCTAACCCATCCACAATGCCTCTAATGACCGTATGTCCCTCCTAAGATGCGCCGCCAATTTTGGGGGTTAGCGGGAGTGGCACGGGTTCCCGTGGCCAAGACGCAAGGTGCCCCGTATATTGGCCATAACTATCGCTATAAGACTCAGAATTGCGCGGGATCGGTCTTGTTGGAAAGATAACTGCAAATCCCACACCACTGGAATGAAAAACAGAATTTTTGGTCATACTAAGTATTTCTAAAATAATAAAAACAAAAAATTGACGACACAAGACGTAGTCTTCGCTCTCGTGCCTGACATATATCCACCGTCGGCAACCATGTCGCGTCTAGCGTTCGTACCCTGTGAGGAACCATGCCGCTAACCCATCCACCATGCCTCTAATGACCGTATGTCCCTCCTAAGACGCACCGCCAATATTGGGGGTTAGCGGGAGTGGCACGGGTTCCCATTGCCTAGACGCACGGTGCGCCGTATATTGGCCATTAGTGTCGCTATAAGACTCAGAATTGCACGGGCTCGGTCTTGTTGGAAAGATAACTGCAAATCCCACACCACAGGAATGAAAAATGGAATTTTTGGTCATACTAAGTATTTCTAACATAATAAAAACAAAAAATTGGCGACACCCGAAGTTGTCTTCCCGCTCGTGGTTGACATATATCCACCGTTGGGAACCAAGTCGCGTCTGGCATTCGTACACAGTGAGGAACTGTGCCGCTAACCCATCCACCATGCCTCTAATGACCGTATGTCCCTCCTAAGACGCGCCGCCAATTTTGGGGGTTAGCGGGAGTGGCACGGGTTCCCATTGCCAAGACGCAAGGTGCCCCGTATATTGGCCATAACTATCGCTATAAGACTCAGAATTGCGCACGCTCGGTCTTGTTGGAAACATAACTGCAAATCGCACACCAGAGGAAAGAAAAACATAATTCCTGGTCATACTAAGTATTTCTAAAATAATAAAAACAAAAAATTGACGACACCCGAAGTAGTTTTCCAGCTCGTGCCTCACATATATCCACCGTTGGGAACCATGTCGCGTCTGGCTTTGTACCCCGTGAGGAACCAAATCGCTAAACCATCCACCATGCCTCAAATGACCATATGTCCCTCCTAAGACGTGTTGCCAATTTTGGTGGTTAGCGGGAGTGGCATGGGTTCCCATTGCCAAGACGCAAGGTGCCCCGTATATTGGCCATAACTATCGCTATAAGACTCAGAATTGTGCACGCTCGGTCTTGTTGGAAACATAACTGCAAATCCCACGCCACAGGAATGAAAAACAGAATTTTTGGTCATACTAAGTATTTCTACAATAATGAAAACAAAAAATAGACGACACCCGAAGTAGTCTTCCATCTCGTGCCTCACATATATGCATCGTCGGGAACCATGTCGTGTCTGGCATTCGTACCCCATGAGGAACCATGCCGCTAAACCATCCACCATGCCTCTAATGACCGTATGTCCCTCCTAAGACGCGCCGCCAATTTTGGCGGTTCGCGGGAGTGGCATGGGTTCCCATTGCCAAGACGCAAGGTGCCCCGTATACTGGCCATAACTGTCGCTATAAGACTCAGAATTGCGCACGCTTGTTCTTGTAGGAAACATAACTGCAAATCCCACACCACAGGAATGAAAAACAGAATTTTTGGTCATACTAAGTATTTCTACAATAATAAAAACAAAAAAGTGACGACACCCGAAGTAATCTTCCAGCTCGTGCCTCATATATATGCATCGTCGGGAACCATGTCGCGTCTGGCATTCGTACCCCGTGAGGAACCATGCCGCTAACCCATCCACCATGCCTCTAATGACCGTATGTCCCTCCTAAGACGTGCCGCCAATTTGGGGGTTAGCGGGAGTGGCACGGGTTCCCATTGCCGAGACGCAAGGTGCCCCGTATATTGGCCATAACTATCGCTATAAGACTCAGAATTGCGCGCACTCGGTATTCTTGGAAAGATAACTGCAAATCCCACACCACAGGAACGAAAAACAGAATTTTTGGTCATACTAAGTATTTCTAAAATAATAAAAACAAAAAATTGACGACACCCGAGGTAGTCTTCGCGCTCGTGCCTCTCATATATCCACCGTCGGGAACCATGTCATGCCGCTAACCTGTCCACATTGCCTCTAATGACCGTATGTCCCTTCTAAGACGCGCCGTCAAGTTTGGGGGTTAGCGGGAGTGGCACGGGTTCCCATTGCCAAGACGCAAGGTGCCCCGTATAATGACCATAACTATCGCTATAAGACTCAGAATTGCGCGGGCTCGGACTTCTTGGAGAGATAACTGCAAATAGCACACCACAGGAACAAAAAACAGAATTTTTGGTCATACTAAGTATTTTTAAAATAATAAAAACAAAAAATTAATGACACCAGAAGTAGACATCCCGCTCGTGCCTCACATATATCCACCGTCGGGAACCATGTCGTGTCGCTAACCCATCCACAATGCCTCTAATGACCGTATGTCCCTCCTAAGATTCGCCGCCTATTTTGTGGGTAAGCGGGAGTGGCACGGGTTCCCATTGCCAAGACGCAAGGTGCCCCGTATATTGGCCATAACAATCGCTATAAGACTCAGAATTGCGCGGGCTCGGTCTTGTTGGAAAGATAACTGCAAATCCCACACCACAGGAATGAAAAATGGAATTTTTGGTCATACTAAGTATTTCTAACATAATAAAAACAAAAAATTGGCGACACCCGAAGTTGTCTTCCCGCTCGTGGTTGACATATATCCACCGTTGGGAACCAAGTCGCGTCTGGCATTCGTACACAGTGAGGAACTGTGCCGCTAACCCATCCACCATGCCTCTAATGACCGTATGTCCCTCCTAAGACGTGCCGCCAATTTTGGGGCTTAGCGGGAGTGGCACGGGTTCCCATTGCCGAGACGCAAGGTGCCCCGTATATTGGCCATAACTATCGCTATAAGACTCAGAATTGCGCGCACTCGGTATTCTTGGAAAGATAACATCAAATCCCACACCACAGGAACGAAAAACAGAATTTTTGGTCATACTAAGTATTTCTAAAATAATAAAAACAAAAAATTGACGACACCCGAGGTAGTCTTCGCGCTCGTGCCTCTCATATATCCACCGTCGGGAACCATGTCATGCCGCTAACCTGTCCACATTGCCTCTAATGACCGTATGTCCCTTCTAAGACGCGCCGTCAAGTTTGGGGGTTAGCGGGAGTGGCACGGGTTCCCATTGCCAAGACGCAAGGTGCCCCGTATAATGACCATAACTATCGCTATAAGACTCAGAATTGCGCGGGCTCGGACTTCTTGGAGAGATAACTGCAAATAGCACACCACAGGAACGAAAAACAGAATTTTTGGTCATACTAAGTATTTTTAAAATAATAAAAACAAAAAATTGATGACACCAGAAGTAGACATCCCGCTCGTGCCTCACATATATCCACCGTCGGGAACCATGTCGTGTCGCTAACCCATCCACAACGCCTCTAATGACCGTATGTCCCTCCTAAGACGCACCGCCAATATTGGGGGTTAGCGGGAGTGGCACGGGTTCCCATTGCCAAGACGCAAGGTGCCCCGTATATTGGCCATAACAATCGCTATAAGACTCAGAATTGCGCGGGCTCGGTCTTGTTGGAAAGATAACTGCAAATCCCACACCACAGGAATGAAAAATGGAATTTTTGGTCATACTAAGTATTTCTAACATAATAAAAACAAAAAATTGGCGACACCCGAAGTTGTCTTCCCGCTCGTGGTTGACATATATCCACCGTTGGGAACCAAGTCGCGTCTGGCATTCGTACACAGTGAGGAACTGTGCCGCTAACCCATCCACCATGCCTCTAATGACCGTATGTCCCTCCTAAGATGCGCCGCCAATTTTGGGGGTTAGCGGGAGTGGCACGGGTTCCCATTGCCAAGATGCAAGGTGCCCCGTATATTGGCCATAACTATCGCTATAAGACTCAGAATTGCGCACGCTCGGTCTTGTTGGAAACATAACTGCAAATCGCACACCAGAGGAATGAAAAACATAATTCCTGGTCATACTAAGTATTTCTAAAATAATAAAAACAAAAAATTGACGACACCCGAAGTAGTTTTCTAGCTCGTGCCTCACATATATCCACCTTTGGGAACCATGTCGCGTCTGGCTTTGTACCCCGTGAGGAACCAAATCGCTAAACCATCCACCATGCCTCAAATGACCATATGTCCCTCCTAAGACGCGTTGCCAATTTTGGTGGTTAGCGGGAGTGGCATGGGTTCCCATTGCCAAGACGCAAGGTGCCCCGTATATTGGCCATAACTATCGCTATAAGACTCAGAATTGCGCACGCTCGGTCTTGTTGGAAACATAACTGCAAATCCCACGCCACAGGAATGAAAAACAGAATTTTTGGTCATACTAAGTATTTCTACAATAATGAAAACAAAAAATAGACGACACCCGAAGTAGTCTTCCATCTCGTGCCTCACATATATGCATCGTCGGGAACCATGTCGTGTCTGGCATTCGTACCCCATGAGGAACCATGCCGCTAAACCATCCACCATGCCTCTAATGACCGTATGTCCCTCCTAAGACGCGCCGCCAATTTTGGCGGTTCGCGGGAGTGGCATGGGTTCCCATTGCCAAGACGCAAGGTGCCCCGTATACTGGCCATAACTATCGTTATAAGACTAAGAATTGCGCACGCTTGTTCTTGTAGGAAACATAACTGCAAATCCCACACCACAGGAATGAAAAACAGAATTTTTGGTCATACTAAGTATTTCTACAATAATAAAAACAAAAAAGTGACGACACCCGAAGTAATCTTCCAGCTCGTGCCTCATATATATGCATCGTCGGGAACCATGTCGCGTCTGGCATTCGTACCCCGTGAGGAACCATGCCGCTAACCCATCCACCATGCCTCTAATGACCGTATGTCCCTCCTAAGACGTGCCGCCAATTTTGGGGGTTAGCGGGAGTGGCACGGGTTCCCATTGCCGAGACGCAAGGTGCCCCGTATATTGGCCATAACTATCGCTATAAGACTCAGAATTGCGCGCACTCGGTATTCTTGGAAAGATAACTGCAAATCCCACACCACAGGAACGAAAAACAGAATTTTTGGTCATACTAAGTATTTCTAAAATAATAAAAACAAAAAATTGACGACACCCGAGGTAGTCTTCGCGCTCGTGCCTCTCATATATCCACCGTCGGGAACCATGTCATGCCGCTAACCTGTCCACATTGCCTCTAATGACCGTATGTCCCTTCTAAGACGCGCCGTCAAGTTTGGGGGTTAGCGGGAGTGGCACGGGTTCCCATTGCCAAGACGCAAGGTGCCCCGTATAATGACCATAACTATCGCTATAAGACTCAGAATTGCGCGGGCTCGGACTTCTTGGAGAGATAACTGCAAATAGCACACCACAGGAACGAAAAACAGAATTTTTGGTCATACTAAGTATTTTTAAAATAATAAAAACAAAAAATTGATGACACCAGAAGTAGACATCCCGCTCGTGCCTCACATATATCCACCGTCGGGAACCATGTCGTGTCGCTAACCCATCCACAATACCTCTAATGACCGTATGTCCCTCCTAAGATTCGCCGCCTATTTTGTGGGTAAGCGGGAGTGGCACGGGTTCCCATTGCCAAGACGCAAGGTGCCCCGTATATTGGCCATAACAATCGCTATAAGACTCAGAATTGCGCGGGCTCGGTCTTGTTGGAAGGATAACTGCAAATCCCACACCACAGGAACGAAAAACAGAATTTTTGGTCACACTAAGTATATCTAAAATAATAAAAACAAAAAATTGACGACACAAGAAGTAGTCTTCCCTCTCGTGCCTGACATATATCCACCGTCGGCAACCATGTCGCTTCTGGCGTTCGTACCCTGTGAGGAACCATGCCGCTAACCCATCCACCATGCCTCTAATGACCGTATGTCCCTCCTAAGACGTGCTGCCAATATTGGGGGTTAGCGGGAGTAGCACGGGTTCCCATTGCTAAGACGCACGGTGCCTCTCATATATCCACCGTCGGGAACCATGTCGTGCCGCTAACCCGTCCACAATGCCTCTAATGACCGTATGTCCCTCCTAAGATGCGCCGCCAATTTTGGGGATTAGCGGGAGTGGGACGGCTTCCCATTGCCAAGATGCAAGGTGCCACGTATATTGGCCATAACTATCGCTATAAGACACAGAATTGAGCGGGCTCGGTCTTGTTGCAAAGATAACTGGAAATCCCGCCCCACAAGAATGAAAACTAGAATTTTTGGTCATACTAAGTATTTCTAAAACAATAAAAACAAAACATTGACGACACCCAAAGTAGTCTTCCCACTCGTGCCTCACATATATCCACCGTCGGGAACCATGTCGTGCCGCTAAGCCATCCACAATGCCTCTAATGACCGTATGTCCCTCCTAAGATGCGCCGCCAATTTTGGGGGTTAGCGGGAGTGGCACGGGTTCCCGTGGCCAAGACGCAAGGTGCCCCGTATATTGGCCATAACTATCGCTATAACACTCAGAATTGCGCGGGATCGGTCTTGTTGGAAAGATAACTGCAAATCCCACACCACAGGAACAAAAAACAGAATTTTTGGTCATACTAAGTATTTCTAAAATAATAAAGACAAAAAATTGACGTCACCCGAAGTAGTCTTCCCGCTCTTGCCTCACATATATCCACCGTCGGGAACCATGTCGCGTCTAGCGTTCGTACCTTGTGAGGAACCTTGCCGCTAACCGTTCCACCATGCCTCTAATGACCGTATGTCCCTCCTAAGACGCGCCACCAATTTTGGGGGTTAGAGGGAGTGGCACGCGTTCCCATTGCCAATACGCAAGAAGCCCCGTATATTGGCCATAACTATCGCTATATTCATACGCTATGAGGAACTATGCCGCTAACCCATCCACCATCCCACTAATGACCGTATGTCCCTCCTAAGACGTACCGCCAATTTAGGGGGTTAGCGGGAGTGGCACGGGTTCCCGTTGCCAAGACGCATGGTGCCCTTTATATTGGCCACAACTATCGCTATAAGACTCAGAATTGCGCGGGCTTGGTCTTGTTGGAAAGATAACTGCGAATCCCACACCATAGGAATGAAAAACAGAATTTTTGGTCATACTAAGTATTTCTAAAGCAATAAAAATAAAAAATTGACGGCACCCGAAGTTGTCTTCCCGATCGTGCCACACATATATCCACCGTCGGGAACCATGTCGCGTCTGGCATTCGTACCCTGTGAGGAACCATGCCGCTAACCCATCCACCATGCCTCTAATGACCGTATGTCCCTCCTAAGACACGCCGCCAATTTTGGGGGTTAGCGGGAATGGCACGGGTTCCCATTGCCAAGACGCAAGGCGCCTCGTATATTGGCCATAACTATCGCTATAAGACTCAGAATTACGCGGCTCGGTCTTGTTGGAAAGATAACTGCAAATCCCACACCACAGGAATGAAAAACAGAATTTTTGGTCATACTAAGTATTTCTAAAATAATATAAACAAAAAATTGACGACACCCGAAGTAGTCTTCCCGCTCGTGCCTCTCATATATCCACCGTCGGGAACCATGTCGTGCCGCTAACCCGTCCACAACGCCTCTAATGACCGTATGTCCCTCCTAAGACGCGCTGCCAATTTTGGGGATTAGCGGGAGTGGCACGGGTTCCCATTGCCAAGACGCAAGGTGCCCCGTATATTGGCCATAACTATCACTATAAGACTCAGAATTGCGCGGGCTCAGTCTTGCTGGAAAGATAACTACAAATCCCACACCATAGGAAGGAAAAACAGAATTTTTGGTCATACTAAGTATTTCTAAAATAATAAAAACAAAAAATTGACGACACCCAAAGTAGACTTCCCGCTCGTGCCTCACATATATCCAGCGTCGGGAACCATGTCGTGTCGCTAACCCATCAACAATGGCTCTAATGACCGTATGTCCCTCCTAAGACGCACCGCCAATTTTGGGGGTTAGCGGGAGTGGCACGGGTTCCCATTAACAAGACGCAAGGTGCCCCGTATATTGGCCATAACTATGGCTATAAGACTCAGAATTGCGCGGGCTCGGTCTTGTTGGAAAGATAACTGCAAATTCCACACCACAGGAACAAAAAACAGAATTTTTGGTCATACTAAGTATTTCTAAAATAAAAAAACAAAAAATTGACGACACCCGAAGTAGTCTTTCCGCTCGTGCCTCACATATATCCACCGTCGGGAACCATGTCGCGTCTGGTGTTCGTACCCTGTGAGGAACCATGCTGCTAACCCATCCACCATGCCTCTAATGACCGTATGTCCCTCCTAAGACCAGCCGCCAATTTTGGGGGTTAGCGGGAATGGCACGGGTTCCCATTGCCAAGACGCATGGGGCCCCCTATATTGGCCATAACTATCGCTATAAGACTTAGAATTACGCGGGCTCGGTCTTGTTGGAAAGATAACTGTAAATCCCACACCACAGGAACAAAAAACAGAATTTTTGGTCATACTAAGTATTTCTAAAATAATAAAAATAAAAAATTGACGACACCCGAAGTTGTCTTCCCGATCGTGACTCACCTATGTCCACCGTCGGGAACCATGTCGCGTCTGGTGTTCGTACCCTATGAGGAACCATGCAGCTAACCCATCCACCATGCCTCTAATGACCGTATGTCCCTCCTATGACGCGCCGCCAATTTTAGGGGTTAGCGGGAGTGGCACGGGTTCCCATTGCCAAGACGCAATGTGCCCCATATATCGGCCATAACTATCGCTATTAGACTCAGAATTGCGCGGGCTCCGTCTTGTTGGAAAGATAACTGTAAATCCCACACCACAGGAACAAAAAACAGAATTTTTTGTCATAGTAAGGATATCTAAAATAATAAAAACAAAAAATTGACGACACCCGAAGTAGTCTTCCCGCTTGTGCCTCACATATATCCACCGTTGGGAACCATGTCGCGTCTGGCGTTCGTACCCTGTGAGGAACAATGCCGCTAACCCATCCACCATGCCTCTAATGACCGTATGTCCCACCTAAGACGCGCCGCCAATTTTGGGGGTTAGCGGGAGTGGCACGGGTTCCCATTGCAAAGACGCAAGGTGCCTCGTATATTGGCCATAACTATCGCTATCAGACTCAGAATTGCGCGGGCTCGGTCTTGTTGGAAAGATAACAGCAAATCCCACACCACAGGAATGAAAAACATAATTTTTGGTCATACTATGTATTTCTAAAATAATAAAAACAAAAAATTGACGACACCCAAAGTAGTCTTCCCGATCGTGGCTCACATATATCCACCGTCGGGAACCATGTCACGTCTGGCGTTCGTACACTGTGAGGAACCATGCTGCTAACCCATCCACCATAACTCTAATGACCGTATGTCCCTCCTAAGACGCGCCGCTAATTTTGGGGGTTAGCGGGAGTGGCACGGGTTCCCATTGCCAAGACGCAAGGTGCCCTGTACATTGGCCATAACTATCGCTATATAACTCAGAATTGCGCGGGCTCGGTCTTGTTGGAAAGATAACAGCAAATCCCACACCACAGGAACGAAAAACAGAAGTTTTGGTCATACAAAGTATTTCTAAAATAAGAAAAACAAAAAATTGACGACACCCGAAGTAGTCTTCCCGATCGTGCCTCACCTATATCCACCGTCGGGAACCATGTCGCGTCTGGTGTTCGTACCCTATGAGGAACAATGCAGCTAACCCATCCACCATTCCTCTAATGACCGTATGTCCCTCCTAAGATGCGCCGCCAATTTTGGGGATTAGCGGGAGTGACACGGGTTCCCATTGCCAAGACGCAAGGTGCCCCGTATATTGGCCATAACTATCACTATAAGACTCAGAATTGCGCGGGCTCAGTCTTGCTGAAAAGATAACTGCAAATCCCACACCATAGCAAGGAAAAACAGAATTTTTGGTCATACTAAGTATTTCTAAAATAACAAAAACAAAAAATTGACGATACCCGAAGTAGACTTCCCGCTCGTGCCTCACATATATCCAGCGTCGGGAACCATGTCGTGTCGCTAACCCATCCACAATGGCTCTAATGACCGTATTTCCCTCCTAAGACGCACCGCCAATTTTGGGGGTTAGCGGGAGTGGCACGGGTTCCCATTAACAAGACGCAAGGTGCCCCGTATATTGGCCATAACTATCGCTATAAGACTCAGAATTGCGCGGGCTCGGTCTTGTTGGAAAGATAACTGCAAATTCCACACCACAGGAACAAAAAACAGAATTTTTGGTCATACTAAGTATTTCTAAAATAATAAAAATAAAAAATTGACGACACCCGAAGTTGTCTTCCCGATCGTGCCTCACCAATATCCACCGTCGGGAACCATGTCGCGTCTGGTGTTCGTACCCTATGAGGAACCATGCAGCTAACCCATCCACCATGCCTCTAATGACCGTATGTCCCTCCTATGACGCGCCGCCAATTTTGGGGGTTAGCGGGAGTGGCACGGGTTCCTATTGCCCAGACGCAAGGTGCCCCGTATATTGGCCATAACTATCGCTATGAGACTCAGAATTGCGCGGGCTCGGTCTTGTTGGAAAGATAACTGGAAATCCCACACCACGGGAACAAAAAACAGAATTTTTGGTCATACTAAGTATTTCTCAAATAATAGAAACAAAAAATTGACGACACCCGAAGTAGTCTTCCCACTCGTGCCTCATATATATCCACCGTCGGGAACTATCTCGCGTCTGGCGTTCGTACCCTGTGAGGAACCAAGCCGCTAACCCATCCACCATGCCTCTAATGACCGTATGTCCCTCCTAAGACGCACCACCAATTTTGGGGCTTAGCGGGAGTGGCACGCGTTCCCATTGCCAATATGCAAGGTGCCCCGTATATTGGCCATAACTATCGCTATATTCATACACATTGAGGAACCGTGCCGCTAACCCATCCACCATAACTCTAATGACCGTATGTCCCTTCTAAGACGCGCCGCAAAGTTTGGGGGTTAGAGGGAGTGGCACGGATTCCCATTGCCAATACGCAAGGTGCCCCGTATATTGGCCATAACTGTCGCTATGAGACTCAGAATTGCGCGGGCTCGGTCTTGTTGGACAGATAACTGGAAATCCCACACCACGGGAACAAAAAACAGAATTGTTGGTCATACTAAGTATTTCTCAAATAATAGAAACAAAAAATTGACGACACCCGAAGTAGTCCGCACGATCGTGCCTCACATATATCCACCGTCGGGAACCATGTCACGTCTGGCGTTCGTACACTGTGAGGAACCGTGCCGCTAACCCATCCACCATGCCTCTAATGACCGTATGTCCCTCCTAAGATGCGCCGTTAATTTTGGGGGTTAGCGTGAGTGGCACGGGTTCCCATTGCCAAGACCCAAGGTGCCCCGTATATTGGCCATAACTATCGCTATAAGACTCAGAATTGTGCGGGACGGTCTTGTTGGAAAGATAACTGCAAATCCCACACGACAATAACCAAACACAGAATTTTGGTCATACAATGTATATCTCAAATAAGAAAAACAAAAAATTGACGACACCCGAAGTAGTCTTCCCGATCGTGCCTCACATATATCCACCGTCGGGAACCATGTGGCGTCTGGTGTTCGTACCCTGTGAGGAACCATGCAGCTAACCCATCCACCCTGCCTCTAATAACCGTATGTCCCGCCTAAGACGCGCCACCAATTTTGGGGGTTATCGGGAGTGGATCGGGTTCCCTTTGCCAAGACGCAAGGTCCCCCTATATTGGCCATTACTATCGCTGTAAGAGTCAGAATTGTGCTGGCTCGGTCTTGTTGGAAAGATAACCGTAAATCCCACACCACAGGAATGAAAAATAGAATTTTTGGTCATACTAAGTATTTCTAAAATAATAAAAACAAAAAATTGATGACACGGGAAGTAGTCTTCCCAATCGTGTCTCACATATATCCACCGTCGGGAACCATGTCGCGTCTGGCGTTGGTACCCTGTGAGGAACCGTGCCTCTTACCCATCCACCATGCCTCTAGTGACCGTATGTCCCTCCTAAGATGCGCGGCCAATTTTGGGGGTTAGCGGTAGTGGCACGGGTTCCCATTGCCAAGACGCAAGGTGCCCCGTATTTTGGCCATAACTATCGCTATAAGACTCAGAATTACGCGGGCTATGTCTTGTTGGAAAGATAACTGCAAATCCCACTGCACAGGAACAAAAAACAGAATTTTTGGTCACACCAAGTGTATCTAAAATAATAAAAACAAAAAATTGACGACACCCGAAGTAGTCTTCCCACTAGTGCCTCACATATATCCACCGTTGGGAACCATGTCGCGTCTGGCGTTCATACCCTGTGAGGAACAATGCCGCTAACCCATCCACCATGCCTCTATTGACCGTATGTCCCTCCTAAGATGCGCCGCCAATTTTGGGGGTTAGCAGGAGTGGCACGGGTTCCCATTACCAAGACGCAAGGTGCCTCGTATATTGGGCATAACTATCGCTATAAGACTCAGAATTGCGCAGGCTCGGTCTTGTTGGAAAGATAACTGTAAATCCCACACCATAGGAACGAAAAACAGAATTTTTGGTCATACTAAGTATTTCTAAAATAATAAAAACAAAAAATTGACGACACCCGAAGTAGTCTTCGCGATCGTGCCTCACATATATCCACCGTCGGGAACCATGTCGCGTCTGGTGTTCGTACCCTGTGTGGAACCATGCAGCTAACCCATCCACCATGCCTCTAATGACCATATGTCCCTCCTAAGACGCGCTGCCAATTTTGGGGTTTAGTGGGAGTGGCACGGGTTCCCATTGCCAAGACGCAAGATGCCCCGTATATTGGGCATAACTATCGCTATAAGACTCAGAATTGCGCGGGCTCGGTCTTGTTGGAAAGATAACTGCAAATCCCACACCACAGGAACGAAAAACAGAAGTTTTGGTCATACTAAGTATTTCTAAAATAATAAAAACAAAAAATTGACGACACCCGAAGTAGTGTTCCCGCACGTGCCTCACATATATCCACCATCGGGAACCATATCGCGTCTGGCATTCGTACAATTTGAGGAACCGTGTCGCTAACCCATTCTCCATGCCTCTAATGACCGTATGTCCCTCCTAAGATGCGACGCTAATTTTGGGGGTTCGTCGGAGTTTCACGATTTCCCATTATCAAGACGCGAGGTGCCCCGTATATTGGCCATAACTATCGCTATAAGACTTAGAATTGCGTGGGCTCGGTCTTATTGGAAAGATAACTGCAAATCCCACAATACAGGAACAAAAAACATAATATTTGGTCATACTAAGTATATCTAAAATAATAAAAACAAAAAATTGACGACACCCGAAGTAGTCTTCCCGATCGTGCCTCACATATATGCACCGTCGGTAACCATGTCGCGTCTGGCATTCGTACCCAGTGAGGAACCATGCAGCTGTAGGACCAAGACGTGCGACTAGAGGGGGGGTGAATAGGAGCACTTGAAATCACAAAATCACAAACCCCCAAGTGGAAACTGAAACTAAGCACCGTCCACTGAACAGATACGTGCCTAGCAGCGCAAGGGTGCCGTCCACTGTGAGGATACGCACCAATGCAAGAAAGCTCAAGATCCGAACAAGAGTGACAGCGGAGCAATGGATTTTGCAATAACCGCCACAAGACACTCACCGCACCTAGGTGCGTCTCACTGACTCACAGTAAGCAAAGAGAATGGTCTTAAGGGAGGAATGCGAAAATCCGTAGCAAAATCACAGCTGAAAAACCAAACTGGGAAGAACACAGCAGCTCCCTGGCAGGACCGGACTGTCCGGTGACCAACACCGGATTGTCCGGTGGGACTGGACTATCCGGTGCCTGACGCCGGACTGTCCTTTGGCACGGCTTGGACAACGCCTCTCACCGGACTGTCCGGTGGGCACTGCCGGACTATCCGGTGGAACCGGACTGCCCGGTGGCCTCTGCCGGATGGTGCGGTAGGGTCGCAGAAAAGACTTTTTAAAATCCAAACTTGATCGAACCTTGTCCAAACTCCACGAAATTTAGCACAGGTTATCTGGACCCTATTTCAAAGTTATCCCCAAAAGATCAACTCAAGGTAACCGCGGAATCAGCGGGAATTTTAGATCTTGTGAAATGGCCATCCTTGGGCAAGAAAGGGGAAAACACAAAAGAGGCTTGCTCGTGGCAATCCAGTAGGATTGAGATGAACTAAGTCATGATCTCCACGTCCTAGTAAGTCCAAAACATCAGCAAGGAAGGGGATTCAAGCTTGCCCAACAAAAACACCCAAAAAGGCAAGGATTGAACCCAAAAACCAAAGAGAGAGGGGGAGGAGAAGAACACAAGGTTGCTGCACGAATTTTATTCGATTAAGCTCCCAAGATGGGTCTAAATATTCAGCATACAAGCAGAAATTCGTCCCAAGCAACCACCCTCACCCTCCCTCAAGATTAGGAGGCTAAATCCTACTCTAACCTCTCTAACAATGGAGCTCAAAGCTTAAGGACAAAAATCACCAAGTGAAAACTAATCCTAGCAGCCAAGAGTTCCTCTAATGACCTGCCCGGACCTATTTATACCCGAGTGCTATTTAGACAATTTTGCCCTTCGGTCCCTACAGCTAGACAAAACCTAAGGACTCAAACGAAAGATTACATGATATTTCAGGACGGACGACCACGATGAAGTCTTGATCTTCGTAAGTTCCACGCAATCCTCGGATGCTCTCCACGTGGCCAGTAGTCCAATCCGCGATCCGCCTCTGGTTTTGAAGTCAGAAACCGGGAAACTTTAGGAAGTCTCCGCCTGGGCCGGATTTGGCCCATCTTCTCTATCTTGGCGAGTTGTGGCCCAAGTCACCAAGGCTTGGGTAGCTTGGGTGATGGTTTTGAGCCGAAGCCGCCAAAGTCTCCCTCGCACGCCTTCGCGCCACGCATTCGGGTTGGAGCACCGCGGTGGCGCTCGGCCTCCCCTGTCCGTCGGGCAACCTCACAGTCCTTCGGAGGACTTACTGCTGCTGTCGTCGTGCCGCTCCTCCATATACCGAACTCCCATGGCCGACAGACGCCGAGTGTGCCTCCAGACATTCGGAGGACTTCCCTCTACCTCCAGTCCATCGGAGGGCCTCCTATCCATCGGAGGTCTTGTGCCCAAGTCCTTCTGGGTCTTGCTACTGTTGACAATCACTCATCACTCCAGAGGCAATGGAGCCAATCCATTGGCTCTCTGCAGCTAACACATCAACCAAGCCTCTAATGACCGTATGTCCCTCCTAAGACGCGCCACCAATTTTGGGGTTTAGCGGAAGTGGCACGGATTCCCATTGCCAAGACACAAGGTGCCCCGTATATTAGGCATAACTATCGCTATAAGACTCAGAATTGCTCGGGCTCGGTCTTGTTGGAAAGATAAATGTAAATCCCACACCACCGGAATGAAAAATGGAATTTTTGGTCATACTAAGTATTTCTAAAATAATAAAAACAAAAAATTGACGACACCCGAAGTAGTCTTCCCGCTCGTGCCTCACATATATCCACCGTGGGGGACCAGGTCGCGTCTGGCGTTCGTACAATGTGAGGAACCATGCTGCCAACCCATCCACCATGCCTCTACTGACCGTTTGTCCCTCCTAAGATGCGCCGCAAATTTTGGGGGTTAGCGGGAGTGGCACGGGTTCCCATTGTCAAGACGCAAGGTGCCCCGTATATTGACCATAACTATCGCTATTAGACTCAGAATTGCGCAGGCTCGGCCTTGTTGGAAAGATAACTGCAAATCCCACACCACAGGAACGAAAAATGGAATCTTTGGTCATACTAAGTATTTCTGAAATAATAAAAATAAAAAACTGACGACACTCGAATTAGTCTTCCCGCTCGTGCCTCACATATATCCACCGTCGGGAACCATGTCGCGTCTGGCGTTCGTACAATGTGAGGAACCGTGCCGCTAACCCATCCGCCATGCCTCTAACGATGGTATGTCCCTCCTAAGACGCGCCGCCAATTTTGGGGGTTAGCGGGAGTGGCACGCGTTCCCATTGCCAAGACGCAAGGTGCCCCGTATATTGGCCATAACTATCGCTATAAGACTCAGAATTGCGCGGGCTCGGTCTTGTTGGAAAGATAACTCCAAATCCCACACCACAGGAGTGAAAAACAGAATTTTTGGTCAAACTAAATATTTGTAAAATAATAAAAACAAAAAATTGACGACACCCGAAGTAGTCTTCCCGCTCGTGCCTCACATATATCCACCGTCGGGAACCATGCCGCGTTTGGCGTTCGTACAATGTTAGGAACCGTTTTGCTAACCCATCCACCAAGCCTCTAATGACCGTATGTCACTCCTAAGACGCGCCGCCAATTTTGGGGGTTAGCGGGAGTGGCACGGGTTCCCATTGCCAAGACGCAAGGTGCCCCGTATATTGGCCATAACTATCGCTATAAGACTCAGAATTGCGCGGCTTCGGTCTTGTTGAAAAGATAACTGCAAATCCCACACCACAGGAGTGAAAAACAGAATTTTTGGTCAAACTAAATATTTCTAAAATAATAAAAACAAAAAATTGACGACACCCGAAGTTGTCTTCCCGCTCGTGCCTCACATATATCCACCGTCGGGAACCATTTCGCGTTTGGCATTCGTACAATGTTAGGAACCGTTTCGCTAACCCATCCACCATGCCTCTAAGGACCATATGTCCCTCCTAAGAGGCGCCGCCAATTTTGGGGGTAAGCGGGAGTGGTACGGGTTTCCATTATCAAGACGCAAGGTGCCCCGTATATTGGCCATAACTATTGCTATAAGGCTCAAAATTGCGCGGGCTCGGTCTTGTTGGAAACATAACTGCAAATCCCACACCATAGGAATGAAAAATGGAATTTTTGGTCATACTAAGTATTTCTACAATAATAAAAACAAAAAATTGACGACACCCGAAGTAGTCTCCCCGCTCGTGCCTCACATATATCCACCGTCGGGAACCATGTCGCGTCTGGCGTTCGTACACTATGAGGAACCATGCCGCTAGCCCATCCACCATGTCTCTAATGACCGTATGTCCCTCCTAAGACACGCCGCCAATTTTGGGGGTAAGCGGGAGTGGCACGGGTTTCCCATTATCAAGACGCAAGGTGCCCCGGATATTGGCCATAACAATCGCTATAAGGCTCAGAATTGCGCGGGCTCGGTCTTGTTGGAAATATTACTGCAAATCCCACACCACAGGAACAAAAAGCAGAATTTTTGGTCATACTAAGTATATCTAAAATAATAAAAACAAAATATTGACGACACCCGAAGTAGTCTTCCCACTCGTGCCTCACATATATCCACCGTGGGGGACCAGGTCGCGTCTGGCGTTCGTACAATGTGAGGAACCATGCTGCCAACCCATCCACCATGCCTCTACTGACCGTTTGTCCCTCCTCAGATGCGCCGCAAATTTTGGGGGTTAGCGGGAGTGGCACGGGTTCCCATTGTCAAGACGCAAGGTGCCCAGTATATTGACCATAACTATCGCTATTAGACTCAGAATTGCGCAGGCTCGGTCTTGTTGGAAACATAACTGCAAATCCCACACCACAGGAACGAAAAATGGAATCTTTGGTCATACTAAGTATTTCTGAAATAATAAAAACAAAAAACTGACGACACTCGAATTAGTCTTCCCGCTCGTGCCTCACATATATCCACCGTCGGGAACCATGTCGCGTCGGGCGTTCGTACAATGTGAGGAACCGTGCCGCTAACCCATCCGCCATGCCTCTAATGACGGTATGTCCCTCCTAAAACGCGCCGCCAATTTTGGGGGTTAGCGGGAGTGGCACGCGTTCCCATTGCCAAGACGCAAGGTGCCCCGTATATTGGCCATAACTATCGCTATAAGACTCAGAATTGCGCGGGCTCGGTCTTGTTGGAAAGATAACTGCAAATCCCACACCACAGGAGTGAAAAACAGAATTTTTGGTCAAACTAAATATTTGTAAAATAATAAAAACAAAAAATTGACGACACCCGAAGTAGTCTTCCCGCTCGTGTCTCACATATATCCACCGTCGGGAACCATGCCGCGTTTGGCGTTCGTACAATGTTAGGAACCGTTTTGCTAACCCATCCACCAAGCCTCTAATGACCGTATGTCACTCCTAAGACGCGCCGCCAATTTTGGGGGCTAGCGGGAGTGGCACGGGTTCCCATTGCCAAGACGCAAGGTGCCCCGTATATTGGCCATAACTATCGCTATAAGACTCAGAATTGCGCGGCCTCGGTCTTGTTGAAAAGATAACTGCAAATCCCACACCACAGGAGTGAAAAACAGAATTTTTGGTCAAACTAAATATTTCTAAAATAATAAAAGCAAAAAATTGACGACACCCGAAGTTGTCTTCCCGCTCGTGCCTCACATATATCCACCGTCGGGAACCATTTCGCGTGTGGCGTTCGTACAATGTTAGGAACCGTTTCGCTAACCCATCCACCAAGCCTCTAAGGACCATATGTCCCTCCTAAGATGTGCCGCCAATTTGGGGGTAAGCGGGAGTGGTACGGGTTCCCATTATCAAGACGCAAGGTGCCCCGTATATTGGCCATAACTATGGCTATAAGGCTCAAAATTGCGCGGGCTCGGTCTTGTTGGAAACATAGCTGCAAATCCCACACCACAGGAACAAAAAACAGAATTTTTGGCCATACTAAGTATATATAAAATAATAAAAACAAAAAATTGACGACACCCGAAGTAGTCTTCCCGCTCGTGCCTCACATATATCCACCGTCGGGAACCATGTCGCGTCTGGCGTTCGTACACTATGAGGAACCATGCCGCTAGCCCATCCACCATGTCTCTAATGACCGTATGTCCCTCCTAAGACATGCCGCCAATTTTGGGGGTAAGCGGGAGTGGCACGGGTTCCCATTATCAAGACGCAAGGTGCCCCGGATATTGGCCATAACTATCGCTATAAGGCTCAGAATTGTGCGGGCTCAGTCTTGTTGGAAAGATAACTGCAAATCCCACACCCCAGGAACAAAAAACAGAATTTTTGGTCATACTACGTTTTTCTAAAATAATAAAAATAAAATATTGACGACACCCGAAGTAGTCTTCCCACTCGTGCCTCACATATATCCAGCGTCGGGAACCATGTCGCGTCTGGCGTTCGTACAATGTGAGCAACCCTGCCTCTAACCCATCCACCATGCCTCTAATGACCGTATGTCCCTCCTAAGATGCGCCGCTTATTTTGGGGGTTAGCGGGAGTGGCACGGGTTCCCAATATCAAGACGCAAGGTGCCCCGTATATTGGCAATAACTATCACTATAAGACTGAGAATTGCGCGGGCTCGGTCTTGTTGGAAAGATAACTGCAAATCCCACACCATAGGAACGAAAAACAGAATTTTTGGTCACACTAAGTATTTCTAAAATAATAAAAACAAAAAATTGACGAGACCCGAAATAGTCTTCCCGCTCGTGCCTCACTTATATCCCCCGTCGGGAACCATGTCGCGTCTGGCGTTCGTACACTATGAGGAACAATGCTGCTAGCCCATCCACCATGCCTCTAATGACCGTATGTCCCTCCTAAGACGCGCCGCCAATTTTGGGGGTAAACAGGAGTGGCACGGGCTCCTATTATCAGGACGCAAGCAGCCCCGTATATTGGCCATAACTATCGCTATAACGCTCAGAATTGCGCGTGCTCAGTCTCGTTGGAAAGAAAACTCCAAATCCCACACCACAGGAACGAAAAACAGAATTTTTGGTCATACTAAGTATTTCTAAAATAATAAAAACAAAAAATTGACGACACCCGAAGTAGTCTTCCCGCTCGTGCCTCACATATATCCACCGTCGGGAACCATGTCGCGTCTGGCGTTCGTACAATGTGAGGAACCATGCCGCTAACCCATCCACCATGCCTCTAGTGACCGTATGTCCCTCCTAAGACGCGCCACCAATTTTGGGGGTTAGCGGGAGTGGCACGGGTTCCCATTGCCCAGACACAAGGTGCCCCGTATATTGGCCATAACTATCGCTATACGACTCAGAATTGCTCGGCCTAGGTCTTGTTGGAAAGATAACTGCAAATCCCACACCACAGGAATGAGAAACAGAATTTTTGTTCATACTATGCATTTCTAAAATAATAAAAACAAAAAATTGACGACACCCAAAGTAGTCTTCCCGCTCGTGCCTCGCATATATCCACCGTCGGGAACCATGTCGCGTCTTGCGTTCGTACAATGTGAGGAACCCTGCCGCTAAGCCATCCACCATGCCTCTAATGACCGTATGTCCCTCCTAAGACGCGCCGCTTATTTTGGGGGTTAGCGGGAGTGGCACGGGTTCCCAATATCAAGACGCAAGGTGCCCCGTATATTGGCAATAACTATCACTATAAGACTGAGAATTGCGCGGGCTCGGTTTTGTTCGAAAGATAACTGCAAAATCCACACCACAGGAATGAAAAACGGATGTTTTGGTCATACTAAGTATTTCAAAAATATTAAAAACAAAAAAATGACGACACCCGATGTAGTCTTCCCGCTCGTGCCTCACATATACCCACCGTCGGGAACCTTGGCGCGGCTAGTGTTCGTACCCTGTGAGGAACCATGCCGCTAACCCATCCACCATGCCTCTGATGACCGTATGTCCCCCGTAAGATGCGCTAGCAATTTTCGGGGTTAGCGACAGTGTCACGGGTTCCCATTGCCAAGACGCAAGGTGCCCCGTATATTGGCCATAACTATCGCTATAAGACTCAGAATTGCGCGGCTTGGTCTTGTTGGAAAGATAACTGCAAATCCCACACCACAGGAACGAAAAATTGAAGTTTTGGTCATACTATGTATTTTGAAAATAATAAAAACAAAAAATAGACGACACCCGAAGTAGTCTTCCCGCTCATGCCAACATATACCCATCGTCAAGAACCATGTCGCATCTAGCATTCGTACCCAGTGAGGAACCATGCCCCTAACCCATCCACCAATCCTCTAATGACCGTATGTCCCTCCTAAGGCGCGCGGCCAATTTTGGGAGTTAGCGGGAGTGGCATGGGTTCCCATTGCCAAGACGCAAGGTGCCCCGTATATTCGCCATAACTACCGCTATAATACTCAGAATTGTGTGGCCTCGGTCTTGTTGGAAAGATAACAACAAATAACACACCACATGAATGAAAAACAGAAGTTTTGGTGATACTAAGTATTTCTAAAATAATAAAAACAAAAAATTGCCGACACCCGAAGTAGTCTTCCCGCTCGTGCCTCACATATACCCACCGTCGGGAACCTTGTCGCGTCTAGTGTCCATACCCTGTGAGGAACCCTGCCGCTAACCCATCCACCATGCCTCTAATGACCGTATGTCCCAGCTAAGACGGGCTGCCATTTTTGGGGGCAAGCGGGAGTGGCACGGGTTCCTATTGCCAAGACGCAAGGTGCCCCGTATATTGGCTATAACTATCGCTATAAGACACAGAATTGCGCGGGCTCGGTCTTGTTGGAAAGATAACTGTAAATACCACACCACAGGAATGAAAAACGGAAGTTTTGGTCATACTAAGTATTTCTAAAAAAATATTGATGACACCCGAAGTAGTCTTCCCGCTCGTGCCTCACACATACCCACCGTCGGCAACCTTCTCGCGTCTAGTGTTCGTACCCTGTGCGGAACCGTTCCACTAACCATTCCACCCTTCCACCATATGTCCCACCTAAGATGAGCTGCCAATTTTGGGGGTAAGTGGGAGTGGCACGGCTTCCCATTGCCAAGACGCAAGGTGCCCCGTATATTGTCCATAACTATCGCTATAAGACTCAGAATTGCGCGGGCTCAGTCTTGTTGGAAAGGTAACTGCAAATCCCACACCATAGGAATGAAAAACATAAGTTTTGGTCATACTAAGTATTTCTAGAATAATAAAAAGAAAAATTGACGACACCCGAAGTAGTCTTTCCGCTCGTGCCAACATATACCCATCGTCAAGAACTATGTCGCATCTGGCGTTCGTACCTGGTGAGGAAGCATGCCCCTAACCCATCCACCAAGCCTCTAATGACCGTATGTCCCCCCTAAGACGCGCTGCCAATTTTGGGGCTTAGCGGGAGTGGCATGGGTTCCCATTGCCAAGAAACAAGGTGCCCCGTATATTGGCCATAACTATCGCTATAAGACTCAGAATTGTGTGGCCTCGGCCTTGTTGGAAAGATAACAGCAAATCACACACCACAGGAACCAAAAACGGAAGTGTTGGTGATACCAAGTATTTCTAAAATAATAAAAACAAAAAATTGCCGACGCCCGAAGTAGTCTTCCAGCTCGTGCCTCACAAATACCCACCGTCGGGAACCATGTCGCGACTGGTGTTCGTACCCTATGAGGAGCTGTGCCACTAACCCATCCACCCTGCCTGTAATGACCGTATGTCCCTCCTAAGACGCGCTGCCAATTTTGGGGGTAAGCGGGAGTGGCACGGCTTCCCATTGCCAAGACGCAAGGTGCCCCGTATATTGTCCATAACTATCGCTATAAGACTCAGAATTGCGCGGGCTCAGTCTTGTTGGAAAGGTAACTGCAAATCCCACACCATAGGAATGAAAAACATAAGTTTTGGTCATACTAAGTATTTCTAGAATAATAAAAAGAAAAATTGACGACACCCGAAGTAGTCTTTCCGCTCGTGCCAACATATACCCATCGTCAAGAACCATGTCGCATCTGGCGTTCGTACCTGGTGAGGAAGCATGCCCCTAACCCATCCACCAAGCCTCTAATGACCGTATGTCCCTCCTAAGACGCGCTGCCAATTTTGGGGCTTAGCGGGAGTGGCATGGGTTCCCATTGCCAAGAAACAAGGTGCCCCGTATATTGGCCATAATTATCGCTATAAGACTCAGAATTGTGTGGCCTCGGCCTTGTTGGAAAGATAACAGCAAATCACACACCACAGGAACCAAAAACGGAAGTGTTGGTGATACCAAGTATTTCTAAAATAATAAAAACAAAAAATTGCCGACGCCCGAAGTAGTCTTCCAGCTCGTGCCTCACAAATACCCACCGTCGGGAACCATGTCGCGACTGGTGTTCGTACCCTGTGAGGAGCTGTGCCACTAACCCATCCACCCTGCCTGTAATGACCGTATGTCCCTCCTAAGACGCGCTGCCAATTTTGGGGGTAAGCGGGAGTGGCACGGCTTCCCATTGCCAAGACGCAAGGTGCCCCGTATATTGTCCATAACTATCGCTATAAGACTCAGAATTGCGCGGGCTCAGTCTTGTTCGAAAGGTAAATGCAAATCCCACACCATAGGAATGAAAAACATAAGTTTTGGTCATACTAAGTATTTCTAGAATAATAAAAAGAAAAATTGACGACACCCGAAGTAGTCTTTCCGCTCATGCCAACATATACCCATCGTCAAGAACCATGTCGCATCTGGCGTTCGTACCTGGTGAGGAAGCATGCCCCTAACCCATCCACCAAGCCTCTAATGACCGTATGTCCCTCCTAAGACGCGCTGCCAATTTTGGGGCTTAGCGGGAGTGGCATGGGTTCCCATTGCCAAGAAACAAGGTGCCCCGTATATTGGCCATAACTATCGCTATAAGACTCAGAATTGTGTGGCCTCGGCCTTGTTGGAAAGATAACAGCAAATCACACACCACAGGAACCAAAAACGGAAGTGTTGGTGATACTAAGTATTTCTAAAATAATAAAACAAAAAATTGCCGACGCCCGAAGTAGTCTTCCAGCTCGTGCCTCACAAATACCCACCGTCGGGAACCATGTCGCGACTGGTGTTCGTACCCTGTGAGGAGCTGTGCCACTAACCCATCCACCCTGCCTGTAATGACCGTATGTCCCTCCTAAGACGTGCTGCCAATTTTGGGGGTAAGCGGGAGTGGCACGGCTTCCCATTGCCAAGACGCAAGGTGCCCCGTATATTGTCCATAACTATCGCTATAAGACTCAGAATTGCGCGGGCTCAGTCTTGTTGGAAAGGTAACTGCAAATCCCACACCATAGGAATGAAAAACATAAGTTTTGGTCATACTAAGTATTTCTAGAATAATAAAAAGAAAAATTGACGACACCCGAAGTAGTCTTCCCGCTCGTGCCAACATATACCCATCGTCAAGAACCATGTCGCATCTGGCGTTTGTACCTAGTGAGGAAGCATGCCCCTAACCCATCCACCAAGCCTCTAATGACCGTATGTCCCTCCTAAGACGCGCTGCCAATTTTGGGGCTTAGCGGGAGTGGCATGGGTTCGCATTGCAAAGAAACAAGGTGCCCCGTATATTGGCCATAACTATCGCTATAAGACTCAGAATTGTGTGGCCTCGGCCTTGTTGGAAAGATAACAGCAAATCACACACCACAGGAACCAAAAACGGAAGTGTTGGTGATACTAAGTATTTCTAAAATAATAAAAATAAAAAATTGCCGACGCCCGAAGTAGTCTTCCAGCTCGTGCCTCACAAATACCCACCGTCGGGAACCATGTCGCGACTGGTGTTCGTACCCTGTGAGGAGCTGTGCCACTAACCCATCCACCCTGCCTGTAATGACCGTATGTCCCTCCTAAGACGCGCTGCCAATTTTGGTGGTAAGCGGGAGTGGCACGGCTTCCCATTGCCAAGACGCAAGGTGCCCCGTATATTGTCCATAACTATCGCAATAAGACTCAGAATTGCGCGGGCTCAGTCTTGTTGGAAAGGTAACTGTAAATCCCACACCATAGGAATGAAAAACATAAGTTTTGGTCATACTAAGTATTTCTAGAATAATAAAAAGAAAAATTGACGACCCCCGAAGTAGTCTTCCCGCTCGTGCCAACATATACCCATCGTCAAGAACCATGTCGCATCTGGCGTTCGTACCTGGTGAGGAAGCATGCCCCTAATCCATCCACCAAGCCTCTAATGACCGTATGTCCCTCCTAAGACGCGCTACCAATTTTGGGGCTTAGCGGGAGTGGCATGGGTTCCCATTGCCAAGAAACAAGGTGCCCCGTATATTGGCCATAACTATCGCTATAAGACTCAGAATTGTGTGGCCTCGGCCTTGTTGGAAAGATAACAGGAAATCACACACCACAGGAACCAACAACGGAAGTGTTGGTGATACTAAGTATTTCTAAAATTATAAAAACAAAAAATTGCCGACGCCCGAAGTAGTCTTCCCGCTCGTGCCTCACAAATACCCACCGTCGGGAACCATGTCGCGACTGGTGTTCGTACCCTGTGAGGAGCTGTGCCACTAACCCATCCACCCTGCCTGTAATGACCGTATGTCCCTCCTAAGACGCGCTGCCAATTTTGGGGGTAAGCGGGAGTGGCACGGCTTCCCATTGCCAAGACGCAAGGTGCCCCGTATATTGTCCATAACTATCGCTATAAGACTCAGAATTGCGCGGGCTCAGTCTTGTTGGAAAGGTAACTGCAAATCCCACACCATAGGAATGAAAAACATAAGTTTTGGTCATACTAAGTATTTCTGGAATAATAAAAAGAAAAATTGACGACACCCGAAGTAGTCTTCCCGCTCGTGCCAACATATACCCATCGTCAAGAACCATGTCGCATCTGGCGTTCATACCTAGTGAGGAACCGTGCCCCTAACCCATCCACCAAGCCTCTAATGACCGTATGTCCCTCCTAAGACGCGCTGCCAATTTTGGGGCTTGGTGGGAGTGGCATGGGTTCCCATTGCAAAGAAACAAGGTGCCCCGTATATTGGCCGTAACTATCGCTATAAGACTCAGAATTGTGTGGCCTCGGCCTTGTTGGAAAGATAACAGCAAATCACACACCACAGGAACCAAAAACGGAAGTGTTGGTGATACTAAGTATTTCTAAAATAATAAAAACAAAAAATTGCTGACGCCCGAAGTAGTCTTCCCGCTCGTGCCTCACAAATACCCACCGTCGGGAACCATGTCGCGACTGGTGTTCGTACCCTATGAGGAGCTGTGCCACTAACCCATCCACCCTGCCTGTAATGACCGTATGTCCCTCCTAAGACGCGCTGCCAATTTTGGGGGTAAGCGGGAGTGGCACGGCTTCCCATTGCCAAGACGCAAGGTGCCCCGTATATTGTCCATAACTATCGCTATATGACTCAGAATTGCGCGGGCTCAGTCTTGTTGGAAAGGTAACTACAAATCCCACACCATAGGAAGGAAAAACATAAGTTTTGGTCATACTAAATATTTCTAGAATAATAAAAAGAAAAATGGACGACACCCGAAGTAGTCTTCCCGCTCGTGCCAACATATACCCATCGTCAAGAACCATGTCGCATCTGGCGTTCATACCTGGTGAGGAACCGTGCCCCTAACCCATCCACCAAGCCTCTAATGACCGTATGTCCCTCCTAAGACACGCTGCCAATTTTGGGGGTTAGCGGGAGTGGCATGGGTTCCCATTGCCAAGAAACAAGGTGCCCCGTATATTGGCGATAACTATCGCTATAAGACTCAGAGTTGTGTGGCCTCGGCCTTGTTGGAAAGATAATAGAAAATCACACACCACAGGAACCAAAAACGGAAGTTTTGCTGATACTAAGTATTTCAAAAATTTAAAAACAAAAAATTGCCGACGCCCGAAGTAGTCTTCCCGCTCGTGCCTCACAAATAACCACCGTTAGGAACCATGTCGCGACTGGTGTTCCTACCCTATGAGGAGCTGTGCCACTAACCCATCCACCCTGCCTGTAATGACCGTATGTCCCTCCTAAGACGCGCTGCCAATTTTGGGGGTAAGCGGGAGTGGCACGGCTTCCCATTGCCAAGACGCAAGGTGCCCCGTATATTGTCCATAACTATCGCTATAAGACTCAGAATTGCGCGGGCTCAGTCTTGTTGGAAAGGTAACTGCAACTCCCACACCATAGGAACGAAAAACATAAGTTTTGGTGATACTACGTATTTCTAGAATAATAAAAAGAAAAATTGACGACACCCGAAGTAGTCTTCCCGCTCGTGCCAACATATACCCATCGTCAAGAACCATGTCGCATCTAGCATTCGTACCTGGTGAGGAACCGTGCCTCTAACCCATCCACCAAGCCTCTAATGACCGTATGTCCCTCCTCAGACGCGCTGCCAATTTTGGGGGATAGCGGGAGTGGCATGGGTTCCCATTGCCAAGAAACATGGTGCCCCGTATATTGGCCATAACTATCGCTATAAGACTCAGAATTGTGTGGCATCGGCCTTGTTGGAAAGATAACAGCAAATCACACACCACAGGAACCAAAAAACGGAAGTGTTGGTGATACTAATTATTTCTAAAATAATAAAAACAAAAAATTGCCGACGCCCGAAGTAGTCTTCCATCTCGTGCCTCACAAATACCCACCGTCGGGAACCATGTCGCGACTGGTGTTCGTACCCTATGAGGAGCTGTGCCACTAACCCATCCACCCTACCTGTAATGACCATATGTCCCTCCTAAGACGCGCTGCCAATTTTGGGGGTAAGCGGGAGTGGCACGGCTTCCCATTGCCAAGACGCAAGGTGCCCCGTATATTGTCCATAACTATCGCTAAAAGACTCAGAATTGCGCGGGCTCAGTCTTGTTGGAAAGGTAACTGCAAATCCCACAAAATAGGAATGAAAAACATAAGTTTTGGTCATACTAAGTATTTCTAGAACAATAAAAAGAAAAATTGACGACACCCGAAGTAGTCTTCCCGCTCGTGCCAACATATACCCATCGTCAAGAACCATGTCGCATCTGGCGTTCATACCTGGTGAGGAACCGTGCCCCTAACCCATCCACCAAGCCTCTAATGACCGTATGTCCCTCCTAAGACGCGCTGCCAATTTTGGGGCTTAGCGGGAGTGGCATGGGTTCCCATTGCAAAGAAACAAGGTGCCCCGTATATTGGCCATAACTATCGCTATAAGACTCAGAGTTGTGTGGCCTCGGCCTTGTTGGAAAGATAACAGCAAATCACACACCACAGGAACCAAAAACGGAAGTGTTGGTGATACTAAGTATTTCTAAAATAATAAAAACAAAAAATTGCCGACGCCCGAAGTAGTCTTCCCGCTCGTGCCTCACAAATACCCACCGTCGGGAACCATGTCGCGACTGGTGTTCGTACCCTGTGAGGAGCTGTGCCACTAACCCATCCACCCTGCCTGTAATGACCGTATGTCCCTCCTAAGACGCGCTGCCAATTTTGGGGCTTAGCGGGAGTGGCATGGGTTCCCATTGCCAAGAAACAAGGTGCCCCGTATATTGGCCATAACTATCGCTATAAGACTCAGAATTGTGTGGCCTTGGCCTTGTTGGAAAGATAACAGCAAATCACACACCACAGGAACCAAAAACGGAAGTGTTGGTCATACTAAGTATTTCTAAAATAATAAAAACAAAAAATTGCCGACGCCCGAAGTAGTCTTCCAGCTCGTGCCTCACAAATACCCACCGTCGGGAACCATGTCGCGACTGGTGTTCGTACCCTGCGTGGAGCTGTGCCACTAACCCATCCACCCTGCCTGTAATGACCGTATGTCCCTCCTAAGACGCGCTGCCAATTTTGGGGGTAAGCGGGAGTGGCACGGCTTCCCATTGCCAAGACGCAAGGTCCCCCGTATATTGTCCATAACTATCGCTATAAGACTCAGAATTGCGCGGGCTCAGTCTTGTTGGAAAGGTAACTGCAACTCCCACACCATAGGAACGAAAAACATAAGTTTTGGTGATACTACGTATTTCTAGAATAATAAAAAGAAAAATTGACGACACCCGAAGTAGTCTTCCCGCTCGTGCCAACACATACCCATCGTCAAGAACCATGTCGCATCTAGCATTCGTACCTGGTGAGGAACCGTGCCTCTAACCCATCCACCAAGCCTCTAATGACCGTATGTCCCTCCTCAGACGCGCTGCCAATTTTGGGGGATAGCGGGAGTGGCATGGGTTCCCATTGCCAAGAAACATGGTGCCCCGTATATTGGCCATAACTATCGCTATAAGACTCAGAATTGTGTGGCATCGGCCTTGTTGGAAAGATAACAGCAAATCACACACCACAGGAACCAAAAACGGAAGTGTTGGTGATACTAATTATTTCTAAAATAATAAAAACAAAAAATTGCCGACGCCCGAAGTAGTCTTCCATCTCGTGCCTCACAAATACCCACCGTCGGGAACCATGTCGCGACTGGTGTTCGTACCCTATGAGGAGCTGTGCCACTAACCCATCCACCCTACCTGTAATGACCATATGTCCCTCCTAAGACGCGCTGCCAATTTTGGGGCTTAGCGGGAGTGGCATGGGTTCCCATTGCCAAGAAACAAGGTGCCCCGTATATTGGCCATAACTATCGCTATAAGACTCAGAATTGTGTGGCCTTGGCCTTGTTGGAAAGATAACAGCAAATCACACACCACAGGAACCAAAAACGGAAGTGTTGGTCATACTAAGTATTTCTAAAATAATAAAAACAAAAAATTGCCGACGCCCGAAGTAGTCTTCCAGCTCGTGCCTCACAAATACCCACCGTCGGGAACCATGTCGCGACTGGTGTTCGTACCCTGCGTGGAGCTGTGCCACTAACCCATCCACCCTGCCTGTAATGACCGTATGTCCCTCCTAAGACGCGCTGCCAATTTTGGGGGTAAGCGGGAGTGGCACGGCTTCCCATTGCCAAGACGCAAGGTGCCCCGTATATTGTCCATAACTATCGCTATAAGACTCAGAATTGCGCGGGCTCAGTCTTGTTGGAAAGGTAACTGCAAATCCCACACCATAGGAATGAAAAACATAAGTTTTGGTCATACTAAGTATTTCTAGAATAATAAAAAGAAAAATTGACGACACCCGAAGTAGTCTTCCCACTCGTGCCAACATATACCCATCGTCAAGAACCATGTCGCATCTGGCGTTTGTACCTGGTGAGGAAGCATGCCCCTAACCCATCCACCAAGCCTCTAATGACCGTATGTCCCTCCTAAGACGCGCTGCCAATTTTGGGCTTAGCGGGAGTGGCATGGGTTCCCATTGCCAAGAAACAAGGTGCCCCGTATATTGGCCATAACTATCGCTATAAGACTCAGAATTGTGTGGCCTCGGCCTTGTTGGAAAGATAACAGCAAATCACACACCACAGGAACCAAAAACGGAAGTGTTGGTGATACAAAGTATTTCTAAAATAATAAAAACAAAAAATTGAAGACGCCCGAAGTAGTCTTCCAGCTCGTGCCTCACAAATACCCACCGTCGGGAACCATGTCGCGACTGGTGTTCGTACCCTGTGAGGAGCTGTGCCACTAACCCATCCACCCTGCCTGTAATGACCGTATGTCCCTCCTAAGACGCGCTGCCAATTTTGGGGGTAAGCGGGAGTGGCACGGCTTCCCATTGCCAAGACGCAAGGTGCCCCGTATATTGTCCATAACTATCGCTATAAGACTCAGAATTGCGAGGGCTCAGTCTTGTTGGAAAGGTAACTGCAAATCCCACACCATAGGAATGAAAAACATAAGTTTTGGTCTTACTAAGTATTTCTAGAATAATAAAAAGAAAAATTGACGACACCCGAAGTAGTCTTCCCGCTCGTGCCAACATATACCCATTGTCAAGAACCATGTCGCATCTGGCGTTCATACCTGGTGAGGAACCGTGCCCCTAACCCATCCACCAAGCCTCTAATGACCGTATGTCCCTCCTAAGACACGCTGCCAATTTTGGGGGTTAGCGGGAGTGGCATGGGTTCCCATTGCCAAGAAACAAGGTGCCCCGTATATTGGCGATAACTATCGCTATAAGACTCAGAATTGTGTGGCCTCGGCCTTGTTGGAAAGATAACAGCAAATCACACACCACAGGAACCAAAAACGGAAGTTTTGGTGATACTTATATTTCAAAAATAATAAAAACAAAAAATTGCCGACGCCCGAAGTAGTCTTCCCGCTCGTGCCTCACAAATAACCACCGTTAGGAACCATGTCGCGACTGGTGTTCGTACCCTATGAGGAGCTGTGCCACTAACCCATCCACCCTGCCTGTAATGACCGTATGTCCCTCCTAAGACGCGCTGCCAATTTTGGGGGTAAGCGGGAGTGGCACGGCTTCCCATTGCCAAGACGCAAGGTGCCCCGTATATTGTCCATAACTATCGCTATAAGACTCAGAATTGCGCGGGCTCAGTCTTGTTGGAAAGGTAACTGCAAATCCCACACCATAGGAACGAAAAACATATGTTTTGGTCATACTAAGTATTTCTAGAATAATAAAAAGAAAAATTGACGACACCCGAAGTAGTCTTCCCGCTCGTGCCAACATATACCCATCGTCAAGAACCATGTCGCATCTGGCGTTCGTACCTGGTGAGGAACCGTGCCTCTAACCCATCCACCAAGCCTCTAATGACTGTATGTCCCTCCTCAGACGCGCTGCCAATTTTGGGGGTTAGCGGGAGTGGCATGGGTTCCCATTGCCAAGAAACATGGTGCCCCGTATATTGGCCATAACTATCGCTATGAGACTCAGAATTGTGTGGCATCGGCCTTGTTGGAAAGATAACAGCAAATCACACACCACAGGAACCAAAAACGGAAGTTTTGGTGATACTAAGTATTTCTAAAATAATAAAAACAAAAAATTGCCGACGCCCGAAGTAGTCTTCCCTCTCGTGCCTCACAAATACCCACCGTCGGGAACCATGTCGTGATTGGTGTTCGTACCCTATGAGGAGCTGTGCCACTAACCCATCCACCCTGCCTGTAATGACCGTATGTCCCTCCTAAGACGCGCTGCCAATTTTGGGGGTAAGCGGGAGTGGCACGGGTTCCCATTGCCACGACGCAAGGTGCCCCGTATATTGTCCATAACAATCGCTATAAGACTCAGAATTGCGCGGGCTCAGTCTTGTTGGAAAGGTAACTACAAATCCCACACCATAGGATTGAAAAACATAAGTTTTGGTCATACTAAGTATTTCTAGAATATTAAAAAGAAAAATTGACGACACCCGAAGTAGTCTTCCCGCTCGTGCCAACATATACCCATCGTCAAGAACCATGTCGCATCTGGCGTTCATACCTGGTGAGGAACCGTGCCCCTAACCCATCCACCAAGCCTCTAATGACCGTATGTCCCTCCTAAGACACGCTGCCAATTTTGGGGGTTAGCGGGAGTGGCATTGGTTCCCATTGCCAAGAAACAAGATGCCCCGTAAATTGGCCATAACTATCGCTATAAGACTCAGAATTGTGTGGCCTCGGCCTTGTTGGAAAGATAACCGCAAATCACACACCACAGGAACCAAAAACGGAAGTTTTGGTGATACTAAGTATTTCGAAAATAATAAAAACAAAAAATTGCCGACGCCCAAAGTAGTCTTCCCGCTCGTGCCTCACAAATACCCACCGTCGGGAACTATGTCGCGACTGGTGTTCGTACCCTCTGAGGAGCTGTGGCACTAACCCATCCACCCTGCCTGTAATGACCGTATGTCCCTCCTAAGACGCGCTGCCAATTTTGGGGGTAAGCGGGAGTGGCACGGCTTCCCATTGCCAAGACGCAAGGTGCCCCGTATATTGTCCATAACTATCGCTATAAGACTCAGAATTGCGCGGGCTCAGTCTTGTTGGAAAGGTAACTACAAATCCCACACCATATGATTGAAAAACATAAGTTTTGGTCATACTAAGTATTTCTAGAATAATAAAAAGAAAAATTGACGACACCCGAAGTAGTCTTCCCGCTCGTGCCAACATATACCCATCGTCAAGAACCATGTCGCATCTGGCGTTCATACCTGGTGAGGAACCGTGCCCCTAACCCATCCACCAAGCCTCTAATGACCGTATGTCCGTCCTAAGACACGCTGCCAATTTTGGGGGTAAGCGGGAGTGGCATGGGTTCCCATTGCCCAGAAACAAGGTGCCCCGTGTATTGGCGATAACTATCGCTATAAGACTCAGAATTGTGTGGCCTCGGCCTTGTTGGAAAGATAACAGCAAATCACACACCACAGGAACCAAAAACGGAAGTTTTGGTGATACTAAGTATTTCAAAAATAATAAAAACAAAAAATTGCCGACGCCCGAAGTAGTCTTCCCGCTCGCGCCTCACAAATAACCACCGTTAGGAACCATGTCGCGACTGGTGTTCGTACCCTATGAGGAGCTGTGCCACTAACCCATCCACCCTGCCTGTAATGACCGTATGTCCCTCCTAAGACGCGCGGCCAATTTTGGGGGTAAGCGGGAGTGGCACGGCTTCCCATTGCCAAGACGCAAGGTCCCCCGTATATTGTCCATAACTATCGCTATAAGACTCAGAATTGCGCGCGCTCAGTCTTGTTGGAAAGGTAACTGCAAATCCCACACCATAGGAACGAAAAACATAAGTTTTGGTCATACTAAGTATTTCTAGAATAATAAAAGGAAAAATTGACGACACCCGAAGTAGTCTTCCCGCTCGTGCCAACATATACCCATCGTCAAGAACCATGTCGCATCTGGCATTCGTATCTGGTGAGGAACCGTGCCCCTAACCCATCCACCAAGCCTCTAATGACCGTATGTCCCTCCTAAGACGCGCTGCCAATTTTGTTGGTTAGCGGGAGTGGCATGGGTTCCCATTGCCAAGAAACATGGTGCCCCGTATATTGGCCATAACTATCGCTATAAGACTCAGAATTGTGTGGCCTCGGCCTTGTTGGAAAGATAACAGCAAAAATCACACACCACAGGAACCAAAAACGGAAGTTTTGGTGATACTAAGTATTTCAAAAATAATAAAAACAAAAAATTGCCGACGCCCGAAGTAGTCTTCCCGCTCGTGCCTCACAAATACCCACCGTTAGGAACCATGTCGCGACTGGTGTTCGTACCCTATGAGGAGCTGTGCCACTAACCCATCCACCCTGCCTGTAATGACCGTATGTCCCTCCTAAGACGCGCTGCCAATTTTGGGGGTAAGCGGGAGTGGCACGGCTTCCCATTGCCAAGACGCAAGGTGCCCCGTATATTGTCCATAACTATCGCTATAAGACTCAGAATTGCGCGGGCTCAGTCTTGTTGGAAAGGTAACTGCAAATCCCACACCACAGGAACAAAAAACGGAAGTTTTGGTCATACTAAGTATTTCTAAAATAATAAAAAGAATAAATTGACAACACCCGAAGTAGTCTTCCCGTTCGTGCCTCACATATACCCACCGTCGGGAACCATGTCGCGACTGGTGTTCATACCCTATGAGGATCTGTGCCACTAACCGATCCACACTGCCTGTAATGACCGTATTTCCTCCTAAGACGCGCCACCGTTTTTGGGGTTTAGCGGGAGTGGCAGGGTTCCCATTGCCAAGACACCAGATGCCCCGTATATTGGCCATAACTGTCGCTATAAAACTCAGAATTGTAGGACCGAGACGTGCGACTAGAGGGGGGTGAATAGGAGCACTTGAAATCACAAAATCACAAACCCCCAAATGAAACCAGATACTAAGCACCGTCCACTGAACAGAGGCGTGCCTAGCAGCGCAAGGGTGCCGTCCACTGTGAGGATACGCACCAATGCAAGAAAGCTCAAGATCTGAACAAGAGTAACAGCGGAGCAACGGATTTTGCAATATCCGCCACAAGACACTCACCACACCTAGGTGTGTCTCACTGACTTTCAGTAAGCAAAGAGAATGGTCTTAAGGGAGGAATGCGAAAATCCACAGCAAAATCACAGCGGAAAAACCAACCTGGGAAGAACACAGCAGCTCCCTGACAGGACCGGACTGTCCGGTGGCCAACACCGGATTGTCCGATGGGACCGGACTTTCCGGTGCCTGACGCCGGACTGTCCGGTGGCACTGTCCGGACAACACCTCACTCCGGACGGTCCGGTGGGCGCTGCCGGACTATCCGGTGGAACCGGAGTGTCCGGTGGCCTCTGCCGGATGGTCCGGTAGGGTCGCAGAAAATATGATTTCAAATCATAACTTGATCATACCTTGCTCAAACTTCACGAAATTTAGCTCATGTTATCTAGAACCTATTTCAATGTTATTCCCAACAGATCAACTCAAAGTAACCACGGAATCAGCGGGAATTTCAGATCTTGTGAGATCTCCATTCTTGGGCAAGAGAGGGGAAAACACCAAAGAGGCTTGCTCGTGGCAATCCAGCAGGATTGAGATGAACTATGTCATGATCTCCATGTCCTAGCAAGTCCAGAACATCAGCAAGGAAAGGGATTCAAGCTTGCCCAACAAAAACACCAAAAAAGGCAAGGATTGAACCCAAAAACCAAAGTGAGAGGGGGAGGAGAAGAACACTAGGTTGCTGCATGAATTTGCTTCGATTAAGTGCCCAAAATGGGTCTAAAGATCCAGCATACAAGCAGAAATTCATCCCAAGCAACCACCCTCACCTTCCCTCAAGATTAGGAGGCTAAATCCTACTCTAACCTCTCTAACAATGGAGCTCAAAGCTTAAGGATGAAAATCACCAAGTGAAAACTAATCCTAGCAGCCAAGAGACCTTCTAATGACCTACACTGAACCTATTTATACCCGAGTGCTATTTAGACAGTTTTGCACCTAGGTCCCTACAGCTAGACAAACCCTAAGGACTCAAACGAAAGATTACAGGATATTTTGGGACGGACGACCCTGATGGAATCTTGATCTTCGTAAGTTCCACGCAATCCTCGGATGCTCTCCACGTGGCCAGTAGTCCAATCCACGATCCGCCCCCAGTTTTGAAGTCAGAAACCGGGAAACTTTAGGAAGTCTCCGCCTGGGCCGGATTTGGCCCATCTTCTCTATCTTGGCGAGTCGTGGCCCAACTCACCAAGGCTTGGGTAGCTTGGGTGACGGTTTTAAGCCGAAGCCGCCAAAGCCTCCCTCGCACGCCTTCGCGCCACGCATTCGGGTTGGAGCACCGCGGTGGCGCGCGGCATCCCCTATCCATCGGGGTAGCCTCACAGTCCTTCGGAGGACTTACTCCTGCCGTCGTCGTACCGCTCCTCCGTATACCGAACTCCCATGGCCGACAGACGCCGAGTGTGCCTCCAGTCCTTCGGAGGACTTCCCTCTACCTCCAGTCCATCGGAGGGCCTCCTGTCCATCGGAGGTCTTGTGCCTAAGTCCTTCTGGGTCTTGCTACTGTTGACAATCACTCATCACTCCAGAGGCAATGGAGCTGGTCCATTGGCTCTCAATCTCCCCCTTGATGAGTGCATTGTCAACACCTTCAACCTGTAACCTGAAATACAACAAAGACAAAAGAAAAGCGTAAAACCGAAAAGAAAGAAGAAAAAGAAGAAGTTGCTCAAGATGCCCAAAGACCAAATACTGGCAGAAAAGGGCAAATTGAGACTACAACAAAAACAAAGCCAAAGATCGACCCCCTAAGCCAAGGGAAACCGCTCAACGCAGTCGATCAAACTAAAGCATGACCCCTCAAGAAAGAGGCAAACTGGCTCAACACAGTCATGCTAAGGCAAAAGCATCGGCTCCTCCAGAAAGAGGCAAAAAGGCTCAACGCACCGATGCAAGAGCATGCTAAAAACTCAATCTCCCCCTCAACTAGACCTCTACAGAGTCCTCCCCCATGGTACAATCTCTCCCCCTTGTTGACAATGGACACATCAAGGGTCATAGAACCCAACTCCCCCTGAAGTGGACAACTCCCCCTCAAAATATGCCATGAAATGCAGGAAGTGTACCATGAAGAGCTCAGCAGGGATGAAAAGCTAGTAAATACAAGTTCTAGCATACAGAGCAAGTGAGGGCAAGGTAGCATGCAAAACAAGCTCAATTGAATCTATCTTATACAGATCAGGAGCATGTTTTTCAGAGTTGTTAAAAAAAAGAGCATCACCAACATGAATAGCATCTAGCAAGATAGGCATGAACAGCAAGATGCTAGCAAAACATACAAGGTGTGCTACTCTCAACCAAGGCATCTACAATAGGCCATAAGCAAATATGAGACTTGCAGATTTCAGATTTAGCAATTTTGAACTTCAAGCAAATCAGATCATGTGCCAGGGGTTATTCACTTGTCGTTGCCACTTCTTACCAACCAATGCCAAGCCTAGGTTCAGAAAACCATCAGGAGCTTAAGACAAGGTTTTGGTCATACACAGCCTAGTCCAAGTTCAAGCCAAGGTGCAAAGGCAAGCTATCTCAAACTAGATCAGTGTGACAAGTGAACCCTCCTTAATCTTTTCAATTTAATTCATAGGACAGCACTTGTAAATCACATTAATTCAGATTTTAGATATGAACAAGGTGCCATAAATGCTTAGGCATCAGTGCAACCCAGGCATACAACTAGCATATCCAAGCATGAAAAGATAGCATAGCATTCAACATTCCTACACATGCTAGGTAGCCAAGTCAAGTGGTAATCATGGTTTTTGATTTGGAAAAAGCAAAAGTGACTAAGCTCACAAAATATATTAGACAGATTCAAGGAGCTTAGCCAACCATGATCATGCAAGCAACTGTACAATCTAGCACAAGCAAGTACTAACTTGGCATACCAGAAGAGCTCTAGTGCTAGTGAAAGTGAAATGCATATGTTACAATGCAATGCATGGTATGGGACAAAATGCAAGAGAAGCAAAGAAAAACAAAGAAAGAAAAGAAGGAAAACGCAGAGCAAAACCTAAACTATACCAAAGTTACCCCAACCTAAAAGGGATAACAAACACCAAGCTCCCCACGCAAGTGAGCAAAACTGCTCAGGTCTAAGGGTTTGGTAAAGATATCGGCCAACTGGTTCTCAGTCTCTACATGGATCAAGTCTATATCTCCCTTCTCATAGTGATCTCTCAAGAAGTGAGACCTCACGTCTATGTGTTTGGTTCTGGAGTGCAGGACGGGGTTCTTAGCTACAGAAATAGCAGAAGTAGAGTCAACTAGGAGAGGGATCTTCCTGAAACTGAGACCAAAGTCGCTCAAGGTGGACTTCAACCAAAGCAGCTGGGAGCAGCAGCTAACAGCAGCAATGTATTCAGCTTCTGTGGTGGAAGTGGCTACGCTAGATTGCTTACGTGAGGACCAAGAAACAAGGGAAGAACCGAGAAACTGGCAGGTGCCGGAAGTAGACTTGTGCTCCAGCCGACAACCCGCAAAGTCAGCATCCGAATACCCTCTAAGAGAGAGCAACGAAGCTGAAGAGAACCAAAGTCCAAGCTCAGGAGTGTATTTCAGATACCTGAAGATGCGCTTCACCGCTTGACGGTGTGATAGCCTTGGTGAGGCCTGAAAACGTGCACAGAGGCAAACCGCGAACTGAATGTCTGGCCTGGTCGCCGTCAGGTACAGAAGTGAGCCGATCATCCCTCGATACTCTCTTTGGTCCACCACCTCCCCTTCTTCATCCGCATCAAGAGCCGTCTGTGTTGACATGGGAGTCGCCATGGGCTTGAGATCTCCCTTGTCAAACTTCCTCAAAATGTCCTTCGTGTACTTGGCTTGATGGACGAAGGTTCCTTCTGGGCCTTGCTTAATCTGAAGCCCGAGAAAGAACTGAAGCTCACCCATGAGACTCATCTTGAATTCACTGCTCATCTGTTCAGCAAACTTAGACACCAAAGCGTGAGATGAACCACCAAAGATAATGTCATCAACATATATCTGAACTAGAAGGGTGTCACCGCCACGACTCAACAAAAACAAGGTCTTGTCTACTGAACCCATCACAAAACCAGACTTGAGCAGAAAGGTTTTCAACCTAGCATACCAATCTCTTGGGGCTTGCTTCAGACCATACAAGGCTTTTCTCAACTTATACACCCGGTCTGGAAACTTGGCACTCTCAAAGCTAGGAGGTTGTCTCACATAAACCTCCTCCTCTATGTAACCGTTTAAAAAGGCTGACTTGACATCCATCTGCTGCAATTTGAAGCCTTTAGAGGCAGCAAAGGCAAGCAGAATCTTAATAGCCTCTAAATGAGCTACAGGAGCAAAGGTTTCCTCATAATCTATCCCGTCCTTCTGACAGAAACCCTGGGCTACCAATCTCGCTTTGTTCCTCACAACCATCCCATCCTCACCCTGTTTGTTCTTGAAAACCCACTTGGTTCCTATAGGGTGGCAGTTTGGTGGAGGTTCAACTAACTCCCAGACATGGTTTCTCTCAAAGTTTTCCAACTCCTCATGCATGGCGTTCACCCAACTAGGATCAGATAATGCATGTGACACATCCCGGGGTTCGAAAGAAGCAACAAATGCGGAGTGACAGAAAAAGGCCAGAGAGTTAACCGAAGAACGTGTGACACGCTGGTGTAGGTCTCCAATCATCCTGTCTGGAGGGTGATCCCGCTGGACCTGCCGAGATGGAACAATCTCAGAGGTCACCTCCCCTGCGTCCTCAGCGGGGCCGACCTCTGCTCGAGCTTGTGGTCGGGGGAGTGAGGAGGAAGACGTAGGCAAGGGTCCTCCTTCATCTTCAGAGCTCATAGCAGAGAGGGCAGGAGCTGCAGCCGGTGCAGTGGCTCCTGCATCTACTTCGCCTTCCTCATCTTCAAAGATGGGAGTGCCTTCTTCATCATCACCTGAAAGCTCAAATGCGGGCGTTGTGCAGGGCATAGATTCATCAAAGGAAACTTCACAGGTCTCAACCACTTGTCTAGTATCAAGGATCCACACTCTATATGCCCTAGAGCTAGAGGCGTACCCAAGAAAAATACCATCCAAGCAGCGAGATTCAAATTTGTCCAAATGCCCCCCCTTTTTGAGCACAAAGCATCTGCAGCCAAATGCACGTAGGTGCTTGACGCTAGGTTGCCTGCCAAACCGTAGCTCATACGAAGTCTTTCCCAAGAAAGCCCGTAGAAAGATACGGTTGGCAATGTAATAGGCCGTATTCATAGCCTCAGCCCAAAAGCGTCGCGGAGTCCTATGCTCATCAAGCATCGTCCGCGCCATCTCTACAAGTGTGCGGTTCTTTCGTTCCACAACACCGTTCTGCGGTGGGGTATAAGGAGATGAGAATTGGTGATCTAGACCAAGGTCACGACAAAAGGTTTCAAAACGAGAGTTACGAAATTCTCCGCCATTGTCGCTGCGGATAGCCCTCATGGCTTTATGACTCTCATTCCTTAACCTCAAGACCAGATCCCGAACAAAACCAAAAGCTTCATCTTTGAATTCCATGAAGAACACCCACGAATAGCGAGAAAAGTCATCCACAACTACAAGCACATACCACTTCCCACTGACCGACTGTACTCGAGCAGGACCAACCGTGTCCATATGTAGCAGCTCACCCGAGTAACAGGTCATCACCTGATTGACAGGTGCATGAGAAGCGGCAACCATCTTGCCATGACGACAGGGGTGGCATACTAAGTCCTTTTATGCTTTCAAATTGGGCAATCCTCGGATCAGATCCATTGAGCTCAACCTGACCAGCAGATCATAACTCAAATGGCCAAGCCTCCTATGCCACTTCCAAATATCAGCAGAAGGACTAGCAACCAAACACCGAGGAGGTCCAGAAACAGATGCAAGGTCAACCTTAAAAACCTGCCCATAGGGCAAAATCCGACAAACAAGGTTTTCCTTAGCATCAAGCACACAAGAGGAACCCTCCTTAAAACGAACCTCAAACCCTTCCTTGAGAAGTTGCGAGACGGAGACCAAATTGAACCCCAAATTCCTCACCAAAGCAACTTCTCTCAGGGAAAGCTTGCTAGAAAGTGCAACAGAACCAACACCCAACACTTTACCTTGACCATTATCCCCGAATGTGATGTACTCCTTGGTGCTCATGGGGTTGAGGCTGGAGAACCATCTGCGGTGCCCTGTCATGTGCCTAGAGCAACCAGAGTCCATGATCCATATGTCCTCCAGGCCTCGATCCTGCAAAATCAAGGAAAGCGAGAGTGAGAAAATGGTCCGGCACTGGGGTTAGTGTAATCGCTGAACCAGTGCCGAGCCATCTGCTCAAAAGTGGGGTAAACACAGTCAAAGTAAGCATCACGTCTACCTGGGTACCCACGACCTCTAAAGCATGAGCTCTCAAACCCTCTACCTCCAAAGCCTCGGTCAAAAAAACCATAGCCGCGCTGAAAACGACTAGGAGCTCAACCGGGAAAGCGTCTCTCTCCGCTAGGAACACGGGCCTGAAAACTGCCTCCTCTCTCACCAGCAAAGTGGTCTCTCATCTCACCACAACGGGGAAGATCCTGCCTACCACCCTGGTAGAACTAATCCTGGTTCCCCCAGGCTCTCTCCTGCCTCTCAACTCGCTTCCTCCTGAAGCAAAACTCCTCCAAGTGGCCATTCCGCTGGCAAAAGTCACAGTGGTAGACAAGCCTCTTGGGAGTGGGTTTATGCTGAGCCTTAGGCTTAGGTGGAGTAGCCTTGGGTGGAACAGGCTGCTCGACTCTCTCCTTGCTCACTGGAGGCTTGAGAATCTCAGTCACTACTCTGTCCAGCTTAGCCTGTGAGGGCTTGGGTGTCCAGAACTGCTTCTTTGGGGCAGCCTTAAGAGGCTCATGGTAAACCCCATCAACAATAGGGCTAGGCTGAGGAGAGGCAGTCTTAAGCTTAATTGGCGAACTCTTCTTCTCACCCGAAGTACTACTCTCTCCTAACCCAAGTCCACTCATATCACCCTCAGCTCTCTTGGTGCTCTCCAAGATCATCCTAAGTTGGGGCTCTCTAGCATACATCCAACTGAGCACCTCTCTCAAACGGTTGTTCTCATCAACCAAAATCTGTTTCTCCTCTCTCAGATCCTTCAGAACTAAAGTCTGATCAGCACAAGTAGGGCAGTGTAGAGAGGGAAAAGAGAAAGCGGACTTCTCTAACTTCTTAATGGTGGCATCCCTATCCACCAACAGCAACCTCAGAGTGAGACAGTTCTCACAAGTGTCAGGGGATGCTAAAAGCATCTCAAGGTCAGCTCTCAACTGCACAAGCTCACTCTCCAAAGTAGGACAGACCATGCACGCACCCAAAAGCGTGGGTCTAGCCCTAAGCTCCTCCAACTCTTTGAGCTGTCCCTCACACTTCACCTTTAGCTCAGCTATGTCAACAGCGAGGTGGGAACATATCTCACACTCAGTCACATCACTTAAAATAGGCTCATCCAGTTTAGACTGGAGCTTGCCAAACTCTACCTTCAGCCTATCCATTTCCTCTACCTGATGAGCATACTTGCTCTTCTGCTCACAGACATCTCTCATCAAAGTCTCACAGGTAGGACACTCAGTCTCACTAGGCTGGGCTGACACACTCTTCAGCCTGTCTATCTCAGCTAAAGCATCAGCCAACTTGGCTTTCTGCTTCTGCAGCTTCTTGGCTGCCTTCTCCAACATCCTATCCTGGGCTTTCAACTCACGACTATTTGACTCCAACATCTCAAGAATTTCAGCTTCCTCAGGAGTTACCTCTTCATCGGATGAGTCATTGTCGTTGCCCTTGTCGTCCTTGTCCTCAAGCGCCATGGAGCAAAAGGATCTCCGGTGCATCTTGTGCTTGCGCTTGGACTTGGTGGAGACGAAGCAGAGTCTGGCTGGACCACCTTGGTCCCTCCTCTTGTCCCACTTGGTGACGATCTCCTCATCGCTTGAGCTCGACAAAGACGAAGAGGAGGAAGATGATCCGCCACACAGACCACCAAGCTCGGCGAAGAAGGCCTTGTCCCGCTTCCGGTTGTCCTTCTGGTAGCTCTTGAAAGCCTTCCGGAAGTTCTTGATCTTGCTGGAGCGGTGCTTGGTGTGGTCACGCTTGCCGGAGTGGTACATGTTGGAGTCGCGGGAGTGGCTCTTGCCCTTCTTGTAGTAGTCGTTCTGCTTGTTTGGGCATTCGGCAATGAAGTGGCCAACCTCTCCGCACTCGAAGCACTTGGGCCTCTCGCCCCTCTTCTTGCTCATCCGGTTGTCATAGGCGCGCTGAAAGCGGCTAGACACCAGACAAAGCTCATCATCCCCAAGTGACGCCAACTGCTCCTCTGTAACAGACATAAGAGCAGAAAACGAAAAGTTGTGAAGCTGGGGCTTAGAAATGGCCTCACTGGAGGGAGAAGCCAAGGCCAAGCTCTTGGAGCCATTACAAGCGAGAGAGTCTCTCAACTTGTAATCCACCTCAGTGGCCTTGAGCTTACTATAAAGAGTCTCCACTCCAATTGTGTCATAGGCCTCAGACTCGATGATCGAGTTAACCTTGATCTCCCATACCTTCCTGTCCAACGCATACAGCAACTTGACAGCCTGCTGATGGTCGGTGTATGGGATCCTCTCAGGGCTAGAGTTAACACGCAACTTGTTGATGATCGATTGAAAACGACCAAACAAGTCATCGATGGACTCACCAGGCTTCTGAATGAAATTTTCATACTCGCGCCTGTAAGTCTCAACGAGACGCCCCTTGATGGTAGCAGTGCCCTCATGGTGTGCACTCAGCAAGGACCAGATCTGACGGGCAGTCTCAAGATGGCTCACTTTCTCATAATCAACTGGACCAAGTCCTGAGAAGAGAAAGTTAACAGCTTTGGCGTTCGCCACATGCTGAGCCACAATCGCTGGGGTAGTGCCCTGGGCAACTGGAACCACAACAAAGTTCGCACTCTGAGTAGCATCCCATATGTCCTGGCCCTGGCTAAGCAAGAAAGCTCTCATCCTACCCTTCCAGTAGGAGTAGCCATCGGAACCAAGGACCGGAATCTTCCCAGAATGAGTCATAGTCGCTACTGGTTTCTCACCGGTAAAGGTATGAAGAAACCTAACCGGCTCTGATACCAATTGTAGGACCGAGACGTGCGACTAGAGGGCGGGGTGAATAGGAGCACTTGAAATCACAAAATCACAAACCCCCAAATGAAACTAGATACTAAGCACCGTCCACTGAACAGATACATGCCTAGCAGCGTAAGGGTGACGTCCACTGTGAGGATACGCACCAATGCAAGAAAGCTCAAGATCTGAACAAGAGTAACAGCGGAGCAACGGATTTTGCAATATCCGCCACAAGACACTCACCACACCTAGGTGTGTCTCACTGACTTTCAGTAAGGAAAGAGAATGGTCTTAAGGGAGGAATGCGAAAATCCGCAGCAAAATCACAGCAGAAAAACCAACCTGGGAAGAACACAGCAGCTCCCTGACAGGACCGGACTGTCCGGTGGCCTACACCGGATTGTCCGATGGGACCGGACTATCCGGTACCTGTTGCCGAACTGTGCGGTGGCACTGCCCGGACAACGCCTCACGCCGGACTGTCCGGTGGGCGCTGCCGGACTATCCGGTGGAACCGGACTGTCCGGTGGCCTCTGCCGGATGGTCCGGTAGGGTCGCAGAAAATATGATTTCAAATCATAACTTGATCACACCTTGCTCAAACTTCACGAAATTTAGCTCAGGTTATCTAGACCCTATTTCAAAGTTATTCCCAACAGATCAACTCAAAGTAACCATGGAATCAGCGGGAATTTCAATCCTTGCCTTTTTGGGTGTTTTTGTTGGGCAAGCTTGAATCCCTTTCTTTGCTGATGTTCTGGACTTGCTAGGACGTGGAGATCATGACTTAGTTCATCTCAATCTTGCTGGATTAACACGAGCAAGCCTCTTTGGTGTTTTCCCCTTTCTTGCCCAAGGATGTCTATTTCACAAGATCTGAAATTCCCGCTGATTCCGCGGTTACCTTGAGTAGATCTGTTGGGAATAACTTTGAAATAGGGTCCAGATAACCTGTGCTGAATTTCGTGAAGTTTGGACAAGGTTTGATCAGGTTTGGATTTGAAATCATCTTTTCTGCGACCCTACCGGACCATCCGGCAGAGGCCACCGGACAGTCCGGTTCCACCGGATAGTTCGGCAGCACCCACCGGACAGTCCGGAGTGAGGTGTTGTCCGGACAGTGCCACCGGACAGTCCGGCGTCAGGCACCGGATAGTCCGGTCCCATCGGACAATCCGGTGTTGGCCACCGGACAGTCTAGTCCTGTCAGGAAGCTGCTGTGTTGTTCCCAGGTTGGTTTTTCCGCTGTGATTTTGCTGCTGATTTTTGCATTCCTCCCTTAAGACCATTCTCTTTGCTTACTGTAAGACAGTGAGACACACCTAGGTGTGGTGAGTGTCTTGTGGCGGATATTGCAAAATCCGTTGCTCTGCTGTCACTCTTGTTCGGATCTTGAGTTTTCTCGCATTGGTGCGTATCCTCAGAGTGGACGGCACCCTTGCACTACTAGGCACATATCTGTTCAGTGGACAGTGCTTAGTTTCTGGTATCACTTGGGGGTTTGTGATTTTGTGATTTCAAGTGCTCCTATTCACCCCCCCTCTAGTCGCACGTCTCGGTCCTACAATTGGTATCAGAGCCGGTTAGGTTTCTTCATACCTTTACCGGTGAGAAACCCGTAGCGACTATGACTCATTCTGGGAAGATTCCGGTCCTTGGTTCCGATGGCTACTCCTACTGGAAGGGTAGGATGAGAGCTTTCTTGCTTAGCCAGGGCCAGGACATATGGGATGCTACTCAGAGTGCCAACTTTGTTGTGCTTCCAGCTGCCCAGCGCACTACCCCAGCGATTGTGGCTCAGCATGAGGCGAACACCAAAGCTGTTAACTTTCTCTTGTCAGGACTTGGTCCAGTTGATTATGAGAAAGTGAGCTACCTTGAGACTGCCCGTCAGATCTGGTCCCTACTGAGTGCACACCATGAGGGCACTGCTACCATCAAGGGGCGTCTCGTTGAGACTTACAGGCACGAGTATGAAAATTTCGTTCAGAAGCCTGGTGAGTCCATCGATGACTTGTTTGGTCATTTTCAATGAATCATCAACAAGTTGCGCGTTAACTCTAGCCCTGAGAGGATCCCTTACACCGACCATCAGCAGGCTGTCAAGTTGCTGTATGCGTTGGACAGGAAGGTATGGGAGATCAAGGTTAACTCGATCATCGAGTCTGAGGCCTATGACACAATTGGAGTGGAGACTCTTTACAGTAAGCTCAAGGCCACTGAGGTGGATTACAAGTTGAGAGACTCTCTCGCTTGTACTGGCTCCAAGAGCTTGGCCTTGGCTTCTCCCTCCAGTGAGGCCATTTCTAACCCCCAGCTTCACAACTTTTCGTTTTCTGCTCTTATGTCTGTTACAGAGGAGCAGTTGGCGTCACTTGGGGATGATGAGCTTTGTCTGGTGTCTAGCCGCTTTCAGCGCGCCTATGACAACCGGATGAGCAAGAAGAGGGGTGAGAGGCCCAAGTGCTTCGAGTGCGGAGAGGTTGGCCACTTCATTGCCGAATGCCCAAACAAGCAGAACGACTACTACAAGAAGGGCAAGAGCCACTCCCGCGACTCCAACAAGTACCACTCCGGCAAGCGTGACCACACCAAGCACCGCTCCAGCAAGATCAAGAACTTCCAGAAGGCTTTCAAGAGCTACCAGAAGGACAACCGGAAGCGGGACAAGGCCTTCTTCGCCGAGCTTGGTGGTATGTGTGGCGGATCATCTTCCTCCTCTTCGTCTTCGTCGAGCTCATGCGATGAGGAGATCGTCACCAAGCGGGATAAGAGGAGGGACCAAGGCGGCCCAGCCGGACTCTGCTTCGTCTCCACCAAGTCCAAGCGCAAGCACAAGATGCACCGGAGATCCTTTTGCTCCATGGCGCTTGAGGACAAGGACGACAAGGGCAACGACAATGACTCATCCGATGAAGAGGTAACTCCTGAGCAAGCTGAAATTCTTGAGATGTTGGAGTCCAATAGTCGTGAGTTGAAAGCCCAGGATAGGATGTTGGAGAAGGCAGCCAAGAAGCTGCAGAAGCAGAAAGCCAAGTTGGCTGATGCTTTAGCTGAGATAGACAGGCTGAAGAGTGTGTCAGCCTAGCCTAGTGAGACTGAGTGTCCTACCTATGAGACTTTGATGAGAGATCTCTGTGAGCAGAAGAGCAAGTATGCTCATCAGGTAGAGGAAATGGATAGGCTGAAGGTAGAGTTAGGCAAGCTCCAGTCTAAACTGGATGAGCCTATTTTAAGTGATGTGACTGAGTGTGAGATGTGTCCCCACCTCGTTGTTGACATAGCTGAGCTGAAGGTGAAGTGTGAGGGACAGCTCAAGGAGTTGGAGGAGCTTAGGGCTAGACCCACGCTTTTGGGTGCGTGCATGGTCTGTCGTACCTTGGAGAGTGAGCTTGTGCAGTTGAGAGGTGACCTTGAGATGCTTTTAGCATCCCCTGACACTTGTGAGAACTGTCTCACTCTGAGGTTGAGGTTGGTGGATAGGGATGCCACCATTAAGAACTTAGAGAAGTCTGCTTTCTCTATTCCCTCTCTACACTGCCCTACTTGTGCTGACCAGACTTTAGTTCTGAAGGATCTGAGAGAGGAGAAACAGATCTTGGTTGATGAGAACAACCGTTTGAGAGAGGTGCTCAGTTGGATGTATGCTAGAGAGCCCCAACTTAGGATGATCTTGGAGAGCACCAAGAGAGCTGAGGGTGCTATGAGTGGACTTGGGTTAGGAGAGAGTAGTACTTCGGGTGAGAAGAAGAGTTCGCCAATTAAGCTTAAGACTGCCTCTCCTCAGCCTAGCCCTACTGTTGATGGGGTTTACCATGAGCCTCTTAAGGCTGCCCCAAAGAAGCAGTTCTGGACACCCAAGCCCTCACAGGCTAAGCTGCACAGAGTAGTGGCTGAGATTCTCAAGCCTCCAGTGAGCAAGGAGAGAGTCGAGCAGCCTGTTCCACCCAAGGCTACTCCACCTAAGCCTAAGGCTCAGCCTAAACCCACTCCCAAGAGGCCTGTCTACCACTGTGACTTTTGCCAGCGGAATGGCCACTTGGAGGAGTTTTGCTTCAGCAGGAAGCGAGTTGAGAGGCAGGAGAGAGCCTGGGGGAACCAGGATCAGTTCTACCGGGGTGGTAGGCATGATCTTCCCCGTCGCGGTGAGCTGAGAGACCGCTTTGCTGGTGAGAGAGGAGGTAGTTTTCAGGCCCGTGTTCCTAGCAGAGAGAGACGCTTTTCCGGTCGAGCTCCTAGTCGTTTTCAGCGCGGCTATGGTTTTTCTGACCGAGGCTTTGGAGGTAGAGGGTTTGAGAGTTCACGCTTTAGAGGTCGTGGGTACCCAGGTAGACGTGATGCTTACTTTGACTGTGTTTACCCCACTTTTGAGCGGATGGCTCGGCACTGGTTCAGCGATTACACTAACCCCAGTGCCGGACCATTTGCTCACTCTCGCTTTCCTTGATTTTGCAGGATCAAGGCCTGGAGGACATATGGATCATGGACTCTGGTTGCTCTAGGCACATGACAGGGCACCGCAGATGGTTCTCCAGCCTCAACCCCATGAGCACCATGGAGTACATCACATTCAGGGATAATGGTCAAGGTAAAGTGTTGGGTGTTGGTTCTGTTGCACTTTCTAGTAAGCTTTCCCAGAGAGAAGTTGCTTTGGTGAGGAATTTGGGGTTCAATTTGGTCTCTGTCTCGCAACTTCTCAAGGAAGGGTTTGAGGTTCGTTTTAAGGAGGGTTCCTCTTGTGTGCTTGATGCTAAGGAAAACCTTATTTGTCGGATTTTGCCCTATGGGCAGGTTTTTAAGGTTGACCTTGCATCTGTTTCTGGACCTCCTCGGTGTTTGGTTGCTAGTCCTTCTGCTGATATTTGGAAGTGGCATAGGAGGCTTGGCCATTTGAGTTTTGATTTGCTAGTCAGGTTGAGCTCAATGGATCTGATCCGAGGATTGCCCAATTTGAAAGCAGAAAAGGACTTAGTATGCCACCCCTGTCGTCATGGCAAGATGGTTGCCGCTTCTCATGCACCTGTCAATCAGGTGATGACCTCTTACTCGGGTGAGCTGCTACATATGGACACGGTTGGTCCTGCTCGAGTACAGTCGGTCAGTGGGAAGTGGTATGTGCTTGTAGTTGTGGATGACTTTTCTCGCTATTCGTGGGTGTTCTTCATGGAATTCAAAGATGAAGCTTTTGGTTTTGTTCGGGATCTGGTCTTGAGGTTAAGGAATGAGAGTCATAAAGCCATGAGGGCTATCCGCAGCGACAATGGCGGAGAATTTCGTAACTCTCATTTTGAAACCTTTTGTCGTGACCTTGGTCTTGATCACCAATTCTCATCTCCTTATACCCCACCGCAGAACGGTGTTGTGGAACGAAAGAACCGCACACTTGTAGAGATGGCGCGGACGATGCTTGATGAGCATAGGACTCCGCGACGCTTTTGGGCAGAGGCTATGAAAACGGCCTGTTACATTGCCAACCGTATCTTTCTACGGGCTTTCTTGGGAAAGACTTCGTATGAGCTACGGTTTGGCAGGCAGCCTAGCGTCAAGCACCTACGTCAAGGGGGGGCATTTGGACAAATTTGAATCTCGCTGCTTGGATGGTATTTTTCTTGGATACGCCTCTAGCTCTAGGGCATATAGAGTGTGGATCCTTGATACTTGACAAGTGGTTGAGACCTGTGAAGTTTCCTTTGATGAATCTATGCCTTGCACAACCCCTGCATTTGAACTTTCAGGTGATGATGAACAAGGCGCTCCCATCTTTGAAGATGAGGAAGGCGAAGTAGATGCTGGTGATGCAGGAGCCACTGCACCGGCTGCAGCTACTGCCCCCTCTTCTACGAGCTCTGAAGATGAAGGAGGACCCTTGCCTACGTCTTCCTCCTCACTCCCCCGACCACAAGCTCGAGCAGAGGTTGGCCCCGCTGACGACGAAGGGGAGGTGACCTCTGAGATTGTTCCATCTCGGCAGGTCCAGCGGGATCACCCTCCAGACAGGATGATTAGAGACCTACACCAGCGTGTCACACGTTCTTCGGTTAACTCTCTGGCCTTTCTCTGTCACTCCGCATTTGTTGCTTCTTTTGAACCCCGGGATGTGTCACATGCATTATCTGATCCTAGTTGGGTGAACGCCATGCATGAGGAGTTGGAAAACTTTGAGAGAAACCATGTCTGGGAGTTAGTTGAACCTCCACCAAACTGCCACCCTATAGGAACCAAGTGGGTTTTCAAGAACAAACAGGGTGAGGATGGGATGGTTGTGAGGAACAAAGCGAGATTGGTAGCCTAGGGTTTTTGTCAGAAGGAGGGGATAGATTATGAGGAAACCTTTGCTCCTGTAGCAGATGGATGTCAAGTCAGCCTTTTTAAACGGTTACATAGAGGAGGAGGTTTATGTGAGACAACCTCCTGGCTTTGAGAGTGCCAAGTTTCCAGATCGGGTGTATAAGTTGAGAAAGCCTTGTATGGTCTGAAGCAAGCCCCAAGAGCTTGGTATGCTAGGTTGAAAACCTTTCTGCTCAAGTCTGGTTTTGTGATGGGTTCAGTAGACAAGACCTTGTTTTTGTTGAGTCGTGGCGGTGACACCCTTCTAGTTCAGATATATGTTGATGACATTATCTTTGGTGGTTCATCTCACGCTTTGGTGTCTAAGTTTGCTGAACAGATGAGCAGTGAATTCGAGATGAGTCTCATGGGTGAGCTTCAGTTCTTTCTCGGGCTTTAGATTAAGCAAGGCCCAGAAGGAACCTTCGTCCATCAAGCCAAGTACACGAAGGACATTTTGAGGAAGTTTGACAAGGGAGATCTCAAGCCCATGGCGACTCCCATGTCAACACAGACGGCTCTTGATGTGGATGAAGAAGGGGAGGTGGTGGACCAAAGAGAGTATCGAGGGATGATTGGCTCACTTCTATACCTGACGGCGACCAGGCCGGACATTCAGTTCGCGGTTTGCCTCTGTGCACGTTTTCAGGCCTCACCAAGGCTATCACACCGTCAAGCGGTGAAGCGCATCTTCAGGTATCTGAAATACACTCCTGAGCTTGGACTTTGGTTCTCTTCAGCTTCGTTGCTCTCTCTTTGAGGGTATTCGGATGCTGACTTTGCAGGTTGTCGGCTGGAGCGCAAGTCTACTTCTGGCACCTGCCAGTTTCTCGGTTCTTCCCTTGTTTCTTGGTCCTCACGTAAGCAATCTAGCGTAGCCACTTCCACCACAGAAGCTGAATACATTGCTGCTGTTAGCTGCTGCTCCCAGCTGCTTTGGATGAAGTCCACCTTGAGCGACTTTGGTCTCAGTTTTAGGAAGATCCCTCTCCTAGTTGACTCTACTTCTGCTATTTCTGTAGCTAAGAACCCCGTCATGCACTCCAAAACCAAACACATGGCCGATATGTTTACCAAGCCCTTAGACCTGAGCGTTTTTGCTCACTTGCGTGGGGAGCTTGGTGTTTGTTATCCCTTTTAGGTTGGGGTAACTTTGGTATAGTTTTGGTTTTGTTTTTGCGTTTGCCTTCTTTTCTTTCTTTGTTTCTCTTTGCTTCTCTTGCATTTTGTCCCATACCATGCATTGCATTGTAACATATGCATTTCACTTTCACTAGCCCTAGAGCTCTTCTGGTATGCCAAGTTAGTACATGCTTGTGCTAGATTGTACAGTTGCTTGCATGATCATGGTTGGCTAAGCTCCTTGAATCTGTCTAATATCTTTTGTGAGCTTCGTCATTTTTACTTCTTTCAAATCAAAAACCATGATCACCACTTGACCTGGCTACCTAGCATGTGTAGGAATGTTGAATGCTATGCTATCTTTTCATGCTTGGATATGCTAGTTGTATGCCTGGGTTGCACGAATGCCTAAGCATTTATGGCACCTTGTTCATATCTAAAATCTGAATTAATGTGATTTACAAGTGCTGTCCTATGAATTAAATTGAAAAGATTCAGGAGGGTTCACTTGACACACTGATCTAGTTTGAGATAGCTTGCCTTTGCACCTTGGCTTGAACTTGGACTAGGCTGTGTATGACCAAAACCTTGTCTTAAGCTCCTGATGGTCTTCTGAACCTAGGCTTGGCATTGGTTGGTAAGAAGTGGCAACGACAAGTGAATAGCCCCTGGCACATGATCTGATTTGCTTGAAGTTCAAAATTGCTAAATCTGAAATCTGCAAGTCTCATATTTGTTTATGGCCTGTTGTAGATGCCTTGGTTGAGAGTAGCACACCTTGTATGTTTTGCTAGCATCTTGCTGTTCATGCCTATCTTGCTAGATGCTATTCATGTTGGTGATGCTCTTTTTCTCAACAACTCTGAAAAACATGCTCCTAATCTGTATAAGATAGATTTAATTGAGCTTGTTTTGCATGCTACCTTGCCCTCACTTGCTCTGTATGCTAGAACTTGTATTTACTAGCTTTTCATCCCTGCTGAGCTCTTCATGGTACACTTACTGCATTTCATGGCATATTTTGAGGGGGAGCTGTCCATTTCAGGGGGAGTTGAATTCTAAGACCCTTGATGTGTCCATTGTCAACAAGGGGGAGAGATTGTACCATGGGGGAGGACTCTGTAGAGGTCTAGTTGAGGGGGAGATTGAGTTTTTAGCATGCTCTTGCATCGGTGCGTTGGGCCTTTTTGCCTCTTTCTGCAGGAGCCGATGCTTTTGCCTTAGCATGACTGTGTTGAGCCAATTTGCCTCTTTCTTGAGGGGTCATGCTTTAGTTTGATCGACTGAGTTGAGCAGTTTCCCTTGTCTTAGGGGGTCGATCTTTGGCTTTGTTTTTGTTGTAGTCTCAATTTGCCCTTTTCTGCCAGTATTTGGTTTTTGGGCATATTGAGCAACTTCTTCTTCTTCTTTCTTTTCGGTTTTACGCTTTTCTTTTGTCTTTGTTCTATTTTAGGTTACAGGTTGAAGGTGTTGACAATGCACTCATCAAGGGGGAGATTGAGAGCCAATGGACCGGCTCCATTGCCTCTGGAGTGATGAGTGATTGTCAACAGTAGCAAGACCCAGAAGAACTTGGGCACAAGACCTCCGATGGACAGGAGGCCCTCCGATGGACTGGAGGTAGAGGGAAGTCTCCGAAGGACTGGAGGCACACTCGGCGTCTGTCGGCCATGGGATCTCGGTCTACGGAGGAGCGGCATGACGACGGCAGGAGTAAGTCCTCCGAAGGACTGCGAGGCTACCCCGATGGATAGGGGATGCCGGGCGCCACCGCGGTGCTCCAACCCGAATGCGTGGCGCGAAGGCGTGCGAGGGAGGCTTTGGCGGCTTCGGCTCAAAACCGTCAACCAAGCTACCCAAGCCTTGGTGAGTTGGGCCACGACTCGGAAAGATAGAGAAGATGGGCCAAATCCGGCCCAGGCGGAGACTTCCTAAAGTTTCCCGGTTTTTTACTTCAAAACCGGGGGCGGATCGCGAATTGGACTACTGGCCACGTGGAGAACATCCGAGGATTGCGTGGAACTTACGAAGATCAAGATTCCATCGTGGTCGTCCGTCCCGAAATATCCTGTAATCTTTCGTTCGAGTCCTTAGGGTTTGTCTAGCTGTAGGGACCGAAGTGCAAAACTGTCTAAATAGCACTCGGGTATAAATAGGTTCAGTGTAGGTCATTAGAAGGCCTCTTGGCTGCTAGGATTAGTCCTCACTTGGTGATTTTCGTCCTTAAGCTTTGAGCTCCATTGTTAGAGAGGTTAGAGTAGGATTTAGCCTCCTAATCTTGAGGGAAGGTGAGGGTGGTTGCTTGGGACGAATTTCTGCTTGTATGCTGAATCTTTAGACCCATCTTGGGCACTTAATCGAAGCAAATTGGTGCAGCAACCTTGTGTTCTTCTCCTCCCCCTCTCACTTTGGTTGTTAGGTTCAATCCTTGCCTTTTTGGGTGTTTTTGTTGGGCAAGCTTGAATCCCTTTCTTTGCTGATGTTCTGGACTTGCTAGGACGTGGAGATCATGACTTAGTTCATCTCAATCCTGCTGGATTGCCACGAGCAAGCCTCTTTGGTGTTTTTCCCTTTCTTGCCCAAGGATGTCTCTTTCACAAGATCTGAAATTCCCGCTGATTCCGCGGTTACCTTGAGTAGATCTGTTGGGAATAACTTTGAAATAGGGTCCAGATAACCTGTGCTGAATTTCGTGAAGTTTGGACAAGGTTTGATCAGGTTTGGATTTGAAATCATCTTTTCTGCGACCCTACCGGACCATCCGGCAGAGGCCACCGGACAGTCCGGTTCCACCGGATAGTCCGGCAGCGCCCACCGGACCGTCCGGAGTGAGGTGTTGTCCGAACAGTGCCACCGGACAGTCCGGCATCAGGCACCGGATAGTCCGGTCCCATCGGACAATCCGGTGTTGGCCACCGGACAGTCCGGTCCTGTCAGGAAGCTGCTGTGTTCTTCCCAGGTTGGTTTTTCCGGTGTGATTTTGCTGCTGATTTTCGCATTCCTCCCTTGAGACCATTCTCTTTGCTTACTGTAAGACAGTGAGACACACCTAGGTGTGGTGAGTGTCTTGTGGTGGATATTGCAAAATCCATTGCTGTGCTGTCACTCTTGTTCGGATCTTGAGTTTTCTCGCATTGGCGCGTATCCTCACAGTGGGCGGCACCCTTGCACTACTTGGCACATATCTGTTCAGTGGACAGTGATTAGTTTCTGGTTTCACTTGGGGGTTTGTGATTTTGTGATTTCAAGTGCTCCTATTCACCCGCCCCCTCTAGTCGCACGTCTCGGTCCTACACCGCTAACCCATCCACCCTGCCTCTAATGACTGAATGTCCCTCCTAAGACACGCCGCGAATTTTGGGTGTTAGCGGGAGTGGCACGGGTTCTCATTGCCACGACGCAAGATGCCCCGTATATTGGCCATAACTATCGCTATAAGACTCAGAATTGCGCGGGCTCGGTCTTGTTGGAAAGATAACTGCAAATCCCACACGACAGGAATGAAAAACGGATGTTTTGATCATCGTAATTATTTCTAAAGTACTAAAAACAAAAAATTGACGACACCCGAAGTAGTCTTCCCGCTCATGCCTCACATATACCCACCGTCGGGAACCATGTCGCATTTGGCATTCGTACCCTACGAGGAACCGTGCCACTAACCCATCCACTATGCCTCTAATGACCGTACCTCCCTCCTAAGACGCGCCGCTAATTTTGGGGGTTAGTGGGAGTGGCACGGGTTCCCATTGCTAAGACGCAAGGTGCCCCGTATATTGGCCATAACTATCGCTATAAGACTCAGAATTGCGCGGGCTCGGTCTTGTTGGAAAGATAACTGCAAGTCCCACACCACAGGAATGAAAAACGGAAGTTTTGGTCATCCTAATAATTTCTAAAATAATAAAAACAAACAATTGACGACACCCGAAGTAGTCTTCCCGCTCGTGCCTCACCTATACCCACCGTCGGGAACCATGTCGCGTTTGGCATTCGTACCCTGTGAGGAACCATGCCGCTAACCTATCCACTGTGCCTCTAATGACCGTATCTCCCTCCTAAGACGCGCCGCCAATTTTGGGGGTTAGCGGGAGTGGCACGGGTTCCCATTGCTAAGACGCAAGGTGCCCCGTATATTGGCCATAACTATCGCTATAAGACTGAGAATTGCGCGGGCTCAGTCTTGTTGGAAAGATAACTGCAAATCCAACACCACAGGAATGAAAAACGGAAGTTTTGGTCATACGAAGTATTTCTAAAATAATGAAAATAATAAATTGACGACACCCGAAGTAGTCTTCCCGCTCGTGCCTTACATATACCCACCGTTGGGAACCATGTCGCGTTTGGCATTCGTACCCTGTGAGGAACCGTGCCGCTAACCCATCCACTGTGCCTCTAATGACCATATCTCCCTCCTAAGACGCGCCGCCAATTTTGGGGGTTAGCGGGAGTGGCACGGGTTCCCATTGCTAAGACGCAAGGTGCCCCATATATTGGCCATAACTATCGCTATAAGAGTCAGAATTGCGCGGGCTCGGTCTTGTTGGAAAGATAAATGCAAATCCTACACCACAGGAATGAAAAACGGAAGTTTTGGTCATCCTAATAGTTTCTAAAATACTAAAAACAAACAATTGACGACACCCAAAGTAGTCTTCCCGCTCGTGCCACACATATACCCACCGTCGGGAACCAAGTCGCGTTTGGCATTCGTACCCTGTGAGGAACCGTGCCGCTAACCCATCCAGTGTGCCTCTAATGACCGTATCTCCCTCCTAAGACGCGCCGCCAATTTTGGGGGTTAGCAGGAGTGGCACGGGTTCCCATTGCTAAGACGCAGGGTGCCCCGTATATTGGCCAGAACTATCGCTATAAGACTCAGAATTGCGCAGGCTCGTCTTGTTGGAAAGATAACTGCAAATCCCACACCACAGGAATGAAAAACGGAAGTTTTGGTCGAACTAAGTTTTTCTAAAATAATAAAAATAAAAAATTGACGACACCCGAAGTAGTCTTCTCGCTCGTGCCTCACATATACCCACCGTCGGAAACCATGTCGCGTTTGGCATTCGTACCCTGTGAGGAACGATGCCGCTAACCCATCCACTGTGCCTCTAGTAACCGTATCTACCTCCTAAGACCCGCCGCCAATTTTGGGGGTTAGCGGGAGTCTCACGGGTTCCCATTGCTAAGACGCAAGGTGCCCCGTATATTGGCCATAACTATCGCTATAATACTCAGAATTGCGCGGGCTCGGTCTTGTTGGAAAGGATAAATGCAAATCCTACACCACAGGAATGAAAAACAGAAGTTTTGGTCATCCTAATAGTTTCTAAAATAATAAAAACAAACAATTGACGACACCCGAAGTAGTCTTCCCGCTCGTGCCTCACATATACCCACCGTCGGGAACCATGTCGTGTTTGGCATTCGTACCCTGTGAGGAACTGTGCCGCTAAACCATCCACTGTGCCTCTAATGGCCGTATCGCACTCCTAAGACGCGCCGCCAATTTCGGGGGTTAGCGGCAGTGGCACGGGTTCCCATTGCTAAGACGCAGGGTGCCCCGTATATTGGCCATAACTATCGCTATAAGACTCAGAATTGCGCGGGCTCGTCTTGTTGGAAAGATTACTGCAAATCCCACACCACAGGAATGAAAAACTGAAGTTTTGGTCAAACTAAGTATTTCTAAAATAATAAAAATAAAAAATTGACGACACCCGAAGTAGTCTTCCCGCTCGTGCCTCACATATACCCACCGTCGGGAACCATGTCGCCTTCGGCATTCGTACCCTATGAGGAACCGTGCCGCTAACCCATCCACTATGCCTCTAATGACTGTATCTCCCTCCTAAGACGCGCCGCCAATTTTGCGGGTTAGCGGGAGTGGCACGGGTTCCCATTGCTAAGACGCAAGGTGCCCCGTATATTGGCCATAACTATCGCTATAAGACTCAGAATTGGGAGGGCTCAGTCTTGTTCGAAAGATAACTACAAATCCCACTCCACGGGAATGAAAAACGGAAGTTTTGGTCATCCTAATAGTTTCTAAAATTATAAAAACAAACAATTGACGACACCCGTAGATGTAGTCTTCCAGCTCGTGCCTCACATATACCCACCGTCGGGAACCATGTCGCGTTTGGCATTCGTACCCTGTGAGGAACCGTGCCGCTAACCCATCCACTGTGCCTCTAATGACCGTATCTCCCTCCTAAGACGCGCCGCCAATTTTGGGGGTTAGCGGGAGTGGCACGGGATCCCATTGCTAAGACGCAAGGTGCCCCGTATATTGGCCATAACTATCGCTATAAGACTCAGAATTGTGCGGGCTCGTCTTGTTGGAAAGATAACTGCAAATCCCACACCACAGGAATGAAAAATGGAAGTTTTGGTCATACTAAGTATTTCTAAAATAATAAAAATAAAAAATTGTCGACACCCGAAGTAGTCTTCCTGCTCGTGCCTCACATATACCCACCGTCGGGAACCATGTCGCGTTTGGCATTCGTACCCTGTGAGGAACCATGCCGCTAACCCATCCACTGTGCCTCTAATGACCGTATCTCCCTCCTAAGACGCGCCGCCAATTTTGCGGGTTAGCGGGAGTGGCACGGGTTCCCATTGCTAAGACGCAAGGTGCACTGTATATTGGCCATAACTATCGCTATAAGACTCAGAATTGTGCGGGATCGGTCTTGTTGGAAAGATAACTGCAAATCCCACACCACAGGAATGAAAAACGGAAGTTTTGGTCATCCTAATAATTTCTAAAATAATAAAAATAAACAATTGACGACACCCGAAGTAGTCTTCCCGCTCGTGCCTCACATATACCCACCGTCGGGAACCATGTCGCGTTTGGCATTCGTACCCTGTGAGGAACCGTGTCGCTAACCCATCCACAATGCCTCTAATCACTGTATCTCCCTCCTAAGACGCGCCGCCAGTTTTGCGGGTTAGCGGGAGTGGCACGGGTTCCCATTGCTAAGACGCAAGGTGCCCCGTATATTGGCCATAACTATCGCTATAAGACTCAGAATTGCGAGGGCTCAGTCTTGTTGGAAAGATAACTGCAAATCCCACACCACAGGAATGAAAAACGGAAGTTTTGGTCATCCTAATAGTTTCTAAAATTATAAAAACAATCAAATGATGACACCCGAAGTAGTCTTCCCGCTCTTGCCTCACATATACCCACCGTCGGGAACCATGTCGCGTTTGACATTCGTACCCTGTGAGGAACCATGCCACTAACCCATCCACTATGCCACTAATGACCGTATCTCCCTCCTAAGACGCACCGCCAATTTAGGGGGTTAGCGGGAGTGGCACGGGTTCCCATTGCTAAGAAGCAAGGTGCCCCGTATATTGGCCATAACTATCGCTATAAGACTCAGAATTGCGCGGGCTCGTCTTGTTGGAAAGATAACTTCAAATCCCACACCACAGGAATGAAAACGGAAGTTTTGGTTATACTAAGTATTTCTAAAATAATAAAAATAAAAAATTGACAACACCCGAAGTAGTCTTCCCGCTCGTGCCTCACATATACCCACCGTCGGGAACCATGTCGCCTTCGGCATTCGTACCCTGTGAGGAACCGTGCCGCTAACCCATCCACTATGCCTCTAATGACTGTATCTCCCTCCTAAGACGCGCCGCCAATTTTGCGGGTCAGCGGGAGTGGCACGGGTTCCCATTGCTAAGACGCAAGGTGCCCCGTATATTGGCCATAACTATCGCTATAAGACTCAGAATTGCGAGGGCTCAGTCTTGTTGGAAATATAACTGCAAATCCCACTCCACAGGAATTAAAAAACGGAAGTTTTGGTCATCCTAATAGTTTCTAAAATTATAAAAACAAACAATTGACGACACCCGTAGATGTAGTCTTCCCGCTCGTGCCTCACATATACCCACCGTCGGAAACCATGTCGCGTTTGGCATTCATACCCTGTGAGGAACCGTGCCACTAACCCATCCACTGTGCCTCTAATGACCGTATCTCCCTCCTAAGACGCGCCGCCAATTTTGGGGGTTAGCGGGAGTGGCACGGGATCCCATTGCTAAGACGCAAGGTGCCCCGTATATTGGCCATAACTATCGCTATAAGACTCAGAATTGCGCGGGCTCGTCTTGTTGGAAAGATAACTGCAAATCCCACACCACAGGAATGAAAAATGGAAGTTTTGGTCATACTAAGTATTTCTAAAATAATAAAAATAAAAAATTGTCGACATCCGAAGTAGTCTTCCTGCTCGTGCCTCACATATACCCACCGTCGGGAACCATGTCGCGTTTGGCATTCGTACCCTGTGAGGAACCATGCCGCTAACCCATCCACTGTGCCTCTAATGACCGTATCTCCCTCCTAAGACGCGCCGCCAATTTTGGGGGTTAGCGGGAGTGGCACGGGTTCCCATTGCTAAGACGCAAGGTGCACCGTATATTGGCCATAACTATCGCTATAAGACTCAGAATTGCGCGGGATCGGTCTTGTTGGAAAGATAACTGCAAATCCCACACCACAGGAATGAAAAACGGAAGTTTTGGTCATCCTAATAATTTCTAAAATAATAAAAATATTCAATTGACGACACCCGAAGTAGTCTTCCCGCTCGTGCCTCACCTATACCCACCGTCGGGAACCATGTCGCGTTTGGCATTCGTACCCTGTGAGGAACCATGCCGCTAACCCATCCACTATGCCTCTAATCACTGTATCTCCCTCCTAAGACGCGCCGCCAGTTTTGCGGGTTAGCGGGAGTGGCACGGGTTCCCATTGCTAAGACGCAAGGTGCCCCGTATATTGGCCATAACTATCGCTATAAGACTCAGAATTGCGAGGGCTCAGTCTTGTTGGAAAGATAACTGCAAATCCCACACCACAGGAATGAAAAACGGAAGTTTTGGTCCTCCTAATAGTTTCTAAAATTATAAAAACAAACAATTGACGACACCCGAAGTAGTCTTCCCGCTCTTGCCTCACATATACCCACCGTCGGGAACCATGTCGCATTTGACATTCGTACCCTGTGAGCAACCGTGCCGCTAACCCATCCACTGTGCCACTAATGACCGTATCTCCCTCCTAAGACGCGCCGCCAATTTAGGGGGTTAGCAGGAGTGGCACGGGTTCCCATTGCTAAGAAGCAAGGTGCCCCGTATATTGGCCATAACTATCGTTATAAGACTCAAAATTGCGCGGGCTCATCTTGTTGGAAAGATAACTTCAAATCCCACACCACAGGAATGAAAAACGGAAGTTTTGGTGATACTAAGTATTTCTAAAATAATAAAAATAAAAAATTGACAACACCCGAAATAGTCTTCCCGCTCGTGCCTCACATATACCCACCGTCGGGAACCATGTCGCCTTCGGCATTCGTACCCTATGAGGAACCGTGCCGCTAACCCATCCACTATGCCTCTAATGACTGTATCTCCCTCCTAAGACGCGCCGCCAACTTTGCGGGTTAGCGGGAGTGGCACGGGTTCCCATTGCTAAGACGCAAGGTGCCCCGTATATTGGCCATAACTATCGCTATAAGACTCAGAATTGCGAGGGCTCGGTCTTGTTCGAAAGATAACTGCAAATCCCACACCACAGGAATGAAAAACGGAAGTTTTGGTAATCCTAATAGTTTCTAAAATTATAAAAACAAACAATTGATGACACCCGTAGAAGTAGTCTTCCCGCTCGTGCCTCACATATACCCACCATCGGGAACCATGTCTCGTTTGGCATTCGTACCCTGTGAGGAACCATGCCGCTAACCCATCCACTATGCCTCTAATGACCGTATCTCCCTCCTAAGACGCGCCGCCAATTTAGGGGGCTAGCGGGAGTGGCACGGGATCCCATTGCTAAGACGCAAGGTGCCCCGTATATTGGCCATAACTATCGCTATAAGACTCAGAATTGCGCGGGCTCGTCTTGTTGGAAAGAAAACTGCAAATCCCACACCACAGGAATGAAAAATGGAAGTTTTGGTCATACTAAGTATTTCTAAAATAATAAAACTAAAAAATTGTCGACACCCGAAGTAGTCTTCCTACTCGTGCCTCACATATACCCACCGTCGGGAACCATGTCGCGTTTGGCATTCGTACCTTGTGAGGAACCTTGCCGCTAACCCATCCACTGTGCCTCTAATGACCGTATCTCCCTCCTAAGACGCGCCGCCAATTTTGGGGGTTAGCGGGAGTGGCACGGGTTCCCATTGCTAAGACGCAAGGTGCACCGTATATTGGCCATAACTATCGCTATAAGACTCAAAATTGCGCGGGCTCCGTCTTGTTGGAAAGATAACTGCAAATCATACACCACAGGAATGAAAAACGGAAGTTTTGGTCATCCTAATAGTTTCTAAAATAATAAAAACAAACAATTGACGACACCCGAAGTAATCTTCCCGCTCGTGCCTCACATATACCCACCGTCGGGAACCATGTCACGTTTGGCATTCGCACCCTGTGAGGAACCGTGCCGCTAACCCATCCACTATGCCTCTAACGACTGTATCTCCCTCCTAAGACGCGCCGCCAATTTTGCGGGTTAGCGGGAGTGGCACGGGTTCCCATTGCTAAGACGCAAGGTGCCCCGTATATTGGCCATAACTATCGCTATAAGACTCAGAATTGCGAGGGCTCAGTCTTGTTCGAAAGATAACTGCAAATCCCACTCCACAGGAATGAAAAACGGAAGTTTTGGTCATCCTAATAGTTTCTAAAATTATAAAAACAAACAATTGATGACACCCGTAGATGTAGTCTTCCTGCTCGTGCCTCACATATACCCACCGTCGGGAACCATGTCGCGTTTCGCATTCGTACCCTGTGAGGACCTGTGCCGCTAACCCATCCACTGTGCCACTAATAACCGTATCTCCCTTCTAAGACGCGCCGCCAATTTAGGGGGTTAGCGGGAGTGGCACGGGTTCCCATTGCTAAGACGCAAGGTGCCCCGTATATTGGCCATAACTATCGCTATAAGAATCAGAATTGCGCGGGCTCGGTCTTGTTGGAAACATAACTGCAAATCCCACACCACAGGAATGAAAAACTGGAGTTTTTGTCATCCTAATAATTTCTGAAATAATAAAAACAAACAATTGACGACACCCGAAGTAGTCTTCCCGCTCTTGCCACACATATACCCACCGTCGGGAACCATGTCCCGTTTGGCATTCGTACCCTGTGAGGAACCGTGCTGCTAACACATCCACTATGCCTCTAATGATCGTATCTCCCTCCTAAGACGCGTCGCCAATTTTGGGGGTTAGCGGGAGTGGCACGTGTTCCCATTGCTAAGACGCAAGGTGCCCCGTATATTGGCCATAAATATCGCTATAAGTCTCAGAATTGCGCGGGCTCGTTTTGTTGGAAAGATAACTTCAAATCGCACACCACAGGAATGAAAAACGGAAGTTTTGGTCATACTAAGTATTTCTAAAATAATAAAAATAAAAAATTGGCAACACCTGAAGTAGTCTTCCCGCTCATGCCTCACATATACCTACCGTCGGGAACCATGTCGCGTTCGGAATTCGTACCCTATGAGGAACCGTGCCGCTAACCCATCCACTATGCCTCTAATGACCGTATCTCCTTCCTAAGACGCGCCGCCAATTTTTGGAGTTAGCGGGAGTGGCACGGGTTCCCATTGCTAAGACGCAAGGTGCCCCGTATATTGTCCATAACTATCGCTATAAGACTCAGAATTGCGCGGGCTCGGTCTTGTTGGAAAGATAACTGCAAATCCCACACCACAGGAACAAAAAACGGAAGTTTTGGTCATCCTAATAATTTATAAAATAATAAAAACAAACAATTGACGACACCCGAAGTAGTCTTCCCGCTCGTGCCTCACATATACCCACCGTCGGGAACCATGTTGCGTTTGGCATTCGTACCCAATGAGTAACCGTGCCGCTAACGCATCCACCATGCCTGTAATGACCGTATGTCCCTCCTAAGATGCACCGCCAATTTTGGGGGTTAGCGGGAGTGGCATGGGTTCCCAATGCCGAGACGCAAGGTGCACGGTATATTGGCCATAACTATTGCTGCAAGACTTAGAATTGCGCGGGCTCGGCCTTGTTGGAAAGATAACTGCAAATCCCACACCACAGAAACGAAAAATAGAAGTTTTGGTCATCATAATTATTTCTAAAATAATAAAAACAAAAAATTGACGATTCCGGAAGTAATCTTCCCGCTCGTGCCTCACATATACGGACCGTTGGGAATCATGTCGCCTCTAGCGTTGATACCTTGTGAGGACCCATGCCGCTAACGCATCCACCATGCCTCTAATGACCGTATGTCCCTCCTAAGACGCGCCGCCAATTTTGGGGGTTAGCGGGAGTGGCACGGGTTCCCATTGCCAAGACGCAAGGTGCCCCGTATATTGGCCATAACTATCACTGTAAGACTCAGAATCGCGCGGGCTCGGTCTTGTTGGAAAGATAACTGCAAATTCCACACCACAAGAGCAAGAAACAGATGTTTTATTCATACTAAGTATTTCTAAAATAATAAAAACAAAAAATTGACGACATCCGAAGTAGTCTTCCTGGTCATGCCCGACATATACCCAACGTCGGGAACATGTCGCGTGTGGCGTTCGTACCCTGTGACGAACCATGCCACTAACCCACTAAATCGTGCCTCTAATGACTGAATGTCCCTCCTAAGACACGCCGCGAATTTTGGGGGTTAGCGGGAGTGGCACGGGTTCCCATTGCCAAGACGCAAGGTGCCCCGTATATTGGCCATAACTATCGCAATAAGACTCAGAATTGCGCGGGCTCGATCTTGTTGGAAAGATAACTGCAAATCCCACACCACAGGTACGAAAAACTGAAGTTTTGGTCATACTAAGTATTTCTAAATTAATAAAAATAAAAAATTAACGACACCCGAAGTAGTCTTCCCGCTCGTGCCTCACATATACCCACCGTCGGGAACCATGTCGCGTTTGGCTTTTGTACCCTATGAGGAACTGTGCCGCTAACCCATCCACCAAGCCTGTAATGACCGTATGTCCCTCAAAAGCCGCGCCGCCAATTTTGCGGGTTAGGGGGAGTGGCACGGGTTCCAATTGCCAAGATGCAAGGTGCCCCGTATATTGGCCATAACTATCGCTATAAGACTCAAAATTGCGCGGGCTCGGTCCTGTTGGAAAGATAACAGCAAATCCCACACCACAGGAATGAAAAACAGAAATTTTGGTCATCCTAAGTATTTCTAAAATAATGAAAACAAAAAATTGACGACACCCGAACTGGTCTTCCCGCTCATGCCTCACATATACCCACCGTCGGGAACCATGTCGCGTCTGCCGTTCGTACCCCGTGAGGAACCGTGCCGCTAACCGATCCACCGGGCCTCTAATGACCGTATTTCCCTCCTAAGACGCACCACCAATTTTGGGGGTTAGCGGGAGAGGCACGGTTCCCATTGCCAAGAAGCTGGGTGCCCCGTATATTGGCCATAACTATCGCTATAAGAATCAGAGTTACGCAGCCTCAGTCTTGTTGGAAAGATAACTGCAAAATCGACACCACAAGAACAAGAAACAGCTGTTTTGGTCATACTAAGCATTTCTAGAATAATAAAAACAAAAAATTGACAACACCCGATGTGGTCTTCCCGCTCAAGCCTCACATATTCCCACCGTCGGGAACCATGTCGCGTCTGGCGTTCGTACCCTGTGAGAAACCATGCCACTAACCCATCCACCATGCCTCTTATGACCGTATGTCCCTCCTAAGCGCCACCAATTTTGGGGGTTAGCGGGAGTGGCACGGGTTCCCATTGCCAAGACGCAAGGTGCCCCGTATATTGGCCATAGCTATTGCTATAAGACTCAGCATTTTGTGGGCTCTGGTTTGTTTGAAAGATAACTGCAAATCCCACACTACAGGAACGAAAAACTGAAGTTTTGGTCATACTAAGTATTTCTAAAATAATAAAAATAAAAAATTAACGAGATCCGAAGTAGTCTTCCCTCTCGTGCCTCACATATATCCACCGTCGGGAACCCTGTCGCGTCTGGCGTTCGTACACTGTGAGGAACCATGCCGCTAACCCATCCACCATGCCTGTAATGACCGTAAGTCCCTCCAAAGACGCGCCGCCAATTTTGCGGGTTAACGGGAGTGGCACAGGTTCCCATTGCCAAGACGCAAGGTGCCCCGTATATTGCGCGGGCTCGGTCTTGTTGGAAAGATAACTGCAAATCCCACACCACAGCAACGAAAAAAGAATGTTTGGTCATACTAATTATTTCTAAAATAATAAAAACAAAAAATTGGCGACACCCGAAGTAGTCTTCCCGCTCCTGCCTCACATATATCCATCGTGGGGAACCATGTCGCGTCTGGCGTTCGTGTAATGTCAGGAACCATGCAGTTAACCCATCCACCATGCCTCTAATGAAAGTATGTCCCTCCTAAAACGCACTGGCAATTTTGGAGGTTAGCGGGTGTGTCACGGGTTCCCATTATCAAGAAGCAAGGTGCCCCGTATATTGGCCATAACTATTGATCTGAGACTCAGAATTGCGCGGGCTCGGTCTTGTTGGAAAGATAACTACAAATCCCACACCACAGCAACGAAAAAAGAATGTTTGGTCATACTAATTATTTCTAAAATAATAAAAACAAAAAATTGGCGACACCCGAAGTAGTCTTCCCGCTCCTGCCTGACATATATCCACCGTCGGGAACCATGTCGCTTCTGGCGTTCTTGCACTGTGAGGAACCGTGCAGCTAACCCATCCACCATGCCTCTAATGAACGTATGTCCCTCCTAAAATGCACTGCCAATTTTGGGGGTTAGCGGGTGTGTCACGGGTTCCCATTATCAAAAAGCAAGGTGCCCCGTATATTGGCCATAACTATTGATGTAAGACTCAGAATTGCGCGGGCTCGGTCTTGTTGGAAAGATAACTGCAAATCCCACACCACATGAATGAGAAATGGAATTTGTGGTTAAACTAAGTATTTCAAAAAGAACAAAAACAAAAAATTGACGACATCCGAAGTAGTCTTCCCGCCCGTGCCTCACATATATCCACCGTCGGGAACATGCCAAGTCTGGCGTTCGTACACTGTGAGGAACCATGCTGCTAACCCATCCACCATGCCTCTAGTGACCGTATGTCCCTCCTAAGACGCGCCAACAATTTTGGGAGTTAGCGGGAGTGGCACGTGTTCCCATTGCCAAGACGCAAGGTGCCCCGTATATTGGCCACAACTATCGCTATGAGACTCAGAATTGCGTGGGCTCGGTCTTGTTGGAAAGATAACTGCAAATCCCACACCACAGGAACGAAAGAAGAATGTTTGGTCATACTAATTATTTCTAAAATAATAAAAACAAAAAATTGACAACACCCGAAGTAGTCTTCCCACTCGTGCCTCACATATATCCGCTGTCAGGAACCATGTCGCGTCTGGCGTTCGTACACTGTGAGGAACCGTGCCGCTAACCAATCCACCATGCCTCTACTGAACGTATGTCCCTCCTAAGATAAGCCGCCAATTTTGGGGGTTAGCGGGAGTGGCATGGGTTCCCATTGCCAAGACGCAAGGTGCCACGTATATTGGCCATAACTATCGCTATAAGACTCAGAATTGCGCGGGCTCGGTCTTGTTGGAAAGATAACTGCAAATCCCACACCAAAGGAATGAAAAATGGAATTTTTGGTCACACTAAGTATTTCTAAAATTATAAAAATAAAAAATTGACGACACCCGAAGTAGTCTTCCCGCTCGTGCCTCACATATATCCACCGTGGGGAACCATGTCGCGTCTGGCGTTCGTGTAATGTGAGGAACCATGCAGTTAACCCATCCACCATGCCTCTAATGAAAGTATGTCCCTCCTAAAACGCACTGCCAATTTTGGAGGTTAGCGGGTGTGTCACGGGTTCCCATTATCAAGAAGCAAGGTGCCCCGTATATTGGCCATAACTATTGATCTAAGACTCAGAATTGCGCGGGCTCGGTCTTGTTGGAAAGATAACTACAAATCCAACACCACATGAACGAGAAATGGAATTTTTGGTTCTACTAAGTATTTCAAAAAGTAGAAAAACAAAAAATTGACGACACCAGAAGTAGTCTTCCCGCTGGTGCCTCACATATATCCACCGTCGGGAACAATGTCGCGTCTGGCGTTCGTACAATGTGAGGAACCGTGCCGCTAACCCATCCACCATGCATCTAATGACCGTATGTCCCTCCTAAGATGCGCCGCCAATTTTGCGGGTTAGCGGGAGTGGCACGGGTTCCCATTATTAAGAAGCAAGGTGCCCCGTATATTGGCCATAACTATTGCTCTAAGACTCAGAATTACGTGGCCTCGGTCTTGTTGGAAAGATAACTGCAAATCCCACATCACAGGAACGAGAAATAAAATTTGTGGTTATACTAAGTATATCTAAAACAAGAAAAACAAAAAATTGACGATAGCCGAAGTTATACTAAGTCTTGTCGAAAGATAACTGCTAACCTATCCACCGTGCCTCCAATGACCGTATGAGCCTCCTAAGACGCGCGGCCAATTTTGGGGGTTAGCTGGAGTGGCACGGGTTCCCATTGCCAAGACGCAAGGTGCCCCGTATATTGGCGATAACTATCGCTATAAGACTCAGAATTGCTCGGGCTCGGTCTTGTTGGAAAGATAACTGATAATCCCACACCACAGGAACGAAAAATGGAATTTTTGGTGAAAGTAAGCATTTCTAAAATAATAAAAACAAAAAATTGACGACACCCAAAGTAGTCTTCCCGCTCGTGCCTCACATATATCCACCGTCGGGAACCATGTCGCGTCTGGCGTTCGTACCTTGTGAGGAACCATGCCGCTAACCCATCCACCATGCCTCTAATGACCGCATGTCCCTCCTAAGATGCGCCGCCAGTTTTGGGGGTCAGCGGGAGTGGCACGGTTTCCCATTGCCAAGACGCAAGGTGCCCCGTATATTGGCCGCAACTATCGCTATAAGACTCAGAATTGCGCGGGCTCGGTCTTGTTAGAAAGATAACTACAAATCCCACACCAAAGGAATGAAAAATGGAATTTTTGGTCATATTAAGTATTCCGAAAATAATAAAAACAAAAAATTGACGACACCCGAAGTAGTTTTCCCTCTCGTACCTCACATATATCCACCGTCGGGAACCATGTCGAGTCTGGCGTTCGTACAATGTGACGAACCGTGCCGCTAACCCATCCACCATGCCTCTACTGACCGTATGTCCCACCTAAGACGCGCTGCCAATTTTGGGGGTTAGCGGGAGTGGCACGGGTTCCCATTATCAAGACCCAAGGTGCCCCGTATATTGGCCATAACTATCGCTATAAGACTCAGAATTGCACGGGCTCGGTCTTGTTGGAAAGATAATTGCAAATCCCACCGTACAGTAACCAAAAACGGAAGTTTTGGTCATACTAAGTATTTCTAAAATAATAAAAACAAAAAATTGACGAGATCCGAAGTAGTCTTCCCGCTTGTGCCTCACATATATCCACCCTCGGGAACCATGTCGCATCTGGCGTTCGTACAATGTGAGGAACCCTGCCGCTAACCCATCCACCATGTCTCTAATGACCGTATGTCCCTCCTAAGATGCGCCGCTAATTTTGGGGAATAGCGGGAGTGGCATGGGTTCCCAATATCAAGACGCAAGGTGCCCCGTATATTGGCAATAACTATCACTATAACACTCAGAATTGCGCGGGCTTGGTCTTGTTGGAAAGATAACTGCAAATCCCACACCATAGGAATGAAAAATGGAATTTTTGGTCATACTAAGTATTCCTAAAATAATAAAAACAAAAAATTGATGACACCCGAAGTAGTTTTCCCTCTCGTGCCTCACATATATCCACCGTCGGGAACCATGTCGAGTCTGGTGTTCGTACAATGTGAGGAACCATGCCGCTAACACATCCACCATTCCTCTAATGACCGTATGTCCCTCCAAAGACGCGCCGCCAATTTTGGGGTGTAGCGGGAGTGGCACGGGTTCCCATTGCCAATACGCAAGGTGCCGCGTATATTGGCCATAACTATCACTGTAAGACTCGGAATTGCGTGGGCACGGACTTGTTGGAAAGATAAGTGCAAATCCCACTCCATAGGAATGAAAACAGGAAGTTTTGGTCATACTAAGTATTTCTAAAATAATAATAACAAAAAATTGACGACAGCCGAGGTAGTCTTCCCGCTCGTGCCTCGCTTATACCCACCGTCGGGAACCATGCAGCTAACCCATCCACCATGTTTCCAATGACCGTATGTGCCTCCTAAGATGCGCCGCCAATTTGGGGGATTAGCGGGAGTGGCACGGGTTCCCATTGCCAAGACGCAAGGTGCCCCGTATATTGGCCATAACTACCGCTATAAGACTCAGAATTGCGCGGCCTCGGTCTTGTTGGAAAGATAACTGCAAATCCCACACCACAGGAAAGAAAAATGGAAGTTTTGTTCATGCTAAGTATTTCTAAAGTAATAAAAACAAAAAGTTGACGACACCAGAAGTAGTCTTCCCGCTCGTGCCTCACATATACCCACTGTCGGGAACCATGTCGCATCTGGCATTCGTACCCTGTGAGGAACCATGCCGCTAACTCAACCACCGTGCCTCTAACGACCGTGTGTCCCTCCTAAGACGCGCCGCCAATTTTGGGGGTTAGCGGGAGTGGCACGGGTTCCCATTGCCAAGACGCAAGCTGCCCCGTATATTGGCCATAACTATTAGTGTAAGACTCAGAATTGCGCAGGCTCGGTCTTGTTGGAAAGATAACTGCAAATCCCACACCACAGGAACAAAAAACGGAAGTTTTGGTCACACTATGTATTTCTAAAATAATAAAAACCAAAAATTGACGACTCCCGAAGTAGTCTTCCCGCTCGTGCCTCACATATACCCACCGTCGGGAACCATGCCGCATCTGGCGTTCGTACCGTGTGAGGAACCATGCTGCTAACCCATCCACCATGCTTCTAAAGACCGTATTACCCTCCTAAGACGCGCAGCCAATTTGGGGGATCAGCGGGAGTGGCACGGGTTCCCATTGCCAAGACGCAAGGCGCCCCGTATATTGGTCATAACTATCGCTATTAGACTCATAATTGCGCGGGCTCGGTGTTGTTGGAAAGAGAACTGCAAATCGCACACCACAGGAATGAAAAACGGAAGTTTTGCTCACACTAAGTATTTCTAAAATAATAAAAACAAAAAATTGACGACACCCGAAGTAGTCTTCCCGCTCGTGCCTCACAAATACCCACCGTCGGGAACCATGTCGCATCAGGCGTTCGTACCCTGTGAGGAACCATGCTGCTAACCCATCCACTGTGCCTCTAATGACCGTATGTCCCTCCTGAGCCGCCGCCAGTTTTGGGGGTTAGCGGGACTGGCACGGGTTCCCATTGCCAAGACGCAAGCTGCCCGTATATTAGCCATAACTATCGCTATAAGACTAAGAAATGCGTGGTCTCGGACTTGTTCGAAAGATAACTACAAATCCCACACCACAGGAAGGAAAAACGGAAGTTTTGTCATACTATGTTTTTCTAAAATAATAAAAATAAAAAATTGACGACACCCGAAGTAGTCTTCCCGCTCGTGCCTCACATATACCTACCGTCGGGAACCATGTCGCGTCTGGCGTTGGTATCGTGTGACGAACCATGCCCCTAACCTATCCACCCTGCCACTAATAACCGTATGTCCCTCGTAAGACGCGCCGTCAATTTTGGGGGTTACCTGGAGCGGCACGGGTTCCCATTGCCAAGACGCAAAGTGCCCCGTATATTGGCCATAACTATCGCTATAAGACTCAGAATTGCGTGGGCTCAGCCTTGTTGGAAAGATAAGTCCAAATCCCACACCACAGGAATGAAAAACGGAAGTTTTGGTCACACTAAGTATTTCTAAAATAATAAAAACAAAAAATTGACGACACCTGAAGTAGTCTTCCTGCTCGTGCCTCACAAGAAACCCACCGTCGGGAACCATGTAGAGTCTGGCGTTCATACCCTATGAGAAACCATGCCGCTAACCCATCCACCATGCCTCTAATGACCGTGTGTCCCTCCTAAGACGCGCCGCCAATTTTGGGGGTTAGCGGAAGTGGCACGGGTTCCCATTGCCAAGACGCAAGGTGCCCAGTATATTGGCCATAACTATCGCTATAACACTCAGAATTGCGCGGGCTCAGTCTTGTTCGAAAGATAGCTGCAAATCCCACACCACAGGAACGAAAAACGGAAGTTTCGGTCTTACTAAGTATTTCTTAAATAATAAAAACAAAAAATTGACGACACCCGAAGTAGGCTTCCCGCTCGTGCCTCACATATACCCACCGTCAGGAACTATGTCGCGTCTGGCGCTGGTACCGTGTGACGAACCATGAAACTAACACATCCACCCTGCCACTAATGACCGTATGTCCCTCCTAAGACGCGCCGTCAATTTTGGGGCTTACCGGGAGCGGCACGGGTTCCCATTGCCAAGACGCAAAGTGCCCCGTATATTGGCCATTACTATCGCTATAAGACTCAGAATTGCGTGGGGTCAGTCTTGTTGGAAAGATAACTGCAAATCGCACACCACAGGATCAAAAAAAGGAAGTAGTCTTCCAGCTCGTGCCTCACATATACCCACTGTCGGGAACCATGTCGCGTCCAGCGTTCGTACCCTATGAGGAACCGTGCCGCTAACCCATCCATCATGCCTCTAATGACCCTATGTCCCTCCTAAGACGTGTCGCCATTGATCGGGGTTAGCGGGAGTGGCACGGGTTCCCATTGCCAAGATGCAAGTTGCCCCGTATGTTGGCCATAACTATCGCTATAAGACATAGAATTGCGTGGGCTCAGTCTAGTTGGAAAGATAACTGTAAATCCTACTCTACAGGAACGAAAAAACGAGGTTCTGGTCATATTAAGTATTTAAGAAAATAAAAACAAAAAATTGACGACACCAGAAGTAGTCTTCCCGCTCGTGCCTCACATATACCCACCGTCGGGAACCATGTCGCGTCTGGCGTTCGTACCCTATGAGGAACCAAGCCGTTAACCCATTCATCGTGCCTCTAATAACCGTGGGTCCCTCCTAAGACGCGCCGCCAATCTTGGGTGTTAGCGGGAGTGGCACGGGTTCCCATTGCCAAGACGCACGGTGCCTCGTATGTTGGCCATAACTATCGGTATAAGACGCGTAATTGCGCGGTCTCAGTCTTGTTGGAAAGATAACTGCAAATCCCACACCACAGGAATGAAAAACGGAAGTTTTGGTCATACTAAGTATTTCTAAAATAATAAAAATAAAAAATTGACGACACCCGAAGTAGTCTTCTCGCTCGTGCCTCACACATAGCCACCGTCGGGAACCATGTCGCGTCTGGCGTTGGTATCGTATGACGAACCATGCCACTAACCCATCCACCCTGCCACTAATGACCGTATGTCCCTCGTAAGACGCGCCGTAAATTTTGGGGGTTACCGGGAGTGGCACGGGTTCCCATTGCCAAGACGCAAAGTGCCCCGTATGTTGGCCATAACTATCGCTATAAGACTCAGAATTGCGTGCGCTCAGTCTTGTTGGAAAGATAACTCCAAATCCCACACCACAGGAATGAAAAATGGAAGTTTTGGTCATACTAAGTATTTCTAAAATAATAAAAACAACAAATTGACTACACCGAAAGTAGTCTTCCCGCTCGTGCCTCACATATGCCCACCGTAGGGAACCATGTAGCGTCTCGCATTCGTACCCTATGAGGAACCGTGCCGCTAACCCATCCACCAGTCCTCTAATGACCGTATGTCCCTCCTAAGATGCGCCACCAATTTTCGGGGGTTACAGGGAGTGGCACGGGTTCCCAATGCCTAGACGCAAGGTGCACCGTATATTGGCCATATCGCTATATGAATCAGAATTGCGCGAGATCAGTCTTGCTGGAAAGATAACTGCAAATCCCACACCACAGGAACGAAAAACAGAAGTTTTGGTAATACTAAGTATTTCTAAAATAATAAAAACAAAAAATTGACAACACCCGAAGTAGTCTTCCAGCTCGTGCCTCACATATACCCACCCTCGCGAACCATGTCGCGTATGGCGTTCGTACCCTATGGAGAACCATGCCGCTAACCCATCTACCATGCCTCTAATGACCGTATGTCCCTCCTAAGACGTGCCGCTAGTTTTGGGGGTTAGCGGGAGTGGCACGAGTTCGCTTTGCCAAGACGCAAGGTACCCCGTATATTGGCCATAACTATCGCTATAAGACTCAGAATTGTGTAGGCTCGGTCTTGTTGGAAAGATAATTGCAAATCCCACACTATAGGAATGAAAAAAGGAAGTTTTGGTCATACCAAGTATTTCTAAAATAATGAAAACAAAAAATTGTTGACACCCGAAGTAGTCTTCCCGCTCGTGGCTCACATATACCCACCGTGGGGAACCATGTCACGTCTGGCATTCGTACCCTGTGAGAAACGGTGCCAATAACCCATCCACCATTGCTCTAATGACCGTATGTCCCTCCTAAGACACGCCGCCAATTTTGGGGTTTACACGGAGTGGCACGGGTTCCTAATGCCAAGACGCAAGGTGCCCCGTATACTGGCCATAACTATCGCTATATGAATCAGAATTGCGCGAGATTAGTCTTGTTGGAAAGATAACTGCAAATCCCACACCATAGGAACGAAAAACAGAAGTTTTAGTAATACTAAGTACTTCTAAAATAATAAAAACAAAAAATTGACAACACCCGAAGTAGTCTTCCAGCTCGTGCCTCACATATACCCACCCTCGCGAACCGTGTCATGTATGGTGTTCATACCCTATGAAGAACCATGCCGCTAACCCATCTACCATGCCTCTAATGACCATATGTCCCTCCTAAAACACGCCGCCAGTTTTGGGGGTTAGCGGGAGTGGCACGAGTTCGCTTTGCCAAGACGCAAGGTGCCCCGTATATTGGCCATAGCTATCGCTATAAGACTCAGAATTGTGCAGGCTCGGTCTTGTTGGAAAGATGACTGCAAATCCCACACCACAGTAATGAAAAAAGGAAGTTTTGGTCATACCAAGTTTTTCTGAAATAATGAAAACAAAAAATTGATGACACCCGAAGTAGTCTTCCTTCTCGTGCCTCCCATATACCCACCGTCGGGAACCAAGTCGCACCTGGCGTTCGTACCCTGTGAAGAACCATGCCGCTAACCCATCCACAATGCCTCTAATGACCATATATCCCTCCTAAGACGCGATGACAATTTTGGGGGTTAGACGGAGTGGCACGGGTTGCCATTGCCAAGACGCAAGGTGCCCCGTATATTGGCCATAACTATCGCTATAACACTCAGAATTGTGCGGCCTCAGTCTTGTTGGAAAGATAACTGCAAATCCCACGCCACAGGAATGAAAAACAGAAGTTTTGGTAATAACAAGTATTTCTAAAATAATAAAAACAAAAAATTGACGACAACGAAAGTAGTCTTCCCGCTCGTGAATCACATATACCCACCGTCGGGAACCATGTCGCCTCTGGCATTCGTACCCTTTGAGGAACCATGCCACTAACCCATCCACCAATCCTCTAATGACCGTATGTCCCTCCTAAGACGCACAGGTTCCCAATGCCAAGACGCAAGGAGCCCGTATATTGGCCATAACTGTCGCTATAAGAATCAGAATTACGCGAGATTAGTCCTGTTGGAAAGATAACTGCAAATCCCACACCACAGGAATGAAAAACGGAAGTTTTAGTCATTCTAAGTATTTCTAAAATAATAAAAACTAAAAATTGACAACACCCGAAGTAGTCTTCCCGCTCGTGCCTCACATATACCCACCGTCGCGAACCTTGTCGCGTCTGGCATTCGTACCCTATGAAGAACCATGCCAATAACCTGTCCACCATGCCTCTAATGACCGTATGTCCCTCCTAAGACGTGTCGCCAATTTTGGGGTTTAGCGGGAGTGGCACGAATTCCCTTTGCCAAGACGCAAGGTGCCCCGTATATTGGCCACAACTATCGCTATAAGACTCAGAATTGTGCGGGCTCAGTCTTGTTGGAAAGATAACTTCAAATCCCACACGAAAAGAATGAAAAAAAGGATGTTTTGGTCATACCAAGTATTTCTAAAATAATAAAAACAAAAAATTGATGACACCCGAAGTAGTCTTCCCGCTCGTGCCTCACATATACCCACCGTCGGGAACCATGTCACATCTGGCATTTGTACCCTATGAGGAACAGTGCCACTAACCCATCCACCATTGCTCTAATGACCGTATGTCCCTCCTAAGACACGCCGCCAATTTTGGGGGTTACAGGGAGTGGCATGGGATCCTAATGCCAACACGCAAGGTGCCTCGTGTATTGGCCAGAACTATCACTATAAAACTCAGAATTGCACGAGCTCAGTTTTGTTGGAAACATAACTTCAAATCCCACACCACAGGAATGAAAAACGAAAGTTTTGGTCACAGTATGTATTTCAAAAATAATAAAAACAAAAAATTGACGACACCCAAAGTAGTCTTCCCTCTCGTGGCTCACATATACCCACCGTCGGGAACCATGTCGCGTCTGGCATTCGTACCCTATGAGGAACCGTGCCGCTAGCCCATCCACCATTCCTCTAATGACTATATGTCCCCCTTAAGATGCGCCACAAATTTTGGGGGTTAGAGGGAGTGGCACGGGTTCCCAATGCCAAGGCGCAAGGTGCCCCGTATATTGGCCACAACTATTGCTATAACACTGAGAATTATACGGGTTCGGTCTGGTTGGGAAGATAACTGCAATTCTCACACCATAGAATGAAAAACTGAAGTTTTGGTCATACTAAGTATTTCTAAAATAATATAAACAAAAAATTGACGACACCCGATGTAGTCTTCCCGCTCGTGCCTCACATATGCCCACCATCGGGAACCATGTCGCGTCTGGCGTTCGTACACTGTGAGGAACCGTGCCACTAACCCATCCACTATGCCTCTAATGACCCTATGTCCCTCCTAAGACGCGCTGCCAATTTTGGGGGTTAGCGGGAGTGGCATAGGTTCCCATTGCCAAGATGCAAGGTGCCCCGTATATTGGCCATAACTATCACTGTAAGACTCAGAATTGCGCCGGCTCGGTCTTGTTGGAAAGGTAACTGCAAATCCCACACCACAGGAACGAAAACGGAAGTTTTGGTCATACTAAGTATTTCTAAAATAATAGAAACAAAAAATTGACGACACCCGAAGTAGTCTTCGAGCTCTTGCCTCACATATACCCACCGTCGGGAACCATGTCGCGTCTGGCGTTCGTACCTTGTGAGGAACCGTGCCGCTAACCCATCCGCCGTGCCTCTAATGACCCTATGTCCCTCCTAAGACGTGCCGCCAATTTTGGGGGCTAGTGGGAGTGGCACAGGTTCCTATTGCCAAGACGCAAGGTGCCCCATATATTGGCCATAACTATCGCTATAAGACTCAGAATTGTGCTGGCTCAGTCTTGTTGGAAAGATAACTGCAAATCCCACACCACAGGAATGAAAAATGGAAGTTTTGGTCATACTAAGGATTTATAAAATAATAGAAAAAAAATTGACGACACCCGAAATAGTCCTCCCGCTCGTGCCTCACATATACCCACCGTTGGGAACCTTGTCGCATCTAGCGTTCATACCCTGTGAGGACCGTGCTGCTTACCCATCCACTGTGCATCTAATGACCGTATGGTGCCACGGGTTCCCACTCCCAAGACACAAGGTGCCCCGTATATTGGCCATAACTATCGCTATGAGACTTAGAAATGCGCGGGATCAGTCCTGTTGGAAAGATAACTACAAATCCCACACCACGGGAACGAAAAACGAAACTTTTGGTCATACTAACTATTTCTAAAATAATAAAAACAAAAAATTGATGACACCCGAAGTAGTCTTCCCGCAAGTGCCTCACATATACCCACCGTCGGGAACCATGTCGTGTCTGGCGTTTGTACCCTGTGAGGCCCTATGTCGCTAACCCATCAACCATACCTCTAATGACCGTATGTCCCTCCTAAGATGCGCTGCAAATTTTGGGGGTTAGCGGGAGTAGCACGGGTTCGCATTGCCAGGACGGAAGGTGCCCCGTATATTGGCCATACATATGACTATAAGACTCAGAATTGCGCGGGCTCGGTCTTGTTGGAAAGATAATTGCAAATCCCACACAACAGGAATGAAAAACGGATGTTCTGGTCATACTAAGTATTTCTAAAATAATATAAACAAAAAATTGACGACAGCCGAAGTAGTCTACCCGCTCGTGCCACACATATGCCCACCATCGGGAACCATGTCGCGTCTGGCGTTGGTACACTGTGAGGAATCGTGCCACTAACCCATCCACTATGCCTCTAAAGACCCTATGTCCCTCCTAAGACGCGCCGCCAATTTTGGGGGTTAGCGGGAGTGGCACAGGTTCCCATTGCCAAGATGCAAGGTGCCCCGTATATTGGCCATAACTATCACTGTAAGACTCAGAATTGCGCCGGCTCGCTCTTGTTGGAAAGGTGACTGCAAATCCCACACCACAGGAACGAAAACGGAAGTTTTGGTCATACTAAGTATTTCTAAAATAATAGAAACAAAAAATTGACGACACCCGAAGTAGTCTTCGAGCTCTTGCCTCACATATACCCACCGTCGGAAACCATGTCGCGTCAAGCGTTCGTACCTTGTGAGGAACCATGCTGCTAACCCATCCACCGTGCCTCTAATGGCCCTATGTCCCTCCTAAGACGTGCCGCCAATTTTGGGGGTTAACGGGAGTGGCACGGGTTCCCATTGCCAGGACGGAAGGTGCCCCGCATATTGGCCATAACTATCGCTATAAGACTCAGAATTGCGCGGACTTAGCCTTGTTGGAAAGATAACTACAAATCCCACACCACAGGAATGAAAAACGAAAGTTATGGCCATACTAAGTATTTCTAAAATAATAAAAACAAAAAATTGACGACACCCGAAGTAGTCTTCCCGCTCGTGCCGCACATATACCCAACGTCAGGAAGCATGTTCCATTTGGAGTTTGTACCCTATGAGGAACCATGCCGCTAAACCATCTATCGTGCCTCTAATGACGGTATGTCCCTCCTAAGACGCACCGCCAATTTTGGCGGTTAGCGGGAGTGGCACGGGTTCCCATTGCCAGGACGGAAGGTGCCACGTATATTGGCATAACAATCGCCCTAAGACTTAGAATTGCACGGGCTCAGGCTTCTTGGAAAGATAACTGCAAATCCCAGATCACAGCAATGAAAAATGGTAGTTTTGGTCATACTAAGTATTTCTAAAATAATAATAAAAAAATTGATGACACTCGAAGTAGTCTTCGAGCTCTTGCCTCACATATACCCACCGTCGGGAACCATGTCGCGTCTGGCGTTTATACCTTGTGAGGAACCGTGCCGCTAACCCATCCACCGTGCCTCTAATGACCCTATGTCCCTCCTAAGACGTGCCGCCAATTTTGGGGGCTAGTGGGAGTGGCACGGGTTCCCATTGCCAAGACGCAAGGTGCCCCGTATATTGGCCATAACTATCGCTATAAGACTCAGAATTGCGCTGGCTCAGTCTTGTTGGAAAGATAACTGCAAATCCGACACCACAGGAATGAAAAATGGAAGTTTTGGTCATACTAATGATTTCTAAAATAATAGAAAAAAAATTGACGACACCCGAAATAGTCCTCCCGCTCGTGCCTCACATATACCCACCGTTCGGAACCTTGTCGCGTCTAGCGTTCGTACCCTGTGTGGACCGTGCTGTTTACCCATCCACTGTGCATCTAATGACCGTATGGTGCCACGGGTTCCCACTGCCAAGACGCAAGGTGCCCCGTATATTGGCCATAACTATCGCTATGAGACTTAGAAATGCGAGGGCTCAGTCTTGTTGGAAAGATAACTACAAATCCCACACCACGGGAACGAAAAACAATACTAACTATTTCTAAAATAATAAAAACAAAAAATTGACGACACCCGAAGTAGTCTTCCCGCTCGTGCCTCACATATACCCACCGTCGGGAATCATGTCGTGTCTGGCATTTGTACCCTGTGAGGACCTATGTCGCTAACCCATCAACCATGCCTCTAATGACTGTATGTCCCTCCTAAGATGCGCTGCAAATTTTGGGGGTTAGCGGGAGTAGCACGGGTTCGCATTGCCAGGACGGAAGGTGCCCCATATAATGGCCATAGCTATGACTATAAGACTCAGAATTGTGCGGGCTCGGTCTTGTTGGAAAGATAATTGCAAATCCCACACCACAGGAATGAAAAACGGATGTTCTGGTCATACTAAGTATTTCTAAAATAATATAAACAAAAAATTGATGACAGCCGAAGTAGTCTTCCCGCTCGTGCCACACATATGCCCACCATCGGGAACCATGTCGCGTCTGGCGTTCGTACACTGTGAGGAACCGTGCCCCTAACCCATCCACTATGCCTCTAATGACCCTATGTGCCTCCTAAGACACGCCGCCAATTTTCGGGGTTAGCGGGAGTGGCACAGGTTCCCATTGCCAAGATGCAAGGTGCCCCGTATATTGGCCATAACTATCACTGTAAGACTTAGAATTGCGCCGGCTCGGTCTTGTTGGAAAGGTAACTGCAAATCCCACACCATAGGAATGAAAATGGAAGTTTTGGTCAGACTAAGTATTTCTAAAATAATAGAAACACAAAATTGACGACACCCGAAGTAGTCTTCGAGCTCTTGCCTCACATATACCCACCGTCGGGAACCATGTTGCGTCTGGCGTTCGTACCTTGTGAGGAACCATGCCGCTAACCCATCCACAGTGAGTCTATTGACCCTATGTCCCTCCTAAGACGTGCCGCCAATTTTGGAGGTCAGCGGGAGTGGCACGGGTTCCCATTTCCAAGACACAAAGCTGCCCCGTATATTGGCCATAATTGTCGCTATAAGACTCAGAATTGCGCGGGGTTGGTCTTGTTGAAAGATATCTGCAAATCCCACACCACAGGAGAAAAAATGGAAGTTTTGGTCATACTAAGTATTACTAAAATAATAAAAAGAAAAAATTGCCGGCATCTGAAGTAGTCTTCCCGCTCGTGCCTCACATATATCCACCGTCGGGAACCATGTCGCGTGTGGCGTTCGTACAATGTGAGGAACCATGCCGCGTCTGGCGTTCATACCTTGTGAGGAACCGTGCCGCTAACCCATCCACCATGCCTCTCATGACCATATGTCCCTCCTAAGACGCGCCGCCAATTTTGGGGGTTAGCAGGAGTGGCACGGGTTCCCATTGCCAAGACGCAAGGTGCCCCATATATTGGCGATAACTATCGCTGTGAGACTCAGAATTGCGCCGGCTCAGTCTTGTTGGAAAGATAACTACAAATCCCACACACAGGAACGAAAAATGGAAGTTTTGGTCATACTAAGTATTTCTAAAATAATAGAAACACAAAATTGACGACACCCGAAGTAGTCTTCGCGCTCTGAACTCACATATACCCACCGTCGGGAACCATATCGCGTCTCGTGTTCATACCTTGTGAGAAACTGTGTCACTAACCCAGCCACCGTGCCACTAATGACCCTATGTCCCTCCTAAGACGTGCCGCCAATTTTTGGGGTTAGCTGGAGTGGCACTTGTTCCCATTGCCATGACGCAAGCTGCCCCATATATTGGCCATAACTATCGCTATAAGACTCAGAATTGTGCGGGGCCGGTCTTGTTGGAAAGATAATTCAAATCCCAGTCCACAGGAACAAAAAACAGAAGTTTTGGTCATACTAAGTATTTCGAAAATAATAAAAACAAAAACTTGACGACACCCGAAGTAGTCTTCCCGCTCGTGCCTGACATATACCCACCGTCGGGAACCATGTCACGTCTAGCGTTCGTACCCTGTGAGGAACCATGCCACAAGCCCGTCCACCGTGCCTCTAATGACCGTATATCCCTCCAAAGACGCGATGCCAATTTTGGGGGTTAGCGGGAGTGGCACGGGTTCCCATTGCCAAGACGCAAGGTGCCCCGTATATTGGCCATAACTATCGCTATAAGACTCAGAATTGCGCGGGCTCGGTCTTGTTGCAAAGATAACTACAAGACGCACCCCACAGGAATGAAAAATGGAAGTTTTGGTCATACTAACTATTTCTAAAATAATAAAAACAACGAATTGACGACACCCGAAGTAGTCTTCGCGCTCTTGTCTCACATATACCCAACGTCGGGAACCATGTCGCGTCTGACGTTTGTACCATGTGAGGAACCATGCCGTTAACCCATCCACAGTGAGTCTAATGTCCGTCCTAAGATACACCGCCAATTTTGGGGGTTAGCGGGAGTGGCACGGGTTCCCATTGCCAGGACGCAATGTGCCCGGTATATTGGCCATAACTATCTCTATAAGACTCAGAATTGCGTGGGGTCGGTCTTGTTAGAAAGAGAACTGCAAATCCCACACCACAGGAACAAAAAACGGAAGTTTTGGTCATACTAAGTATTTCTAAAATAATAAAAACAAAAAATTGACGACACTCGAAGTAGTCTTCCCGCTCGTGCCTCACATATACCCACCGTTGGGAACCATGTAGAGTGTGGCATTCGTACCCTATGAGGAACCATGCCGCTACCCATCCACCATGCGTCTAATGACTGTATGTCCCTCCTAAGACGCGCCGCCAATTTTGGGGGTTAGCGGGAGTGGCACGGGTTCCCATTGCCAAGACGCAAGGTGCCCCGTATATTGGCCATAACTATCGCTGCAAGACTCAGAATTGCGCCGGCTCAGTCTTGTTGGAAAGATAACTACAAATCCCACACACAGGAATGAAAAATGGAAGTTTTGGTCGTACTAAGTATTTCTAAAATAATAGAAACACAAAATTGACGACACCCGAAGTAGTCTTCGCTCTCTTAACTGACATATACCCACCGTCGGGAACCATGTCGCGTCTGGCGTTCGTACCTTGTGAGAAACTGTGTCGCTAACCCAGCCACCGTGCCACTAATGACCCTATGTCCTTCCTAAGACATGCCGCCAATTTTTGGGGTTAGCTGGAGTGGCATTTGTTCCCATTGCCATGACGCAAGCTGCCCCATATATTGGCCATAACTATCGCTATAAGACTCAGAATTGCGCGGGGCCGGTCTTGTTGGAAAGATAATACAAATCCCACACCACAGGAAGAAAAAACAGAATTTTTGGTCATACTAAGTATTTGTAAAATAATAAAAACAAAAAATTGACGACACCCGAAGTAGTCTTCCCGCTCGTGCCTCACATATACCCACCGTCGGGAACAATGTAGAGTGTGGCATTCGTACCCTATGAGGAACCATGCCGCTACCCATCCACCATGCATCTAATGACTGTATGTCCCTCCTAAGACGCGCCGCCAATTTTGGGGGTTAGCGGGAGTGGCACGGGTTCCCATTGCCAAGACGCAAGGAGCCCCGTATATTGAACATAACTATCGCTGTAAGACTCAAAATTGCGCGGGCTCAGTCTTGATAGAAAGATAACTGCAAATCCCACACCACAAGAATGAAAAATGGAAGTTTTGGTCATACTAAGTATTTCTAAAATAAGAGAAACAAAAAATTGACGACACCCAAAGTAGTCTTCGTGCTCTTGCCTCACATATACCCACCGTCGGGAACCATGTAGAGTCTAGCATTCATACCTTGTGAGGAACCAAGCCCTAACCCATCTACCATGCCTTTAATGACCATATGTCCCTCCTAAGACTTACCGCCAATTATGGAAGTTAGCGGGAGCGGTACGGGTTCCCATTGCCAAGACGCAAGGTGCCCCGTATATTGGCCATAACTATCGCTGTAAGACTCAGAATTTCGTGGGGTCGGTCTTGTTCAAAAGATAACTGCACATCCCGCACCACAGGAACAAAAAACAGAAGGTTTGGTCATACTAAGTATTTCAAAAATAATAAAAAGAAAAAATTGACGACACCCGAAGTAGTCTTCCCGCTCGTGCCTCACATATACCCACCGTCGGGAACCCTGTCGCGTCTAGCGTTCGTACCTTGTGAGGAACCGTGCCGCTAACACATCCCCCATGCTTCTAATGACCCTATGTCCCTCATAAGATGTACCGCCAGTTTTGGGAGTTAGCGGGAGCGGCACGGGTTCCCATTGCCAAGACGCAAAGTGCCCCGTATATTGGCCATAACTATCGCTATAAGACTCAGAATTGCGCGGGCTCAGTCTTGTTGGAAAGATAACTGCAAACTTCACACCACAAGAATGAAAAATGGAAGTTTTGGTCATACTAAGTATTTCTAAAATAATAAAAATAAAAAATTGACGACACCCAAAGTAGTCTTCCCGCTCGTGCCTTACATATACCCACCGTCGGGAACCATGTAGATTCTGGCGTTCGTACCCTGTGAGGAACCATGCCGCTAACCCATCCACCATGCCTCTAATGACTGTATGTGCCTCCTAAAACGCGCCGCCAATTTTGGGGGTTAGCGGGAGTGGCACGGGTTTCCATTGCCAAGACGCAAGGTGCCCCATATATTGGCCATAACTATCGCTGTAAGACTCAGAATTGCGCCGGCTCAGTCTTGTTGGAAAGGTAACTACAAATCCCACACCACAAGAACGAAAAATGGAAGTTTTGGTCATACTAAGTATTTCTAAAATAATAGAAACAAAAAATTGACGACACCCGAAGTAGTCTTCGCGCTCTTGCCTCACATATACCCACCGTCGGGAACCATGTCGCATCTGGCGATCGTACCTTGTGAGGAACCGTGCCGCTAACCCATCCACCGTGCCTCTAATGACCCTATGTCCCTCCATTTTGCGGGTTAGCAGGAGTGGCATGGGTTCCCATTGCCAAGACGCAAGGTGCCCCGTATGTTGGCCATATTTTTGCTATAAGACTCAGAATTGTGCGGGCTCGGTCTTGTTGGAAAGATAACTGCAAATCCCACACCACAGGAACGAAAAACTGAAGTTTTGGTCATACTAAGTATTTCTAAAATAATAAAAACAAAAAATTGACGACACCCAAAGTAGTCTTCCCCGTCGTGCCTCACATATACCCACCGTTGGGAACCATGTAGAGTCTGGCATTCGTACCCTGTGAGGAACCGTGCCGCTAACCCATCCACTATGCCTCTAATGACCGTATTGTGGCAGAACTGCCCGGATTAACCTGGATTTAGTGCTTAATCACCAGATCCGGAGTAACCTCGGTAGTCCTTCAGGATGTAGGTATCCTGACTTGGCCTTCCCATCTGGATCAAGCTTGATTTTTGGGGCGACTCTCGAAGGAGTCCACAGGTTACAATATACAGAGCCATTTTATTACATTGAGTTGAAATATTACACATAGAGTTTCGTAATTATTACATCCTGGCTGATAAGTTCTTCAGCCATTTTAACAAAGTTAACATAGATCACAAGTTTTTCTCCAACAACCTCTTACTCTGCTCAAGGCGTATGAAAGCTTGTTTTAGAAGAAGGGAGGAGGAAGGTAAGGATCCCATTCGAACCAAGTATATTATGCTCCTGTAAAAAAAGAATAGGCAAGAAGCCTGAGTACTAATTACTCAGTAAGACTTACCCGACCACTAGGTCGAAACCCGACTTTCCAGCCTATAGCCGGGGTGGTTAGGTCAACCCACACCGCGGCAGGCCTAATAGTGAAGCCTTAGCTCTTAGAATTTGGTTCATCTTTTAGTTATTACCTGGCCAGACTAAGTTATTCTTAATCTACTAACCAATAAGAACAAACATTTTGTCAAGCATTCTTGATTAACAGGATTAATTATCTTACTACGATGTTGGTCGCGATCAGGCAGCTTACAACCGGCAAGACACAGGCGATTCGAATCGATTTTTCCACCTCTCGAGAGGGATACTCAGACACCCGTCATATGTGTGTACACCAACCCCACATACGACAACCCAACATCCAGTACCACCTAACCGGAACCATCCTCACCGAACCTGGGTGTCAGTCCTTCGACACCTGCCCAACCTCCTCCTTCTAGTTGGTCTCGTCTAGTTCTGCACTTAGGTACAACAGGACGCGAGGCTTACCGGAGCCCGTTAAGGACGGCAAGTGAATGAGGCGCGTTCGGCCCAACCAGGCCACACATCGGACGGCCTTATGCGACATAGGCAGGATCAGGGTCCATAGCAAATAATCATAACATGTAAAGTACGAAAGCGAAACTGATCCCGCCGCATTCCTGTCAAATTATTAACATTCTTCTTATTCTTAACCAATAAATTGCTATAAAAGAATTCCGTTCTAGGCCTATGCCACCTAAGCCATCTACTGAGTATAGGATTTTATGCTGGATAATGAGTAATTATGCTCTAGGGTTTCAATCAATTCCTAACTCTAATGAATAAGAATAACTCTGACTAAATTTAAAGACCAATAATAAAAAAAATGGGTACATGCACCGGGGCTTGCCTTGGGTCACGGGGTCTGTCTCTGTCGGTGACTCGGAGTCTCCTCCTGCTGGTGTCAAGGACGTCTCGGCCACACCGGCTTCCGGAGTTTCCGCTACGGTGGAAGACTCTTCAACTGGAAGTGGCGGGACCAACGTGCCTAGGTTGATGACATGCAGGAGTTTTAAAAGTATGAGGATGATCAACTTGTTGAAAAAGTAAAATGCACAGTTTTCTAAAGAAAAAGGGTGGTTGGGGTTAAACATCTGTATTTTCGGGTGTAATTGATTGCCCTAGGGTTCAAATGAATTACATGGTATTTTTCAATATTTTTAAATAATTTTTAAAACCTTAAATGAATTTTCTAGAAATTTTTGAGAAATTTAAATAGATTTTAGAATTAATTCTATATTTTTAATACCTTTTATGAATTTTTCTGCATTTTTAATTAAAGGCTAATTTTTTTAAAATTATATAAACTTTAATTTAATTTCTTTTTAGAAATACCCAAAATATTTATATGAATTAATAAATAATTTTAATAATTAATATAAACAGATTAATATTAAAGTAAAACAAATAATCAATTTAAATTAATAAGAAAAAGAAAACAGAATTACAAATTGAAATTCGGCCCAGCCCACTAAAAAAACAAAATAAAAAGTTCTAATTTCCCCCTCCAAAAATCGCGTGGGCTCCCTTTCGGCCTGGCCCAGCGTAGAGTGGGCCGGCGGCCTTTTTCCCTAAGCGAGGCCCAACTCCCCCGCTTTCGGCTCGGCCTAGCGGCCGCGCGGGCCGGCAGGCGGCCCAGCGGGATCGCCCGGCCGCCCCGCGCTCGGCGCGCCCCGCAAGCGCGACGCGCTCTGCGCGCCGCCGCACCGGCAGCGCCGGCGACCATTCGGAGCGGCGGAGGCCGAGAGGCCTCGCCGGCGGTGGCCTCGGGTGCGGCGCGCGTCCCGCTTTCTTCCCCCCCCCCCCTTTCCCTTCTTCCCACTCTCTCATTACCCTACGCCGGCCGCCGCAGACGGAGCGGCCAAGGCGCTCGCCCGCGCCATGGCGGCGAGGCTGCCCCACGGTGGCGACAGGGGCCATCGGGGCCAACCCTCCCCCGCGCGACGTGCGCGTGGGTGTGGCGCACCCGATGCGCCTACTAGTTCGGGCTTGGGGGAACCAGAGGGGTGGGAATGGGTGGAACGGCTTGGCGCTCACCTCGGTGACGCCGCCGGAGCATGGGGAGGCACGGCGCGGCATAGCTGTGATCGGCGCGGGACGGAGGAGTGGCGAGGTGGTGCGGAGCAGAGCGGCAGGGTGGCGCGGTGGGGGCGCGGGCGCGGCGTTGGCGCGAGCGGGGAGCAGCGAGCAGCCTCTCCCGCTCGGCGAGTCGGAGAAGAAGACCCCACCGCCCGCGGGTCCCACCTATCAGCGCCGCCTGACAGGGGGCGCGGGTGGCGGGTGGGTTGGCCGCCACGCGGGCCGCCGCCCCCGGCTGGGCTTCGCCTAGCGGGCGCGTCCCGCGCGGAGTTTCCCCTTTCTCTTTTTTTTTTACTTTTACCTTTTTCATTTTTAACCCTGGATTTTGACCTTTTTCGATATGGGTCCAAATACAAAAGTGAAAGGGCTTAATTTAAACTACCCTTTCACATTTTTGTCCTTGGAAAACTCCAAATTTTTAAAAAGGCCTCAAATTTAAATTTGAATCAAATTTTTAAAAGAAAATTAGGGTAAAATGCAATGCACTTAGGTGTTTTAAATACGGAGTATTACACGTATGTCCCTCCTAAGACGTGCCGCCAATTTTGGGGGTTAGCGGGAGTGGCACGGGTTCCCATTGCCAAGACGCAAGGTGCCCTGTATATTGAACATAACTATCGCTATAAGACTAAGAATTGCGCGGGCTCGGTCTTGTTAGAAAGATAACTACAAATCCCACACCACAGGAATGAAAATAGGAAGTTTTGGTCATACCAAGTATTTCTAAAATAATAAAAACAAAAAATTGACGACACCCGAAGTAGTCGTCCCGCTCGTGCCTCATATATATCCACCGTCGGGAACCATGTCGCTTCTGGCGCTCGTACCCTATGAGGAACCGTGCATCTAACCCATCCAAGGTGCCTCTAATGACCGTATGCCCCTCTTAAGATGCGCCGCCAATTTTGCGGGTTAGCGGGAGTGGCACGGGTTCCCAATGCCATGACGCAAGGTGCCTCGTATATTGGCCATAATTATCGCTATAAGACTCAGAATTGCGCGGGCTCGGACTTGTTGGCAAGATAACTGCAAATCCCACACCATAGGAATGAAAAATGGAAGTTTTGGTCATACTAAGTAATTCTAAAATATTGAAAACAAAAAATTGACGACACCCGAAGTAGTCTTCCCGCTCGAGCCTCACATATATCCACCGTCGGGAACGATGTCGCGTCTGGCGCTCGTACCCTATGAGGAACCATGGCGCTAACCCATACACCATGCTTCTAATGACCGTATGTTCCTCCTTAGACGTGCCACCAATTTTGGGGGTTAGCGGGAGTGGCACGGGTTCCCATTGCCATGACGAAGGGTGCCCCGTATATTGGCCATATCTATCGCTATAAGACTCAGAATTGCGCAGGCTCGATCTTGTTGGAAAGATAACTGCAAATCCCACACAACAGGAATGAAAAATGGAAGTTTTGGTCATACAAAGTATTTCAAAAATAATAAAAAGAAAAAATTGACAACACCCGAAGTAGTCTTCCCGCTCGTGCCTTACATATACCCACCGTCGAGAACCATGTCGTGTCTGCCGTTCGTACCCTGTGAGGAACCGTGCTGCTAACCCATCCACTGTGACTCTAATGATCAAATATCCCTCCTAAGATGCGCTGCCAATTTTGGGGGTTAGCAGGAGTGGCACGGGTCCCATTGCCAAGACACAAGGTGCCCCGTTTGTTGGCCATAACTATCACTATAAGACTCAGAATTGTGCGGGCTTGGTCTTATTGGAAAGATAACTGCAAATCCCACACCACAGGAACGAAAAAAAGAAGTTTTGGTCATACAAAGTATTTAAAAGCATAAAAACAAAAAATTGACGACACCCGAAGTAGTCTTCCCCCTCGTGCCTCACATATACCCACCGTCGGGAGTCTGGCGTTCGTACCGTGTGAGGAACCGTGCCACTTACCCATCCAACATGCCTCTAATGACCGTATGTCCCTCTTAAGATGTGCCGCCAAATTTGGGGGCTAGCCGGAGTGGCACGGGTTCCCATTGCCAAGACGCAAGGTGCCTCGTATATTGGCCATAAATATCGCTATAAGACTCAGAATTGCGCGGGCTCAGTCTTGTTGGAAAGATAACTTCAAATCCCACACCACAGGAATGAAAAACAGATGTTTTGGTCAAACTAAGTATTTCTAAAATAATAAAAACAAAAAATTGACGGCACCCGAAGTAGTCTTCCCGCTCGTGCCTCCCATATACCCACCGTCGGGAACCATGTCGCGCCTGGCGTTCGTACCGTATGAGGAACCGTGCCACTAACCCATCCAACGTGCCTCTAATGACCATATATCCGTCCTAAGACGTGCCGCCAATTTTGGGGGTTAGCGGGAAAGGCACGGGTTCCCATTGCCAAGACGCAAGGTGCCCCGTATATTGGCCATAACTATAGCTATAAGACTCAGAATTGTGCGGGCTCGGTCTTGTTGGAAAGATAATTGCAAATCCCACACAACAGGAATGAAAAATGGAAGTTTTGGTCATACTAAGTATTTCTAAAATAATAAAAACAAAAAATTGATGACACCCGAAGTAGTCTTCCCACTCGTGCCTCACATATACCCACCGTTGTCTACCATATCGTGTCTGGCGTTCGTAGCCGGTGCGGAACCATGCTGCTAACCCATCTACCATGACTCTAATGATCAAATGTTGCTCCTAAGACATGTTGCAAATTTTTGGGGTTAGCGGGAGTGGCACGGGTTCCCATTGCCAAGACGCAAGGTGCCTCGTATATTGGTCATAACTATCACTATAACACTCAGAATTGCGCAGGCTCGGTCTTGTTGGAAAGATAACTGCAAATCCCACACCACAGGAACGAAAAACAGAAGTTTTGGTCGTACTAAGTATTTCTAAAATAATGAAAACAAAAAATTGATGACATCCGCAGTAGTCTTCCCGATTTTGCCTCACATATATCCACCGTCGGGAACCATGTCGCGTCTAGTGTTTCTACCCTGTAAGGAACCATGTTGCTAACCCATCCACCATGTCTCTAATGACCGTATGTCACTGCTAAGACACGCCGCCTTTTTTGGGGGTTAGCAGGAATGGCACGGGTTCCCATTGCCAAGACGCGAGGTGCCCCGTATATTGGCCATAACTATCGCAGTAAGACTCAGAATTGCGCGGGCTCGGTCTTGTTGGAAAGATTACTGCAAATCCGACACCACAGGAACGAAAAATGGAAGTTTTGGTCATACTAATTATTTCAGAAACAATATAAACAAAAAATTGACGAAACCCGAAGTAGTCTTCCCGCTCGTGCCTCACATTTACCCACCGTCGGGAACCATGTCGCGTCTGGCGTTCGTACATTATGAGGAACCATGCTGCTAACCCACCCACCTTGCCTCCAATGACCATATGTCTCTCCTAAGATGCGCCGCCAATTTTGGGGGTTAGCGGGAGTGGCACGGGTTCGCGTTGCCAAGACGCAAGGTGCCCCGTATATTGGCCATAACTATCGCTATACGACTCAGAATTGCGCGGGCTCGGTCTTGTTGGAAAGACAACTGCAAATCCCACACCACAGGAACGAAAAAGAGAATTTTTGGTCATACTAAGTTTTTCTAAAATAATAAAAACAAAAAATTGACGACACCCGAAGTAGTCTTCCCGCTCGTGCCTCACATATACCCACCGTCGGGAACCATGTCGCGTCTGGCGTTCGTACATTATGAGGAACCATGCTGCTAACCCACCCACCTTGCCTCCAATGACCATATGTCTCTCCTAAGATGCACCGCCAATTTTGGGGGTTAGCGGGAGTGGCACGGGTTCGCGTTGCCAAGACGCAAGGTGCCCCGTATATTGGCCATAACTATCGCTATACGACTCAGAATTGCGCGGGCTCGGTCTTGTTGGAAAGACAACTGCAAATCCCACACCACAGGAACGAAAAAGAGAATTTTTGGTCATACTAAGTTTTTCTAAAAGAATAAAAACAAAAAATTGACGACACCCGAAGTAGTCTTCCTGCTCGTGCGTCACATATTTCCACCGTCGGGAACCATGTCACGTCTGGCGTTCCTAACTTGTGAGGAACCATGACACTAACCCATCCACCTTGCCTCTAATGACCGTATGTCCCTCCTAAGATGCGCTGCCAATTTTGGGGTTAGCGGGAGTGGCACGGGTTCCCATTGGCAAGATGCAAGGTGCCTCGTATATTGGCCATAACTATCGCTATATGACTCAGAATTGCACGGGCTTGGTCTTGTTGGAAAGATAACTGCAAATCCGACACCACAATAATGAAAAATGGAAGTTTTCGTCATACTAAGTATTTCAAAAATAAGAAAAACAAAAAAATTGACGACACCTGAAGTAGTCTTCCTGCTCGTGCCTCACATATATCCCCCGTCGGGAACCATGTCGCGTCTGGCGTTCCTATCTTGTGAGGAACCATGAGACTAACCCATCCACCTTGCCTCTAATTGTAGGACCGAGACGTGCGACTAGAGGGGGGGTGAATAGGAGCACTTGAAATCACAAAATCACAAACCCCCAAGTGAAACCAGAAACTAAGCACCGTCCACTGAACAGATATGTGCCTAGTAGTGCAAGGGTGCCGTCCACTGTGAGGATACGCACCAATGCGAGAAAACTCAAGATCCGAACAAGAGTGACAGCAGAGCAACGGATTTTGCAATATCCGCCACAAGACACTCACCACACCTAGGTGTGTCTCACTGTCTTACAGTAAGCAAAGAGAATGGTCTTAAGGGAGGAATGCGAAAATCAGCAGCAAAATCACAGCGGAAAAACCAACCTGGGAAGAACACAGCAGCTTCCTGACAGGACCGGACTGTCCGGTGGCCAACACCGGAATGTCCGATGGGACCGGACTATCCGGTACCTGACGCCGGACTGTCCGGTGGCACTGCCCGGACAACACCTCACGCCGGACTGTCCGGTGGGCGCTACTGGACTATCCGGTGGAACCGGACTGTCCGGTGGCCTCTGCCGGATGGTCCGGTAGGGTCGCAGAAAAGATGATTTCAAATCCAAACCTGATCAAACCTTGTCCAAACTTCACGAAATTCAGCACAGGTTATCTGGACCCTATTTCAAAGTTATTCCCAACAGATCAACTCAAGGTAACCGTAGAATCAACGGGAATTTCAGATCTTGTAAAATCTCCATTCTTGGGCAAGAAAGGGGAAAACACCAAAGAGGCTTGCTCGTGGCAATCCAGCAGGATTGAGATGAACTAAGTCATGATCTCCACGTCCTAGCAAGTCCAGAACATCAGCAAAGAAAGGGATTCAAGCTTGCCCAACAAAAACACCCAAAAAGGCAAGGATTGAACCCAAAAACCAAAGTGAGAGGGGGAGGAGAAGAACACAAGGTTGCTGCACGAATTTGCTTCGATTAAGTGCCCAAGATGGGTCTAAAGATTCAGCATACAAGCAGAAATTCGTCCCAAGCAACCACCCTCACCTTCCCTCAAGATTAGGAGGCTAAATCCTACTCTAACCTCTCTAACAATGGAGCTCAAAGCTTAAGGACGAAAATCACCAAGAGAAAGCTAATCCTGGCAGCCAAGAGGCCTTCTAATGACCTACACTCAACCTATTTATACCCGAGTGCTATTTAGACAGTTTTGCACTTAGGTCCCTACAGCTAGACAAACCCTAAGGACTCAAACGAAAGATTACAGGATATTTCGGGACGGACGACCACGATGGAATCTTGATCTTCGTAAGTTCCACACAATCCTCGGATGCTCTCCACGTGGCCAGTAGTCCAATACGCGATACGCCCCCGGTTTTGAAGTTAGAAACCAGGAAACTTTAGGAAGTCTCCGCGTGGGACGGATTTGGCCCATCTTCTCTATCTTGGCGAGTCGTGGCCCAACTCACCAAGGCTTGGGTAGCTTGGTTGACGGTTTTGAGCCGAAGCCGCCAAAGCCTCCCTCGCACGCCTTCGCCCAAGTCCTTCTGGGTCTTGCTACTGTTGACAATCACTCATCACTCCAGAGGCAATGGAGCAGGTCCATTGGCTCTCACTAATGACCGTATGTCCCTTCTAAGATGCGCCGATAATTTTGGGGTTAGCGGGAGTGGCACGGGTTCCCATTGGCAAGACGCAAGGTGCCCCGTATATTAGCCACAACTATCGCTATATGACTCAGAATTACGCGGGCTCGGTCTTGTTGGAAAGACAACTGCAAATCCCACACCACAGGATCAAAAAACAAAATTTTTGGTCATACTAAGTATTTCTAAAATAATAAAAACAAAAAATTGACGACCACGAAGTAGTCTTCCCGCTCGTGCCTCACATATATCCACCGTCGGGAACCATGTCTCGTCTGGCGTTCGTACATTATGAGGAACCATGCCGCTAACCCATCCGCCATGCCTCTAATGACCGTATGTCCCTCCTAAGATGCGCCATCAATTTTGGGGGTTAGCGGGAGTGGCACACGTTCCCATTGCCAAGACGCAAGGTGCCCCGTATATTGGCCATTACTATCGCTATACGACTCAGAATTGCGCGTGCTTGGTTTTCTTAGAAAGATTACTGCAAATCCCATACAAAAGGAACGAAAAATAGAAGTTTTGGTCGTACTAAGTATTTCTGAAATAATAAAAACAAAAAATTGACGACACCTGAAGTAGTCTTCCCACTCGTGCCTCACATATACCAACCGTGGGGAACCATGTCGCGTCTGGCGTTCGTACTGTGTGAGGAACCGTGCCACTAACCCATCCAATGTGCCTCTAATGACCGTCTGCCCCTCTTAAGACGCGCCACCAATTTTGGGGGTTAGCGGGAGTGGCACGGGTTCCCATTGCCATGACGCATGGTACCTCGTATATTGGCCATAATTATCGCTATAAGACTCAGAATTGCGCGGGCACATTCTTTTTAGAAAGATAACTACAAATCCCACACCACGGGAATGAAAAATGGAAGTTTTGGTCATACTAAGTATTTCTAAAATAATAAAAACAAAAAATTGACGAAACCCGAAGTAGTCTATTTTAGAAATACTTAGTATCACCAAAAATTCCGTTTTTCATTCCTGTGGTCTGGGATTTGCAGTTATCTTTCCAACAAGACCGAGCCTGTGCAATTCTGAGTCTTATAGCGATAGTTATGGCCAATATACGGGGCATCTAGAGTCCTGGCAATGGGAACCCGTGCCACTCCCGCTAACCCCCAAAATTGGCGGCACGTCTTAGGAGGGACATACGGTCAGTAGAGGCATGGTGGATGGGTTAGCTGCATGGTTCCTCACAGGGTACGAACACCAAACGCGACATGGTTCCCCAAGGTAGATATATGTGAGGCACGAGCGGGAAGACTACTTCGGATGCCGTCCATTTTTTATTTTTATTATTTTTGAAATATTTAGTATGACCAAAAATTCTGTTTTTCGTTCCTGTGGTGTGGGATTTGCAGTTATCTTTCCAACAAGACCGAGCCCGCGCAATTCTGAGTCTTATAGTGATAATTATGACAAATATACGGTTCACCTTGCGTCTTGACAATGGGAACCCGTGCCACTCCAGCTAATCCCCAAAATTGGCGGCACATCTTAGGAGGGACATATGGTCATTAGAGGCATGGTGGATGGGTTAGCGGCATGGTTCCTCACAGGATACGAATACCAGACGCGACATGGTGCCCGACGGTGGATATATGTGAGGCACGAGCGGGAAGACTACTTCGGGTGTCGTCAATTTTTTGTTTCTATTATTTTAGAAATACTTAGTATCACCAAAAATTTCGTTTTTCATTCCTGTGGTCTGGGATTTGCAGTTATCTTTCCAACAAGACCGAGCCTGTGCAATTCTGAGTCTTATAGCGATAGTTATGGCCAATATACAGGGCACCTTGAGTCCTGGCAATGGGAACCCGTGCCACTCCCGCTAACCCCCAAAATTGGCGGCACGTCTTAGGAGGGACATACGGTCAGTAGAGGCATGGTGGATGGGTTAGCTGCATGGTTCCTCACAGGGTACGAACACCAGACGTGACATGGATATATGTGAGGCACGAGCGGGAAGACTACTTCGGGTGTCGTCCATTTTTTATTTTTATTATTTTTGAAATATTTAGTATGACCAAAAATTCTATTTTTCGTTCTTGTGGTGTGGGATTTGCAGTTATCTTTCCAACAAGACCGAGCCCGCGCAATTCGGAGTCTTATAGTGATAATTATGGCCAATATACGGTTCACCTTGCTTCTTGGCAATGGGAACCCGTGCCACTCCCGCTAATCCCCAAAATTGACGGCGCCTCTTAGGAGGGACATACAGTCATTAGAGGCATGGTGCATGGGTTAGCAGCATGGGTCCTCACAGGGTACGAATATCAGACGCGATATGGTGCCCGTCGGTGGATATATGTGAGGCACGAGCGGGAAGACTACTTCGGGTGTCGTCAATTTTTTGTTTCTATTATTTTAGAAATACTTAGTATCACCAAAAATTCTGTTTTTCATTCTTGTGGTCTGGGATTTGCAGTTATCTTTCCAACAAGACCGAGCCTGTGCAATTCTGAGTCTTATAGCGATAGTTATGGCCAATATACGGGGCACCTAGAGTCCTGGCAATGGGAACCCGTGCCACTCCCGCTAACCCCCAAAATTGGCGGCACGTCTTAGGAGGGACATACGGTCAGTAGAGGCATGGTGGATGGGTTAGCTGCATGGTTCCTCACAGGGTACGAACACCAGACGCGACATGGATATATGTGAGGCACGAGCGGGAAGACTACTTCGGGTGTCGTCCATTTTTTTTTATTATTTTTGAAATATTTAGTATGACCAAAAATTCTATTTTTCGTTCTTATGGTGTGGGATTTGCAGTTATCTTTCCAACAAGACTGAGCCCGCGCAATTCGGAGTCTTATAGTGATAATTATGGCCAATATACGGTTCACCTTGCATCTTGGCAATGGGAACCCGTGCCACTCCCGCTAATCCCCAAAATTGACGGCGCCTCTTAGGAGGGACATACGGTCATTAGAGGCATGGTGCATGGGTTAGCGGCATGGTTCCTCATAGGGAACGAATATCAGACGCGATATGGTGCCCGTCGGTGGATATATGTGAGGCACGAGCGGGAAGACTACTTCGGGTGTCGTCAATTTTTTGTTTCTATTATTTTAGAAATACTTAGTATCACCAAGAATTCCGTTTTTCATTCTTGTGGTCTAGGATTTGCAGTTATCTTTCCACCAAGACCGAGGTCGTGCAATTCTGAGTCTTATAGCGATAGTTGTGGCCAATAAACGGGGCACCTTGCGTATTGACAATGGGAACCCGTGCCACTAGCGCTAACCCCCAAAATTGGCGACGCGTCTTAGGAGGGACATATGGTCATTAGAGGCTTGGTGGATGGGTTAGCGGCATGGTTCCTCACAGGGTACGAACACGAGACATGACATGGTTCCCGACGTTGGATCTATGTGAAGCACGAGCGGGAAGACTACTTCGGGTGTCGTCAATTTTTTGTTTTTATTATTTTAGAAATACTAAGTCTGATCAAAAATTCCATTTTTCATCCCTGTGGTGTGGGATTTGCAGTTATCTTTACAAGAAGACCGAGCCCGCGCAATTCTGAGTCTTATAGCGATAGTTATGGCCAATATACGGGGCACCTTGCTTCTTGGCAATGGGAACCCCTGCCACTCCCGCTAACCCCCAAAATTCGCAGCGCGTCTTAGGAGGGACATACGGTCAGTAGAGGCATGGTGGATGGGTTAGCGGCATGATATGGTTCCCGACGTTGGATATATGTGAAGCACGAGCGAGAAGACTACTTCGGGTGTCATCAATTTTTGGTTTCTATTATTTTAGAAATACTAAGTATGACCAAAAATTTTATTTTTTATTCTTGTGGCGTGGGATTTGCAGTTATCTTTCCAACAAGATTGAGCCCGCGCAATTCTAAGTCTTATAGCGATAGTTTTGGCCAATAAACGGGGCACCTTGCGTCTTGGCAATGGGAACCCCTGCCACTCCCGCTAACCCCCAAAATTAGCAGCGCGTCTTAGGAGGGACATACGGTCATTAGAGGCTTGGTGGATAGGTTAGCGGCATGGCTCCGCACAGGGTACGGACGCCAAACGCGACATGGTTCCCGACCGTCGATATATGTGAGGCACGAGCGGGAAGACTACTTCGGGTGTCGTCAATTTTTTGTTTTTATTATTTTAGAAATACTTAGTATGACCTAGAATTATGTTTGTCCTTCCTTCGGTGTGGGATTTGCAGTTATCTTTCGAACAAGACCGAGCCCACGCAATTCTGAGTCTTATAGCGATAGTTATGGCCAATATACGGGGCACCTTGCATCTTGGCAATCTTAGGAGGGACATACGGTCATTAGAGGCATGGTGGATGGTTTAGCAGCATGGTTCGTCACAGGGTACGAACACCAGACCCGACATGGTTCCCAACGGTGGATATATGTGAGGCACGAGCGGGAAGACTGCTTCGGGTGTTGTCCATTTTTTATTTTTATTATTTTAAAAATATTTAGTATGACCAAAAATTCTGGTTTTCGTTCCTGTGGTGTGGGATTTGCAGTTATCATTCCAACAAGACCGAGCCCGCGCAATTCTGAGTCTTATAGTGATAATTATGACAAATATACGGTTCACCTTGCGTCTTGGCAATGGGAACCCGTGCCACTCCCGCTAATCCCCAAAATTGGCGGCGCGTCTTAGGAGGGACATACGGTCATTAGAGGCATGGTGGATGGGTTAGCGGCACCGTTCCTCACAGTGTTCAAACGCCGGACGTGATATGGTTCCCGACGGTGGATATATGTGAGGCACGAGCGGGAAGACTACTTCGGGTGTCGTCAATTTTTTGTTTTTATTATTTTAGAAATACATAGTATGACACAAAATTCTGTTTTTCCTTCCTGTGGTGTGGGATTTGTAGTTATCTTTCCAACAAGGCTGAGCCCGCGCAATTTTGAGTCTTATAGCGATAGTTATGGCCAATAAACGGGGCACCTTGCATATTGGCATTGGCAACCCGTGCCACTCCCGCTAACCCCCAAAATTGGCGACGCGTCATAGGAGGGACATACGGTCTTTAGAGGCATGGTGGATGGGTTAGCGGCATGGTTCCTCACATGGTACAAACGCCAGACGCGACATGGTTCCCGACGGTCGTTATATGTGAGGCACGAGCGGGAAGACTACTTCGGGTGTCGTCAATTTTTTGTTTTTATTATTTTAGAAAAACTTAGTCTGACCCAAAATTCTGTTTGTCCTTACTGTGGTGTGGGATTTGCAGTTATCTTTCGAACAAGAACGATCCCGCGCAATTCTGAGTCCTATAGTGATAGTTATGGCCAATATACGGGGCACCTTGCGTCTTGGCAATGGGAACCCGTGCCACTCCCGCTAACCCCCAAAATTGGCGGCGCATCATAGGAGGGACATATGGTCATTAGAGGCATGGTTGAGGGGTTAGCGGCATGGTTCCTCAACGGGTACGAACACCAGACATGACATGGTTCCCGACGGTGGATATATGTCAGGCACGAGCGGGAAGACTACTTTGGGTGTCGTCAATTTTTGGTTTCTATTATTTTAGAATTACTTAGTATGACCAAAGATTCCCTTTTTCATTCCTGTGGTCTGGGATTTGCAGTTATCTTTTCACCAAGACCGAGCCTGCGCAATTCTGAGTCTTATGGTGATAGTTGTGGCCAATATATGGGGCACATTGTGTCTTGGCCGTGGGAACCCCTGCCACTCCCGCTAACCCCCAAAATTTGTGAGGCGTCTTAGGTGGGACATACAGTTATTAGAGGCATGGTGGATGGCTTAGCGGCATGGTTCCTCATAGTGTACGAAAGCCAGACGTGACATGGTTCCCGATGGTTGATATATGTGAGGCACGAGCAGGAAGACTACTTCGGGTGTCGTCAATTTTTTGTTTTTATTATTTTAGAAATATGTAGTATGACCCAAAATTCTGTTTTGCCTGCCTGTAGTGTGGGATTTGCAGTTATCTATGCAACAAGACCGAGCCCGCGCAATTCTGATTCTTATAGCTATATTTATGGCCAATTACGGGTCACTCGTGCCACTCCCGCTAACCCCCAAAATTGGCGGCGCGTCTTAGGAGGGAGATACGGTCATTAGAGGCATGATGGACGTGTTAGCGGCATGGCTCCTCACAGTGTACGAACGCCAGACGCGACATGGTTCCTGACGGTGGATATATGTGAGGCACGAGCGGGAATACTACTTCGGGTGTCGTCAATTTTTTGTTTTTATTATTTTAAAAATACTTAGTATGACCAAAACTTCTGTTTTTCATTTCTATGATGTGGGATTTGCTGTTATCTTTCCAACAAGACCGAGCACGCGTAATTCTGAGTCTTATAGCGATAGTTGTGGCCAATATACGGGGTGCCTGGCGTCTCGGCAATGGGAACCCGTGCCACACCCGTTAACCCCCAATATTGGCGGCGCGTCTTAGGAGGGACATACGGTCATTAGAGTCACGGTAGATGGGTTAGTGGCATGGTTCCTCACAGTGTACGAACGCCAGACGCGACATGGTTCCCGACGGTGGATATATGTGAGGTACGAGCGGGAAGACTTCTTAGTGTGTCGTCAATTTTTTTGTTTTTATTATTTTAGATATACTTAGTATGACCCAAAATTCTGTTTTTCCAGCCTGTAATGTGGGATTTGCAGTTATCTTTCCAACAAGACCGAGCCCGCGCAATTCTGAATCTTATAGCAATAGTTATGGCCAATATACGGGGCACCTTGCGTCTTGGCAATTGGAACCCGTGCCACTCCCGCTAACCCTTAGGAGGGACATACGGTCATTAGAGGTATGATGGACGTGTTAGCGGCATGGTTCCTCACAGTGTATGAATGCCAGAGGCGACATGGTTCCCGACGGTGGATATATGTGAGGCATGAGTGGGAAGACTACTTCAGGTGTCGTCAATTTTTTGTTTTAATTATTTTAGAAATACTTAGTATGACCAAAGCTTCTATTTTTCGTTTCTGTGGTGTGGGATTTGCTGTTATCTTTCCAACAAGACCGAGCCCGCGCAATTCTGAGTCTTATAGCGATAATTGTGCCCAATATACGGGGCAGCTGGCGTCTCGGCAATGGGAACCCGTGCCACACCCGCGAACCCCCAAAATTGGCGGTGCGTCTTAGGAGGGACATACAGTCATTAGAGTCACGGTGGATGGGTTAGTTGTATGGCTCCTCACAGTGTACGAACGCCAGACGCGACATGGTTCCGGACGGTGGATATATGTGAGGCACGAGCGGGAAGCGGGGCACCTTCCGTCCTGGCAATGGGAACCCGTGCCACTCCCGTTAACCCCCAAAATTGGCGGCACGTCTTAGGAGGGACATAGGGCTATTAGAGGCATGGTGGATGGGTTAGCGGCATGGTTCCTCACAAGGTACGAACGCTAGACGCGACATGGTTCCCGACGGTGGGTATATGTGAGGCAAGAGCTCGAAGACTACTTCGGGTGTCGTCAATTTTTTGTTTCTATTATTTTAGAAATACTTAGTATGACCAAAACTTCCGTTTTCGTTCCTGTGGTGTGGGATTTGCAGTTACCTTTCCAACAAGAGCGAGCCGGCGCAATTCTGAGTCCTACAGTGATAGTTATGGCCAATATACGGGGCACCTTGCATCTTGGCAATGGGAACCTGTGCCACTCCCGCTAACCCCCAAAATTGGCGGCGCGTCTTAGGAGGGACATAGGGTCATTAGAGGCATAGTGGATGGGTTAGTGGCATGGTTCCTCACAGTGTACGAACGCCAGACGCGACATGGTTCCCGATGGTGGGCATATGTGTGGCACGAGCGGGTAGACTACTTCGGCTGTCGTCAATTTTTTGTTTATATTATTTTAGAAATACTTAGTATGACCAGAACATCCGTTTTTCATTCCTGTTGTGTGGGATTTGCAATTATCTTTCCAACAAGACCGAGCCCGCGCAATTCTGAGTCTTATAGTCATAGGTATGGCCAATATACGGGGCACCTTCCGTCCTGGCAATGCGAACCCGTGCTACTCCCGCTAACCCCCAAAATTTGCAGCGCATCTTAGGAGGGACATACGGTCATTAGAGGTATGGTGGATGGGTTAGCGACATAGGGCCTCACAGGGTACAAACGCCAGACACGACATGGTTCCCGACGGTGGGTATATGTGAGGCACGAGCGGGAAGACTACTTCGGGTGTCATCAATTTTTTGTTTTTATTATTTTAGAAATAGTTAGTATGACCAAAAGTTTCGTTTTTCGTTCCCGTGGTGTGGGATTTGTAGTTATCTTTCCAACAGGACTGAGCCCGCGCATTTCTAAGTCTCATAGCGATAGTTATGGCCAATATACGGGGCACCTTGCGTCTTGGCAGTGGGAACCCGTGGCACCATACGGTCATTAGATGCACAGTGGATGGGTAAGCAGCACGGTCCTCACAGGGTACAAACGCTAGACGCGACAAGGTTCCCAACGGTGGGTATATGTGAGGCACGAGCGGGAGGACTATTTCGGGCGTCCTCAATTTTTTTTCTATTATTTTAGAAATCCTTAGTTTGACCAAAACTTCCATTTTTCATTCCTGTGGTGTGGGATTTGCAGTTATCTTTCCAACAAGACTGAGCCAGCGCAATTCTGAGTCTTATAGCGATAGTTATGGCCAATATACGGGGCACCTTGCGTCTTGGCAATAGGAACCCGTGCCACTCCCACTAGCCCCCAAAATTGGCGGCACGTCTTAGGAGGGACATAGGGTCATTAGAGGCACGACGGATGGGTTAGCGGCACGGTTCCTCACAAGATATGAACGCCAGACGCGACATGGTTCCCGACGGTGGGTATATGTGAGGCAAGAGCTCGAAGACTACTTCGGGTGTCGTCAATTTTTTTATTATTATTTTAGAAATACTTAGTATGACCAAAACTACCGATTTTCGTTGCTGTGATCTGGGATTTGCAGTTATCTTTCCAAGAAGCCTGAGCCCGAGCAATTCTAAGTCTTAGGGCGATTGTTATGCCAATATACGTGGCACCTTCCGTCCTGGCAATGGGAACCCGTGCCACTCCCGCTAACCCCCAAAATTGGCGGTGCGTCTTAGGAGGGACATACCGTCATTAGAGGCACGATGGATGGTTTAGCGGCATGGTTCCTCATAGGGTACAAACTCCAAATGGAACATGCTTCCTGACGTTGGGTATATGTGCGGCACGAGCGGAAAGACTACTTCGGGTGTCGTCAATTTTTTGTTTTTATTATTTTAGAAATACTTAGTATGGCCATAACTTTTGTTTTTCATTCCTGTGGTGTGGGATTTGTAGTTATCTTTCCAACAAGGCTAACTCCGCGCAATTCTGAGTCTTATAGCGATAGTTATGGCCAATATGCGGGGCACCTTCCGTCCTGGCAATGGGAACCCGTGCCACTCCCGTTAACCCCCAAAATTGGCGGCACGTCTTAGGAGGGACATAGGGCCATTAGAGGCATGGTGGATGGGTTAGCGGCATGGTTCCTCACAAGGTACGAACGCCAGACGCAACATGGTTCCCGACGGTGGGTATATGTGAGGCAAGAGCTCGAAGACTACATCGGGTGTCGTCAATTTTTTGTTTATATTATTTTAGAAATACTTGGTATGACCAAAACATCCTTTTTTTCATTCTTTTGGTGTGGGATTTGAAGTTATCTTTCCAACAAGACTGAGCCCGCACAATTCTGAGTCTTATAGCGATAGTTGTGGCCAATATACGGGGCACCTTGCGTCTTGGCAAAGGGAATTCGTGCCACTCCCGCTAACCCCCAAAATTGGCGACACGTCTTAGGAGGGACATACGGTCATTAGAGGCATGGTGGACAGGTTATTGGCATGGTTCTTCATAGGGTACGAATGCCAGACGCGACAAGGTTCGCGACGGTGGGTATATGTGAGGCACGAGCGGGAAGACTACTTCGGGTGTTGTCAATTTTTAGTTTTTATTATTTTAGAAATACTTAGAATGACTAAAACTTTCGTTTTTCATTCCTGTGGTGTGGGATTTGCAGTTATCTTTCCAACAGGACTGATCTCGCGCAATTCTGATTCTTATAGCGACAGTTATGGCCAATATACGGGCTCCTTGCGTCTTGGCATTGGGAACCTGTGCGACTCCATCTAACCCCCAATATTGGCGGCGCGTCTTAGGAGGGACATACGGTCATTAGAGGATTGGTGGATGGGTTAGTGGCATGGTTCCTCAAAGGGTACGAATGCCAGACGCAACATGGTTCCCGACGGTGGGTATATGTGAGCCACGAGAGGGAAGACTACTTTGGGTGTCGTCAATTTTTTTTTATTATTTTTGAAATACATACTATGACCAAAACTTTCGTTTTTCATTCCTGTGGTGTGGGATTTGAAGTTATGTTTCCAACAAAACTGAGCTCGTGCAATTCTGAGTTTTATAGTGATAGTTCTGGCCAATACACGAGGCACCTTGCGTGTTGGCATTAGGATCCCATGCCACTCCCTGTAACCCCCAAAATTGGCGGCGTGTCTTAGGAGGGACATACGGTCATTAGAGCAATGGTGGATGGGTTAGTGGCACTGTTCCTCACAGGGTACAAATGCCAGATGTGACATGGTTCCCGACGGTGGGTATATGTGAGGCACGAGCGGGAAGACTACTTCGGGTGTCATCAATTTTTTGTTTTTATTATTTTAGAAATACTTGGTATGACCAAAACATCCTTTTTTTCATTCTTTTGGTGTGGGATTTGAAGTTATCTTTCCAACAAGACGGAGCCCGCACAATTCTGAGTCTTATAGCGATAGTTGTGGCCAATATACGGGGCACCTTGCGTCTTGGCAAAGGGAATTCGTGCCACTCCCGCTAACCCCCAAAATTGGCGACACGTCTTAGGAGGGACATACGGTCATTAGAGGCATGGTGGACAGGTTATTGGCATGGTTCTTCATAGGGTACGAATGCCAGACGCGACAAGGTTCGCGACGGTGGGTATATGTGAGGCACGAGCGGGAAGACTACTTCGGGTGTTGTCAATTTTTAGTTTTTATTATTTTAGAAATACTTAGAATGACTAAAACTTTCGTTTTTCATTCCTGTGGTGCAGTTATCTTTCCAACAGGACTGATCTCGCGTAATTCTGATTCTTATAGCGACAGTTATGGCCAATATACGGGCTCCTTGCGTCTTGGCATTGGGAACCTGTGCGACTCCATCTAACCCCCAATATTGGCGGCGCGTCTTAGGAGGGACATACGGTCATTAGAGGATTGGTGGATGGGTTAGTGGCATGGTTCCTCAAAGGGTACGAATGCCAGACGCAACATGGTTCCCGACGGTGGGTATATGTGATTCACGATCGGGAAGACTACTTTCGTTGTCGTCAATTTTTTGTTTTTATTATTTTAGAAATACATGTTATTACCAAAACTTCTGTTTTTCATTCCTGTGGCGTGGGATTTGCAGTTATCTTTCCAACAAGACCGAGGCCGCACAATTCTGAGTGTTATAGCGATAGTTATGGCCAATATACGGGGCACCTTGCGTCTTGGCAATGGCAACCCGTGCCACTCCGGCTAACCCCCAAAATTGGCATCGCGTCTTAGGAGGGATATATGGTCATTAGAGGCATTGTGGATGGGTTAGCGGCATGGTTCTTCACAGGGTACGAACGCTAGGTGCGACTTGGTTCCCGACGGTGGGTATATGGGAGGCACGAGCAGGAAGACTACTTCGGGTGTCATCAATTTTTTGTTTTCATTATTTCAGAAAAACTTGGTATGACCAAAACTTCCTTTTTTCATTTCTGTGGTGTGGGATTTGCAGTCATCTTTCCAACAAGACCGAGCCTGCACAATTCTGAGTCTTATAGCGATAGCTATGGCCAATATACGGGGCACCTTGCGTCTTGGCAAAGCGAACTCGTGCCACTCCCGCTAACCCCCAAAACTGGCGGCGTGTTTTAGGAGGGACATATGGTCATTAGAGGCATGGTAGATGGGTTAGCGGCATGGTTCTTCACAGGGTATGAACACCATACATGACACGGTTCGCGAGGGTGGGTATATGTGAGGCACGAGCTGGAAGACTACTTCGGGTGTTGTCAATTTTTTGTTTTTATTATTTTAGAAGTACTTAGTATTACTAAAACTTCTGTTTTTCGTTCCTATGGTGTGGGATTTGCAGTTATCTTTCCAACAAGACTAATCTCGCGCAATTCTGATTCATATAGCGATAGTTATGGCCAATATACGGGGCACCTTGCGTCTTTGCATTAGGAACCCGTGCCACTCCGTGTAAACCCCAAAATCGGCGGCGTGTCTTAGGAGGGACATACGGTCATTAGAGCAACGGTGGATGGGTTAGTGGCACCGTTTCTCACAGGGTACGAATGCCAGACGTGACATGGTTCCCGACGGTGGGTATATGTGAGGCACGAGCGGGAAGACTACTTCGGGTGTCAACAATTTTTTGTTTTCATTATTTTAGAAATACTTGGTATGACCAAAACTTCCTTTTTTCATTCCTGTGGTGTGGGATTTGCAATTATCTTTCCAACAAGACCGAGCCTGCACAATTCTGAGTCTTATAGCGATAGTTATGGCCAATATACGGGGTACCTTGCGTCTTGGCAAAGCGAACTCGTGCCACTCCCGCTAACCCCCAAAACTGGCGGCACGTCTTAGGAGGGACATACGGTCATTAGAGGCATGGTAGATGGGTTAGCGGCATGGTTCTCCATAGGGTACGAACGCCATACGCGACATGGTTCGCGAGGGTGGGTATCTGTGAGGCACGAGCTGGAAGACTACTTCGGGTGTTGTCAATTTTTTGTTTTTATTATTTTAGAAATACTTAGTCTTACCAAAACTTCCGTTTTTCGTTCCCGTGGTGTGGGATTTGCAGTTATCTTTCCAACAAGACTGATCTCGCGCAATTCTGATTCATATAGCGATAGTTATGGCCAATATAAGGTGCACCTTGCGTCTAGGCATTGGGAACCCGTGCCACTCCCTCTAAGCCCCGAAAATTGGTGGCGCATCTTAGGAGGGACATACGGTCATTAGAGGACTGGTGGATGGGTTAGCGGCACGGTTCCTCATAGGGTACGAATGCGAGACGCTACATGGTTCCCTACGGTGGGCATATGTGAGGCACGAGCGGGAAGACTACTTTCGGTGTCGTCAATTTGTTGTTTTTATTATTTTAGAAATACTTAGTATGACCAAAACTTCCATTTTTCATTCCTGTGGTGTGGGATTTGGAGTTATCTATCCCACAAGACTGAGCGCACGCAATTCTGAGTCTTATAGCGATAATTATGGCCAACATACGGGGCACTTTGCGTCTTGGCAATGGGAACCCGTGCCACTCTCGGTAACCCCCAAAATTTACGGCGCGTCTTACGAGGGACATACGGTCATTAGTGGCAGGGTGGATGGGTTAGTGGCATGGTTCGTCACACGATACCAACGCCAGACGCGACATGGTTCCCGACGGTGGGTATGTGTGAGGCACGAGCGAGAAGACTACTTCGGGTGTCGTCAATTTTTTATTTTTATTATTTTAGAAATACTTAGTACGACCAAATCTTCCGTTTTTCATTCCTGTGGTGTGGGATTTGCAGTTATCTTTCCAACAAGACTGAGACCGCGCAATTATGCGTCTTATACCGATAGTTATGGCCAACATACGAGGCACCGTGCGTCTTGGCAATGGGAACCCGTGCCACTCCCGCTAACACCCAAAATTGGCGGCGCGTCTTAGGAGGGACCCACGGTTATTAGAGGCACGATGAATGGGTTAACGGCTTGGTTCCTCATAGGGTACGAACGCCAGACGCGACATGGTTCCCGACGGTGGGTATATGTGAGGCACGAGCGGGAAGACTACTTCTGGTGTCGTCAATTTTTTGTTTTTATTTTCTTAAATACTTAATATGACCAGAACCTCGTTTTTTCGTTCCTGTAGAGTAGGATTTACAGTTATCTTTCCAACTAGACTGAGCCCACGCAATTCTATGTCTTATAGCGATAGTTATGGCCAACATACGGGGCAACTTGCATCTTGGCAATGGGAACCCGTGCCACTCCCGCTAACCCCGATCAATGGCGACGCGTCTTTGGAGGGACATAGGGTCATTAGAGGCATGATGGATGGGTTAGCGGCACGGTTCCTCATAGGGTACGAACGCCGGACGCGACATGGTTCCCGACAGTGGGTATATGTGAGGCACGAGCTGGAAGACTACTTCCTTTTTTTGATCCTGTGGTGTGCGATTTGCAGTTCTCTTTCCAACAAGACTGAGCCCACGCAATTCTGAGTCTTATAGCGATAGTAATGGCCAATATACGGGGCACTTTGCGTCTTGGCAATGGGAACCCGTGCCGCTCCCGGTAAGCCCCAAAATTGACGGCGCGTCTTAGGAGGGACATACGGTCATTAGTGGCAGGGTGGATGTGTTAGTTTCATGGTTCGTCACACGGTACCAACGCCAGACGCGACATGGTTCCTGACGGTGGGTATATGTGAGGCACGAGCGGGAAGCCTACTTCGGGTATCGTCAATTTTTTGTTTTTATTATTTAAGAAATACTTAGTACGACCGAAACTTCCGTTTTTCGTTCCTGTGGTGTGGGATTTGCAGCTATCTTTCGAACAAGACTGAGCCCGCGCAATTCTGAGTGTTATAGCGATAGTTATGGCCAATATACTGGGCACCTTGCGTCTTGGCAATGGGAACCCGTGCCACTTCCGCTAACCCCCAAAATTGGCGGCGCGTCTTAGGAGGGACACACGGTCATTAGAGGCATGGTGGATGGGTTAGCGGCATGGTTCCTCATAGGGTATGAACGCCAGACTCTACATGGTTCCCGACGGTGGGTTTCTGTGAGGCACGAGCAGGAAGACTACTTCAGGTGTCGTCAATTTTTTGTTTTTATTATTTTAGAAATACTTAGTATGACAAAAACTTCCGTTTTTCATTCCTGTGGTGTGGGATTTGGACTTATCTTTCCAACAAGGCTGAGCCCACGCAATTCTGAGTCTTATAGCGATAGTTATGGCCAATATACGGGGCACTTTGCGTCTTGGCAATGGGAACCCGTGCCGCTCCCGGTAACCCCCAAAATTGACGGCGCGTCTTACGAGGGACATACGGTCATTAGTGGCAGGGTGGATAGGTTAGGGGCATGGTTCGTCACACGATACCAACGCCAGACGCGACATGGTTCCCGACGGTGGGTATATGTGAGGCACGAGCGAGAAGACTACTTCGGGTGTCGTCAATTTTTTATTTTTATTATTTTAGAAATACTTAGTATGACCAAAACTTCCGTTTTTCATTCCTATGCTGTGAGATTTGCAGTTATCTTTCCAACAGGACCGAGACCGCGCAATTATGCGTCTTATACCGATAGTTATGGCCAATATACGGGGCACCTTGCGTCTTGGCAATGGGAAACCGTGCCACTCCCGCTAAACCCGCTCAATGGCGGAGCAGCTTAGGAGGGACATCGGGTCATTAGAGGCGTGATGGATGGGTATATGTGAGGCACGAGCTGGAAGACTACTTCGGGTGTCGTCAATTTTTTTTATTATTATTTTAGAAATACTTAGTATGACCAAAACTTCCATTTTTCGCTCCTGTGGTGTGGGATTTCCAGTTATCTTTCCAACAAGACTGAGCCCACGCAATTCTGAGTCTTATAGCGATAGTTATGGCCAATATACGGGGCACGTTGCGACTTGGCAATGGGAACCCGTGCCACTCCCGGTAACTCCCAAAATTGACGGCGCGTCTTAGGAGGGACATACGGTCATTAGTGGCTAGGTGGATGGGTTAGTTTCATGGTTCCTCACACAGTACCAATGCCAGACGCGACATGGTTCCTGACGGTGGGTATATGTGAGGCACGAGCGGGAAGACTACTTCGGGTGTCGTCATTTTTTTGTTTTTATGATTTAAGAAATACTTAGTACGACCGAAACTTCTATTTTTCGTTCCTGTGCTGTGGGATTTGCAGTTATCTTTCCAACAAGACCGAGACCGCGCAATTCTGAGTGTTATAGTGATAGTTATGGCCAATATACAGGGCACCTTGTGTCTTGGCAATGGGAACCCGTACCACTTTCGCTAACCCCCAAAATTGGCGGCGCGTCTTAGGAGGGACATACGGACATTAGAGGCATGGTGGCTAGGTTAGCGGCACGGTTCCTCACAGGGCACGAACGCTAGAGGTGACATGGTTCCCGACGATGGGTATATGTGAGGCACGACCAGGAAGACTACTTCGGGAGTCGTCAATTTTTTGTTTTTATTATTTAAGAAATACTTAGTATGACCAAAACTTCGGTTTTTCATTCCTGTGGTGTGGGATTTGCAGCTATCTTTCCAACAAGACCGAGCCCGCGCAATTCTGAGCCTTATAGCGATAGTTATGGCCAATATACGGGGCAGCTTGCGTCTTGGCAATGGGAACCCATGCCACTCCTGCAAACCCCCAAAATTGGCGGCGTGTTTTCGGAGGGAGACACGGTCATTAGAGGCTTGGTGGATGGGTTAGCATCATGGTTCCTCATAGGGTACGAATTCCAGACTCGACATGGTTCCCGACGGTGGGTATATGTGAGGCACGAGTGGGAAGACTACTTCGGGTGTCGTCAATTTTTTGTTGTTATTTTTTTCATATACTTAGTATGACCAAAACTTCCGTTTTTTTTTCCTGTGGTGTGGGATTTGCAGTTATCTTTACAACAAGACCGATCCCGTGCAATTCTGAGTCTTATAGACAAAGTTATGGCCAATAAACCGGGCACCTTGCGTCTTGGCAATTTGAACCCGTGCCGCTCCCGGTTACCCCCAAAATTGGTGGCGCGTCTTAGGATGGATATACGGTCGTTAGAGGCACAGTGGATGGGTTAGCGGCATGGTTCCTCACAGGGTACGTACGGCAGACGCGACATGGTTCCCGACGGTGCTTATATGTGAGGTACGAGCGGGAAGACTACTTCGGGTGTCGTCAATTTTATTATTTTGTTACTGTGGTGTGGGATTTGCAATTATCTTTCCAACAAGACCGAGCCCGCGCAATTCTAAGTCTTATAGCGATAGTTATGGCCAATATACGGGGCACCTTGCGTCTTGGCAATGCGAACCCGTGCCACTCCCACTAACCCCGAAAATTGGCAGCATGTCTTAGGAGGGACATGTGGCGGAACCGCCGATTTAATCCGAACTAAACACACCTGCCACCTCTGGCTTGCAGTGTGGTTAGGCCGAACTAAACCCGGTCGTCCGTCGAGATACCCAAAAAGGGCACTCGATGCAACCATCACCCAGGGATACCGACATCACACACGTTAAGCCCTCGAAAGAGCCACAACAATTACAACAACCCATCATTTCATACAAACATAGATTGATTTGTTTGAGAATATTTACTCAAAATGGGGTACAATCATACTGAAATAGAATTCCAAAATAACCTCGCAGCGGAAACCATAACGTAATACTCATATACTCTTGCAGCGGAAAATAAAACATCGAGCCATGACATTGAGCCCACCATTGTCATTCTCGATCATGAAGCTCCTGAAATAAAAACATCAACAACGTAGGGGTGAGTACGTGAGGTACTCGTAGGACTTACCCGTGGGCGGTTTCAACCCGACACATTTGAGAGTATGCAAGGCTTTTTGTGGACTGGACTCTAACCCGCGCAAGCTTACTAGAAGTGAGTCCTTACTTTCAAGTATCATTTATTTCTAAAGTATAAGTCTCATTTGGTTCATTATAGTTATTATTATCATCTATAGCTCATATACATCATCATCCCAACACTTATGTCATCATAAAGGAACTTGCGGAAACGTAACATACAAGTACAAACATGTAATATATAAAAAGCATGATTAAATGAACAAGATATTAAAGTTATTACTACGTTGCCCGTGTGCGATACTGGCATTCTCACACCTGGTGAGCATCAGCGATTCGAATCGATTTTTAATTCCCAGGAATAACTATCATGCCAGGGGTATATGCTTACTAGCCATCGCGTTCCCACATATAGCCCCCATCTCCACTCGTCCCATCCCAAGTTCGATTCAATCCCGCCATTCCCCTGGGTTTTGCCCTCTCAGGAGCGATACCACGGCCGCACCGGGTCAGCCCTCCCTTAGGAGCGATACCACGGCCGCTCCGGGTCAGCCCTCCCTCGAGTACAAGCTCCCCCAGGCCTAACTCCCTCCAACAAGAATGGTAGGAACCTGTCTCTGTTCTTCGGATGGCATGAGTAAGACTTTCACCGGTCCATTATCCCGGTTAAGCACTCTAGCAATATTATGCCGATCAGCAGGCGAACAGCGAACGGGCCTTAAACGACTCGGGCGGAGTCCACCAAACCATCCTCATCATTTTTCATCGTAATATGCCCATATCTCCGCCCGGTCTCATCTTTTCATCACATCATATCATATTTCTCTCGTATTAAACTTTTGTAAAGTATTTTGAGTCCTATCATCTCGCGAGTGAATATCTTCACTCGACTTCTACCGTCTAAGCATGGCTAAGCATCGACTTCGGCCTAACCATTCTAATTAGGGTGTCAGGTATTTATGCAGGTGGGGTTTCAAACAACTCCTGAACGTAAATGCACAATCAAATAAAGGATGGTGAGATTCCCTAGGTAGGTGTATATGCCTAAGGGGCCTACCTTTGTTGTTGATAACTTGAACAAACTATACTAAAGTTAGTTTGCCGGGTTGTGAGGCTCTGCCCCAGGCAACCCCTTGATTACTTGGACAGCTCCTCCTTCCAAATACCACTTCAGGGGTCTCCAGGTGGTATTTGGGTCTTAGTTGGTCTTCTGGACACCGTTGCTCGAAGTACCTCCACGCTCTTGCTTCCCGATCACGTATCTGTAATAGGCGTCACTATATGAATGATATGCATGATGCAGTGCATGCGATACATGAAGATCAAGTACTCATTTGAGCAAACATTTCAAGGATAGGGACAGGGACAGGGACAACATCGAAAGATGTTTGATTTAACTACTTAAGCAAGAATTACTTTTAGCGCTAGTGGCATTAGTACTTTTATAGACCTAGAGCAAGAATTCACTCATGCAGGTTATATATATAAGTTTATCAAGTTGCGAATCATAGGGGAGACATGTTAAATAGCACTTTCCTATTTTTGTTTAAATGACACTAACATTTGCCATTTTCAAAATACATAGCACTCAGCAAGCAAACCCATAAAACTTTATTATTGGGCTACATTGAGTCATATGGGTACAATATAATTTTTGTGGATTTTTCAGGATGTGTTTTATGTAGTATATATATTCATATTCTAATAATACACTAAATACACACATAGGGGTAAAACAGGAATTAAGCATTGCGTGCTAGGGTTTCCAAAAATCATCATAGATCTTAATCATCATTTAAAAGCTACTGTCCAAGTTTAGTAATTTTTGAAAGTGTTTAATTTTAGTTTTGCTAATTATTCAAGAAATCATAACATGCAAGCAATCAGGGGCAAAACAGTCTTTTCCTACTCAACCACCATACCTAGCAGATAGATCTTTTAACAAGGATAAAAATGCAACTTAGTTTGTATTTTTCTGATTTTTATTTGATTTATTACGAATTTCCAAAGTTTAAACCGAGAGAAATGAATTTTAAATGGAAAAGCCCTCTGGTGGGGACTAGATCGGAAATATCCATAGCTTCCAGGGTCCTGCGTGGAATTTGTCTAAGACTCAGTGCACAGTAATCAAACAGGGCGCATAAAAATGAAATATGACAGGGGGATTTTTGTAAAATCACCATCTTCTTCCTCCCGACAGGGCAGGGGGCGCGCGGCGGCCGGCTTTCCGCGTACGGCGCGTCGCGTCGGGGCGCCGACTTGGAGCCGAGCGGGTCCGGGAAGGTGTTCCTGGCGACGGGGCTTCTTTCCCTCAAGACGGTGTCGCGCGAGGTCGCGACGGTGGCCGAGGAACGCCGGTGAACTGGACGGCGGTGGCGCACGGCGCTTGGGGCGGCGCGGGGCGATTCCGGCCGGAGGGGAGGCGGATTCGAGGAAGTGAAGAGCGCTTGAGGTGCGCGGGGTGGTGGCGGTTCTGTTGGTGGGGTCGTGGAGGCGCGGGGATGGCCCGAGGTGCGACGTCCACGGTGAGGCGCGGCGCATCGGGGCGGCGTGCGGTGGCGCCCGTGGAACAGGGGGAAGGTGGTAGGTGGGGAAGTCAAGAACGCGCGTAACCGAACGAGGGGAAGGAAGCGGTGGTGGAGCGCACGTCGGTAGGGCTGGAGGAGCACCGGAGGAGGCAGGCGCGAGCTCGCGGCGTCGGCCGGCAATGGCGGCCCGGCGCTCGGTGCGCGAGAGCAGAGAGCAAGAGGGAGGGAGAGGAGAGCGGAGGGGCGAGTGGGAGGTGGCTTCGACCTCAAGGAAGCCGGTGGGATGGAGGCAGGAGCAGGTCGCGGAGCAGGCGGCGCGTGGCCGCGGCGTGGCGAGCAGGGCAGCCATGGCGTGGCGCGCTGGCGTCCTTCGCCCGCCGCGTGGGCGCAGGGGAGGGGAGAAGGAAGAAGGCGTCGCGCGGGTGGACGCGGTCCATGGACCGGGCGAGACCGACAGGTGGGGTCGGGGTGAGGAGGAGGGTGAGAGGTCTACGGACTGGGTGCACGGAGCAAGGGAGTCGGTGGAATGCGCTGGCGCGGGCAGCCCGACAGGTGGGGCCCGCTCGTCAGTGACTCGAAGGAAAATAAATTCGGGAAAAAGAAAAATGCTGTTTGACTGCTGAGACATGTTTTAGAAATTGTTGTTTTTGAACATCCTAGGGGCCGAATTTGACAAAACCCAAAATACAAAATTTGTTCTAATCTTCTAGATCTACAACTTTGTCGAAAGGAGTAATATCAGATTCCAAGTTGAAATATAATTAAATTTGAATTTAACCTGCTGACTCCAGTTTGACCAAGGTTTAGTACAAACTTAGAAATTCCTAAAGTCTATTTTATGCTCATTTTCGGAGAAAGAGTATTATACCAATGTTGTGTGGTTTTTAATTATCTACAACTTTCTTATATGATTTTTTGCATGATATGGACTTTTGATTGCTCAAAATTTGAATTTTCCATTCAGGTCTATTTGGACAGAATTCACTAGAAGATAGAAAATGAGCTAAAACATCTTGCAAACCTTTATGCATGTCACCACACCCAATAAAAAAGTTGATCTACCTAAAATTATCTACAAGTTTGTTATAGAGAGTTTGGTCGAAAACACATCATATTTTAAACTATAGTCACAAATGCACTCAGGTGTTTTTCATATTTTACTGAAAATTTTTGACTTCGTGATTTACTAACCTAGTTGTTGCTCTTCTCTAAACATTATTAAGCCAGATCCTTGACTACCACTAATCTAATCGCGTGTTAAGACTTTCGAGATGCCGGGGGCATCACAACCCACCCCCCTTAAAGAAATCTCGTCCCGAGATTTGTGTGAGGTACGGGTGTGTTACCTATCGCGTATTGTAAGGAGTATGGCATCGTGGTTCGTGCCTTTTCGAATGCACATGGTAATATCCCACTTTTTCACTCGTTGGCTTTGTCAACTAGCTTGTGAATGGTTAGTGCCTCCTTAACACAAGTAGTCACAAAGCGTCATCTATTAGGCTAGGGTGGTCTTTCTAAGATACTCGACGAGTCGTGCCATATAAGAGAGCGAATGAACAAACCATGAAGAGAATGTGGTCAGTGAGCAAGTGACTGTGATTGAAGCAAAGGAATGGAGTCATTTCCTGATTTTAATACTAACATTTGAAATGTGGTAAGTACCTGATTTATCCAAATAATGATAGCCAAGTGTACACAGTCAGAAATTGAATAAGGCAGAGTCTTTGATGGAAAGGAGTATCATCGGATGCGTTTTTGAGAGACACATTCATTTTATTTGACAGAGACTGTGTCCACATACAGAATTTCAAGTCAACATGTCTTCAAAGAGTAAGATGTGGTGAAACGTTGCGCATTCTACTCATCGGGACAAGAAAGGCACAAGAGGGAGAAGATAGGCCATATTCGCTTAGACAAGCTGATGTGTTCTTACTAACGAAACAAAATGTTAGTAAACTCCCTTCTAAGAGGAAGAAAACCACTCCTAGGGAAATGACGATATGACATGAGCACTAGGCGAGGACAAAAGCTAGTGTGGAGGATGTTCGTAAAGTACACCCTCGGGAATTAAGGTTCAACAATTGGATAGAAAATACTGACGAAGACGGTGAGAACGAAGTTGACTGTTCCCTCCAATCCTCGGAGGCAAGATCAAACATGTTCATGAATTATTATGAACAAGTCGTGGGGTTGAGGCGGATCATCCCCACTGGTCAAGGAGGCAAGGTGAAACAAGGCAATGGAAGGATGTCATGAGATGGTGGAAATGAGGCTGATCACTTCCACAGAAACAATGAAAATGTGTGGACAAGCAGTGGGTGGAGATTGGCTACTCCCTCACTCAAGAAAGGCAAGGTGAAACAAGGCAATGAAAAGATACTTACAGGATAGGGGAAATGAAATCGATCATCCCCACGAATCAAGAGTAGCGAGATCAAAAACCCGTGTATGAATGTTCCACTATTGAAGCGATGTCATGCCTTCGCATGTCCTAATGCCAGCGCGAACCTAGTAGCATAACCATGTGACGGCCATACACATAGGACTCTAGGTCCCGTCGAGGCATCCAAGACTGCCTAAGGAGACATCACAGCAAGAGTGGTTTAATCATACTAGTTGTAGGATCATGGATATTACAAGGTCGTGACAAGAAATGAACAAGGAGATTGGAGCACATGAATCTCAATGTATGGAGGATATGAACTAAAGGGCTGAAAACACGTTGACCCTGAGGGTTGTATTTGCAGTTCGATCTACTTCAAAATGGTAGCAACACTCATATAAATCTCCTGTGAAATTTGTTACTTTTAAACAATTACGTATATAAACATAATATGAATCTAGTTACTTTCAATCAAACACACATAGCAAAGCACATGAGATGAGATGAAATGATGCATGATCGTCCTATCCGTCCTCACAAATCCTTACTTTTATAACTAACGACATTCCAGTGGCATATATGCACGTACTCTCCCTACATGCAACTAGCCGAATTCTAGTCGTCCAAGCTACGCATTTCGTGGTTAGTGTACCTACAAGAAAAATGCATGCTCATACATTACCACCTAGTGTGGTATCCACGCGAATTCTCACGCTGCGTGGACAACGTTGAGTGGGCCGCTGCACCTTCTTCTCAAAACCTGACTTTCCACCAGTACTGGGGATTGCCGAGAAGAAGATGGATCCCAAAACCGGATGTAAGTGTGGTGAGCATGAAAGCTTCAAAGCATGCCCACCCCCCTTAAAAGATTTACCTAGGCAGCATGAATGCAAGGTTCACAATGAATCGCAAATCCCGATAGCATTCCACCAGTCCTGGGGATAGCTATGGCCGAAACATTGTTTCCCAAAACGCCGAATATGCACATGAGTTGCTATCTTAGTTAGTCAAGTCAGTGATGCCACCTGTATATATAAGCTAACATCCTTATAATGGGCATATACGCGATACTCTTGTTTTCGCAAATACTTTGAAAAGATTTTGAAAATAGGCTTTCGAAATCAAAATAAAGTTGTTATAATTGTTGTTCATGTATGATCGGCTCTGATACCAGCTGTGGCGGAACCGCCGATTTAATCCGAACTAAACACACCTGCCACCTCTGGCTTGCAGTGTGGTTAGGCCGAACTAAACCCGGTCGTCCGTCGAGATACCCAAAAAGGGCACTCGATGCAACCATCACCCAGGGATACCGACATCACACACGTTAAGCCCTCGAAAGAGCCACAACAATTACAACAACCCATCATTTCATACAAACATAGATTGATTTGTTTGAGAATATTGTGATGCCCTAGGCATCTCAAATGCTTTACACTAAAATCATTAGCATAATGACATCTTTTCCAAGGCATTTTATCTTGAGAGCATGCATGAAGTAGGTCAATTAAGCAACTAAACTTAGTTTTCAGAAAAAACTGTGTTTGTATTGCGGATATAACTTTAAGTCAATTATGTTTTCCATAAAACCTTACCTACCAAACTTGTAGGTAATCCTATAAGGAATGGCTTTGGTATTTTGTGTTTTGGCGTGCATGAATGTTGAAATCTAGTTTTGGGTCATTTTATGTGAAAATGTGACTTTTGCCAAATTCAGCCCTGTTTGGTAAATTCAAAATTTTGTGAAACAAAATTCAAACTCTTGCCATGTCATGAATACCAAAGTTGTAGATCATGAGATTCTATGCAACTTTGGTATATTTCACCTTTCATGAAAATGAACCTAAAATGGACTTTTATAATTTCCAAGTTGGGGCTTTCAAATGGTCAAACAGGAGTCAGCAAGTTAATTTCAAATTTAAATCATTTCATATTTGGAATCTGGTATAGGTCCTTTTGACAAAGTTGTAGATTTCAAAAAGTACAACATTTCATTCAATTGGGTCTTTTTCAAATTCGGCTCCTAAATTGGTTAAATTTACGAAATTCAAAAACCTGTTCAGCTGGTCAAAGGGGATTTATCTTTTTCGTTTTTCTTTTATTTTCTAGTCTCTATGACAGGGGGGACCCACCTGTCAGACCCGCCGCGCCAGCGCACCGACGGCTTTTCCCCGCTTCCTCGCTCGATGCACCGAGTCCATACGCCGTACTCTCTGTTCCCGCGAATGGCCCCACCTGTCAGCCACGGGGGTCCATAGATCGGGTTCACCCACGCGCCTCCCTCCTCTCTCGCCGCCCGCGCGCGCCCACGCGGCGCTGCGTGCCGAGCGGCCGTGGCCACGCGCCGGCCTTCCCGGCCGCCGCGGCCACGCGCCCCTGCCGCGCGCGGACAGCGCGCGCGCGGCGTGCCACCAAGGCGAGGGCGAGGCCCCGACCTTTTCCCCCAACTCCATTCGCGCGCCCGCCCTTCCGCTCAGCCCCTGCCCGCCTCGTCCCCGCCGTCCGCCATTGACGGCGAGCTTCGAGCTCGAGCTCGCTCCGCCCCCTCCGTCGCTCCCCGTGCCTCCCCACCTACCCCGCGACCTTCGCCTCACTCCCGCGCACCTCGCGCCCTAGACCTCGTCGCCGTTCCCCGCCCGGACGCCGAGGTTCGACCTCGCCTCGACGTCGCGCCGCGCCGGTTCACCCTCGGTTCACCTCCGCCGCCCGCCTCGTCCACGCCGTCTCTGCCGTCACCGCCTCCCCAAGGTAGAAGCATCGTACGGGGACCACCTTCCCCAACTCGTGTCGCGGCCGCGGCGAGCCCCGGCTCGCCGGCGCGCGCGCGCCCTCCCGCGCGGCCGCGGCCGACGCGAGGAAGAAGAAGGGGGCCGGGCAAATTTCAGATCCGGCCCCTGCGTTTTCCATTATTTGCGAATCAGTCCACCGCGCTGTACGCTGAGTCTTGTAGATCTTGCGTACTAGTCCCTGGGGTTTTGAAATAATCACAATCTAGCCCCTGGTTCTGTTGTATTTTATTTTAAATTGTTTATTTCGACAGAAATCTTTGAAAAATCCTAGAAAATTCAATAAAAATCAGAAAAATACAAAATTAGTTGCTTTGTGCTCCTTATAAATAGATCTACAGAATGGATATGATGGTTGAGAAGGAAAAGACAGTTTTGCCCCTGTTTTTGAGCAAGCATGAAAAACCTTGATAAATAGGAAATATGGGTAAAATGAACTTCAAAAATTATGAAATTTGGACAGAGATCTTATTATTCTGTATAGGCTCTGTATAAATTTTGGTAGCTCAAATATTCGCTGTTAATTACCATTTTACCCCTACATATGAGTTTAGCATAGAAATAAGTGAGAAAATGTTGTTTATATAGAAAATTAGGCTCTAAATAGTTGTATGTATTTTATTTGTGCTCCTTATGGCATAAAGAGCTCACTTTTGATATGGAATGCCATGCATGCCAGAGTTAGTTAGTGATTTGATATTGTTAAGTACATGCAGGATTAAAATTAGTAAATATAAAATATGGGCTAAATGAGGGTCAAAACTTCTGATTTTAGGGCAGCAACCTTGCTAGTATAACCTAGGCTTAGTATAAGAGTTGGTAGTTTGAATGCTTGCTATATTGTCCCTACCTAGTAGTTAAAACTATAGTGAACCATGAAAAGAGTTCTGAATGGTAGTAGGCACCGGTCTTTTCACTTAAGCCGATGCGATTCCGTCACACCCCCACGCTGTTCTATGTGACAAGCTAAGCTATTATAGATGATGGCTTGTACGATTTCTTAGTATGAAACGACTTTCGCCTCGATATGCATAACTCTGTACCATGAATCATAAGTTCACTGATCTACTGCATCACACTCGCATAATAAAGCAAGCATTGCACTAATACATACTTCAACTGCATCATGTCATACATATAGATTCCACGGACGAAGAACCACCGCCGAACCAAACCGTCGCGGAGGAACCCGAAGAGGAGTTGCACCAGGAACCAGAGGGCCAGCAGCAGGAACCCGACTACGCTCCGGAGGAAGCTACTGATCCTAGTGAAGAAGGTAGGCAGGTCCATACTCTACCCAGCAAACAAGTTATACTTGATGATTACGCATATGCATTAGGAGTTGTTTGGAACCAATTGCATTAGACTTCCTGGCCGCCCTGGCCTTAGCACCTATACATAGAGTTCGTAGGACGAGTATGCCTAGAAATTGCTAGGTACGGGTAGACACGAGTGTGTGTACTCGTCACGTAGGTGTTTTCAAAGTTACAAAAAGCTTACAGTCATATCACTTATTACTGTTGCTCATGAAGTTAAATAGAGACCGGGCGGAGATTTATTTCAGTATTTCCTTTATCATGATGTCGCACCCGGACTCCGCCCGAGTCGTTTAAGGCCCGTTCGCTGTTCGCCTGCTGATCGGCATAACATTGCTAGAGTGCTTAACCGGGAAATGGGACCGGTGAAGTCTTACCTGGGTTTGTCCGAAGTTTTCGAGGCTCCGCTCATCCACTTGCTGGAGGCCGATGGGCCCGGGGGCGCTTGTACTCGAGGGAGGGCTGACCCGGTGCGGCCGTGGTATCGCTCCTAAGGGAGGGCTGACCCGGTGCGGCCGTGGTATCGCTCCTGAGGGGGCACAACCCGGGGGTTAGGTGAGGGCGCTTTGAATCTTGGGACAAGACAGGTGGAGATGGGGGCTATATGTGGGAACACGATGGCTAGTAAGCATATACCCCTGGCATGATAGTTATTCCCGGGAACTTAAAATCGATTCGAATCGCTGATGCCCACCAGGTGTGGGAATGCTGATAGTGCACACGGGCAACGTAGTAATTACTTAAACTCTTGGTATTTTAATACTCATGGTTTTTTTTTTGGACTACAACATGTTTGAGCTGAGTTGTTATCTTGCAAAGACTTACTATTATGTTGGTAATCATGCAGACAATGAAACTCGTTATTTGTGTAATTAAGTAGCTGTTAAGAACTAAAAGCTAAGGATCTACTTGCTAGTAAGCTGCTTCGCGTCAGCCGTGAGCCAAAATCCATTAAGACCTACTGAGTAATTAGTACTCAGGGTTTGCCCCCACCTTTTGAGCGCAGGTATGGAATTCATGGTGTGCACCTGTGTTGGAGGCGGGGCATGCCCTCATGTAGGATGAAGTGACTAAGTGGCACGAGGACAACATCGGTGGGCTCGGTGTTGTACCTCTAATGCAAATCTTTTGATGATAACATGGTGACTCCTAAACATATATTTCCGCTGCGAGAAACTTTCAAACTTGCTACCGTATGATATTATGTTGGACTTGTATTTTATGTAAAAACTGGTTTGTAAATAAATCTACTTTTATGCTATGTAACTGCCTGTGATGATGTTTCTGTTGTGGCTCCATCGTGAGTCGGATGTGTATGATGTCGGTTCCTCTGGGAAAAGGTAATATCCGGAGTCGAATGACTCTCGACGGACGACCGGGTTTAGTTCGGTCTAATCTCACTGCAAGCCAGAGGTGGCAGGTGTGCTTAGCCCGGATTAAATCGGCGGTTCCGCCACAGCTGGTATCAGAGCCGATCATACACAGACAACAGACATATCATCCAGTTTTGATTTGCAAACCTATTTTCGAAAACCCTTTTTGAAGTATTTGGAAAATGAGAGTATCGATATGCCCATATTAAGGATGTTAGTGAAATACCAGGTGACATCGCTCACATTCTGACCTAGATAGAATTCATATGCATATTCGGTGCTTTGGGAAGCAACATTTCGGCCATAGCTATCCCCAGTACTGGCGGAGCGCTATTGGGATTTGCGGACTGTTGCGAACCCTGCATTCATGCTGATAGGGCAGAACTCTTTAAGGGGGGTGGTCACGCTATTGGAGTGTTTCGTGACCACTTCTCCTTCAACCAAAAATTATAGCTAGATCTTGTTGGCCACCGTTTCTTTCCCCAGCAATTCCCCAGTACTGGAGGAAGGCTGGGCGTGTTGAGAGAAATGGTGCCACTACGTCGTCCACCAGACGTAGCTTAAAGAAATTCGTGGGTGCCACTTCTAGAGTTAGAGTGGTAATGATTGGTCATGGTAATGATGATGATATGAGCATGCATTTTTCTGCAGGTACACTAACCACGTGCGAAATTAAGAACGAGTAGAGAACGACTAGTTGCATTAGAGAGTGCCGTGCATATATGTCACCGGATACTCGTTAGATATATAAATTATGCTTAAGGTGTGTGATGTGAGATCGAATAGGACGAGTCATGCATCATGTTTATTCTTATTTGTTCATACTTGGGGGTTTATCGCTAAAAGACAAATAAGTAAAATGAAGGTCCAATGATGTTTTCCGCACCCATCACCCACTTAACCGTTAAACTTATATGCAACCTATGCTTATCACTGATTAAGGTCTCTTATTTAAAAACAGATGGCCAGGACCAAGCAAACCGCCCGCAAAGCCACCAGTGCGAGGGGACTTCGCATACAGGAGGGAAGGGCTGCTCCCCTCCCACCAGTGACCCACACCCCTCCTCAGCTTGAGAATGGGATGGTTCACACCCGTTGCCGTGAGGAGAACGGCCTTGCGCAGATCCTTTGTCGGGCTCTGCGTGAGATGAGGCGCAGGCCGTGCCCTTTCTTCTCAGTGCAGACGGTGCACGCGGAGGGACACTGCATGGCCAGTGTTGTCCTTCCTTCGAGCCACACCGCGGTCCGGCAGACGATCACCGTCTACGGGGCCAATGAGGAGGACGCTTACGACAAGGTCACCCTAGCAGCCATCACTTCACTCAGCTCCTCGGGTGCAGCAGGGATGTCAGTGCTGCGCTACCTTCCCACCGATGGCTACGACGACGTGTGGCTCTGTCGTCACAACATGCTGGAGGAGCGGATTGACACTAGGCCCTATGCTGCGACCATGCAGTTTGCTCACAGCGTACACGGGATGTACCTCCGTGCCGAGGACCGTGTCGCTCACTACCGCGACCAGCACATGTATGCACAGGATCGTATTGAGGAGCTGGAGGCAGAGTTGGCTGAGGCACAGCAGCGCCTGGCGCAGTACGAGCCGGATCCTTCAGTTGCCCCTGTGGTGGAGGATGAGGGCAGCATGGTGTCTGACGCGCGTAACGGGCGTTAGAGAGTTTGGCAATGGCACTGTGTGGAGAAGCTTTTTGTAGATGGTGCACGTTGTGAGCGATGTTTTGTACCATATCGCTCCGTGCAGTTTGCCATGACTGTACTAAACAATGGTGAGGTCGAGAGAACTCACTTATGTACGTCATGTAACCCGATGTAGAACCTGAAGTTAGTGTTCCGATGTGATGGATGAGATGGCCCATGTGTGTACTAGTAAACCCTTAGTTTTTAAGACTTTATAAGTATGGTTGAAGTAACTGTTGAGTGCGCATGGATAATGTGAATGATGCGATGTCGTTAAGCTTGGCCTTGAGAGATAAAGTCTAACTGTTTTGTTACAAATTTACCTGTGCTCACAAATTGCCTATAGTCCTATGATCTTGCTGTCACCGTATTTCTGCACATGGGCTATTGGGCTGAACCCATATGATTCCATTTTGCAGATGGTGAACACTCGCACGGGGCAGTCATCAGGGCAGTCAACGCAAGGCGCTCCACCCCCGCCGGAGCTGGCCACTTTGGTGGTCCAACAAGCTGAGCTGATTCGGCTATTAGCAGAAGACCGTCAAGCCCGTGGGCAACAACAGCCGCGGGAGTACAGGCCACGTGGCATTACTTACCAGGACTTCGAGGGGCTGCGACCCCCGGTCTTCACCAACTGCCCAGAGCCACTGGCGGCAGACGACTGGCTTCGCACTGTCCAGTCCAAGTTTACCCTTCTGCCAGGGATCAATGAGCGAGAGAAGGCTCGATTTGCTGCTTAGCTTCTTCATGGGCCTGCGGGAGCGTGGTACGCCACTTTCCTCGCCATGCAGGAAGAGGGCCATGAGCCCACATGGGAGGAGTTCCGACAAGCTTTCCGGGCTCACTACATCCCGGCAAGTTTGATGGAGCAAAAGCGTCGCGAATTCCGAGACCTCAAGCAGGGCAACCGGACCGTGATGCAATATGTGCAGACCTTTATCCACCTCTCACAGTATGCTCCGAGAGATGTTGCTACTGAGCCGGAGCGGGCCGAGAGACTCCTAGAGGGCCTTGACCCTACCCTCCGGACTCACTTGGCACGGCGCTACCAGAGCTTCACTGAACTGGTAGACACTGCTCTCGACATGGAGAATCGTCTCCGTGCTGCTAACGAGGATCAGAAGCGCAAAAGGATAGCCAACACCTCAGCGACTGGCCCTTCACAGAAGCAGAAGACCGCATACAAGCCTCAACAGCAAAATTATCAGCAGTCTCGCTATGTGGTCCGACCCAACCAACCAAGGTGGATTCATCGGGCGGCACCGCAGCAACAGTACCCCATTTATCGAGCACCCGTACAGTTGCCAACTCCCCGTGCTCCCATTGTTCCGGGGCCGGGCGCTCCTTGTTACAACTGCGGCAAGATCGGCCATTTCATTAAGGACTGCAGAGCGCCTCGCAGGATCCAAGGTCCTGTTCCTGCGGGTGGAAACCAACAGAACAAGCCGAAGGGATTCGTACCCAAGACAGGTCGAGTGCACTACGTGCACATGGAGCAGATCCCTGCAGGAGAGCCTGTTCTCGCCGGTACGTTCATGGTCAACGGTCAGCCGACCGTCGTGTTATTTGATTCAGGAGCTACTCATACTTTCATTAGTCAGTCATATACATCTAAGCACAGGGTAGAGACTTCATATATAAAAGAGAAATATCAAATCACCGCGCCTGGGAACCCGATAAATACAAATCTGATAGTAAAAGGGTTAAGGCTGAGTATAGGAAAGGAAGATTTCATAATCAATCCTGTGGTGCTGCCACACCGGGGGATTGATATCATCTTAGGGATGAATTGGATGACAGAAAACAATGCAGTCCTGGATATTGGCAGCAGGACAGTGCAGTTAAGGTCTAGTGTCAGCGGCAAGATTCTACGGATACACTTGCCAAACCAAAAACACATGACCCCCACGGTCAATGCGACTGAACTACAAGAGGTTAAAAAGATACCAGTAGTGTGTGAATTCCCGGACGTGTTTCCAGAAGAACTTCCGGGACTACCACCAAAACGGGATGTAGAATTTGTCATTGAGCTCGTTCCAGGTACGGCACCTGTGTCAAAAAGACCATACAGGATGCCACCTGATGATTTGAAGGAATTGAAAGTACAGCTACAAGAACAATTAGACAAAGGGTTCATTAGGCCTAGTTCATCACCGTGGGGTTGTCCAGCTCTCTTTGTTGAGAAAAAGGATCATGGTGGGAAAAGATTGTGCGTTGACTATCGGCCACTGAATGTAGTGACCGTCAAAAACAAATACCCACTGCCACACATCGACATTCTATTTGATCCGTTAGCTGGGGCTAAGGTCTTTTCTAAAATTGACCTAAGGTCTGGCTACTATCAGATGAAGATTAGAGAAGAGGACGTACCCAAGACAGCATTCTCTACCAGATATGGTTTATATGAGTACTTGGTCATGTCATTTGGGTTAACCAACGCACCGGCTTTCTTCATGTATATGATGAACTCGGTGTTCATGAATGAACTTGATAAGTTCGTGGTGGTATTCATAGATGACATACTAATCTACTCCAAAAATGAAAAAGAACATGAAGAACACTTGAGGCTCGTGCTCACTCGGCTCAGAGAGCATAAGCTTTATGCCAAGTTTAGCAAGTGTGCATTCTGGTTGAAAGAAGTGAGTTTCTTGGGTCATGTGTTATCTGAAAAGGGAGTAGCAGTTGACCCTAACAAAGTAGAAGATGTGCTAAATTGGAAGCAACCGGAAACTGTGACTGAAATCCGGAGTTTTCTTGGTTTAGCGGGCTACTACCGCCGCTTTATCAAAGATTTCTCCAAAATTGCAAAGCCTATGACCTCTTTGACCAAGAAAAATGCAAAGTTCATTTGGAATCCGAGTTGTGAAGAAGCTTTCCAAACCTTGAAGAAATTGTTAACCTCAGCACCAGTGCTAGCTCAACCAGATATCACCAAGCCTTTTGAAGTGTACTGTGATGCCTCCGGTAATGGGCTTGGCTGTGTCTTGATGCAAGAAGGAAGAGTAATTGCTTATGCCTCCCGTCAATTGAGGAAACATGAAGCCAACTATCCGACACATGACCTTGAGCTAGCTGCAGTCGTTCATGCACTAAAAATATGGAGACACTATCTGTTAGGCAACACATGTCACATTTACACTGACCATAAGAGTCTCAAATATATTTTCACTCAACCTGAAATCAATATGAGGCAGAGACGATGGCTAGAGTTGATAAAAGATTATGATCTGGAGATACACTACCACCCACGCAAGGCCAATGTGGTAGCAGATGCACTAAGCCGAAAAGCCCATTGCAATATGATAGAAGTCCGGCCTACAGCAAGAATAATCTGCTGTGAGATGAGTGACATTGAAACATCTTCAGGACAGCATGCGGAACTCTATAATGTCATTATTGAGCCCACAATCAAGTCACAAATCATAGAAACTCAGAAGCAAGATAAGGGTATGGCATATATCCGTGAAGGTATTAGTGAAGAGAAGAAGGCATGTTTCACACTTGATGATCAAGGCGTCCTGTGGTTCAAGAATCGTCTAGTGGTACCCAAGGACATGGAATTGAGGAAGAGAATACTGGACGAAGCGCACACTTCAATACTCGCGATACATCCGGGCAGCAATAAGATGTACCAAGACTTGAAGCAAAAGTTTTGGTGGACCCGCATGAAGCGGGAGATCGCCAGATATGTATCGGAGTGCGATGTGTGTAAAAAAGTAAAAGCTGACCACTTAAAGGCCGCTGGGATGCTTCAACCACTAGATGTTCCAGCGTGGAAATGGGAGGATATACACATGGATTTCATTGTGGGTTTACCTCGTACCCAAAAAGGATATGACTCCATATGGGTAATTATCAATAGGCTCACGAAATCTGCTCACTTCATTCCAGTCAAGACCACTTATCGAGCAAAACAGTATGCTGAGTTGTACCTTTCCAAGATCCTATCTTTACACGGGGTTCCGCGAACTATCACCTCAGATAGGGGTTCTCTGTTCGTTTCCCGCTTCTGGGAGCAACTGCAGACGGCCTTGAACACTACTCTTGTACGCAGTTCTGCTTACCATCCCCAAACCAGTGGTCAAGTAGAAAGAGTAAATCAAGTCCTAGAAGACATGTTGAGGGCCTGTGTAATGACTTACTCCACCAAGTGGGATGAGTGTCCACCCTTGGCAGAATTTGCTTACAACAATAGCTATCAAAAGAGCTTAGAAATGGCACCTTTCGAGGCTCTTTATGGTAGGAGATGCAGGACACCGCTAAACTGGTCCGAACCAGGAGAACGTGTTACCTTTGGCCCTGATTTAGTGATGGAAGCCGAAGAACAAGTGAAATTTATACACCACCATCTCCAAAGAGCACAGTCCAGACAGAAAAGTTACTCGGATAAAAGGAGGAGGCCACTAGTCTTTGAGGAGGGAGATCATGTGTATCTCAAAGTATCTCCGATGAAAGGGATACAACGGTTTGGGGTGAAAGGAAAGTTAGCACCAAGGTACGTCGGTCCATTCAAGGTCCTTGAAAAGTGTGGAGCCGTCGCTTACCGGTTAGAGCTACCACCACATCTAGCTGCGGTTCACAATGTGTTTCATGTCTCACAACTAAAGAAGTGCTTAAGAGTACCGGAGAAAGTGGTAGATACCTCTCAAGTTCAGATTGGATCAGATCTCACATACGAAGAACATCCCATAAAAATTCTCGATAAAAAGCAAAGATCAACTCGTCAGAAAACAATCAACTTTTACAAAGTTCAATGGAGTAATCACTCCGAAGAAGAAGCCACTTGGGAGCAAGAAGAATACCTACACACTAAGTATCCTGGTTTTCTACCATCCATCTCAAATCGGTATGTTACAACAGCTTAACTTTAGAATCTAAACTCAATACATGCACACAACATTAAATACAACCAACTTCGCCAACCCCGTCATATCAAAAATCTCGGGACGAGATTTCTTTAAGGGGGGTGGGTTGTGATGCCCTAGGCATCTCAAATGCTTTACACTAAAATCATTAGCATAATGACATCTTTTCCAAGGCATTTTATCTTGAGAGCATGCATGAAGTAGGTCAATTAAGCAACTAAACTTAGTTTTCAGAAAAAACTGTGTTTGTATTGCGGATATAACTTTAAGTCAATTATGTTTTTCATAAAACCTTACCTACCAAACTTGTAGGTAATCCTATAAGGAATGGCTTTGGTATTTTGTGTTTTGGCGTGCATGAATGTTGAAATCTAGTTTTGGGTCATTTTATGTGAAAATGTGACTTTTGCCAAATTCAGCCCTGTTTGGTAAATTCAAAATTTTGTGAAACAAAATTCAAACTCTTGCCATGTCATGAATACCAAAGTTGTAGATCATGAGATTCTATGCAACTTTGGTATATTTCACCTTTCATGAAAATGAACCTAAAATGGACTTTTATAATTTCCAAGTTGGGGCTTTCAAATGGTCAAACAGGAGTCAGCAAGTTAATTTCAAATTTAAATCATTTAATATTTGGAATCTGGTATAGGTCCTTTTGACAAAGTTGTAGATTTCAAAAAGTACAACATTTCATTCAATTGGGTCTTTTTCAAATTCGGCTCCTAAATTGGTTAAATTTACGAAATTCAAAAACCTGTTCAGCTGGTCAAAGGGGATTTATCTTTTTCGTTTTTCTTTTATTTTCTAGTCTCTATGACAGGGGGGACCCACCTGTCAGACCCGCCGCGCCAGCGCACCGACGGCTTTTCCCCGCTTCCTCGCTCGATGCACCGAGTCCATACGCCGTACTCTCTGTTCCCGGGAATGGCCCCACCTGTCAGCCACGGGGGTCCATAGATCGGGTTCACCCACGCGCCTCCCTCCTCTCTCGCCGCCCGCGCGCGCCCACGCGGCGCTGCGCGCCGAGCGGCCGTGGCCACGCGCCGGCCTTCCCGGCCGCCGCGGCCACGCGCCCCTGCCGCGCGCGGACAGCGCGCGCGCGGCGTGCCACCAAGGCGAGGGCGAGGCCCCGACCTTTTCCCCCAACTCCATTCGCGCGCCCGCCCTTCCGCTCAGCCCCTGCCCGCCTCGTCCCCGCCGTCCGCCATTGACGGCGAGCTTCGAGCTCGAGCTCGCTCCGCCCCCTCCGTCGCTCCCCGTGCCTCCCCACCTACCCCGCGACCTTCGCCTCACTCCCGCGCACCTCGCGCCCTAGACCTCGTCGCCGTTCCCCGCCCGGACGCCGAGGTTCGACCTCGCCTCGACGTCGCGCCGCGCCGGTTCACCCTCGGTTCACCTCCGCCGCCCGCCTCGTCCACGCCGTCTCTGCCGTCACCGCCTCCCCAAGGTAGAAGCCCCGTACGGGGACCACCTTCCCCAACTCGTGTCGCGGCCGCGGCGAGCCCCGGCTCGCCGGCGCGCGCGCGCCCTCCCGCGCGGCCGCGGCCGACGCGAGGAAGAAGAAGGGGGCCGGGCAAATTTCAGATCCGGCCCCTGCGTTTTCCATTATTTGCGAATCAGTCCACCGCGCTGTACGCTGAGTCTTGTAGATCTTGCGTACTAGTCCCTGGGGTTTTGAAATAATCACAATCTAGCCCCTGGTTCTGTTGTATTTTATTTTAAATTGTTTATTTCGACAGAAATCTTTGAAAAATCCTAGAAAATTCAATAAAAATCAGAAAAATACAAAATTAGTTGCTTTGTGCTCCTTATAAATAGATCTACAGAATGGATATGATGGTTGAGAAGGAAAAGACAGTTTTGCCCCTGTTTTTGAGCAAGCATGAAAAACCTTGATAAATAGGAAATATGGGTAAAATGAACTTCAAAAATTATGAAATTTGGACAGAGATCTTATTATTCTGTATAGGCTCTGTATAAATTTTGGTAGCTCAAATATTCGCTGTTAATTACCATTTTACCCCTACATATGAGTTTAGCATAGAAATAAGTGAGAAAATGTTGTTTATATAGAAAATTAGGCTCTAAATAGTTGTATGTATTTTATTTGTGCTCCTTATGGCATAAAGAGCTCACTTTTGATATGGAATGCCATGCATGCCAGAGTTAGTTAGTGATTTGATATTGTTAAGTACATGCAGGATTAAAATTAGTAAATATAAAATATGGGCTAAATGAGGGTCAAAACTTCTGATTTTAGGGCAGCAACCTTGCTAGTATAACCTAGGCTTAGTATAAGAGTTGGTAGTTTGAATGCTTGCTATATTGTCCCTACCTAGTAGTTAAAACTATAGTGAACCATGAAAAGAGTTCTGAATGGTAGTAGGCACCGGTCTTTTCACTTAAGCCGATGCGATTCCGTCACACCCCCACGCTGTTCTATGTGACAAGCTAAGCTATTATAGATGATGGCTTGTACGATTTCTTAGTATGAAACGACTTTCGCCTCGATATGCATAACTCTGTACCATGAATCATAAGTTCACTGATCTACTGCATCACACTCGCATAATAAAGCAAGCATTGCACTAATACATACTTCAACTGCATCATGTCATACATATAGATTCCACAGACGAAGAACCACCGCCGAACCAAACCGTCGCGGAGGAACCCGAAGAGGAGTTGCACCAGGAACCAGAGGGCCAGCAGCAGGAACCCGACTACGCTCCGGAGGAAGCTACTGATCCTAGTGAAGAAGGTAGGCAGGTCCATACTCTACCCAGCAAACAAGTTATACTTGATGATTACGCATATGCATTAGGAGTTGTTTGGAACCAATTGCATTAGACTTCCTGGCCGCCCTGGCCTTAGCACCTATACATAGAGTTCGTAGGACGAGTATGCCTAGAAATTGCTAGGTACGGGTAGACACGAGTGTGTGTACTCGTCACGTAGGTGTTTTCAAAGTTACAAAAAGCTTACAGTCATATCACTTATTACTGTTGCTCATGAAGTTAAATAGAGACCGGGCGGAGATTTATTTCAGTATTTCCTTTATCATGATGTCGCACCCGGACTCCGCCCGAGTCGTTTAAGGCCCGTTCGCTGTTCGCCTGCTGATCGGCATAACATTGCTAGAGTGCTTAACCGGGAAATGGGACCGGTGAAGTCTTACCTGGGTTTGTCCGAAGTTTTCGAGGCTCCGCTCATCCACTTGCTGGAGGCCGATGGGCCCGGGGGCGCTTGTACTCGAGGGAGGGCTGACCCGGTGCGGCCGTGGTATCGCTCCTAAGGGAGGGCTGACCCGGTGCGGCCGTGGTATCGCTCCTGAGGGGGCACAACCCGGGGGTTAGGTGAGGGCGCTTTGAATCTTGGGACAAGACAGGTGGAGATGGGGGCTATATGTGGGAACACGATGGCTAGTAAGCATATACCCCTGGCATGATAGTTATTCCCGGGAACTTAAAATCGATTCGAATCGCTGATGCCCACCAGGTGTGGGAATGCTGATAGTGCACACGGGCAACGTAGTAATTACTTAAACTCTTGGTATTTTAATACTCATGGTTTTTTTTTTGGACTACAACATGTTTGAGCTGAGTTGTTATCTTGCAAAGACTTACTATTATGTTGGTAATCATGCAGACAATGAAACTCGTTATTTGTGTAATTAAGTAGCTGTTAAGAACTAAAAGCTAAGGATCTACTTGCTAGTAAGCTGCTTCGCGTCAGCCGTGAGCCAAAATCCATTAAGACCTACTGAGTAATTAGTACTCAGGGTTTGCCCCCACCTTTTGAGCGCAGGTATGGAATTCATGGTGTGCACCTGTGTTGGAGGCGGGGCATGCCCTCATGTAGGATGAAGTGACTAAGTGGCACGAGGACAACATCGGTGGGCTCGGTGTTGTACCTCTAATGCAAATCTTTTGATGATAACATGGTGACTCCTAAACATATATTTCCGCTGCGAGAAACTTTCAAACTTGCTACCGTATGATATTATGTTGGACTTGTATTTTATGTAAAAACTGGTTTGTAAATAAATCTACTTTTATGCTATGTAACTGCCTGTGATGATGTTTCTGTTGTGGCTCCATCGTGAGTCGGATGTGTATGATGTCGGTTCCTCTGGGAAAAGGTAATATCGGGAGTCGAATGACTCTCGACGGACGACCGGGTTTAGTTCGGTCTAATCTCACTGCAAGCCAGAGGTGGCAGGTGTGCTTAGCCCGGATTAAATCGGCGGTTCCGCCACAAATATTTACTCAAAATGGGGTACAATCATACTGAAATAGAATTCCAAAATAACCTCGCAGCGGAAACCGTAACGTAATACTGATATACTCTTGCAGCGGAAAATAAAACATCGAGCCATGACATTGAGCCCACCATTGTCATTCTCGATCATGAAGCTCCTGAAATAAAAACATCAACAACGTAGGGGTGAGTACGTGAGGTACTCGTAGGACTTACCCGTGGGCGGTTTCAACCCGACACATTTGAGAGTATGCAAGGCTTTTTGTGGACTGGACTCTAACCCGCGCAAGCTTACTAGAAGTGAGTCCTTACTTTCAAGTATCATTTATTTCTAAAGTATAAGTCTCATTTGGTTCATTATAGTTATTATTATCATCTATAGCTCATATACATCATCATCCCAACACTTATGTCATCATAAAGGAACTTGCGGAAACGTAACATACAAGTACAAACATGTAATATATAAAAAGCATGATTAAATGAACAAGATATTAAAGTTATTACTACGTTGCCCGTGTGCGATACTGGCATTCTCACACCTGGTGAGCATCAGCGATTCGAATCGATTTTTAATTCCCAGGAATAACTATCATGCCAGGGGTATATGCTTACTAGCCATCGCGTTCCCACATATAGCCCCCATCTCCACTCGTCCCATCCCAAGTTCGATTCAATCCCGCCATTCCCCTGGGTTTTGCCCTGTCAGGAGCGATACCACGGCTGCACCGGGTCAGCCCTCCCTTAGGAGCGATACCACGGCCGCTCCGGGTCAGCCCTCCCTCGAGTACAAGCTCCCCCAGGCCTAACTCCCTCCAACAAGAATGGTAGGAACCTGTCTCTGTTCTTCGGATGGCATGAGTAAGACTTTCACCGGTCCATTATCCCGGTTAAGCACTCTAGCAATATTATGCCGATCAGCAGGCGAACAGCGAACGGGCCTTAAACGACTCGGGCGGAGTCCACCAAACCATCCTCATCATTTTTCATCGTAATATGCCCATATCTCCGCCCGGTCTCATCTTTTCATCACATCATATCATATTTCTCTCGTATTAAACTTTTGTAAAGTATTTTGAGTCCTATCATCTCGCGAGTGAATATCTTCACTCGACTTCTACCGTCTAAGCATGGCTAAGCATCGACTTTGGCCTAACCATTCTAATTAGGGTGTCAGGTATTTATGCAGGTGGGGTTTCAAACAACTCCTGAACGTAAATGCACAATCAAATAAAGGATGGTGAGATTCCCTAGGTAGGTGTATATGCCTAAGGGGCCTACCTTTGTTGTTGATAACTTGAACAAACTAAACTAAAGTTAGTTTGCCGGGTTGTGAGGCTCTGCCCCAGGCAACCCCTTGATTACTTGGACAGCTCCTCCTTCCAAATACCACTTCAGGGGTCTCCAGGTGGTATTTGGGTCTTAGTTGGTCTTCTGGACACCGTTGCTCGAAGTACCTCCACGCTCTTGCTTCCCGATCACGTATCTGTAATAGGCGTCACTATATGAATGATATGCATGATGCAGTGCATGCGATACATGAAGATCAAGTACTCATTTGAGCAAACATTTCAAGGATAGGGACAGGGACAGGGACAACATCGAAAGATCTTTTAACAAGGATAAAAATGCAACTTAGTTTGTATTTTTCTGATTTTTATTTGATTTATTACGAATTTCCAAAGTTTAAACCGAGAGAAATGAATTTTAAATGGAAAAGCCCTCTGGTGGGGACTAGATCGGAAATATCCGTAGCTTCCAGGGTCCTGCGTGGAATTTGTCTAAGACTCAGTGCACAGTAATCAAACAGGGCGCATAAAAATGAAATATGACAGGGGGATTTTTGTAAAATCACCATCTTCTTCCTCCCGACAAGGCAGGGGGCGCACGGCGGCCGGCTTTCCGCATACGGCGCGTCGCGTGGGGGCGCCGACTTGGAGCCGAGCGGGTCCGGGAAGGTGTTCCTGGCGACGGTGGGTATATGTGAGGCACGAGCGGGAAGACTACTTCGGGTGTCGTCAATTTTTTATTTTTATTATTTTAGAAAAACATAGTATGACAAAACTTCCGTTTTTCCTTCCTGTGGTGTGGGATTCGTAGTTATCTTTCGAACAAGTCCGAGCCCACGCATTTCTTAGTCTTATAGCGATAGTTATGGCGAATATACGGGCAGCTTGCGTCTTGGCAATGGGAACCCGTGCCAGTCCAGCTAACCCCCAAAACTGGCGGCGGCTCAGGAGGGACATACGGTCATTAGAGGCACAGTGGATGGGTTAGCAGCATGGTTCCTCACAGGGTACGAACGCCTGATGCGACATGGTTCCCGACGGTGGGTATTTGTGAGGCACGAGTGGGAAGACTACTTCGGGTGTCGTCAATTTTTTGTTTTTATTATTTTAGAAATACTTAGTGTGAGCAAAACTTCCGTTTTTCATTCCTGTGGTGTGCGATTTGCAGTTCTCTTTCCAACAACACCGAGCCCGCGCAATTATGAGTCTAATAGCGATAGTTATGACCAATATACGGGGCACCTTGCGTCTTGGCAATGGGAACCCGTGCCACTCCCGCTAATCCCCCAAATTGGCTGCGCGTCTTAGGAGGGTAATACGGTCTTTAGAAGCATGGTGGATGGGTTAGCAGCATGGTTCCTCACACGGTACGAACGCCAGATGCGGCATGGTTCCCGACGGTGGGTATATGTGAGGCACGAGCGGGAAGACTACTTCGGGAGTCGTCAATTTTTGGTTTTTATTATTTTAGAAATACATAGTGTGACCAAAACTTCCGTTTTTTGTTCCTGTGGTGTGGGATTTGCAGTTATCTTTCCAACAAGACCGAGCCTGCGCAATTCTGAGTCTTACACTAATAGTTATGGCCAATAACGGGGCAGCTTGCGTCTTGGCAATGGGAACCCGTGCCATTCCCACTAACCCCCAAAATTGGCGGCGCGTCTTTGGAGGGACACACGGTCGTTAGAGGCATGGTGGATGAGTTAGCGGCATGGTTCCTCACAGGGTACGAATGCCAGATGCGACATGGTTCCCGATGGTGGGTATATGTGTGGCACGAGCGGGAAGACTACTTCTGGTGTCTTCAATTTTTTGTTTTTATTATTTTAGAAATACTTAGTGTGACCAAAACTTCCATTTTTCATTCCTGTGGTTTGGGATTTGCAGTTATCTTTCCAACAAGACCGAGCCCGCGCAATTCTAAGTCTTATAGCTATAGTTATGACTAATATATGGGGCACCTTGCGTCTTGGCAATGGGAACCCGTGCCACTCCCGCTAATCCCCCAAATTGGCGGCGCATCTTAGGAGGCACATACGGTCATTGGAAACATGGTGGATGGGTTAGCTGCACGGTTCCTCAGAGGGTACGAAGGCCAGACGCGACATGGTTCCTGACGATGGGTATTTGTGAGGCACGAGCCGGAAGACTACTTCGGGAGTCGTCAATTTTTTGTTTTTATTATTTTAGAAATTCTTAGTATGACAAAAAGTTTCTTTTTTCATTCCTGTGGTGTGGGATTAGCAGTTATCTTTCCAACAAGACTGAGCCCGCGCAATTCTGAATCCTATAGCGATAGTTATGGCCAATATACGGGGCAGCTTGCGTCTTGGCAAGGGGAACCCGTGCCACTAACGCTAACCCCCAAAATTGGCGGCGTGTCTTAAGAGAGACACAGTATCATTAGAGGCATGATGGATGTGTTAGCGGCTTGGTTCCTCATAGGGTACGAACGGCAAACGCGACATGGTTCCCGACGGTGGGTATATGTGAGGCACGAGCGGGAAGACTACTTGGGGTGTCATCTATTTTCTTTATTATTTTAGAAATACTTAGTATGATCAACACTTCCGGTTTTCATTCCTGTGGTGTGGGATTTGCAGTTATCTTTTGAACAAGACCGAGCCGCGCAATTCTGAGTCTTATAGCGACAGTTATGGCCAATATACGGGGCAGCTTGCGTCTTGGCAATGGGAACCCGTGCCACTCCCGCTAACCTCCAAATTTGGCGGCGCGTCTTAGGAGGGACACACAGTCATTAGAGGCATAGTGGATGAGTTAGCAGCATGGTTCCTCATAGGGTACGAAAGGAAGACGCGACATGGTTCCTGACGGTGGGTATATGTGAGGCACGAGCGGGAAGACTACTTCGGGTGACGTCAATTTTTTGTTTTTATTATTTTAGAAATACATAGTATGACCAAAACTTCTGTTTTCGTTTCTGTGGTGTGGGATTTGCAGTTATCTTTGCAACAAGACCAAGCCCACGCAATTCTGAGTCTTATATAGATAGTTATGGTCAATATACGGGGCAGCTCGCGTCTTGGCAAATGGAACTCGTGCCACTCCCACTAAAACGTAAAATTCGCGGCTTGTCTTAGGAGGGACACACGGCATTAGTGGCATGGTGGATGGGTTAGCACCATGGTTCCTCATAGGGTACGAACGCCAGACGCGACATGGTTCTCGACGGTGGGTATATGTGAGGCACGAGTCGGAAGACTGCTTCTGGTGTCGTCAATTTTTTGTTTTTATTATTTTAGAAATACTTAGTATGACCAAACCTTCCATTTTTCATTCCTATGGTGTGGGATTTACAGTTATCTTTCCAACAAGACCGAGCCCGCGCAATTCGGAGTCTTATAGCAATAGTTATGTCCAATATACGGTGCACCTTATGTCTTGGCAATGGGAACCCGTGCCACTCCCGCTAACCCCCAAAATTGGCATCGCGTCTTAGGATTGATATATGGTCATTAGTGGCACAGTGGATGGGATAGCGGCATGGTTCCTCACAGGGTACGAACGCCAGACGTGACTTTGTTCCCGACGGTGGGTATACGTAAGGCACGAGCAGGAAGACTACTTCGGGTGTCGTCAATTTTTTGTTTTTATTATTTTAGAAATACTTAGTATGACCAAAACTTCAATTTTTCGTTTCTGTGGTGTGGGATTTGCAGTTATCTTTCCAAGAAGACTGAGCCCGCGTAATTCTGAGTCTTATAGCGATACTTGTGGCCAATATATGGGGCACAATGCGTCTTGGCAATGGGAACCCGTGGCACTCCCGCTAACCCCCAAAATTGGCGGCGCGTGTTAGGCGGGACATACGGTCATTAGAGGCATGGTGGATGGGTTAGCGGCATGGTTCCTCACATGGTACGAATGCCAGACGCGACATGGTTCCCGACGGTGGGTATATGTGAGGCACGAATGGGAAGACTTCTTCGGATGTCGTCAATTTTTTGTTTTTATTATTTTAGAAATACTTAGTATGACCAAAAGTTCCATTTTTCATTCCTATGGTGTGGGATTTTCAGTTATCTTTCCAACAAGACCGAGCTCGCGCAATTCTGAGTGTTATAGCGATAGTTGTGGCCAATATACGGGGTACCCTGCGTCTTGGCAATGGGAACCCGTGCCACTCCCGCTAACCCCTAAAATTGGTAGTGCATCTTAGGAGGGACATACTGTCATTAGAGGCATGGTGGATGGGTTAGTTGCACGGTTCCTCATAGGGTAAGAACGCCAGTCGTGACATGGTTCCCGACGGTGGGTATATTTGAGGCACCGGCGGAAAGACGACTTCGGGTGTCGTCAATTTTTTGTTTTTATGTTTTTTAATACTATATATGACCAAAACTTTTGTTTTTCATTCCTGTGGTGTGGGATTTGCAGTTATCTTTCCAATAAGACTGAGCCCGCGCAATTCTGAGTCTTATAGCGATAGTTTTGGCCAATATACGGGGCACCTTTCGTCTTGGCACTAGGAACCCGTGCCACTCCTGCTAACCCCAAAAATAAGCGGCGCGTGTTAGGAGGGACATTGTGGCGGAACCGCCGATTTAATCCGAACTAAACACACCTGCCACCTCTGGCTTGCAGTGTGGTTAGGCCGAACTAAACCCGGTCGTCCGTCGAGATACCCAAAAAGGGCACTCGATGCAACCATCACCTAGGGATACCGACATCACACACGTTAAGCCCTCGAAAGAGCCACAACAATTACAACAACCCATCATTTCATACAAACATAGATTGATTTGTTTAAGAATATTTACTCAAAATGGGGTACAATCATACTGAATTGGAATTCCAAAATAGCCTCGCAGCGGAAACCGTAACGTAATCCTGACATACTCTTGCAGCGGAAAATAAAACATCGAGCCATGACATTGAGCCCACCATTGTCATTCTCGATCATGATACTCCTGAAATAAAAACATCAACAACGTAGGGGTGAGTACGTGAGGTACTCGTAGGACTTACCCGTGGGCGGTTTCAACCCGACACATTTGAGAGTATGCAAGGCTTTTTGTGGTCTGGACTCTAACCCGCGCAAGCTTACTAGAAGTGAGTCCTTACTTTCAAGTATCATTTATTTCTAAAGTATAAGCCTCATTTGGTTCATTATAGTTGCTATCATCATCCATAGCTCATATATATCATTATCCCAACACGTATGTCATCATAAAGGAGCTTGCGGAAATGTAACATACAAATACAAACATGTAATATAAAAAGCATGATTAAATGAACAAGATATTAAAGTTATTACTACGTTGCCCGTGTGCGATACTGGCATTCTCACACCTGGTGAGCATCAGCGATTCGAATCGATTTTTAATTCCCGGGAATAACTATCATGCCAGGGGTATATGCTTACTAGCCATCGCGTTCTCACATATAGCCCCCATCTCCACCTGTCTTGTCCCAAGATTCAAAGCGCCCTCACCTAACCCCCGGGTTGTGCCCCCTCAGGAGCGATACCACGGCCGCACCGGGTCAGCCCTCCCTTAGGAGCGATACCACGGCCGGACCGGGTCAGCCCTCCCTCGAGTACAAGCGCCCCCGGGCCCATCGGCCTCCAGCAAGTGGATGAGCGGAGCCTCGAAAACTTCGGACAAACCCAGGTAAGACTTCACCGGTCCCATTTCCCGGTTAAGCACTCTAGCAATGTTATGCCGACCAGCAGGCGAACAGCGAATCGGGCCTTAAACGACTCGGGCGGAGTCCACCAAACCATTCTCATCATTTTTCACCGTAATATGCCCATATCTCCGCCCGGTCTCATCTTTTCATCACATCATATCATATCATATTTCTCTCGTATTCATTTTTTGTCAAACATTTTGAGTCCTATCATCTCGCGAGTGAATATCTTCACTCGACTTCTACCGTCTAAGCATGGCTAAGCATAGACTTCGGCCCATCCATTCTAATTAGGATATCAGGTATTTATGCAGGTGGGGTTTCAAACAACTCCTGAACGTAAATGCACAATCAAATAAAGGGTGGTGAGATTCCCTAGGTAGGTGTATATGCCTAAGGGGCCTACCTTTGTTGTTGATAACTTGAACAAACTAAACTAGAGTTAGTTTGCCGGGTTGTGAGGCTCTGCCCCAGGCAACCCCTTGATCACTTGGACAGCTCCTCCTTCCAAATACCACTTCAGGGGCCTCCAGGTGGTATTTGGGCCTTAGTTGGTCTTTTGGACACCGTTGCTCGAAGTAGCTTCACGCTCTTGCTTCCCGATCACGTATCTGTAATAGGCGTCACTATATGGATGATATGCATGATGCAGTGCATGAGATACATGAAGATCAAGCACTCATTTGAGCAAACATTTCAAGGACAGGGATAGGGACAATATCGAAAGATGTTTGATTTCACTACTTAAGCAAGAATTACTTTTAGCGCTAGTGGCATTAGTACTTTTATAGACCTAGAGCAAGAATTCACTCATGCAGGTTATATATATAAGCTTATCAAGCTGCGAATCATAGGGGAGACATGTTAAATAGCACTTTCCTATTTTTGTTTAAATGACCCTAACATTTGCCATTTTCAAAATACATAGCAATCAGCAAGCAAACCCATAAAACTTTATTGTTGGGCTACATTGAGTCATATGGGTACAATATAATTTTTGTGAATTTTTCAGGATGAGTTTTATGTAGTATATATTTTCATATTCTAATAATACACTAAATACATACATAGGGGTAAAACAGGAATTAAGCATTGCGTGCTAGGGTTTCCAAAAATCACCATAGATCTTAATCATCATATAAAAGCTACTGTCCAAGTTTAGTAATTTTTGAAGGTGTTTAACTTTAGTTTTGCTAATTATTTAAGAAATCATAACATGCAAGCAATCAGGGGCAAAACAGTCTTTTCCTACTCAACCATCATACCTAGCAGATAGATCTTTTAACAAGGATAAAAATGCAACTTAGTTTGTATTTTTCTGATTTTTATTTGATTTATTACGAATTTCCAAAGTTTAAACCGAGAGAAATGAATTTAAATAGAAAAGCCCACTGGTGGGGACTAGATCGGAAATATCCGTAGCTTCCAGGGTCCTGCGTGGAATATGTCTAAGACTCAGTACACAGTAATCAAACAGGGCGCACAAAAACGAAATATGACAGGGGGATTTTTGTAAAGTCACCATCTTCTTCCTCCCGACAGGGCAGGGGGCGCGCGGCGGCCGGCTTTCCGCGTATGGCGCGTCGCGTGGGGGCGCGCGCTTGGAGCCGTGCGGGTCCGGGAAGGTGTCCTCGGTCGCGGGCTTCCATTTCCCCCTGATCTCGTCGTGCGGGGTGGCCCGAATCGACGGGGAACGCGCGTGAACCGGCGGTGAACCGTGCACGCAGTCCCCATCGGTGGCGTGCTTGATCTGGCGGAAGAGTGGGGAACCGGCGTCTCGGGGCAGCGCGCGAGCTGCGCGGTGACGAGGGAAGCTCGGAGGCGGCGGATTGCAGGCTCGGGGACAGCTCCGGGATGGTCCTCCACGGCGAGACACGGTGGACCGGGTCACCGCGTGGAAGCGCATGTGGACGAGGCCGTTAGGGGCGGTGTAGGTGGCCCGGACCTTGGGGAATCGGCAGAGGAAGCTGTGGCGAGCTCAGTGCGTGCGTCAGACGGAGCGGAGGAGGGTAAGGCAGCGGGCCGTGAGCTCAACTCGAGCTCGGTCTCGGGCCGCCTATGGCGGACGCGCTCCGCGCGAGACAAGCAGGGAGGCAGGGAGGGAGCGAGTGAGGTGAGGGAGGCGTGGACTCTGCTTCCTTCGGCCCGAAGGGCCTGGCGAGGGCGCGGGGCACGCGGCAGGCAGAGCGCAGGCCAGGCGCGGGCATGCGGCGCGTGGCCATGGCGTGGCGGCCGGCCATGGCCGCGTGGGCGAGCGGGAGGAGAGGGGAAGAGAGAAGGCGCGCGGTGGGCTCGGTCCATGGGCCGGGCGAGGCCGACAGGTGGGGTCGGGGTGAGGAGGAGGGTGAGGGGTCTATGGACCGGGTGCATGGGGTGAGGAAGGCAGTGGAATGCGCTGGCGCGGGCAGCCCGACAGGTGGGGCCCGCTCGTCAGCGACTCACGGAGAAAATAAAATTCGAAAAATAGGAAATCCCCTGTTGACTGCAGGAAGACCTGTTTGAAATTTGAGTTTTTGAGTATTCTAGAGTCCGAATTTGAAAAGGACCCAATTGAATGAAACGTTGTACCTTTCTGGATCTACAACTTTGTCAAAAGGAGGAATATCAGATTCCAAGTTTAAATATGATGAAATTTGAATTTAACCTGCTGACTCCAGTTTGACCAAGGTTTAATGCGAACTTAGAAATTCCTAAAGTCTATTTTATGCTCATTTTCAGAGAAAGAGTATTATACAAATGTTGTGTCGTTTTTAATTATCTACAACTTTCTTATATGATGCTTTGCATGATAGGGACTTTTGTTCCTTTGAAATTTGAATTTTCCTTACCGATCAAGTTTAGGCAGATTTCTACTTTTTCATTAATTGACTCAAAACTCCACCTAAACCTTTGTGCATGTTACCACACTCAATAACAAAGTTGATATACATAAAATTGTCTACAAGTTTGTTATAGAGAGTTTGGTCCCAATCACATTATATTTTAAACTATGTCACAAGTAAACTCAGGGGTTTTGCATATTTCATTAGAAAATTTTGACTTCGTGATTTACTAACCTAGTTGTTGCTCTTCTCTAAACATCATTAAGCCAAAACCTTGACTACCGCTATTCTAATTGCGTGTTAAGACTTTCGAGATGCCGGGGGCATCACAGACATACGGTAATTAGAGGCACGGTGAATGGGTTCACGGCATGGTTCCTCACAGGGTACGAACGCCAGACGCGACATGTTTCCCGACGGTGGGTATATGTGACGCACGAGCCGGAAGACTACTTCGAGTGTCATCAATTTTTTGTTTTTATTATTTCAGAAATACTTAGTACGACCAAAACTTCCATTTTCTGTGCTTGTGGTGTGGGATTGCAGTTATCTTTCAAACAAGACCGAGCCTGCGCAATTCTGAGCCTTATAGCGATAGTTATGGCCAATATACCGGGCAGCTTGCTTCATGGAATTGGGAACCCATGCCACTCTAGCAATCCACCAAAATTGGCGGTGCATCTTAGGAGGGACATACGGTCCTTAGAGGCATGGTGGATGTGTTAGCAGCATGGTTCCTCACAGGGTACCGATGCCAGACGCGACATGGTTCCCGACGGTGGGTATATGTGAGGCACGAGCAGGAAGACTACTTCGGGTGTCGTCAATTTTTTTTTATCATTTTAGAAATAATTAGTATGACGAAAACTTCCGTTTTTCATTCCAGTGGTATGGGATTTATAGTTATCTTTCCAACAAGACCGAGGCCACGCAATTCTGAGTGTTATAGCGATAGTTATGGCCAACATACGGGGCACCTTGCGTCTTGGCAATGGGAACCCTTGCCACTCTCGATAACCCCCAAAATTGGAGGCGCATCTTAGGAGGGACATACTGTCATTAGAGGCACAGTGGATGGGTTAGCAGCATGGTTCCTCACAGGGTACGAATGCCAGACGCAACATCGTTCCCGACGGTGGGTATATGTGAGGCACGAGCTGGAAGACTACTTCGGGTGTCATGAATTTTTTGTTTTTATTATTCTAGAAGTACTTAATATGACCAAAACTTCTGTTTTTCGTTCCTGTGGTGTGGGATTTACGGTTATCATTCCAACAAGACCGAGCCCGCGCAATTCTGAGTGTTATAGCGATAGTTATGGCCAATATACGGGGCACCTTGCGTCTTGGCAATGGGAACCCGTGCCACTCACGCTAACCCCCAAAATTGGCATCGTGTCTTAGGAGGGACATACGGTCATTAGAGGCACAGTGGATGGGTTAGTGGCATGGTTCCTCATAGGGTATGAATGCCAGACGTGACATGGTTCCCGACGGTGGGTATATGTGAGGCACGAGCGGGAAGACTACTTCGGGTGTCATCAATTTTTGGTTTTTATTATTTTAGAAATACTTAGTTTGCCCAAAACTTCCGTTTTTCATTCCTGTGGTGTGGGATTTACAGTTATCTTTCCAACAAGACTGAGCCCACACAATTCTGAGTCTTATAGCGATAGTTATGGCCAATATACGAGGCACCTTGCGTCTTGGCAATGGGAACCCGTGCCAGTGCCGCTAACTCCCAAAATTGACGGTGCGTCTTAGGAGGGACATACGGTCATTAGACGCATGGTGGATAGGTTAGAGGCATGGTTCATCACAGGGTACGAACGCCAGACTCTTCATGGTTCCCGACGGTGGGTATATGTGAGGCACGAGCGGGAAGACTACTTCCGGTGTCGTCAATTTTTTGTTTTTATTATTTTACAAATACTTAGTATGACTAAAACTTCCATTTTTAGTTCCTGTGGTTTGAACAAGACTGAGCCCGTGCAATTCCTCGTCTTATAGCGATAGTTATAGCCAATATACGGGGCACCTTGCGTCTTGGCACTGGGAACCCGTGCCACTCCCCCTAAACCCCAAAATTGGCGGCGCGTCTTAGGAGGGACATCTGGTCGCTAGAGGCACGGTGGATGGGTTAGTGGCATGGTTCCTCACAGGGTATGAACGCCAGACGCGACATGGTTCCCGACGGTGGGTATATGTGAGGCACGAGCGAGAAGACTACTTCGGGTGTCGTCAATTTTTTTTATTATTTTAGAAATACTTAGTGTGACCAAAACTTCCATTTTTCATTAGTGTGGTGTGGGATTTGCAGTTATCTTTCCAACAAGAATGAGCCCGCACAATTCTGAGTCTCATAGCTATAGTTATGGGCAATATACGAGGCACCTTGCGTATTGGTAATGGGAACCCATGCCACTCCCGCTTACCCCCAAAGTTGGCGGCGCGTCTTAGGAGGGACACGTGGTCATTAGAGGCATGGTGGATGGGTTAGCGGCACGGTTCCTCACAGGGTATGAACGCCAGACTCTACAAGGTTCCCGACGGTGGGTATATGTGACGCACGAGCGGGAAGACTACTTCGGGTGTCATCAATTTCTTGTTTTTATTATTTTAGAAATACTTGGAATGACCAAAATTTCGATTTTTCATTCCTGTGGTGTGGGATTTGCAGTTGTCTTTCCAACAAGACCGAGCCCGTGCAATTCTGAGTCTTATACCGATTGTTATAGCCAATATTTGGGGCACCTTGCGTTTTGGCAATGGGAACCAGTGCCACACCCGCTAAACCCCAAAATTCGTGACGCGTCTTAGGAGGGACATACGGTCATTAGAGGCATAGTGGATGGGTTAGCGGCACGGTTCCTCACAGGGTACGAACGCCAGACGCGACATGGTTCCCGACGGTGGGTATATGTGAGGCACGAGCGGGAAGACTACTTCGGGTGTCGTCGATTTTTTTTTTATTATTTTAGAAATACTTAGTATGACCAAAACTTCCATTTTTCATTCCTGTGGTGTGGGATTTGTAGTTATCTTTCTAATAAGATGGAGCCCACGCAATCCTGAGTCTTGTAGGGATAGTTATGGCTAATATACGGGGCACCTTGTGTCTTGGCAATGGGAAACCGTGCCACTCCCGCTAACCCCCAAAATTGGCGGCGCCTCTTAGGAGGGACAGACGGTCATTAAGGCATGGTTGATGGGTTAGTGGCACGTTTTCTCATAGGGTACTACGAACGCCAGACTCTACATGGTTCCCGACGGTGGGTATATGTGAGGCACGAGCGGGAAGACTACTACGGGTGTCATCAAATTTTTGTTTTTATTATTTTAGAAATACTTAGTATGCCAACAAGACCGAGCCCGCACAATTCTGAGGCTTATAGCGATAGTTATGGCCAATATACGAGGCACCTTGCGTCTTGGCAATGGGAACCCGTGCCAGTCCCGCTAACACCGAAAATTGGCGGTGCTTCTTAGGAGGGACATACGGTCATTAGAGGCATGGTGGATGGGTTAGAGGCACGGTTCCTCACAGGGTACGAATGCCAGACTCTACATGGTTCCCGACAGTGGGTATATGTGTGGCACAAGCGGGAAGTCTACTTCGGGTGTCGTCAATTTTTTGTTGGTATTATTTTAGAAATACTTAGTATGACCAAAACATCCATTTTTCATTCCTGTGGTGTGGGATTTGTAGTTATCTTTCCAACAAGACCGAGCCCGAGCAATTCTGAGTCTTATAGCGATAGTTATAGCGAATAGACGGGGCACCTTGCTTCTTGGCAATGGGAACCCGTGCCACTCCTGCTAAACCCCAAAATTCTTGATGCGTCTTAGGAGGGACATACGGTCATTAGAGGCATGGTGGATGGGTTAGCGGCACGGGTCCTCACAAGTTACGAACGCCAGACGCGACATGGTTCTTGACGGTGGGTATATGTGAGGCACGAGCGGGAATACTACTTCGGATGTCATCAATTTTTTGTTTTTTTTATTTTAGGTATACTTAGTATGACCAAAACTTCCATTTTTTGTTACTGTGGTGTGGGATATGCAATTATCTTTCCAACAAGACCGAGCCCGCGCAATTCTGAGTCTTATAGCGATAGTTATGGCCAATATACGAGGCACCTTGCGTCTTGGCAATGGGAAACCGTGCCACTCCCGCTAACCCCCAAAATTGCCGGCGCGTCTTAGGTGGGACATGCGGTCATTAGAGGCATGGTGGATAGGTTAGCGGCATGGTTCCTCACAGGGTATGAACGCCAGACGTGACATTGGTTCCCGACGGTGAGTATATGTGTGGCACGAGCGGGAAGACTACTTCGGGTGTTGTCAATTTTTTGTTTTATTATACTAGAAATACTTAGTATGGACAAAACTTAAATTTTTCAATCCTGTGGTGTGGGATTTGCAGTTATCTTTTCAATAAGACCGAGCCCACGCAATTCCGAGTCTTATAGCGATAGTTATAGCCAATATACGGGGCACCTTGCGTCTTGGCAATGGGAACCCGTGCCACTCCCGCTAACCCCCAAAATTGGCCGCGCGTCTTAGGAGGCACATATGGTCATTAGAGGCACGGTGGATGGGTTAGCGGCATGGTTCCTCTCATGGTACAAACGCCAAACGCGACATTATTCCCGACGGTGGGTATATTTGAGGCACGAGCAGGAAGACTACTTCGGATGTCGTCTATTTTTTTTTATTATTTGAGAAATACTTAGTATGACCAAAATTTCCTTTTTGGTTGCTGTGCGGTGGGATTTATAGTTATCTTTCCAACAAGACCGAGCCCACGCCATTCAGAGTCTTATAGCGATTGTTATGGCCAATATACGAGGCACCTTGCGTCTTGGCAATGGGAACCCGTACCACTCCCGCTAAACCCCAAAATAGGCGGTGCGTCTTAGGAGGGACGTATGGTCATTAGAGGCATGGTGGATGGGTTAGCGATGCGGTTCCTCACATGGAACGAATGCCAGACACGACATGGTTCCCGACAATGGGTATATGTGAGGCACGAGCGGGAAGACTACTTCGGGTGTCGTCAATTTTTTGTTTTTATTATTTTAGAAATACATAGCTTGCACAAAACTTCCATTTTTCATTCCTGTGGTGTGGGATTTGCAGTTATCTTTCCAACAAGACCGACCCCGCGCAATTCTGAGTGTTATAGCGATAGTTGTGGCCAGTATACGGGGCACCTTGCGTCGTGGCAATGGGAACCCGTGCCACTCACGCTATCCCCCAAAATTGGCATCACGTCTTAGGAGGGATATACGGTCATTAGAGGCTTCGTGGATTGGTTAGCGGCATGGTTCCTCATAGGGTACGAACGCTAGACTCTTCATGGTTCTCGACGATGGGTATATGTGAGGCACGAGTGGGAAGACTACTTCCGCTGTCGTCAAATTTTTGTTTTTATTATTTTAGAAATTCTTAGTATGAGCAAAACTTCCATTTTTCATTCCTGTGGTGTGGGATTTGCACTTATCTTTCCAACCAGACTGAGCCCACGCAATTCTGAGTCTTATAGGGATAGTTATGGCCAATATACGAGGCACCTTGCGTCTTAGTAATGGGAACCCGTGCCAGTCCCGCTAACACCCAAAATTGGCGGTGCGTCTTAGGAGGGACATACGGTCAGTAGAGGCATGGTGGATGGGTTAGAGGCACGGTTCATCATAGGGTACGAACGCTAGACTCTTCATGGTTCCCGACGATGGGTATATGTGAGGCACGAGCCGGAAGACTACTTCCGGTGTTGTCAATTTTTTATTTCTATTATTTTAGAAATACTTAGTATGACCAAACCTTCCATTTTTCATCCCTGTGGTGTAGGATCTGCAGCTATCTTTCCAACAAGACCGAGCCTGCGCAATTCTGAGTCTTATAACGATAGTTATGGCCAATATACGGGGCACCTTGCGTCTTGGCAATGGGAACCCGTGCCACTCTCGATAACCCCCAAAATTGGCGGCGCGTCTTAGGAGGGACATATGGTCATTAGAGGCATGGTGGATGGGTTAGCGGCATGGTTCCTCACAGGGTACGAATGCCAGATTCTACATGGTTCCCGACGGTGGGTATATGTGAGGCACGAGCGGGAAGACTACTTCGCTTGTCGTCAATTTTTTGTTTTTATTATTTTAGAAATACTTAGTCTGACCAAAACTTCCCTTTTTCATTCCTATGGTGTGTGATTTGCACTTATGTTTCCAACAAGACTGAGCCCGTGCAATTCTGACCCTTAGAGCGATACTTATGACCAATATACGGGGCGCCTTGCGTCTTGGCAATGGGAACCCGTGCCACTCCCACTAACCCCCAAAATTGTCGGTGCGTTTTAGGAGGGACATAGGCTCCTTAGAGGCATGGTGGATGGGCTATCGGCATGGTTCCTCACAGGTTACGAAGGCCATACGCGACATGGTTCCCCATAGTGGGTATATGTGAGGCACGAGCGGGAAGACTACTTCGGGTGTCGTCGATTTTTTTTTATTATTTTAGAAATACTTAGTATGACCAAATCTTCCATTTTTCGTTCCTGTGGTGTGGGATTTGCAGTTATCTTTCCAACAAGACTGAGCCCGCGCAATCCTAAGTATTGTAACGATAGTTATGGCCAATATACGGGGAACCTTGTGTCATGGCAATTTGAACCCATGCCACTCCCGCTAACCCCCAAAATTGGCGGCGCGTCTTCGTCGGGACATATGGTCATTAAGGCATGGTTGATGGGTTAGTGCAATGGTTTCTGATAGGGTACGAACGCCAGACTCTACATGGTTCCCGACGGTGGATGTATGTGAGGCACGAGCGGTAAGACTACTTCGGGTGTTGTCAATTTTTTGTTTTTATTATTTTTGAAATACTTAGTATGACCAAAACTTCCATTTTACATTGCTGTGGTGTGGGATTTGCAGTTATCTTTCCAACAAGACCGAGCCCTCGCAATTTCGAGTCTTATAGCGATAGTTATAGCCAATATATGGGGCACCTTGCGTCTTGGCAATGGGAACCCGTGCCACTCCCGCTAAACCCCAAAATTGGCGGTTCGTCTTAGGAGGGACATACGGTCATTAGAGGCACAGTGGATGGTTTAGCGGCATGGTTCCTCACATGGTACGAACGCCAGACACGACATGGTTCCTGACGGTGGGTATATGTGAGGCACGAGCGGGAAGACTACTTCGGATGTCGTCAATTTTTTGTTTTTCTTATTTTAGAAATACTTAGTATGACCAAAACTTCTGTTTTTCGTTACTGTGGGGTGGGATTTGTAGTTATCTTTCCAACAAGACCGAGCCTGCGCAATTCTGAGTCTTATAGCAATAGTTATGGCCAATATATGAGGCACCTTGTGTCTGGGCAATGGGAACCCGTGCCACTCCCGCTAACACCCAAAATTGGCGGCACGTCTTAGGAGGGACATATAGTCATTAGAGGCATGGTGGTCGGGCTAGCGGCACAGTTCCCCACAGGGTACGAACGCCAGACACGACATGGTTCCCGACGGTGGGTATATGTGAGGCACGAGTGGGAAGTCTACTTCGGGTGTCGTCAATTTTTTGTTTTTATTATTTTAGAAATACTTAGTATGACTAAAACTTCCATTTTTAGTTCCTGTGGTTTGAACAAGACTAAGCCCGCGCAATTCCGCGTCTTATAGATATAGTTATAGCCAATATATGGGGCACCTTGCGTCTTGGCACTGGGAACCCGTGCCACTCCCGCTAAACCCCAAAATTGGCGGCGCGTCTTAGGAGGGACATATGGTCATTAGAGGCACGGTGGATGGGTTAGTGGCACGGTTCATAATAGGGTATGAACGCCAGAGGTGACATGGTTCCCGACGGTGGGTATATGTGAGGCACGAGCGGGAAGACTACTTCGGGTGTCGTCAAATTTTTTTTATTATTTTAGAAATACTTAGTCTGACCAAAACTTCCATTTTTCATTCCTGTGGTGTGGGATTTGCAGCTATCTTTCCAACAAGATGGAGCCCGCGCAATTCTGAGTCCATAGCGATAGTTATGGGCAATATACGAGGCACCTTGCGTCTTGGCAATGGGAACCCATGCCACTCCCGCTTACCCCCAAAATTGGCGGCGCGTCTTAGGAGGGACATACGGTCATTAGAGGCATGGTGGATGGGTTAGCGGCACGGTTTCTCACAGGGTATCAACGCTAGACTCTACATGGTTCCCGACGGTGGGTATAGGTGAGGCACGAGCGGCAAGACTACTTCGTGTCTCGTCAATTTTTTGTTTTTATTATTTTAGAAATACTTGGTATGACCAAAATTTCCATTTTTCATTCCTGTGGTGTGGGATTTGCAGTTATCTTTCCAACAAGACCGAGCCCGCGCAATTCTGAGTCTTATAGCGATAGTTATGGCCAATATACGTGGCACCTTGCGTCTTGGCTATGGGAACCCATGCCACTCCCGCTAACCCCCAAAATTGGCGGCTTATCTTAGGAGGGACATACGTTCAGTAGAGGCATGGTGGATTGGTTAGCGGCACGGTTCCTCACAGTGTACGAACGCCAGACGCGACATGGTTCCTGACAGCGGATATATGTGAGGCACGAGTGGGAAGACTACTTCGGGTGTTGTCAATTTTTTGTTTTTATTATTTTAGAAATAATTAGTATGACCAAACATTCTTCTTTCGTTCCTGTGGTGTGGGATTTGCAGTTATCTTTCCAACAAGACTGAGCCCGCGCAATTCTGAGTCTTAGATCAATAGTTATGGCCAATATACGGGGCACCTTGCTTTTTGTTAATGGGAACCCGTGACACACCCGCTAACCCCCAAAATTGGCAGTGCATTTTAGGAGGGACATACGTTCATTAGAGGCATGGTGGATGGGTTAGCTGCACGGTTCCTCACAGTGCAAGAACGCCAGAAGCGACATGGTTCCCGACGGTGGATATATGTCAGGCAGGAGCGGGAAGACTACTTCGGGTGTCGCCAATTTTTTGTTTTTATTATTTTAGAAATAATTAGTATGACCAAACATTCTTTTTTCGTTGCTGTGGTGTGGGATTTGCAGTTATCTTTCCAACAAGACCGAGCCCGCGCAATTTTGACTCTTATAGCGATAGTTATAGCCAATATACGGGGCACCTTGCGTCTTCGCAATGGGAACCTGTGCCACTCCCGTTAACCCGCAAAATTGGCGGCGTGTCTTTGGAGGGACTTACGGTCATTACAGGCATGGTGGATGGGTTAGCGGCACGGTTCCTCACAGTGTACAAATGCCAGACGCGACAGGGTTCCCGACGGTGGATATATGTGAGGCACGAGAGGGAAGACTACTTCGGGTGTCGTTAATTTTTATTTTTATTATTTTAGAAATACTTAGTATGACCAAAACTTCAGTTTTTCGTTCCTGTAGTGTGGGATTTGCAGTTATCTTTCAAACAAACCAGAGCCCACAAAATGCTGAGTCTTATAGCGATAGCTATGGCCAATATACGGGGCACCTTGCATCTTGGCAATGGGAACCCGTGCCACTCCCGCTAACCCCCAAAATTGGTGGCGCTTAGGAGGGACATACGGTCATAAGAGGCATGGTGGATGGGTTAGTGGCATGGTTTTTCACAGGGTACGAACGCCAGACGCGACATGGTTCCCGACGGTGGGTATATGTGAGGCTTGAGCGGGAAGACCACATCGGGTGTTGTCAATTTTTTGTTTTTATTATTCTAGAAATGCTTAGTATGACCAAAACAGCTGTTTCTTGTTCTTGTGGTGTCGATTTTGCAGTTATCTTTCCAACAAGACTGAGGCTGCGTAATTCTGAGTCTTATAGCGATAGTTATGGCCAATATACGGGGCACCCAGCTTCATGGCAATGGGAACCGTGCCTCTCCCGCTAACCCCCAAAATTGGTGGTGCGTCTTAGGAGGGAAATACGGTCATTAGAGGCCCGGTGGATCGGTTAGTGGCACGGTTCCTCACGGGGTACGAACGCCAGACGCGACATGGTTCCCGACGGTGGGTATATGTGAGGCATGAGCGGGAAGACCAGTTCGGGTGTCGTCAATTTTTTTTTTTCATTATTTTAGAAATACTTAGGATGACCAAAACTTCTGTTTTTTGTTCCTGTGGTGTGGGATTTGCTGTTATCTTTCCAACAAGACCGAGCCCGCGCAATTTTGAGTCTTATAGCGATAGTTATGGCCAATATACGGGGCACCTTGCGTCTTGGCAATGGGAACCCGTGCCACTCCCGCTAACCCGCAAAATTGGCGGTGCGGCTTTTGAGGGACATACGGTCATTACAGGCTTGGTGGATGGGTTAGCGGCACGGTTCCTCATAGGGTACAAAAGCCAAACGCGACATGGTTCCCGACGGTTGGTATATGTGAGGCACGAGCGGGAAGACTACTTCGGGTGTCGTTAATTTTTTATTTTTATTAATTTAGAAATACTTAGTATGACCAAAACTTTAGTTTTTCGTACCTGTGGTGTGGGATTTGCAGTTATCTTTCCAACAAGAGCGAGCCCGCGCAATTCTGAGTCTTATTGCGATAGTTATGGCCAATATACGGGGCACCTTGCGTCTTGGCAATGGGAACCCGTGCCACTCCCGCTTACCCCCAAAATTCGCGGCGTGTCTTAGGAGGGACATTCAGTCATTAGAGGCACGATTTAGTGGGTTAGTGGCATGGTTCGTCACAGGGTACGAACGCCACATGCGACATGTTCCCGACGTTGGGTATATGTCGGGCATGACCAGGAAGACTACTTCGGATGTCGTCAATTTTTTGTTTTTATTATTTTAGAAATACTTGGTATGACCAAAACATCTATTTCTTGCTCTTGTGGTGTGGAATTTGCAGTTATCTTTCCAACAAGACCGAGCCCGCGCGATTCTGAGTCTTACAGTGATAGTTATGGCCAATATACGGGGCACCTTGCGTCTTGGCAATGGGAACCCGTGCCACTCCCGCTAACCCCCAAAATTGGCGGCGCGTCTTAGGAGGGACATACGGTCATTAGAGGCATGGTGGATGCGTTAGCGGCATGGGTCCTCACAAGGTATCAACGCTAGAGGCGACATGATTCCCAACGGTCCGTATATGTGAGGCACGAGCGGGAAGATTACTTCCGGTATCGTCAATTTTTTGTTTTTATTATTTTAGAAATAATTATGATGACCAAAACTTCTATTTTTCGTTTCTGTGGTGTGGGATTTGCAGTTATCTTTCCAACCAGACCGAGCCCGTGCCATTCTAAGTCTTGCAGCAATAGTTATGGCCAATATACGGTGCACCTTACGTCTCGGCATTGGGAACCCATGCCACTCCCGCTAACCCCCAAAATTGGCGGTGCATCTTAGAAGGGACATACGGTCATGACAGGCATGGTGGATGCGTTAGCGGCATAGTTACTCATTGGGTACGAATGCCAAACGCAACATGGTTCCCGACGGTGGGTATATGTGAGGCACGAGCGGGAAGACTACTTCGGGTGTCGTCAATTGTTTGTTTTTATTATTTTATAAATTATTAGGATGACCAAAACTTCCGTTTTTTGTTCCTGTGGTGTGGGATTTGCAGTTATCTTTCCTACAAGACCGAGCCCACGCAATTCTGAGTCTTATAGCGATAGTTATGGACAATATACGGGGCACCTTGCGTCTTAGCAATGGGAACCCGTGCCACTCTCGCTAACTCCTAAAATTGGCGGCGCGTCTTAGGAAGGAGATACGGCCATTAGAGGCATAGTGGATGGGTTAGCGGCATGGTTCCTCATAGGGTACGAATTCCGAACGCGACATGGTTCCCGACGGTGGGTATATGTGAGGCACGAGCGGGAAGACTACTTCGGGTGTTGTCAATTTTTTATTTTTATTATTTTAGAAATACTTAGTATGACCAAAACTTCCGTTTTTCATTCCTGTGGTGTGCGATTTGAAGTTATCTTTCCAACAAGACGAGCCCGCGCAATTCTGAGTCTTATAGCGATATTTATGGCCAATATACGGGGCACCTTGCGTCTTAGCAATGGGAACACGTGCCACTCCCGCTAACCCCCAAAATTGGCGACGCGTCTTAGGAGGGAGATACGATCATTAGAGGCATAGTGGATGGGTTAGCAGCATGGTTCCTCACAGGGTACGAATGCCAAACGGGACATGGTTCCCGACGGTGGGTATATGTGAGGCAAGAGCGGGAAGACTACTTCGGGTGTCGTCAATTGTTTGTTTTTATTATTTTAGAAATTATTAGGATGACAAAAACTTCCGTTTTTCATTCCTGTGGTGTGGGATTTGCAGTTATCTTTCCAACAAGACTGAGCCCGCGGAATTCTGAGTCTTATAGCGTTAGTTATCGCCAATATACGGGGCACCTTGCGTCTTAGCATTGGGATCCCGTGCCAGTCCCGCTAATCCCCAAATTTGGCGGCGCGTCTTAGGAGGGATATACGGTCATTAGAGGCACAGTGGATGGGTTAGCCGCACGGTTCCTCACAGGGCACGAATGCCAAACGCGACATGGTTCCCGATGGTGGGTATATGTGATGCACGAGCGAGAAGACTACGTCTTCGGGTGTCGTCAATTGTTTGTTTTTATAATTTTAGAAACTATTAGGATGACCAAAACTTCCGTTTTTCATTCCTGTGGTGTGGGATTTGCAGTTATCTTTCCAACAAGACTGAGCCCTCGCAATTCTGAGTCTTATAGCGATAGTTATGGCCAATAAACGGGGCACCTTGCGTCTTAGCAATGGGAACCCGTGCCACTCCCGCTAACCCGCAAAACTGGCGGCGCGTCTTAGGAGGGAGATACAGTGATTAGAGGCATAGTGGATGGGTTAGCGGCATGGTTCCTCACAGGGTACGAATGCCAAACGCGACATGGTTCCCGACGGTGGGTATATGTGAGGCACGAGCGGGAAGACTACTTCGGGTGTCATCAATTGTTTATTTTTATTATTTTAGAAATTATTAGGATGACCAAAACTTCCGTTTTTCATTCCTGTGGTGTGGGATTTGCAGTTATCTTTCCAACAAGACCGATCCCGCGCAATTCTGAGTCTTATAGCGATAGTTATGGCCAATATACGGTGCACCTTGCGTCTTAGCAATGGGAACCCGTGCCACTCCCGCTAACCCGCAAAATTGGCGGCGCATCTTAGGAGGGAGATACGATCATTAGAGGCACAGTGGATTTGTTAGCAGCATGGTTGCTCACAGGGTACGAATGCCAAACGCGACATGGTTCCCGACGGTGGGTATATGTGAGGCACGAGCAGGAAGACTACTTCGGGTGTCGACAATTTTTTATTTTTATTATTTTAGAAATACTTAGTATGACCAAAACTTCCATTTTTCATTCCTGTGGTGTGGGATTTGCAGTTATTTTCCAACAAGACGAGCCCGCACAATTCTGAGTCTTATAGCGATAGTTATGGCCAATATACGGGGCACCTTGCGTCTTAGCAATGGGATCCCGTGCCACTCCCGCTAACCCCCAAAATTGGCGGCGCGTCTTAGGAGGGAGATACGGTCATTAGAGGCACAGTGGATGGGTTAGCGGCACGGTTCCTCACAGGGTACGAATGCCAAACGCGACATGGTTCCCGACGGTGGGTATATGTGAGGCACGAGCGGGAAGACTACATTTACGGGTGTCGTCAATTGTTTGTTTTTATAATTTTAGAAACTATTAGGATGACCAAAACTTCCGTTTTTCATTCCTGTGGAGTGGGATTTGCAGTTATCTTTCGAACAAGACTGAGCCCTCGCAACTCTGAGTCTTATAGCGATAGTTATGGCCAATATACGGGGCACCTTGCGTCTTAGCAATGGGAACCCGTGCCACTCCCGCTAACCCGCAAAATTGGCGGCGCGTCTTAGGAGGGAGATACAGTCATTAGAGGCATAGTGGATGGGTTAGCGGCACGGTTCCTCACAGGGTACGAATGCCAAACGCGACATGGTTCCCGACGGTGGGTATATGTGAGGCACGAGCGGGAAGACTACTTCGGGTGTCGTCAATTGTTTGTTTTTATTATTTTAGAAACTGTTAGGATGACCAAAACTTCCGTTTTTCATTCCTGTGGTGTGGGATTTGCAGTTATCTTTCCAACAAGAACGAGCCCTCGCAATTTTGAGTCTTATAGCGATAGTTATGGCCAATATACGGGGCACCTTGCGTCTTAGCAATGGGAACCCGTGCCACTCCCGCTAACCCGCAAAATTGGCGGCGCGTCTTAGGAGGGAGATACAGTCATTAGAGGCATAGTGGATGGGTTAGCGGCACGGTTCCTCACAGGGTACGAATGCCGAAGGCGACATGGTTCCCGACGGTGGGTATATGTGAGGCACGAGCGGGAAGACTACTTCGGGTGTCGTCAATTTTTTATTTTTATTATTTTAGAAATACTTAGTTTGACCAAAACTTCCGTTTTTCATTCCTGTGGTGTGGGATTTGCAGTAATCTTTCTAACAAGACGAGCCCGCGCAATTCTGAGTCTTATAGCGATAGTTATGGCCAATATACGGGGCACCCTGCGTCTTAGCAATGGGAACCCCTGCCACTGCCGCTAACCCCCGAAATTGGCGGCGCGTCTTAGGAGTGCGATACGGCCATTAGAGGCACAGTGGATGGGTTAGCGGCACAGTTCCTCACAGGGTACGAATGCCAAACACGACATGGTTCCCGACGGTGGGTATATGTGAGGCACGAGCGGGAAGACTACTTCGGGTGTCGTCAATTGTTTGTTTTTATTATTTTAGAAACTATTAGGATGACCAAAACTTCTGTTTTTCATTCCTGTGGTGTAGGATTTGCATTTATCCTTTCCAACAAGACCGAGCCCGCGCAATTCTGAGTATTATAGCGATAGTTATGGCCAATATACGGGGCACCTTGCGTCTTAGCAATGGGAACCCGTGAGACTCCCGCTAACCCCCAAAATTGGCGGCGCGTCTTAGGAGGTAGATACGGTTACTAGAGGCACAGTGGATGGGTTAGCGGCATCGTTCCTCACAGGGTACGAATGCCAAACGCGACATGGTTCCCGACGGTGGGTATATGTGAGGCACGAGCGAGAAGACTACTTCGGGTGTCGTCAATTTTTTATTTTTATTATTTTAGAAAAACTTAGTTCGACCAAAACTTCCGTTTTTCATTCCTGTGGTGTGGGATTTGCAGTTATCTTTCCAACAAGATGAGCCTGCGCAATTCTGAGTCTTACAGCGATAGTTATGGCCAATTTACGGGGCACCCTGCGTCTTAGCAATGGGAACCCGTGCCACTCCTGGTAACCCCCAAAATTGGCGGCGCGTCTTAGGAGGGAGATACGGTCATTAGAGGCACAGTGGATGGGTTAGCGGCACGGTTCCTCACAGGATACGAATGCCAAACGCGACTTGGTTCCCGACGGTGGGTATATGTGAGGCACGAGCGGGAAGACTACTTTGGGTGTCGTCAATTGTTTGTTTTTAGTATTTTAGAAACTATTAGGATGACCAAAACTTCCGTTTTTCATTCCTGTGGTGTAGGATTTGCATTTATCTTTCCAACAAGACCGAGCCCGCGCAATTCTGACTCTTATAACGATAGTTATGGCCAATATATGGGGCACCTTGCGTCTTAGCAATGGGAACCCGTGCCACTCCCGCTAACCCCCAAAATTGGCGGCGCGTCTTAGGAGGGAGATATGGTCATTAGAGGCACAGTGGATGGGTTAGCGGCACGGTTCCTCACAGGGTACGAATGCCAAACGCGACATGGTTCCCAACGGTGGGTATATGTAAGGCACGAGCGGGAAGACTACTTCGGGTGTCGTCAATTTATTATTTTCATTATTTTAGAAAGACTTAGTATGACCAAAACTTCCGTTTTTCATTCCTGTGGTGTTGGATTTGCAGTTATCTTTCCAACAAGACTGAGCCCGCGCAATTCTGAGTCTTATAGCGATAGTTATGGCCAATATACGGGGCACCTTGCGTCTTAGCAATGGGAACCCGTACCACTCCCGCTAACCCCCAAAATTGGCGGCGCGTCTTAGGAGGGAGATACGGTCATTAGAGGCACAGTGGATAGGTTAGCGGCACGGTTCCTCACAGGGTACGAATGCCAAACGCGACATGGTTCCCGACGGTGGGTATAGGTGAGGCACGAGCGGGAAGACTACTTCATGTGTCGTCAATTGTTTGTTTTTATTATTTTAGAAATTATTAGGATGACCAAAACTTCCGTTTTTCATTCCTGTGGTGTGGGACTTGCAGTTATCTTTCCAACAAGACCGAGCCCGCGCAATTCTGAGTCTTATAGCGATAGTTATGGCCAATATACGGGGCACCTTGCGTCTTAGCAATGGGAACCCGTGCCACTCCCACTAACCCCCAAAATTAGCGACGCGTCTTAGGAGGGAGGTACGGTCATTAGAGGCATAGTGGATGGGTTAGCGGCACGGTTCCTCGTAGGGTACGAATGCCAAACGCGACATGGTTCCCGACGGTGGGTATATGTGAGGCATGAGCGGGAAGACTACTTCGGGTGTCGTCAATTTTTTGTTTTTATTACTTTAGAAATAATTACGATGATCAAAACATCCGTTTTTCATTCCTGTCGTGTGGGATTTGCAGTTATCTTTCCAACAAGACCGAGCCCGCGCAATTCTGAGTGTTATAGCGATAGTTATGGCCAATATACGGGGCATCTTGCGTCGTGGCAATGAGAACCCGTGCCACTCCCGCTAACACCCAAAATTCGCGGCGTGTCTTAGGAGGGACATTCAGTCATTAGAGGCAGGGTGGATGGGTTAGCGGTGTAGGACCGAGACGTGCGACTAGAGGGGGCGGGTGAATAGGAGCACTTGAAATCACAAAATCACAAACCCCCAAGTGAAACCAGAAACTAAGCACTGTCCACTGAACAGATATGTGCCAAGTAGTGCAAGGGTGCCGCCCACTGTGAGGATATGCGCCAATGCGAGAAAACTCAAGATCCGAACAAGAGTGACAGCACAGCAATGGATTTTGCAATATCCGCCACAAGACACTCACCACACCTAGGTGTGTCTCACTGTCTTACAGTAAGCAAAGAGAATGGTCTCAAGGGAGGAATGCGAAAATCAGCAGCAAAATCACAGCGGAAAAACCAACCTGGGAAGAACACAGCAGCTTCCTGACAGGACCGGACTATCCGGTGGCCAACACCGGATTGTCCGATGGGACCGGACTATCCGGTGCCTGATGCCGGACTGTCTGGTGGCACTGTCCGGACAACACCTCACTCCGGACGGTCCGGTGGGCGCTGCCGGACTATCCGGTGGAACCGGACTGTCCGGTGGCCTCTGCCGGATGGTCCGGTAGGGTCGCAGAAAAGATGATTTCAAATCAAAACCTGATCAAACCTTGTCCAAACTTCACGAAATTCAGCACAGGTTATCTGGACCCTATTTCAAAGTTATTCCCAACAGATCTACTCAAGGTAACTGCGGAATCAGCGGGAATTTCAGATCTTGTGAAATAGACATCCTTGGGCAAGAAAGGGAAAAACACCAAAGAGGCTTGCTCGTGGCAATCCAGCAGGATTGAGATGAACTAAGTCATGACCTCCACGTCCTAGCAAGTCCAGAACATCAGCAAAGAAAGGGATTCAAGCTTGCCCAACAAAAACACCCAAAAAGGCAAGGATTGAACCCAACAACCAAAGTGAGAGGGGGAGGAGAAGAACACAAGGTTGCTGCACCAATTTGCTTCGATTAAGTGCCCAAGATGGGTCTAAAGATTCAGCATACAAGCAGAAATTCGTCCCAAGCAACCACCCTCACCTTCCCTCAAGATTAGGAGGCTAAATCCTACTCTAACCTCTCTAACAATGGAGCTCAAAGCTTAAGGACGAAAATCACCAAGTGAGGACTAATCCTAGAAGCCAAGAGGCCTTCTAATGACCTACACTGAACCTATTTATACCCGAGTGCTATTTAGACAGTTTTGCACTTAGGTCCCTACAGCTAGACAAACCCTAAGGACTCGAACGAAAGATTACAGGATATTTCGGGATGGACGACCACGATGGAATCTTGATCTTCGTAAGTTCCACGCAATCCTCGGATGTTCTCCACGTGGCCAGTAGTCCAATGCGCGATCCGCCCCCGGTTTTGAAGTCAAAAACCGGGAAACTTTAGGAAGTCTCCGCCTGGGCCGGATTTGGCCCATCTTCTCTATCTTTCCGAGTCGTGGCCCAACTCACCAAGGCTTGGGTAGCTTGGTTGACGGTTTTGAGCCGAAGCCGCCAAAGCCTCCCTCGCACGCCTTCGCGCCACGCATTCGGGTTGGAGCACCGCGGTGGCGCCCGGCATCCCCTATCCATCGGGGTAGCCTCGCAGTCCTTCGGAGGACTTACTCCTGCCGTCGTCATGCCGCTCCTCCGTAGACCGAGATCCCATGGCCGACAGACGCCGAGTGTGCCTCCAGTCCTTCGGAGACTTCCCTCTACCTCCAGTCCATCGGAGGGCCTCCTGTCCATCGGAGGTCTTGTGCCCAAGTTCTTCTGGGTCTTGCTACTGTTGACAATCACTCATCACTCCAGAGGCAATGGAGCCGGTCCATTGGCTCTCAATCTCCCCCTTGATGAGTGCATTGTCAACACCTTCAACCTGTAACCTAAAATAGAACAAAGACAAAAGAAAAGCGTAAAACCGAAAAGAAAGAAGAAGAAGAAGTTGCTCAATATGCCCAAAAACCAAATACTGGCAGAAAAGGGCAAATTGAGACTACAACAAAAACAAAGCCAAAGATCGACCCGCTAAGACAAGGGATCTACAACAGGCCATAAACAAATATGAGACTTGCAGATTTCAGATTTAGCAATTTTGAACTTCAAGCAAATCAGATCATGTGCCAGGGGCTATTCACTTGTCGTTGCCACTTCTTACCAACCAATGCCAAGCCTAGGTTCAGAAGACCATCAGGAGCTTAAGACAAGGTTTTGGTCATACACAGCCCAGTCCAAGTTCAAGCCAAGGTGCAAAGGCAAGCTATCTCAAACTAGATCAGTGTGTCAAGTGAACCCTCCTGAATCTTTTCAATTTAATTCATAGGACAGCACTTGTAAATCACATTAATTCAGATTTTAGATATGAACAAGGTGCCATAAATGCTTAGGCATTCGTGCAACCCAGGCATACAACTAGCATATCCAAGCATGAAAAGATAGCATAGCATTCAACATTCCTACACATGCTAGGTAGCCAGGTCAAGTGGTGATCATGGTTTTTGATTTGAAAGAAGTAAAAATGACGAAGCTCACAAAAGATATTAGACAGATTCAAGGAGCTTAGCCAACCATGATCATGCAAGCAACTGTACAATCTAGCACAAGCATGTAGGGCTAGTGAAAGTGAAATGCATATGTTACAATGCAATGCATGGTATGGGACAAAATGCAAGAGAAGCAAAGAGAAACAAAGAAAGAAAAGAAGGCAAACGCAAAAACAAAACCTAAACTATACCAAAGTTACCCCAACCTAAAAGGGATAACAAACACCAAGCTCCCCACGGAAGTGAGCAAAAACGCTCAGGTCTAAGGGCTTGGTAAACATATCGGCCATGTGTTTGGTTTTGGAGTGCAGAACGGGGTTCTTAGCTACAGAAATAGCAGAAGTAGAGTCAACTAGGAGAGGGATCTTCCTAAAACTGAGACCAAAGTCGCTCAAGGTGGACTTCATCCAAAGCAGCTGGGAGCAGCAGCTAACAGCAGCAATGTATTCATCTTCTGTGGTGGAAGTGGCTACGCTAGATTGCTTACGTGAGGACCAAGAAATAAGGGAAGAACCGAGAAACTGGCAGGTGCCGGAAGTAGACTTGCGCTCCAGCCGACAACCCGCAAAGTCAGCATCCGAATACCCTCAAAGAGAGAGCAACGAAGCTGAAGAGAACCAAAGTCCAAGCTCAGGAGTGTATTTCAGATACCTGAAGATGCGCTTCACCGCTTGACGGTGTGATAGCCTTGGTGAGGCCTGAAAACGTGCACAGAGGCAAACCGCGAACTGAATGTCCGGCCTGGTCGCCGTCAGGTACAGAAGTGAGCCGATCATCCCTCGATACTCTCTTTGGTCCACCACCTCCCCTTCTTCATCCACATCAAGAGCCGTCTGTGTTGACATGGGAGTCGCCATGGGCTTGAGATCTCCCTTGTCAAACTTCCTCAAAATGTCCTTCGTGTACTTGGCTTGATGGACGAAGGTTCCTTCTGGGCCTTGCTTAATCTGAAGCCCGAGAAAGAACTGAAGCTCACCCATGAGACTCATCTCGAATTCACTGCTCATCTGTTCAGCAAACTTAGACACCAAAGCGTGAGATGAACCACCAAAGATAATGTCATCAACATATATCTGAACTAGAAGGGTGTCACCGCCACGACTCAACAAAAACAAGGTCTTGTCTACTGAACCCATCACAAAACCAGACTTGAGCAGAAAGGTTTTCAACCTAGCATACCAAGCTCTTGGGGCTTGCTTCAGACCATACAAGGCTTTTCTCAACTTATACACCCGGTCTGGAAACTTGGCACTCTCAAAGCCAGGAGGTTGTCTCACATAAACCTCCTCCTCTATGTAACCGTTTAAAAAGGCTGACTTGACATCCATCTGCTGCAATTTGAAGCCTTTAGAGGCAGCAAAGGCAAGCAGAATCTTAATAGCCTCTAAATGAGCTACAGGAGCAAAGGTTTCCTCATAATCTATCCCCTCCTTCTGACAAAAACCCTAGGCTACCAATCTCGGTTTGTTCCTCACAACCATCCCATCCTCACCCTGTTTGTTCTTGAAAACCCACTTGGTTCCTATAGGGTGGCAGTTTGGTGGAGGTTCAACTAACTCTCGGACATGGTTTCTCTCAAAGTTTTCCAACTCCTCATGCATGGCGTTCACCCAACTAGGATCAGATAATGCATGTGACACATCCCGGGGTTCGAAAGAAGCAACAAATGCGGAGTGACAGAAAAAGGCCAGAGAGTTAACTAAAGAACGTGTGACACGCTGGTGTAGGTCTCTAATCATCCTGTCTGGAGGGTGATCCCGCTGGACCTGCCGAGATGGAACAATCTCAGAGGTCACCTCCCGTTCGTCCTCAGCGGGGCCAACCTCTGCTCGAGCTTGTGGTCGGGGGAGTGAGGACGAAGACGTAGGCAAGGGTCCTCCTTCATCTTCAGAGCTCGTAGCAGAGGGGGCAGTAGCTGCAGCCGGTGCAGTGGCTCCTGCATCACCAGCATCTACTTCGCCTTCCTCATCTTCAAAGATGGGAGCGCCTTGTTCATCGTCACCTAAAAGTTCAAATGCAGGGGTTGTGCAAGGCATAGATTCATCAAAGGAAACTTCACAGGTCTCAACCACTTGTCTAGTATCAAGGATCCACACTCTATATGCCCTAGAGCTAGAGGCGTATCCAAGAAAAATACCATCCAAGCAGCGAGATTCAAATTTGTCCAAATGCCCCCCCTTTTTGAGCACAAAGCATCTACAGCCAAATGCACGTAGGTGCTTGACGCTAGGCTGCCTGCCAAACCGTAGCTCATACGAAGTCTTTCCCAAGAAAGCCCGTAGAAAGATACGGTTGGCAATGTAACAGGCCGTTTTCATAGCCTCAGCCCAAAAGCGTCGCGGAGTCCTATGCTCATCAAGCATCGTCCGCGCCATCTCTACAAGTGTGCGGTTCTTTCGTTCCACAACACCGTTCTGCGGTGGGGTATAAGGAGATGAGAATTGGTGATCAAGACCAAGGTCACGACAAAAGGTTTCAAAACGAGAGTTACGAAATTCAACGCCATTGTCGCTGCAGATAGCCCTCATGGCTTTATGACTCTCATTCCTTAACCTCAAGACCAGATCCCGAACAAAACCAAAAGCTTATCTTTGAATTCCATGAAGAACACCCACGAATAGCGAGAAAAGTCATCCACAACTACAAGCACATACCACTTCCCACTGACCGACTGTACTCGAGCAGGACCAACCGTGTCCATATGTAGCAGCTCACCCGAGTAAGAGGTCATCACCTGATTGACAGGTGCATGAGAAGCGGCAACCATCTTGCCATGACGACAGGGGTGGCATACTAAGTCCTTTTCTGCTTTCAAATTGGGCAATCCTCGGATCAGATCCATTGAGCTCAACCTGACTAGCAGATCAAAACTCAAATGGCCAAGCCTCCTATGCCACTTCCAAATATCAGCAGAAGGACTAGCAACCAAACACCGAGGAGGTCCAGAAACAGATGCAAGGTCAACCTTAAAAACCTGCCCATAGGGCAAAATCCGACAAACAAGGTTTTCCTTAGCATCAAGCACACAAGAGGAACCCTCCTTAAAACGAACCTCAAACCCTTCCTTGAGAAGTTGCGAGACGGAGACCAAATTGAACCCCAAATTCCTCACCAAAGCAACTTCTCTCTGGGAAAGCTTACTAGAAAGTGCAACAGAACCAACACCCAACACTTTACCTTGACCATTATCCCCGAATGTGATGTACTCCTTGGTGCTCATGGGGTTGAGGCTGGAGAACCATCTGCGGTGCCCTGTCATGTGCCTAGAGCAACCAGAGTCCATGATCCATATGTCCTCCAGGCCTTGATCCTGCAAAATAAAGGAAAGCGAGAGTGAGCAAATGGTCCGGCACTGGGGTTAGTGTAATCGCTGAACCAGTGCCGAGCCATCCGCTCAAAAGTGGGGTAAACACAGTCAAAGTAAGCATCACGTCTACCTGGGTACCCACGACCTCTAAAGCGTGAACTCTCAAACCCTCTACCTCCAAAGCCTCGGTCAGAAAAACCATAGCCGCGCTGAAAACGACTAGGAGCTCGACCGGAAAAGCGTCTCTCTCTGCTAGGAACACGGGCCTGAAAACTACCTCCTCTCTCACCAGCAAAGCGGTCTCTCAGCTCACCGCGACGGGGAAGATCATGCCTACCACCCCGGTAGAACTGATCCTGGTTCCCCTAGGCTCTCTCCTGCCTCTCAACTCGCCTCCTGCTGAAGCAAAACTCCTCCAAGTGGCCATTCCGCTGGCAAAAGTCACAGTGGTAGACAGGCCTCTTGGGAGAGGGTTTAGGCTGAGCCTTAGGCTTAGGTGGAGTAGCCTTGGGTGGAACAGGCTGCTCGACTCTCTCCTTGCTCACTGGAGGCATGAGAATCTCAGTCACTACTCTGTGCAGCTTAGCCTGTGAGGGCTTGGGTGTCCAGAACTGCTTCTTTGGGGCAGCCTTAAGAGGCTCATGGTAAACCCCATCAACAGTAGGGCTAGGCTGAGGAGAGGCAGTCTTAAGCTTAATTGGCGAACTCTTCTTCTCACCCGAAGTACTACTCTCTCCTAACCCAAGTCCACTCATATCACCCTCAGCTCTCTTGGTGCTCTCCAAGATCATCCTAAGTTGGGGCTCTCTAGCATACATCCAACTGAGCACCTCTCTCAAACGGTTGTTCTCATCAACCAAGATCTGTTTCTCCTCTCTCAGATCCTTCAGAACTAAAGTCTGGTCAGCACAAGTAGGGCAGTGTAGAGAGGGAATAGAGAAAGCAGACTTCTCTAAATTCTTAATGGTGGCATCCCTATCCACCAACCTCAACCTCAGAGTGAGACAGTTCTCACAAGTGTCAGGGGATGCTAAAAGCATCTCAAGGTCAACTCTCAACTGCACGAGCTCACTCTCCAAGGTACGACAGACCATGCACGCACCCAAAAGCGTGGGTCTAGCCCTAAGCTCCTCCAACTCCTTGAGCTATCCCTCACACTTCACCTTCAGCTCAGCTATGTCAACAACGAGGTGGGGACACATCTCACACTCAGTCACATCACTTAAAATAGGCTCATCCAGTTTAGACTAGAGCTTGCCTAACTCTACCTTCAGCCTATCCATTTCCTCTACCTGATGAGCATACTTGCTCTTCTGCTCACAGAGATCTCTCATCAAAGTCTCACAGGTAGGACACTCAGTCTCACTAGGCTAGGCTGACACACTCTTCAGCCTGTCTATCTCAGCTAAAGCATCAGCCAACTTGGCTTTCTGCTTCTGCAGCTTCTTGGCTGCCTTCTCCAACAACCTATCCTGGTCTTTCAACTCACGACTATTGGACTCCAACATCTCAAGAATTTCAGCTTGCTCAGGAGTTACCTCTTCATCGGATGAGTCATTGTCGTTGCCCTTGTCGTCCTTGTCCTCAAGCGCCATGGAGCAAAAGGATCTCCGGTGCATCTTGTGCTTGCGCTTGGACTTGGTGGAGACGAAGCAGAGTCAGGCTGGGCCGCCTTGGTCCCTCCTCTTGTCTCGCTTGGTGACGATCTCCTCATCGCTTGAGCTCGACGAAGACAAAGAGGAGGAAGATGATCCACCACACATACCACCAAGCTCGGCGAAGAAGGCCTTGTCCCGCTTCCGGTTGTCCTTCTGGTAGCTCTTGAAAGCCTTCCGGAAGTTCTTGATCTTGCTGGAGCGGTGCTTGGTGTGGTCACGCTTGCCGGAGTGGTACTTGTTGGAGTCGCGGGAGTGGCTCTTGCCCTTCTTGTAGTAGTCGTTCTGCTTGTTTGGGCATTCGGCAATGAAGTGGCCAACCTCTCCGCACTCGAAGCACTTGGGCCTCTCACCCCTCTTCTTGCTCATCCGGTTGTCATAGGCGCGCTGAAAGCGGCTAGACACCAGACAAAGCTCATCATCCCCAAGTGACGCCAACTGCTCCTCTGTAACAGACATAAGAGCAGAAAACGAAAAGTTGTGAAGCTGGGGGTTAGAAATGGCCTCACTGGAGGGAGAAGCCAAGGCCAAGCTCTTGGAGCCAGTACAAGCGAGAGAGTCTCTCAACTTGTAATCCACCTCAGTGGCCTTGAGCTTACTTTAAAGAGTCTCCACTCCAATTGTGTCATAGGCCTCAGACTCGATGATCGAGTTAACCTTGATCTCCCATACCTTCCTGTCCAACGCATACAGCAACTTGACAGCCTGCTGATGGTCGGTGTAAGGGATCCTCTCAGGGCTAGAGTTAACGCGCAACTTGTTGATCCTCTCAGAGTGCGAACTTTGTTGTGGTTCCAGTTGCCCAGGGCACTACCCCAGCGATTGTGGCTCAGCATGAGGCGAACGCCAAAGCTGTTAACTTTCTCTTCTCAGGACTTGGTCCAGTTGATTATGAGAAAGTGAGCCATCTTGAGACTGCCCGTCAGATCTGGTCCCTGCTGAGTGCACACCATGAGGGCACTGCTACCATCAAGGGGCGTCTCGTTGAGACTTACAGGCGCGAGTATGAAAATTTCGTTCAGAAGCCTGGTGAGTCCATCGATGACTTGTTTGGTCGTTTTCAATCGATCATCAACAAGTTGCGTGTTAACTCTAGCCCTGAGAGGATCCCATACACCGACCATCAGCAGGCTGTCAAGTTGCTGTATGCGTTGGACAGGAAGGTATGGGAGATCAAGGTTAACTCGATCATCGAGTCTGAGGCCTATGACACAATTGGAGTGGAGACTCTTTACAGTAAGCTCAAGGCCACTGAGGTGGATTACAAGTTGAGAGACTCTCTCGCTTGTACTGGCTCCAAGAGCTTGGCCTTGGCTTCTCCCTCCAGTGAGGCCATTTCTAAGCCCCAGCTTCACAACTTTTCGTTTTCTGCTCTTATGTCTGTTACAGAGGAGCAGTTGGCGTCACTTGGGGATGATGAGCTTTGTCTGGTGTCTAGCCGCTTTCAGCGCACCTATGACAACCGGATGAGCAAGAAGAGGGGCGAGAGGCCCAATTGCTTCGAGTGCGGAGAGGGTGGCCACTTCATTGCCGAATGCCCAAACAAGCAGAACGACTACTACAAGAAGGGCAAGAGCCACTCCCGCGACTCCAACAAGTACCACTCCGGCAAGCGTGACCACACCAAGCACCGCTCCAGCAAGATCAAGAACTTCCGGAAGGCTTTCAAGAGCTACCAGAAGGACAACCGGAAGCGGGACAAGGCCTTCTTCGCCGAGCTTGGTGGTCTGTGTGGCGGATCATCTTCCTCCTCTTCGTCTTTGTCGAGCTCAAGCGATGAGGAGATCGTCACCATGTGGGACAAGAGGAGGGACCAAGGCGGTCCAGCCAGACTCTGCTTCGTCTCCACCAAGTCCAAGCGCAAGCACAAGATGCACCGGAGATCCTTTTGCTCCATGGCGCTTGAGGACAAGGACGACAAGGGCAACGACAATGACTCATCCGATGAAGAGGTAACTCCTGAGCAAGCTGAAATTCTTGAGATGTTGGAGTCAAATAGTCGTGAGTTGAAAGCCCAGGATAGGATGTTGGAGAAGGCAGCCAAGAAGCTGCAGAAGCAGAAAGCCAAGTTGGCTGATGCTTTAGCTGAGATAGACAGGCTGAAGAGTGTGTCAGCCCAGCCTAGTGAGACTGAGTGTCCTACCTGTGAGACTTTGATGAGAGATCTCTGTGAGCAGAAGAGCAAGTATGCTCATCAGGTAGAGGAAATGGATAGGCTGAAGGTAGAGTTTGGGAAGCTCCAGTCTAAGCTGGATGAGCCTATTTTAAGTGATGTGACTGAGTGTGAGATATGTTCCTACCTCGCTATTGACATAGCTGAGCTAAAGGTGAAGTGTGAGGGACAGCTCAAAGAGTTGGAGGAGCTTAGGGCTAGACCCATGCTTTTGGGTGCGTGCATGGTCTGTCCTACTTTGGAGAGTGAGCTTGTGCAGTTGAGAGCTGACCTTGAGATGCTTTTAGCATCCCCTGACACTTGTGAGAACTGTCTCACTCTGAGGTTGCTGTTGGTGGATAGGGATGCCACCATTAAGAAGTTAGAGAAGTCCGCTTTCTCTTTTCCCTCTCTACACTGCCCTACTTGTGCTGATCAGACTTTAGTTCTGAAGGATCTGAGAGAGAAGAAACAGATTTTGGTTGATGAGAACAACCGTTTGAGAGAGGTGCTCAGTTGGATGTATGCTAGAGAGCCCCAACATAGGATGATCTTGGAGAGCACCAAGAGAGCTGAGGGTGATATGAGTGGACTTGGGTTAGGAGAGAGTAGTACTTCGGGTGAGAAGAAGAGTTCACCAATTAAGCTTAAGACTGCCTCTCCTCAGCCTAGCCCTACTGTTGATGGGGTTTACCATGAGCCTCTTAAGGCTGCCCCAAAGAAGCAGTTCTGGACACCCAAGCCCTCACAGGCTAAGCTGGACAGAGTAGTGACTGAGATTCTCAAGCCTCCAGTGAGCAAGGAGAGAGTCGAGCAGCCTGTTCCACCCAAGGCTACTCCACCTAAGCCTAAGGTTCAGCCTAAACCCACTCCCAAGAGGCTTGTCTACCACTGTGACTTTTGCCAGCGGAATGGCCACTTGGAGGAGTTTTGCTTCAGGAGGAAGCGAGTTGAGAGGCAGGAGAGAGCCTAGGGGAAGCAGGATCAGTTCTACCAGGGTGGTAGGCAGGATCTTCCCCGTTGTGGTGAGATGAGAGACCACTTTGCTGGTGAGAGAGGAGGCAGTTTTCAGGCCCGTGTTCCTAGCGGAGAGAGACGCTTTCCCGGTCGAGCTCCTAGTCGTTTTCAGCGCGGCTATGGTTTTTCTGACCGAGGCTTTGGAGGTAGAGGGTTTGAGAGCTCATGGTTTAGAGGTCGTGGGTACCCAGGTAGACGTGATGCTTACTTTGACTGTGTTTACCCCACTTTTGAGCAGATGGCTCGGCACTGGTTCAGCGATTACACTAACCCCAGTGCCGGACCATTTGCTCACTCTCGCTTTCCTTGATTTTGCAGGATCGAGGCCTGGAGGACATATGGATCATGGACTCTGGTTGCTCTAGGCACATGACAGGGCACCGCAGATGGTTCTCCAGCCTCAACCCTGTGAGCACCAAGGAGTACATCACATTCGGGGATAATGGTCAAGGTAAAGTGTTGGGTGTTGGTTCTGTTGCACTTTCTAGCAAGCTTTCCCTGAGAGAAGTTGCTTTGGTGAGGAATTTGGGGTTCAATTTGGTCTCCGTCTCGCAACTTCTCAAGGAAGGGTTTGAGGTTCGTTTTAAGGAGGGTTCCTCTTGTGTGCTTGATGCTAAGGAAAACCTTGTTTGTCGGATTTTGCCCTATGGGAAGGTTTTTAAGGTTGACCTTGCATCTATTTCTGGACCTCCTCGGTGTTTGGTTGCTAGTCCTTCTGCTGATATTTGGAAGTGGCATAGGAGGCTTGGCCATTTGAGTTTTGATCTGCTAGTCAGGTTGAGCTCAATGGATCTGATCCGAGGATTGCCCAATTTGAAAGCAGAAAAGGACTTAGTATGCCACCCCTGTCGTCATGGCAAGATGGTTGCCGCTTCTCATGCACCTGTCAATCAGGTGATGACCTCTTACTCGGGTGAGCTGCTACATATGGACACGGTTGGTCCTGCTCGAGTACAGTCGGTCAGTGGGAAGTGGTATGTGCTTGTAGTTGTGGATGACTTTTCTCGCTATTCGTGGGTGTTCTTCATGGAATTCAAAGATGAAGCTTTTGGTTTTGTTCGGGATCTGGTCTTGAGGTTAAGGAATGAGAGTCATAAAGCCATGAGGGCTATCCGCAGCGACAATGGCGGAGAATTTCGTAACTCTCGTTTTGAAACCTTTTGTCGTGACCTTGGTCTTGATCACCAATTCTCATCTCCTTATACCCCACCGCAGAACGGTGTTATGGAACGAAAGAACCGCACACTTGTAGAGATGGCGCGGACGATGCTTGATGAGCATAGGACTCCGCGACGCTTTTGGGCTGAGGCTATGAATACGGCCTATTACATTGCCAACCGTATCTTTCTACGGGCTTTCTTGGGAAAGACTTCGTATGAGCTACGGTTTGGCAGGCAACCTAGCGTCAAGCACCTACGTGCATTTGGCTGCAGATGCTTTGTGCTCAAAAAGGGGGGGCATTTGGACAAATTTGAATCTCGCTGCTTGGATGGTATTTTTCTTGGGTACGCCTCTAGCTCTAGGGCATATAGAGTGTGGATCCTTGATACTAGACAAGTGGTTGAGACCTGTGAAGTTTCCTTTGATGAATCTATGCCCTGCACAACCCCCGCATTTGAGCTTTCAGGTGATGATGAAGAAGGCGCTCCCATCTTTGAAGATGAGGAAGGCGAAGTAGATGCTGGTGATGCAGGAGCCACTGCACCGGCTGCAGCTCCTGCCCTCTCTGCTATGAGCTCTGAAGATGAAGGAGGACCCTTGCCTACATCTTCCTCCTCACTCCCCCGACCACAAGCTCGAGCAGAGGTCGGCCCCGCTGAGGACGCAGGGGAGGTGACCTCTGAGATTGTTCCATCTCGGCAGGTCCAGCGGGATCACCCTCCAGACAGGATGATTGGAGACCTACACCAGCGTGTCACACGTTCTTCGGTTAACTCTCTGGCCTTTTTCTGTCACTCCGCATTTGTTGCTTCTTTCGAACCCCGGGATGTGTCACATGCATTATCTGATCCTAGTTGGGTGAACGCCATGCATGAGGAGTTGGAAAACTTTGAGAGAAACCATGTCTGGGATTTAGTTGAACCTCCACCAAACTGCCACCCTATAGGAACCAAGTGGGTTTTCAAGAACAAACAGGGTGAGGATGGGATGGTTGTGAGGAACAAAGCGAGATTGGTAGCCCAGGGTTTCTGTCAGAAGGAGGGGATAGATTATGAGGAAACCTTTGCTCCTGTAGCTCATTTAGAGGCTATTAAGATTCTGCTTGCCTTTGCTGCCTCTAAAGGCTTCAAATTGCAGCAGATGGATGTCAAGTCAGCCTTTTTAAACGGTTACATAGAGGAGGAGGTTTATGTGAGACAACCTCCTGGCTTTGAGAGTGCCAAGTTTCCAGACCAGGTGTATAAGTTGAGAAAAGCCTTGTATGGTCTGAAGCAAGCCCCAAGAGCTTGGTATGCTAGGTTGAAAACCTTTCTGCTCAAGTCTGGTTTTGTGATGGGTTCAGTAGACAAGACCTTGTTTTTGTTGAGTCGTGGCGGTGACACCCTTCTAGTTCAGATATATGTTGATGACATTATCTTTGGTGGTTCATCTCACGCTTTGGTGTCTAAGTTTGCTGAAGAGATGAGCAGTGAATTCGAGATGAGTCTCATGGGTGAGCTTCAGTTCTTTCTCGGGCTTCAGATTAAGCAAGGCCCAGAAGGAACCTTCGTCCATCAAGCCAAGTACACGAAGGACATTTTGAGGAAGTTTGACAAGGGAGATCTCAAGCCCATGGCGACTCCCATGTCAACACAGATGGCTCTTGATGCGGATGAAGAAGGGGAGGTGGTGGACCAAAGAGAGTATCGAGGGATGATCGGCTCACTTCTGTACCTGACGGCGACCAGGCCGGACATTCAGTTCGCGGTTTGCCTCTGTGCACGTTTTCAGGCCTCACCAAGGCTATCACACCGTCAAGCGGTGAAGCGCATCTTCAGGTATCTGAAATACACTCCTGAGCCTGGACTTTGGTTCTCTTTAGCTTCGTTGCTCTCTCTTAGAGGGTATTCGGATGCTGACTTTGTGGGTTGTCGGCTGGAGCGCAAGTCTACTTCCGGCACCTGCCAGTTTCTCGGTTCTTCCCTTGTTTCTTGGTCCTCACATAAGCAATCTAGCGTAGCCACTTCCACCACAGAAGCTGAATACATTGCTGCTGTTAGCTGCTGCTCCCAGCTGCTTTGGATGAAGTCCACCTTGAGCGACTTTGGTCTCAGTTTCAGGAAGATCCCTCTCCTAGTTGACTCTACTTCTGCTATTTCTGTAGCTAAGAACCCCGTCCTGCACTCCAGAACCAAACACATAGACGTGAGGTTTCACTTCTTCAGAGATCACTATGAGAAGGGAGATATAGACTTGATCCATGTAGAGACTGAGAACCAGTTGGCCGATATCTTTACCAAGCCCTTAGACCTGAGCAGTTTTGCTCACTTGCGTGGGGAGCTTGGTGTTTGTTATCCCTTTTAGGTTGGGGTAACTTTGGTATAGTTTAGGTTTTGCTCTGCGTTTTCCTTCTTTTCTTTCTTTGTTTTTCTTTGCTTCTCTTGCATTTTGTCCCATACCATGCAGTGCATTGTGACATATGCATTTCACTTTCACTAGCACTAGAGCTCTTCTGGTATGCCAAGTTAGTACTTGCTTGTGCTAGATTGTACAGTTGCTTGCATGATCATGGTTGGCTAAGCTCCTTGAATCTGTCTAATATATTTTGTGAGCTTAGTCACTTTTGCTTTTTCCAAATCAAAAACCATGATCACCACTTGACTTGGCTACCTAGCATGTGTAGGAATGTTGAATGCTATGCTATCTTTTCATGCTTGGATATGCTAGTTGTATGCTTGGGTTGCACTGATGCCTAAGCATTTATGGCACCTTGTTCATATCTAAAATCTGAATTAATGTGATTTACAAGTGCTGTCCTATGAATTAAATTGAAAAGATTCAGGAGGGTTCACTTGTCACACTGATCTAGTTTGAGATAGCTTGCCTTTGCACCTTGGCTTGAACTTGGACTAGGCTGTGTATGACCAAAACCTTGTCTTAAGCTCCTGATGGTTTTCTGAACCTAGGCTTGGCATTGGTTGGTAAGAAGTGGCAACGACAAGTGAATAACCCCTGGCACATGATCTGATTTGCTTGAAGTTCAAAATTGCTAAATCTGAAATCTGCAAGTCTCATATTTGCTTATGGCCTGTTGTAGATGCCTTGGTTGAGAGTAGCACACCTTGTATGTTTTGCTAGCATCTTGCTGTTCATGCCTATCTTGCTAGATGCTATTCATGTTGGTGATGCTCTTTTTTTTAACAACTCTGAAAAACATGCTCCTGATCTGTATAAGATAGATTCAATTGAGCTTGTTTTGCATGCTACCTTGCCCTCACTTGCTCTGTATGCTAGAACTTGTATTTACTAGCTTTTCATCCCTGCTGAGCTCTTCATGGTACACTTCCTGCATTTCATGGCATATTTTGAGGGGGAGGTGTCCACTTCAGGGGGAGTTGGGTTCTATGACCCTTGATGTGTCCATTGTCAACAAGGGGGAGAGATTGTACCATGGGGGAGGACTCTGTAGAGGTCTAGTTGAGGGGGAGATTGAGTTTTTAGCATGCTCTTGCATCGGTGCGTTGAGCCTTTTTGCCTCTTTCTGGAGGAGCCGATGCTTTTGCCTTAGCATGACTGTGTTGAGCCAGTTTGCCTCTTTCTTGAGGGGTCATGCTTTAGTTTGATCAACGGCGTTGAGCGGTTTCCCTTGGCTTAGGGGGTCGATCTTTGGCTTTGTTTTTGTTGTAGTCTCAATTTGCCCTTTTCTGCCAGTATTTGGTCTTTGGGCATCTTGAGCAACTTCTTCTTTTTCTTCTTTCTTTTCGGTTTTACGCTTTTCTTTTGTCTTTGTTCTATTTCAGGTTACAGGTTGAAGGTGTTGACAATGCACTCATCAAGGGGGAGATTGAGAGCCAATGGACCAGCTCCATTGCCTCTGGAGTGATGAGTGATTGTCAACAGTAGCAAGACCCAGAAGGACTTGGGCACAAGACCTCCGATGGACAGGAGGCCCTCCGATGGACTGGAGGTAGAGGGAAGTCCTCCGAAGGACTGGAGGCACACTCGGCGTCTGTCGGCCATGGGAGTTCGGTATACGGAGGAGCGGTACGACGACGGCAGGAGTAAGTCCTCCGAAGGACTGCGAGGCTACCCCGATGGACAGGGGATGCCGCGCGCCACCGCGGTGCTCCAACCCGAATGCGTGGCGAGGGAGGCTTTGGCGGCTTCGGCTTAAAACCGTCACCCAAGCTACCCAAGCCTTGGTGAGTTGGGCCACGACTCGCCAAGATAGAGAAGATGGGCCAAATCCGGCCCAGGCGGAGACTTCCTAAAGTTTCCCGGTTTCTGACTTCAAAACTGGGGGCGGATCGCGGATTGGACTACTGGCCACGTGGAGAGCATCCGAGGATTGCGTGGAACTTACGAAGATCAAGATTCCATCAGGGTCGTCCGTCCCAAAATATCCTGTAATCTTTCGTTTGAGTCCTTAGGGTTTGTCTAGCTGTAGGGACCTAGGTGCAAAACTGTCTAAATAGCACTCGGGTATAAATAGGTTCAGTGTAGGTCATTAGAAGGTCTCTTGGCTGCTACGATTAGTTTTCACTTGGTGATTTTCCTCCTTAAGCTTTGAGCTCCATTGTTAGAGAGGTTAGAGTAGGATTTAGCCTCCTAATCTTGAGGGAAGGTGAGGGTGGTTGCTTGGGACGAATTTCTGCTTGTATGCTGGATCTTTAGACACATTTTGGGCACTTAATCGAAGCAAATTCGTGCAGCAACCTAGTGTTCTTCTCCTCCCCCTCTCACTTTGGTTTTTGGGTTCAATCCTTGCCTTTTTTGGTGTTTTTGTTGGGCAAGCTTGAATCCCTTTCCTTGCTGATGTTCTGGACTTGCTAGGACGTGGAGATCATGACATAGTTCATCTCAATCCTGCTGGATTGCCACGAGCAAGCCTCTTTGGTGTTTTCCCCTCTCTTGCCCAAGAATGGAGATCTCACAAGATCTGAAATTCCCGCTGATTCCGTGGTTACTTTGAGTTGATCTGCTGGGAATAACATTGAAATAGGGTCTAGATAACATGAGCTAAATTTTGTGAAGTTTGAGCAAGGTATGATCAAGTTATGATTTGAAATCATATTTTCTGCGACCCTACCGGACCCTCCGGCAGAGGCCACCGGACAGTCCGGTTCCACCGGATAGTCCGGCAGCGCCCACCGGACCGTCCGGAGTGAGGTGTTGTCCGGATAGTGCCACCGGACAATCCGGCGTCAGGCACCGGATAGTCCGGTCCCATCGGACAATCCGGTGTTGGCCACCGGACAGTCCGGTCCTGTCAGGGAGCTGCTGTGTTCTTCCCAGGTTGGTTTTTCCGCTGTGATTTTGCTGCGGATTTTCGCATTCCTCCCTTAAGACCATTCTCTTTGCTTACTGAAAGTCAGTGAGACACACCTAGGTGTGGTGAGTGTCTTGTGGCGGATATTGCAAAATCCGTTGCTCCGCTGTTACTCTTGTTCAGATCTTGAGCTTTCTTGCATTGGTGCGTATCCTCACAGTGGACGGCACCCTTGCGCTGCTAGGCACGTATCTGTTCAGTGGACGGTGCTTAGTATCTGGTTTCATTTGGGGGTTTGTGATTTTTTGATTTCAAGTGCTCCTATTCACCCCCCCTCTAGTCGCACGTCTCGGTCCTACAATTCTGAGTTTTATAGCGACAGTTATGGCCAATATACGGGGCATCTGGTGTCTTGGCAATGGGAACCCTGCCACTCCCGCTAAACCCCAAAAACGGTGGCGCGTCTTAGGAGGAAATACGGTCATTACAGGCAGTGTGGATCGGTTAGTGGCATAGATCCTCATAGGGTACGAACACCAGTCGCGACATGGTTCCCGACGGTGGGTATATGTGAGGCACGAGCGGGAAGACTACTTCGGGTGTTGTCAATTTATTCTTTTTATTATTTTAGAAATACTTAGTATGACCAAAACTTCCGTTTTTTGTTCCTGTGGTGTGGGATTTGCAGTTACCTTTCCAACAAGACTGAGCCCGCGCAATTCTGAGTCTTATAGCGATAGTTATGGACAATATACGGGGCACCTTGCGTCTTGGCAATGGGAAGCCGTGCCACTCCCGCTTACCCCCAAAATTGGCAGCGCGTCTTAGGAGGGACATACGGTCATTACAGGCAGGGTGGATGGGTTAGTGGCACAGCTCCTCATAGGGTACGAACACCAACCGCGACATGGTTCCCAACGGTGGTTATTTGTGAGGCACGAGCGGGAAGACTACTTCGGGCGTCGGCAATTTTTTGTTTTTATTATTTTTGAAATACTTAGTATCACCAAAACTTCCGGTTTTGGTTCCTGTGGTGTGTGATTTGCTGTTATCTTTCCAACAAGGCCGAGGCCACACAATTTTGAGTCTTATAGCGATAGTTATGGCCAATATACGGGGCACCATGTTTCTAGGCAATGGGAACCCATGCCACTCCCGCTAACCCCCAAAATTGGCAGCGCGTCTTAGGAGGGACATACGGTCATTAGAGGCTTGGTGGATGGGTTAGGGGCACGGTTCCTCACCAGGTACGAGCGCCAGATGCGACATGGTTCTTGACGATGGGTATATGTTGGCACGAGCGGGAAGACTACTTCGGGTGTCGTCAATTTTTCTTTTTATTATTCTAGAAATACTTAGTATGACCAAAGCTTATGTTTTTCGTTCCTATGGTGTGGGATTTGCAGTTACCTTTCCAACAAGACTGAGCCCGCGCAATTCTGAGTCTTATAGCGATAGTTATGGACAATATATGGGGCACCTTGCGTCTTGGCAATGGGAAGCCGTGCCACTCCTGCTTACCCCCAAAATTGGCAGCGCGTCTTAGGAGGGACATACGGTCATTACAGGCAGGGTGGATGGGTTAGTGGCACAGCTCCTCATAGGGTACGAACACTAGTCGCGACATGGTTCCCGACGGTGGGTATTTGTGAGGCACGAGCGGGAAGACTACTTCGGGCCTCGGCAATTTTTTGTTTTTATTATTTTAGAAATACTTAGTATCACCAAAACTTCCGTTTTTGGTTCCTGTGGTGTGTGATTTGCTGTTATCTTTCCAACAAGGCCGAGGCCACACAATTCTGAGTCTTATAGCGATAGTTATGGCCAATATACGGGGCACCATGTTTCTTGGCAATGGGAACCCATGCCACTCCCGCTAACCCCCAAAATTGGCAGTGCGTCTTAGGAGGGACATACGGTCATTAGAGGCTTGGTGGATGGGTTAGGGGCACGGTTCCTCACTAGGTACTAGCGCCAGATGCGACATGGTTCTTGACGATGGGTATATGTTGGCACGAGCGGGAAGACTACTTCGGGTGTCGTCAATTTTTCTTTTTATTATTCTATAAATACTTAGTATGACCAAAACTTATGTTTTTCGTTCCTATGGTGTGGGATTTGCAGTTACCTTTCCAACAAGACTGAGCCCGCGCAATTCTGAGTCTTATAGCTATAGTTATGGACAATATACGGGGCACCTTGCGTCTTGGCAATGGGAAGCCGTGCCACTCCCGCTTACCCCCAAAATTGGCAGTGCGTCTTAGGAGGGACATACGGTCATTACACGCAGGGTGGATGGGTTAGTGGCACAGCTCCTCATAGGGTACGAACACCAGTCGCGACATGGTTCCTAACGGTGGTTATTTGTGAGGCACGAGCGGGAAGACTACTTCGGGCGTCGGCAATTTTTTGTTTTTATTATTTTTGAAATACTTAGTATCACCAAAACTTCCGTTTTTGGTTCCTGTGGTGTGTGATTTGCTGTTATCTTTCCAACAAGGCCGAGGCCACACAATTCTGAGTCTTATAGCGATAGTTATCGCCAATATACGGGGCACCTTGTTTCTTGGCAATGGGAACCCATGCCACTCCCGCTAACCCCCAAAATTGGCAGCGCGTCTTAGGAGGGACATACGGTCATTAGAGGCTTCGTGGATGGGTTAGGGGCATGGTTCCTCACCAGGTACGAACGCCAGATGCGACATGGTTCTTGACGATGGGTATATGTTGGCACGAGCGGGAAGACTACTTCGGGTGTCGTCAATTTTTCTTTTTATTATTCTAGAAATACTTAGTATGACCAAAACTTATGTTTTTCGTTCCTATGGTGTGGGATTTGCAGTTACCTTTCCAACAAGACTGAGCCCGCGCAATTCTGAGTCTTATAGCGATAGTTATGGACAATATACGGGGCACCTTGCGTCTTGGCAATGGGAAGCCGTGCCACTCCCGCTTACCCCCAAAATTGGCAGCGCGTCTTAGGAGGGACATACGGTCATTACAGGCAGGGTGGATGGGTTAGTGGCACAGCTCCTCATAGGGTATGAACACCAGTCGCGACATGGTTCCCGACGGTGGGTAGTTGTGAGGCACGAGCGGGAAGACTACTTCGGGCCTCGGCAATTTTTTGTTTTTATTATTTTAGAAATACTTAGTATCACCAAAACTTCCGTTTTTGGTTCCTGTGGTGTGTGATTTGCTGTTATCTTTCCAACAAGGCCGAGGCCACACAATTCTGAGTCTTATAGCGATAGTTATGGCCAATATACGGGGCACCATGTTTCTTGGCAATGGGAACCCATGCCACTCCCGCTAACCCCCAAAATTGGCAGTGCGTCTTAGGAGGGACATACGGTCATTAGAGGCTTGGTGGATGGGTTAGGGGCACGGTTCCTCACTAGGTACTAGCGCCAGATGCGACATGGTTCTTGACGATGGGTATATGTTGGCACGAGCGGGAAGACTACTTCGGGTGTCGTCAATTTTTCTTTTTATTATTCTATAAATACTTAGTATGACCAAAACTTATGTTTTTCGTTCCTATGGTGTGGGATTTGCAGTTACCTTTCCAACAAGACTGAGCCCGCGCAATTCTGAGTCTTATAGCTATAGTTATGGACAATATACGGGGCACCTTGCGTCTTGGCAATGGGAAGCCGTGCCACTCCCGCTTACCCCCAAAATTGGCAGTGCGTCTTAGGAGGGACATACGGTCATTACACGCAGGGTGGATGGGTTAGTGGCACAGCTCCTCATAGGGTACGAACACCAGTCGCGACATGGTTCCTAACGGTGGTTATTTGTGAGGCACGAGCGGGAAGACTACTTCGGGCGTCGGCAATTTTTTGTTTTTATTATTTTTGAAATACTTAGTATCACCAAAACTTCCGTTTTTGGTTCCTGTGGTGTGTGATTTGCTGTTATCTTTCCAACAAGGCCGAGGCCACACAATTCTGAGTCTTATAGCGATAGTTATCGCCAATATACGGGGCACCTTGTTTCTTGGCAATGGGAACCCATGCCACTCCCGCTAACCCCCAAAATTGGCAGCGCGTCTTAGGAGGGACATACGGTCATTAGAGGCTTCGTGGATGGGTTAGGGGCACGGTTCCTCACCAGGTACGAACGCCAGATGCGACATGGTTCTTGACGATGGGTATATGTTGGCACGAGCGGGAAGACTACTTCGGGTGTCGTCAATTTTTCTTTTTATTATTCTAGAAATACTTAGTATGACCAAAACTTATGTTTTTCGTTCCTATGGTGTGGGATTTGCAGTTACCTTTCCAACAAGACTGAGCCCGCGCAATTCTGAGTCTTATAGCGATAGTTATGGACAATATACGGGGCACCTTGCGTCTTGGCAATGGGAAGCCGTGCCACTCCCGCTTACCCCCAAAATTGGCAGCGCGTCTTAGGAGGGACATACGGTCATTACAGGTAGGGTGGATGGGTTAGTGGCACAGCTCCTCATAGGGTACGAACACCAATCGCGACATGGTTCCCGACGGTGGGTATTTGTGAGGCACGAGCGGGAAGACTACTTCGGGCGTCGGGAATTTTTTGTTTTCATTATTTTTGAAATACTTAGTATCACCAAAACTTCCGTTTTTGGTTCCTGTGGTGTGTGATTTGCTGTTATCTTTCCAACAAGGCCGAGGCCACACAATTCTGAGTCTTATAGCGATAGTTATGGCCAATATACGGGGCACCATGTTTCTTGGCAATGGGAACCCATGCCACTCCCGCTAACCCCCAAAATTGGCAGTGCGTCTTAGGAGGGACATACGGTCATTAGAGGCTTGGTGGATGGGTTAGGGGCACGGTTCCTCACTAGGTACGAGCGCCAGATGCAACATGGTTCTTGACGATGGGTATATGTTGGCACGAGCGGGAAGACTACTTCGGGTGTCGTCAATTTTTCTTTTTATTATTCTAGAAATACTTAGTATGACCAAAACTTTTGTTTTTCGTTCCTATGGTGTGGGATTTGCAGTTACCTTTCCAACAAGACTGAGCCCGCGCAATTCTGAGTCTTATAGCGATAGTTATGGACAATATACGGGGCACCTTGCGTCTTGGCAATGGGAAGCCGTGCCACTCCCGCTTACCCCCAAAATTGGCAGCGCGTCTTAGGAGGGACATACGGTCATTACAGGCAGGGTGGATGGGTTAGTGGCACAGCTCCTCATAGGGTATGAACACCAGTCGCGACATGGTTCCCGATGGTGGGTAGTTGTGAGGCACGAGCGGGAAGACTACTTCGGGCCTCGGCAATTTTTTGTTTTTATTATTTTAGAAATACTTAGTATCACCAAAACTTCCGTTTTTGGTTCCTGTGGTGTGTGATTTGCTGTTATCTTTCCAACAAGGCCGAGGCCACACAATTCTGAGTCTTATAGCGATAGTTATGGCCAATATACGGGGCACCATGTTTCTTGGCAATGGGAACCCATGCCACTCCCGCTAACCCCCAAAATTGGCAGTGCGTCTTAGGAGGGACATACGGTCATTAGAGGCTTGGTGGATGGGTTAGGGGCACGGTTCCTCACTAGGTACTAGCGCCAGATGCGACATGGTTCTTGACGATGGGTATATGTTGGCACGAGCGGGAAGACTACTTCGGGTGTCGTCAATTTTTCTTTTTATTATTCTATAAATACTTAGTATGACCAAAACTTATGTTTTTCGTTCCTATGGTGTGGGATTTGCAGTTACCTTTCCAACAAGACTGAGCCCGCGCAATTCTGAGTCTTATAGCTATAGTTATGGACAATATACGCGGCACCTTGCGTCTTGGCAATGGGAAGCCGTGCCACTCCCGCTTACCCCCAAAATTGGCAGTGCGTCTTAGGAGGGACATACGGTCATTACACGCAGGGTGGATGGGTTAGTGGCACAGCTCCTCATAGGGTACGAACACCAGTCGCGACATGGTTCCTAACGGTGGTTATTTGTGAGGCACGAGCGGGAAGACTACTTCGGGCGTCGGCAATTTTTTGTTTTTATTATTTTTGAAATACTTAGTATCACCAAAACTTCCGTTTTTGGTTCCTGTGGTGTGTGATTTGCTGTTATCTTTCCAACAAGGCCGAGGCCACACAATTCTGAGTCTTATAGCGATAGTTATCGCCAATATACGGGGCACCTTGTTTCTTGGCAATGGGAACCCATGCCACTCCCGCTAACCCCCAAAATTGGCAGCGCGTCTTAGGAGGGACATACGGTCATTAGAGGCTTCGTGGATGGGTTAGGGGCACGGTTCCTCACCAGGTACGAACGCCAGATGCGACATGGTTCTTGACGATGGGTATATGTTGGCACGAGCGGGAAGACTACTTCGGGTGTCGTCAATTTTTCTTTTTATTATTCTAGAAATACTTAGTATGACCAAAACTTATGTTTTTCGTTCCTATGGTGTGGGATTTGCAGTTACCTTTCCAACAAGACTGAGCCCGCGCAATTCTGAGTCTTATAGCGATAGTTATGGACAATATACGGGGCACCTTGCGTCTTGGCAATGGGAAGCCGTGCCACTCCCGCTTACCCCCAAAATTGGCAGCGCGTCTTAGGAGGGACATACGGTCATTACAGGTAGGGTGGATGGGTTAGTGGCACAGCTCCTCATAGGGTACGAACACCAATCGCGACATGGTTCCCGACGGTGGGTATTTGTGAGGCACGAGCGGGAAGACTACTTCGGGCGTCGGGAATTTTTTGTTTTCATTATTTTTGAAATACTTAGTATCACCAAAACTTCCGTTTTTGGTTCCTGTGGTGTGTGATTTGCTGTTATCTTTCCAACAAGGCCGAGGCCACACAATTCTGAGTCTTATAGCGATAGTTATGGCCAATATACGGGGCACCATGTTTCTTGGCAATGGGAACCCATGCCACTCCCGCTAACCCCCAAAATTGCCAGTGCGTCTTAGGAGGGACATACGGTCATTAGAGGCTTGGTGGATGGGTTAGGGGCACGGTTCCTCACTAGGTACGAGCGCCAGATGCGACATGGTTCTTGACGATGGGTATATGTTGGCACGAGCGGGAAGACTACTTCGGGTGTCGTCAATTTTTCTTTTTATTATTCTAGAAATACTTAGTATGACCAAACTTATGTTTTCCAATCCTATGGTGTGGGATTTGTAGTTACCTTTCCAACAAGACTGAGCCGGCGCAATTCTGAGTCTTATAGCGATAGTTATGGACAATATACGGGGCACCTTGCGTCTTGGCAATGGGAAGCCGTGCCACTCCCGCTTACCCCCAAAATTGGCAGCGCGTCTTAGGAGGGACATACGGTCATTACAGGCAGGGTGGATGGGTTAGTGGCACAGCTCCTCATAGGGTACGAACACCAGTCGCGACATGGTTCCCGACGGTGGGTATTTGTGAGGCACGATCTGGAAGACTACTTCGGGCGTCGGCAATTTTTTGTTTTTATTATTTTAGAAATACTTAGTATCACCAAAACTTCCGTTTTTGGTTCCTGTGGTGTGTGATTTGCTGTTATCTTTCCAACAAGGCCGAGGCCACACAATTCTGAGTCTTATAGCGATAGTTATCGCCAATATACGGGGCACCTTGTTTCTTGGCAATGGGAACCCATGCCACTCCCGCTAACCCCCAAAATTGGCAGCGCGTCTTAGGAGGGACATACGGTCATTAGAGGCTTCGTGGATGGGTTAGGGGCACGGTTCCTCACCAGGTACGAACGCCAGATGCGACATGGTTCTTGACGATGGGTATATGTTGGCACGAGCGGGAAGACTACTTCGGGTGTCGTCAATTTTTCTTTTTATTATTCTAGAAATACTTAGTATGACCAAAACTTATGTTTTTCGTTCCTATGGTGTGGGATTTGCAGTTACCTTTCCAACAAGACTGAGCCCGCGCAATTCTGAGTCTTATAGCGATAGTTATGGACAATATACGGGGCACCTTGCGTCTTGGCAATGCGAAGCCGTGCCACTCCCGCTTACCCCCAAAATTGGCAGCGCGTCTTAGGAGGGACATACGGTCATTACAGGTAGGGTGGATGGGTTAGTGGCACAGCTCCTCATAGGGTACGAACACCAATCGCGACATGGTTCCCGATGGTGGGTATTTGTGAGGCACGAGCGGGAACACTACTTCGGGCGTCGGCAATTTTTTGTTTTTATTATTTTTGAAATACTTAGTATCACCAAAACTTCCGTTTTTGGTTCCTGTGGTGTGTGATTTGCTGTTATCTTTCCAACAAGGCCGAGGCCACACAATTCTGAGTCTTATAGCGATAGTTATGGCCAATATACGGGGCACCTTGTTTCTTGGCAATGGGAACCCATGCCACTCCCGCTAACCCCCAAAATTGGCAGCGTGTCTTAGGAGGGACATACGGTCATTAGAGGCTTGGTGGATGGGTTAGGGGCACGGTTCCTCACCTGGTATCAACGCCAGATGCGACATGGTTCTTGACGATGGGTATATGTTGGCACGAGCGGGAAGACTACTTCGGGTGTCGTCAATTTTTCTTTTTATTATTCTAGAAATACTTAGTATGACCAAACTTATGTTTTCCAATCCTATGGTGTGGGATTTGTAGTTACCTTTCCAACAAGACTGAGCCGGCGCAATTCTGAGTCTTATAGCGATAGTTATGGACAATATACGGGGCACCTTGCGTCTTGGCAATGGGAAGCCGTGCCACTCCCGCTTACCCCCAAAATTGGCAGCGCGTCTTAGGAGGGACATACGGTCATTACAGGCAGGGTGGATGGGTTAGTGGCACAGCTCCTCATAGGGTACGAACACCAGTCGCGACATGGTTCCCGACGGTGGGTATTTGTGAGGCACGATCTGGAAGACTACTTCGGGCGTCGGCAATTTTTTGTTTTTATTATTTTAGAAATACTTAGTATCACCAACACTTCCGTTTTTGGTTCCTGTGGTGTGTGATTTGCTGTTATCTTTCCAACAAGGCCGAGGCCACACAATTCTGAGTCTTATAGCGATAGTTATGGCCAATATACGGGGCACCTTGTTTCTTGGCAATGGGAACCCATGCCACTCCCGCTAAGCCCAAAAATTGGCAGCGCGTCTTAGGAGGGACATACGGTCATTAGAGGCTTGGTGGATGGGTTAGGGGCATGCTTCCTCACCAGGTACGAACGCCAGATGCGACATGGTTCTTGACGATAGGTATATGTTGGCACGAGCGGGAAGACTACTTCGGGTGTCGTCAATTTTTCTTTTTATTATTCTAGAAATACTTAGTATGACCAAAACTTATGTTTTTCATTCCTATGGTGTGGGATTTGCAGTTACCTTTCCAACAAGACTGAGCCCGCGCAATTCTGAGTCTTATAGCGATAGTTATGGACAATATACGGGGCACCTTGCGTCTTGGCAATGGGAAGCCGTGCCACTCCCGCTTACCCCCAAAATTGGCAGCGCGTCTTAGGAGGGACATACGGTCATTACAGGCAGGGTGGATGGGTTAGTGGCACAGCCCCTCATAGGGTACGAACACCAGTCGCGACATGGTTCCCGACGGTGGGTATTTGTGAGGCACGAGCTGGAAGACTACTTCGGGCGTCGGCAATTTTTTGTTTTTATTATTTTAGAAATACTTAGTATCACCAACACTTCCATTTTTGGTTCCTGTGGTGTGTGATTTGCTGTTATCTTTCCAACAAGGCCGAGGCCACACAATTCTGAGTCTTATAGCGATAGTTATGGCCAATATACGGGGCACCTTGTTTCTTGGCAATGGGAACCCATGCCACTCCCGCTAAGCCCCAAAATTGGCAGCGCGTCTTAGGAGGGACATACGGTCATTAGAAGCTTGGTGGATGGGTTAGGGGCATGCTTCCTCACCAGGTACGAACGCCAGATGCGACATGGTTCTTGACGATGGGTATATGTTGGCACGAGCGGGAAGACTACTTCGGGTGTCGTCAATTTTTCTTTTTATTATTCTAGAAATACTTAGTATGACCAAAACTTATGTTTTTCATTCCTATGGTGTGGGATTTGCAGTTACCTTTCCAACAAGACTGAGCGCGCGCAATTCTGAGTCTTATAGCGATAGTTATGGACAATATACGGGGCACCTTGCGTCTTGGCAATGGGAAGCCGTGCCACTCCCACTTACCCCAAAAATTGGCAGCTCGTCTTAGGAGGGACATATGGTAGAATGGTGGAATGGTTAGTGGAACGGTTCCTCACAGGGTACGAACACTAGACGCGAGAAGGTTGCCGACGGTGGGTATGGGTGAGGCACGAGCGGGAAGACTACTTCGGGTGTCATCAATTTTTTTTATTTTTTTTAGAAATACTTAGTATGACCAAAACTTCCGTTTTTCATTCCTGTGGTGTGGTATTTACAGTTATCTTTCCAACAAGACCGAGCCCGCGCAATTCTGTGTCTTATAGCGATAGTTATAGCCAATATATGGGGCACCTTGCGTCTTGGCAATAGGAACCCGTGCCACTCCCGCTTGCCCCCAAAATTGGCAGCTCGTCTTAGCTGGGACATACGGTCATTAGAGGCATGGTGGATGGGTTAGCGGCAGGGTTCCTCACAGGGTATGGACACTAGACGCGACAAGGTTCCCGACGGTGGGTATATGTGAGGCACGAGCGGGAAGACTACTTCGGGTGTCGGCAATTTTTTGTTTTTATTATTTTAGAAATACTTAGTATCACCAAAACTTCTGTTTTTCATTCATGTGGTGTGTTATTTGTTGTTATCTTTCCAACAAGACCGAGGCCACACAATTCTGAGTATTATAGCGGTAGTTATGGCCAATATACGGGGCACCTTGCGTCTTGGCAATGGGAACCCATGCCACTCCTGCTAACTCCCAAAATTGGCCGCGCGCCTTAGGAGGGACATACGGTCCTTAGAGGATTGGTGGATGGGTTAGGGGCACGGTTCCTCACTGGGTACGAATGCCAGATGCGACATGGTTCTTGACGATGGGTATATGTTGGCATGAGCGGGAAGACTACTTCGGGTGTCGTCTATTTTTTGTTTTTATTATTTTCAAAATACATAGTATGACCAAAACTTCAATTTTTCGTTCCTGTGGTGTGGGATTTGCAGTTATCTTTCCAACAAGACCAAGCCGCGCAATTCTGAGTCTTATAGCGACAGTTATGGCCAATATACGGGGCACCTTGCGTCTTGGCAATGGGAACCCGTGACACTGTCGCTAACCCCGAAAATTGGTAGCGCATCTTACGGGGGACATACGGTCATTAGAGGCATGGTGGATGGGTTAGCGGCATGGTTCCTCACAGGGTACGAACACTAGCCGCGACAAGGTTCCCGACGGTGGGTATATGTGAGGCACGAGCGGGAAGACTACATCGGGTGTCGTCATTTTTTTTTTAATATTTTTGAAATACTTAGTATGGCCAAAACATCCGTTTTTCATTCCTGTGGTGTGGATTTTGCAGTTATCTTTCGAACAAAACCGAGCCCACGCAATTCTGAGTCTTATAGCGATAGTTCTGGCCAATATACGGGGCACCTTGCGTCTTGGCAATGGGAACCCGTGACACTGCCGCTAACCACGAAAATTGGCAGCGCGTCTTATGAGGGACATACGGTCGTTAGAGGCTTGGTGGATGGGTTAGCGGCATGGTACCTCACAGGGTACGAACGCCAGACGTGACATGGTACTTAACGGTGGGTATATGTTGGCATGAGCGGGAAGACTACTTCGGGTCTCGTCAATTTTTTGTTTTTATTATTTTAGAAATACTTAGTATGACCAAAACTTCCATTTTTCATTCTTGTGGTGTGGGATTTGCAGTTATCTTTGCAACAAGACCGAGCCCGAGCAATTCTGCGTCTTATAGCGATAGTTATGGACAATATATGGGGCACCTTGCGCCTTGGCAATGGGAACCCGTGCCACTCCCGCTAACCCCCAAAATTGGCGGCGCGTCTTAGGAGGGACATACGGTCACTAGAGGCATGGTGGATGGGTTAGCGGCATGGTTCCTCACGGTGTAAGAACGCCTGACGCGACATGGTTCCCGACACTGGATATATGTGAGGCACGAGCGGGAAGACTACTTTGGGTGTCGTCAATTTTTTGTTTTTATTATTTTAGAAATACTTAGTATGACCAAAAATTCTGTTTTTCATTCCTGTGGTGTGGGATTTGCAGTTATCTTTCCAACAAGACCGAGCCCGCGCAATTCTGAGTCTTATAGCGATAGTTATGGCTAATATACAGGGCACCTTGCGTCTTGGCAATGGGAACCCGTGCCACTCCCGCTAACCCCCAAAATTGGCGGCGTGTCTTAGGAGGGACTTACGGTCATTAGAGGCATGGTGGATAGGTTAAAGGCATGGTTCCTCACAGTTTACGAACGCCAGACGCGACATCGTTCCCGACGGTGGATATTTGTGAGGCACGAGCGGAAAGACTACTTCGGGTGTCGTCAATTTTTTGTTTTTATTATTTTAGAAATACTTAGTATGACCAAAAATTCTGTTTTTCGTTTCTATGGTGTGGGATTTGCAGTTATCTTTCCAACAAGACCGAGCTCGCGCAATTCTAAGTCTTATAGTGATAGTTATTGCCAATATACGGGGCACCTTGCGTCTTGATATTGGTAACCCGTGCCACTCCCGCTAACCCCCAAAATAAGCGGCGCGTCTTAGGAGGGACATACGGTCATTAGAGGCATGGTGGATGGCTTAGCGGCAGGGTTCCTCACATTGTATGAACGCAAGACGCGACACGGTTCCCGACGGTGGATATATGTGAGGCACGAGCGGGAAGACTACTTTGGGTGTCGTCAATTTTTTGTTTTTATTATTTTAGAAATGCATAGTATGAACAAAAATTCCGTTTCTCATTCCTGTGGTGTGGGATTTGCAGTTATCTTTCCAACAAGACCGAGCCTGAACAATTCTGAGTCTTATAGCGATAGTTATGGCCAATATACGGGGCACCTTGCGTCTTGGCAATGGGAACCCGTGCCACTCCCGCTAACCCCCAAAATTGGCGGCGCGTCTTAGGAGGGACATACGGTCACTAGAGGCATGGTGGATGGCTTAGCGGCATGGTTCCTCACAATGTACGAACGCCTGACGCGACATGGTTCCCGACGGTGGATGTATGTGAGGCAAGAGCGGGAAGACTACATTGGGTGTCGTCAATTTTTTGTTTTTATTATTTTAGAAATACGTAGTATGACCAAAAATTCTGTTTCTCGTTCCTGTGGTGTGGGATTTGCAGTTATCTTTCCAACAAGACCGAGCCCGAGCAATTCTGAGTCTTATAGCGATAGTTATGGACAATATACGGGGCACCTTGCGTCTTGGCAATGGGAACCCGTGCCACTCCCGCTAACCCCCAAAATTGGCGGCACGTCTTAGGAGGGACATACGGTCACTAGAGGCATGGTGGATGGGTTAGCGGCATGGTTCCTCACATTGTACGAACGCCAGACGCGACATGGTTCCCGATGGTGGATATATGTGAGGCACGAGCGGGAAGACTACTTTAGGTGTCGTCAATTTTTTGTTTTTATTATTTTAGAAATGCATAGTGTGACCAAAAATTCCATTTTTCGTTCCTGTGGTGTGGGATTTGGAGTTTTCTTTCCAACAAGACCGAGCACGCTCAATTCTGAGCGTTATAGCGATAGTTATGGCCAATATACGGGGCTGCTTGCGTCTTGATAATAGGAACCCGTGCCACCCCCGTTTACCCCCAAAATTGGCGGCGCGTCTTAGGAGGGACATACGGTCATTAGAGGCATGGTGGATGGGCTAGCAGCATTGTTCCTCATCGTGTACAAATGCCAGACGCGACATGGTTCCCGACGGTGGATATAAGTGAGTCACGAGCGGGAAGACTACTTCGGGTGTCGTCAATTTTTTGTTTTTATTATTTTATAAATACTTAGTATGACCAAAAATTCTGTTTTTCATTCCTGTGGTGTGGGATTTGCAGTTATCTATCAAACAAGACTGATCCCGCGCAATTCTGAGTCTTATAGCGATAGTTATGGCCAATATACGGGCACCTTGCATCTTGGCAATGGGAACCCGTGCCACCCTCGCTAACCCCCAAAACTGGCGGCGCGTCTTAGGAGGGACATGCGGTCATTAGAGGCTTGGTGGATCGGTTAGCTGCATGGTTCCTCATAGGGTACGAAAGCTAGACGCGACATGGTTCCCGACGGAGGACATATGTGTGGCACGATCCGGAAGACTACTTCGGGTGTCGTTAATTTTTTGTTTTTATTATTTTAGAAATACTTAGTATTACTAAAATTTCTGTTTTTCATTTTTGGGTGTGGGATTTGCAGTAATCTTTCCAACAAGACCGAGCCCGCGCAATTCTGAGTCTTATAGCGATAGTTATGGCCAATATACGGGGCACCTTGCGTCTTTGCAATGGGAACCCGTGCGTCTCCTACTAAACCCCAAAATTGGCAGCTTGTCTTAGGAGGGACATACGGTCATTAGAGGCATGGTGGAAGGGTCAGTGGCATGGTTCCTCGTAGGTTACGAACGCCAGAGGCGACATGGTTCCCGACGGTGGATATATGTGAGGCACGAGTGGGAAGACTACTTCGGGTGTCGTCAATATTTTATTTTTATTATTTAAGAAAAACGTAGTATGACCAAAAATTCTGTTTTTTGTTCCTGTGGTGTGGGATTTGCAGTTATCTTTAAAACAAGACTGAGCCCGCACAATTCTGAGCCTTATAGCGATAGTTATGGCCAATATACTGGGCAGCTTGCGTCTTGATAATGGGGACCCGTGCCACTCCCGCTTACCCCCAAAATTGGCGGCGCATCTTTGAGGGACATACGGTCATTAGAGGCATGGTGGATGGGCTCGCAGCACGGTTCCTCATAGTGTACGAACGCCAGACGCGACATGGTTCCCGACGGTGGATATAAGTGAGGCACGAGCGGGAAGACTACTTCGGGTGTCGTCAATTTTTTGTTTTTATTATTTTATATATACTTAGTTTGGCCAAAAATTCTATTTTTTGTTCCTGTGGTGTGGGATTTGCAGCTATCTTTCCAATCAGACCGAGCCCGTGCAATTTTGAGTCTTATAGCGATAGTTATGGCCAATATACGGAGCATCTTGCGTCTTGGCAATTGAAAACCGTGCCACTCCCGCTAACCCCCAAAATTGGCGGTGCGTCTTAGGAGGGACATACGGTCATTAGACGCATGGTGGATGGGTTAGCGGCATGGTTCCTCATAGGGTACGAACGCCAGATGCGACATGGTTCCCGACGGTGGATATATGTGAGGCACGAGCGGGAAGACTACTTCGGGTGTCGTAAATTTTTGGTTTTTATTATTGTAGAAATATTTAGTATGACCAAAAATTCCATTTTTCATTCCTGTGGTGTGGGCTTTGCAGTTATCTTTTCAACAAGACCGAGCCCGCGCAATTTTGAGCCTTATAGCAATAGTTATGGCCAATATACGGGGCACCTTGCGTCTTGATATTGGGAACCCGTACCACTCCCGCTTATCCCCAAAATTGGCGGCGCGTCTAAGGAGGGACAAACAGTCATTTGAGGCATGGTGGATAAGTTAGCGAAATGGTTCCTCACATTGTACGAACGCTAGACACGACATGGTACCCGACGGTGCATATCTGTGAGGCACGAGCGGGAAGACTACTTCGGGTGTCGTCAATTTTATGTTTTTATTATTTTATGAATACTTAGTGTGACCAAAAATTCTGTTTTTCCATCCGGTGGTGTGGGATTTGCAGTTATCTTTCCAACAAGACCGATCCCGCGCAATTCTGAATCATATAGCGATAGTTGTGGCCAATATACGGGGCAGCTTGCGTCTTGGCAATGGGAACCCGTGCCTCTCCCGCTAACCCCTAAAATTGGCGGCGCGTCATAGGAGGGAGTTTTCTCCCTATGGTGTGGGATTTGCAGTTATCTTTGCAACAAGACCGAGCTCGCACAATTCTGAGACTTATAGCGATAGTTATGGCCAATAAACGGGGCACCTTGCATCTTGGCAATGGGAACCCGTGCCACTCCCGCTAACCCCCAAAATTGGCGGCGCGTCTTAGGAGGGACATACGGTCATTAGAGGCATGGTGGATCGGTTCGCGAAACGGTTCCTAACATTGTACGAACGCCAGACGCGAAATGGTTCCCGATGGTGGATATATGTGAGGCACGAGCGGGAAGACAACTTCGGGTGTCGTCAATTTTTTGTTTTTATTATTTTAGAAATATTTAGTTTGACCAAAAATTCTGTTTTTCACTCCTGTGGTGTGGGATTTGCAGTTATCTTTTCAACAAGACCGAGGCCGCGCAATTCTGAGTCTTATAGCGATAGTTATGGCCAATATACGGGGCACCTTGCGTCTTGGCAATGGGAACCCGTGCCACTCCCGCTAACCCCAAAATTGGCGGCGCGTCTTAGGAGGGACATACGGTCATTAGAGGCATGGTGGATGGGTTAGCGACATGGTTCCTCACATTGTACGAACGCCAGACGCGAGATGGTTCCTGACGGTGGATATATGTGAGGCACGAGCGGGAAGACTACTTCGGGTAACGCCAATATTTTGTTTTTATTATTTTAGAAATACTTAGTATGACCAAAAATTCTGTTTTTTGTTCCTGTGGTGTGGGTTTTGCAGTAATATTTCCAACAAGACCGAGCCCGCGCAATTCTGAGCCTTATAGCGATAGTTATGGCCAATATCCGGGGCACCTTGCGTCTTGATAATGGGAACCCGTGCCACTCCCGCTTACCCCCAAAATTGGCGGCGTGTCTTAGGAGGGACATACGGTCATTAGAGACATGGTGGATGGGCTAGCGGCATGGTTCCTCATTGTGTACGAACGCCAGACGCGACATGGTTCCCGACGGTGGATATATGTGAGGCACGAGCGGGAAGACTACTTCGGGTGTCGTCAATTTTTTGTTTTTATTATTGTAGAAATACTTAGTATGACCAAAAATTCCATTTTTCATTCCTATGGTGTGGGATTTGCAGTTATGTTCCAACAAGACCGAGCCCGCGCAATTCTGAGTCTTATAGCGATAGTTATGGCCAATATACGGGGCACCTTGCGTCTTGGCAATGGGAACCCGTGCCACTCCCGCTAACCCCCAAAATTGGCGGCGCATCTTAGGAGTGACATACGGTCATTAGAGGCTTGGTGGATGGGTTAGCAAAACGGTTCCTAACATTGTACGAAATCCAAACGCGGCATGGTTCCCGACGGTGGATATATGTGAGGCACGAGCGGGAAGACTACTTCGGGTGTCGTCAATTTTTTGTTTTTATTATTTTACAAATATTTAATTTGACCAAAAATTCTGTTTTTCACTGTTGTGGTGTGGGATTTGCAGTTATCTTTCCAACAAGACCGAGCCCGCGCAATTCTGAGTCTTATAGCCATAGTTATGGCCAATATACGGGGCACCTTGCGTCTTGGCAATGGGAACGCGTGCCACTCCCGCTAACCCCCAAAATTGGCGGCGCGTCTTAGGAGGGGCATACCGTCATTAGAGGCATGGCGATGGGTTAGCGGCACGGTTCCTCACATTGTACGAACGCCAGACGCGACATGGTTCCCGACGGTGGATATATGTGAGGCACAAGCGGGAAGACTAATTCGAGTGTCGTCAGTTTTTTGTTTTTATTATTTCAGAAATACTTAGTATGACCAATGATTCCATTTTTCGTTCCTGTGGTGTGGGATTTGCAGTTATGTTTCCAACAAGACCGAGCCTGCGCAATTCTGAGTCTTATAGCGATAGTTACGGTCAATATACGGGGCACCTTGCGTCTTGACAATGGGAACCCGTGCCACTCCCGCTAACCCCCAAAATTTGCGGCGCATCTTAGGAGGGACAAACGGTCAGTAGAGGCATGGTGGATGGGTTGGCAGCATGGTTCCTCACATTGTACGAACGCCAGACGCGACCTGGTCCCCCACGGTGGATATATGTGAGGCACGAGCGGGAAGACTACTTCGGGTGTCGTCAATATTTTGTTTTTATTATTTTAGAAATACTTAGTATGACCAAAAATTCTGTTTTTTGTTCCTGTGGTGTGGGATTTGCAGTAATATTTCCAACAAGACCGAGCCCGCGCAATTCTGAGCCTTATAGCGATAGTTATGGCCAATATCCGGGGCACCTTGCGTCTTGATAATGGGAAACCCGTGCCACTCCCGCTTACCCCCAAAATTGGCGGCGTGTCTTAGGAGGGACATACGGTCATTAGAGACGTGGTGGATGGGCTAGCGGCATGGTTCCTCATAGTGTACGAACGCCAGACGCGACATGGTTCCCGACGGTGGATATATGTGAGGCACGAGCGGGTAGACTACTTCGGGTGTCGTCAATTTTTTGTTTTTATTATTGTAGAAATACTTAGTATGACCAAAAATTCCATTTTTCATTCCTATGGTGTGGGATTTGCAGTTATGTTTCCAACAAGACCGAGCCCGCGCAATTTTGAGCCTTATAGCAATAGTTATGGCCAATATACGGGGCACCTTGCGTCTTGATAATGGGAACCCGTACCACTCCCGCTTACCCCCAAAATTGGCGGCGCATCTTAGGAGGGACATATGGTCCTTAGAGGCATGGTGGATGGGTTAGCGAAACAGTTCCTAACATTGTACGAACGCCAAACGCGAAATGGTTCCCGACGGTGGATATATGTGAGGCACGAGCGGGAAGACAACTTCGGGTGTCGTCAATTTTTTGTTTTTATTATTTTTGCAATATTTAGTTTGACTAAAAATTCTGTTTTCCACTCCTGTGGAGTGGGATTTGCAGTTATCTTTTCAACAAGACCGAGGCCGCGCAATTCTGAGTCTTATAGCGATAGTTATGGCCAATATACGGGGCACCTTGCGTCTTGGCAATGGGAACCCGTGCCACTCCCGCTAACCCCCAAAATTGGCGGCGCGTCTTAGGAGTGACATACGGTCATTAGAGGCTTGGTGGGTGGGTTAGCAAAACGGTTCCTAACATTGTACGAACGCCAAACGCGCCATGGTTCCCGACGGTGGATATATGTGAGGCACGAGCGGGAAGACTACTTCGGGTGTCGTCAATTTTTTGTTTTTATTATTTTACAAATATTTAGTTTGACCAAAAATTCTGTTTTTCACTCCTGTGGTGTGGGATTTGCAGTTATCTTTCCAACAAGACCGAGCCCGCGCAATTCTGAGTCTTATAGCGATAGTTATGGCCAATATACGGGGCACCTTGCGTCTTGGCAATGGGAACGCGTGCCACTCCCGCTAACCCCCAAAATTGGCGGCGCATCTTACGAGGGGCATACCGTCATTAGAGGCATGGCGGATGGGTTAGCGGCCCGGTTCCTCACATTGTACGAACGCCAGACGCGACATGGTTCCCGACGGTGGATATATGTGAGGCACGAGCGGGAAGACTAATTCGAGTGTCGTCAGTTTTTTGTTTTTATTATTTCAGAAATACTTAGTATGACCAAAGATTCCATTTTTCGTTCCTGTGGTGTGGGATTTGCAGTTATGTTTCCAACAAGACCGAGCCTGCGCAATTCTGAGTCTAATAGCGATAGTTATGGTCAATATACGGGGCACCTTGCGTCTTGACAATGGGAACCCGTGCCACTCCCGCTAACCCCCAAAATTTGCGGCGCATCTTAGGAGGGACAAACGGTCAGTAGAGGCATGGTGGATGGGTTGGCAGCATGGTTCCTCACATTGTACGAACGCCAGACGCGACCTGGTCCCCCACGGTAGATATATGTGAGGCACGAGCGGGAAGACTACTTCGGGTGTCGTCAATATTTTGTTTTTATTATTTTAGAAATACTTAGTATGACCAAAAATTCTGTTTTTTGTTCCTGTGGTGTGGGATTTGCAGTAATATTTCCAACAAGACTGAGCCCGCGCAATTCTGAGCCTTATAGCGATAGTTATGGCCAATATCCGGGGCACCTTGCGTCTTGATAATGGGAAACCCGTGCCACTCCCGCTTACCCCCAAAATTGGCGGCGTGTCTTAGGAGGGACATACGGTCATTAGAGACATGGTGGATGGGCTAGCGGCATGGTTCCTCATAGTGTACGAACGCCAGACGCGACATGGTTCCCGACGGTGGATATATGTGAGGCACGAGCGGGTAGACTACTTCGGGTGTCGTCAATTTTTTGTTTTTATTATTGTAGAAATACTTAGTATGACCAAAAATTCCATTTTTCATTCCTATGGTGTGGGATTTGCAGTTATGTTTCCAACAAGACCGAGCCCGCGCAATTTTGAGCCTTATAGCAATAGTTATGGCCAATATACGGGGCACCTTGCGTCTTGATAATGGGAGCCCGTACCACTCCCGCTTACCCCCAAAATTGGCGGCGCATCTTAGGAGGGACATATTGTCCTTAGAGGCATGGTGGATGGGTTAGCGAAACGGTTCCTAACATTGTACGAACGCCAAACGCGAAATGGTTCCCGACGGTGGATATATGTGAGGCACGAGCGGGAAGACAACTTCGGGTGTCGTCAATTTTTTGTTTTTATTATTTTAGAAATATTTAGTTTGACCAAAAATTCTGTTTTTCACTCCTGTGGTGTGGGATTTGCAGTTATCTTTTCAACAAGACCGAGGCCGCGCAATTCTGAGTCTTATAGCGATAGTTATGGCCAATATACGGGGCACCTTGCGTCTTAGCAATGGGAACCCGTGCCACTCCCGCTAACCCCCAAAATTGGCGGCGCGTCTTAGGAGTGACATACGGTCATTAGAGGCTTGGTGGATGGGTTAGCAAAACGGTTCCTAACATTGTACGAATGCCAAACGCGGCATGGTTCCCGACGGTGGATATATGTGAGGCACGAGCGGGAAGACTACTTCGGGTGTCGTCAATTTTTTGTTTTTATTATTTTACAAATATTTAGTTTGACCAAAAATTCTGTTTTTCACTCCTGTGGTGTGAGATTTGCAGTTATCTTTCCAACAAGATCGAGCCCGCGCAATCCTGAGTCTTATAGCGATAGTTATGGCCAATATACGGGGCACCTTGCGTCTTGGCAATGGGAACGCGTGCCACTCCCGCTAACCCCCAAAATTGGCGGCGCGTCTTAGGAGGGACATACAGTCATTAGAGGCATGGCGGATGGGTTAGCGGCACGGTTCCTCACATTGTACGAACGCCAGACGCGACATGGTTCCCGACGGTGGATATATGTGAGGCACGAGCGGGAAGACTAATTCGAGTGTCGTCAGTTTTTTGTTTTTATTATTTCAGAAATACTTAGTATGACCAAAGATTCCATTTTTCATTCCTGTGGTGTGGGATTTGCAGTTATCTTTCCAACAAGACCGAGCCTGCGCAATTCTGAGTCTAATAGCGATAGTTATGGTCAATATACGGGGCACCTTGAGTCTTGACAATGGGAACCCGTGCCACTCCCGCTAACCCCCAAAATTTGCGGCGCATCTTAGGAGGGACAAACGGTCAGTAGAGGCATGGTGGATGGGTTGGCAGCATGGTTCCTCACATTGTACGAACGCCAGACGCGACCTGGTCCCCCACGGTGGATATATGTGAGGCACGAGCGGGAAGACTACTTCAGGTGTCGTCAATTTTTTGTTTTTATTATTTTAGAAATACTTAGTATGACCAAAAATTCCATTTTTCATTCCGGTGGTGTGGGATTTACAGTTATCTTTCCAACAAGACCGAGCCCGAGCAATTCTGAGTCTTATAGCGATAGTTATGCCTAATATACGGGGCACCTTGTGTCTTGGCAATGGGAATCCGTGCCACTTCCGCTAAACCCCAAAATTGGTGGCGCGTCTTAGGAGGGACATACGGTCATTAGAGGCTTGGTGGATGGGTTAGCTGCTGAGAGCCAATGGATTGGCTCCATTGCCTCTGGAGTGATGAGTGATTGTCAACAGTAGCAAGACCCAGAAGGACTTGGGCACAAGACCTCCGATGGATAGGAGGCCCTCTGATGGACTGGAGGTAGAGGGAAGTCCTCCGAAGGTCTGGAGGCACACTCGGCGTCTGTCGGCCGTGGGAGTTCGGTATATGGAGGAGCGGCACGACGACAGCAGGAGTAAGTCCTCCGAAGGACTGCGAGGTTGCCCCGACGGACAGGGGAGGCCGGGCGCCACCGCGGTGCTCCAACCCGAATGCGTGGCGCGAAGGCGTGCGAGGGAGACTTTGGCGGCTTCGGCTCAAAACCATCACCCAAGCTACCCAAGCCTTGGTGACTTGGGCCACAACTCACCAAGATAGAGAAGATGGGCCAAATCCGGCCCAGGCGGAGACTTCCTAAAGTTTCCCGGTTTCTGACTTCAAAACCAGAGGCGGATCGCGGATTGGACTACTGGCCACGTGGAGAGCATCCGAGGATTGCGTGGAACTTACGAAGATCAAGACTTCATCGTGGTCGTCCGTCCCGAAATATCCTGTAATCTTTCGTTTGAGTCCTTAGGGTTTGTCTAGCTGTAGGGACCGAAGGGCAAAACTGTCTAAATAGCACTCGGGTATAAATAGGTCCGGGCAGGTCATTAGAGGAACTCTTGGCTGCTAGGATTAGTTTTCACTTGGTGATTTTCGTCCTTAAGCTTTGAGCTCCATTGTTAGAGAGGTTAGAGTAGGATTTAGCCTCCTAATCTTGAGGGAGGGTGAGGGTGGTTGCTTGGGACGAATTTCTGCTTGTATGCTGAATATTTAGACCCATCTTGGGAGCTTAATCGAATAAAATTCGTGCAGCAACCTTGTGTTCTTCTCCTCCCCCTCTCTCTTTGGTTTTTGGGTTCAATCCTTGCCTTTTTGGGTGTTTTTGTTGGGCAAGCTTGAATCCCCTTCCTTGCTGATGTTTTGGACTTACTAGGATGTGGAGATCATGACTTAGTTCATCTCAATCCTACTGGATTGCCACGAGCAAGCCTCTTTTGTGTTTTCCCCTTTCTTGCCCAAGGATGGCCATTTCACAAGATCTAAAATTCCCGCTGATTCCGCGGTTACCTTGAGTTGATCTTTTGGGGATAACTTTGAAATAGGGTCCAGATAACCTGTGCTAAATTTCGTGGAGTTTGGACAAGGTTCGATCAAGTTTGGATTTTAAAAAGTCTTTTCTGCGACCCTACCGGACCATCCGGCAGAGGCCACCGGGCAGTCCGGTTCCACCGGATAGTCCGGTAGTGCCCACCGGACAGTCCGGTGAGAGGCGTTGTCCAAGCCGTGCCAAAGGACAGTCCGGCGTCAGGCACCGGATAGTCCAGTCCCACCGGACAATCCGGTGTTGGTCACCGGACAGTCCGGTCCTGCCAGGGAGCTGCTGTGTTCTTCCCAGTTTGGTTTTTCAGCTGTGATTTTGCTACGGATTTTCGCATTCCTCCCTTAAGACCATTCTCTTTGCTTACTGTGAGTCAGTGAGACGCACCTAGGTGCGGTGAGTGTCTTGTGGCGGTTATTGCAAAATCCATTGCTCCGCTGTCACTCTTGTTCGGATCTTGAGCTTTCTTGCATTGGTGCGTATCCTCACAGTGGACGGCACCCTTGCGCTGCTAGGCACGTATCTGTTCAGTGGACGGTGCTTAGTTTCAGTTTCCACTTGGGGGTTTGTGATTTTGTGATTTCAAGTGCTCCTATTCACCCCCCCTCTAGTCGCACGTCTTGGTCCTACAGCTGCATGGTTCCTCACTGGGTACGAACGCCAAACGCGGCATGGTTACCAACGGTGGATATATGTGAGGCACGAGCGGGAAGACTACTTCGGGTGTCGTCAATTTTTTGTTTTTATTATTTTAGATATCCTTACTATGACAAAAAATTCTGTTTTTTGTTGCTGTGGTGTGGGATTTACAGTTATCTTTCCAACAAGACGGAGCCCGCGTAATTCTGAGTCTTATAGCGATAGTTATGGCCAATATACGGGGCACCTTGCGTCTTGGCAATGGGAACCTGTGCCACTCCCGCTTAACCCCAAAATTGGCGGTGTGTCTTAGGAGGGACATACGGTCATTAGAGGCATGGTGGATGGGTTAGCGGCATGGTTCATCACAGTGTATGAATATAGCGATAGTTATGGCCAATATACGGGGCAGCTTGCATATTGGAAATGGGAACGCGTGCCACTCCCGCTAAGCCCCAAAATTGGTGGCGCGTCTTAGGAGGGACATACGGTCGTTAGAGGCATGGTGGAAGGGTTAGCGGCTTGGTTCCTCACAGGGTACGAACGCCAGACGCGACATGGTTCCCGACGGTGGATATATATGAGGCACGAGTGGAAAGACTACTTCGGGTGTCGTCAATTTTTTGTTACTATTATTTTAGAAATACTTAGTATGACCAAAAAATCTATTTTTCGTTCCTGTGGTGTGGGATCTGCAGTTATCTTTCCAACAAGACCGAGCCCGCGCAATTCTGAGTCTAATAGCGATAGTTATGGCCAATATACGGGGCACCTTGCGTCTTGGCAATGGGAACCCGTGCCACTCCCACTAACCCCTAAAATTGGCGGTGCGTCATAGGAGGGACATACAGTCATTAGAGGCATGGTGGATGGGTTAGCTGCATGGTTCCTCATAGGGTACGAACACCAGACGCGACATGGTTCCCGACGGTGGATATAGGTGAGTCACGATCGGGAAGACAACTTCGGGTGTCGTCAATTTTTTATTTTTATTATTTTAGAAATACTTAGTATGACCAAAAATTCTGTTTTTTGTTCCTGTGGTGTGGGATTTACAGTTATCTTTCCAACAAGACCGAGCCCGCGTAATTCTGAGTCTTATAGCGATAGTTATGGCCAATATAGGGGGCCCCATGCGTCTTGGCAATGGGAACCCGTGCCATTCCCGCTAACCCCCAAAATTGGCGGCGTGTCTTAGGAGGGACATACGGTCATTAGAGGCATGGTGGATGGGTTAGCAGCATGGTTCCTCACAGGGTACGAACACCAGACGCGACATGGTTCCCGACGGTGGATATATGTGAGGCACGAGCGGGAAGACTACTTCGGGTGTCGTCAATTTTTTGTTTTTATTATTTTAGAAATACTTAGTATGACCAAAAATTCTGTTTTTTGTTCCTGTGGTGTGGAATTTGCAGTTATCTTTCCAACAAGACCGAGCCCGCGCAATTCTGAGTCTTATAGCGATAGTTATGGCCAATATACGGGGCACCTTGCGTCTTGTTAATGGGAACCCGTGCCACTCCCGCTAACCCCCAAAATTGGCGGTGCGTCTTAGGAGGGACATACGGTCATTAGAGCCATTGTGGATGGGTTAGCGACACGACATGGTTCCCGACGCTGGATATATGTGAGGCACGAGCGGGAAGTCTACTTTGGGTGTCGTCAATTTTTTGTTTTTATTATTTTAGAAATACTTAGTATGACCAAAAATTCTGTTTTTCCTTCCTATGGTGTGGGATTTGCAGTTATCTTTCCAGCAAGACTGAGCCCGCGCAATTCTGAGTCTTATAGTGATAGTTATGACCAATATACGGGGCACCTTGCGTCTTGGCAATGGGAACCCGTGCCACTCCCGCTAATCCCCAAAATTGGCGACGCGTCTTAGGAGGGACATACGGTCATTAGAGGCGTTGTGGACGGGTTAGCGGCACGACATGGTTCCCGACGGTGGATATATGAAAGGCACGAGCGGGAAGACTACTTCGGGTGTCGTCAATTTTTTGTTTATATTATTTTAGAAATACTTAGTATGACCAAAAATTCTGTTTTTCATTCCTGTGTTGTGGGATTTGCAGTTATCTTTCCAACAAGACCGAGCCGCGTAATTCTGAGTCTTATAGCGATAGTTATGGCCAATATACGAGGCCCCTTGCGTCTTGGCAATGGGAACCCGTGCCATTCCCGCTAACCCCCAAAATTGGCGGCGTGTCTTAGGAGGGACATACGGTCATTAGAGGCATGGTGGATGGGTTAGCGGCATGGTTCCTCACAGGGTACGAACGCCAGACGCGACATGGTTCCCGACGGTGGATATATGTGTGGCACGATCGGGAAGACAACTTCGGGTGCCGTCAATTTTTTATTTTTATTGCTTTAGAAATACTTAGTATGACCAAAAATTCTGTTTTTCATTCCTATGGTGTGGGATTCGCAGTTATCTTTCCAACAAGACCAAGCCCGCGCAATTCTGAGTCTTATAGCGATAGTTGTGACCAATATACAGGGCACCATGCGTCTTGGCAACGGGAACCCGTGCCACTCCCGCTAACCCCCTAAATTGGCGGTGCGTCTTAGGAGGGACATACGGTCATTAGTGGCATGGTGGATGGGTTAGCGGCATAGTTCCTCACAGCGTACGAATATAGCGATAGTTATGGCCAATATACGGGGCTTCTTGCGTATTGGCAATGGGAACGCGTGCCACTCCCTCTAACCCCCAAAATTGGTGGCGCCTCTTAGGAGGGACATACGGTCATTAGAGGCATGGTGGAACGGTTAGCGGCATGGTTCCTCACAAGGTACGAACGCTAGACGCGACATGGTTCCCGACGGTGGATATATGTGAGGCAAGAGCGGGAAGACTACTTCGGGTGACGTCAATTTTTTGTCTTTATTATTTTAGAAATACTTAGTGTGACCAAAAATTCTGTTTTTTGTTCCTGTGGTGTGGGATTTGCAGTTATCTTTCCAACAAGACCGATCCCGCGCAATTCTGAGTCTTATAGCGATAGTTATGGCCAATATACGGGGCACCTTGCGTCTTGGCCACGGGAACCCGTGCCACTCCCGCTAACCCCCAAAATTGGCGGCGCATCTTAGGAGGGACATACGGTCATTAGAGGCATTGTGGATGGGTTAGCGGCACGACATGGTTCCCGACGGTGGATATATGTGAGGCACGAGCGGGAAGACTACTTTGGGTGTCGTCAATGTTTTGTTTTTATTGTTTTAGAAATACTTAGTATGACCAAAAATTCTAGTTTTCATTCTTGTGGGGCGGGATTTCCAGTTATCTTTGCAACAAGACCGAGCCCGCTCAATTCTGTGTCTTATAGCGATAGTTATGGCCAATATACGTGGCACCTTGCGTCTTGGCAATGGGAAGCCGTCCCACTCCCTCTAATCCCCAAAATTGGCGGCACGTCTTAGGAGGGACATACGGTCATTAGAGGCATTGTGGACGGGTTAGCGGCACGACATGGTTTCCGACGGTGGATATATGAGAGGCACCGTGCGTCTTAGCAATGGGAACTCGTGCTACTCCCGCTAACCCCCAATATTGGCAGCGCGTCTTAGGAGGGACATACGGTCATTAGAGGCATGGTGGATGGGTTAGCGGCATGGTTCCTCACAGGGTACGAACGCCAGAAGCGACATGGTTGCCGACGGTGGATATATGTCAGGCACGAGAGGGAAGACTACTTCTTGTGTCGTCAATTTTTTGTTTTTATTATTTTAGATATACTTAGTGTGACCAAAAATTCTGTTTTTCGTCCCTGTGGTGTGGGATTTGCAGTTATCTTTCCAGTAAGACCGAGCCTGCGCAATTCTGAGTCTTATAGCGATAGTTATGGCCAATATACGGGGCACCTTGCGTCTTGGCAATGGGAACCCGTGCCACTCCCGCTAACCCACAAAATAGGCGGCGAATCTTAGGAGGGACATACGGTCATTAGAGGCATTGTGGATGGGTTAGCGACACGACATGGTTCCCGACGGTGGATATATGTGAGGCACGAGCGGGATGTCTACTTCTGGTGTCATCAATTTTTTGTTTTTATTATTTTAAAAATACTTAGTATGACCAAAAATTCTGTTTTTCGTTCCTGTGGTGTGCGATTTGCAGTTATCTTTCCAAGAAGTCCGAGCCCGCGCAATTCTGAGTCTTATAGCGATAGTTATGGTCATTATACGGGGCACCTTGCGTCTGGGCAATGGGAACCCGTGCCACTCCCGCTAACCCCCAAACTTGACGGCGCGTCTTAGGAGGGACATACGGTCATTAGAGGCAATGTGGATGGGTTAGCGGCATGACATGGTTCCCGACGGTGGATATATGAGAGGCACGAGCGCGAAGACTACCTCGGGTGTCGTCAATTTTTTGTTTTTATTATTTTAGAAATACTTAGTATGACCAAAAATTCTGTTTTTCGTTCCTATGGTGTGGGATTTGCAGTTATCTTTCCAAGAATACCGAGCGCGCGCAATTCTGAGTCTTATAGCGATAGTTATGGCCAATATACGGGGCACCTTGCGTCTCGGCAATGGGAACCCGTGCCACTCCCGCTAACCCCCAAAATTGGCGGCACGTCTTAGGAGGGACATACGGTCATTAGAGGCATGGTGGATCGGTTAGCGGCATGGTTCCTCACGGGGTACGAATGCCAGACGCGACATGGTTCCCGACGATGCATATATGTGAGGCACGAGCGGGAAGACTACTTCGGGTGTCGTCACTTTTTTGTTTTTATTATTGTAGAAATACTTAGTATGACCAAAAATTCTGTTTTTCATTCCTGTGGTGTGGGATTTGCAGTTATGTTTCCTACAAGAACAAGCGTGCGCAATTCTGAGTCTTATAGCGACAGTTATGGCCAATATACGGGGCAACTTGCGTCTTGGCAATGGGAACCCATGCCACTCCCGCTAACCCCCAAAATTGGCAGCGCATCTTAGGAGTGACCTACGGTCATTAGAAGCATGGCGGATGGGTTAGCGGCATGGTTCCTCATAGTGTACGAACGCTCGATGCGACATGGTTCCCCACGGCGGATATATCTGAGGCACCAGCGGGAAGACTACTTCGGGTGTTGTCAATTTTTGTTTTTGTTATTTTATAAATATTTAGTATGTCCAAAACTTCTGTTTTTCATTCCTGTGGTGTGGGATTTGTAGTTATCTTTCCAACAAAACTGAGCCCGCGCAATTCTGAGTCTAATAGCGATAGTTATGGCCAATATACGGGGCACCTTGCGTCTCGGCAATGGGAACCCGTGCCACTCCCGCTAACCCCCAAAATTGACGGCGTGTCTTAGGAGGCACATACGGTCATTAGAGGCATGGTGGAAGGGTTGGCGGCATGGTTCCTCACAGTGTACGAACGCCCGACGCGACATGGTTCCCGACGGAGGATATATGTGAGGCACGTGCGGGAAGACTACTTCGGGTGTTGCCAATTTTTTGTTTTCATTATTTTAGAAATAGTTAGTATGACCAAAACTGCCATTTTTCATTCTTGTGGTGTGGGATTTGCAGTTATCTTTCCAACAAGACCGAGCTCACGCAATTCTGAGTCTTATAGCCATAGTTATGGCCAATATACGGGGCACCTTGCGTCTTGGCAATTGGAACATGTGCCACTCCCGCTACCCCCCAAAATTGGCAGCGCGTCTTATTTGGGACATACAGCCATTAGAGGCATGGTGGATGGTTTAGCGGCATGCATCCTCATAGTGTACGAATGCCACACGCGACATGGTTCCCGACGGTGGATATATGTGAGGCACGAGCGGGAAGACTACTTTGGGTGTTGTCAATTTTTTGTTTTTATCATTGTAGAAATACTTAGTATGGCCAAAACTTCTGTTTTTTGTTCTAGTGGTGTGGGATTTGCAGTTATCTTTCCAACAAAATAGAGCCCACACAGTTTCGAGTCTTATAGCGGTAGTTCTGGCCAATATACGGGGCACCTTGCCTCTTGGTAATGGCAACTCGTGCCACTCCCGCTAACCCCCAAAATTGGCGGCACGTCTTAGGAGCGACATACGGTCATTAGAGGCATTGTGGATGGGTTAGCGGTATGGTTCCTCACAGGGTACGAATGCCAGACGCGACATGGTTGCCGACGGTGGATATATGTGAGGCACGAGGGCGAAGACTACTTCGGGTGTCGTCAATTTTTTGTTTTTATTATTTTACAAATACTTAGTATGGTCAAAACTTTTGTTTATCATTCCTGTGGTGTGGAATTTGCAGTTATCTTTCAAACAAGACCGACCCCGCGCAATTCTGAGTCTTATAGCGATCGTTATGGCCAATATACGGTCCACCATGTGTCTTGGCAATGGGAACCGGTGCCACTCCCGCTAACCCCCAAAATTGGCGGTGTGTCTTAGGAGGGACATACGGTCATTAGAGGCATGGCGGATGGGTTAGAGGCATGATTCCTCACAGTGTACGAACGCCAAACGCGACATGGTTCCCGACAGGGGATATATGTGAGGCATGAGCGAGAAGACTACTTCGGGTATCGTCAATTTTCTGTTTTTATTGTTTTAGGAATACTTAGTATGACCAAAACTTCCATTTTTCAATCCTGTGGTGTGGGATTTGCAGTTATCTTTCCAACAAGACGGAGCCCGCGCAATTCTGAGTCTTATAGTGATAGTGATGGCCAATATACGGGGCACCTTGCGTCTTGGCAATCGGAACCCATGCCACTCCCGCTAAGCCCAAAAATTGGCGGCGCGTCTTTGGAGGGACATACGGTCATTAGAGGCATGGTGGATGGGTTAGCGGCATGGTTCCTCACAGGGTACCAATGCCAGACGCGACATGGTTCCCGACGGTGGATATACGTGAGGCACGAGGGGGAAGACTACTTCGGGTATCATCAATTTTTTGTTTTTAATATTTTAACAAATAATTAGTATGGGCAAAACTTCTGTTTATCGTTGCTGTGGTGTGGGATTTGCAGTTATCTTAACAACAAGACCGAGCCCCCGCAATACTGAGTCTTATAGTGATAGTTATGGCCAATATACGGGGCACCTTGTGTCTTGGCAATGGGAACCCGTGCTACTCCCGCTAACCCCCCAAATTGGTGGCGCGTCTTAGGAGGGACATACTGTTATTAGAGGCATGGTGGATGGGTAAGCGGCATGGTGGATGGTTAGCGACATGGTTCCTCATAGGGTACGAACGCTAGATGCGACATGGTTCCCGACGGTGGATATATCTGAGGCACGAGCGGGAAGACTACTTTGGGTGTCGTCAATTTTTTGTTTTTATTATTTTAGAAACACTTAGTATGACCAAACCTTTAGTTTTTCATTCCTGTGGTGTGGGATTTGTTGTTATCTTTCCAACAAGAATGAGCCTGTGCAATTCTGAGTCTTATAGCGATAGTTATGGCCAATATACGGGGCACCTTGCGTCTTGCCAATGGGAACCCGTGCCACTCCCGCTAACCCCCAAAATTGGCGGCACGTCTTAGGAGGGATGTACGGCCATTAGAGGCATGGTGGATGGGTTAGCGGCACAGTTCCTCACAGGGTACGAACGCTAGACTCGACATGGTTCCCAACGGTGGATATACGTGGGGCACGAGCGGGAAGACTACTTCAGCTGTCATCAATTTTTTATTTTTATTATTTTCAAAATACTTAGTATGGCCAAAACTTTTGTTTTTCATTCTTGTGGTGTGGGATTTACAGTTATCTTTCCAAGAAGACCGAGCCCGCGCAATTCTGAGTCTTATAGCGATAGTTATGGCCAATATACGGGGCACCTTGCGTCTTGGCAATGGGAACTCGTGCCACTCCCACTAACCCCCAAAATTGGCAGCGCCTCTTAGGCGGGATATACGGTCAATAGAGGTGTGGTGGATGGGTTAGAGGCATGATTTCTCACACTGTACGAACGCCAGATGTGACATGGTTCCCGACGGGGGATATATGTGAGGCACGGGCGGGAAGACTACTTCGGGTATCATCAATTTTCTGTTTTTATTATTTCAGGAATACATAGCATGACCAAAACTTCCATTTTTCATTCCTGTGGTTTGGGATTTGCACTTATCTTTCCAACAAGACCGAGCCCGCGCAATTCTGAGTCTTATAGCAATAGTTATGGCCAATATACGGGGCACGTTGCGTCTTGGCAATGGGAACCCGTGCCACTCCCGCTAAACCCCAAAATTATCGGCGCGTCTTAGCAGGGACATACAGTGATTGGAGGCATGGTGGATGGGTTAGCGGCGTGGTTCCTCATAAGGTACCAACGCTAGACGCAACATGGTTCCGGACGGTCGATCTATTTGAGACACGAGCGTGAAGACTACTTCGGGGATCGTCAATTTTTTGTTTTTATTATTTTAGAAATACTTAGTATGACCAAAGCTTGCCTTTTTTGTTCCTGTGGTGTGACATTTGCAGTTATCTTTCCAACAAGACCGAGCCCACGCAATTCTGAGTCTTATAGCGATAGTTATGGCCAATATACGAGGCACCTTGCGTCTTGGCAATGGGAACCCGTGCCACTCCCGCGGACCCCCAAAACTGGCGGCGCATCTTAGGAGGGACATACTGTGACGCCCCCGGCATCTCGAAAGTTTTAACATGTGATTAGATTAGCGGAAGTCAAGGTTTTGGCTTAATAATGTTTAGAGAAGAGCAACAACTAGGTTAGTAAATCACGAAGTCAAAAATTTTCGGTGAAATATGCAAAACCCCTGAATGCATTTGTGGCTATAGTTCAAAATATAATGTGATTTGGACCAAACTCTCTATAACAAACTTGTAGACAATTTTATGTAGATCGACTTTGTTATTGGGTGTGGTAACATGCACAAAGGTTTAGGTGGAGTTTTGAGTTGATTAATGAAAAAGACAGAAATCTGCCTAAATTGATCGGTAAGGAAAATTCAAATTTCAAAGGAACAAAAGTCCCTATCATGCAAAACATCATATAATAAAGTTGTAGATAATTAAAAACTACACAACATTGGTATAATACTCTTTCTCTGAAAATGAGCATAAAATAGACCTTAGGAATTTCTAAGTTTGCATTAAACCTTGGTCAAACTGGAGTCAGCGGGTTAAATTCAAATTTAATCATATTTAAACTTGGAATCTGATATCACTTCTTTTGACAAAGTTGTAGATCTGGAAGAGTAGAACATGTTTTGTATTTTGGGTTTTGTCAAATTCGGCAGCTAGGATGTTCAAAAACAACAATTTCTAAAACATGTCTCAGCAGTCAAACAGTATTTTTCATTTTCCCGAATTTATTTATTTTTTCCTTCGAGTCACTGACGAGTGGGTCCCACTAGGCAGACCCACCCGCCACGCGGCGCCGGCGTCCGGCGCTGCCGGCCACGCGCCGCTTGCCACCGCGGGCGCGCGCCGCCAGCGCACCACGCCGAGGCCACGCGCCCCTGCCCCTGCCCGCCCGGCCTGCCCCTGCCCCTGCCCCGCCCGGCGATAAGGAGAAGGAAGCCGAGCTCCCTCTCCCGCCCAGCTCTTCCTCTGCGCGAACAGAGCGCGCCCGCCATGACCGACGAGCTCGAAGCTCGCCGTGCCGCCCCCACCGAGCCCTCCTCCTTCCATCTAATGCTAGCAAAGCGAGCGCCTCGATCCACCCCACCATTTCCCTACGACCCCATCGCCTAGGTGCCCTCCATCACCGGTGGCCGAGCACGCGACCACACCTTACCATGAACGGCTCGACATCGCCGTGGAGAGCCACCATAGAGCCATTCCCGTGCCTCCAACCTCCACCCCTGGACTCTCCTAGCCCCACGCAGCTCGCGCACCTCTCCAAGCCGCCTATCCCTGCCTCCATCGACGGATCAAGGCCGCGGTCGTCAAGCTGCGTGCACTAGGGACGCCTCCGGTGCACGCGCGTTCCCCGTCGATTCGGGCCTCCCCAAGCGACGAAATCAAGGGGGAACGGTAGCACATAATCGGGAACATCTTCCTGGAGCAACACGGCTCCAAGTCCGTGCCCCTACACGCCGGCGCGGCCCGCCCAACCTCGACCTCGCACGCCCCTGCCCCTGTCTGGAGGTAGAAGAAGCCTTTTTTTCGATTTAGCCCCTGGACTTTGCTGCTTTCACGTTTCCATCTCATGCACTATTCACTGAGTCATGAGGATCTTGCATGCTAGCCCCTAAACTTTAGGATTAATAGCGTTAAAGTCCTGTCAGTGGTAATTTTTCGTTTTTTTTGAGCATTTTCTAAATCTGAAACTTTCAAAATCCATATAAAATCAAAGAAAAATGCTAAAAATACAAACCTTGTTGCATTGTACTCCTCTTATTTAGATCTACAGAATGGATATGATGGTTGGGCATGAAAAGACATTTTTGCCCCTGATTTTGTACAAACATGAAATACCCTAATAAATAGGAAATAAGGACTAAATGATCTCCAAAAATAGCCAATTTTGAACAGCAGTGTTGTTAGGGTATGTAACCTCACTATGGTTTTTAGTAGCTCAGATATTCACTGTTTAATTACCTTTTTGCCCCTGTTCTTATGCATGCATGAAAAACCTTGTTAAATAAGAAATGTGGGTTAAATGAACTCCAAAAATTATGATTTTTGAGCAGGGACCTTGTTATCATGTGTAGGTTCTGTATAAATTTTGTTGGCCCTAACACTTACTATTGAATTACTATTTTGCCTTGTCTTGCACTAAGCACATATTAATCTTAAGAAAAAGATTAATATGGTGAATAATATTTCAAAATGACTTTAAGTTTGATATGAGCTATAGTTATGGAGTAACTTGCTAGAGTTGGAGATGATGCATGTAAGGTTTTGACTCTAATTAGAAACTGGTAGAAATAATGCATATTTATGTAAGCTTCGGTCGCTTCACATGAAGCGATGCTACCTCGCCACGCACACCCCACGTTGTTTTATGTGACAAGCTAAGCTATCGTAGATGATGGCTTGTACGATTTCTTAGTACGAAATAACTTTCGCCTCAATATGCATAACTCTGTACCATAAATCATAAGTTCACTGATTTACTGCATTACACTCGCATCATAAAGCAAGCATTGCACTAATACATGCTCCAACTGCATCATGTCATACATATAGATTCCACGAACGAAGAACCACCGCCGAACCAACCCGTCGCGGAGGAGCCAGAAGAAGAGCTGCACCAAGGACCCGAGGGCCAGCAGCAGGAAACAGACTACGCTCCGGAAGAAGCTACTGACCCTAACGAGGAAGGTAGGCAGGACCATGAATTCTCCCAGCTAATATGATGAATGATTGTTTCATTACGCATCCGCATTAGGAGTTGTATGAAAACAATTGCATTAGATCTCCTGGCCGCCCTAGCCCTAGCACCTATATATAGAGTTCGTAGGACGAGTTGCCTAGGCTCTGCTAGGTGCGAGTAGACACGAGTGAAAGGAGTCACTCGTCGCGTAGGTGATTTCAAAGGTTACAAAACTTTTACTATTGAGGAAGTAATACTATGCTCCTGATTTAAATGGAGACCGGGCGGAGACTAATTTTATTATGTGGTGTGCGTTTGGCTCCGCCCGAGTCGCATAAGGCCCGTCCGCTGTTCGCCTATTGGTCGGCATAACATTGCTAGAGTGCTTAACCGGGAAATGGGACCGGTGAAGTCTTACCTGGGTTTGTCCGAAGTTTTCGAGGCTCCGCTCATCCACTTGCTGGAGGCCGATGGGCCCGGGGGCGCTTGTACTCGAGGGAGGGCTGACCCGGTGCGGCCGTGGTATCGCTCCTAAGGGAGGGCTGACCCGGTGCGGCCGTGGTATCGCTCCTGAGGGGGCACAACCCGGGGGTTAGGTGAGGGCGCTTTGAATCTTGGGACAAGACAGGTGGAGATGGGGGCTATATGTGGGAACGCGATGGCTAGTAAGCATATACCCCTGGCATGATAGTTATTCCCGGGAATTAAAAATCGATTCGAATCGCTGATGCCCACCAGGTGTGGGAATGCCAATACCTTTGACGTTCAACGTAGTAATTACTTAAACTCTCGGTGTCTAATACTCATGGTTTTTGGAATACCACATGTTTGAATTGAATTGTTTACATTACTGCAAGTTACAGTTGTGTTGAAGGTTATACAAATGATGAAATCTTACTATTTATGTTACACATGTTACTGTTTAAAACTAAAGGCTAAGGATCCACTTGCTAGTAAGCCGCTTCGCGTCAGCCGTAAGCCAATTCCATTAAGACCTACTGAGTAATTAGTACTCAGTGTTTGCCCCCACCTTTTGAGAACAGGTACAGGCGACATCTGGACAACTGCGTGGAGGAGGGTAGTACCGGTGGGCTCGGTGCTGCTCTTCTCGATCAACGGTGCGTGAAGACTAGTAAAGTGTTTCGTTCCGCTGAGAGATGTTTTTCAAATTCGCTTCCGCAATCTGATTCAAACTTGCCTTTCGTATGGTAATATGTTGAAACTTATATTATTATTTCGAATCGGTTTGTAAGACAAGCTTATATATGCTATATTCAACTGCCTGAGATGATGTATCTGTTGTGGCTCCATTGTGGGCTGGATGTGTATGATGTCGGTTCCTCTGGGAAAAGGTAACATCGGGAGTCGAATGACTCTCGACGGACGACCGGGTTTAGTTCGGTCTAATCACACTGCAAGCCAGAGGTGGCAGGTGTGCTTAGCCCGGATTAAATCGGCGGTTCCGCCACACATACAGTCATTAGAGGCATGGTGGATGGGTTAGCGTCACGGTTCCTCACCGTGTACGAATGCCAGACACGACATAGTTCTCGACGGTGGATATATGTGAGGCATGAGCGGGAAGACTACTTCGGGTGTCGTCAGGTTTTTGTTTTTATTATTTTAGAAACACTTAGTATGACCAAAAATTCTGTTTTCCGCTCATGTGGTGTGGGATTTGCAGTTATCTTTCCAACAAGATCGAGCCCGCGCAATTACGAGTCTTATAGCGATAGTTATGGCCAATATACGGGGCACCTTGCGTCTTGGCAATGGGAACCCATGCCACTCCCTCGAATCCTCAAAATTGGCGGCACGTCTTTGGAGGGACATATGATCATTAGAGGCTTGGTGGATGGGTTAGCGTCACGGTTCCTCACAGTGTACGAACGCCAGACGCCACATGGTTCCCGATGGTGGATATATGTGAGGCACGAGCGGGAAGACTACTTCGGGTGTCGTCAGTTTTTTGTTTTCATTATTTTAGAAATACTTAGTATTACCAAAACTTCCATTTTTCATTGCTGTGGTGTGGGATTTGCAGTTATCTTTCCAACAAGACCGAGCCCGCGCAATTCTGAGTCTTATAGCGATAGTTATGGCCAATATACGGGGCACCTTGCGTCTTGGCAATGGGAACCCGTGCCACTCCCGCTAACCCCCAAATTTGGCGGCGCGTCTTAGGATGGACATACAGCCATTGGAGGCATGGTGGATGGGTTAGCAGCACGGTTCCTCACAGTGTACGAATGCCATACGCGACATGGTTCCCGACGGTGGATATATGTGAGGCATGAGTGGGAAGACTACTTCGGGTGTCGCCAATTTTTTGTTTTTATTACTTTAGAAATACTTAGTATGACCAAAACTTCAATTTTTCATTCCTGTGGTGTGGGATATGCACAAATCTTTCCAACAAGACTGAGCCCGCGCAATTCTATGTCTTATAGCGACAGTTATGGCCAATATACGGGGTACCTTGCGTCGTGGCAACGGGAACCCGTGCCACTCCCGCGAACCCCCGAAATTGGCGGCACATCTTAGGAGGGACATACGGTCACAAGAGGCATGGTGGACGGGTTAGCGGCATGGTTCCTCATAGTGTACGAATGACGCGACATGGTTCCCGACGGTGGATATATGTGAGCCACGAGCGGGAAGACTGCTTCGGGTGTCGTCAATTTTTTGTTTTTATTATTTTAGAAATACTTAGTATGACCAAAACTTCCGTTTCTCATTCCTATGGTGTGGGATTTGCAGTTATCTTTTAACAAGACCGAGCCCGCGCAATTCTGAGCCTTATAGCGATAGTTATGGCCAGTATACGGGGCACCTTGCGACATGGCAATGGGAACCCTTGCCACTCCCGCTAACCCCAAAAATTGGCGGTGCTTCTCAGGAGCGACAAACGGTCATTAGAGCCATGGCGGATGGGTTAGCGGCATTGTTCCTCATAGGGTACGAACGCTACACGCGACATTTTTCCCGACGGTGGATATACGGGAGGCACGAGCGGGAAGACTACTTTGGGTGCCGTCAATTTTTTGTTTTTGTTATTTTAGAAATACTTAGAATGACGAAAACTCTTGTTTTTCATTCCTATGAAATGGCATTTGAAGTTATGTTTCCAACAAGACTGTGCCCACGCAATTCTGAGTCCTATTGCGATAGTTTTGGCCATTATACGGGGCACCTTGCGTCTCGGCAATGGGAACCCGTGCCACTCCTGCTAACCCCCAAAATTGGCGGCCCTTCTTAGGAGGGACATACGGTCATTAGAGGCATGGTGGAAGGGTTAGCTGCATGGTTCCTCATAGTGAACGAATGCCAGACGCGTCATGGTTCCCGACGGTGGATATATGTGAGGCACGAGCGGGAAGACTACTTCATGTGTCGTCAATTTTTGTTTTTTTTATTTTAGAAATACTTAGTATGACAAAAACATCCATTTTTCATTCCTGTGGCATGGGATTTGCAGTTATCTTTCCAAGCAAGACCGAGCCCGCGCAATTCTGAGTCTTATAGCGATAGTTATGGCCAATATACGGGGCACCTTGCGTCTTGGCAATGGGAACCCGTGCCACTCCCGCTAACCCCCAAATTGGCTGTGCATCTTAGGAGGGACATACGGTCATTAGAGGAATGGTGGATGGGTTAGCAGCACAGTTCCTCAAAGTGTACGAACGCCAGACGTGACATGGTTCCCGACGGTGGATATACGGGAGGCACGAGCGGGAAGACTACTTTGGGTGCCGTCAATTTTTTGTTTTTGTTATTTTAGAAATACTTAGTATGACCAAAACTCTTGTTTTCATTCCAGTGAAATGGCATTTGCAGTTATCTTTCCAACAAGACCGAGCCCACGCAATTCTTAGTCTAATAGCGATAGTTATGGCCAATATACGGGGCACCTTGGGTCTTGGCAATGGGAACCCGTGCCACTCCCGCCGATCCCCAAAATTGGCGGCGCATCATAGGAGGGACATACGGTCATTAGAGGCATGGTGGATAGGTTAGCAGCATGGTTCCTCACAGCGTACGAATGACAGACGCAACAAGGTTCCCGATGGTGGATATATGTGAGCCACGAGCGGGAAGACTGCTTCGGGTGTCGTCAATTTTTTGATTTTATTATTTTAGAAATACTTAGTATGACCAAAACTTCCATTTCTCGTTCCTATGGTGTGGGATTTGTAGTTATCTTTTAACAAGTCCGAGCCCGCGCAATTCTGAGCCTTATAGCGATAGTTATGGCCAGTATATGGGGCACATTGCGTCTTGGCAATGGGAACCCTTGCCACTCCCGCTAACCCCAAAAATTGGCCGTGCGTCTTAGGAGCGACAAACGGTCATTAGAGCCATGGCAGATGGGTTAGCGGCACTGTTCCTCCTAGGGTACGAATGCCAGACGTGACATGGTTCCCGACGGCGGATACATGTCAGGCACGAGCCGGAAGAATACTTCGGGAGTCGTCAATTTTTTGTTTTTATTATTTTAGAAATACTTAGTATGACCAAAACATACGTTTTTCATTCCTGTGGTGTGGGATTTGCAGTTATCTTTCCAACAAGATCGAGCCCGCGCAATGCAGAGTCTTAGCGATAGTTATGGCCAATGTACGGGCACCTTGCGTCTTGGCAATGGGAACCCGTGCCACTCCCACTAACCCCCAAATTTGGCGGCGCGTCTTCGGAGAGACATACGGTCATTAGAGGCATGGTGGACAGGTTAGCGGCATGGTTTCTCATAGTGTACGAATGCCAGACGCGACATGGTTCCCGACGGTGGATATATGTGAGCCACGAGCGGGAAGACTCCCTCGGGTCTCATCAATTTTTTGTTTTTATTATTTTAGAAGTACTTAGTTTGACCAAAACTTCTGTTTCTCGTTCCTATGGTGTGGTATTTGCAGTTATCTTTTAACAAGACCAAGCCCGCGCAATTCTGAGTCTTATAGCGATAGTTATGGCCAATATACGGAGCACCTAGCGTCTTGGCAATGGGAACCCGTGCCACTCCCGCTAACCCCCAAAATTGGCGGTGCATCTCAGGAGCGACAAACGGTCATTAGAGCCACCGCGGATGGGTCAGCGGCACGGTTCTTCATAGGATGCGAACGCCTGACGCGACATGGTTCCCGAAGGCGGATATATGTCAGGCACGAGCAGGAAGAATACTTCGGGAGTTGTCAATTTTTTGTTTTTATTATTTTAGAATTACTTAGTATGACCAAAACATCTATTTTTCGTTCCTATGGTGTGGGATTTGCAGTTATCCTTCCTACAACACTGAGCCCATGCAATTCTGAGTCTTATAGCGATAGTTATGGCCAATATACGGGGTACCTTGCGTCTTGGCAATGGGAACCCGTGCCACTCCCGCTAACCCCCAAAATTGGCGGGGCATCTTAGGAGGGACATACGGTCATTGGAGGCAAGGTGGATGGGTTAGCATCATGGTTCCTCATAGGGTACGAATGCTAGACGTGACATGGTTCCCAACGGTGGATATATGTGAGGCACGAGCGGGAAGATACTTCGGGTGTCGTCAGTTTTTTGTTTTTATTATTTTAGAAATACTTAGTCTGACCGAAACTTCCATTTTTCATTCCTGTGGTGTGGGATTTGCAGTTACCTTTCCAACAAGACCGAGCCTGCGCAATTCGGAGTCTTATAGCGATAGTTATGGCCAATGTACGGGGCACCTTGCGTCTTGGCAATGCGAACCCGTGCCACTCCCGCTAACTCCCAAAATTGGCGGTGCGTCTCAGGAGCGACAAACGGTCATTAGAGCCACGACAGATGGGTTAGCGGCACGGTTCCTCAAAGGGTACGAACGCCAGACGCGACATGGTTCCCAACGGCGGATATATGTCACGCTTGAGCGGGAAGAATACTTCGGGTCATCAATTTTTTGTTTTTATTATTTTAGAAATACTTAGCATGACCAAAACATCTGTTTTTCATTCTTGTGGTGTGGAATTTGCAGTTATCTTTCCAACAAGACCGAGCCCGTGCAATTCTGAGTCTTATAGCGATAGTTATGGCCAATATACGGGGCACCTTGCGTCTTGGCAATCGGAACCCGTGCCACTAGCGCTGACCCCCAAAATTGGCGGCGCGTCTTAGGAGGGACATACGGTCATTAGAGGCATGGTGGATGGATTAGCGGCATAGTTCCTCACAATGTACGAATGCCAGACACGAGATAGATCCCGACGGTGGATATATGTGAGGCACGCGCGGGAAGACTACTTCGGGTGTCGTCAGTTTTTTGTTTTTATTATTTTCGAAATACTTAGTCTGACCAAAACTTCCATTTTTCATTCCTGTGGAGTGGGATTTGCAGTTATCTTTGCAACAAGACCGAGCCCACGCAATTCGGAGTCTTATAGCTATAGTTATGGCCACTGTACGGGGCAGCTTGCGTCTTGGCAATGGGAACCCGTGCCACTGCCGCTAACGCCCAAAATTGGCGGCGCATCTTAGGAGGGACATACGGTCAATAGAGGCATGATGGATGGGTTAGCGGCACAGTTCCTCACAGTGTATGAACACCAGACGCGATATGGTTCCCGACGGTGGATATATGCGAGGCACGAGCGGGAAGACTACTTCGGGTGTCGTCAATTTTTTGTTTTTATGATATTAGAAATATTAGTATCGCCAAAACTTTTGATTTTCATTCCTATGGTGTGGGATTTGCAGTTATCATTCCAATAAGACCGAGACCGCGCAATTCTGAGTCTTATAGCGATAGTTTTGGCCAATATATGGGGCACCATACGTCTTGGCAATCGGAACCCGTGCCACTCCCGCTAACCCCCAAAATTGGCGGCGCGTCTTAGGAGGGACATACGGTCATTAGAGGCATGGTGGATGGATTAGCGGCACAGTTCCTCACAATGTACGAATGCCATACGCGAGACAGTTCCCGACGGTGGATATATGCAAGGCACGAGCGAGAAGACTACTTCGGGTGTCGTCAGCTTTTTGTTTTTATTATTTTAGAAATACCTAGTCTGACCAAAACTTCTGTTTTTCATTCCTATGGAGTGGGATTTGCAGTTATCTTTCCAACAAGACCGAGCCCGCGCAATTCAGAGTCTTAGCGATAGTTATGGCCAATGTACGGGGCACCTTGCGTCTTGGCAATGGGAACCCGTGCCACTCCCGCTAACCGCCAAATTTGGCGGCGCATCTCAGGAGGGACATACGGTCATTAGAGGCATGGTGGACTGGTTAGCGGCATCGTTTCTCATAGTGTACGAATGCCAGACATGACATGGTTCCTAACGGTGGATATATGTGAGCCACGAGCGGGAAGACTCCCTCGGGTGTCGTCAATTCTTTGTTTTTATGATATTAGAAATATTAGTATCGCCAAAACTTTTGATTTTCATTCCTATGGTGTGGGATTTGCAGTTATCATTCCAATAAGACCGAGACCGCGCAATTCTGAGTCTTATAGCGATAGTTTTGGCCAATATATGGGGCACCATACGTCTTGGCAATCGGAACCCGTGCCACTCCCGCTAACCCCCAAAATTGGCGGCGCGTCTTAGGAGGGACATACGGTCATTAGAGGCATGGTGGATGGATTAGCGGCACAGTTCCTCACAATGTACGAATGCCATACGCGAGACAGTTCCCGACAGTGGATATATGCAAGGCACGAGCGAGAAGACTACTTCGGGTGTCGTCAGCTTTTTGTTTTTATTATTTTAGAAATACCTAGTCTGACCAAAACTTCCGTTTTTCATTCCTATGGAGTGGGATTTGCAGTTATCTTTCCAACAAGACCGAGCCCGCGCAATTCAGAGTCTTAGCGATAGTTATGGCCAATGTACGGGGCACCTTGCGTCTTGGCAATGGGAACCCGTGCCACTCCCGCTAACCGCCAAATTTGGCGGCGCATCTCAGGAGGGACATACGGTCATTAGAGGCATGGTGGACTGGTTAGCGGCATCGTTTCTCATAGTGTACGAATGCCAGACATGACATGGTTCCTAACGGTGGATATATGTGAGCCACGAGCGGGAAGACTCCCTCGGGTGTCGTCAATTCTTTGTTTTTATTATTTTAGAAATACTTAGTTTGACCAAAACTTCTGTTTCTCATTCCTATGGTGTGGGATTTGCAGTTATCTTTTAACAATACCGAGCCCGCGCAATTCTGAGTCTTAAAGCGATAGTTATGGCCAATATACGGGGCACCTTGCGTCTTGGCAATGGAAACCCGTGCCACTCCCGCTAACCCCCAAAATTGGCGGTGCGTCTTAGGAGCGACAAACGGTCATTAGAGCCACCGCGGATGGGTCAGCGGCACGGTTCTTCATAGGATACGAACGCCTGACGTGACATGGTTCCCGAAGGCGGATATATGTCAGGCACGAGCGTGAAGAATACTTCGGGAGTCGTCAGTTTTTTGTTTTTATTATTTTAGAATTACTTAGTATGACCAAAACATTTGTTTCTTGTTCCTATGGTGTGGGATTTGCAGTTATCTTTCCTACAAGACCGAGCCCGTGCAATTCTGAGTCTTATAGCGATAGTTATGGCCAATATACGGGGCACCTTGCGTCTTGGCAATGGGAACCCGTGCCACTCCCGCTAACCCCCAAAATTGGCGGTGCGTCTCAGGAGCGACAAACGGTCATTAGAGCCACCGTAGATGGGTCAGCGGCACGGTTCCTCATAGGGTACGAACGCCAGACGCGACATGGTTCTCGAAGGCGGATATATGTCACGCACGAGCGGGAAGAATATTTCGGGAGTCGTCAATTTTTTGTTTTTATTATTTTAGAATTACTTAGTATGACCAAAACATTTGTTTCTTGTTCCTATGGTGTGGGATTTGCAGTTATCTTTCCTACAAGACCGAGCCCGTGCAATTCTGAGTCTTATAGTGATAGTTATGGCCAATATACGGGGCACCTTGCGTCTTGGCAATGGGAACCCGTGCCACTCCCGCTAAACCCCAAAATTGGTGGGGCGTCTTAGGAGGGACATATGGTCATTAGAGGCCAGGTGGATGGGTTAGCATCATGGTTCCTCACAGTGTACGAACGCTAGACGCGACATGGCTCCCAATGGTGGATATATGTGAGGCACGAGCGGGAAGACTACTTCGGGTCTCGTCAGTTTTTTGTTTTTATTATTTCAGAAATACTTAGTCTTACCAAAACTTTAGTTTTTCATTCCAGTGGTGTGGGATTTGCAGTTTGTAGGACCGGGACATGCGACTAGAGGGGGGGTGAATAGGAGCACTTGAAATCTCAAAATCACAAACCCCCAAGTGAAACCAGAAACTAAGCACTGTCCACTGAACAGATATGTGCCTAGTAGTGCAAGGGTGCCGTCCACTGTGAGGATACGCACCAATGCGAGAAAACTCAAGATCCGAACAAGAGTGACAGCAGAGCAACGGATTTTGCAATATCCGCCACAAGACACTCACCACACCTAGGTGTGTCTCACTGTCTTATAGTAAGCAAAGAGAATGGTCTTAAGGGAGGGATGCAAAAATCAGCAGCAAAATCACAGCGGAAAAACCAACCTGGGAAGAACACAGCAGCTTCCTGACAGGACCGGACTGTCCGGTGGCCAACACCGGATTGTCTGATGGGACCGGACTATCCGGTGCCTGACGCCGGACTGTCCGGTGGCACGGCCTGGACAGAGCCTCCTGCCGGACTGTCCGGTGGGCGCTGCCGGACTATCCGGTGGAACCGGATTGTCCGGTGGCCTCTGCGGGATGGTCCGGTAGGGTCGCATAAAAGATGTTTTCAAATCCAAACTTGATCAAACCTTGTCCAAACTTCACGAAATTCAGCACAGGTTAACTGGACCCTATTTCAAAGTTATTCCCAACAGATCAACTCAAGGTAACCACAGAATCAACAGGAATTTCAGATCTTGTGAGATCTCCATTCTTGGGCAAGAAAGGGGAAAACACCAAAGAGGCTTGCTTGTGGCAATCCAGCAGGATTGAGATGAACTAAGTCATGATCTCCACGTCCTAGCAAGTCCAGAACTTCAGCAAAGAAAGGGATTCAAGCTTGCCCAACAAAAACACCCAAAAAGTCAAGGATTGAACCCAAAAACCAAAGTGAGAGGGGGAGGAGAAGAACACAAGGTTGCTGCACGAATTTGCTTCGATTAAGTGCACAAGATGGGTCTAAAGATTCAGCATACAAGCAGAAATTCGTCCCAAGCAACCACCCTCACCTTCCCTCAAGATTAGGAGGCTAAATCCTACTCTAACCTCTCTAACAATGAAGCTCAAAGCTTAAGGACGAAAATCACCAAGTGAAAACTAATCCTAGTAGCCAAGAGACCTTCTAAAGACCTACACTGAACCTATTTATACCCGAGTGCTATTTAGACAGTTTTGCACTTAGGTCTCTACAGCTAGACAAACCATAAGTACTCAAACGAAAGATTACAGGATATTTCTGGATGGACGACCACGATGGAATCTTGATCTTTGTAAGTTCCACGCAATCCTCGGATGTTCTCCACGTGGCTAGTAGTCCAATCCAGGATCCGCCCCCGGTTTTGAAGTCAGAAACCGGGAAACTTTAGGAAGTCTCCGCCTGGGCCGGATTTGGCCCATCTTCTCTATCTTGGTGAGTCGTGGCCCAACTCACCAAGGCTTGGGTAGCTTGGTTGACGGTTTTGTGCTGAAGCCGCCAAAGCCTCCCTCGCATGCCTTCGTGCCACGCATTCGGGTTGGAGCACCACGGTGGCGCCCGGCATCCCCTGTCCATCGGGGTAGCCTCGCAGCCCTTCGGAGGACTTACTCCTGCCGTCGTCATGCCGCTCCTCCGTATACCGAACTCCCATGGCCGACAGACGCCGAGTGTGCCTCCAGTCCTTCGGAGGACTTCCCTCTACCTCCAGTCCATCGGAGGGCCTCCTGTCCATCGGAGGTCTTGTGCCCAAGTCCTTCTGGGTCTTGCTACTGTTGACAATCACTCATCACTCCAGAGGCAATGGAGTCGGTCCATTGGCTCTCAATCTCCCCCTTGATGAGTGCATTGTCAACACCTTTAACCTGTAACCTGAAATAGAACAAAGACAAAAGAAAAGCGTAAAACCAAAAAGAAAGAAGAAGAAGAAGAAGTTGCTCAATATGCCCAAAAACCAAATACTGGCTGAAAACGGCAAATTGAGATTACAACAAAAACAAAGCCAAAGATCGACCCCCTAAGACAAGGGAAACCGCTCAACGCAGTCGATCAAACTAAAGCATGGCCCCTCCAGAAAGAGTCAAACTGGCTCAACACAGTCATGCTAAGGCGAAAGCATCGGCTCCTCCAGAAAGAGGCAAAAAGGCTCAACGCACCGATGCAAGAGCATGCTAAAAACTCAATCTCCCCCTCAACTAGACCTCTACAGAGTCCTCCCCCATGGTACAATCTCTCCCCCTTGTTGACAATGGATACATCAAGGGTCATAGAACTCAACTCCCCCTGAAATGGACAACTCCCCCTCAAAATATGCCATGAAATGCAGGAAGTGTACCATGAAGAGCTCAGCAGGGATGAAAAGCTAGTAAATACAAGTTCTAGCATACAGAGCAAGTGAGGGCATGGTAGCATGCAAAACAAGCTCAATTAAATCTATCTTATACAGATCAGGAGCATGTTTTTCAGAGTTGTTGAGAAAAAGAGCATCACCAACATGAATAGCATCTAGCAAGATAGGCATGAACAGCAAGATGCTAGCAAAACATACAAGGTGTGCTACTCTCAACCAAGGCATCTACAACAGGCCATAAGCAAATATGAGACTTGCAGATTTCAGATTTAGCAATTTTGAACTTCAAGCAAATCAGATCATGTGCCAGGGGTTATTCACTTGTCATTGCCACTTCTTACCAACCAATGCCAAGCCTAGGTTCAGAAAACCATCAGGAGCTTAAGACAAGGTTTTGGTCATACACAGCCTAGTCCAAGTTCAAGCCAAGGTGCAAAGGCAAGCTATCTCAAACTAGATCAGTGTGACAAGTGAACCCTCCTGAATCCTTTCAATTTAATTCAAGGACAACACTTGTAAATCACATTAATTCAGATTTTAAATATGAACAAGGTGCCATAAATGCTGAGGCATCAGTGCAACCCAGGCATACAACTAGCATATCCAAGCATGAAAAGATAGCATAGCATTCAACATTCCTACACATGCTAGGTAGCCAAGTCAAGTGGTGATCATGGTTTTTGATTTGAAAGAAGTAAAAGTGACAAAGCTCACAAAAGATATTAGACAGATTCAAGGAGCTTAGCCAACCATGATCATGCAAGCAACTGTACAATCTAGCACAAGCATGTACTAACTTGGCATACCAGAAGAGCTCTAGTGCTAGTGAAATTGAAATGCATATGTTACAATGCAATGCATGGTATGGGACAAAATGCAAGAGAAGCAAAGAGAAACAAAGAAAGAAAAGAAGGAAAACGCAAAAACAAAACCTAAACTATATCAAAGTTACCCCAACCTAAAAGGGATAACAAACACCAAGCTCCCCACGCAAGTGAGCAAAAACGCTCAGGTCTAAGGGCTTGGTAAAGATATCTGCCAACTGGTTCTCAGTCTCTACATGGATCAAGTCTATATCTCCCTTCTCATAGTGATCTCTCAAGAAGTGAAACATCACGTCTATGTGTTTGGTTCTGGAGTGTAGGACGGGGTTCTTAGCTACAGAAATAACAAAAGTAGAGTCAACTAGGAGAGGGATCTTCCTAAAACTGAGACCAAAGTCGCTCAAGGTGGACTTCATCCAAAGCAGCTGGGAGCAGCAGCTAGCAGCAGCGATATATTCAGCTTCTGTGGTAGAAGTGGCTACGCTAGATTGCTTACGTGAGGACCAAGAAACAAGGGAAGAACCGAGAAACTGGCAGGTGCCGGAAGTAGACTTGCGCTCCAGCCGACGACCCGCAAAGTCAGCATCTGAATACCCTCTAAGAGAGAGCAACGAAGCTGAAGAGAACCAAAGTCCAAGCTCAGGAGTGTATTTCAGATACCTGAAGATGCGCTTCACCGCTTGACGGTGTGATAGCCTTGGTGAGGCCTGAAAACGTGCACAGAGGCAAACCGCGAACTGAATGTCCGGCCTGGTCGCTGTCAGGTACAGAAGTGAGCCGATCATCCCTCGATACTCTCTTTGGTCCACCACCTCCCCTTCTTCATCTGCATCAAGAGCCGTCTGTGTTGACATGGGAGTCGCCATGGGCTTGAGATCTCCCTTGTCAAACTTCTTAAAGATGTCCTTCGTGTACTTGGCTTGATGGACGAAGGTTCCTTCTGGGCCTTGCTTAATCTGAAGCCCGAGAAAGAACTGAAGCTCACCCATGAGACTCATCTCGAATTCACTGCTCATCTGTTCAGCAAACTTAGACACCAAAGCGTGAGATGAACCACCAAAGATAATGTCATCAACATATATCTGAACTAGAAGGGTGTCACCGCCACGACTCAACAAAAACAAGGTCTTGTCTACTGAACCCATCACAAAACCAGACTTGAGCAGAAATGCTTTCAACCTAGCATACCAAGCTCTTGGAGCTTGCTTCAGACCATACAAGGCTTTCCTCAACTTATACACCCGGTCTGGAAACTTGGCACTCTCAAAGCCAGGAGGTTGTCTCACATAAACCTCCTCCTCTATGTAACCGTTTAGAAAGGCTGACTTGACATCCATCTGCTGCAATTTGAAGCCTTTAGAGGCAGCAAAGGCAAGCAAAATCCTAATAGCCTCTAAACGAGCTACAGGAGCAAATGTTTCCTCATAATCTATCCCCTCCTTCTGACAAAAACCCTGGGCTACCAATCTCGCTTTGTTCCTCACAACCATCCCATCCTCACCCTGTTTGTTCTTGAAAACCCACTTGGTTCCTATAGGGTGGCAGTTTGGTGGAGGTTCAACTAAATCCCAGACATGGTTTCTCTCAAAGTTTTCCAACTCCTCATGCATGGCGTTCACCCAACTAGGATCAGATAATGCATGTGACACATCCCGGGGTTCGAAAGAAGCAACAAATGCGGAGTGACAGAAAAAGGCCAGAGAGTTAACCGAAGAACGTGTGACACGCTGGTGTAGGTCTCCAATCATCCTGTCTAGAGGGTGATCCCGCTGGACCTGCTGAGATGGAACAATCTCAGAGGTCACCTCCCCTACGTCCTCAGTGGGGCCAACCTCTGCTCGAGCTTGTGGTCGAGGGAGTGAGGAGGAAGACGTAGGCAAGGGTCCTCCTTCATCTTCAGAGCTCATAGCAGAGGGGGCAGGAGCTGCAGCCGGTGCAGTGGCTCCTGCATCACCAGCATCTACTTCGCCTTCCTCATCTTCAAAGATGGGAGCACCTTCTTCATCATCACCTGAAAGCTCAAATGCGGGGGTTGTGCAAGGCATAGATTCATCAAAGGAAACTTCACAGGTCTCAATCACTTGTCTAGTATCAAGGATCCACACTCTATATGGTCCGGCACTGGGGTTAGTGTAATCGCTGAACCAGTGCCGAGCCATCCGCTCAAAAGTGGGGTAAACACAGTCAAAGTAAGCATCACGTCTACCTGGGTACCCACGACCTCTAAAGCGTGAGCTCTCAAACCGTCTACCTCCAAAGCCTCGGTCAGAAAAACCATAGCCGCACTGAAAACGACTAGGAGCTCGACCGGGAAAGCGTCTCTCTCCGCTAGGAACACGGGCCTGAAAACTGCCTCCTCTCTCACCAGCAAAGCGGTCTCTCAGCTCACTGCGATGGGGAAGATCCTGCCTACCACCCCGGTAGAACTGATCCTGGTTCCCCTAGGCTCTCTCCTGCCTCTCAACTCGCTTCCTCCTGAAGCAAAACTCCTCCAAGTGGCCATTCCGCTGGCAAAAGTCATAGTGGTAGACAGGCCTCTTGGGCGTGGGTTTAGGCTGAGCCTTAGGCTTAGGTGGAGTAGCCTTGGGTGGAACAGGCTGCTGGACTCTCTCCTTGCTCACTGGAGGCTTGAATAGGACCGAGACGTGCGACTAGAGGGGAGGGTGAATAGGAGCACTTGAAATCTCAAAATCACAAACCCCCAAGTGAAACCAGAAACTAAGCACTGTCCACTGAATAGATATGTGCCTAGTAGTGCAATGGGTGCCGTCCACTGTGAGGATACACACCAATGCGAGAAAACTCAAGATCCGAACAAGAGTGACAGTAGAGCAACGGATTTTGCAATATCCGCCACAAGACACTCACCACACCTAGGTGTGTCTCACTGTCTTACAGTAAGCAAAGAGAATGGTCTTAAGGGAGGGATGCGAAAATCAGCAGCAAAATCACAGCGGAAAAACCAACCTGGGAAGAACACAGCAGCTTCCTGACAGGACCGGACTGTCCGGTGGCCAACACCGGAATGTCCGATGGGACCGGACTATCCGGTGCCTGACACCGGACAGACCGGTGGCACGGCCTGGACAAAGCCTCCTGCCGGACTGTCCGGTGGGCACCGCTGGACTATCCGGTGGAACCGGATTGTCCGGTGGCCTCTGCCGGATGGTCCGGTAGGGTCGCAGAAAAGATGTTTTCAAATCCAAACTTGATCAAACCTTGTCCAAACTTCACGAAATTCAGCACAGGTTAACTGGACCCTATTTCAAAGTTATTCCCAATAGATCAACTCAAGGTAACCACAGAATCAATGGGAATTTCAGATCTTGTGAAATCTCCATTCTTGGGCAAGAAAGGGGAAAACACCAAAGAGGCTTGCTCGTGGCAATCCAGCAGGATTGAGATGAACTAAGTAATGATCTCCACGTCCTAGCAAGTCCAGAACATCAGCAAACATTGGGATTCAAGCTTGCCCAACAAAAACACCCAAAAAGGCAAGGATTGAACCCAAAAACCAAAGTGAGAGGGGGAGGAGAAGAACACAAGGTTGCTGCACGAATTTGCTTCGATTAAGTGCCCAAGATGGGTCTAAAGATTCAGCATACAAGCAGAAATTCGTCCCAAGCAACCACCCTCACCTTCCCTCAAGATTAGGAGGCTAAATCCTACTCTAACCTCTCTAACAATGGAGCTCAAAGCTTAAGGATGAAAATCACCAAGTGAAAAACTAATCCTAGCAGCCAAGAGACCTTCTAAAGACCTACACTGAACCTATTTATACCCGAGTGCTATTTAGACACTTTTGCACTTAGGTCTCTACAGCTAGACAAACCCTAAGGACTCAAACGAAAGATTACAGGATATTTCGGGACGGACGACCACGATGGAATCTTGATCTTCGTAAGTTCCACGCAATCCTCGGATGTTCTCCACGTGGCCAGTAGTCCAATCCACGATCCGCCCCCGGTTTTGAAATCTCCGCCTGGGCCGGATTTGGCCCATCTTCTCTATCTTGGCGAGTCGTGGCCCAACTCACCAAGGCTTGGGTAGCTTGGCTGACGGTTTTGTGCCGAAGCGGCCAAAGCCTCCCTCGCACGCCTTCGCACCACGCATTCGGGTTGGAGCACCGCGGTGGCGCCCAGCATCCCCTGTCCATCGGGGTAGCCTCGCAGTCCTTCGGAGGACTTACTCCTGCCGTCGTCTTGCCGCTCCTCCGTATACCGAACTCCCATGGCTGACAGACACCGAGTGTGCCTCCAGTCCTTCGGAGGACTTCCCTCTACCTCCAGTCCATCAGTGGGCCTCCTGTCCATCGGAGGTCTTGTGCCCAAGTCCTTCTGGGTCTTGCTACTGTTGACAATCACTCATCACTCCAGAGGCAATGGAGCCGGTCCATTAGCTCTCACAGTTATCTTTCCAACAAGACCGAGCCCGCGCAATTATGAGTCTTATAGCGATAGTTATGGCCAATATACGTGGCTCCTTGCGTCTTTGCAATGGCAACCCATGTCACTCCCGCTAACCCCCAAAATTGGCGGCGCATCTTAGGATGGACATACGGTCATTAGAGGCACGGCGGAGAGGTTAGCGGCATGGTTCCTCACAGTGTACGAACTCCAGAGGCGACAAGGTTCCCGACGGTGGATATATGTGAGGCATGAGCAGGAAGACTACTTCGGGTGTCGTCAATTTTTTGTGTTTATTATTTTAGAAATACTTAGTATGACCAAAACTTCTGTTTTTCGCTCCTGTGGTGTGGGATTTGCTGTTATCTTTCCAACAAGACCGAGCCCGCGCAATTCTGAGTCGTATAGCGATAGTTATGGCCAATATTCGGGGCACCTTGCGTCTTGGCAATGCGAACCCGAGCCACTCCCGCGAATGCCCAGAATTGGCGGCGTGTGTTAGGTGGGACATACAGTCATCAGAGGCACGGTGGAGAGGTTAGCGTCACGGTTCCTCACTGTGTACGAATGCCAGACGCGACATGATTCCCGACGGTGGATATTTGTGAGGCACGAGACGGAAGACTACTTCGGGTGTCTTCAATTGTTTGTTTTTATTATTTTAGATATACTTAGTATGACCAAAAATTCTGTTTTTTGTTCCTGTGGTTTGGGATTTGCAGTTATCTTTCCAACAAGACCGAGCCCGCGCAATTCTGAGTCTTATAGCGATAGTTATGGCCAATATACGGGGCACCTTGCGTCTCGGCAGTGGGAACCCGTGTCATTCCCGCTAAGCCCCAAAATTGGCGGCGCGTCTTAGGAGGGACATACGGTCAATAGAGGCATGATGGATGGGTTATGGGCACGGTTCCTCACTGTGTACGAATGCCAGACGCGACATGGTTCCCGACGGTGGATATATGTGAGGCACGAGACGGAAGACTACTTCGGGTGTCATCAATTTTTTGTTTTTATTATTTTAGAAATACTTAGTATGACCAAAAATTCTGTTTTTCGTTCTTGTGGTGTGGGATTTGCATTTATCTTTCCAACAAGGCTGAGCCCCCGCGATTCTGAGACTTATAGCGATAGTTATGGCCAATATACGGGGCACCTTGCGTCTTAGCAATGGGAACCCGTGCCACTCCCGCTAACGCCAAAAATTGGCGGCGCATCTTAGGAGGGACATACGGTCATTAGAGGCATGGTGAATGGGTTAGCGGCATAGTTCCTCACAGGGTACAAACACTAAACGCGACAAGGTTTCCGACGGTGGATATATGTGAGGCACGAGCGAGAAGACTACATCGGGTGTTGTCAATTTTTTGTTTTTATTATTTTTCAAATACTTAGTTTCACCAAAAATTCTCTTTTTCATTCCTGTGGTGTGGGATTTGCAGTTATCTTTCCAACAAGACCGAGCCCGCACAATTCTGAGTCTTATAGCGATAGTTATGCCCAATATACGGGGCACCTTGCGTCTTGGCAATGGGAACCCATGCCACTCCTGCTAACCCCCAAAATTGGCGGCGCTTCTGAGGAGGGACATATGGACATTAGAGGCATGGTGGATGGGTTAGCGGCACGGTTCCTCACAGTTTACGAAAGCCAGACGCGATATGGGTCCCGACGGTGGATATATGTGAGGCAGGTGGGGGAAGATTACTTCGGGTGTCGTTAATTTTTTGTTTTTATTATTTGAGAAATACTTAGCATGACCAACACTTCTGATTTTCATTCCTGTGGTGTGGTATTTGCTGTTATCTTTCCAACAAGACTGAGCCCGCGCAATTCTGAGTCTTATAGCGATAGTTATGGCCAATATACGGGGCGCGTTGCGTCTCGGCACTGGGAACCCGTGCCACTCCCGCTAACACCCAAAATTGGCGGCGAGTCTTTGGAGGGACATACAGTCATTAGAGGCTTGGTGGATGGGTTTGCGGCATGGTTCCTTACAGTGTACGAACGCCAGACGCGACATGGTTCCCGACGGTGGATATATGCGAGGCACGAGCGGGAAGACTACTTCGGGTGTCATCAATTTTTTGTTTTTATTATTTTAGAAATACTTAGTAAGACCAAAAATTCTGTTTTTTGTTCCTGTGGTCTAGGATTTGCAGTTATCTTTCCAACAAGACCAAGCCCGAGCAATTCTGAGTCTTATAGCGATAGTTATGGCCAATATACGAGGCACGTTGCGTCTTGGCAATGGGAACCTGTGCCACTCCCGGTAACCCCCAAAATTGGCGGCGCGTCTTAGGAGGGACATACGGTCATTAGAGCCATTGTGCATGGGTTAGCGGCATGGTTCCTCATAGGGTACGAACGCCAGACGCGACAAGGTTCCCTACAGTGGATATATGTGAGGCACGAGCAGGAAGACTACTTCGGTTGTCGTCAATTTTTTGTTTTTATGATATAGAAATACTAGTGTGGCCAAAACTTCTGTTTCTTGTTCCTGTGGTGTGGGATTTGCAGTTATCTTTCCAACAAGATCGAGCACTCGCAATTCTGAGTCTTATAGCGATAGTTATGGCCAATGTACGGGGCACCTTGTGTCTTGGTAATGGGAACCCGTGCCACTCCCGCTAACCCCCAAAATTGGCAGCCCGTTTTAATAGGGCCATACGGTCAATAGAGGTATGGTGGATGGGTTACCAGCTTGGTTCCTCATAGGGTACGAACGCCAGACGCGACATGGTTCCCGACGGGGGATATATGTGAGGCACGAGCGGGAAGAATACTTCAGGTGTCGTCAATTTTTTTTATTATTATTTTAGAAATAATTAGTATGACCAAAACTTCCGTTTTTTGTTCCTGTGGTGTGGGATTTGCAGTTATCTTTCGAACATGACCGAGCCCGCGCAATTTTGAGTCCTATTGCAATAGTTGTGGCCAATATACGGGGCACATTGCGTCTTGGTAATGGCAACCCGTGCCACTGCCGCTAACCCCCAAAATTGGCGGCACGTCTTTGGAGGTACAAACGGTCATTAGAGGCACGGTGGATGGGTTAGTGGCAAGATTCCTCATAGGGTACGAACGCTAGACTGGACTTGGTTCCCGACGGGGGATATATGTGAGGCACGAGTGGGAAGACTACTTCGGGTGTCGTCAATTTTTTGTTTTTATTATTTTAGAAATACTCATTATGACCAAAACTTTCATTTTTCATTCCTGTGGTGTAGGATTTGCAGTTACGTTTCTAACAACACCGAGCCGGCGCAATTCTGAGTCTTATAGGGATAGTTATGGCCAGTATAAGGCTTACCTTGCGTCTTGGCAATGGGAACCAATGCCACTCCCGCTAACCCCCAAAATTGCCGGCGCATCTTAGGAGGGACATATGGTCATTAGAGGCATGGTGGATGGGTTAGCGGCATAGTTCCTCATAGGGTACGAATGCCAAACCTGACATGGTTCCTGACGGTGGATATATGTGAGGCACGAGCGGGAAGACTACTTCGGGTGTCGTCAATTTTTTGTTTTTATTATTTTAGAAATACTTAGTATGACAAAAAATTCTGTTTTTCGATCCTGTGGTGTGGGATTTGCAGTTATCTTTCCAAAAAGACTGATCCCGCGCAAATCTGATTCTTAAAGCGATAGTTATGGCCAATATACGAGGCACCTTGTGTCTTGGCAATGGGAACCAGAGCCACTCCCGCTAACCCCTAAAATTGGCGGCACATCTTAGGAGGGACATACGGTCATTGGAGGCATGGTGGATGGGTTAGCGTCACTGTTCCTCACAGTGTACGAAAGCCTGACGCGATATGGTTCCCGACGGTGGATATATGTGAGGCACGAGCGGGAAGACTACTTCGGGTGTCGTCAATTTTTTGTTTTTATTATTTTAGAAATACTTAGTATGACCAAAACTTCTGTTTTTCGTTCCTGTGGTGTGGAATTTGCTGTTATCTTTCCAACAAGACAGAGCCCGCGCAATTCTGAGTCTTATAGCGATAGTTTTGGCCAATATACGGGGACCTTGCGTCTTGGCTATGTGAACACGTGCCACTCCCCCTGACCCCCAAAATTGGTGGCGCATCTTAGGAGGGACATTCGGTCATTAGAGGCATGGTGGATGGGTTAGCGGCATGGTTCCTCACAGTGTACGAACGCCAGACGCGACATGGTTCCCGACGATGGATATATGTGAGGCACGAGCAGGAAGACTACTTCGGGCGTCATCATTTTTTTGTTTTTATTATTTTAGAAATACTTAGTATGACCAAAAATTCCATTTTTCGTTCCTGTGGTGTGGGATTTGCAGTTATCTTTCCAACAAGACCGAGCCTGGCAATTCTGAGTCTTATAGCGATAGTTATGGCCAATACACGGGGCACCTTGCGTCTTGGCAATGGGAACCCGTGCCACTCCCACTAACCCCCAAAATTGTTGGCGCATCAAAGGAGGGACATACGGTTATTAGAGGCATGGTGGATGGGTTAGCGGCATGGTTCCTCACAGGGTACGAACGCCAGACGCGACATGGCTCCCGATGGTGGATATATGCGAGGCACGATCGGGAAGACTACTTCGGGTGTCGTCAATTTTTTGTGTTTATTATTTTTGAAATACTTAGTATGACCAAAAATTCTCTTTTTCGTTCCTGTGGTGTGGGATTTCAGTTATCTTTCCAACAAGACCAAGCCCGCTCAATTCTGAGTCTTATAGCGATAGTTATGGCCAATATACGGGGCACCTTGTGTCTTGGCAATGGGAACCAGAGCCACTCCCGCTAACCCCCAAAATTGGCGGCGCATCTTAGGAGGGACATACGGTCATTAGAGGCATGGTGGATGGGTTAGCGTCACGGTTCCTCACAGTGTACGAAAGCCTGACGCGATATGGTTCCCGACGGTGGATATATGTGAGGCACGAGCGGGAAGACTACTTCGGGTGTCGTCAATTTTTTGTTTTTATTATTTTAGAAATACTTAGTATGACAAAAACTTCTGTTTTTCGTTCCTGTGGTGTGGAATTTGCTGTTATCTTTCCAACAAGACCGAGCCCGTGCAATTCTAAGTCTTATAGCGATAGTTTTGCCCAATATACGGGGACCTTGCCTCTTGGCAATATGAACACGTGCCACTCCCCTTGACCCCCAAAATTGGTTGCGCATCTTAGGAGGGACATTCGGTCATTAGAGGCATGGTGGATGGGTTAGCGGTATGGTTCCTCACAGTGTACGAACGCCAAACGCGACATAGTTCCCAACGATGGATATATGTCAGGCACGAGTAGGAAGACTACTTCAGGTGTCGTCATTTTTTTGTTTTTATTATTTTAGAAATACATAGTATGACCAAAAATTCCATTTTTCGTTCATGTGGTGTGGGATTTGCAGTTATCTTTCCAACAAGACCGAGCCTGGCAATTCTGTGTCTTATAGCGATAGTTATGGCCAATACACGGGGCACCTTGCGTCTTGGCAATGGGAACCCGTGCCACTCCCGCTAACCCCCAAAATTGTTGGCGCATCTAAGGAGGGACATACGGTCATTAGAGGCATGGTGGATGGGTTAGCGGCATGGTTCCTCATAGGGTACGAACGCCAGACGTGACATGGCTCCCGATGGTGGATATATGTGAGGCACGATCGGGAAGACTACTTCGGGTGTCGTCAATTTTTTGTTTTTATTATTTTTGAAATACTTAGTATGACCAAAAATTCTCTTTTTCATTCCTATGGTGTGGGATTTCAGTTATCTTTCCAACAAGACCGAGCCCGCTCAATTCTGTGTCTTATAGCGATAGTTATGGCCAATATACGGGGCACCTTGCGTCTTAGCAATGGGAACCAGAGCCACTCCCGCTAACCCCCAAAATTGGCAGCACATCTTAGGAGGGACATACGGTCATTAGAGGCATGGTTGATGGGTTAGCGGCACGGTTCCTCACAGGGCACGAACGCCGGACGCTACATGGTTCCCGACGATGGATATATGTGAGGCACGAGCGGGAAGACTACTTCGGGTGTCGTCAATTTTTTGTTTTTATTATTTTAGAAATACTTAGTATGACCAAAAATTCCAGTTCTCATTCCTATAGTGTGGGATTTGTAGTTATCTTTCCAACAAGACCGAGCCGCGCATTTCTGAGTCTTATAGCAATAGTTATTGCCAATATACGGGGCACCTTGCGTCTTGGCAATGGGAACCCGTGCCACTCCCGCTAACCCCCAAAATTGGCCGCGTGTCTTAGGAGGGACATACGGTCATTAGAGGCATGGTGGAAGGGTTAGCGGCATGGTTCCTCACACGGTACGAATGCTAGACTCGACATGGTTCCCGACGGTGGTATATGTGAGGCATGATTGGGAAGACTACTTCGGGTCTCGTCAATTTTTTGTTTTTATTATTTTAGAAATACTTAGTTTGACCAAAACTTCTGTTTTTCATTCTTGTCATGTGGGATTTGCAGTTATCTTTCCAACAAGACCGAGCCTGGCAATTCTGAGTCTTATAGCGATAGTTATGGCCAATACACGGGGCACTTTGCGTCTTGGCAATGGAAACCCATGCCACTCCCGCTAACCCCCAAAATTGTTGGCGCATCTAATGAGGGACAGACAGTCATTAGAGGCATGGTGGATGGGTTAGCGGCATGGTTCCTCACAGGGTACGAACGCCAGACGCGACATGGCTCCCGATGGTGGATATATGTGAGGCACGATCGGGAAGACTACTTCGGGTGTCGTCAATTTTTTGTTTTTATTAATGTGGAAATTCTTAGTATGACCAAAAATTTTGTTTTTCATTCCTGTGGTGTGGGATTCGCAGTTATCTTTCCAACAAGACCGAGCCCGCACAATTCTAAGTCTTATTGCGATAATTATGGCAAATATACGGGGCACCTTGCATCTTGGAAATGGGAACCCGTGCCACTAGGAGATGGATCTTCCCGCTCGTGGCTCACATATATCCGCCGTGCCTCTAATGACTGTATGTCCCACCTAACACACACCGCCAATTCTGGGCATTCGCGGGAGTGGCTCGGGTTCGCATTGCCAAGACGCAAGGTGCCCCGAATATTGGCCATAACTATCGCTATACGACTCAGAATTGCACGGGCTCGGTCTTGTTGGAAAGATAACAGCAAATCCCACACCACAGGAGCGAAAAACAGAAGTTTTGGTCATACTAAGTATTTCTAAAATAATAAACACAAAAAATTGACGACACCCGAAGTAGTCTTCTGCTCATGCCGCACATATATCCACCGTCGGGAACCTTGTCGCATCTGGAGTTCGTACACTGTGAGGAACCATGCCGCTAACCCATCCACCATGCCTCTAATGACCGTATGTCCATCCTAAGATGCGCCGCCAATTTTGGGGGTTAGCGGGAGTGACATGGGTTGCCATTGCAAAGACGCAAGGAGCCACGTATATTGGCCATAACTATCGCTATAAGACTCAGAATTGCGCGGGCTCGGTCTTGTTGGAAAGATAACTGTGAGAGCTAATGGACCGGCTCCATTGCCTCTGGAGTGATGAGTGATTGTCAACAGTAGCAAGACCCAGAAGGACTTGGGCACAAGACCTCCGATGGACAGGAGGCCCACTGATGGACTGGAGGTAGAGGGAAGTCCTCCGAAGGACTGGAGGCACACTCGGTGTCTGTCAGCCATGGGAGTTCGGTATACGGAGGAGCGGCAAGACGACGGCAGGAGTAAGTCCTCCGAAGGACTGCGAGGCTACCCCGATGGACAGGGGATGCTGGGCGCCACCGCGGTGCTCCAACCCGAATGCGTGGTGCGAAGGCGTGCGAGGGAGGCTTTGGCCGCTTCGGCACAAAACCGTCAGCCAAGCTACCCAAGCCTTGGTGAGTTGGGCCACGACTCGCCAAGATAGAGAAGATGGGCCAAATCCGGCCCAGGCGGAGATTTCAAAACCGGGGGCGGATCGTGGATTGGACTACTGGCCACGTGGAGAACATCCGAGGATTGCGTGGAACTTACGAAGATCAAGATTCCATCGTGGTCGTCCGTCCCGAAATATCCTGTAATCTTTCGTTTGAGTCCTTAGGGTTTGTCTAGCTGTAGAGACCTAAGTGCAAAAGTGTCTAAATAGCACTCGGGTATAAATAGGTTCAGTGTAGGTCTTTAGAAGGTCTCTTGGCTGCTAGGATTAGTTTTTCACTTGGTGATTTTCATCCTTAAGCTTTGAGCTCCATTGTTAGAGAGGTTAGAGTAGGATTTAGCCTCCTAATCTTGAGGGAAGGTGAGGGTGGTTGCTTGGGACGAATTTCTGCTTGTATGCTGAATCTTTAGACCCATCTTGGGCACTTAATCGAAGCAAATTCGTGCAGCAACCTTGTGTTCTTCTCCTCCCCCTCTCACTTTGGTTTTTGGGTTCAATCCTTGCCTTTTTGGGTGTTTTTGTTGGGCAAGCTTGAATCCCAATGTTTGCTGATGTTCTGGACTTGCTAGGACGTGGAGATCATTACTTAGTTCATCTCAATCCTGCTGGATTGCCACGAGCAAGCCTCTTTGGTGTTTTCCCCTTTCTTGCCCAAGAATGGAGATTTCACAAGATCTGAAATTCCCATTGATTCTGTGGTTACCTTGAGTTGATCTATTGGGAATAACTTTGAAATAGGGTCCAGTTAACCTGTGCTGAATTTCGTGAAGTTTGGACAAGGTTTGATCAAGTTTGGATTTGAAAACATCTTTTCTGCGACCCTACCGGACCATCCGGCAGAGGCCACCGGACAATCCGGTTCCACCGGATAGTCCAGCGGTGCCCACCGGACAGTCCGGCAGGAGGCTTTGTCCAGGCCGTGCCACCGGTCTGTCCGGTGTCAGGCACCGGATAGTCCGGTCCCATCGGACATTCCGGTGTTGGCCACCGGACAGTCCGGTCCTGTCAGGAAGCTGCTGTGTTCTTCCCAGGTTGGTTTTTCCGCTGTGATTTTGCTGCTGATTTTTGCATCCCTCCCTTAAGACCATTCTCTTTGCTTACTATAAGACAGTGAGACACACCTAGGTGTGGTGAGTGTCTTGTGGCGGATATTGCAAAATCCGTTGCTCTGCTGTCACTCTTGTTCGGATCTTGAGTTTTCTCGCATTGGTGCGTATCCTCACAGTGGACGGCACCCTTGCACTACTAGGCACATATCTGTTCCGTGGACAGTGCTTAGTTTCTGGTTTCACTTGGGGGTTTGTGATTTTGAGATTTCAAGTGCTCCTATTCACCCCCCCTCTAGTCGCATGTCCCGGTCCTACAAACTGCAAATCCCACACCACTGGAATGAAAAACTGAAGTTTTGGTAAGACTAAGTATTTCTGAAATAATAAAAACAAAAAACTGACGAGACCCGAAGTAGTCTTCCCGCTCGTGCCTCACATATATCCACCGTTGGGAACCATGTCGCGTCTGGCGTTCGTACACTGTGAGGAACCATGATGCTAACCCATCCACCTAGCCTCTAATGACCATATGTCCCTCCTAAGACGCCCCGCCAATTTTGGGGTTTAGCGGGAGTGGCACGGGTTCCCATTGCCAAGACGCAAGGTGCCCCGTATATTGGCCATAACTATCACTATAAGACTCAGAATTGCACGGGCTCGGTCTAGTAGGAAAGATAACTGCAAATCCCACACCATAGGAACAAGAAACAAATGTTTTGGTCATACTAAGTAATTCTAAAATAATAAAAACAAAAAATTGACGACTCCCGAAATATTCTTCCCGCTCGTGCTGACATATATCCGCCTTCGGGAACCATGTCGCGTCTGGCGTTCGTACCCTATGAGGAACCGTGCCGCTGACCCATCTACGGTGGCTCTAATGACCGTTTGTCGCTCCTGAGACGCACCGCCAATTTTGGGAGTTAGCGGAAGCGGCACGGGTTCGCATTGCCAAGACGCAAGGTGCCCCGTACATTGGCCATAACTATCGCTATAAGACTCCAAATTGCGCGGGCTCGGTCTTGTTGGAAAGGTAACTGCAAATCCCACACCACAGGAATGAAAAATGGAAGTTTCGGTCAGACTAAGTATTTCTAAAGGAATAAAAACAAAAAACTGACGACACCCGAAGTATCTTCCCGCTCGTGCCTCACATATATCCACCATTGGGAACCATGTCACGTCTAGCATTCGTACCCTATGAGGAACCATGATGCTAACCCATCCACCTTGCCTCCAATGACCGTATGTCCCTCCTAAGACGCCCAGCCAATTTTGGGGGTTAGCGGGAGTGGCACGGGTTCCCATTGCCAAGACGCAAGGTGCCCCGTATATTGGCCATAACTATCGCTATAAGACTCAGAATTGCACGGGCTCAGTGTTGTAGGAAGGATAACTGCAAATCCCACACCATAGGAACGAAAAATAGATGTTTTGGTCATACTAAGTAATTCTAAAATAATAAAAACAAAAAATTGACAACACCCGAAGTATTCTTCCTGCTCGTGCCTGACATATATCCGCCTTCGGGAACCATGTCGCGTCAGGCGTTCGCATCCTATGAAGAACCGTGCCGCTGACCCATCCGCGGTGGCTCTAATGACCGTTTGTCGCTCCTGAGATGCACCGCCAATTTTGGGGGTTAGCGGGAGTGGCACGGGTTCCCATTGCCAAGACGCTAGGTGCCCCGTATATTGGCCATAACTATCGCTATAAGACACAGAATTGCGCGGGCTTGGTCTTGTTAAAAGATAACTGCAAATACCACACCATAGGAACGAGAAACAGAAGTTTTGGTCAAACTAAGTACTTCTAAAATCATAAAAACAAAAAATTGACGAGACCCGAGGGAGTCTTCCCGCTCGTGGCTCACATATATCCACCGTCGGGAACCATGTCGCGTCTGGCATTCGTACACTATGAGAAACCATGCCGCTAACCTGTCCACCATGCCTCTAATGACCGTATGTCTCTCCGAAGACGCGCCGCCAAATTTGGGGGTTAGCGGGAGTGGCACGGGTTCCCATTGCCAAGACGCAAGGTGCCCGTACATTGGCCATAACTATCGCTAAGACTCTGCATTGCGCGGGCTCGATCTTGTTGGAAAGATAACTGCAAATCCCACACCACAGGAATGAAAAACGTATGTTTTGGTCATACTAAGTATTTCTAAAATAATAAAAACAAAAAATTGACGACTCCCGAAGTATTCTTCCCGCTCGTGCCTGACATGTATCCGCCGTCGGGAACCATGTCACGTCTGGCCTTCGTACCCTAGGAGGAACAGTGCCGCTAACCCATCTGCCATGGCTCTAATGACCGTTTGTCGCTCCTGAGACGCACGGCCAATTTTTGGGGTTAGCGGGAGTGGCAAGGGTTCCCATTGCCAAGACGCAATGTGCCCCATATACTGGCCATAACTATCGCTATAAGGCTCAGAATTGCGCGGGCTCGGTCTTGTTAAAAGATAACTACAAATCCCACACCATAGGAATGAGAAACGGAAGTTTTGGTCATACTAAGTATTTCTAAAATAATAAAATCAAAAAATTGACGACACCCGAAGCAGTCTTCCCGCTCGTGGCTCACATATATCCACCGTCGGGAACCTTGTCGCGTCTGTCATTCGTACACTGTGAGGAACCATGCTGCTAACCTATCCACCATGCCTCTAATGACCGTATGTCCCTCCTATGATGCGCCGCCAATTTTGGGGGTCGGCGGGAGTGGCACGGGTTCCCATTGCCAAGACCCAAGGTGCCCCGTATATTGGCCATAACTATCGCTATTAGACTCAGAATTGCGTGGGCTCGGTCTTGTTGGAAAGATAACTGCAAATGCCATTTCACTGGAATGAAAACAAGAGTTTTGGTCATACTAAGTATTTCTAAAATAACAAAAACAAAAAATTGACGGCACCCAAAGTAGTCTTCCCGCTCGTGCCTCCCGTATATCCACCGTCGGGAACCATGTCGCGTATGGCATTCGTACACTATGAGGAACCGTGCTGCTAACCCATCCACCATGCCTCCAATGGCTGTATGTCCATCCTAAGACGCGCCGCCAAATTTGGGGGTTAGCGGGAGTGGCACGGGTTCCCATTGCCAAGACGCAAGGTGCCCCGTATATTGGCCATAACTATCGCTATAAGACTCAGAATTGCACGGGCTCGGTCTAGTAGGAAAGATAACTGCAAATCCCACACCATAGGAACAAGAAACAAATGTTTTGGTCATACTAAGTAATTCTAAAATAATAAAAACAAAAAATTGACGACTCCCGAAATATTCTTCCCGCTCGTGCTGACATATATCCGCCTTCGGGAACCATGTCGCGTCTGGCGTTCGTACCCTATGAGGAACCGTGCCGCTGACCCATCTACGGTGGCTCTAATGACCGTTTGTCGCTCCTGAGACGCACCGCCAATTTTGGGGGTTAGCGGGAGTGGCACGGGTTCCCATTGCCAAGACGCAAGGTGCCCCGTATATTGGCCATAACTATCGCTATAAGACTCAGAATTGCACGGGCTCGGTCTTGTAGGAAAGATAACTGCAAATCCCACACCATAGGAACAAGAAACAAATGTTTTGGTCATACTAAGTAATTCTAAAATAATAAAAACAAAAAATTGACGCCTCTCGAAGTATTCTTCCCGCTCGTGCCTGACATATATCCGCCTTCGGGAACCATGTCGCGTTAGGCGTTCGTATCCTATGAAGAACCATGCCGCAGACCCATCCGCGGTGGCTCTAATGACCGTATGTCCCTCCTAAGACGCGCCGCCAATTTTGGGGGTCAGCGGGAGTGGCACGGGTTCCGATTGCCAAGACGCAAGGTGCCCCGTATATTGGCCATAACTATCGCTATAAGACTCAGAATTGCACGGGCTCGGTCTTGTTGGAAAGATAACTGCAAATTCCACACCACAAGAATGAAAAACGGATGTTTTGGTCATGCAAAGTATTTCTAAAGTAATACAAACAAAAAATTGATGACCCGAAGTATTCTTCCCGCTCAAGCCTGACATATATCCGCCGTTGGGAACCATGTCGCGTCTGGCGTTCGTACCCTTTGAGGAACCGTGCCGCTAACCCATCTGTCGTGGCTCTAATGACCGTTTGTCGCTCCTGAGACGCACCGCCAATTTTGGGAGTTAGCGGAAGCGGCACGGGTTCGCATTGCCAAGACGCAAGGTGCCCCGTACATTGGCCATAACTATCGCTATAAGACTCCAAATTGCGCGGGCTCGGTCTTGTTGGAAAGGTAACTGCAAATCCCACACCACAGGAATGAAAAATGGAAGTTTCGGTCAGACTAAGTATTTCTAAAGGAATAAAAACAAAAAACTGACGACACCCGAAGTATCTTCCCGCTCGTGCCTCACATATATCCACCATTGGGAACCATGTCACGTCTAGCATTCGTACCCTATGAGGAACCATGATGCTAACCCATCCACCTTGCCTCCAATGACCGTATGTCCCTCCTAAGACGCCCAGCCAATTTTGGGGGTTAGCGGGAGTGGCACGGGTTCCCATTGCCAAGACGCAAGGTGCCCCGTATATTGGCCATAACTATCGCTATAAGACTCAGAATTGCACGGGCTCAGTGTTGTAGGAAGGATAACTGCAAATCCCACACCATAGGAACGAAAAATAGATGTTTTGGTCATACTAAGTAATTCTAAAATAATAAAAACAAAAAATTGACAACACCCGAAGTATTCTTCCTGCTCGTGCCTGACATATATCCGCCTTCGGGAACCATGTCGCGTCAGGCGTTCGCATCCTATGAAGAACCGTGCCGCTGACCCATCCGCGGTGGCTCTAATGACCGTTTGTCGCTCCTGAGATGCACCGCCAATTTTGGGGGTTAGCGGGAGTGGCACGGGTTCCCATTGCCAAGACGCTAGGTGCCCCGTATATTGGCCATAACTATCGCTATAAGACACAGAATTGCGCGGGCTTGGTCTTGTTAAAAGATAACTGCAAATACCACACCATAGGAACGAGAAACAGAAGTTTTGGTCAAACTAAGTACTTCTAAAATCATAAAAACAAAAAATTGACGAGACCCGAGGGAGTCTTCCCGCTCGTGGCTCACATATATCCACCGTCGGGAACCATGTCGCGTCTGGCATTCGTACACTATGAGAAACCATGCCGCTAACCTGTCCACCATGCCTCTAATGACCGTATGTCTCTCCGAAGACGCGCCGCCAAATTTGGGGGTTAGCGGGAGTGGCACGGGTTCCCATTGCCAAGACGCAAGGTGCCCGTACATTGGCCATAACTATCGCTAAGACTCTGCATTGCGCGGGCTCGATCTTGTTGGAAAGATAACTGCAAATCCCACACCACAGGAATGAAAAACGTATGTTTTGGTCATACTAAGTATTTCTAAAATAATAAAAACAAAAAATTGACGACTCCCGAAGTATTCTTCCCGCTCGTGCCTGACATGTATCCGCCGTCGGGAACCATGTCACGTCTGGCCTTCGTACCCTAGGAGGAACAGTGCCGCTAACCCATCTGCCATGGCTCTAATGACCGTTTGTCGCTCCTGAGACGCACGGCCAATTTTTGGGGTTAGCGGGAGTGGCAAGGGTTCCCATTGCCAAGACGCAATGTGCCCCATATACTGGCCATAACTATCGCTATAAGGCTCAGAATTGCGCGGGCTCGGTCTTGTTAAAAGATAACTACAAATCCCACACCATAGGAATGAGAAACGGAAGTTTTGGTCATACTAAGTATTTCTAAAATAATAAAATCAAAAAATTGACGACACCCGAAGCAGTCTTCCCGCTCGTGGCTCACATATATCCACCGTCGGGAACCTTGTCGCGTCTGTCATTCGTACACTGTGAGGAACCATGCTGCTAACCTATCCACCATGCCTCTAATGACCGTATGTCCCTCCTATGATGCGCCGCCAATTTTGGGGGTCGGCGGGAGTGGCACGGGTTCCCATTGCCAAGACCCAAGGTGCCCCGTATATTGGCCATAACTATCGCTATTAGACTCAGAATTGCGTGGGCTCGGTCTTGTTGGAAAGATAACTGCAAATGCCATTTCACTGGAATGAAAACAAGAGTTTTGGTCATACTAAGTATTTCTAAAATAACAAAAACAAAAAATTGACGGCACCCAAAGTAGTCTTCCCGCTCGTGCCTCCCGTATATCCACCGTCGGGAACCATGTCGCGTATGGCATTCGTACACTATGAGGAACCGTGCTGCTAACCCATCCACCATGCCTCCAATGGCTGTATGTCCATCCTAAGACGCGCCGCCAAATTTGGGGGTTAGCGGGAGTGGCACGGGTTCCCATTGCCAAGACGCAAGGTGCCCCGTATATTGGCCATAACTATCGCTATAAGACTCAGAATTGCGCGGGCTCGGTCTTGTTGGAAAGATAACTGCAAATCCCACACCACAGCAATGAAAAATGGAAGTTTTGGTAATACTAAGAATTTCTAAAATAATGAAAACAAAAAACTGACGACACCCGAAGTAGTCTTCCCGCTCGTGCCTCACATATATCCACCGTCGGGAACCATGTGGCGTCTGGCGTTCGTACACTGTGAGGAACCGTGACGCTAACCCATATACCAAGCCTCTAATGATCATATGTCCCTCCAAAGACGTGCCGCCAATTTTGGGGATTCGAGGGAGTGGCATGGGTTCCCATTGCCAAGACGCAAGGTGCTCCGTATATTGGCCATAACTATCGCTATAAGACTCGTAATTGCGCGGGCTCGATCTTGTTGGAAAGATAACTGCAAATCCCACACCACATGAGCGAAAAACAGAATTTTTGGTCATACTAAGTGTTTCTAAAATAATAAAAACAAAAACCTGACGACACCCGAAGTAGTCTTCCCGCTCATGCCTCACATATATCCACCGTCGAGAACCATGTCGTGTCTGGCGTTCGTACACGGTGAGGAACCGTGACGCTAACCCATCCACCATGCCTCTAATGACTGTATGTCCCTCCTAATATGCGCCGCAAGTTTTGGGGGTCCGCGGGAGTGGCACGGGTTCCCATTGCCAAGACGCAAGGTGCCCCGTATATTGGCCATAACTATCGCTATAAGACTCAGAATTGCGTGGGCTCGGTCTTGTTGGAAAGATAACTGCAAATGGCACACCACAGGAACAAAAAAGGCAAGCTTTGGTCTTACTAAGTATTTCTAAAATAATAAAAACAAAAAATTGACGATCCCCGAAGTAGTCTTCACGCTCGTGCCTCAAATAGATCGACCGTCGGGAACCATGTTGCGTCTAGCGTTGGTACCTTATGAGGAACCATGCCGCTAACCCATCCACCATGCCTCCAATGACTGTATGTCCCTGCTAAGACGCGCCGCCAATTTTGGGGTTTAGCGGGAGTGGCACGGGTTCCCATTGCCAAGACGCAACGTGCCCCGTATATTGGCCATAACTATTGCTATAAGACTCAGAATTGTGCGGGCTCGGTCTTGTTGGAAAGATAACTGTAAATCACACACCATAGGAACAAAAAAAGGGAAGCTTTGGTCAAACTAAGTATTTCTAAAATAATAAAAACAAAAAATTGACGACACCCGATGTAGTCTTCCCACTCGTGCCTCACATATATCCACCGTCGGGAACCATGTCGCGTCTGGCGTTCGTACACTTTGAGGAACCGTGCCGCTAACCCATCCACCATTCCTCTAATGACCGCATGTCCCTCCTAAGACGCGACCCAAATTCTGGGGGTTAGCGGGAGTGGCACGGGTTCCCATTGCCAAGACGCAAGGTGCCCCATATATTGGCCATAACTATCGCTATAAGACTCAGAATTGCGCGGGCTCGGTCTTGCATGGAAAGATAACTACAAATCCCACACCACAGGAATGAAAAATGGATGTTTTGGTCATACTAAGTATTTCTAAAATAATAAAAACAAAAATTGACGACACATGAAGTAGTCTTCCCGCTCGTGCCTCACATATATCCATCGTCGGGAACCATGACGCATCTGGCATTCGTTCGCTATGAGGAACCATGCCGCTAACTCTTCCACCATGCCTCTAGTGACCGTCTGTCCCTCCTAAGACGCGCCGCCAATTTTGGGGGTTAGCGGGAGTGGCACGGGTTCCCTTTGCCGAGAGGCAAGGTGCCCCGTATAATGGCCATAACTATCGCTATAAGACTCAGAATTGCGTGGGCTCGGTCTTGTTGGAAAGATAATTGCAAATGCCATTTCACAGGAATGAAAAACTGGAGTTTTGGTCATACTAAGTATTTCTAAAATAACAAAAACAAAAAATTGACGACACCCGAAGTAGTCTTCCCGCCCGTGCCTCACATATATCCACCGTCGGGAACCATGACGCGTCTGGTGTTCGTACACTCTGAGGGACCATGCCACTAACCCATCCACCATGCCTCTAATGACCCTATGTCCCTCCTAAGACGCGCCGCCAATTTTGGGGGTTGGCAGGAGTGGCACGTGTTCGCATTGCCGAGACGCAAGGTGCCCCGTATATTGGTCATAACTATCGCTATAAGACTCAGAATTGCGTGGGCTCGATCTTGTTGGAAATATAACTGCAAATCCCACACCATAGGAACAAAAAAGGCAAGTTTTGGTCATACTAAGTCTGTCGAAAATAATAAAAACAAAAAATTGACGACCCCTAAAGTAGTCTTCCCGCTCTTGCCTCAGATATATCGACCGTCGGGAATCATGTCGCGTCTAGCTTTCGTACCCTATGAGGAACCATGCCGCTAACCCATCCACCATGCCTCTAATGACCGTATGTCCCTCCTCAGACGTGCCGCCAATTTTGGCGGTTAGCGGGAGTGGCACGGGTTCCCATTGCCAAGACGCAAGGTGCCCCATATATTGGCCATAACTATTGCTATAAGACTCGGAATTGCGCGGGCTCGGTCTTGTTGGAAAGATAACTGCAAATCCCACACCACAGGAACAAAAAACAGAAGTTTTGGTTATACTAAGTATTTCTAAAATAATAATAAAAAAAATTGACGACACCGGAAGTAGTCTTCCCGCTCGTGCCTCACATATATCCACCATCGGGATCCATGTTGCGTCTGGCGTTCGTACACTATGAGGAACCGTGACGCCAACCCATCCACCATGCCTCGAATGACAGTATGACCCTACTAAGATGCGCCGCCAATTTTGGGGGTTAGCGGGAGTGGCATGGGTTCCCATTGCCATGACGCAAGGTGCCCTGTATATTGGCCATAACTATCGCTATAAGACTGAAAATTGCGTGTGCTCGGTCTTGTTAGAAAGATAACTGCAAATCCCACACCACAGGAATGAAAAATGGAAGTTTTGGTCATACTAAGTGTTTCTAAAATAATAAAAACAAAAAATTGACGACACCCGAAGTAGTCTTCCCCCTCGTGCCTCACATATATCCACCGTCGAGAACCATGTCCCGTCTGGCGTTCGTACCCTGTGAGGAACCGTGCCGCTAACCAATCCACCATGCCTCTAATGACCGTATGTCCCTCCTAAGATGCGCTGCCAATTTTGTGGGTTAGCGGGAGTGGCACGGGTTGCCATTGCCAAGAGGCAAGGTGCCCCGTATATTGGCCATAACTATCGCTATAAGACTCAGAATTGCGCGGGCTCGGTCTTGTTGGAAAGATAAGTGCAAATCCCAAACCACAGGAATGAAAAATGGAAGTTTTGGTCATACTATGTATTCCTGAAATAATAAAAACAGAAAATTGACGATACCCGAAGTAGTCTTCCCGCCCGTGCCTCACATATATCCCCCGTCGGGAACCATGTCACATCTGGCGTTCGTACAGTGTGAGAAATCATGCCTCTAACCCATCCACCACACCTCTATTGACCGTATATCCCGCCTAAGAGGCGCTGCCAATTTTGGGGGTTAGTGGGAGTGGCACGAGTTCCCATTGCCAAGACGCAAGGTGCCCCGTATATTGGCCATAACTATCGCTATAAGACTCAGAATTGCGCGGGCTCTGTCTTCTTGGAAAGATAACTGCAAATCCCACACCACAAGAATGAAAAACAAAAGTTTTGGCCATACTAAGTATTTTGAAAATAATAAAAATAAAAAATTGATGACAGCTGAAGTAGTCTTCCCGCTCGTGCCCCACGTATATCCACCGTTGGGAACCACGTCGAGTCTAGCGTTCGTACCCTATGAGGAACAGTGCCGCTAACCCATCCACCAAGCCTCTAATGGCCGTACATCCCTCCTAAGACGTGCCGCCAATTTTCGGGGTTAGCGGGAGTGGCACGGGTTCCCATTGGCAAGAGGCAAGGTGCCCCGTATATTGGCCATAACTATCGCTATAAGACTCAGAATTGCACAGGCTCATTCTTGTTGGAAAGATAACAACGAATCCCACACCACAGGAATGAAAAACTGAAGTTTTGGTCATACTAAGTGTTTCTAAAATAATAAAAACAAAAAATTGACGACACCCGAAGTAGTCTTCCCGCTCGTGCCTCAGATATATCCACCGTCGGGAACCATGTCGCATCTAGCGTTCGTACCCTATGAGGAACCATGTCGCTAACCATCCACCATGCCGCTTACCCATCCACCATGCCTCTAATAACAGTATGTCCCTCCTAAGACGCGCCACCAATTTTGGGGGTTAGCGGGAGTAGCACGGGTTCCCATTGCCAAGACACAAGGTGCCCCGTATATTGGCCATAACTATCACTATAAGACTCAGTATTGCGGGCGCTCGGTCTTGTTGTTAAGATAACTGCAAATCCCACACCACAGCAACGATAAACAGAAGTTTTGCCCATACTAATTATTTGTTAAAATATTAAAAACAAAAAATTGATGATACCCGAAGTAGTCTTCCCCCTCGTGCTTCACGTATATCCACCGTCGGGAACCATGTCGCGTCTGGCATTGGTACCCTGTGAGGAACCATGCCGCTAACCCATCCACCATGCCTCTAATGACCGTATGTCCCTCCTAAGACGCGCCGCCAATTTTTGGGCTTAGCGGGAGTGGCATGGGTTCCGATTGCCAAGACGCAAGGTGCCCCGTATATTGGCCATCACTATCGCTATAAGACTCAGAATTGCGCGGGCTCCGTCTTGTTGGAAAGATAACTGCAAATCCCACACCACAGGATTGAAAAATGGAAGTTTTGGTCATACTAAGTATTCCTAAAACAATAAAAACAGAAAATTGACGATACCCGAAGTAGTCTTCTCGCTCATGCCTCACATATATCCCAAGTCGGGAACCATGTCGCGTTTGGCGTTCGTACACTGTGAGGAATCATGCCTCTAACCTATCCGCCATGCCTCTAATGACCGTATGTCCCTCCTAAGACACGCCGCCAATTTTGGGGGTTAGCGGGAGTGGCACCGGTTCCCATTGCCAAGACACATGGTGGACCGTATATTGGCCATAACGATCGCTATAAGACTCAGAATTGCGCGGGGTCGGTCTTGTTTGAAAGATAACTGCAAATTCCACACCACAGGAATGATAAACAAAAGTTTTGACCATACTAAGTATTTGTAAAATAATAGAAACAAAAAATTGACGACACCCGAAGTAGTCTTCGCCCTCGTGGCTCACATATATCCACCGTCGGCAACCATGTCGCGTCTGGCATTCATACCCTGTGAGGAACCATACCGCTAACCCATCCACAATGCCTCTAATGACCGTATGTCGCTCCTAAGACGTGCTGCCAATTTTGGGGGTTAGCGGGAGTGGCACGAGTTGCCATTCCCTAGACGCAAGGTGCCCCGTATATTGGCCAGAACTACCGCTATAAGACTCGAAACTGCGTGGGCTCTATTTTGTTGGAAAGATAACTGGAAATCCCACACCACTAGAACAAAAAACAGAAGTTTTGGCCATACTAAGTATTTCTACAATGATAAAAACAAAAAATTGACGACAGCCAAAGTAGTCTTCCCGCTCGTGCCTCACATATATCCACCGTCGGGAACCATGTCGCGTGTGGCATTCGTACACTATGAGGATGCATGCCGCTAAACCATCCACCATGCCTCTAATGGCTGTATGTCCCAAATAAGACGCGCCGCCAATTTTGGGGGGAAGCGGGAGTGGCACTTGTTCCAATTGCCAAGACGCAAGGTACCCCGTATATTGTCCATAACTATGGCTATAAGACTCAGAATTGCGTGAGCTCGGTCTTGTTGGAAAGATAACTGCAAATCCCACACCACAAGAATGAAAAACGGCAGTTTTGGTCATACTAAGTATTTCTAAAATAATGAAAACAAAAAATTGGCAACACCCGAAGTAGTCTTCCCGCACGTGCCTCACATATATCCTCCGTCGGGAACCATGTCGCGTCGGGCGTTCGTACACTGTGAGGAACCATGCCGCCAACCCTTCCACCATGCCTCTAATGACCGTATGTGCCTCCTAAGACACGCCGCCAATTTTGGGGGTTAGCGGGAGTGGCACGGGTTCCCATTGCCGAGACGCAAGCTGCCCCGTATATTGGCCATAACTATCGCTATTAGACTCAGAATTGCGCGGGCTCAGTTTTGTTGGAAAGATAACTGCAAATCCCACACCACAGGAATGAAAAACAGAAGTTTTGGACATACTAAATATTTATAAAATAACAAAAACAAAAATTGACGACACCCGAAGTAGTCTTCCCGCTCGTGCCTCAGATATATCCGCCGTGGGGAACCATGTCGCATCGAGCGTTCGTACACTATGAGGAACCATGCGGCTAACCCATCCGCCATGCTTCTAATGACCGTAGGTCACTCCTAAGATGCGCTGCCAATTTTGGGGGTTAGCGGGAGTGGCACGGGTCCCATTGCCAAGACGCAAGGTGCCCCGTATATTGACCATAACTATGGCTATAATCCTCAGAATTACGCAGGCTCGGTCTTGTTGGAAAGATAACTGCAAATCCCACAGCACAGGAATGAAAAACAGAAGTTTTGGTCATACTAAGTATTTCTAAAATAATAAAAACAAAAAATTGACGGCACCCAAAGCAGTCTTCCCGCTCGTGCCTCACATATATCCACCATCCTGAACCATGTCGCGTCTAGCGTTTGAACGCTGTCAGGAACCATGCCGCTAACCGATCCACCATGCCTCTAAAGACCATATGTCCCTCCTAAGACGCACCACAAATTTTGGGTGTTAGCGGGAGTGGCACGGGTTCCCATTGCCAAGACGCAAGGTGCCTCGTATATTGGCCATAACTATCGCTATAAGAGTCGGAATTGCGCGGGCTCCGTCTTGTTGTTAAGATAACTGCAAATCCCACACCACAGGAATGACAAACTGAAGTTTTGGCCATAATAAGTATTTCTAAAATAATAAAAACAAAAAATTGACGACACCTGAAGTAGTCTTCCCGCTCGTGCCTCACATATATCTACCGTCGGGAACCATGTCGCGTCTGGCGTTCGTACCTTGTGAGGAACCAAGCCGCTAATTGATCCACCATGCCTCTAATGACCGTATGTCCCTCCTAAGACGCGCCGCCAATTTTGGGGGTTAGCGAGAGTGGCACAGGTACCCATTGCCAAGACCCAAGGTGCCCCGTATATTGGCCATAACTATCGCTATAAGACTCAAAATTGCGCAGGGTCGGTATTGTTGGAAAGGTAACTGCAAATCCCACACCACAGGAACAAAAAACTGAATATTTGGTCATACTAAGTATTTCTAAAATAATAAAAACAAAAAATTGACGACACCAGAAGCAGTCTTCCCGCCCGTGCCTCACATGTCGCGTCTGGCGTTCATACACAGTGAGGAACCGTGCCGCTAACCCATGCACCGTGCCTCTAATGACCGTATGTCCCTCCTAAGACGCGCTGCTAATATTGGGGGTTAGCGGGAGCGGCACGGGTTCCCGTTGCCAAGACGCAAGGTGCACCGTATATTGGCCATTACTATCGCTATAAGACTCAGAATTGCGCGGGCTCGGTCTTATTGGAAAGGTAACTGCAAATCCCACACCACAGGAATGAAAAATGAAATTTTTGGTCATACTAAGTATTTCTAAAATAATAAAAACAAAAAATTGACGACACCCGAAGTTGTCTTCCCGCTCGTGCCTCACATATATCCACCGTCGGGAACCATGTCGCGTCTGGCGTTCGTAGACTGCGAGGAACTGTGCCACTAACCCATCCACCATGCCTCTAATGACCGTATGTCCCCCCTAAGATGCACCGCCTATTTTGGGGGTTAGCGGGAGTGGCACGGGTTCCCATTGCCAAGACGGAAGGTGCCTCGTATATTGGCCATAACTATCCCTATAAGGCTCAGAATTCCGTGGGCTCGGTCTTGCTGGAAAGATAACTGCATGACCGTATGTCCCTCCTGAGATGTGCCACCTATTTTGGGGGTCAGCAGGAGTGGCACGGGTTCCCATTGCCACGACGCAAGTTGCCCCGTATATTGGCCATAACTATCGCTATAAGTCTCAGAATTGCGCGGGCTCGGTCTTGTTGGAAAGATAACTGCAAATCCCACACCACAGGAATGATAAATGGAATTTTTGATCCTACTAGATATTTCAAAAATAATAAAAAAAAATTTGACGACACCCGAAGTAGTCTTCCCGCTCGTGCCTCACATATATCGACCGTCGGGAACCATGTCGCGTCTGGCGTTCGTACACTGTGATGAACTGTGCCGCTAACCCATCCACCATGCCTCTAATGACCGTATGTACCTCCTAAGACGCGCTGCCAATATTGGGGGTTAGCGGGAGTGGCACGGGTTCCCATTGTCAAGACGCAAGGTGCACCGTATATTGGCCATTACTATCGCTCTAAGACTCAGAATTGCGCGGGCTCGGTCTTGTTGGAAAGATAACTGCCAATCCCAAACCACAGGAATCAAAAATGAAATTTTTGGTCATCCTAAGTATTTCTAAAATAATAAAAACAAAAAAGTGACGACACCCGAAGTTTTCTTACCGCAGGTGGTTCACATATATCCACCGTTGGGAACCATGTCGCGTCTGACGTTCGTACCCTATGAAGAACCATGCCGCTAACCCATCCACCATGCGTCTAATGACCGTATGGCCCTCCTGAGATGTGCCGCCTATTTTGGGCGTTAGCGGGAGTGGCACGGGTTCCCATTGCCAAGACGCAAGTTGCACCGTATATTGGCCATAACTGTCGCTATAAGACCCAAAATTGCGCGGGCTCGGTCTTGTTGGAAAGAGAACTACAAATCCCACACCACGGGAACGAAAAACAGAATTTTTGGTCATACTAAGTGTTTCTAAAATAATAAAACACAAAATTGTCGACCCCCGAAGTAGTCTTCCCGATCGTGCCTCACATACAACCACCGTCGGGAACCATGTCGCGTCTGGCGTTCGTATATTGTGAGGAACTGTGCCGCTAACCCATCCACCATGCCTCTAATGACTGTATGTCCCTCCTAAGATGTGCCGCCTATTTTGGGGGTTAGCGGGAGTGGCACGGGTTCCCATTGCCAAGACGCTAAGTGCCCCGTATATTGGCGATAACTATCGCTATAAGACTCAGAATAGCGCAGGCTCAGTCTTGTTGGAAAGATATCTTCAAATCCCACACCACAGGAACGAAAAACAGAATTTTTTGTCATACTAAGTATTTCTAAAATAATAAAAATATTTGACGACCCCCGAAGTATTCTTCCCGCTCGTGGCTCACAAATATCCACCGTTGGGAACCATGTCGCGTCTGGCATTCGTACCCTGTGAAGAACCGTGCCGCTAACCCATCCACCAAGCCTCTAATGACCGTATGTCCCTCCTAAGACACGCCGCCAATTTTGGCGGTTAGCTGGGGTGCCACGAGTTCCCATTGCCAAGACGCAAGGTGCCCCGTATATTGGCCATTACTATCACTATAAGGATCAGAATTGCGCAGGCTCGGTCTTGTTTGAAAGATAACTGCAAATCCCACACCACAGGAATGAAAAATGGAGTTTTTGGTCATACTAAGTATTTCTAAAATAATAAAAACAAAAAATTGACGACACCCGAAGTTGTCTTCCCGCTCGTGCCTCACATATATCCACCGTCGGGAACCATGTCGCGTCTGGCGTTCGTAGACTGCGAGGAACTGTGCCGCTAACCCATCCACCATGCCTCTAATGACCGTATGTCCCCCCTAAGATGCGCCGCCTATTTTGGGGGTTAGCGGGAGTGGCACGGGTTCCCATTGCCAAGACGCAAGTTGCCCCGTATATTGGTAATAATTGTTGCTATAAGCCTCAGAATTGCGCGGGCTCGGTCTTGGTGGAAAGATAACCGCAAATCCCACACCACAGGAATGAATAATGGAATTTTTGGTCATACTAAGTATTTCTATAATAATAAAAACAAAAATTTGACGACACCCGAAGTTGTCTTCCCGCTGGTGCCTCACATATATCCACCGTCGGCAACCATGTCGCGTCTGGCGTTCGTACACTGTGAGGAACTGTGCCGCTAACCCATCCACCATGCCTCTAATGACCGTATGCCCCTCCTAAGACACGCCGCCAATTTTGGCGGTTAGCGGGAGTGGCACGGGTTCCCATTGCCAAGACGCAAGGCGCCTCGTATATTGGACATAACTATCGCTATAAGTCTCAGAATTGCGTGGGCTCGGTCTTGTTGGAAAGATAACTGCCAATCCCAAACCACAGGAATCAAAAATGAAATTTTTGGTCACACTAAGTATTTCTAAAAGAATAAAAACAAAAAATTGACGACCTCCGATGTAGTCTTCCCGCTCGTGGGTCACATATATCCACCGTTGGGAACCAAGTCACGTCTGGCGTTCGTACCCTGTGAGGAACCATGCCGCTAACCCATCCACCATGCCTCTAATGACCGTATGTGCCTCCTAAGACACGCCGCCAATTTTGGCGGTTAGCGGGACTGCCACCGGTTCCCAATGCCAAGACGCAAGGTGCCCCATATATTGGCCATAACTGTCACTATAAGACTCAGAATTGCGCGGGCTCGGTCTTGTTGGAAAGATAACTGCAAATCCCACACCACAGGAATGAAAAATGGAATTTTTGGTCATACTAAGTATTTCTAAAATAATAAAAACAAAAAATTGACGACACCCGAAGTTGTCTTCCCGCTCGTAGCTCACATATATCCACCGTTGGGAACCAAGTCGCGTCTGGCATTCGTACACAGTGAGGAACTGTGCAGATAACCCATCCACGATGCCTCTAATGACCGTATGTCCCTCCTAAGACGCGCCGCCAATTTTGGGGGCTAGCGGGAGTGGCACGGGTTCCCATTGCCAAGACGCAAGGTGCCCCGTATATTGGCCATAACTATCGTTATAAGACTCAGAATTGCGCACGCTCGATCTTTTTGGAAACATAACTGCAAATCGCACACCAGAGGAATAAAAAACAGAATTCTTTGTCATACTAAGTATTTCTAAAATAATAAAAACAAAAAATTGACGACACCCGAAGTTGTCTTCCCGCTCGTGGCTCACATATATCCACCGTTGGGAACCAAGTCGCGTCTGGCATTCGTACACAGTGAGGAACTGTGCCGCTAACCCATCCACCATGCCTCTAATGACCGTATGTCCCTCCTAAGACGCGCCGCCAATTTTGGGGTTAGCGGGAGTGGCACGGGTTCCCATTGCCAAGACGCAAGGTGCCCCGGATATTGGCCATAACTATTGCTATAAGACTTAGAATTGCGCACGCTCGGTCTTGTTGGAAACATAACTGCAAATCCCACTCCCCAGGATCGAAAAACCAAATTTTTGGTCATACTAAGTATTTCTAAAATAATAAGAACAAAAAATTGACGACACCCGAAGTAGTCTTCCCACTCGTGCCTTGCATATATCCACCGTCGAGAACCATGTCGTGTCGCTAACCCGTCCACAATGCCTCTAATGACCGTATGTCCCCCCTAAGACGCGCCGCCAGTATTGGGGGTTAGCGGGAGTGGCACAGTTTCCCATTGCCAAAACGCAAGGTGCCCCGTATATTGGCCATAACTATCGCTATAAGACTCAGAATTGCGCGGGCTCGGACTTCTTGGAAAGATAACTGCAAATCCCACACCATAGGAACGAAAAACAGAATTTTTGGTCATACTAAGTATTTCTAAAATAATAAAAACAAAAAATTGACGACACCCGAAGTAGACATCCCGCTCGTGCCTCACATATATCCACCGTCGGGAACCATGTCGTGTCGCTAACCCATCCACAATGCCTCTAATGACCGTATGTCCCTCCTAAGATGCGCCGCCTATTTTGTGGGTTAGCGGGAGTGGCACGGGTTCCCATTGCCAAGACGCAAGGTGCCCCGTATATTGGCCATAACTATCGCTATAATACTCTGAATTGCGCGGGCTCGGTCTTGTTGGAAAGATAACTGCAAATCCCACACCACAGGAACAAAAAACAGAATTTTTGGTCACACTAAGTATTTCTAAAATAATAAAAACAAAAAATTGACGATACAAGAAGTAGTCTTCCCTCTCGTGCCTGACATATATCCACCGTCGGCAACCATGTCGCGTCTGGCGTTCGTACCCTGTGTGGAACCATGCCGCTAACCCATCCACCATGCCTCTAATGACCGTATGTACCTCCTAAGACGCACCGCCAATTTAGGGGGTTAGCGGGAGTGGCACGGGTTCCCGTTGCCAAGACGCATGGTGCCCTGTATATTGGCCACAACTATCGCTATAAGACTCAGAATTGCGCGGGCTTGGTCTTGTTGGAAAGATAACTGCGAATCCCACACCATAGGAATGAAAAACAGAATTTTTGGTCATACTAAGTATTTCTAAAGCAATAAAAATAAAAAATTGGCGGCACCCGAAGTTGTCTTCCCGATCGTGCCACACATATATCCACCGTCGGGAACCATGTCGCGTCTGGCGTTCGTACCCTGTGAGGAACCATGCCGCTAACCCATCCACCATGCCTCTAATGACCGTATGTCCCTCCTAAGACACGCCGCCAATTTTGGGGGTTAGCGGGAATGGCACGGGTTCCCATTGCCAAGACGCAAGGGGCCTCGTATATTGGCCATAACTATCGCTATAAGACTCAGAATTACGCGGCTCGGTCTTGTTGGAAAGATAACTGCAAATCCCACACCACAGGAATGAAAAATGGAATTTTTGGTCATACTAAGTATTTCTAAAATAATAAAAACAAAAAATTGACGACACCCGAAGTTGTCTTCCCGCTCGTAGCTCACATATATCCACCGTTGGGAACCAAGTCGCGTCTGGCATTCGTACACAGTGAGGAACTGTGCAGATAACCCATCCACGATGCCTCTAATGACCGTATGTCCCTCCTAAGACGCGCCGCCAATTTTGGGGGCTAGCGGGAGTGGCACGGGTTCCCATTGCCAAGACGCAAGGTGCCCCGTATATTGGCCATAACTATCGTTATAAGACTCAGAATTGCGCACGCTCGATCTTTTTGGAAACATAACTGCAAATCGCACACCAGAGGAATAAAAAACAGAATTCTTTGTCATACTAAGTATTTCTAAAATAATAAAAACAAAAAATTGACGACACCCGAAGTTGTCTTCCCGCTCGTGGCTCACATATATCCACCGTTGGGAACCAAGTCGCGTCTGGCATTCGTACACAGTGAGGAACTGTGCCGCTAACCCATCCACCATGCCTCTAATGACCGTATGTCCCTCCTAAGACGCGCCGCCAATTTTGGGGGTTAGCGGGAGTGGCACGGGTTCCCATTGCCAAGACGCAAGGTGCCCCGGATATTGGCCATAACTATTGCTATAAGACTTAGAATTGCGCACGCTCGGTCTTGTTGGAAACATAACTGCAAATCCCACTCCCCAGGATCGAAAAACCAAATTTTTGGTCATACTAAGTATTTCTAAAATAATAAGAACAAAAAATTGACGACACCCGAAGTAGTCTTCCCACTCGTGCCTTGCATATATCCACCGTCGAGAACCATGTCGTGTCGCTAACCCGTCCACAATGCCTCTAATGACCGTATGTCCCCCCTAAGACGCGCCGCCAGTATTGGGGGTTAGCGGGAGTGGCACAGTTTCCCATTGCCAAAACGCAAGGTGCCCCGTATATTGGCCATAACTATCGCTATAAGACTCAGAATTGCGCGGGCTCGGACTTCTTGGAAAGATAACTGCAAATCCCACACCATAGGAACGAAAAACAGAATTTTTGGTCATACTAAGTATTTCTAAAATAATAAAAACAAAAAATTGACGACACCCGAAGTAGACATCCCGCTCGTGCCTCACATATATCCACCGTCGGGAACCATGTCGTGTCGCTAACCCATCCACAATGCCTCTAATGACCGTATGTCCCTCCTAAGATGCGCCGCCTATTTTGTGGGTTAGCGGGAGTGGCACGGGTTCCCATTGCCAAGACGCAAGGTGCCCCGTATATTGGCCATAACTATCGCTATAATACTCTGAATTGCGCGGGCTCGGTCTTGTTGGAAAGATAACTGCAAATCCCACACCACAGGAATGAAAAATGGAATTTTTGGTCATACTAAGTATTTCTAAAATAATATAAACAAAAAAATTGACGACACCCGAAGTAGTCTTCCCGCTCGTGCCTCTCATATATCCACCGTCGGGAACCATGTCGTGCCGCTAACCCATCCACAACGCCTCTAATGACCGTATGTCCCTCCTAAGACGCGCCGCCAATTTTGGGGATTAGCGGGAGTGGCACGGGTTCCAATTGCCAAGACGCAAGGTGCCCCGTATATTGGCCATAACTATCACTATAAGACTCAGAATTGCGCGGGCTCAGTCTTGCTGGAAAGATAACTGCAAATCCCACACCATAGGAAGGAAAAACAGAATTTTTGGTCGTACTAAGTATTTCTAAAATAATAAAAACAAAAAATTGACGACACCCAAAGTAGACTTCCCGCTCGTGCCTCACATATATCCAGCGTCGGGAACCATGTCGTGTCGCTAACCCATCCACAATGGCTCTAATGACCGTATGTCCCTCCTAAGACGCACCGCCAATTTTGGGGGTTAGCGGGAGTGGCACGGGTTCCCATTAACAAGACGCAAGGTGCCCCGTATATTGGCCATAACTATCGCTATAAGACTCAGAATTGCGCGGGCTCGGTCTTGTTGGAAAGATAACTGCAAATTCCACACCACAGGAACAAAAAACAGAATTTTTGGTCATACTAAGTATTTCTAAAATAGTAAAAAAAAAAAATTGACGACACCCGAAGTAGTCTTCCCACTCGTGCCTCACATATATCCACCGTCGGGAACCATGTCGCGTCTGGTGTTCGTACCCTGTGAGGAACCATGCTGCTAACCCATCCACCATGCCTCTAATGACCGTATGTCCCTCCTAAGACACACCGCCAATTTTGGGGGTTAGCGGGAATGGCACGGGTTCCCATTGCCAAGACGCATGGGGCCCCCAATATTGGCCATAACTATCGCTATAAGACTCAGAATTACGCGGGCTCGGTCTTGTTGGAAAGATAACTATAAATCCCACACCACAGGAACAAAAAACAGAATTTTTGGTCATACTAAGTATTTCTAAAATAATAAAAATAAAAAATTGACAACACCCGAAGTTGTCTTCCCGATCGTGACTCACCTATATCCACCGTCGGGAACCATGTCGCGTCTGGTGTTCGTACCCTATGAGGAACCATGCAGCTAACCCATCCACCATGCTTCTAATGACCGTATGTCCCTCCTATGACGCGCCGCCAATTTTAGGGGTTAGCGGGAGTGGCACGTGTTCCCATTGCCAAGACGCAAGGTGCCCCGTATATTGGCCATAACTATCGCTATTAGACTCAGAAATGCGCGGGCTCGGTCTTGTTGGAAAGATAACTGCAGATCCCACACCACAGGAATGAAAAATAGATTTTTTGGTCATACTAAGTATTTCTAAAATAATAGAAACAAAAAATTGACGACACCCGAAGTAGTCTTTCCACTCGTGCCTCATATATATCCACCGTCGGGAACCATGTCGCGTCTGGCGTTCGTACCCTGTGAGGAACCAAGCCGCTAACCCTTCCACCATGCCTCTAACGACCGTATGTCCCTCCTAAGATGCGCCACCAATTTTGGGGCTTAGCGGGAGTGGCACGCGTTCCCATTGCCAATATGCAAGGTGCCCCGTATATTGGCCATAACTATCGCTATATTCATACACTGTGAGGAACCATGCCGCTAACCCATCCACCATGCCTCTAATGACCGTATGTCCCTCCTAAGACGCACTGCCAATTTTGGGGGTAAGCGGGAGTGGCACAGGTTCCCATTGCCAAGACGCAAGGTGCCCCGTATATTGGCCATAACTATCGCTATAAGACTCAGAATTACGCGGGCTCCGTCTTGTTGGAAAGATAACTGTAAATCCCACACCACAGGAACAAAAAACAGAATTTCTTGTCATAGTAAGGATATCTAAAATAATAAAAACAAAAAATTGACGACACCCGAAGTAGTCTTCCCGCTAGTGCGTCACATATATCCACCGTTGGGAACCATGTCGCGTCTGGCGTTCGTACCCTGTGAGGAACAATGCCGCTAACCCATCCACCATGCCTCTAATGACCGTATGTCCCACCTAAGATGCGCCGCCAATTTTGGGGGTTAGCGGGAGTGGCACGGGTTCCCATTGCAAAGACGCAAGGTGCCTCGTATATTGGCCATAACTATCGCTATAAGACTCAGAATTGCGCGGGCTCGGTCTTGTTGGAAAGATAACTATAAATCCCACACCACAGGAACAAAAAACAGAATTTTTGGTCATACTAAGTATTTCTAAAATAATAAAAATAAAAAATTGACAACACCCGAAGTTGTCTTCCCGATCGTGACTCACCTATATCCACCGTCGGAAACCATGTCGCGTCTGGTGTTCGTACCCTATGAGGAACCATGCAGCTAACCCATCCACCATGCTTCTAATGACCGTATGTCCCTCCTATGACGCGCCGCCAATTTTAGGGGTTAGCGGGAGTGGCACGGGTTCCCATTGCCAAGACGCAAGGTGCCCCGTATATTGGCCATAACTATCGCTATTAGACTCAGAAATGCGCGGGCTCGGTCTTGTTGGAAACATAACTGCAGATCCCACACCACAGGAATGAAAAATAGATTTTTTGGTCATACTAAGTATTTCTAAAATAATAGAAACAAAAAATTGACGACACCCGAAGTAGTCTTTCCACTCGTGCCTCATATATATCCACCGTCGGGAACCATGTCGCGTCTGGCGTTCGTACCCTGTGAGGAACCAAGCCGCTAACCCTTCCACCATGCCTCTAACGACCGTATGTCCCTCCTAAGATGCGCCACCAATTTTGGGGCTTAGCGGGAGTGGCACGCGTTCCCATTGCCAATATGCAAGGTGCCCCGTATATTGGCCATAACTATCGCTATATTCATACACTGTGAGGAACCATGCCGCTAACCCATCCACCATGCCTCTAATGACCGTATGTCCCTCCTAAGACGCACCGCCAATTTTGGGGGTAAGCGGGAGTGGCACAGGTTCCCATTGCCAAGACGCAAGGTGCCCCGTATATTGGCCATAACTATCGCTATAAGACTCAGAATTACGCGGGCTCCGTCTTGTTGGAAAGATAACTGTAAATCCCACACCACAGGAACAAAAAACAGAATTTCTTGTCATAGTAAGGATATCTAAAATAATAAAAACAAAAAATTGACGACACCCGAAGTAGTCTTCCCGCTAGTGCGTCACATATATCCACCGTTGGGAACCATGTCGCGTCTGGCGTTCGTACCCTGTGAGGAACAATGCCGCTAACCCATCCACCATGCCTCTAATGACCGTATGTCCCACCTAAGACGCGCCGCCAATTTTGGGGGTTAGCGGGAGTGGCACGGGTTCCCATTGCAAAGACGCAAGGTGCCTCGTATATTGGCCATAACTATCGCTATAAGACTCAGAATTGCGCGGGCTCGGTCTTGTTGGAAAGATAACTATAAATCCCACACCACAGGAACAAAAAACAGAATTTTTGGTCATACTAAGTATTTCTAAAATAATAAAAATAAAAAATTGACAACACCCGAAGTTGTCTTCCCGATCGTGACTCACCTATATCCACCGTCGGGAACCATGTCGCGTCTGGTGTTCGTACCCTATGAGGAACCATGCAGCTAACCCATCCACCATGCTTCTAATGACCGTATGTCCCTCCTATGACGCGCCGCCAATTTTGGGGGTTAGCGGGAGTGGCACGGGTTCCCATTGCAAAGACGCAAGGTGCCTCGTATATTGGCCATAACTATCGCTATAAGACTCAGAATTGCGCGGGCTCGGTCTTGTTGGAAAGATAACAGCAAATCCCACACCACAGGAATGAAAAACATAATTTTTGGTCATACAATGTATTTCTAAAATAATAAAAAAAAATTGACGACACCCGAAGTAGTCTTCCCGATCGTGGCTCACATATATCCACCGTCGGGAACCATGTCACGTCTGGCGTTCGTACACTGTGAGGAAC